>CM057456.1:1574662500-1575912500 GCA_016271365.2 Neoceratodus forsteri | reverse complement strand
ATTTCGGGAGTTTTATTCTCCTGCATTATTTGTTCAAGACGGACTTTTGCCATATCTGTGAACTCCTTCAGGTTCAGCATATAGTTATTAAATTTCCAAAGGGTATGCCCCTTTTTAGTGCTCCACTCCATCTCCATCAGAAGCTTAGAATGGTCAGAGAGTGTGGATGGAATGTGACGACATTCCGTTACCAGGTTTTGGTGTTCCCCTGATATTAGTATATAATCTATTCTAGTGTACGAACTATGAGGGTAGGAAAAATGTGTGTACTCTCTTTTCCCCGGACTTTCATGTCTCCAGGCATCCACCCAGAAGGCATTTCTCAAATGTTCTCTGATCAGTTTACTGGTTGGGTTTTGTCTAAAAGTCGATGTTCTAGATGTGTCCACCTGTTCCCAGATTTGATTGAGGCCTCCCCCCACAATCAACCTCCCTCTTTGGAGTTCCACAATTTTTTGTATTAGAGGTCTAGCGACTTCTTTCGATGACCCTGGTGGAAGATAGAGCGAGGCCAGGGTGATAGGAGATCCTTCCAGGTTTCCAGAAAGGACCACCAGGTGGCCTTCTGGGTCTGAGTAAGTGGAGGTTGTTTGAAATTGAGTATTTCGGGATACAAGAACAGCTACCCCCCGTCTCTTATTTTGCCTGTATGATGCTGCAGCTATCTGGTTAAATCCCAGTTTCTGCAGCTTTTGGTGTTCCCCTCTGTTTAAATGGGTCTCTTGTAAAAATACAAAAGAAGGTTTTTGTCTCTTAATTTCTGTCAGAATCTTATATCTTTTAACTGGATTATTCAATCCACTGACGTTATGCGATATGATTCTTATGATAGTTTTATCTGCCATTTATATGCAAATATAGGTTAACTTGTGTTAATATTTCTTTTCCAGTTCTCAATATTTTAAACTGACCTCCCCATGTCCCTGCTCCTCTCAGTGTAGTCCATAGCCCTTGCCACAGTCTGTGCATTTCACTGATATGGTATGTTATATATATGTCCTTGAAATTTAAAATCAACACGCAAATAACTACAAACATACAGCACTGTAACTTTAAAAGCCCCCATGATAATACCACCTTGGTAAACTTACCATGAGAAAAGGAACTATATACATGTTGACCCCCAAGGTAGGGGAACAAATTCTCAGGTTCCCTGTAAACTCGAGTTACAAATACCCAAGTTGGAGGAGAGGAGACCAGTGTCCTGACTCGATCCTCCTGGACCCTAGTTCTAGCGAGTCCTGGCCTGATGTATTGGCCTGTCGTCACCATTTTTTCCCCCCACTATGTGAGCTATGTCTAAGGTAGTCTCCTTTTGCCAAATTAACAAGAGATTCGTCAGCTATATCACGCTCACAAGAAGGAGCAACGGAAAAGGCAGACGAACCATGTGCACATAAAGAAAGGCTTCCCGACCCCTCCCAGCAATCTCAAACATTTTTAAGGTGGATTCTGAACAATTCCCTTTTATTTCTGTTCTTTCCACCTCTAAGCAGCTAATTACTCATGGGGGGGGAAGAAAAGTTTGCGGTCCGAGTTACTTCTATAGTTTTAGAAGTATAAAGCTGGACCGCTTTGAAAAGGATATGCGTCTCATCCCCTATTCTATAATGCTTTGCAACTTTTCTTTTAGCTATCCAGTGTATAAACAACAATAATCATATTAATGTTAACATTATTATAAAGGATCGAGGGAGGAATGAGGAGATAAACTACTGAATCTCCATACGAAAACTAGGGCTTCTCGATTGTCTCTTCCTCTCCTCTCTCATCTTGCCCTGAGTTAGCGCTTCTGCGTACGGCCGCGAGGATTAAAATATAGACATGAGCCCCAACTAGAGCTTTGCCCTGTAGCATCACAAAGTTCAGCTCCAGGCCTGCTGCAAAGAAGGGTGAATCTTGATTTACTGCAACAGTCCCCACTCTCAGGTGCTTCCATCTCTCTCCTCCTCGTTGCTCCACGTATGTGTAAGTTTATGCAGCATCCTTTTTATGTCTTGCATGGTGTTCAGTGCCAACGACTCTCTGGTTTTCCTGTTGTTTTTTCTTGATGTCAACTTCCACTGTATCTGGGTGCGTAGGGGTTTGTCTGTTGGTCTCGATGCAGGCAGGATATCATGACCCTTATTCTTCATGGCTTGGTATGCTTCCTCGAACGTTTGATACAGCTCTGTGCCCGACTCTCAGTAGACCCGGAGGCGAGAGGGGTATGGGGTCTGAAATCGGACTCCTATTGCCCTCAGCTTGCGCAGTATAGGAGCATAAGATAGCCTCTGTTGTATAATAGGCGGATAATCTTGATCAAAAAATAATCTTGCCCCATTATAATCTACAGTTCGTTGCCTCCACGCCGTTTTTAGGATTCGTTCCTTATCACTACAACTTGAAAACTTTGCCACGATAGATCTAGGCCTTGACGTCGCTGAGGTGGGTTTGGGCACTAGGGCCCGGTGCGCCCTTTCGATTTTAAAGTTGAAGGCCTGTGGGAGGTAGAGTACATGCCTCAGCAGGTCTCCCAGGAAGTCACACATCTCCTGTTTCAGTCGCCTCTAGTAGACCGTAAATTCGCAGATTGTGCCGCCGGGATCTGGCTTCAAGATCCAGGCATTTAGCATTTAAAGAGTCCTGTTGTTGGGCAATGAATTCAACTGCTTGAGAGAGGAGCATCAGATCATCTTCCGCTGTTGAAATTCTCTCCTCTGTTGTGGTAATTCGGTTCTCAAGTTTAGTAATGTCGTTATGTAGTTGTTCAAATCCCCATTTTGTGCCTGATCTTGATTGCTTTATTTCTGCTAATAGTGTCTCAAATCTTGTTCGGGATAGAGATTCTCATTCCATTTCTGTGTCCGCTCCCGCCATGTTCGAAGGGGAATCTCTCCCGCTGACAGCTGAACTTGTCGGGCTCAATCTGCGTGGATCTGAAGTTTCAATTTTTTTGTTCGAGATTTTTCTTCTGTTTTACCTCCACTGTACAATTTATGCATTTCTCCGTAAATTTTTATGTTGTAGGGTTGTGTGGAGTAGATTCTTTGCTGGAAGGTAAAGGGAGCCTCAGTGTTAGGAGGCCATTTCACTGGTGACGTCACCGGAAGTCCGTCAGTCCAATCTTGTAGAGTTTTATGACTGGGTGACGGGGGCCTTGGACAGACATAAGCCGGTGGACATCCTATACCTAGATTTCAGCAAGGCGTTTGATTCAGTACCACATTATGGGCTGATAAAAAAGCTGGGGGCGATGGGAGGGCAGGAGATCAATTGGGTTGAAAATTGGCTCTCAGGGCGTTTACAGAGGGTAATGGTGGGTGGGGTATTCTCCTCTCCAAGGAAGATAATCAGTGGGGTCCCTCAGGGTTCGGTATTGGGGCTGCTACTGTTCAACACCTATGTCTCGGATATAGGGAGGGAGGTTAGGAATAGGTTGAGTCTCTTTGCAGATGATTCAAAACTGGGAGCTCTGGTGGATTGTGAAGAAGCAAGGGAGGTGGTCCAGGGGGATCTGAATACCCTGGAGGGGTGGTCAAGGAGGTGGGGACTGAAATTTAATGCTGGGAAATGTAAGGTACTACATTTTGGGGTAAAAAACCCGGGCCATGAATACACCGGGGTCACACTGCAAGTCACATTGGGAGAAAGGGATTTAGGGGTGGTGATAGACGTCAAAATGAATAACTGTGAAAACTGTAGAAGAACTGCAGCCAAAACAAACAGGATACTGGGCTGCATAGCCAGGGGATTTACGTCCAGAAGGAGGGAGGTGATCCTCCCTCTGTATAATGCCTTGGTCAGGCCGCAGCTCAAGTACTGTCTACAGTTCTAGAGACCTCATCTGAAGAAGGACATAGCACTGCTGGAGAGGGTCCAGAGGAGAGCAGCTAGGATGATTCAAGGCATGGAGGGGAAGCCTTATGAGGAGAGACTGGAAGAGCTTGGGCTTTACTTACTGGAGGAGAGGAGGGACAGGGGAGATATGATAGGAGGTTTTCAAGTATGTAAAAGGAATAACCAGGAGTGGAACCAAGGGGTTTTAGGCTAAAGAAGGGGGGGGGGGGAGACAAAAAGAGGCCATGAGTGGAAGCTGGAGGGTGGAAATTACAGGGTGGGCAGCGTAGGAAACATTTTTTCACTGAGAGGGTGGTGGAGCCGTAGAATGCGCTGCCTGGGAGGCTGGTGGAGGAGGGCACTGTGGAAGGATTCAAGAGGGGGTGGGACAGGTACAAGGGGAAACAAACTAAAGAGGACCCTCTTGGGGGCTGGAGGGTATGGTAAGGCAAGCAGCCATTAGGTTGCTGGCTTTCGAGCAGACAAGATAGACCATTTGGCCTATTCTGCTGGCTTTTTTAGTATATTAGTAAATAACTGTGCTTTAGTTTCACCTTTGTTTTAATAGCTTTTAATTTTTAAAACTACCGAAATAAGAGTCTAGGGTAGACTGCACAGTCTTGTTCAGTTTATGTTCCGATTTTGCCACTGGAATAATTTTTTTTAACTGTAGCAGCCGGAGCGATAAAATGTAAGGCTGCCGTTCGAGGAATTTTAGACCTGCTTCCAACCCTATGATGCCTTCCTCCACTGTTATTTGAGGCTCCATCTCCATCTCCCCCTCCTCTGTTTCCTCCTCGACTTGCATAGACGAACGTTGCTTAGTTTTAATTTCTGCCACTATTTCTTCCTCTGTTAGAGGTTTGGTTACCGGACAAGAAGCATCTACACAAAGCCATTCCCCTAGCTGCTTGTAATCGGGTTCATCCAGCAGATCCAGGTCGCATGCAATCTGCAGTGTTTCTGCATCGATAATCGCTATCACAGTCATTGTCCATGTCTAACCCCACCTCCGCATCACTCGTAATCACATCATCTTTGAAAACATTACCTATTGCATCTAGCCAGCAATTTCTTATTTTGGCTGGTGTTACCTGCTCCCATGCCTGTGCAGCAACATAGAACATGTCTTTCAGATTAAATGTTTTAAGGAAGCTTACCAGTTCAGCAGTCTCCCTACTGATGATCTCCCGTAGAAGCTGTTTTCTGTATTGCTTCTTAAGGGTTGCTATAACTCCCTGGTCCATAGGTTGCATCCTCGATGTGGTATTGGCTGGCAGGTACAAAACGGTAATTTTGCCATCCCCTGATTGCATCTCCTCTGCTGGGGGGTGAGAGGGGCATTGATCGAGGAGTAGAAGTGCCTTCAGTGTTTTTCATTTCCTCCTCAGGTACTGTTGCACACTGGGCACAAAATCCATGTGGAACCAGTTTCGAAAAGTGTCTCTGGTCAACCACGCGTTACTGCTGTGGCAATACTGGATGGGCAGGGCAGCGCAGTTCACATGGTGGAAGCATCTCGGGTTATTGAACTTGCCGATGCAGAGTCCACCTCACAACTGGCAGCCAGCCGTATCTTTTTTTGTTGAAGTCCGTGTTTTTCGAAACAGTTCGAGACAAAGCTCTCGCATTTGTTCTCCTGCTTTCTTAGACCAGATATCGTAGACATTGGGAGGCAGTATTCAGCTGCAAGCTTTGCTGTTGATTCCCCATTCCGTAGACGGCCCAAGATTTCGATTTTTTTGTCAAGGTCGAGAGCCTTTCATTTGCAGGACTCAGCCATAAGGTAAGACAGACAGCAGCGTGGGGAGGGGGGGTCAGAATGTGGATAGCTCATGTTGGTGCAGTTTTAAGTGAAACAGTGGATTAGTTAATTAAACTCGGATGCAGGCAGGTGTAGGTGATCAAGAAACAGCATCAGATCAATAAATAAATCACGCCTGACTGACTTTACAAGTGCTCCTGACTAACTTTTAAAAAGTGATGTCCCACAAATACTGTGCACTAGTAAGTGCTGATAGTAGTGGGAGCCAAGCTGGCGTTCGCTATAACCAAGATTCGTTATAGCGAAGTGCGCTATAACGAGGGACCACTGTATATAAATTACATAGGTGGCTTAAGGGCCAGAAAAGGCCAGGCTAAACAAATGTGCCTTCAATGCAGTTTTAAAACTCTGGACGGTCAAGCAGTCTCGCACCCGACGAGGTAGAGAATTCCACAGGGTCAGGCCACAAAACTAAAAGATCGGGCCCAAGATGTCTTTAAACGGACCCTGGGAATCTCTAGCAATCCCTCGTTGATGGATCGGAGGGGACAGTAAGGGCGAAGGAGATCTTGCAAGTAACTAGGTCCCTGATCGTGTAGGGTTAGAACCTACTATTCCTGATACTCTTTGTGCACTTCCAGGATACAGTCTTATCCAGTGCAATCCCCTTGCCCTAAGAAAGGAGGGGGCACACTGATATATTACAACTCCTATTTTAATTTAATTTAAAGAGCACCTTTCCCAGTCCTTCTGACTTTCATGCATAAATTAGCCCTTCTTGCATTGATTCTGGAATTATATTTCATTATTGTCCTCTGTAGTTAGTTTTTGCATTCTGAGCTGCTAAAAACTACAGGGTGTACCAGAGCTTCTATATCAAACCTGGTGTTGGTGTTGCTGTGGACCCAGGGCTGTACTGCTGACATCACTATGAGGCAAATGAATGACTCACACTGTACAGTACAGTGCAGTCACAGCAGTTTTGCAAAGGAAAACTACCAGTACTCAGTGTACATACAGAGTTGCCCCTTCCCCAAGACACCCTGTTAGCAATGCATTATGCCAAAATCCATCGACTTGGTGTGAGTCACTCCTCTGCCATATAGTAATGTAAGCAGTACATCCCTGGGTCCACAGAAACACCAGGCATGCTACAGAAGCTCTGGTACATCCTGCAGTTTTCAGCAGCTCAAAATGCAAAAACTAAGTGCAGAAAACAGTAATGAAATACAATTCCAGAATCAATGCAAGAAGCAGTAATTTATGCATAAAAGTCAAAAGTACTGGGAAAGGTGCTCTTTAAAACAGTAAGCCAGCTTGCCCCAATGGCAAAGAAAAAGTGGGTCAAAATCAAAAATTATGCGAGATTTGGCACACCTCCCACTTTAAAATAAACACTGGATGTCTGCCTTGCAAATGCAGACCGAGCTATTTAAGCAATTTATCCCTCCAGGGTGTGGGTACACTGGAGGATTTATCATGGCTGGTGTGATTCGGTCACGAGGCGCAGCCGAGTGACCGAACCACACCAGTTGTGTTAAGTCCTCCAGTGTACCCACACCCTGGAGGGATACATTTTTATTATACAATGGGAAATGTTGTTTAATGTTTTTTAACTATGTTCTAACTCACTGAGGTCCCTACACTTCGAAAGAGGATGTCATTTTGTAAACAATTTACCGCTGTGTTTTAGCGAAGCGGCGACAGGACAAATCGCGGCAGTTTCGTTTGAAGTGAAAGCGACCGGATTAGCACGATATATGGTTGGCTGGCACTTTTTCCAGTGGGTACACTGGAGGACTTATCACAGTGGTAATTGTGCCAGCCAACCAAACAGGATGCAGGATTTGGGACATTGGATTTACCACATTGTATAATAGTAGTTTACTAAATCAGCACGTCATTTAAGAAAACATTTTATTCAATCCATCTCAAATCGTCAGCTCACAGCTCAACAGGAACTGTTTTTTTTTTGGTTTTTTTTGCAACCTAATTATTCTCACTGGTGTACAAATGCACACCTGATCTGTACTGCTGATTATCAGAGACAGGAGGAGGACTGCCAGGTGCTGCAGTCATTTTTTTTGTTGCTCTTTAAGCCCCCTTCCCAGCTCCATCACCTGTTTTCTCTAGGACTTACCTCTCTCCCTACTATGTCATTGTGGCTTGCCCCCCTCCCCCACACAATGGAGCTCTCATCTAAGGGTCTGAACCTTTTGAGATAATTCAGCCAGAGAGGTGCCACAGTAGAAGGTACAGAGTCAGCGAGGAGACAGAGTCATCCTGCGTTGGCTGGGTATCTTCTCCTGGTTTTCTACTTGATCCCTGGAAGAAGGTAGCACTCAGGAAGGGGGGGCAATAAGTGTGCACACATGCTGCATGCTCGGCTCTGGTCCCTGGCAAACATCTTCCCCCTCCCATGGTGCCCCCAGCTACACTGCCACCAGTGGCCACCGAGGTGGCAGTACTGCAATGAGTATGGCGACCCACCCTCCCCAGAGATGAAGCATCCTTTGGACGCTCAGTCCTCTTCCACCTGGCTGGCACCTGTGTGAGCAAGAGGAGTATACAAGATTGGAGGCACGCTTCACAGTAGTCATTAACAACCTCCAGTACAGAAAGAACATTTGCGCTGCTGCCTCAGGTGAACTGCGAATGCTGGGTCCAAAATTGGCACCAGCCATCTAGTCAAGCACTGATGAGTTTCTGCACAGGGCTGACATTTATTTTATTTAAAATCTTTTAATAAGCCGGCCCAGTGGCACTGGAGGTTGAGGGGCTGGTTGCTATACCACGCCGACAACCCAGGTTCGGGAATGAGCCCGGGTCACCAGGGGTCAGCAAGGGGAGAGAGGATGGAGCATCCGAAGGACTACTCTCCTCTCTTGGGGGTGGGGCCCATGTCGTCCCGCCCACTCATCGCCCTCTGGTGGTGGCTGGAGGGCACTACGGGTCGGGAGACACGCCCAACGTAATCATCGGGTAAAGAGGGGAGGGAGAAAGGACTGGCAGGGCTCCATGACAGTCCCCCACATCTGAGGACTGACCCAGACTTCTGGAGGAATCAACGGGGTCAGCGGAACCAGAGAGAGAGTCCACCTCCAGAGGGCCGAAGACCCTGCCAGGGCTCGAGGGGAGAAAAACCTGAATGGAGGAAGTCTTTTAACAGGAGAAGAACACTGAACCAGAACATGTTTCCAGGTGCGTTCCCGGGGGAAAGGCAGAATACGGTAAACAATTAAGTGACCAATGTAAAATAGATATCAGACATGAAAAAAATACAAAACTTAGAAAAAAATTACAAGGTAATAGGTGGTAAGTTACACAAATACTGTAGTATCAAAGTGGGGGGTTACACAGATAGCCAGGTATTTAGTACAAGCCAGCCAGTTTCCCAATAAGCAGCCATGCTGACTTGTACTGCAGATGGTGAGACAGTGCAGTAAGTATACCAGTGGGGTCAGATGAATGTGTGGAGTCAGTGGATTTCCCCAGCCACTAGTCTTGTTGACTAGTGACTACTAACATACTAAAATGCCAGCAGAATAGGCCTAATAGTCTCTAGAGTCTGCTCGATTTTCAGCACCTGCACTGAGGGACGATTTTGGTGTCCCACCCTTCCCCTTTAGGTTATACTTTCCCCAGTCCCAGATGTTCCACATGCATTGGGCCTGGTCAGATTTACCCTCCCCTTGTACCTGTCCCATCTCCTCTTAAACCCATCCACAGTCTCCACCTCTACCAGCTCCCTGGGCAGTGCATTCCATGGCTCCACCACCCTTTCAGTGAAATAACATCTTCTCCTCTCCCCTCTGAGCCTTCCCCCTTCCAGCTGACACCCGTGACCTCTCGTTGCCCCACCCTCCTTCCTTTGGAGCACCCTGACTGGGCCTCCCTTATTGATCCCTTTCATGTACTTAAAGACCTCTATCATGTCCCCCCTGCCCTTCCTCTCCTCCAGGGTGTACATGTGGTGCTCCTTGAGCCTCTCCTCATAGGTTCTCTCCCCCAGGCACCAGATCATTTTGGTTGCCCTCCTTTGGACCCTCTCTAGGAGTGTAATGTCACTCTTTAAATGTGGTCTCCAAAACTGCACACAATACTCGAGGTGTGGCCTAACCAAGCAGTTGTACAGTGGAAGGATCACTTCTGCCTTTCTGGAGGTAATCCCCCTGGCGATGCATCCCAGCATCCTATTTGCCCTTGCCACTGGCCTCCTACAGGTCTCAGAGTTGTTCATTTTGACATCTACCACTACCCCCAGGTCCCTCTCAGCCTCCGTGACTTGAGTCGCATCTCCTCCCAAGGTATACCCCTGGCCTGGATTTCCGACTCCCAGGTGCAGAACCTTGCAATTCCCTGCACTGAATTTTAGTTTCCATATTCCCCGACCACCTTTCCAGAGCCTCCAGGTCCTCCTGCAAGGCCACCCTCCCCTCCTCATCCCCCACTGCACCCAGTTTTGAGTTGTCTGCAAAGAGACTCATCTCACTCCTGATCCCATTCCTGATGTCTGAGACATAGGCGCTGAACAAGAGTGGCCCCAACACTGACCCCTGGGGCACCCCACTAGTAACCCACCTTGGGGATGAGGTTAACCCTCCAACCACTACCTGAGTATGCTCAGAGAGCCAATTTCCTATCCATCTCAATAACTGTCTCCCTAACCCCCCCATTTCCTTCAGCTTAGCCTGCAGGCCACTGTGGGGTACCGAATCAAATGCCTTGCTGAAGTCCAGAAAGAGGACGTCCACTGGCCTACCCTGGTCCAGGGCCCTCATCACCCAGTCATAGAACTCAACAAGGTTTGTCTGACACAATCTTCCTGGGACAAAGCCATGCTGCTTGATCCCCACCATGTGGATCGGCACATGGGCCACCCTCCTGTCTTGGGGCACCCACCCAGTCCTCAAGGAGATGCTGAAAAGCTCCGCTAGGGGGACTGCCAGGACATCCGACAGTTCCCTCAGAACCCTGGGATGCATCTTATCTGGCCCAGGTGCTTTTTCCATCCAAAGGGACCGGAGGGCTTACCTTACTCTCTCTACCAGGATTTCAGCCTCCACGTCCTCCCCCTTTTCACCCTGTACTGCTGGCCCCCCACCTGTCTGTGGTGGCCACTCCCTTTCCCCAGATCCCTCAGGGCCCCTGATCTCTACCGGTCCCACCCCTTCCTCCGGTTTGCCCCCGCCTCCCAGCAAGACATAGCCCCTCCACCCCCGTAAAACTGAGGTAAAGTACCTATTTAGGACTTCTGCCTGTTCCCCCACCTCCTGTGCCCAACCATCCCTATCCTTATCTTGCTGATTCGACCCCTACTTTCTTTTTCCCCCATGTATCTAAAGAACCCTAGTCCCCTCCGGATCCCACTGGCCAAGGACTGCTCCTTTTTACCTCAGCTGCTCTCACCACCCTGGTGACTCTCTTGGCTGTCAGCTCATGTATTCTTCCTGATCCCTTTCACTCCTTGAGCGCCTGAAGCGCCTACAGGCCACCTTATTGTCCCTCACCACCTCCTGTACCTCCCGGGTCCACCAGCAGGGTTTTCTGGCCTTACCGAACTTGCGCCTTTCCCTTCCACAGGATCTGATAACCTCCTGTATTCCCCTCCTAATGATCCCCCACCTGCTGTCAGCATCCATATCCTGCCTTACTGTGTCCAAATGATCTTTAAGGATCCTTCCAATCTCCCCAAAGTCTGCACCCCTAAAGTCGGTTACTACCATCCTTGTTCGGCTTTCCTCCTCCCTAGGTCCAGGAAGAACCACACTGTTGTGTGATCACTCCCCGCCAACGGGTCCCTCACCTCTAGGCCCCTAATCTGATCACTGTCCGCCAGGACCACATCCAGTGTCCGGGCCTCCCTAGCTGGCTCACCCACCTGTTGTGTAAGAAACACATCCTGGAAGACATCCAGCAGCCTCTGCTCCCTGGCCACTGGTGACGTCACAGTCCCCAGTCTGTTCCCGCATGTTGAGGTCCCCATTACCACTAACCTTCCTTTCCCAATCTACAGTGTCCCTCGAGATTTGCCACCAAACTTTCTTCCGGAACCTCTGCCAGTGCTGGTGGTCTGTATACCACTCCAACCTTTACTCTCTTACCCCCCCTGCATCAGCAGGGTGACCCAAATAGCCTCCATGTTCCCCTCTGCCTCCTCTACCCCTCCAATATCCACGCCATTTCTGACTAACAGTGCTACACCACCCCCTTCCCTCCCCACCTATCTTTTCTGAGCATAGTACAGCCCTCCAGATTTAGGTCCTACTTGTCCCTTGAGTGGCCTAGGTCTCAGTGACTGCTGCCACATCTACCTCCCCCTAAACTAGCATCGCCTGGAGCTCAGGCATTTTATTTCCTAAGCTCTTGGCATTTATCAGGACCACTCTCCATCCCTTTTCCCTCCTCTCCTTTCCGGCCTTACTACAAAACTTAATTTTGACCCCCAAGAGTGTGAACCCCTTAGCAACTGAAATGCACACTCAGCTACTAACAGCTGATGGTTTGAAAGCTTTGACATGTGAATTTCTATCCTTAACAGTAACAATTCGGGTTGCTTTATGGTTTATGCATAGTCTGGGAGTGCATTTCCTCAGCCTGGAGCACAGCGATGCTATAGATGTAAAACCAGAGGGGCCACATGGTATTTATGGGCACTCAGTTACCATATGCAAGTTACTGTATTCCATACCTTTAACATTAGAATACAGGAAACACCAGTCATGTGATGTCCCTTACAGTCTTCGAAGACAGATACATATACGTAAATATATTTTATATTATAATGGCACGGTAGTGCCACTATAGTTAGGGTTGAGGAGCCATTTACATGTTAAACCTAAAATTTTGCACCTTAATAACTTTGCAACCATTTGACGGATTTGCCTGAAATTTGGAATACACGATCAAGACACATGCGCCTTCGGATCTGCCAAGTTTCGTACCGGTCGCATAAACGGCTGCGGAGTTATTATGTGATTCGCGTGCTGCTTTATGCTTTTTCTTCTCGAATTTTACTGTCACAGACAGGTCACACGGTTTGCGCGACTGGTCCGAAATTCAGGAATATGCGTCAGGGCCCTGATGTGCCTTTTGAAGATTTCGTGAAAAAATATTAAACGGTTCAAAAGTTATTCAAAAAACAAGTTCCCGTTATAAGTCAATGGGAAAAGTTAACAAAATGTTCGACAGTGTCGCAAATGGCCCTTTTACTGTTGCAAATCCGCCATTTTGTTTTCAGTTAGTGATCAGAAAAATGCCTGGCATTTAAAATTGGGAACCTCTAACAACCTAATTCTTTTTGTGTTCACCTAGTCGGACCCTGAGGTAGCTAGCCATGTCTTTATTTTGGGGTAAAATACCCCAGAAATATATGCTTTTCACATTTCTGAAAAAAGTACTTTCGCAAAGTACTATCGGACTTGCGACACTGTTCAATGAATTTGGCGAAAGCTGCAACTTCAACAGTACTTCTAGGCTGTGGGAAAATTACAGCAATTCTTTGGCACCCTGCTGCAAAAGAATGGTTTGCTGTTTTGGCCTGAAATTTGGAAAGAACGCAGCCAGCATCTCACAGATGTGCCTTTCAGTGTTTCGTTGAAAAAATATTACATGGCGGCAAAGTTACGGTACTCCAAATTTGACACCTTTTCCCATAGGATAACATTACGGCGTCCAATGCATTACATGAATCCTTTGGCGCCCTGCTGCAAAATAATGGTTTGGTCTTTTGGGCTGAAATTTGAAGGGAACACAGCCAACATCCCACAGATGTGCCTTTTTGTGGTTTGGTGAAAAAATATTACAGGAAGCCAAAGTTATGGCAATCTGAACTTCTCTTTCTTTCCCATAGGATAACATTACAGTGTTCGGCACGCCTTTCAGGGCCTGTATCTCGGAAACGGTGCGAGATACGGACTTTTTGTCGGAAAAATACTTAGCCCCCTAATGGGGGCTAAATAAAGAACGAACCAGGAAAGTCATAAATCATATGACTTTTGTATTTTTTTCACGTGAGGTTCCTGAGAGGCAAGCAATTTAGTATTCCAACTCCTCATTTTCTGCTCCGAGAACCATTATCATGCATACATTTTTTGTACTCGCTGTCTTTCTTTATGCAGCTTTTGGGGAAAACCAGCCTGTGCGCTTACATTACTGTTACCATTTTTGCTTGTGGTTTTACGTTCCTGTTTCACTTACGTTCAGCGTCATACCCGCGTCGTTACCCTGGCGTTTTCATTTGCCTTGCTTTTTCGTTGTTTTTAACATTTCTGTCTACACTACTGTTTCTCTTTCTGTTTTGCTTTGCGTCACCATGCGCATTACTATTTGCGTTTGCGGGCACAATGTTACTATGTGACAAGACATCAGGTGGTTGGGCTCTGCGCTCCCGCCGCCGCACTACATTCACTATGTCTCATTATTCTCAAAAAGAAGGGAAATTAGAGGCAAAAACTCTGTTTAATGCATTAGTTAGGGTTGTTTCACACCAACAAAAGCGAGGAAATTCGGTGTTAGGGTTGAAAGCCCCCCTTGGCCTCACTGCCCACACCCCCAACCGGTGGTTGGTCCTAACTCTCACCCCATTCTCCTACACCTCTGCTTCTTTACACATGTGATGGGGTGAGAGTCATGGCCGACAACCGTAACGCGCACCCCAGTGCTGGTTGGGGGTGATGGCGGGGGAGGCCAAGGGGGGCTTTCAACCCTAACACCGAATTTCCTCACTTTTGTCGGTGTAAAACAACCCTAACTAGTGCATTAAACAGAGTTTTTTGCCTCTAATATATATATATGCATGTATATATAATGCCTTGGTCAGGCCGCAGCTCGAGTACTGTGTACAGTTCCGGAGACCTCATCTGAAGAAGGATATAGCACTGCTAGAGAGAGTCCAGAGGAGAGCGACCAGAATGATTCAGGGCATGGAGGGGAGGTCCTATGAGCAGAGACTGGAAGAGCCTGGGCTGTACACACTGGAGGAGAGGAGGGACAGGGGAGATATGATAGGGGTTTTCAAATATGTAAAAGGAATAACAGAGTGGAACCAAGGAGCTGTTTAGGCTAAAGAAGGGGGACAACTAGGGGCATGAGTGGAAGCTGGAGGAGAGAAATTACGGGGGGGCGTATGAAGCATTATTTCACTGAGAGGGTGGTGGAGCTGTGGAATGCGCTGCCAGGGTGGCTGATGGAGGAGAGCACAGTGTAGGGCTTCAAGAAGGGGTCGGACAGGCACAAAGGGAAACTGAAGTCAAAGATGACCCTCTCGGGGTCTGGGAAGCGAGCACCCACTAGGTGGCTGACTACGAGCAGACATAACAGACCACTGGGCCTATTCTGCTTGCTGTTAGTATGTTAGTGTACATACATATACACACAGATTTATGCAGTAGGTGTGGGTGGATAAACCATTACATAAATTTGTTTATTCTCACTGGTGTTGAATAAACAATGGTTCTAAGATTTATCCAACACCCTACCGTCAATCAACCACCGTTTCTTTAACACCCTGCCATCAATCATCCTACCTACTACTGGCACTAGTTTCAGTTACCCTTACTTGCAGTTTCATTGCACTTAGTCACCAATCTGTTTAGCTGTCTTCAGGCCTCTCCAGCTGTAAATTCACACTAGTAAAATGAACCAGAAAATCTTCAGGCTCTTCCAGCCTAAATCCATAGTACTAAACTGATCCAGCAAATCTTCAGGCTCTTCAAGCCCTAAATCTGCAGTACTGAGCACCCACAAGAAGCAAATTAAAAAAAACCAAAAAAAAAAAAAACATCAAATTCAAAACAGACTCTAAATTCTTCAGGCTCTTCCTGACCAAATCCACAACCGCAGTCCAAAGAAAATCCCTCAGCTTCACAAAGCACCTCCAAAAAACATTCTCTCATCCTCCGTAACCCGACCACTTCTCCAACGCCACTCCAGAAACTCCTTCCCAGACAACTCCCGCATCCACCGGCTCCTTCGCACTCCTTCCCCCACTCCTCAAACTCCAAAGTAGGACCAATTCACTGTAAAGAACTCCATCAACCAGAAGCAAGCATTCCCTCTTGACTCCACCTTGATGACTGACCAGACACTGCACCATAACCGTAAACCCCACCCACAAACACAGTTACGCCCCTCAACCAATCAGAACACTTTTGCCACGATCCAACTAACCAATAGCAATCCACTACTTCGTCCATTCGGAAAATCAACACCAATAAAAAAACTACACACTGCCAAATACCACACGAAGTAAACTTCCGCCCCCCCGAATGGACCACATCACAAATAGTGCCCACGTAAAATACAGAATAAAAAAAGAAATAACCCAAACAAAAGTAACAGTAGCCTATTGCATAAATCGCACTCGTGAGGTCACCAGAGGTCACACGCCGCTCACTCAAATAAATTATGCATTCCATGGCCACACATCACATATGTCGAAGGTAAATCTTGCATCCACTAGCCAGTTGTGCTAGTGACTGGGAAAATCTGCTAGCCTCAGATTTCTCTACTGGCCTAGTTGGTGTACTTACTGAAATATTATCTTCTCCAGTACAAGTTTGGAAGGTTACTTTATAAACAATTTTACTAGCTCAATACAAAATCTACAGCATTTGGCTACCGAGTCAGTACCAATTTCGACCCCCTGATAAATTCAATCTTTATGGCCAGAGATGGGCCGAACTGAACAGCTTCTTGGAACCACTCCCTCTTCATTCTCCTCACTCTCACATCTTGCTCAGCATCTAGAAATACACTAAACCAATGGATTAAGCACCAGGATCGTCCCTGTAAACATGCCCATGTCATCCACATGTCCCAGAAGAAAGTACCGTATATACTAAGAACTGTAACCCCTAAACCATCCAAGGGATGTAAATTTTAAGTTTATATAACTAATGGGTCAACATCAAAGCACACAGAGCGGAGCTCCCCAACATTACTTTGAAACTGGCCAGTGAACAATAAATAAGACATCAGCATTGACAATGCTCAGGTGGGCCTCCCAAATTATGTACACAGTCTGGATACAGCCAGAATTACTAAAAGAAAATATACATTTCCCATCCGTGTCTGCTCCAATGGTTTGGGAGAGCATGGGCTTTAATCAGTACCCATATGGGCGGGAGTCAGGGCTGTACTGCAGCACTTAGCATCCACCTGCTGAATGCAACATCAGAAGAACCAAAAATAGCCAGACAGTAGTTTTCACAAAGGTACAGGCAGATGACCGGGTTGCTGCCTTACAAGTATCATCAGTGGGGTCTCAGCTCTTTCTGCCCAAGAAGCTATCACAGCCCTAATCACAGATACAGCAGGAAGCATTTTAGCTAGGCAATCCTCTTTAATCAGGCGTACTGCCCTCCAGTTAGGGTGAGCTCAGCTGAGGCAAGCCCTTGCTCCCCCTCCACCAAAGTAGGACAAAAAACCTTTCCATCTTTTGGATAGCCATCGTACAGCGAAGGTAGAGCTTTACTGCCCTGTGGACATCAAGAATGTGGAATCTACACTCCTTAATGTTTACTGGACAAAGGCAAATAGAAGGGAGAACTATCTTCTGTGAAAGCCCGACAAGATCTTTAAGGAGAAAGTTAGCACAGTCTGGAGAGCCACCTTGTCTTTTGGAAAGATTAACAATGGCTCCTGGTAAGACAGCACCTCATTGTACCTATTCACCTAGCTGACCAGACAGTTATCAGGAAGAGAAACTTCTGGGTCAGAAACAGCAGGGATACGTGTTTACGGGGCTCGGACAGGGCTCCTATGACCACACTGAGTCACCTGGGTGGCAATATTGGTCTCATCCATGGCTGAAACTTGTTGCACCCTTTAAGGAAGCGGACAATGTCTGGGTACTGAGGTATGGTAAGGTACCCTATCTTCCCCTCAACACCACCTAGTGCTACAACATGAACCTTCTGAACTAGCCGATAGACCATTGTCTAACCTGTTTCTAAAGAAGTCAAGTATGTGTGCAAAAGTGCAGGATAATGGTATAACAGCACCAGAATCAGAGCCCTTACCAAATTGCATAAGAACTAAGTAATACTAACAGCTATAAGCTTCCAAGTCCATTAGCCGTTGATCATTGGTTGTGCCCTGCGATTCCCATAACCTCATACAAGTATCAAGCCCAATTTTGAAGGAATCCAGTGACTTGCTGTGAATCACCCAGGGCTCTTAGGGACACAAGTACCCACGTCCTTCATGCTCACTGAGTGGTTGAGGATGCGTGTTTCCAAAACACAGGCTTCATCAGCCAGGATTCCCCCTCCACCACCCAACTACTTAATATTTAAGTACAAATGTCCCTTGCCGTGGGCAGATCCTCAGTTCAAACTGGCACGTTTAAACTACGCAAGAAACAGCTTACATTTTGTAAACTATTTCTTGCTTATTTTAGAGCACTTTTTGTTATCTGACAGATGAGATGGGGAAAACAATGATGCCACACTTATTTGGGGACTCTCACAAAATTCTGAGGGACTACCCAACTTTTCCTGAGGCCCCAATCCCCCAAAAGTCCAGGATCCCCAAATTAAAAATCCTACCTAGAGCCCCATCACCCCTCTAAGTAAGCTACCATGTGCTACACAGACACCACCCTTTGTGTAAAAATATTTAACTTCTGCTCATTCTAACCTATTCCCCTACGACTGTAGTTGGTATGAATGACTGTTATGCTCCGACATACTTCTTGAGACGAACCCCAGGCTTTCCACTGAGGCTGGGCTTTTGACTACATTATATGTAAGAATCATGTCTCCCCTTACATGTCTTCTTTCAAGAGGGAAATGTCCTAGATTTAAGCTCTCCTGATAATCTCTGCCCCGCTTAACTAAATCTTGCTGCTCTATGCTGCACCCGCTCCAACCAATCACTACTATTAAATTATGTAATATGCCCTGGACATTGAGGGTTTCCTTGTTTGCAGCAGCATGTCCACCACTTTGTGGGAAAAGCCCAATTTCTTGACTCATCTGCATTCAGAAGCCATGCTACTAGCTGCAGTTTTTGAGGGTTTGGATGCAGAACAGCCCGCTGTCTGAGCATGTCCAAGTGGCAAGGAAGGGGAACAGCCATCCAGGATGAGCTCTACCAAGTTTGAGTACCATGACCTCCTGTCACTTGGGTGCTTATATTTTTAGGATGATCCATTTTCCATGGTGACTGCATAATATCTTCAGTATTACTGGCCATGAGGAAAAACGATATGCTAGAGCACCTAGCCATGCAAGAGACAGGCAAGTCTATTCCTAATAATTCCAGCTCCCAGAAGCAGCAGAAGAAATGCAGCAGTCTGAGATTGGCAGATGTGGCCATTAGGTCAATCACTGGGGTTCCCCATCTGTGGCATAACAGTAGAAACACCTCTTCACGTTAGTTCCCATTTTCCTTGATTGAGAAACTGATTGCTGAGCCATTCTGCTTCCTTGTTTGGGGTCCCAGCCAGGTGTACCACCCCCACAGAGAAAAAAAAATACATCTCTCCACTCAGAATAGTACTTTGTACACCTCCTAAAACATTTGGTTACTTCTGGTCTCCGCTTCTTTTCTGATGAAAGCCACTGTGGCAGCATTACTGAAACAGACAAGTAAACTCTTGCCCCATATCACTCACTGAAAAGCCAGAAGTGCTGGGAATGCTACCTAATCTTCAGTACTTTGATCAGGAGCTGGCATTCTACCAATGACAAGGAGACCTGTGCTGCTACTGTACTTAGGACTGCCCCAACCCATCAGGCTGGCATCCCTTGTGATTGTGACAGGGTCCTGCTTCTCTGGGGGAAATCCCTTACTGAGGTGACTTGTCAATGTAATCAAAGGTTGACCAGCAGTTTTGGGGTTGACACGGACCAGGACTGTGAAAGAGAATGGCATCCTCTGAGAATTCTAGTAGCGTAGGAGATGAAGCTACAGGTCCCTGAATCCAAGTCTGGCCCACTGCACTAGATCTATGCATGCTACCTTGAGACTAAGTGTGTGCATGATCAGGGGAGTGCAAATTGCATTGCCTGACATCTGGAGGCTGACATAATATCACTGTCAGGCAGATTCTTTGATCTGCCAACTACAGCCAGAGGACAAGTGCTTTTTGGGTGGAGTATTTTTTTTTTCTGAGCTGCATTTCCCAGTCATCTGCCCATATCATTTTTCTCCAGACTCCTGCCCTGCTCCTACTGCAACTCTCCCCCACCCCCCCGTACTTGAGCTATTAAACTCCGGGTCCATTGATTTGCCTGGCCATGCACTTTTACTCCGTTCTGCCCCTCCGATTTGTGTCTGCAGTCTAGCAATGTTGGTGGTGTGTGTTTATTGGCCACAACCAGGTTGGAGGAGGAGAAGAAAAAATTACTCACCTTAGTAATTATGTTTCTTCTAATGGAATCTTGCTGTATTCTGACTATTGCAGTTAACTCCAGCACTTGAACTGCCCCGGAGAGAGCAGGGTTACAATTCTATGCCAGGCATAGAACGTTTAGCTCCAGCTCGGTTGAAAACTCTGCCTGTAGTACTTTGAAACCCAACCGTCAGATTCTTACGCGCTAACCTCACTGACTTAAATAATGTGGAAATTGTAAAATTTCTACTAGCCAACTGGCAAAGACTCAAGTCAGGAAACCCAAAAACCAGGTAATAAAACATAACAATTATTAACTAATCAAACACAAAGCACCCAACACAACAGAAAGTGGTCTGAAGACACCCTTGGGGTGCAACACTGCACCTGCCCACCCACTTCCCAAAAACAGGTTCTGAGAGGGGAGGAAGGGATGAAGGTCAGAATTCAGCAAGACTCCATTAGAAGAAACATAAATTACTAAGGTGAGTAATTTTTTCTTCAAACAACATGAAGTCTTGCTGTATTCTGACTATTGCAGACTACCAAGCAGTACCTCCAAGGAGGAGGGACAGAACCTACTTTGGGAATAGGCTCTGAAGTACTGCTGTGTCAAACCTAGCATCACTCCTAGCCTGGATATCCAGAGAGTAATGCTTGAAGGTATGAACCGTTTTCCAGGTGACAGCTTGGTAAATTTCTAACAAAGAAATATCCCTGGCCGCAGCCAAAGATGCAGCTGTACCTCTAGTGGAATGAGCCCTCAGGCTTGAGTGTGGAATTTTTCCCAGTTTCTCATAGTAGAATTGGATACAGGACACAATCCACCTGGCAATAGTTCTCTTGGTGACAGGTTTGCACTTACCTACTTCCCCACAAGTGAGAAACAACTGGAGGGAGTCAAACCAGTGACTTTGTACGTTCTATGTAGTAAGTAAGGGCTCTTAACATCTACACTGTGTAACCTCCGCTCTCCTGAGGAAGCATGATCAGTGAAGAACATGGGAAGGGACATAGATTGGTTTAAGTGGAAATCAGAAACCACTTTGGGTAAGAACCTTCTATTGGTTCTAAAGACCACCTTCTCTCTATGGAATGAAATTAAGTCAGGTTCAACTGACAGGGCTTGCAATTCACTGATACGTCTGGCAGAGGTAACAGCAACCTAAAACACAGTTTTCCAAGTCAAATACTTGAGCTCTGCTGAGGCCATAGGCTCAAAGGGAGGGGTTGCATAAGCTGAGCAATGCAAACATTCAAATCCCAGGCAAGAACAGGATCCCTAAAAGGGGGATTGGTATGAAGCAGTCCTTTAAAAAATTTACAGAATACAGGGTGAGATGACAGAGAGGAAGGCTTCCCCACTGACAGGAAAGACAAATGAACTTTGAGAGTAGCTGGTCTGAGGCCTAGGCCATTAAGGTGAACCATATAATCCATAACTGTAGACAATTCAGCAATGTCTGCAGATATATGCTTCTTGGAACACCAAATGCTAAATTTTTTCCATTTGGAGTTAAGTTTTTCTGGTGGCAGGCTTTTGAGAAGCTTTGAGAATATCCAGAACCCCTTGGGACAGATGCAAGTCTGCATACTCTAACTCTTCAAGAGCCATGCCTTGAGATTGAGTGACAGAAGATTGGGGTACCAAATCCTCCCCTGTGAGGAGGTTAACAGGTTGTAATTCCTGGGAAGAGACGGGGAAGATGGACTGCCAGAGACAATAACAGGGGGTACCAAGGCTGCCTGGCCTAGTCTGGAGCAATCAGAAGAAACAAATTACTCACCTTAGTAATGTTGTTTCTTCTAATGGAGTCTTGCTATATTATGACATATGCAGTGAGTCCCAACCTTGAACTGCTCCGAGGTGAAAGAGTTAACTTTCCATGCCAGGCATGGAACTCTGAGCTCGAAGCTCGGTTGAAACTCTGTCTGTTGTTCTTCAAACTCAAACCGCTGGATCTTTATGAGCTAAACTCACTGAGGTCCTGTGTAGAAGCTGTAAACCTACACTAGCCAACTGGCTACTAATATAAGAACACATTTTGGTCCCAAACAAGAACTCAAGTCAGGAGACCCAAAAATGAAAAACATAACATCAAGTCACCCCAAAAGGAGGATTGAAACAACAAGGTGGGCATCTACTAAGTGACAACACTGCACTGCCCACCCACATCCCAAAAACAGAGGTTCTGAGAGGGGCAGGCGGGGGGCGGGAGCTCATAATATAGCAAGACTCCATTAGAAGAAACATTACTAAGGTGAGTAATTTTTTCTTCAAAACAACATGAAGTCTTGCTACATTATGACATATGCAGACTACACAGCAGTACCTCCATGGAGGAGGGACAGAACCTACTTAGGAAAAAGGCTCTGAAGCACAGCTGTGCCAAACCGAGCATCACTCCTAGCCTGGATGTCCAGGGAGAAATGCTTGGAAAAGTGTGAACTGTTTTCCAGGTAGCTGCTTGACAAATCTCTAGAATAGGATGTCCCTGGCAGCAGCCAGGAAGTAGCTTACCTCTGGTAGAGTGAGCCTCAGGCCTGAGGAGGAACCTACCCAGCTTCATAACAGAATTGGATACAAGAGACAATCCACCTGGTAATGGATCTTTAGTGGCAGGTTTCCTTACTAACTTCACCATAAGTGAGGAACAGTTGAGGGGAGTCAAACCTGTGGCCCTTGGTACGCCTATGTAGTACCATGGCCTCTTCACATCTGTTGTGCAGCCTCCTCTCACCAGAGGAGGAATGGTCAGTGAAGTACACTGAAAGATATATAGATTGATTAAGGTGGAAATCTGAAACCACCTTAGGCAAGAACTTCCTGTTAGTCCTGAGAACCACCTCATCTCTATGAAAGGAGATAAAATCAGGCTCCACTGACAAAGCTTGTAATTCACTTATGCGCCTGGCAGAAGTGATGGCTACCAGAAACACAGTCTTCCAAGTCAAGTACTTAAGCTCTGCTGAAGACAAGGGCTCAAAGGGAGGTTGTATAAGCTGAGCAATGCAAACATTAAGATCCCAGGCAGGGGTAGGTCCCTGAATGGAGGATTAGTGTGAAGCAATCCTTTAAAAACTTGGAAAATACAGGATGAGCTGAGAAGAGAAGAGGGTTTGCCTGTTGAAATAAAAAGCAGACACAGCTGCCAAATGTACTTTTTAGGTAGCTGGTCTCAGCCCCAAAGATTTAAATGGACCATATAATCCAGGACTGTGGGTAAAATCAGCAGATTTTGGGGAAATATGCTTCCTAGAGCACCACATGGAAAACCTCTTCCATGTGGGAATTATAGCAGCTCCTGGTGGAAGGTTTCCTAGAAGCCTTCTAGTATATCCACACACACTGGGAGAGGTGTAGATCAGCAAACTCTAACTCTTCAAGAGCCAGGCCTTGAGATTGAGAGATTTGAGGTCTGGTACCAAACCCTCCCTGAGCACAGGTTAACAGGTTGTGATTCCTGGAAGACACAGGGAAGATGGATCTGCTAAGGGACAGTAGGAGTGGATACCAGGGTTGTCTGGCCCAATCTGGAGCAATCAGGATCATCTTGCAGGATTGAGATCTGATTTTGACTAACACTTTGAACAGGAGAGGGAAGGGGGAAAGCATAGAGAAACTTCCCTTCCCAACTGAGAACTAAGGCATCCAGAGGGACTAAGCCCAACACTGGGGGCCTGCAGCATAAAAGGGGAAGTTGGTGATTGTCTGGGGCTGCAAAAAGATCTATCTGCGGGGTGCCCCACCTGGCAAATATTACCTCCAGGACCGGGGGGTCCAGAAACCATTCGTGATGGCCCTGGGAAATCCTGCTGAGAGCATCTGCCAGGACATTGTCCTTGCCTGGGAGGTGAACTGCCGTGAGGGAGGTGTTCAGGGAGTAAGCCAGAGACCACAACTTCATTGCTTTGGTGCACAAGGCCGTAGACCGAGTGCCTCCTTGCTTGTTGATGTACCACATTGTGGTGGTGTTGTCTGTTCTGACCTTGTACAACTTTGTTCTGAACAGATTTGGAAAAACTTGAAGTGCTAGAAAACTGCTCTGAGTTCCAACAGATTGATGTGGGGCAGAGATTCCTGAGGGGACCACAATCCTGGGTAGTGAGGTCGCCTGTGAGCTCCCCACCCCAAGAGGGATGCATCTGTAGTAAGGGATTAAGGAGTGAGACTGAGTGACAAAGGGAACCCCTTTTTCAGATTGCTCTGATCCTGCCACTACTAAAGGACTTGGATCAGGGTTTGAGTTACTGGGATCAATTTGGTTAGAGGGTCTTTCCTTCGAGACCAAAAGGCTCTCAAATAGAACTGGATGTCCCTCATCTGAAATCTTGCTCCCTGCACTACTGCTGTAGAAGCAGCCATGTGCCCCAGGAGCTGTAGAAAATGCCTTGCTGGTCGAGAGACCTGCAGGGTGAATGAGGAGGCCAGAGAGACCAGGGTCCTTGCCCTGTCCAAAGGAAGGAAGGCTCAGGCTTTCTGTGTGTTCAGCTCTGCGCCTATGAAGGTGAGGAGCTGGACAGGCTCTAGAACGGACTTTGAAAGATTCAGAAGGAAACCCAGAGAGGTGAGCAGTTGCTGAGTTATCTGTAGGTGTAACTTGACTTGGTCTGGAGACTGGCCTGCTATGAGCCAGTCGTCCAGGTAAGGGAAGATGGCAATTTTTTGCCTTCTTAGGGAGGCAACTGCTACTGCCAGGCATTTTGTGAATACCCTTGGAGCAGAGTGAGGCCAAAGGGCATTGCTCTGAACTGGTAATGGCCTGAGGGCAGCTCGAACCTGAGGTACTTTCGATGGGAGCTCTGATGAGAATATGGAAGTAGGCATCCTTGAGGTCCAGGGACGCTAGCCAGTCTCCTGGCCTTATAGAGAGGCAGAATAATTCCCAGAGTCACCATTTTGAATTTTGGTTTTAAAGGTGCTTGTTTAAGTATCTGAGATCCAGGATGGGCCGCCATTCTCCTGTCTTTTTGGGGTAAGGAAGTACCTGGAGTACAATCCTTTCCCTGGTGTACGGGTGGACCCTTTCCACAGCTCTGAGAGCCAGGAGGAAAGAGACCTCTGCCTCTAGGGCAAGTGCCTCTGGTGGATTTGCAGGTGGAAAGGATCTGGTTCTCATCTTTGGAAATTTTTTGAAGCTGAGAACCAGTCCCTGGCTTACTACTTCCAGGACCCACTTGTCTGATGTCAGAGACTTCCAGTCCTGGACAAAGTAAGACAGCCTGCCCCCTATAGGTAGCTGAGAATCGGCTTTGGCAACCCCATCAGGGTGCCTGCTTGGCAGGGGCTTTAGGCTGAGGGGTGGAAGCAGGCCTGCTTGTACCCAGTCTGCCTCTCCCTCTAAAGAACCCCCTCTGGGCGTAAGCAGAAGAGGAGGCCTGGGCTTGGTAAAAAGGCCTATGAAAAGGCCTGCCCCTGCCCCTGGAAGGCTGCCTTTGAGGAGTGGCCTGCCTTTCCTTGGCCTGTGCACTCCTATAGGTGGTCCTATACTCATCCATTTTCTTCATGTAATTCTCTGTCTGCTCCCCAAACAGAGAATTACCCACAACAGGAAAATCCATGGCTTTAGTCTGGGTATCCTGTGACAGGCTAGTACATCTGAGCCAAGCCATTCTGCGAAGTGCCACAGATGTAGCCATGACTCTTGATGACACATCGTTGGAGTCCACTGTAGCATGGAACTGCACCTTGGATGCCTCAATACCATCAGCAGCCACCTGCTCCAGCTTCTTGGCAAGCTGGCCAGGGACCTGTTTTGCTACAGCCATAACGGTATCCCATCTGGATTTCTGATATCTAGCAACATAAGCCATATAATTTGCCTGTCTGAGTCCCAAGGATGCTGCCATGTATTGTTTCTTTGCCATGGCATCAATCCTCCTGGAGTCCTTGTCGGGGTGGGGTGTAAAGCCAAGGGAATATTTGCCTTGTCACAGGCTGCAGCCTGCACTACCCCAACATGGCTGCATTGTTGAGTAAGGAACTCCATATCAGAGCGTGACAATGTGTACCTCTTGTCCATTCTCTTATCCACAGGAGGTATAGTGTGAGGAGTTTTAGAATTTTACTGTCTGTTTCCCAAAAGATTTATGCAAAGGAATAGACAGTCTCCTAGACCCTGGGATATCCATCATTTCCACATAGTCAGGCTCCTCTGATCATCCACAGCTTCTTCCATAGGGAGCTGGAGGGTTTCAGCCACTTTTATAAAACATAAAATGAAAAGGGGACTCAAAGCCTAGGAGGAGACACTCCTGAAGGTCTGTCTGGGGAGATGTCCGGTTCAATGGGCACATCCAGACTTCCAAATCCACATTCACTCTCCTCATACTCCTCTTCCCCCTCCTCTAAATCATACTTTTGAACCGGTGGAACTGGCCGAACCGTACGCTTACCTGATGGTGCCGGTTCGGTCGGAACCAGGGAAAGCGACTGGACAATTTTAATCGCTTTGGCTATTTCTTCAGCGGTTGGAGAGGAAAGTTTTGGCTCCACACCAGCTGATTTCCTAGTCCTTTTTGTTGGAACCGACTCCTTAGAGTCAGATCTCCTTTTGCCCGAGGAAGTCTCGCCCTGGTCAAAGGGCACTCCCTCCGGTTCGGTTGGAACCGAACCAGGCTGGCCATCCGGTTCAGCGGACTTTTTGGCCTCCCTTTCCCTGAGCCTACCAACTCTCTTTTCCAGGGTAGCTGCAGGAAAATTTTTACAAATCTGGCAGTCTGCATTAAAGTGGTCAAACCCCAGACTATAAACAAAGGTGGTGTGGGGGTCAGCCTTGGCAAAGACTTCCCCACAGACACTGCAGTGTTGAAACCCAGTGGGCCCGGTTTTCCTTTTGGGTTTCTCAGACATAATGCCAGCCTAACCAAACATACCCGCTTATGGCAATCCGCCAGGTAAGACCCTCTTATCGTTCCCCAAATCGTGTTTACTGGTCGTGGAAAAAACGCATAAAAATAGTTTTTAGAACCGAGCAAGAACCAGTAACCAGTACTCTAAATGACAGATTAATATATTTTAACAACCTGATCGGGTTCAAACAACTGATAAACTGCTATAAGTTCCACACAGAATAGAAATTAATGTAAAACCTATCTAGTACTTACAATACCACAGACAGAGTCTGAACCGACTAGTTTGCGTTTAAATTGGTCGAAAACCGAGAAAACAATACTTTAACAGACAAAATGAATCAAGCAGAAGGAGAAATCTCCGGAGCGACTGTTCAGTGAGGCGGAGTAAAGAATCTGACGGTTTGAGTTTGAAGAACAACAGACAGAGTTTCAACCGAGCTCGAGCTCAGCGTTCCATGCCTGGCATGGAAAGTCAACTCTTTCACCTCCACAGCAGTTCGAAGGTTGGGACTCACTGCATATGTCATAATATAGCAAGACTTCATGTTGTCTGAATCACTTTGCAAGGTTGTGACCTTACCTTGACTAGAACCTTGAACAGTAGAGGAAAAGGAGGGAAGGCATAAAGAAATTTCCCTACCCAGTTCAAAATCAGAGCATACAGAGAGACTGAGCCCAAGACTGGGGGTCTGCAACAAAACAGAGAAAGTTGGTGATTGTCTGGGGCTGCAAAAGAGATCTATCTCTGGAGTGCCCCACCTTGAAAAAAAATCACTTTCAAACACCAAAAGGATCCAGAGACCATTCGTGATGGCCCTAGGAAATCCTGCTCAATGCATCTGCTAGCACATTGTCCTTTCCTGGGAGGTGGACTGCTACCAGAGAGGTCTGAAGAGAATAAGCCAGGGACCATATTTTCATGGCCTCCATTCACAAGGCCATGGACTGAATGCCTCCCTGCTTGTTGATGTACCACATGGTAGTAGTGTTGTCCGTCCTGACCTGAACCACCTTGTTCTGTACTGACTGAGAGAAAGCTTGCAGGGCCAGAAGTACTGCCCTGAGCTCCAGGAGGTTGATATGAAGAAGAGATTCCTGAGGGGACCACAGCCCCTGGGCTGTGAGAGCCCCCAGATGGGCTCACCACCCCTAAAGGGAAGCATCTGTGGTAAGGACCTCAGAGTGAGTCTGAGTGACAAATGGAACACCTTGCCTCAGATTGTCCAGGTCCTGCCACCACTGAAGGGCCTGAATTAGGGTCTGAGTAACAGGAACTAGTTTGGTAAGAGGATCTTTCCTTTGGGACCAAAAAGTCCTCAGATGGAACTGAATGTCCCTCATCTGAAAACTCCGGCCCCTTGAACCACCGCCATGGACGCTGCCATGTGGCCCAAAAGCTGAAGAAAATGCCTTGCTAGTCGAGAAACCAGAGGGAGGGAGGAAGATGCCAGCTAAGAGATGGCTGTTGCCCTTTCCAGAGGAAGGAAAGCTCTTGCCTTGACCGTGTCCAGCTCTGCTCCTATAAAAGTGAGGAGCTGTACAGGTTTGAGAACTGACTTGGGAAGATTGAGAAGAAACCCCAGGGAAGTGAGAACTTGCTGGGTAACCTGCAGATCTGACTTGACTTGGGCTGGGACTTATCCACAAGGAGCCAATGGTCAGATATGGAAGATTGAAACCTTTTTCATCTTAAAAGGCCACCACTACTGCTAGGCACTTTGTGAACACCCTTGGGGCTGAAGTTAGGTTAAAGGGCATTGTTCGAACTGGTAATGGTCGGGGCATTCTGAACTTGAGGTACTTTCTGTGGGAGCACCTGACAGGAATGTTGAAAATAGGCATCCTTGAGGTCCAGGGAGGCTAGCCAGTCTCTGGCCTTAGAGAGGGAAGAACTGTTCCTAGAGTCACCATTCTGAATTTTGGCTTTAGTACTGTGCTTGTTTAGGTATCTTAGATCTAGGATGGGTCGCCACTCCCCTGTCTTTTTTGGGGTAAGGAAGTACCTGGAGAACAGACCTTGGCCCCTGTATAGGACAGGAACTCTCTATGGCTCTTAAGGCCAGTAGAGACTAAACCTCTGCCTCTAGAGCAAGGGTTTCTGATGTTTCAGGTGAAAGGATCTGGGTCCTCAGTTTCTCGAAAATTTTTGAAACTGAGAACCAGCCCCTGGCTTACAACCTCCAGCACCCACTTGTCTGAGGTAACAGACATCCAGTCCTGGACAAAGTAAGCCAGCCTGCCTCCTACCGGAATGGGGGAGTCGACCCGGATTGACACATCAGGGTGTCTGCTTAGCAGGAGTCTTAGGCTGAGAGGTAGATGCAGCCCTGCTCATCCCCCTTCTGCCTCTCCCTCTGAAGAACCCTCTCTGAGAAAAGGGAGAAGAGACCTGTGCTTGGCAGAAAGGCCTGTGAAAAGGCCTGCCCCTGCCCCTAGCTTGCTGCCTTTGAGGAGCTGCCTGCCTCTCCTTAGCCTGGGCACTCCTATAAGTGGTCATGTACTCATCCATTTTCTTCATGTAATTCTCTGTCTGCTCCCCAAACAGAGAATTACCTACCACAGGGAAATCCATGGCTTTAGCCTGGGTGTCCTGTGAAAGGCTAGTACATCTGAGCCAATCCATGCTCCGAAGAGCCACAGATGTAGCCATGACTCTTGATGACACATTACTGGAGTCCACAGCAGCATGAAATTGCACCTTTGATGCCTCAATCCCATCAGCAGCCACCCTCTCCAGCTCCTTGGCTAGCTGGGGGGGAAGTCTGCTTAGCCAGTGCCAGTACAGTGTCCCACCTGGACTTCTGATACCTCGCTGTATAGGCCATATAGTTAGCCTGCCTGAGTCCCAAAGATGATGCCATGTACTGTTTCTTTGCCATGGCATCCATCTTCCTGGAGTCTTTGTCTGGGGGGGTGTAGCCAAGGGAATGTTTACCTTGTCACAGGCTGCAACCTGCACTACCCCAACATGGCTGCATTGCTGCTAGAAAAACTCCATATCCGAGCCTGATAAGGTGTACCTTTTGTCCATTCTCCTGTCAACAGGAGGTACAGAGTTAGGAGACCTTAGAATTTTTTGTGTCCATTTCCCAAAGGACTTTTGGAGGGGAATAGACAGTCTCTTAGACTCTGGAATGTCCATCATCTCAACAAAATCAGGCTCCTCCTGATCCTCCACAGCCTCCTCCATGGGAAGCTGAAGGGTTTCAGCCACTTTTCTGTAAAACAGATAGTGGGGAGGGGACTCAGAAAGCCTAGGAGGGAAAACACCAGAAAGTCTGTCTGGGGAGATGTCCAGTTCCACAGGCACATCCAGACTTTCACCATCGTCATCAACCTCTTCAAAATTCCCTCCTCATCAAATTCCAGTCCAAAAAGTCTCTCAGGCTAATAATCTTGAACCGGGGAACTGATCAACTGCTCCCCGTCAGAAGGCGCCAGATCGGTCGGAACCAGACAAAGCTGATTCAACAACCGAATCGCCTGGCTATCTCTTCGCAGTTGGAACATGAAGGTCTGGATCCTAACCAGCCAATTTATCTTGCAGCTTTTTTAGTAGGAACCATCCTCAGGATCGGCTCTCCTCTTGCCTGAAGAAGTATCGCGTGGTCAGAGGGATACTCTTCTGGTTCGGTAGGAACCGAACCGGGCTGGCCTGCCGGGTCAGCGGATTTCTCGGCCTCCTTATCCCTAAGTCTATCTAACCTTTTATCCAAAGTAGACTTGGGGAAATTCTTGCAAATTTGGCAATCTGAATCGAGGTGGTCAAACCCCAGACAGTAAACACAAGTGGTGTGGGGATCGGCCTTAGCAAAGACCTCCCCATACACACTGCAGTGCTGAAACCCAGTGGGCCAGGTTTTCTTGGGTTTCAGACATGGCCAATCTAACAACTTACTCTTTTATTTAGCAACCCGCCAGGCAAGACTCTATCGAGTTTTCACCGCAGTTACTTGTTGAAAAACAAACTACTTTTTTTTTTTTTTAAACCCAATACGGACCAGTAACCACACAATATACTTTCCACAAAAGATTTTACTAAAGGATCAGTTCAGCAGAACTGACCTAAAATACAGTTTTTTTACAATTTCCACAAAGAACTATCCTAAGTACTACAAAATTATTGGTAGAGTCCTGAATCAGCTAAACTGAACTTTTGTGGAATAAACTGGACTAAAACTGACAACTTTAACCAACTTTGAACCAGTAGAAGGAGAAACTCTGGAGCGTATTTCAGTGAGGGAGGCCAGCTAGGTCCCGTACAAAATTTAGGTGAAAGCATGCAGAACTGGAACAAGCTATGCTGATGGGACCAGAGGTGCAGGGAGGTGGTGAGGGATAAAAAAGGCCGCTCATGCACATTTTAAATGCTCAAGGCGGGGAAGGGAAGGAGCGAGGGAGAGGCGAGCTATTGGCCAGGAGGGTCACTGAGTGGTGAGGGGAGCCAAGGCAGGGATGGAGCAAAGCCTGAGCTAGAGATATCCCGGGGTGAAGGATTCTATAGATACATAAGAGAGAAGCGAAAAAGAGGGACAGATCAGCAGGATTAAAATCAGGAGGGATGGGCTCAGGAAGCGGGATCAGGCAGAAGTACAATTAGCATTATTCAATCTTGCAGATGGGGATAGGGATCCCTAGCAGATTGATGGGAGAGAAGAGGAGCCAGCAAAAGCGAGAGGTCAGTCTGAGACCAGAGGATGGAGAAAGCCTAGGGTACAGGCAGAGATTGACCCAGAAGGGTGGGGAGGTTGCATGAGGGGGAGAAATCACAGTGGAAAGGATGAAGGAGGCCCTTCATAATCTAAAAACTGAAAAGGCCGGATGGGCCAAGGCACCCAAGCAAGGTTATGAAGGCTGAACTGAGGAACTGGCAGCCCATTGGTGCAGACTTTAACATCTCTGCAGACAGGATGGGTGCCCAAGACTGTAGGTGGTGTGTAGTGCCTATCCACAAAGTGGGGGTCTAGGAGTGAGATGGAAAATTATAGCTCCTGTCAGCCTAACGCCTGTGGTGAGCAAGTAATGGAGGGCTTGCATTATGAGACACTTGGGAGGCAGCTGGAAAGGTTTAGGGCACCAGGATGATGAACAGTATGGCTTTGTTCCGGGGAGATCGTGTCAGTCCAACCTCGTAGAGTTTTATGACTGGGTGACGAAGGCCTTGGACAGACATGGTTCCGTTGGACATCCTGTACCTGGATTTTAGCAAGGTGTTTGATTCAGTACCCCATAAAGAGCGGATAGCAAAGTTGGGGGAGATGGGAGTGGGAGGACAGGAGCTGAAGTGGGTTGGAAATTGGCTTTGGGGGACAATACAGAGGGTAATGGTGGGTGAGATAGTCTCCTCCCCTAGAAAGGCAATCAGTGGGGTCCCTCAAGGTACAGTGTTGGGGCCACTCCTGGTTAATGCCTATGTCTCGGACATAAGGAGGGGGGTTAGGAGTAGGCTAAGTCTCTTTGCAGATGATTCCAAACTGGGAGCACTGGTGGACTGGGAAGAAGCAAGATAGGTAGTCCAAGGGGATCTGGATACCCTGGAGGGGTGTTCAAGGAGGTGGGGATTGAAATTTAATGGCGGGAAATGTAAGGTACTTCATTTGGGGGTCAGAAATCCGGGCCATGTTTACACCCTGGGGGGGGTCACACTGCTAGCCACAATGGGTGAGCGTGATTTAGGGGTGATGGTAGACGTCAAAATGAAAAACTCTGAAAATAGTAGAAGAACTGCAGCCAAAGCAAACAGGATACTGGGCTGCATAGCGAGGGGAATTACATCCAGGAAGAGGGAGGTGATCCTCCCTCTATACAATGCCTTGGCCAGGCCGCAACTTGAGTACTGTGTTCAGTTCTAGAGACCTCATCTGAAGAAGGACATAGCACTGTTGGAGACAGTCCAGAGGTGAGGGACCAGGATGATTCAGGGAATGGAGGGGAGGACCTATGAGGAGAGACTGAAGGAGCTTAGGATGTACACACTGGAAGAGAGGAGAGACAGGGGAGACATGATAGGAGTCTTCAAGTATGTAAAAGGAATAAGAGCGGAACCAAGGAGCTGTTTAGGCTAAAAAAAAAAAAGGGGAGGGGACAACTAGGGGGCATGAGTGGAAACTGGAGGGGGGAAATTACAGGGACTGTAGGAGGCATTATTTCACTGAGAGGGTGGTGGAGCCATGGAATGCGCTGCCCAAGAGGCTGGTGGAGGAGGGCACAGTGAAGGGCTTCAAGAAGGGGTGAGACATTGTACAAGGAGAAAACTAACTCCAATGAAGACCTCTTGGGGGCTGGGGGGGGAGGGAAAGCGAGCAACCACTAGGTGGCTGGCTACCGAGCGGGCACGACAGACCATTAGGCCTATTCTGCTGGCTTTTTAGTATGTTAATACTAACACCTGCTAGGTGGAAACTGTAAATTTACTAGCCAAAAGGCAACCAAATGTTTTAGGTCCCAAAAGACTCAAGTCGAGAACTCCAAAACAAAAATTAGGTAGTGAATAACATAACTGCCTAACAATATAAACATAACCCACTCCCCCACTCTATACAGAGGGGAGTTCAAGATGCACCCCTGAGGTGCAGCACTGTACCTGCCAGCCCACTTCCCAAAAACCAGGTTCTGAGAGGGGAGGCAGGGAGGAAGGTCAGAATACAGCAAGACTCCATTAGAAGAAACACAATTACTAAGGTGAGTAATTTTTTCTTCAAACAACAGGAAGTCTTGCTGTATTCTGACAATATGCAGACTACCAAGCAGTACCTCGGGAATAGGCTCTGCAGTACTGCTGTACCATACAGAGCATCACTCCTAGCCTGGATATCCAGAGAATAATGCTTGGTGACTGTATGGACTGTTTTCCACGTGGCTGCATTGCATATTTCTAATAGTGGTATGTATCTCTGGCATCAGCCAGAGAAGCAGCTGTACCGCTAGTCAAATGAGCCCTCAGGCCTGAAGGGGGTATTTTGCCTAGCTTGTCATAGCAGAATTGTATACAAGAGACAATCCACATGGCAATAGTCCTCTTAGTAGCAGGTTTGCCCTCTCCCACTTCACCATAAGTGAGAAACAACTGAGGACAGTCAAACCTAAGTGCCTTAGTGCGCTCAATGTAGTAGCAAAGTACCATCTTAACATCCAAGCTGTATAACCTTCTCTCCCTGAAGAAGAATGATCAGTGAAGAAGACAGGAAGAGATATGGACTGGTTCAGATGAAAATCTGAAACCACTTTGGTAAGAACCTCCTGTTAGTTCTAAGGACCACCTTATCTCTATGGAATGAGATAAAATTAGGCTCCAGTGACAGAGTTTGTAATTCACTGACACGTCAAGAGGTAATAGCTACCAGGAAAACAGCTTCAAGTCAAGTACTTAAGTTCTGGTGAGGCCAAAGGCTCAAAAGGTGGTTGCATAAGCTGAGCAATGCAAACATTAAGATCCCAAGCAGGAGTAGGATCCTTAAAAGGAGGATTGGTATGGAACAATCCTTTAAAGAATTTACAGAAAACAGGATGAGATGCCAGTGAGGAAGCCTTCCCCACTGACAGAAATGCCTAAACAGCTGACAAGTGTGCTTTCAGAGTAGCTGGTCTGAGGCCTAAGCCATTAAGATGAACTATATAATCCAGAACTGTAGCCAAATCAGCAGTATCTGCATATATCTGCTTATTGGAACACCAAATACTGAATCTTTTCCATTTGGAATTATAAGTTTTTTTGGTGGCAGGTTTTCGAGAGGCTTTGAGAACATCCAGAACCCCCTGAGACAGATGCAGGCTTGCATATTCTAACACTTCAAGAGCTATGCCTTGAGGTTGAGAGACCGAAGGTTGGGGTACCAAATCCTCCCCTTAGAGGAGGTTACCAGATTGTGATTCTTGGGAAGACTTAGGGGAAGATGGACTGCTAGGGACAGCAATAGAGGATACCAAGGCTGCCTGGCCCAGTCTGGAGCAATCAGGATCACTTTGCAAGATTGTGACCTTAGCCTGACAAGAACTTTGAATAGAGGAAATGGGGGAAAGGCATACAGAAATTTCCCCTCCCAATCCAGAAGCAGAGTATCCAGGCGGACTGAGCCCAAGACTGGGGGTCTGCAACAGAAGAGAGGAAGTTGGTGATTGTCTGGGGCTGCAAGGAGATCTATCTCTGGAGTGCCCCATCTTGAAAAAAAATCACTTTTAAACACTAGGGGATCCAGGGACCATTCGTGATGGCCCTGAGAAATCCTGCTCAGGGCATCTGCTAGCACATTGTCCTTCCCTGGAAGGTGGACTGCTACCAGATATGTCTGAAGGGAATAAGCCTGGGACCATAATTTCATGGCTTCCATGCACAAGGCCACAGACCGAGTGCCTCCCTGACTGCTGATGTACCACATGGTGGTGGTGGTGGTGTTGTCCGTCCTGACCCACCTTGTTCTGTACTGAGTCCGAGAAAGCTTGTAGGGCCAGGTACACTGCACTGAGCTCTAAAATATTGATATGAAGTAGAGACTCCTGAGGAGACCACATTTCCTGTGCTGTGAGGACTCCCAAGTGAGCTCCCCTCCCCAGAAGAGAAGCATCTGTGGTTAGTATCACAGAATGAGACTGGGTGATGAATGGGACTCCTTGTCTGAGGTTGTCCTGATCCCACCACCATTGGAGAGCCTGGATCAGAGTCTGAGTCACTGGAATTAGTTTGGTTAGAGGATCTTTTTTCTGAGACCAAAAAGCCCTCAAGTGGAACTGGATGTCCCTCATCTGAAATCTGGCCCCTTGGACCACTGCAGTGGAAGCTGCCATGTGGCCCAGGAGTTGAAGAAAATGCCTTGCTGGTCAAGACACCAGAAGGCGAAAGGAAGAAGCCAGGTCTGTTAGGGCCTTTACCCTTGCCAAAGAAACAAAGGCTCTTGCTAGGACAGTGTCCAACTCTACCCTTATGAAGGTCAGGAATTGCACTGGTTCGACAACTAACTTTGGAAGATTGAGTAGGAATCCTAGAGAAGTGAGCAACTGCTGGGTCACTTGCAGGTTTGATTTGACTTTGTCTGAAGACTGCCCCACAATGAGCCAGTAGTCCAGGTATGGAAATATAGAAAGGTTTTGTCTCCTTAGAAAGGCCACTACTACTGCTAGGCATTTTGTGAACACCCTTGGTGCTGATGTTAGTCCAAAAGGCATTGCTCTGAATTGATAATGACCTGAAGGCAGTTCGAACCTGAGGTACTTTCTGTGGGAGCACCTGATGGGAATGGGAAAATAGGCATCCTTGAGGTCCAGGGAGGCTAACCAATCCCCTGGCCTTACAGAGGGAAGAATTATTCCCAGAGTCACCATTTTGAATTTTGGCTTGACTAGGTGCTTGTTTAAGTATCTTAGATCTAGGATGGGCCGCCACTCCCCTGTCTTTTTTGGGGTAAGGAAGTATCTGGAATACAGACCTTTGCCCCTGTGTGTAGTAGGAACTCTCTCTATGGCTCCGAGAGCCAGCAGAGAGGAAACCTCTGCCTCTAGGGCAATGGTTTCGGAGATGTCTGCAGGTGGAAAAGACCTGACCCTCAGCTTTGGAAATTTTTTGAAGCCGAGAGCCAGTCCCTGGCTTACTAGTTCCAGGACCCACTTGTCTGAAGTAACAGACTTCCAGGCCTGGATGTAGTAAGCCAGCCTGCCTCCTACTGGAAAGGGGGAGTCGACCCGGGCTGACACATCAGGGTGTCTGCCTGGCAGCAGCCTTGGACTGAGAGGAGGATGCAGCCCTGCTCATCCTTCTTCTGCCTCTCCCTCTGAAGTACCCCCTCTGAGGAAAAGGAGAGGGGGCCTGTGCCTCGTAGAAAGGCCTGTGAAAAGGCCTGCCCCTGCCCCTAGATTGCTGCTTTTGAGGAGTTGCCTGCCTTTCCTTGGCCTGTGCACTCCTGTAGGTGGTCCTATACTCGTCCATCTTTTTCATGTAATTCTCTGTGTACTCCCCAAACAGAGAATTACCTACCACAGGGAAATCCATGGCCTTAGCCTGGGTGTCCTGCGAGAGGCCAGTACATCTGAGCCAAGCAAATCTCCCAAGAGACACAGATGTAGCCATGACTCATGATGAAACATCATTAGAGTCCACAGCAGCATGAAATTGCATTTTGGATGCCTCAATCCCATCAGCATCCACCTCATCCAGCTCTTTAGCTAGCTGGAGGGGAAGCCTGTTTAGCCAGCTCCAGAACAATATCCCACCTGGAATTCTGGTATCTGGCTGTGTAAGCCATGTAGTTTGCCTGCCTGAGTCCCAAGGAGGATGCCAAGTACTGTTTCTTGGCCATAGCATCCACCTTCCTAGAGTCTTTATCTGGGGTGTGTGAAGCCAAAGGTATATTAGCCTTGTCGCAGGCTGCAGCCTGCAAGACCGCAACATGGCTGCATTGTTGGAACAAGTACTCTGTACCTGAGCCTGACAGCATATACCTCCTGCCTATTCTCTTGTCCACAGGAGGTAATGAATTTGGTGTCTGAAACATTTTTTGTGTCCGTTTCCCAAAAGATTTATGGAGGGGAACAGACAATCTTTTGGACTCTAGGATGTCCATCATCTCTACATAGTCAGGCTCTTCTTGTTCCTCAACAGCTTCGACCAGAGGGAGCTGGAGGGTCTCTGCCACTTTTTTGTAAAACAAATAGTGGGAAGGGGACTCAGAAAGCCTAGGAGGGGAAACACTGGAAGGCCTGTCTGGGGAGATGTCCAGTTCAATGGGCTCATCCAGGTCTTCCACACCACCACCACCACCACCACCATCACACCCTTCTTCCCCCTCCAAATCCAGTTCATAGTGATCATCCGGACAATATTCCGGAACTGGAGGAACCGGCCAAACTGAGCGCCTTCCAGGCGGCGCTGGATCAGCCGGAACCGAACGGAGCGATTCCACTATACTAATCGCCCTGGCAATTTCTCCGGCGGTTGGTAGTGACGGTTCTGGATCCGAACCGACCAATTTCTTTTCCTTTTGATGGAACTGGCCCCTCAGGATCGGCTCTCCTTTGCCAAGGAAGTATCACCCAGGTCAGTGGTTGGAACCGAACCGGCCATCCGAATCAGCGGACTTCTCGGCCTCCTTTTCCCTAAGCCTACCCAATCTCTTGTCCAGGGTGGCCTTTGGGAAACTCTTACAAATTTGGCAGTCTGAATCGAGGTGGTCAAATCCAGGACAATACACACAGGTGGTGTGAGGATCTGCCTTGGCAAAGGCATCCCCACACTCACTACAGTGCTGAAACCCAGTGGGCCTGGTTTTTCTTTTGGGTTTCTCAGACGTAGCCATCCTATCCACTTACCCTTTAGCAGCTTTAAGCCAGGCAAGACCCCCTTACCGGTTACCAACCGTGTTATGGGCTGTGGGAAAAAAAAGTTAAAATCACGTTTTTTTGAAACCGATAAGGACCGGTACCTCACACTAAAACAAATAAAGCAAAGATTTTACAAATAGAGAAAGGAAAAAAAAAAAAAAAAAAAATCAATCGGTTCCAGCCAGACCGATTGAAAGTTTTACAATTTCCACACACAGGAAAAAACTAATGTCCACTACCTATACACTTACTGTACCGCAGACAGGGATCTGAACCAAAAAATAATAAAATTCATGGTTTAAAACAGACGTTTGGCTGAGACCGAACCAACAAGCGAAGGAGATTTCTCCAGAGCGACTGTTCAGTTAGGCGGAGTAAAGAATCGGACGGTTACATTTAGAAGTGCAGCAGACAGAGGTTTGAACCGAGCTAGAGCTCAATGTTCTATGCTCTGGCATAGTTAACTCTTTCCTCTCCAGAGCAGTTTAAGTGCTGGGGCTAACTGCATATTGTCAGAACACAGCAAGACTTCATGTTGTTTGAACCTGTGCGTGCCATTATAGGAGGACGGTCACAGAAATAGTAACCCGCTCAATGCGACAACTGCGGCAGATTACGATCAAAGTCCTGACTCCCGAAGAAGCCTGCATTGTGTCTCAATAATACATTTTTTTTTTTTTTTTATATTGCTAAAGCTGCAGGAGAATGCTTAAAAAAGCAAGGCTGTATTGCTGCAGTAGCAAAGCGCATAGGCCGTGGCTCACTGGCAGCTGGCTTGAAGGAAGTTCAGGAACCTGAACAGCAGAGGACAGAGGTGGGTAAAAAACTGTTAGTGTACTATGAGTGGGTGCCCTAACACACTGCTGCTTGTTGTTAGAAGAAAATGTTGGGGTGTGGATCGGACTGCACAGTTTAAGTAAATATGTCATGTTACTTTGTTTTTTGTAATGTCTCCTGTTCCCTTCCCCACTCTGTTTTCTCACCTGGCCTTGACCATCACGCTGCTGTTATTAGAGGGTTGCTATTTATGTGGCATTGGTTCAATTGTGGGGACGACCTTGTCAGATATTCAGTTTTCAGTAAATACTAGTAAGTAATGTTTTTTAACTGTTGGTTTTGCAGCCAAGTTTCCGGCCCAGGTTTCTCTCAGTATTTATCTGGCTACAGCTGTTTAGACTAAGTTGACCCTTGGGCCTGTGGGCGTGGCTCCTTGGGCTATGGAAAAATGGTGCATCATGGCACTCTAACTCTGTCGTCCTCTGGGCATGCATGATCCCGTTCCGATGTACGCACTAATTAGATGGTAGCCACCGGCTAGCCACTCACTGCCTCAGTGCTGTAGTGTACGAGAGGCTGAGGCAATGATCTCCATCTCTGTTCCAACTTCCGACCGGTGAATATGTGTGAGAGACTACTACTGGCCACCGTGAGTGAGAGGCAGGGCTCCAGAAAAAAGGGGAGCACTGGCCTATTTTACTCACCTCATTTGAGAGAATACTCTTCAAACATTTTTTTGAATGAGTACTAATACTCACCTGACATTTGTAAATACTTCACACTCCATAGAATAGTGCTTCATAACATAACTGGTGATTCAAAAGGAGCAGGTTTTTTTTCCCCCAGATTTACAGCTCTCACACACAACCCAATGTTGTTTTGCTCACTATATTTTAAAACTGGTGAGTAAATTACTCCTACCTGCCAACATTATCTGGAGCATAGTTGGCACCTGATCAGTTCTTATCTAGAAAAAAACTACATTGTTCTTAAAAATGTGCTCCTCTGCCGGCACAGTGGCATGGAGGGCTGAGGTGCTGGGACGCCACACCCCGCACCATGCCGGCGACACGGGTTCGGAGGGATGGAGGAAGATTGAGCGTCCCAACGGATGCTCTCCTCCTCCGGGGTGGGTTCCTGGGGGTGCCCTAAGCACCAGACGCACCGGTGTCTGTGAAAGCATGGGCATCAGGGCACAGGCAGTTCTTCAGAACCGGGGAGGGGAGGATGTTGTGGACACTTGGCAACGACGTGCATCAGCACACCGTCTGCCTGGACGTTACACATCAAGCTAATGTAAAAGCAGCTGGAGTTGTTTCTAGTAGGCAACAGCAGCAGTTCAGTAGTCTTGCTTACTGTGACCCACTTCCCCCAACACACACACACACACACACACACACACAACATTTTATACTCATCCTTCCACTCTTATTAGCTGTCCCTACAGACGAGGAATGGTGCTGAAACACCCTGCATTCAGTCTAGCCAATCTGTTACTACTTGCACACAAAACCCTTCCTTCCAGATGGTAGATCCCACACTTTCCAGGTTCTGGATCCCGCAGACCATCAGTGGGTTTGCCAAAGGGCAGTGCTGTGGTGAGGTTCACCTCCTTCTGTTTGTGAGGGGACGGCCCAATAGCGTGTGGGTGTGCCTAGCTGTCAGGATCCACTGTACTCCCTTCTGTAGCGTCATCCTCCCCCACCCCCCACCCCCAGCCATCAGGCATACTGAGGCCAGAGCAATGTCACCAAAACATGGTCATGCAGAAAATACAGTATATTTAGTTTTTGTTAACCAGGTAGAGTGCACTAGACAATCATTTGCCTATTTTCAGGCACGACCTGGGAGAGCACAACCAGTAAATAATACACTGAATGGCAATGACCACTTTGGAAAAATATTACAACAAAGTACAGGGTACAAACATGTGTACATTCAACTAAAGCATATGAACAAAAAGTGAAAGAGTATAATTCACAATAGGCAAAATAGTTAGACATAGTTCAAAGACTTGGAACACAACTAATACAACTAACATTTTAACTGTTATAGCTGAAAAATGTGCTCAGGTCTGGATTTTTTTTTTGTAATGGAGATACCTGACCCCCTGCCAAACACAAACAGGAGTATATAATCAAGAAGGATGCCAGCCTGAGGAAAAGTATGCCACCTAAACAGGAGCAGATTACCAGCCTTGAAAGAAGCTTGCTCTGTCCTCCCTCTCCCCGCACCACAAAGACACACACTCTGCTGTCCGGAACATGAAGTTATTTATCATTTGGTCTCCATTTACACTGACTTCTGGCCTACAAGTGATATCATAATCCTGACAGACAGCCTGTTATCATGCAAATTGCATGAATAATAATGTACGAGACGAAGGGAAGTACATGAAATATAACCCAAATTGTGTGTACCAATTATTGTTTTATAAAATTCTCTCTGGGGTGTTGGGGTCACAGGAAGTGCCCATCCCTAATCCCAGTCCTTTTCAACCTGCTCCTCCAATGCCCATAAAGAAATGGGGAGAAGCAGGATAGGTTCCATGTGGGTGAACAGTAGGGACGTCACAATAACACAATGGGGCAGCTATATCACAATAATTACGACTAATATGTAAAAAAAAAAAAAAAAAAATCGCAATTATCATGCACCACTGTATACTACGATATATAGTGATAAAGCATCAGCTTGCTTGTCCGTCAGTGTGTCCCTTTCCAGGTGCAGCCATGATTCCCGATTCCCCACCATCCTCCTCTCAGATTTTTACTAATTTTTCCTTAAAATGTGAAATGCAGTGCCGGCCCTGTGGCACAAAGGGCTGAGAGCCTGGGCACTTCATTTGCTGACACACCAGCGACCTGGATTCGGGAACAGACCTAGGTCGCTTGAGGGCTAGCTGCATGAAGGAGTATTGAGCATCCATTGATGGCTCTCCTCCTTTGGGAAGGGAAGACGGCACAAGCCACTGCTTGAACGCCACCTAGAGGAGGCTGGGTGATGCAGCAGTAACAACCTTCTGATAGTCTGAGCAGAGGGGCTGACTATGCATAACATCTTTACGTCGCACACCTGCACTACCACACATGTGCCAGCCGGAGGGATGGGGAAAATTAACAGGGGGAAGGTATGTGCCTCAGTTGCCTAACAGAACCGGAGCCCTTGGATCTCTCCCCATGTAGATCCCACAAGTGAGACAGCGAGGGGAGTGGCAGTTGGGGTTGGGGGCACCAGAGCGGCCAAATATTGGAGCTGGTGGCAACCAGGTCCAAATAGTTATATTGGAAAAACATTTTAAAAAATGCTGTTGATTATCGTGATAATCAATATATTGTGATAATTTTTTTACACAAATATCGTGATACTAAAAATGTGACATCATGACATCCCTAGTCATCAGACATGAGGAGCACAATACAGACAGTAGGTGGACAGGTCAAGAATTTGGCAAGCAAGCAATCTTTATTAAACAGAGAAAGATCGTAGCGTTGTACTATATAAACACCAATAAAAACATCTATAAAATAATATAACAGTAATTCTAAAACAAAATGATAGCTATCTCTCTAATCCAATCAATCGGGGAAATCCAGCGCACATAAATAAGTTTTAGGACAGATTTAAAACCCTCGACAGTCAGGCAGTCTCTAATCCGACGAGGTAGAGAATTCCACAGGGCTGGTGCAACAAACGCAAAAGAACAAGCACCAGAGGTCTTCAATCGGACCATGGGAACCTCCAGCAATCCCTCGTCGGAGGATCAGAGTGAGTGGAATGAGGGGCAATAGTACCTAAGAAGATATTGCAGTTAACATAGTCCCTGCCTGTGTAGGGCATAAAAGGTCAGTAACCCGACCCTGAAGGTGATCCGCCAATATATAGGCAGTCAGTGCAACTCACGGAGCACAGGAGTGACACGGCTAGAGCTTGATAAACCAGTCAACAACCTGGCTGCAATCAGCTGATATCAACCCCCAGTAGCCCCAGGTAGAGGGCATTGCAGTAGTCAAGGCGGGAGGTCACAGAGGCATGGACAATGTTGGAAGATCGTCAGGCGGGACTAGGCGCTTGATCCAGGCGATGTTCCTCAGATGATAAAATGAAGATTTAATGACAGCAGACACCTGAGATTTTAAAGTCAGGCCGCTGTAGAGCACAATGCCCAGATTTTGCGCCCGGTCCGAGATAAGCAGCTGGTTCCTCCCCAAGCCAAAGCCCGGAGGGAAGACCTGCCAATAGCCCCATGCCTTGGCGACCAGGGTTCACAACCAGCACCTCAGTTTTGCCAGAGTTCGTCTTCAGCCAGTCTGCACACATCCAGTCCTGGATCTCGGAGAAGCAGCTGTTAAAAACCAACACTGCATCAACCTGCCCAGGCACAAAGGACATGTAGAGCATCATCTGCATAGCAGTGAAAACTCAGCCCATACCACCTTATAATATCTTCCAATGGCAGCATATACACAGCAAACAACATGGGGGACAGCACAGAGCACTGCTGAACCCCATATGACAGCGGGAGAGGGGACAAGAAATAAATTCTTGCACCACTCTCTGCATCCTGCCAATGAGGAATGATTGAAACCATCTGAGGACTGTACCAGACAGACAGTCCACAGTGTATCCGCAGGCGTTCAAGTAGCACCCCATGGTCCACCGTGTCAAATTCTGCAGAGATCAAAAAGAACCAGGATGGAACGGCCCTTCCGATCTCTCACTATTAGGAGATAATTAAGTGCCCAGACAAGGGCAGTCTTGGTACTATGCCTCTTCCTGAAACCGGACTGGAGAGGGTCATAGACATCATGAGAAGTTAAGTAGTCATACAGCTGTGCCTCAACCACCTTCTCAATAACCATGCCCACAAGGGGCAGGTTACAGACAGGTCTGTAGTTGGCTAAGCAGTCCAGGTCGAGGGAAGCTTTTTTCAGGAGGGGAGTTACTACTGCCTCCTTGGGGTCAGGAAACACCCAAGTCCGAGTTCCAGATAATCTCAGCCAGGACCAGTCCGATGACCTCAACACATCCCAAAAGGAGGTGGGTTGGACCCGGATCCAAACTACAGCTAGTTGGGCGCATACCCTGGATGACTAGCACAATGTCAGAGATCGCCAACTGGTCGAAGTCAGACCAGGCAAACCCTTGGGCCTGTAACCTCACGCCGATCGCCGCAACCCCCTACAGAGGGCGTTAAACGGATCTCAGACCTAATAGCAGCAACCTTATCGGCGAAGAATCGAGCAAACTCATCGCACTTAACCTGCAAAAAGGCTCCCCACGACTGAGTAGGTCCCACACCAGGCACTTGGGGGGTGCTGCACTCCTGAAGTGCCGTCTTTCAGATGAGACGTTAAACCGAGGTCCCGTCTGCCTGTTCAGGTGGACGTTAAAGATCCCATGGCACTTCTCAAAAACAGTAGGGGAATTTCCCCCGTATCCTGGCCAAATTCCCCATTCACTAAAACAATGCCACAACGAGGCGGCAAATGGCTCCTTTAATTGCAACCTGGCCCTTTACATGCCTGTCTTCCTCAGACAAGCCAAATTGCAGCCTGGCCCCTTTAAATGCCTGTCTTGTTCACACAAGCAAGCCAACCCTCAAATTAACTGGCTGGAGGGGGATTGCCCCTTTAATTGTAGCTATTCTGTTGATTAGTTCCTTCTGGCTACAGTCAGTTGCTCCAGTCGCTGAGGCTGGGGGTGGCGCAATGAGCCTCCCGATAAGACAGGGCCGCCTAAGCGCATGAAAAGCTAGCCCTGAGGCTCATTTGGCACCAAAAAGAATTCCAGCGCGAGAGAAGGGAGCGGTCTGCTCAAGCTCCACACTAGAACCGCTAAAAACGGGTATTAGAACACCGGGGGAGCCGTTTTAGCGATCGCGCTTTTCTTCCCGATCGTGCCTCTCCCTTTAGCAAATCCTCAAGCTCTCTCTCTCTCCCCAGCAATTGACTCCTATGGGGCTAGTGCGTGGGAAAAAACGGCTCTCGAGAGGCGAGACCAGCCTGTGTAGCGTGCAAGGCTAAGGCTGGATCTCACCGAGGCTACCTCCCCTGAGCAAGATTTCAACTTACAGGCTAGCCCAATGGTGACCAATGACTCCCGATGTCTGTAAAGAAAAATCTTCAGCCCTGCCCCGAGTGACAGGGCTCTGCTGCAGAGTACCTGCTTCACCAAAGGCAGGAAGTAGACTGGTGGTATCCGGAAGTTGAGGGCTTCTTATACCCCCCCTGCTGCAGCTGTGAACCTGCCTATCACTGACATCAGGAGGGAGCAGCCCAGGAGTAAGGAAGCCCGGAGACAAGCTCAGGAGAGAGAGAACAGCTTAATCTGGTTCAGTTTCAGTCGGTTACCATCTGTATCCCCTCCTCCCGGTCGCCCTGAAAAAGGGACTTCTAGTCTCAGTGGGTCTACCGGGTCAACAAAATTCAATAAATAAATAAAATAAATAAATTGAAGACAGGCTGGATTGCACAGTCTATCAACAGTCCAGAAGAGCTAAGCAGGTTGATTCCTCACCGCCACGATCTCTCCGGACAGGAATTCTGCCTTCTTACAAAAGATTGCAGATTGATAGTCCTTGTAATGGGCCATCAATTTAAGTTTGTCACTAACCAGGCCCAATTTCCGCCAGCACCGCTCCAACCCTCGACCCCTATGCCTCAACTCCTTCAAAGTTGCCATCAAACCATGGGGACTTTGGGGCGAAGAGTGAGGGGTCGAACACGGACCGGAGCCAGGGAATCGAGGGCACTTGACACTGCCCTATTACAGGCCAATACCAGCTCCCCTGGTTCTGCGCTTATAGTCGGCAGGCCTGATAGGTCCAGCACCAACATAAGAACATCTGGGGTCAAACCCCTCAAAGGGCAGTACCAGACCATTTCCATAGGAGCAGGTCTACTGGTGGGGGAGCCTCGAATCTGAACCCTATAGTGTGATGGTCCGACCATCCGACTGGTTCAGATCTAATGAGTGCCCATGACCATCAGTGGCAGAGGTGACCACCTGTGTGAGGTCCAACTAATTCATCAGTTGGAGGAAGTCTTGTCCAAAATACGAGTGTTCATCATCTACCCAGGTGTTAAAATCCCCCAGAATTATCCATCTGGGGGATTCCAACACCAGGTCAATGATGAACTCTACTACTTCCTGCAGGAATTCCCTCCCATCACCAGGTGGATGGTAGATAAGAAGTATCCTGCAGCCTGCACCCACAATACACTCAAAGGATCTGGTTGATCCCACAAGGATGTCTACAAGGTTCAGATCAGTTTTAAAAACAAATGCCAACTCCCCCTGCCCCTATGATCCTTTCTCAGGTGGTGTATCACAGAGTACCCAGCCGGAATTGTTGAATCCAATATTGGGCCAGCATTCTAATTCAGCCAGGTCTCGGTGAGGCAAGCCACTTGCTGTCTTGTTCTTGACAGACCTGGCATTGTACAACACCGCCCGAGTAGGATAGGGTTGCTTGCCCATCATTATCTGCCCACTGGTGGAACCCTTTGGGTATGGAAACCAGGCAGGGCGGTCCCCTTTCCTGGCCAATTTCACCCCAGGACATCTCCTTGTCCCTACTACCTCAATCCGCCCACTCCGCTCCGCCACCCCACCAGGCCCAGACCCACTAACTCACCAATTCCTCCTCCTCCTGGCTATCCCCAATGCCCAACAACAACCACAAACTTTCAAGGGCAAAGGGGGACAGTCAAAAGGGAGGAGGTCCTTGAGTCTGGTGGAGAAGTAAAGCCTGACTGCTGCCATCCCCTTCCAACATAGCACTCCAAATTAACCAGCAGTGGTGGATAAAATCCTAAGTACACTTTGACTAAATACCTACTCACACGCCCATAAACCCTCCCAGCAAACAAGGAACAACCCTACAAAATAATCACTGTAATCAAAAATGATAAATCCCTCCCAACAAATTATCCCCACCTTTAAAACAACATCCATGCTAATAAATACTCAGAGCATACACCACTTTACATACAACCAACATTCACAGTCTCATACATTCAACACCAACTGCTAGCACAATATAAGCAAACTCACTCTTAATATTCCACAATAATAATATAGTAAACTCAACAGCAAAACAGGAAGACAGCATATTCACAGTTTAGTCCAGTTTCAAAATAAATTATCTAAAAGATGAATTGTGAGGATAGAAAACAGAGTCACAGATTTTTCAGTATTAGTTCAGACCAGTTCACACAATCTGTATGAACCCTTATTTAATTAATAAGCTGTGGAGGCTCTCACTACCCACAGCCAAAATCCAGATATGATATGGGACGGGACAGACTCTCACTGTCCAGATTCCTTCAGTTCCACGAAGTGAAAAATAATTAAGGCACTCTCACTGCCAAAACTTCGGCTTTTGGGATGGGGCAGTATGTGAGAGCCGCCAAGCGGATTCAAATTTATTTATTTATTTTTTTAAATACACTATTTTTATTCATTTGACAATGAACGTAAAAACACATTCTTTGATTTCAGGTATAGGATACATCTCAAGATACATTATGATAGATAATACAAAGCCTTTATTTTGTTGTTACAGCACAGTAGGAGTAAAATGCATCATCCATTATTATATTCCTTAATCTAAACAATACAGTCATTTTCAGCAAGACCATAGACAACCATACCTAATTGAATTTATACCACGGGGGTGAGATTCTCAGTAGGATATACTGTGTTATTTCCACTAGACTGAGGATAATTCCTGATGACATCAGCAGAGTGAGGATATCGACATTTATGCAACAGGGGTCAGGATAAAAACTGTAGAATAAAACCATTTATCTTCGCTACTATGGTAATAATTTTATTTATCCACATAGTAACTACATCATCACCCATTTATCCACACAGTAACTACATCACTAGCTCATTTATCTACACAGTTCTCTTCAGAATTCATTTAGAATGTTCGGCCTCAGAACCAGTACTAACCATATTTAAATGTCAATAACTTAAAAACGAAAAAAAGATAACATGGTACTGTGAGCACGAAAATTGTTCAGCACAAAATTATCTACAAAATGAATACTGTTTCATTTATATAAACCCTGTATATTGTATATGGTTAGCAAGAAAACAGAAGAAAATGTAATTTTTGTTTACTTTTTGACAAACAAATATAAATAACTTTAAAACAAAAATGATAGCATGGTACTGTGAGCACGAAAATGTTCAGCTCAAAAATATCTACAAAATGAGTGGTGTTTCATATATAGATACCATTTTGTTTTTATAATTAGCAAAAACAGCATAAAATTCAATTTTCTTTTCCTTTTTGACAAATTATTTACCTACCAAAATCAAAATGTTCACACAACATCTAAACCTGTTGCATAATGGAATATGCAGTGGTTCAGTGTGTCGATAATGCATTTATTTTGTACAGTTTCCAGTGACCTCTCGTAACTCCTCACTCCTGCCTTTGGCACTGTGAGGTTACTTAAGGTCACTGGAAACTGTACAAGATAAATGCATTATCACACACTGAACCGCTGCATATCCCTTATTTATCCACACTCTGCTGATGTCACCAGAGTGAGAATATCTTCACTGCAGCTTGCATTCTAACGAAACAGCTTCAGAAAACAGTTTCTCTTTCTCACTGAAGCTGCAACTTACTCAATTAGCTTTGCAAAACACTCTCACCTGTGTCCCATTGTGTTTCTAACACTCCTGGCCCATTACTGTGCTGATCTCAGCTTCAAAAACAACCAGAATTCTAAATTATACAATGGGCCACTAAACAGAACGTAAATTCTCTATCGTGATTGGCTGACTGGTACCCCTCTTCCGCTGTAAAATCTACAATCACCCCACGAGAAGAGGTGCCAGCCGCTGATCAACCGCATCAGGATGTCCCCCAAAATCACTCCAACAGTCACCAACACAGCCCTCGGAAAGACTGCGAAAATCCCTGCTTGATAGCGACCAGCAAATCGAGTTACCGAATAGTTACTACAACACGAAACTGCATACCTCAGATGAAATTGAAACCGCGGCTTTCTCCCATGTTCATTGCTATTTCTTTCATACTCTCGTCTGTGCCACACACACAATTTTCTACATTTCCCAGCCCCTCAAAAACACACTGCAACCGGCAATGCTAACTCAGTACTGCGCATGCACAGTAGCAGCGTGGCTCCAGCAACCAGGGAGTATTTTTTTCCCAGCGGAACAATAAACACAGTAAAATATAGCTTAAAAGGAGTAAAAAAACTTTTACTATTTTTTCTTTCTATGTGCCAAAAATAGGACGACATAGTATAATTGCAATATGCTACTCGAGGGTGTTTGTGATGCCAGGATTTACCCACGCCTGGTGCATTGTTGGTCACTCGGCTGCACCTCGTGACCGAACAACACCGCAGGGTGTGGGTAAATCCTGGCATCACCAACACCCTCTCGTGGTATATTGCTTAATTAAACTCTTTTACAAAGCTGTTTCTCTTTCCCAGTGCTACCTGCAGCAGTTTCTTTTTGTCAGTGAACCTACAACTTACTCAATTAGCTTTGCAAAACACACTCACCTGTGTTTCCAACTCCCAGTCCATTCAGCGCACGTGCACACACACACACACACACACACACACACACACACACACACACACTGAGCAGGAAGAAAAAGTTACTCACCATAGTAATGTTGTTTCTTCTAATGGAGTCTTTCTGTATTCAGACATAATGCAGTTAGCCCCAGCACTTGAACTGCCCCAGAGAGGAGAGAGTTAGCTCTATGCAGAAGCATACAACATTGAGTTCGAGCTCGGTTTTCAAACCTCTGTCTGTGGTACTTCCAGTGTAACCATCAGATTCTTATAAGCAAACTAACTAAATACTATAGTATGAAAATTGTTACAACTGTATAGCCAAAAGGCAACAGATTGTTTTTTGGCCCCAAAAGACTCAAGTCGAGAACCCAAGAAGGAAAGGTAGTGACAATATCTAAGTATAAAACATCCGAAAAATAACAACCACCTCTACCCCACCCGAGAGAGAGAGAGAGAGAGAGAGGAGACAAGGTACACCCCTGAGGTGCAACACTGTACCTGCCAGCCCACTTCCCAAAAACCAGGTTCTGAGAGGGGAGGCGGGGTGGGGGAGGTCTGAATACAGCAAGATGCCATTACAAGAAACAACATTACTATGGCAAGTAATTTTTTCTTCAAACAACATGTAGTCTTGCTGTATTCAGACATAATGCAGACTACCAAGCAGTTCCCTATGGAGGAGAGAATGCAGAACCTACTTTGGGAAGAGGCTCTGCAGTACTGCTGTGCCAAACCGAGCATCACTCCTAGCCCGTATGTCCAGGGAGTAATGCTTGGTGAAAGTATGTACTGTTTTCCAGGTGGCCGCTTTACAGATCTCTAATAAAGGTATATCTCTGGCCGCAGCTAGAGTAGCAGCTGTACCCCTAGTCGAGTGAGCCCTCAGGCCTGAAGGGGGTGTTCTACCCAATTTGTCATAACAGAATTGTACACAAGAAACAATCCACCTGGCAGTAGTTCTTTTGGTGGCAAGCTTACCTTTCCTCACTTCACCATTAGTGAGAAACAATTGAAGACAGTCATTTCTATGTGCCTTAGTATTCTCAATGTAGTAGCTAAGGGCCCTCTTGACATCCAGACTGTGTAACCTTCTTTCACCTGAAGAAGAATGGTCAGTGAAAAAACACAGGGAGATATATAGACTGGTTCAGATGAAAATCCAATATCACTTTGGGCAAGAACCTCCTATTGGTTCTTAGGACCACTTTGTCCCTATGAAAGGAGATGAAGTCAGGTTCAACCGACAGAGCCTGTAACTCACTAATCCGCCTGGCAGAAGTAATAGCTACCAGGAACACAGTTTTCTAGGTCAAGTACTTCAATTTGGCCGTAGCCAGAGGTTCAAAGGGTGGCTGCATAAGCTGAGCTATGCAGACACTGAGATCCCAAGGTGGAGTGGGCTCCCTAAAGAGAGGGTTAATGTGAATCAGACCTTTGAAAAACTTTCTAAAAACAGGATGAGATGCCAGGGAAGAACCCTTCCCTGCTGAAAGGAATGCAGAGACAGCTGCCAGATGAACCTTCAGAGTGGCAGGCTTAACGCCTAGACCATTCAGATGAACTAGATAATCTAAGGTCGTGGAAATATCTGCAGAATCAGGCAGGATACCTTTCTGAGAGCACCAAATACTGAACCTTTTTCCATTTGGAGTTGTAAGTTTTTCTAGTGGAAGGTTTCCTGGAGACCTTCAAAATATCCAGAACTCCCTAAGAGAGATGTAGTGCTGCATATTCTAACTCTTCAAGGGCCAGGTCTTGAGATTGAGAGACTGGAGATTGGGGTACCAGATCCGCCCCTGGGAGGAGGACAGGAGACTATATGTCCTGGGCAGAGACAGGGGAGGTGACACTGACAAGGACAGCAGTAGAGGATACCAAGGCTGTCTGGCCAAATCTGGAGCCACCAGTATCACTGTGCAGGGTTGAGTCCTGATTTTGATCAGAACTCTGAACAGCAGAGGGAAGGGAGGGAAGGCATAGAGAAACCTGCCCTTCCAGTCCAGAATGAGAGCAACCTGGGGGAACTGTTCCCAGGACTGGAGGTCTGCAACAAAACAGAGGAAGTTGATGATTGTCAGGTGCTGCAAAGATTTATATCTCTGGAGTGCCCCACCTGGAGAAGATGACCTTCAGGATATGAGGATCCAGGGACCATTCGTGATGACCCTGAGAAATTCTGCTCAGAGCATCTGCTAGTACATTGTCCTTCCATGGAAGGTGAACTGCTATCAGAGAAGTCTGAAGAGAAAGGCCAGAGACCACAGCTTCATGGCTTCTGTGCACAAGGCCGAGGAACCAAGTGCCCCCCTGCTTGTTGATGTACCACATAGAGGTGGTGTTGTCCGTTCTGACTTGGACCACCTTGCCCTTGACTGAGTCTGAGAAGCTCTGAAGGGCTAGGAAAACTGCCCTGAGCTCCAGGAGATTGATATGAAGGAGAAACACCTGTGGAGACCAGACCCCTTGAGCTGTCAGGGCTCCCAGGTGGGCTCCCCACACTAGGAGATAAGCATCTGTAGTTAGAACTACTGATGGGACTAGAGGGAGAAATGGAACCCCTTGTCTGAGGTTGTCCTGGTCCAGCCACCACTGGAGAGCTTGGACCAGAGCACGAGTCACTGGAATCAGTTTGGTAAGTGAATCCTTCTTTTGAGACCAGAAGGACCTTAGGTGAAACTGAATGTCCCTCATCTGGAACCTTGCTTCCTGTACCACTGCCGTGGAAGCTGCTATGTGGCCCAGGAGCTGGAGGAACTGTCTTGCTGAGCGGGAGACCTGAGGTCGAAAGGATGAAGCAAGATCCATTACGGCCTTCACCCTTGCCAGGGGAAGGAAAGCTTTTGCTTGTACAGCGTCCAACTCTATGCCTATGAAGGTGAGAAGTTGAACTGGTTCGAGGACAGACTTTGGAAGACTGAGAAGAAACCCCAAGGAACTGAGTATGAGTAACCCCTGGGTGGTTTGTAGAGCTGACTTGACCTGTAGAGATGACTGACCCATGATGAGCCAGTCATCCAGATACGGGAAGATGGTGATAACCTGTCTTCTGAGGTAAGCCACCACTACTGCAAGGCACTTTGTGAACACCCTTGGAGCTGATGTTACGACGAATGGCATGGCTCTGAATTGGTAATGGCCTGAAGGCAACTCGAACCTGAGGTATTTTCTATGGGAGCATCTGATAGGAATATGGAAGTAGGCAGCCTTGAGGTCCAGAGATGCTAGCCAATCTCCTGGCCTTAGAGAGGGAAGGATTATTCCCAGAGTTACCATTTTGAATTTTGGCTTTAAAATGTGTTTGTTCAAATACCTTAGGTCTAGGATGGGTCGCCACTCCCATTTTCTTTGGGGTAAGGAAGTACCTGGAGTACAGTCCTTTCCCCTTGTGTTGAGCCGGAACCCTCTCTACAGCTCTAAGAGCCAGAAGAGAGGAAACCTCTGCCTCTACGGCAATGGTTTCTGAGGCTGATGCAGGTGGAAAAGACTTGGCCCTCTTTTTTGGAAACCTCTTGAAGCTGAGGGCCAGTCCTTGGCTTACTACTTCCAGGACCCACTTGTCTGAAGTTACAGACTTCCAGGCCTGGAAGTAGTAAGCCAGCCTGCCTCCTACTGGAAATGGGGAGTCCAGCCGGGCTGACACATCAGGGTGTCTGTTTGGCAGGAGCCCTAGACTGAGAGGAGGAGGGAGCAGCCCTGCTCATCCCCCTCCTGCCCCTCCCTCTGAAGAACCCCCTCTGTGGAAAGGGAGAGGAGGCCTGGGCTTGGTAAAAAGGCCTGTGAAAAGGCCTAACCCTGCCCCTAGACTGCTGCTTTTGCGGAGTGGCTTGCCTTTCCTTGGACTGTGCACTCCTGTACGTGGTCCTGTATTCATCCATTTTCTTCATGTATGCCTCTGTTTTCTCCCCAAACAGAGTGTTACCCACTACAGGAAAATCCATAGCCTTAGTCTGGGTACCCTGTGAAAGGCTAGTACATCTAAGCCAAGCATAGGAGGCAGTATAGTGCAGTGGTTTAGGGCTCTGAGCTGCAAATCTGGAGACTGGGGTTTGAATCCCACAGCCCCCACTTGCATACTGTGTGATCCTGAGCAAGTCACTTAACTTCCCTGTGCTCCCAGGTCGCACCTGGAAACAAGCTCCGGCTTAGTGTGCCTTTCCTGGTTAAACAATTTCCCCTTTCCCTTTCCCCCTGAGAGACACAGACTCTAGAAGCCACATCACTGGAGTCCACAGCAGCATGAAATTGCATTTTGAATGCCTCAACTCCATCAGCAGCCACCTCCTCCAGCTCCTTGGCTAGCTGGGGAGAGGCCTGTTTAGCCAGTTCCAAAACCGTATCCCATCTGGATTTCTGATACCTGGCTGTGTAGGCCATATAAGTAGCCTGCCTGAGTCCCAAAGAGGATGCCAAGTACTGTTTTTTTGGCCATGGCATCCACTTTCATGGAGTCCTTATCCGGGGTGTGTGAAGCCACAGGAATGTTAGTCCTGTCACAGGCTGCAGCCTGCACTACCCCAACATGGTTGCTATGACCAGGGCCACTGGAAAATTGATCCCGCAATTTTTTTGCGGAATCCGCAATTTTCACCATTCTCTGCAAAAAACTGACATGTTCTGCAATTTCTTGCAATTTTTGAGTTTTTATATTGAACTTTGTGAAAAGTATTAACATTTTTAATAAAATACTCTCAATATACTGACAATTTTGCATGCAGAATTTAGTTTGGCCGAAACAATGCAGTGCATGGTAGAGCAAGGGGTTTATGTGACACTGGATTTCTTTTTAATCTTTGTCTTGTTTGGTTTCAAAATCCACTGGCCAATCATAAGTACACTTAAACACTTAACATTTGTTTTGTGTTGAAGCAGTCTATCAGAAAACTTTTTGTTGACACACAGACCGAAACAAAAGATTGGAGAAAAGGTGCAAATTATCCCATTCACTCAAATGTGGTGCTAACTATGGAGCCTTTTTGTAAGTGGCAGGGTAAGTTATTCCTTTTGAGCATACTTTCATTCAGACTACTTTTGATTTAAACAGCTGAGGATTTTTGGATGACCCTGTCGATTTTAAAATTGAATAAGCTAGTTGGGTAACAGTGATCTCACTCTTAGCAACTACCCCCTAGATGCTCACATGCAAAGACTACAATAAAAACCTGACTAAAGTCTGAAAACAAGCTAGTAAAACACAAAATGTATCTGAACATTTATCTTTAACTAAACAAAATCATTGCAACCAGAGTAAAACAAAGGTAAATTACAGGGTACCCTGACTACTGTATGATGCAGTAAAAATATATTGGTATTTTTTTTTTTGTTTGTTTTTTACATTTTTTAGTAACTGTGTAAGGCCCACTAGACACAAGTGCTTGTTTTCAGGTACAACCCAGGAGCACTGAGGAGGTTAAGTGACTTGCTCAGACTCACATGGTATGCAAGTGGAGGTTGTGGGAATCAAACCCAGGTCTGCTAGATGTCGTCTGCTCATTCACAGTTTGTTACTCTTACCTCTTGATTATACTGACAGCCCCAATAACCCCCATATTTAATGTTTAAATATGTGATTTCAAAACTAGTGTACAGTACCTACAGTACAAACTATGACCATTAAACACTTTCACAACATTTTACTAAAACTCAATTATTCACCACTCTGTCTGCTTATTTTTTTTACATACTAAACATACTAAAATGCCAGCAGAATAGGCCTAACGGTCTTTCGTGTCTGCTCGTTTGGTCAGTCCCCAACCTGGGTGCTGACCTTGCTGTCCCCCTCGCCTTCTCTGGCTTCTCCCTTCCCAGTTTCGGATATTCTTGCTGCATTGGATTTTGCTTCCAGAACCCTTACCCTGTACCTGTCCCACCCCCTCTTGAACCCCTCCACTGTCTCTGCCTCCACCAGCGCCCCTAGGCAGTGCATTCCATGGCTCCACCACCCTCTCAGTGAAGTAGCACCTCCTCCTTTCTCCCCTGAATCTTCCCCCCTCCAGCTTCCAGCCATGCCCTCTAGTGGCCCCTTCCTCCTTCCTTCGAAGCACCCCGACTGTTCCTCCCCTATTTACCCTCTTCATGTACCTGAAGACCTCTATCATGTCCCCCCGGTCCCTTCTCTCTTCCAATGTGTACATATTTAGCTCTTCGAGCCTCTCCTCATAGGTCCTGTCCCCCAAGCCCCAGTACCAATGTACCAATGTGGGTGAATAGCTGGCAGAGTACTGTAAACAGCTGTTGAGTAAGCTTCATTATTCTACAGCCAGAAACAAACAAAAAAAAAATATTTCTTCTAGCTTTATTCAATATCTGTTTGCTGTGGCTCACTTTATAGAATCTATTTAGCACTGTATGAGGCAGATGCTTTTAAATTTTGGAAGATAGGAAATGCTTATGATAGTTTATCAGTTTAGTATTCTTATTAGGAACATAAACTTTTCTTTATGTTTTAAACATATTCAGGTGTCAGTGTATTCATTTAGCAATTTACACGGGAATAATGTATGCTGCAGAAAACATTACAAGATTTATTGTGAAGCACTCATGGTCTATAGTAGAACCCCCGCAACTTCCCGCAATTTTGGGTAACCTTTTCCGCAATTTTCCAGTGGCCCTGGCTATGACTATAAAGGAACTCTGCAGCTGAGCCTGATAACACATATCTCCTGTCTATTCTATTGTCCACAGGAGGTACTGAATTAGGAGTTTGCAAAATTTTGTGTGTCTGCTTCCCCAAGGACTTATGAAGAGGGATAGACAGTCTTTTGGACTCTGGGATGTCCATCATTTCCACAAAACCAGGCTCTTCATCCTCCTCTGCAGCTTCAACCAGGGGAAGCTGCAGGGTTTCTGCCACCTTTTTATAGAACAAAAAAATGTGAAGGGAACTCAAGAGAGCCTGGGAGGAGAGACACCTGAGGGCCTGTCTGGGGAGATGTCCGGTTCAATGGGCACATCCAGACCCCCCGGTCAACATCATCATTAATCGCCATCATCACCGGGTAGTCTTCGTCTCCCTCCCACTCCTCGTAGTAAGCATCTGGATCATAATCCGGAGGAGACGGATCCAACCAAACCAACCGCCTAACCGGCAGTGTCAGTTCGGACGGAACCGGTCTAAGCAATTGAACAATGCTAATCGCGATACGAGATCTGAACTGGCAGACTTATGCTTCTTTTTTGACGGAACCGGCCCCTCGGAGTCTGCTCTCCTTTTGCCCGAGGAGGTATTGCCTAGGTCAGTAGGCACCTCCTCTGGTTCGGCCGAAACCGAACCGGGCTGGCCATCCGGATCTATGGACTTCTCGACCTCCCTTTCCTTCAGCCTACTCAGTCTTTTATTACAGTGGATTTAGGAAAGTTTTTACAAATTTGGCAGTCTGACTTGAGGTGGCCAAACCCCAGACAATAAACACAGATGAGGTGGGGATCAGCCTTAGCAAAGGCCTCCCCACACTCAGTACAGTGTTGAAATCCAGTGGGACTGGTTTTCTTCTTGGATTTCTCAGACATGGCCAACCTAACAATTTACCCTATTGCAGCTTTCAAGCCAGGTAGAACACTACCCGATCGGTTACAAACCGTGTCACAGGTTTTGAAAAAGAACCAGAAAAAACACCGGTTCTTTTGAAACCGATCGGTACCAGAACACCACTCTAAGCCCAGAAAAAAATTTGCAAGAGACTACAAGGTTGGTTCCAACTGGACCGACCGAAAGAAACCAAAGAAGAAAAAATGTCCACACTTTTCTCCAAAACACAGTCACTATTTATCTATCACGCTACCTGTACCGTAGATAGAGGCTGAAAATCTGAAAACAACAAATAGAAGAAGAAAAAGAAGAAGAATCAGCATTTATATAGCGTTTTTCATACACAGTATCCCAAAGCGCTTTACAAGCAATGCTAGACTGGCAGTGAAGCGACTGAATGTGTGGTGGCGGCCATATCGCACATCATCACCCACACACCGCCTGGATAATTGCATGAACCAGTTTATGGGAAGGGGAATGTTGGTCAGGACACCGGGAATGCTCCCTGCTCTTTACGAAGAGTGCCCAGGGTTCTTTTACTTCCACCTGGACACCCACCAGGATAACACCAGGATGGGCAGAAGGGACCTCGGTTTTAACATCTCATCCGAAGGATGGCACACCCCAGGAGTACAGCACCCCCCAATACTGCACTCGGATGCCAGCGATTTTTAGGTGCAAGTCCAATCCTGGTGTGGGACGAGAACCCACAACCTTGTGGTCCAGAGGCGGATGTGCTATTAACTGAACCATGCTGTTTTTTTGTTTTTTACTGAACCGAGCAGAGGAAATCCTCTGGAGCGACTTCACTGTTAGGCGGAGTAAAGAATCTGACGGTTACACTGGAAGTACCACAGACAGAGGTTTGAAAACCGAGCTCGAGCTCAACGTTCTATGCTTCTGCATAGAGTTAACTCTTTCCTCTCTGGGGCAGTTCAAGTGCTGTGGCTAACTTCATTATGTCTGAATACAGCAAGACTTCATGTTGTTTGAAACAGAAAAACAGGAAAAAAAAAAGTTCCTAAAGCTCTCACTCCTGTGGTATAAATCGCACACAATGTGCAGATCATGGGATATGGAAAATATTCTCAGGCCCGCAGAGTGAGCTGTGCATTCTCACTTGTGCCTTCGGCACTCGTGAGAATACAGAGCCCACTCTGCAGGCGTGAGAATATTTTCCATACCCCACTCCTGCCCATCATGTATCCCCCTATTTATGCAAAGTCCAGAGTGTCCCTTCTTTTCAGGTGGACTTATGTCATTGACTTAGCCCAGGAGTCCATGACAGTGTCAAAAAACAGAGAATTATTCCCTTTCATGAAAACACTGGAGATGCCCCCTATAATTGCTCTCAAACAGCCTTGGACATCAATCTTAAATGTATTTTGAAAAAAATTATAGCAGTAAGAGTTCACAAATCTGCCAGCTATCAACTATCCCAACCCAAACATCACTACTAGATGGTAGCAACAACCTCAAAAGTGGAATCTTTGCCCTTAAAACATGTTGCAGCAAATTTAGCATACGCCACATTCCCCTTAGAACTTAACAGCTAAACATTCACAGTCTGTAACAGCTTTCAAACATAATTTGGCATTGTGTGAGTAATAGAACTCTCTCAAGATAGACTGTAACAGTCTTATACGCTAGCACAAACCATTCACTAATTCAAATTATTAGCAAAAGAGTCCCAACTTTCAGGTTTCGCCATCTTCCCCCTCCACATCCAAATGACCAGGTTTGCCAAAGTCTGCTCAAATCGTGTCCAACTTATGACCCGCATCAGCTGGATCATTGTAAATACAAGTTTTCCAGCATAAATGATTTTCAGCCTTGCCGGCATTTGGAGAGCATGGTTAATCCCTAGTTCTCGCAAGCCTGCTCAGACTGCATCAAATCGATGACGACGCATCCTCGTAGAGTAGCTAAGGTCAGGAACACGGAGCCATCTGGAAGTTTAACTACTCCTGCTCATTTGGCCTTTTGCAAGACCAAGTCCCATGCATGCACTCCTGCTGTCACCATCAATACAGGCAGAGGAAGATCTGGATTGGTGGGCTTTCTATGTAGTGTGATGCGATAAGCCCAATTAATCAAGTGTTCATCTCGCAATTGGAATAAATCTTGTAGAAACTGGTGCATATAGCCCACCAAATTCACTCCCTCTACTCCTTCGGGTATTCCCAAAACCTGGAGGTTACAAGCGCAAAGCGCCATTTTCAAGAAATTCCAGTCTCGAACAGAGCAACTTACTCTCCTTCAGCACTCCATCAGTCACAATCGCCGCTTTGGAAACTGTGGTGGTAAAAGCAGTATGATTTGTTTGCAGTTTTAGTTTCCACTTGCGTTAGTCTAGTATTATAAGTTTCTAGTTTTTCTACCTATTTGCTGTTTCGCTTGTAAGATGGTGTTTACTGTGGCCTCTATGTCACCGGGCTTCCCACCCGGTGGCATAGCACTCACAGCTCTGCCGGTAGACGGCGCGGAACGTTTACCTCAACCCACTTCTCTAGAAGTGTACATTTTGGTCCTCCCCGTCGTGGGATCAGGCTGAAAATTCTCCACAAACGTCTGAGGGACTTTAGCTTCCCAATCGAGTAGTCAGTTCAGGCTAAATGTGTTTATATTTGAATATTTTTAACTTTTACTGCTACGATGGTCTGGAGCAATTCAAGAAGCGTCTTCTCCTGTTGGCTGCTGGCCACGCCCCCAAGCGGATTCAATTCTGAGCATTATATTTTTCAAACTTGTTGCTGGGGTGCTAGGAGCACAGCGTTGTGTCCCCATACTCCAACACCCTCCAGTCTGTTCCTTAACTTACTCCCCTGATGCCCCAGTTATGTGGGGGAGCAACAGAATAGGTGCCATGTGGGTGGTCAGGCTCAAACAGCACAATGAATACAGGCAGGCAGACTGAGGATTTGGCGGCAGCGGGGGTGCAAGTGCTACCCAGCAGGCTTATTTTACAGTGGTACTGGCAATGACTGTGGGCAGCTCAGGCAGCCTGAGTGCAAGTGCTGCCAAGTGGATTCTCTTGAAGCTGGTGCTGCTGGTTATTTTTGGAGATGGGGAGGGGGATCAGGACGGCAGAATGCAACTGCCAAGGAGTGGCTTCTTTTAAAACGGCACTGCCAGTGATTTGGGAGAACAGGACGGAAAATTGCAAGTACTGCTGAGTGGCTTCATTTTTTTTTTTTTTTTTTTTTTTAAATCCTGAATTTGTTTTTCTATGTTTGCCCCAGCTGGCCCCCTTCTGGACCAGTCTCGCCAGCAAGGTCACATGATATATAGGACTTGCATGATCCGGTACCACCTCTGCCACAGAACAGTATCTGAAGGACCCAGTCTTTGGTGTGGAACCTGCAGAGGACTGAGCAGTCAGTCAACTTCGGTCAGAGGGGTTTCTCCTCCATATTCTTCCCACGACTCATGTGCATGCAGTGATGAAATGTGCCTGCTCCACTTCCACAGAGACACCCCTACAGTCAAGGTGCGGGGACCCCTTCCCCTAAGTCAACTGTCCCACTGTGCTGCCACATGGATTCCTCAAGACACTCATGTGCCCACCTTCCCAGGGAAGGAGAGCTGTTCTAGGGATACTCAATCCTCCCTTCCCATGCCAGCCCCTGAGCAGCTAGAGTTCACCCCTGAAGAGCGTCCTCCCATTAACAGAGATGTTGGCGGCCGTGGTAGCTGATCCATTGAGGACTGTAGAAGCCACTAATTTTGCAGCCTTGGTAGCTGCTCTGCTGCTGCTGTAGGAGCAGAGAGGCAGTAAAATTTTAACTTTGCCAGTGAAGTTGGTGCAAAGTCAGGAACTTTGGGCTACACATAATGTAGCTGGGAAAGGTTTCCAGACCTCACCAAAAGCATTTTAGAAGTTTTTTGTTGTTGTTGTTAAACTGACACTTACTATGTTCATGAGAGAGGTGGGAAATGCACACTTTAGTAAATAAATGGGGAAAAACATTAAAAATAAAAACTAAGAATAGAATAAAAACCCTTCCAAATTCTAAGTTTGAGCACATGCACACAGCACTTGAACTCAGAATTCTGCAGGAGTTGTGTAATTAGCACTGCAGACAGGAATTCACTATGAAGATGGTGGCCAGACTGGTTGTTCTGAACCATCCAACCTGGAATGATAATACTTTGGGGTGAGTGAGACTGGGAGTGTTGACTACAGAGGGTGAACAGAGTCAGGATAATTTACTGGGACAAGAGTTGGGGACCTGTATAACTTAAAAGTTCACTTCAGACATTTTATTACTTCATCAGGACAGGGGGGTGTGGGCTGTAAATGATCATGGGGAGGTGGACAATTCAAAAGTGGACTGGGATAGGTTTTTGGCTTTTAAGCCAAAAAAAATACTGTAGTACTACAATGCTTTGTGGTACTTCCCCGGCTAAGTAGGCACTTCGCCAAGTGAAGAACTAAGCAAAATGGGACTACACAGAGCAGCCAGCCACTCAATTGGCATCCATGGAAGCCACTCCGTTTGCAGCTGTGGTAGCCTCTAGTTTCAGTTGCCCACCCATAGAGATTGCATACAAGTACACATATACATGTGATCTCTATGGGGCTATCCTTGTGCAGGCAGGTGGTGTCAGAGGAACGCTCAGAAGTAATGCTGTTGTGATTTAAATTGCTCAGCAGTGGCTAATATGAACTTACTCTTGAGCGCCCACAGGAACTTTTATGGCTTATTCCAAGCAGCCTTAAAAAGAAGAGAAGAGTGCCAGGCATTCCAGGACAATCACAGCATATGGTTTTCCGTTTTCTTTTTTTATGTTTGCTTGCGTGAATGCGCAAGAAACATTATGCGACAGCTTAGGAGAGAAGCGGGTTGTGGAGGTGCGGCACTACATCTGGGGACTTGGCACTGGTGGACCAATGCAGGCACACTGTGCTGATGACACTGGTTTCCAAAAGTGGCACCAAGCTGAAACGATTTCGCCGCTCTAATGAGAGGCCGCCTTGTCATTGCAGCATCAGCCATTCCGCTGCAATGAGGGAGCGACCCATCATTGGAGGGTGGTACCTTGCCTAGTGTAACATTTTTTGTAAACATGGCGGTGGCTTGCCACCACCTCACAGCCCCATGGAAGCCAACGGGGGTGGCCAATCCCCCTATCGGCATGCCCCCGACCTAGTTCATTTGCCAACAGGGGAACCCACTCCTGTCGGCATAATGTAAACCCTCCCCATTTGTTGTGTGGCGAGGGGTGCCCAACTCTTGGCATCATTCCCCCAAAACGTGCTATTCTTTGCTGAAGGGGAGGCCCCAATCCTCATTGGCTTAAGTCCCCCCCCCCTCCAAAAAAGGCAGGTGGCAGACTGGCAGCCCACCCTAGTCTGCTGAAAGCAAGCCTACGAAAAACAAAAATAACAAAATAACAAACAAACAAACAAAAAAAAAAAAACAACTTCCCGCGACGTCTTTGTCTTCCTCTCTCCTAAGCTGGTCTCCGGGCTTCATTACGCCTGGGCTGTACCTCCTGATGACAGTTAAAGGCAGGACCAACGCTGTGCAGCGGGGGGGGGGGGAGAATAAGGGGAGACCTCCACATCCGGACGTTTCCAGTTTACTTCCTGCCTTCAATTCATGTGCAGCAGAAACCCTGTCGGCTGAAGAGACCATAAGTTTTTCTTTGGACCATTATCTTTCTACTTCGGTACCTGTGGTTCCGACTGTGGTTCTGATATTATTTCTCAGTGGTGGAATCCAGTCTCAGCCTTGCAAGCTGCACAGACTGGCCCCACCTCGCAGCAGCACCTCGCGGCCTTTTTCCTGCGCAAGAGAAACACAGAAACATAGACTCTAACGGCAGATAAGGACCACTTGGCCCACCTAGTCTGCTTATTTCCCTACCTAGAGAATAAGCTGCAGATCCTATTTAACCAAACAGCCTATTTCTTCCTACCCCTCCACAAAAATTGCCTTATGTCTGTCCCATGCATTCTTGAATTCTCTGCTCAGCTGGGCTGGAAGAGGCCCTGCTTTCAAGTGCTACATCCAGCGACTGGTACAGGGGATGACAGTGGGAACTGGAGTTTTTCCCCCGATCGCTTCAGTGCCTTTTTCTGTGCCGACAAGCGGTCCTTTGGAAAGCTTTAGACCGCTCATCGCAGCTTCCCTTGGCAGCACGATTCCCCGCGTGGGAAGGCACAGGTGGCACCTCCGCTCGCTAGTCTGCTCCTCGTCTCATCGTGTGGGGCTTTCCTCTAGAGCGGCACAGCTGAGCTGGAATGGACCCCCCAAACGTAAGCCAAGGAGGCTTAGAGCCAAAGGGCAGTTCTCTCTACCAGGATTCTGTTTGTGGTAAGGAAGCAGTGCTTCGCGAGGATCAGGATAACCAGTGCTTAAAGGGATAGCACACTCTGACTTCGGGGGGGGGGATATTACATTGTCTGGGGAAGCAAGGGGCACTGACAATGGCCTCAGAAAAATCAAGCAGCGGCAAAAAATTTCAGCACTGTAAGTCCCCACTCTAAATCACTTTTGTTGGCTCTCTCTACCTTACATGTGAAAAGGCAGCGGCCGCTAGTGGGGAGGACTCAGTGGATGCAATCTCTCTCTCGTCACAGGCAAATACCCAAGAGAGGTCTGACCTGACGGCTACTTCCAGGTCAGAGCAAGCACAGTCAAATGTCCCAGAAAGATCTGAACAACCAGTTTCCTCCAGGGGAACAGCAACGTCCAGAGATACCCCCACCCTAGACCCCAAACTGACAGACAGGCTGAATAGGGCCTTTGCTATGGACCCTTCTTCCTTTGAATGGCAGCCTCCAGGATCACCGGACAGGAGACCCCACAAAAAGGCTAAAAGAAAAAGGACCCCCTCCCCATCCTCTTCCGACGACGGGGGGCTATCCTCTCATTGTTTCGACAAGAAAAAGAAATCCAGAGAAGGGAGCATATTGTCCGACGAGGACAGTCACCATTACTCTCGCAGGAGGAAGAAAAGGTCTCATTCCCAAAGTGGACCTAGGGGCATGCACAAGGGCAAACGCCACAGGGGATATTCCCCAGACTCTTCAGTCACCAGTTCCTTCACCGAGGAGGGGGAAGATAGTGGACTCATCAGACTCAGACTCCCCCCCATCCAGAAATTTTGAGCTGGAGGACCTAGACTTTTTCATCAAAAAAGTCATTACCGAGATTCAGCTACTCTTCTCCTCATGTCACCTCTCAACCTTAACAGACTTTTCGCTTGGCATCTGCCTCCAGACCGGCTATAGCCTTCCCTATACCTCCCGCCATTGAGGACCTGCTAAAAGAAGAACGGCAAGGTCCAGAACGTGCTTATCCGGTTCGCCGACAAATCTCCAAACTTCTGAAGTTTGACAAGAAGCAATCCAAAAAGTGGTCCGACTGCCCCAGAATTGACCCCTTAATTTCTAACCTCACCAAGAAAAAACTGTCATACCAGCTGAAGGAGGGGCTTCTCTAAGGGACTCAGTGGACAGAAAGGTGGACTCCTCACTCAAAAAAAGCTTTTCAAGCCTCGGCAACTTCCCTCAAGGTAGCCACCGCAAACCTATTCTCCACCACAGCGGCCCTATCCTTGGCATCGGATTTAGCCTTTCACTTCGCGGAATAGCCAGAAAAGAACTCCCCTATTATCCATCAGCAGCAATTAATGAGGTTGGCCTCGGCCTATGCAGCAGATGTGTCAGAAGAGGCGGTCAGGTGTGCTGCACGGACCATGTTTTATCAAACCTCAGCTTGCAGCAACCTATGGCTTCTGGCAAGGCAAGCAGATGTATCCTCAAAGAGCCATTTAGTGAACGCACCCTACGAAGGCAACCTCCTGTTCGGGTCGGCGGTGAAGGAATCCGGTGAAACAGCGAAGGTGCATATGCCCCAGTCCAGGGGCTGGGGCAAAGCGTGGTCTTCAGGTCCAAGGTGCAGTTTTCGTGACAGAGGTTACAACAAGGGGGAGAACTCCAACTTTTCAGGGAAAAGAACATGGTTCTCCAAAAACCAGTGGAATTTCAGAGGAGGCAAATGACTGGATGTGGAGGGCTCCTTATCCCCCCCTCCGCTGCACAGCATTAATCCTGCCTACAACTGTCATCAGGAGGTACAGCCCAGGCGTAATGAAGCCCAGAGAAAGAAAATTTACAGGTACCCAAATTTCGATTTTTTTCTCCCCGAGATAAAGGAAACAGTCCCACACCGGTCGCCGTCCCCTGCCCCAACCCACACGCACCCTACCTCCGCATACCCCATACTTACCCCTTGAGCCTGGCATGACGATCTTCGGTGGACCGGGAACACGTCTGCGCTCTTCAAAGCTGACCGCGAACTGAAGAAATGCCGGTAAGCTGTATAATGGCATAAATAGGTTTTTTTCAGCTTTGGTGCATATCTCAGGCATTTCTAGGAATTCTGGTACCAAATTTTCAACATGGGGTTATTGGGACCCCTCCTCATGAATTCAGCCACCGTCATGGTGTTATTCTGTCCCAAAAGGCGATTTCGCAGTCACTGCACGGAATCACCTGTTGGGACCGATTAATGAAACGACAGTGCCAGTGTTCATGAGATGGGCTCTCAAAAAGCCTATGTTGCAAATCTGGTGAAACAAATCCAAAAAATGACTGTTTTATGAGTGTGTGTTGTGCAGTTTCCATGCACGCTCGTAACTTTGTGAATTTGTAATATTTTTACTCCAGATTTTCAACACTGGCATTTTTCCACACCTCCTTATGAACAGTACAGCTTTCATTTTTCACGTCCTGACTGAAATGTGTTTTCACACTTCCGGCGCAAAATAGCGCGGTCGCTGTTGGAAATCAGTGTTCGGGACACATTAAGAAAGTCACAGTGACACTGTTCTTGAGCTGAGATCCTAAAATGCCTATGTTGAAAATCTGGTGATGAAAGTCAATAAAATGACTGTTACGAGCATGCGTTGCACAGTTTCCACACACGCTCATAACTTCACGAATTTGTAATATTTTCACTCCAGATTTTCAACACTGGCATTTTTTTCACACCTCCTTATGAACAGTACAGCTGTCATTTTTCACATCCTGCCTGAAATATGCAGTTACACATCTGGCGCAGAATAGCGTGATCGCTGTGGGAAATCAATGTTCAGGACAGATTAGGAAAATCATAGTGACATTGTTCATGAGCAGAGGTCACAAAATCTCTACGTTGAAAATTTGGTGAAAAAATTCCATTAAATGACTGTGTTACATGCATGCATTGCACAGTTTCCACGTAAGCCTGGAAGTTAAAGAGTATTTTTAATATTTTCACTACAGATTTTCAACATTGCCATCTCTTCACACCTCCCTATGAATGGCACAGCTGTCATTCTTCGCATCCTGCCCGATCTATGTTTTCGTACATCTGGCACAGAATGGCATGGTCGCTGAGGGAACTCAATGTTTTGGACATACTAACAAAAATCACAGTGCCACTGTTCATGAGAAGAGGTCCCAAATGCTTTCATGAGGTGGGGATCACAAAAAGGCCATGCTGAAAATTTGTAGTGCAAATACCAACAAACGCCCGGGGCGTTAGGAGTTTCTAACCATAACGTCCCACCCTGTACAGACTGAGAGGCATCAGGGGTGTGCCTTTGGATTGCCGACTGTAATGCTCATGCCATTCCACCCCCACCCCACCACCCTGCAGCCAGTGACAGGCATTGAGGTGTGCATTGGACTCTTCGGCCCCAGAGTTCACCCCCATTCTCCTACACTGCACCCATTTCAGCGTATGTCCTTATGGAATGGGGTGACTGTAAAGCTCAACATCCCAAGGCACACCTCAACATGTATCAGTGCCTGCAGGTCGGACAGGGTGAAGTGAAATGGCATGAACATTATGGGGAACAACCCAAATGCATACCCCAATGCCTGTCCGTCTCTGCAGGTTGGAGGTGGGGTTGGCGTGAAGTTCAGTACTTCGCTGCCATTCTTATTTTGCATCTCTCTACCTCCTGCATTTCCAATGCTAAAACCAGCAAGCAAACATTCGGCATTGACAAATGCTTGTTTGTTTTGTTGTGTGTTTAGAGTAAATGTTGACAGTTCCCATAGCAAATGGTAGTAGCAAACTGTAGGTGTTGTGTATCAGTCTCCTACCATTCAAACTGCCAAACAGTGCTGTCTTCCATGAAAAAAAAAAAAAAAATCCTTTCATTTTGGTGCTCTGCTTCATTTGCATAACCCGCCCTTTTCTTAGGTGCTGCAGCCCCCAACTGATGTGACATCATACCAGGCAAACAAAGTTATAAAGGGACACTATCAGTTTTTAGTTTTAGACAGACAAATCAGCTATGTACTATACCCACAATGCCTCACTATGTAAATTAGTATACAGGGTATTCTATTTCTGTGCTCACTGCAGAAATAGAAAATTACATCACCCAGTATAGAAGTCTTGTAGCTAGATATAGTATGCACAATGCATTGTTGTGAAAATAAACATACAAAAGGTTATATTGTTCTCACCACTACCGAAATATGAGACAGCATTTCACAATAAGGAAATGGGAAAACAATTCTTATTTTGTCCACAATGCCTTGCTATGGATATTTACATATTAGTGCTCACCACTGCCAACATGCAAGACTGTACTTCTCAGTAAGGCACATTTAAGTTAACATTATAAATTACCCAGAAGTCCTTGTTGCTGTATGTAAAACATTGACAGCTCCCTGGTATGACATCATTCTGGGGGTGTGGCCACACAGAGAAAACTAGAGGACAAAACGCTGATAAAAAATAAAAAAAAAATCTGTCAGTCATTTTAACAAAACAAATTGCAGCTTCAATATCTGAAGCATGTCTGGCAATGGCATACTATGTGTAAAAGGCATTTGGGGAACCTTCAACATTTACTTTAAAGCAAACTGGTTTAAGGGAAGCTAGTTTTATATAAAACACTGAATAATTTGTGGAATTTATTCACTTTTCGGCTTCAAAAAAAAAAAAAAAACACAGCATTTTGGGGTGGCTGTTGTGCTCTTTGAACCTGTTTGTGCCCCAAACATGTGCAGACGGTACAGTGAACCTCATAATTTAGTCTGTACTCCTGAACATTTTTGGAGAAGATAAAGAAAACCCCAGGATGTACAGTCTTTATATGAACACTGGAAGTCACAGACAAAAGCATCCTCTGAAATAAAGAATGAGGAGATTAGTACAGAAAACTGATAAAACAATAAGGGGACTGTGTCAGAATAGAAGAACTGTAGCTAAAGCAAACAGGATACTGGGCTGCATAGCCAGGAGAATTGTGTCCAGAAGGAGGGAGGTGATCCTCCCTCTATACAATGCCTTGGTCAGGCCGCAGCTTGAGTACTGTGTACAGTTCTAGAGATCTCATCTGAAGAAGGACATAGCGCTGCTGGAGAGAGTCCAGAGGAGAGCGACCAGGATGATTCAGGGTATGGAGGGGAAGAGCCAGGGGTTTACACACTGGAGGAGAGTAGGGTCAGGGGACACATGAGAGGTTTTCAAGTATGTAAATTGAATAACCAGGAGTGGAACCAAGGAGCTGTTTAGGCTAAAGGGGGGGGGGGAGAGAGAGAGAGAGACAACCAGGGGCCATGAGTAGAAGCTGAGAGGAGAAATTACAGGGGGCAGCGTAGGAAGCATTATTTCACGGAGAGGGTGGTGGAGCCATAGAATATACTGCCGGGAGACTGGTGGAGGAGGGCACAATGGAGGGCTTCAAGAAGGGGTGAGACAGGTACAAGGGGAAACAAACCAAAGAAGACCCTCTCGGGGCTGGGAAGGCGAGCAGCCATTAGGTTGCTGGCTTTCGAGCAGACAAGAAAGACAATTTGGCCTTTTCTGCTGGCTTTTAGCATGTTAGTATGTTAGAATGTCATATGTTTAAGACCTGTCCTATATACTACAGAATTGCTTTAAGCTTATGTTTGCTTGTTTACACTTCCTAGTGTTAATTCTTTGCAGGCTACCCAAGGTCGCAAAAAACAAAACAATAAAACACTATCTCATAAAAAGTCCTAACTAAGCTAAAGAAACCCAGAACTCCCAAGCACACTTATGTATGTGCTGCTATAAACTTTCATTTTCCTTTAAACAGGAAACAATGTGGAACTTGAATGGAATTTTAAGAGAGAAATCAACGAAGATTCACACACTATACACTCTATGAGTGACAATCAGATATTACCATTTGGATGCAGTCTTTTGTTGATATGTTTAAAACAGATGTTTAGGATTACTTTTTTCATTATTTCTAGATCACAAAACCCTTAAGCTACAAGTACATGTATTTTAAAGATTTTATTTCTCAGCTACCTTTAGAACTCTACTTCACAACTGGACAAAATATTGGGTTTCCCAGGGTGTAAGAAAGGCATGCAAAATTACCGTTTTGTAGGCCGCCAAGATACAAGGGCAGAAATGAGGATTATATCATTCCCTTCATCCTTATAAATAGAATGCAATATATATTTTTTATCCTATTCATTTAAAATTTAAATGACTTTCTTGGTAGTGGCACACCACCTAATTCACTCAAAGCAGTCAGGATGAAACGTTAACTGATTCATCCTCTCTACATTCAACTCTGAACCCAGTGTGGCCAAAGGCCAATTAGTAGGGGGACTGTGTGGAGGAGTTGTGGGAAAACAGATAAACCAGACATACAGAACTTCAGGTTCAGGACACAATCTCTGTGTGATGTTTATTTAAAACACAGGGAGATAACCTTAAGCAATGGCATATCCTTTCTTCAATACATCAGTTTGCAGCAACAGACTATGCAAGTCCTTCCTCTGCGCTTAAATCAACACCTACTGACCCACTGATCTACTTGATCTATCTCTTTAATGAAAATTATTTCATTCCCTATGTTGGTCTTGTGTGTTTGGATGATGGGGAGCTCAAAAAAGATAAAAACCCCAAAATAAGCTAAAGACAAAGAACCTCAGTGCTGTGGTATTGTCAACAGTTACAGATTTCATACACATAAGGCATATACATCAAGATATTTTATGACATAGTGCTACTGCAAGCTATAACCTTCTCTACCTCGGGCTTCACTTGTCCATTGCCTAAAATGAACCCTAGGTATCTTGTCTCGGTCTTTGCTATTGCACACTTAGCAGGGCTAACGGTCACTCCTGACTCCTTTATTGCTTGCAATACCTGGGACAAGTGGCTAATATGGGATTCCCAGTCAGGGCGGACTATGACCACATCATCCAAATAAGCCACACAGTACTCAGTGTGTGGTCTTAGTATGTGGTCCACAAAATGCTGAAAAGGGGCTGGGGCCTCATGTAGTCCGAATGGCATTATGACAAACTGGTATAAACCAACTGGGGTGCTAAAATGCGGTTTTATCTTGTGAATCAGGTGACAATGGGATTTGCCAATATCCCTTAGTAAGGTCAAGGGTGGAGATATACTGTGCACTGCCTAACCTGTCAATGACTATCACTCTCCATTTGCACCCGTTTTATGCAGAGCCATTCCAAAAACTTTCAGGTGGAGCATCTTCAAGAGGAGGCAGTTCCGTCGATTCTTCCTCCTGCACCTCTTTGTCGTCTTCAGGTTTGGCCTTCCTCTGAGCTCCCAGGTCCAGTCCAGGCAGCAGCTTCTCTCCAAGTTTGTCGGCCACGGTTCTGTTCAGAATTCCAGACTTTCTTCTCCGGGTTCTCCTCTGGCAACTCCGCATCAATCCACCTGGGATATCTGGGTGATTATCCACTGGAAAACATCTACCTGGCCCAGTCCAGACGTTTCCAGCAAGTTATCCCACTTTAGACATCAAGTCTATGGAGGAGTTGTGGGATAACAGATGGACCAGACACAGAATTTCAGGTTCAACACACAATCTCTGTGTGATGCTTATTTAAAAACACAGGGGATAACCTTAAGAAATGGCATATCCCATCTTCAATACATCAGTTTTCAGCAACAGACTACGCATGTCCTTCCTCTGCACTTAAATCAGTAGATCAGTGGGTCAGTAGGTGCCATCTCTTTAGTGAAAATTATGTCATTCCCTATGTTGGTCTCGTGTGTTTGGCTGATGGGGAACTCAAAGAAAGAAAGAAAAAAAAAAAAAAAACCTTAACAAGCTGAAGACAAAGAACTTCAGTGCCGTGGTATGGTCAACATTTACAGGTTTCATACACTAAAGGCATATACATCAAGGTATTTTATGATATAGTGCTACTGCATACTAAATCTAACAACAAGGAACACAGCCTGTTTAACATCATCTCAGAGGGCACCACAATGATCTCTCTGTATGAGGACCCGAGAAGAAAAAGGAAAATTAAAGAGGACACGATAACATAGTCAAGAAAGGGGAGGGAGGTACCCATAGGTGGCCAACCTTATGGACTAGAAATTCTAAAGGATAGATTAGGATAAGAAACAGAAGAACTGTTGCAACAGATTTAAGAAAAGGTCAGTCCTCAAGAGTGGCAGGAGCTCCCTGTCACGGACTGCCAACTTGCCAAGTAGTAGAAATAAAAAAAAAAAACTAATGTTTTCAGACTAGTTCTTCATCAGAGAGAACATTTTTATCTTTGATGAACAGCTTAGTCTTGAAACATCAGATTTATTTTTTGAACTCTCTGGCTCTATTCCTACAAACTGACCTGGAGGTCACTCCTGGGTTGTTTCAACTTTATGGATTTTGCATCCTATGTCAACTCTTCCATCTAGGAAAAACTGTCCTGCTGAAACACTCATGTGACGATTTTAACATGCCAGCAGCAACAGTGCTAAACAGGAAGATGAAGCCTTCCTACTCAAGGCAATCCTCAACATTGCTATCATTCAGATGAAAATGCTACCAGATATAAACATGATCTGGATCCCTGACCAGAGGCATGCTGCTGCTGCAACAGCTACGCTATTGCGGTAGGTTCATTCTGCCAAATTCTGGACGTCAGTCCTACAGTTTCCACGCTGACGGACTCGCCCGTTACAGACAGCAGTGACGGGATTGCCATTCGCCACGGTGTTCTCGTCCACCATACTGCTTCTACTCCGCCCAAACTCTGAAGTCCAGCTGCCACGTGGGTTGGACAATCATGCACAGAAAAAGACAGTTGTGTCTGACAGCAGGCTGCTATAAACACACCCTGCAAAAGGTAAATTTTGATTGAGCAACTTGAAAGAGAGACACAAATGTTTCAACTCAGCAGAGCAAGTCTTATTTTTTTAATAAAATTCAAATTTGCCACTTGGACTAAAACTGAAGCACCTGAGCAAACTGTAGTACACCGTGTACTATCTAGTGAGCAAATGTGGCATAATGCAAATCTGTAGTGCTCAATTCTGCCGACAAAACAGCCACTCTAGATCTGTCCCAGGTGCAAAAATCTCCACAAGAATGCTACAAAACAGAAGAGGAGACGGAATGCCTCCCCACAGCAATCAAGTCAAAGGTACTCGAACTTGTGTGCAAACCTCTATATTCTATAATCACATGGGGAGATACAAAAAAAGTACAATTTTAAAACATGATGTATAAACAAGCTGAGTGGCTGCCAGGAGCCCCCTGCAGCCCAGTGACTTCCTCAGACAACCCAGCAATAGCAACAGCCCCCATGTAAAGTCAGTTCACACTTTTACACCCCATATAGAAGTCAGAGGTACTGCTAAGTTTTGAGTTACAACACTGATCATAAAACCATTCTCTCAATGGCCACAGCATTTGCAACCAAGTGAAAGCGCCATTTTATTCTCCTACAGAACCATATTTATCCTCATTGCCATCTACTAACATGTGGAATCCTTTGCATCTGCATGAAGCTTTATGGTTACAACTTTCTTACTTGAAACCAACATGGCAGTCATTTACGCAAGTTTTTCCAAGAAAACATTGCTTGATTATAAACTCTAACTATTCACGAGCTAAAGCCATTTGTTGGCTGACTACTGTGCCAGGGGTTAAATGTTGTGGAAATGCCAGCATACCTCACAGCACCTCAGCGTGAGACTGTAAATATAAGAGTGACTAGCCTTTCTTTCAAAATGCCATTATTGTACTCTTAAAATAACAAAAACAATTACAACCAACCAAAGATCGCTCAGATTCATGCTGTCATTTTAAATGGGCCCTCCTCAAGCACAACTGTAACCAGGACACTCATGTCACTGAGCTACTGTGTTCAAGTATGTGTTACTGACTCCTAACAGCAGTAACGTGTTAAACTGGTATAGAATCTGCCACTGTATGTGTTACTACAGCATATTACTGTTTCCCTATTTGTTCCATTTATCCCAGGTTGCTCCTGAAAGTAGGCACTTTCCTGCCTAGTGTACTAACCTGGTTACCAAAAACAGAACAAATAACACTCTCACCACCTTCCATTTCCAGGATCGGGGGGAGTTAATAGCAACACTTCCCAATCAGACTTTAATCCTCTTGAAATGTCCGGTTGTTAGGCATTATTGCGTGATTGACAGTCTAGTCGGGGGGAGATGGTTGTTGTACAGTATCCCAAACTATAAAATACAACCCCCCCTCCCCAAAAAAAGTGGACATTTCCTAGTTGGGAAGTGTTGTTGGCCCAAATGGAAGCCAAATGCCATTAAACCCACACTGGGAATTAATTTCAATTTTTCCGTCTTTATTATGAGATAAAAACCACTGAGCACAGCTCCTTAGCATTGGTGTCCCAGAAGTCACATGTCAGTTACAGGAGTAAATCACATACCAATTACAAAATGATGCAACACGTAGTAAACAACATTATATACATAAGGCACAATACACCTAATAAAATGACTGCACATCAGTACTGTACATCATTTAAAGCAAAGCAATTTTACTTATAAAAGCACACTATACCAAGACATCAATAACAGACACATAATTACACAATAATACCCAGAAAACAAATATCACCTAGTAAACAAACTCTAAGAAGCAAGGGTACTGCTCAAAATTGAGTATCAGTTTCAAAAGCTTGGTCAAACAAATAACTTTTCAATCCTCAACACCTCCACCTAAGGGAAACTCCATAGACAGAAAGGTATGGAGTTCCAAATAATCAGGGCCGCCACTGAAAACACTCTATCCCCGGATTGCTTAAAGCAAGACCTTAGGACGACCAACAACAGTTCCTCGGTGGAGCACACAGAGGTGCCAAGAGTTTATCAGACTAAGCATTATTTCAGGTAGGCAGCGCCCGATTCAAGCAGGGCTTTGTATGTTAAAGCAATTTTGGAGGTGGTGTTCCACCTAAATCGGGAGCCAGTGCGGCTGCCGCAACAGAGGGGAGCTGAAGCATTTGGTGGTGCTCGACGTAAATCGGAAGCCTATGCAACTGCCACAACACAGGGGAGATGAGACATTTGCCTCGGTTTGTATCGCACCCGTCCCTGGCTCACACCTGGAAACAAGCCTCAGCTCAGTGTGCCTTTCCCAGTCACCAAATTTTAAATAAATAAATAATTCTGCACCAGCTGTAGGCAGCACACTAACCCTCCAGACAGCCCTAGGAAAAAAGCAGTATAAGTAATCCAGCCTCGAGGTCACAAAAGCATGAACCAGGGTCGCCAGATCCTCTTGCCCAAGACAGGATTTAATCCAGGAGATATTCCTTAACTGGAAAAATGCACAGCAGACCACGGCTGACACCTGATGTTCTAGTGTCAGCCTAGAATCCACAGTGACTCAAAGATTCTAGACCCCATCCACAGCTGTAAGAAGGGTGCCATTCAGAGACGGTAAACAGACCGCACCCATACTTCTAGCCGACCCTAGGATCCAGCTCCATGAGCATCACCTCAGTCTTGGTCGGACTGACACTAAGCCGGCTGGAGGCCATCCAATCAGAACTTTCTTTAGGGTCTTACTCCAGCACAGTGACCGCCTCCTGCAGGTCTGATGTAAATGACAGGTACAGCAGAGTATCGTCTGCACAGCAGTGAAAACACACTGTACTATCCAATGACCCATCCCAGAGACAGCACTAATATGCACCAAAACAGCAAAAGCTGCATCCTGCCCAAAAATGACCCCTCTTCCCTTTGCCAGTGAGTCCAAACTGATGCACTTAATCTATAACAATACCCAAAGGAATGGAACGTGAACTGTTCAAAATCTGATATTATGTTTTGATCCAGTAAGTTCCTCTGTAGACACTCATTATTTAAGCCAGTGGGTCCAATTTGACCCATGTTTTAAACTTCCCAGTGCTGTCACTGAGTCCCTTTCTCAATGGCAGCATATACACTGACAATATAGGGAACAGAATCAAACCCTGAGGGACCCCACAGCAGACCACCTCTGGACGCAACGAGTAGTACCCATCATGACCTGCTGTGATCCACTGGAAAAGGACTCAAACCATTTCAAACTTGTTGCAGGGATGGCCCGGTGGCGCGTAGGGCTGAGGCGCTGGACGCCTTACCTCACGCTATGCTGGCAACCTGGGTTCGAGAACGACCTCGGGTTGTCAGGGTGCCAGCACGGGGGAGGGGGGGAGAGGGAGGAGTGGGACTGAGCAAGCCAGTAGGCTGCTCTCCTCTCCCAGGGGTGGGTTGTTGTCCCCCTCGTACTTCTGCCCCCACTAGGTGGAGGTCCAGTGGGGTAGCGTAGGCGAGAAGGGGGCTGCAGTATGGGTGGGCGGACGGGGCTCAGCTGGCTTCTGGTGTGCGTGCGTGCGGCCATGTGCTGGGGGCCTCGGGCGGGGACAAGTGGGAGAAAACCTTACTGAAAAACACACCATAAAAATATCTATATAACAAAAAAAAAAAAAAAGTTGTCACAGGGAGCCAGGATAGCCCAGATGTTTTATCAAAACCCTATGGTCAACTGTGTCAAATACTGAGGACAGGTCCAGGAGAACAAAAAACAAACAATGTTCCCTCTGTACCCCACCAGAAGCTGGCCAACCACCTTGACCAGTGCAGTCTCTGTACTGTGTTGAGACCTAAAACTGGACTGAAATGGCTCTGAGATGTTATACCTCAAGTTGAGCCTCCAGCTGCATCGCCGCCACCTTCTCGATAACCTTCCCCCAAAACATCAAAGTTCAAGATGGGTCTGTAATTAGCCAGCACATCAGGAATGATGTTTTTTTTTCAGGAAGAGTCTCACCACAGCTTTTTTTAAGAGCCGAGGAAAAACAACCCTCTGAAAGGGAGCACCAGATAATGCTAGCAAACACTGGCCTCTGGGCCTCATGGCAGTCCACCAACAGCCGCGTAGGCCCCGGATCGAAGTACAGCAGGTAGGGTGCAGCATAACAATCAATCACCTAGAGGACCTCTTCTACAATAACTGTCTGGAACTCACTCCAAACTCATGAAGCTCTAACGTGTCTCTCATCTAAACCACTGGACCACCTGTAGGGATCACAGCTCGAATAGAGAACACTGTCCACAAAGAAAGCCACAAACTCATCACACTTTTCTTGTGATTAACACACACCCCAACTGGGGACAGACAGGGAGGACAGATTAACCTGACCACAGTGTGGAAGGGTTAAACAGGTCTAGTACTTCTAGAGGCTATAATCCATGACAGGAAATTTGCCTTTTTCAGGGTTATAGCCCTCTGATGATCCCTATAATGTGACCTTAGTGCCATCTTATCCTCCAACAAGTGGGTCCTCTTCTAGGAAGCTCCAACCTCCATCCTGTCACCTTCAACCACCTCAACTTGTCATTACACCATGGCGAGCTGCAATGGGAGGTCAGTGGGAGGACACGGAGGTGCGGTGGAGTCGAGCACTGCCATAACAGTCAAATTACAGCCATTAACAGCTGCCTCCACTCCTCCATTACATGACTCTTCCATATCTGAGATGTCTAACACAGACAGAAGTTTTTCAGGCTCCAAACCGTATCTCTGACAGTACTGAACCATCACCACTTTGGGGGTCAGAGGGTTGGCCCTGCAAGAAAGCTTACAGCATGGTGCTCCGGCAATCCCACTGGATATCAAAGATGCTCTGCCCCAGAGCAAAGACAAGGTTCAAAGTGTGGTCATGTTCATGGGTCACAGTGAAAACAACTTGTATGAGGCCCACTGAATCAATCAACTGGTGGAACTGCTAAGCAAACTGGAAGGATTCATTGTTGACCCATACACTGAAATCGCTCAGCACAATTACACTGAGGGCCTTCAATGACAGGTGCACAATGAAGTCTGCAAATTCCTGTAATAACTCCTGTTTCCACCCTGGAGGATAGTAAACAAGGTAGATCTTACATCTCGCACACCCACACATTCAAACAATCCTGTCTCCTTTAATGGGTACGCCGTTACCTCAAGTGGGATTTATAACAGTTAACCACACCACCTCCCCTACACGCCCTCCTCGGGTGGTGTATCACCAAGTACCTACTAGTCAGGACCACCTACTCTGGAGTAGCACAGAGTCGTCCCCAAGCCAAGTCCCATGAAACATACCAGATCTCCCAAGGAATTAGTGATGAAATCTGACAACAGTAGTCTTATTCCTCAGGGATCTGGCACTGCGCAACACACCACGAAAGGGAGGGGTTGTGGAGGCGACAGCACTTCTACCAACTGCCCCAATTCCTAGAAGACTCCTTGGGGATTGGAAGACAAGACGGAGGACCTCGCTCCACGACCCTTTTAAACCCCGGGCACCTACTCGGCTTCACCCTCTTAATCCTACTCACCCAGACCCCACCTCTGGACCATGCATTCCCCCCTACTGCCCGCCTTCTCAAGATCTCCAGCTTCCAACTACGAGACAGAACTGCTTCAGGAAGAGCTGCGGGATGAAAAGGAGGGAGTAGAAGGAACAGCTCCAGAAAGTAAGAGCGCACATGGGCCTCATGACTATAGCACATTTTAGTACCTCCCAAATCCACCCAAAACTCAACAAAATAAAAAATTACCTAAAATCCAAATAATAACCCCCAAACCACAATTAAGCAACATCCAATTCCCAAATTAAAGCGTCCACACAAAATCCCTCTTTCTCCCACCCCCTAGTAACTGCACCACTCACACAGCAAGCACAGCAATCTACCCCATACACAATCACACATACAAATTAAAATTTAATTTCATTTCGTTTTCATTTAAATTATTTTTTATTCTTCTAGGCCTGATGAGCAAATTGCCTGTTTTCACAGGCGACAAGTGGGAGTATACAGAGAACATAGAGAAATACAATATAATGTATACTAGAATGCCATTGTTCACGGAAATCTAATGCTCAAAATGTTGTTCTGCTGCACTAGAGATGTCCTCAGTGCAGCAGAACCAAAAAGTGACGGCCGCAGCATAGCAGAATGACTTTTCGTTCTGCTGCAGTGCGGATGTCACACATGGTGTCCTCGAGCAGCAATCTGACAGTCTTATTTTAAAAAGAAAGATGTGTTTTTTTGTGTTTTTTTTTTTTAAAAACACAAAAATCGTGGAGGACGGGGAATCAAACACCGATCCCTGGGACACCACTACACCAGGTGCACCGATCTTGTCTCTACCTCAGTTGGTGTTCCCCAAGGTTCTATTCTTGGTCCCGTCCTTTTCTGTCTCTTTTTAAATAGGAGCAGACTGGGCAGCTCAGGAGATGGCTTCCCACGCTGAAAATCACTTTGCCTGGCTTCCCGCGCGGAGACTCGCGCTCTTTGGAGTTCCGGCAGGTGCGACGCGCGGTCTGAAGCTTTCGGGACCGCTGGCCGCCCAAGAAGAGATCAAGAAGCTGCGACGGGCGGTCTAAATGTTTCTGGTAACCGCTAGTCTCTTCTAGGCATCCTCTAAGCTGGCGGCAATTAGAGCCGCTAGGTCGCTGGCCTGAGCGCGGGAAAAAGGGACCGCGAGGTGCTGTTGCGTGGTGGAGCCAGTCTGTGCAGCTTGCAAGGCTGAGACTGGAATCCCACCACTAGAATTACAATCGGAATGTTCCGATTCGATGAAGTAGAAAAAAAAAAAAAAAAAAATAAACAAACTTACAGTCTCTTAAGCCCTGCCACCGGTAGCAGGGCTCCTGCTGCACGCTGCGTGCTTCCAAAAAGGCAGGAAGTAAACTGGCACCAATCGGAAGGGGAGGGCTCCTTACCCTCCCTGCTGCACGACTTTGGGTCCTGCCTAATGACAACATCAGGAGATGGAGCCCAGACATTATGAAGCCCGATATCGACTTTGTCTCTTTTCTATGTGGACGATATGGTTATCTACTCTGCCGCTAGTGACATTTCGGCAGTTTGCACCTCCTTTCAATATAACTTTGACTGCCTCTCGGCTTGGCTAAAACAAAATAAGCTCCTACTTAACACTAGCAAAATGGTGTCACTGCTCTTTGGGACTTCCCCTAGGCTAAAAGCTTGTCATATGGGACTTTCCCTTTGTGGACCAGATGGCATAACCCTGGATACAGTCACATCCTTCAGATACCTTGGGATGACTCTTGACCCCTCACTGGACTTTAATCTTCATGTTGCAGCCACTTGTAAGGCAGTGAACAGTAAACTTGGCCTGGCTTACAAGGTAAGATCCTCCCTAAATTCAACAGCCAGGCTGGCCATTGCTCCGGAAATTCTTGACCCTGCCTCAACTATGGCTCTATAGTCTACCTTAATGCTAGCAAGCAAGTAATCCAGAAATGGAGCACTTGTAATAATAGTATCTGCCGCTTCGCCCTTGCAGCTCCTAAACTAATACATCACAGTCAGCTCTATTCTTCTCTCAATTGGCTCACCCCGTCCTCCTATTGTCTGTAAACAGCTGGTTGTCTGGTCAATAAATTAACCCGGACTAGTACTCCAATATCCCTTGTAACTCTGCTAAAACAACCCGACTTGCTCTATATGCTGAGATCTACTGAAAATGCTTCCTTTGTTACGCCTAGATGTCTCACCAAGAAGGGTGAACTTGCATTTGCAGTATCTGCTCCCAGAATGTGGAACACCCTTCCACTCTATGTTAAACAATCGGCAACTCCCCGGGCCTTTCAAATAAGTTTAAGAACTCACCTTATGAGCTCAGGTCTCTGCTCCTGCTCTACTTCTTGCTTGTCTCCACTCGCTTGCACTACTACTACCACCACAGATCTTCCACCTTGAGAGCGGTATTTCCTCTCAGCAGTTATGTACCCCCAGTGTTTGCTGTATATGTATTTTTCAGTCAATTATACTGTTTTCAAAATTCTATAAAAGTTTATGCAACTGTGATTACCGTTTATTCTCATACTATGTACATTCTACTTGTTGTTTCTGAATGTGCCATATATTCTAAATTGTCATGTGTTACTGTATTTTCCTTCCAACTAGATGTTTTGTATTCTGTTGTGGACACTATGTGTCTGCAGTTTCTGATGTGTAACCCTCCCGGGTCGTGCCTGAAAATAGGCAAAATCTCTTGTCTAGTGCACCTACCTGGTTAACAAAAACAAAATAAATAAATAAAATAAAAATGTGCCATAGCCACTCCACCACGGGAGTGGCTTGACCAAGCACAGCACCTGTGTCTTCTTCAGACCTTCCTCCAGTTCGTAGAGTGCAACAGATGTAGCGGTAGTGTCCTACTGCTATTAAACCTGTTCCTGTAATGCATTTCACGCTACAGACTGCGCATTATTTCATGCGCTGTTTCGGCAGCACTATACTGACCCTCAATAAGTCACAAACAGATCTATAACAGAAGTCCAGGATGAACTCTTCAGGCTGTAGATGAAACCTAAAACAGAAGTCTCCCCTCACACTGCCATGGGTGGGGCCAAAAGTCCGTAACAGCAGCTTAAAGACATGTTTCTACAGTTGCATGGAAGGCTGAAGCACTCTGCTCCGGTTGTCCCTCCTCCTCCACCTGAGCTGATGCATGAGCAGGTTTACATGGCCCCTCAGCGCTGAAGCAAGCTGCGCACAAGAGTGGCCATGAGTTTGGGGCAGGACGTGTGCAAGTCATGCTTCCTTTGTGGTAAAAGAATATGGGGGTGGGCGGGTGCTCCTTGCAGTGATGCGAGTAGTGCTGGCAGTCCACATGGCAGCTTAAACAACTCTCATCGCTGCTCGTTACCAACTACGCAGAGGATTCAGAAGCAGAGTAAGGAGCAACTTACCACAATCAATAAGTGTCCACACTGCCACTACTGCACCATGGCAACCCAAGCTTTCGGGTTGCAGCAGTGCAAACAGGGCTTAGGACAGTCAGATATAGCAACAGATGGAACAATTTCAAAACCAGAGGCAGCTCACTCTCACTCAGCTGCTACAGAACAGTCCCTAAAAGAGAAAGAGTTTCCAACTGAGAGAAGTCTTGCTCTTTACAATGCCCCCTCCCCACATTCGACAGTTCTCTGCCACAGCACCCCTCCGACAGTTCACCAACACCAGGCAACTAGAGTTGAGGCCCACCCAGATGGCTAACACAGAACCTTAGCAGTGATACTGCTACCTCCCCCAAACCAACACCACAAACCAGGGTCAGGAAATATCATACAGGCCTGCACACAGCCTAGCCGGTACTCTTGGCAGTCAAACTGGGCCCCCTGTCCTCACAGGCCAAGTCCAGAAAATGTCAGGCTACCACCCCTGCTACTCATGGTTTGGCAAGTTACAGCTGAACTCCAAAACCAACAAAAAAAAAAAAAAAAAAAATAAAAATACCTCTTCATCCACATCAAGAAAATTGCAGAATAACAGTCCTCCCATGCAGTCCTGGTTTTCCTGGCTCAGAATCCTGACTTTCTGCCCCTATTCCACCATCCAATACAGTGGTAGCTGCAAAAGGAACCAAGAACACTGTTGTCTCAAACTGCTCACTATAGTCCTGAGTCCACAGAAAAGCCGCAAATGTATTAATGGCTTTAATGTTCATGAAAATAAACTGCTGCTGTGGTTTAATGTCCATGCACAAACAAAGCACTGACTTCTAGGAACCCTGGACAACAAACATTTAACTCTGGAACGGACTTACAACATCACATATTTAATTGGAGCTTTTTATTTGAGATGACCCTTATCCTTGGTGGCAGTTTATGCCTAAACTGTGAGATCATGTAACTGTAAGAATACATTGACCTGGTTGTTCTGCTCCTGGGTACAACCATCTCCAAGCATGCAATATTCCGTAGGGAAGGTTTTCGAGTACTCTGTCATATACACTTTTCACAGCCCATATTGTTTTATGGAGTTTTCTTTGGTTGGAAAGCAAAATCCACCCCCATCTCTTACCATCTGCAAAAATCTTTAACAACTGGCTTGGGGAACATCTCAACTTGGGAGGGAGATCCAAATATCATAAGTCTGGTTTTCACTGCATTTAACTTTAAGCACATAAAGAAATTTTTCAGTCCATTAAACCCATTTTGCAACTTCTCCTGCACCACAAGAGACACATTGAAGGACTAGATCACCATATTTCATTTATTGATTGTAGTACTCAGAAAAGACCTTTGAGTCGGAGACTCATTTACAAAGGTTCCACGTCATTCATAAAAGGTACATTGACAGCACGTGAAGTACAGGTTACAGCACAATAATGAATAACATTCAAGAGGTTACATAGTTGTTCAGTGGGTAGCTAACAAAAGTTTTGGTACATTAGTACATCCGGAAAAGTTACAGAGAGCTCTGTACAAGGCTGCTAGTCATATAGTTTCATGTGGGCTATTTTAGGTACAGAGACCCAATATTAGTTTGTTAGAGAGCTGCTATTTGCATATAAATTGTATAATCTACTTCTACGATGCAAGCCCCCAGTGCCCCAAGATAAACTGTAAACAAAACAGGTATAAGAACTGAACCCTGTGGTACACCTCTTGAAATTGCTAACTCTTTGAGATGTTCTCCTAGTCACCATAGAGTACACTGTGGTTCTCAAAATTAATGGATAAAACACCTTAATGCTGTAGCCCCTATTTAATGCCCTGCAAATACCTGCTTGTGAGGGTGTTACTGTTAAGTCTGTATTGTTTTTTTTAATGTCTTTTTGATTAACAAAAACAATGTATGTGATTTAAACAACCTACCGCTGGTCACTACTTGAGCTGTACTGGACATATCTCAATGCCCCGTACAGCTGCCAATCAGAGCGCTCGCTGGCATCATGAATGATTAATTAGAATAACTGTAATTACAATTATACTATTTTGAGATTCAAATGTTTAGTTGTGGCCAATACTGCACCAATTATCACCACCTAGGTTATATTCTGTATTGCATGGATGAATTAACAATTTTAACTGTCTATTCCCCCGTGCACTCATCAAGAGAAGAAAAAAAAAATGTTTCCTCCATTTATAATCTGCAGTCTTGATTTCCTACTTTTTTTCTTTTAGGCCTTGTTTAGTGTAAAAAATGTACAAATGTAACCACCTTTTAATGGTTTACTGCTTGTGTTATATATGTTTAAAGTACAACCGTATGTCACTTTCTCCAGCATCTAAACCAAAATATCAGGCAATCAATCCACTTACGAAAAAATCTGTGTTTACTTTTCCCCCTTCTTCCACAATCACAACAAAACAGACTAGGGCCTACCGGAATCGCACGGCTACTCTGACGGCTGTACTTCGAGTCCCTCGACCTTGTCTCCCGCACACCGTGGCTCCGCTGCCTCCCGTGCCCGTTCCACTGTGCCCAGAACGACGGCGCCGCCCGCTAGAGCCGGTTTCTCTGGTACTTCCTCTCTCGCTCGTCCCCGCTCCCTCCGCTGCGATTTCCTGCGGTCCGCCGCGGCTGTTTACTCGAGCGCCGTATCTCCGCCAGCCCCCCTCTCCACCAGTGCCTTCGTAGCGTTTTAATCATAGAAACCCAGACGGCCTAGAACGGCAGTCAGCGCGTCGCCGCCGAGCACGTACCCGCGTCGCCTGCCATATTGTGGTTGGCTGGACGTTTACAGCTGAGCCAGGGAGCCCGAGAGAAGCGCCAGCTGGTCGAGTAACCGAGGGTCTCTAGGAACGGAAACAAGGCGTCATTGGCGCGTGTGAAACTGACCATTTGGTATTTTACTGAGAAGAAAGTTGTTATTTATTAATTGCTGTCAAATTGACACTTGCGTTCTGAAGCTCGAGTTAGGTGGAGCACATTATTTTGCAGTGAAGAGAAAATGAACAAGTAGTAAAGCGATGCTGAATGTTTACACCGAAGTCTGTGCAATAACGTGGGACTGTCTTTTCTCATGGAGCTGTGAACATAGTACATGGGAAATAAGAGCGTTATCATCAACTCAGCCGTTATTATATATTTTTTTTACATATCTTAACACTTCTGCCGTTTGTTGTATGTTCTGCTAATTCTGTCCTTGCATTAAACTTTATGGCCGGGATATTCAAATGCGCAACTGGGGACTTGCGCCAAGGAGCGATATTCAGCGGGAGCCATCGCGTGGCGCACTTCCCAGTGCGCTAATGTGCAACCATAATGAATACATGCGCAAGAGTGGGGGCGTGCCCATGAATATGGGGGACAGTGCAGATATTCAACCGTGGAACCCTGGAGCAAAACCTGGATGCACCGAGCAGACTTGAACCTATAAATACAGGGCACAAGCATACAGACAGCACTTTCGCCAGGGGGGAGGGAGTGAGAGAGAGTGCCAAGAGAAGGCAGAGGGACAGAATCAAAGACAGAGCAAGGGAGACCGAGCCAGTAAGGGGCAGAGTGACTAGCACAGGCAGCCACAGGGGCGTGGGACAGAGGTGGCAGTGGAGAGTGAGCCAGGGGCTGAGAGAGGGAGAGGCAGGCAAAGTGCAATGCAGTGCACCAGGGTGGCATACAACCCGCAGCAGCCGACCGCCCGGGGGAGACAGGACATCAGGGGCCATGGTCAGTGCACCCTTCTTAATGGAGGCCGTAATGAGGGGTGTGAGGAGGCAGTAGGAACAGCAGTGTGGCCGTGGAAGGACCCGTCAGCGGTATGCCTGCAACAGGTGGTACCGTGCCTGTACCACCTTCGAGAATTACACCAATACAGAGATTGTGGGCCGGTATCGCCTGAACAGGGCCCTTCTAAGACAGCTGTATGAGCTGTGCAGTGAGGAGATGCAGACAGCCACAAGACAGAGCCACAAAATGTCTGTGGAGACAAAGGTGACCGCTGTCATGTGCCTGCTTGCCACTGGCACCTTCCAGAGACCAACAGGGGACTCTGCAGGCATAACCTAGTCAGCTACGTCCCACCTCCTCATGCTATTCCTCAACCCTCTGCTGCCACATGCTTCAGAATACATCTAGTTCCCCAGCACACAGGCAGAGCGTACATCAACCATGCAGGACTTCCACAGGGTAGCACGCATGCTTGGGGCCATTGACTGCACCCATGTGGGCATCCGCATGCCACCTGGCCCTGAGGGTGTGGCCTAGGTGAACAGGAAGGGATTCCCCAGTGTGAACTGCCAGGTGGTGTGCGTTGCCAAGGGGCGCATCACCAGTGTCTGTGTCACACACCGTGGGAGTGCACATGATGCATCATTTGGCACAGCTCTGCGCTGTGCCACAGGTTCGAGCGTGGGGACATCCCACAGGCCACCTAGTGGGTGAGTATGGGACGGGCAAGGGGCATTGGGCAGAGCATGGGATGGGGGAGGGCAGGGTGGGTGCGCTGGCAAGGGCACCAGGGATAGGCAAGGGGCACAGCAACAGAGGACACCGGGCTAACCATGTCATTATCCACACAGGTGACAGTGGCTATCCACTCAGGCCCTGGCTGCTCACCCCCAACTGGCGCCCATCATCCCCAGCAGAGGACGTTACATTGAGGCACACGCCAGCATGTGAAACATCATTGAGCGTGTATTTAGGATGCTGAAGGCATGGTTCCGTTGCCTAGACAGGTCTGGTGGTACCCTACAGTACAGCCCCTCGAAAGCCTGTGGCCTATTCCTGGCCTGCTGCATACTGCACACCATGGCCATTGACTGTGGGACAGCTGTCGAGGCTGATGAGGGTGACAGTAGTGGGGACAATGAGGGCAATGGGCCGGAGGGTGGTGGACAACCCCCCCCCCGGGCGGAGGGCTCCCCGGCTGCAGAGGATGGCACGCCAGCACAAGGACACCATCACACAGGAGCACTGTGGTGCACGCAGGTAGGTGGCGCCACACCCACACACTGGCCACACACACAGGTACAGCACACAGGCAGGGGCATACATGGCTGTGGGCATGCACACACACAGGCGTGGTGCAGGGATGAGGGTGTCAGTGCCACACAGCCACAAACAACTGCACACAGCAGCACACACACACGTGCCCAGTCGCTGGCATGTGGCGGGGATCAGATGCAGTGTACAGGCGCAACTGGTGCAGATCTGCACTCATCATGCCCATGCCACACGGGCCAGCGGCCGGGCAGGCACGCATACAGGCAGCGTGCGGTGCAACACGCAGGGGCCACACCTGTGGTATGCACACACACACCGCCCAAGCGCACACAGGGCAGCGGCAGCAGACTGCAGCCGGGGCAGCATGCACATCTGGTCCAACGCGGCCACGTGGGCGGCTGCGCCGGAGCCGATCGGCAGCCACAGGCTGCACATCGGCCAGGGAGCTTGGCAATAGCCCCCTAGAGGTTGTACTGTGGGACCGCGACCGGGTCCACGAAGGGGTGTGTAGGCACCCAAACAGGCCTGCCCCAGGCGTGCCTGGGATGCCAGCAGCAGAACCCGGCATTGACAGGGAGGGTGTGACTCACTACCGGGATCGTGGGGTGGACAGTGCACTATGCGTTGTCCGAGGTGGCCAGCCATGCCCTGTGGCAGCCAGCAGTGCAAGGCCATCCCTGATTGCATTGGCTATGCGATCTTGGGATGTGGTCATGTCCTCTCGCAAGTGCTGAATAGCCGCCAGGAGCTGCACAGTGCCCCTCTTGTGCTGCTCGGCTGCCTGGCACACCTCCACGCACAGTGCACTTACCCCAGCAGCAAGCAGCACCTGTTGCTCCACGCAGGCCTGCAGCAATCGGGTGTGCTCTGCCAATGGGTCAGCGCTCAGGGGATCCTGGACGGGGTGCCGTCCCTCCCGTGTTGAATAACCGTGCTGCACAGTGGGGTCCCCATGGGGTAGGTCCCTCTCAGGTGCCCCGGCAGTGGACCCCGTGTCCGGCTGCCCTATGGCCCTCGCTGCCTGCTGCTGCCCTTCTGGCTGTTGAACGCTGCCCAGCGCCTGTGTGGCCGCACCACCACATGGCACTACTGTGGCAGTGCACACAGCAGCACCTGCAGTGGTGGTGGGCAGCTGTCCCACTGCTGTCAGGCCACTGGGCGCGCTGCCTGTGATGGTACCTGGTATGGGCGTCTGCCCCACAACACCACCCATGCTGTCCAGGATCACGGTCAGGTCGTCATCGGTGTCTGACACCGCCCCGATCTGTGTCTCCACACAGAGGACGCCATGGCTGGCATCCTGCAGAAACACAGCCAGGGCCTCGTCTGACCCCATGCCCAGGACATCCAGCTGGACAGTGGTGGCGTGCTGCAGCCCATCGGGCCAACGGATGCCCACGGAGGTGGATGACTGGTCGTCCGGGGCCAGGCCTGCCTCCACGGCTGCTGCTGCCGCTTCATCCACCGTATGCAGGTGTGCTGGTGCTGAAAGAGAAAACAGATGTGTTAGTGATGCAAGGCCCCCATCCCCCCCCAGCCACTGCTGGTTGTGCATGCCCATCATACGTACCATGCAGTGATGCGCTTCCACCCATCTGAAAACCTCCACTCGGCACACCCTCCACAGTGCTGCAGTGCATGGTGGCTGCCACCAACTCCTCCTGCACCGTGAGCTGTGGCACAGCAGCAGGCCCCCCTCCGGTGGCTGTCCGGGCTGCACGTATGGCTGCCACCTTCTCCTTGATGCAGCGTTTATTGACGCCCACCTTCTTACGGCACTCCTGCATGGACCGCTGGTGGCTGCCCTGATGGTTGACCTTCGCCGCCACCTCCTCCCAGGCTGCAGCCCTGGCCTGTGGTGTGCCTGTGGCAACACTCAGCAGTGGCTTCCTGTCGAGGTAGACCTCGAACAGGGCATCAGCCTCTGCCTTGGTTAAGTTGGGCATGCATTTGCTTGCAGGCCCACGCTCCTCACTCTCTTCCCGCTCCGACATAGTGCTACTTGTGGACATAAACATGTGTCAGTGTCAGCAGCAGCCTACCCCGTCCACCCTGCTGTGCTGGCTGGGCTCAGCAGCAAGCGTAACTTACCTCAGATGGTTGCAGTACCGGTCCATGGCCTGTACTGGTCCGTGGCGTTTTTATAGCGCAGCGCATGCAAATGAGCATTGGCATGACGGTAATGACATGCTAATTGCACCAGTGTGCCGCACATTGGCTGATGAGCTCATTTGCATGTGGCAGCTGAATATCACATACTTGCTCCATGCACAATGAAACTGCTCTGGAGCAAGTCACGGCGCAATGTCCAGGCATGCGCAGGACCGCAGTGCACATGCATCAGGCAGCGTGCACTCACCTATTGCGCACTGTGCGCCCACTGCGCAGTAGGGACCGTGGTGCACTGTGCACCATGGCTTCTATTGCGCACCAGCGCACAGTGCGCCGGTCGACCCATGACCCCTACTGTGACCCTCTGACCCCTTGGGACTCCACCACCATGTGCCTATCAGGCCACACCCATGTCGTGTATCCCTGGCATTGCGCGATTGGCGGACACAACGCATGCTTCCATGAGGTGCGCATCCCGCACACATGCGCCTCTGGCCACCATTTTGTCGTCACACATTGCTGTTGGTGCAGTTGCGCAGCGGGGAGTTCACTGGGCCCGTAATTGGTCTGACATTGAATTGGTTAATCTGGTGGCCTGTGTGCAGCCACATGCAGCAGGGCTGTTTGTACAGGTGCCCCTGCAACAGCCACGGACGGATGTCTGGCAGGGCATCGCTGCCAGCCTGGTGCAGAACACTGGGGTGGCCAGAACCGGGGAGCAATACCGCCACCGGTATAGAGACCTCATGCAGAGGGACCCAGAGCACCTGAGACAGCTGCAGGCATGTGTCCGCTGAGGGGCCGTGCCACGGCCAGGTAAGTCAGCCCATGCTGTATATGTGCCCTAGTGCTGTACTGTGGCGATGTCTAGGCTGCCTGGCATGGTCTGCAGAGGGGTACATTGTTATGCGCATTGCGGTGTGGCATTGCCAGCCACAGCTTGCGTTGCGATACAACCTTGTGGGACATGGGCAGGGGCACATGCTGTTCACAGGGGTGGGGGTGGTGGGCACGTGCTATGGGTGTTTTCTGATGTGTACCTGTCTTTGTTCCATTCCCAGGACCTGAAGATCGCTGCAGGACAAGGGTGGCAGGAGCACCAGGGCCAGCCCAGCAGGCCGCAGCAGGACCCAGCGGTGGTGGTGCAGCAACAGGACAGGCACCAGCGGGGCCGCAGCGGGAAGGTAGGCAGTGTTTTGGTCCTGTGCACATTGCAGGGTGGTCGGCGGGGGAGTGGGTGTGGCCATGGTCACCTTTGCCATGTGCCGTGGCAGCTGTGTGTTGCGCATTTTGCGTAGTGCATGCCACTGTGGGGCGGCCATTGCACATGTGTACCTGCTGTTAGTGGGGTGGGTGTGCGCCCAGCTGCCACTGGTGTTGCTGTGGTGCTGCTGGTGCCTGTGCCTTCTGACTGTCGCTGCGCAGTCGGGTGGTCATTGGGCAGCGGTGTCCACCTTTGTTCATTGACATGGCGTGCTGGGCTGCTGGCAGGCATTGGCCCACCCTCCCCGTGGGTGGCCGGGGCACCACTTCAGTGGTGTGTGTTCCCACTGCCCATTACGCACAGTGGGTGGGCATTGTACCTTGGGACCTTGCACTGATCACCTGTCCTGTTCTTTGTCATAGGTATCCGGCGGGAGGTCGAGGCTGACCCTGTACTATAGGCTGCTGCGCCAGATCATACTTATAACTTCCACCACCATGGAGGCAGTCCTGCAGGTGCGCCGGCTCATCCTGGCAGACCGGCGGCGACAGAGGTGCCAGGTGGCGGCGGCTGTGGCAGCCCTTAGTTCCAGCACCAGCCTTTCCCTGCTTCCCCTCTCCCATCCGTCCCCTTCCCACTGTACAGTCCCTGTTCCCTGTCCCCTTCCCTCACTTTCCTACCCTTTCCCACCCCTTGCACTTGTATATCGTTTTCTACAGTACAAATATTTTGACTTACCTGCCTGTGTCGGTGTCTGCTTTGCAGCTGGCATGAGGAGCCATGCTGCAGTGGCGTGGTGTGTGTGTCTGTGTGGTGTGCATGTGTCGGTGTGGGTGTTGTGCATCTGCAGTGCACTGCTGTGTGCTGTGGTGGTGTTCTGCCCCTTTGTCGGTGGCTGTGCCTTGGGGTGGCCATGGGGCGGCTGTCTGGGATGTGTGGCATGTGTGTGCTTGGCAGCATGGTCCTGGGTGTGGCTTGCTGGGGTCTGGGTGGGTGGGGGCACTTCCTGCAGCTGGGTGGGGACTCCATTGGTGGCCCTCCATTGGTCATTGGTGCCACCTGTTGCCTGCTTTCTGTGCCACTGTTGTGTTCCGGGGGGAGGGGGTGTCTGGATGCCTGTGTGTGCCCTTCTGGTGGTGTCCACCTGTGGCCTGCCACTGTGCATCCCTGACATTTCCTCGGGTCTATTCCTCTGCTGTGCCCCCCACTTTTACTCTGCTGCTGTGCTCCCACCATTGCCTGGGGCTTCTCTTTGTGCGCCATGGTGCATGTCTGGTTGCGCCATGGCGCATGTCTGATTGCGCCATGGCACATGTCTGGTTGCGCCATGGCGCAGGTCTGGTTGCGCCATGGTGCAAGTCTGGTTGCGCCATGGTGCAAGTCTGGTTGCACCATGGCGCATCTGTGCCATATTCAGCTGTGTTGCGCTAGTGCATTTCGGCATGTGCAACCTCTGAATATGGCACTCATTGAGCCACGGCGCATCGGAATTGCGCTGCGTTGGCCATTGGCGCATTTATGAATATCTGGCCCTATGTGTTTAGCATTCATTGTAAAAATAGTTAAATTTCCTGTATCATGTGAATTTGCCTTGTTACACATGGTACGATATCTGTCCTTTCCAGGACCTCCTTGTAAATAAGCACCGCTCATTGGACTTTTTCCACTGCTCTCATTTCTGTCCTTGCATTAGGCTGCATCTGTTGGCATGCATTTATTGTACTATCATGTGAATTTGCCTTGTTAATCATAGTATGTTATTTGTCCTATCCAAGACCTCCTTGTAAATCAGCACCACTCAATGGAGCTTTTCCTGGTAAAATAAATACAAAAAAACATGTTTATTAAGTTTTAATTTTATTTACACAACTCATTTTCAAGGAGGTCCTGGCTCCATATGAATATTGCAAGCACAAGAAGGCTTAGTGGTCTATCAAGTCTGCTCATGTTGCAGAACCCTTTGTCAGTGACTACTATGGACTCTGTCCGTTATTGTAAAGAGAGAAGAGTGTGTGTTACCATGTATGGACCAAGTACTATACCAGGTAGATGCAACACCTTTACAGAAATTATTAGAGTTGCACTACCAATAGGTTCTTTGCCTCTCTTCCCACCTACAACCATTGAATTGGATACATACAGGAACCTTTGGGATTACCTCCCCAATCAAGTAGCCGCAGAACTTGTGTGAGAGAGAGGGGGACTGCACTGGACTGACTGGAGACTGCAAGAAATGTGAGACTCGGAGGGATTTAAAAAGGCCCTGAAAACATATTTATGGATTAAAGCATTCGGTGATTGATTTTATCTGTCCAGAATGTGTCAGCTGTTTTATATATTTTAAGAGTTGAACTGTTTGATGTGTTTTTAAAAATGTTTTTGTAAGGTGCCTTGGTTTTTGAAAGGCGCCATAGAAATAAAGCATTATTATTATTATTATTAATCTAAGCACAACTCTAACTCAGGTTCAAAGTGAAAATTAAGGTAAATTTTACTAAACTGCTCTGCAATGTACAGAGACAGTTTTCCTCATGAAAAACATTAGTACTCAACAATGTCAATATAAAACTTTTTGTAATAACTGCACTTTGCATAAACTGTAACAGATTCACTTCTTGTGTTATTTTCCCACAGGTACCTGCTAACCACTGGAGACTGTAGGCTATATCACCACCCATCAGTCCTCCAGTTAACCAATATCACTACCCAGCACTAGGCCACACCTTGTACCTCTGTCGCTGCACATTCACTTTCACTTGCCTTAAGAGCTACTGGAACCAAAACAGACAGGAAAATGATATCCATTTTAAGTAGTAGTTAGTTGTAACTTTATATTTCTTAAGTATGTTTCTTTTCCTTTTTGCTCATTAGAAAATCTTCCATGTGATAATATTGTGCTAGATGTATGGAACAGCTTTTAGTCTGGCAGCTGACATATCTGTCTCTAGTCCCCCCACTACATCATCAGCATTGTGATCTCACTGACAGTGACATCACAGGCTACTGACCTGGCAGCTACTGAGTGACTGTTCCTAAGCAGCAGTGATGTCACAGTCAGGTCACAATGCTGATGATGTAATGGGGGAAGAGAGCTAGGCATTGTCAGTTGTCAGGCAAAGTGCTATTCCACACATCACATCTGCTAACATCAAGTAAGAAAAAAATTACCACAATAATATTATTTCTTCAAAGGGATTTCCCAGCATGATTAGACATATGCAGTCAGCCCAGAATCTCTGACTGCCCTAGAGCTGTAGTGATGTAATGGGGAATGTATGCAAATAATGGAACTGGAATGTTATTCAAACTGCTGTCTCTGGGTGGACTGTGTTCCATCCAACAGATTCATTTTCTCTGTTCAAACAACTAGACACCCCAAAGAGCTTTCCTCAGCAAATTCGCTGCAAGTTTATTTCTGTCAAAAAAAGTGTTATTTCACTATTTTGTGTATTTATCTGCCTCTAGTAGCATTTTTTTAATAATTAGTTTTATTTGAGGGGGAGGGTTCGGTTTCCAGGAACCGAGGCCTTCTCAGTTTTGTCGCTGTTTTAGCGGTTTTAACCACTGTTTAACTCAACTAATTTGGCTTAAAAGCTCTCTAGGTTTACTTATTTTAGGAGTGACTTACCTTATTTGCACTCGGTTCCCTTTCTTTCAGGAACCGATCGTGTTCGTTACAAAAATAAAATGTTTTATTTAATCACGGTTACTGTTCTCAGGGAACCGACCGCGATTTTTATATATTTTCCCTTTTTGAGAGTTTTTTTTAGTCTACTGACATTTGACATGTCAGAAAGACCTAAAAAGAGGACAGAATCTACAGGTTTTTAAAAACTGTCTAAAGTGCTTTCAGATATTTGCTAAGGCTGATCACCACGATTTATGTTTGGAGTGCCTGTGTCCTAGTCATATTTTTTCCGACTGTGAATTGTGCAGTAAATTTTGTCCTAAAACCATTATGAAAAGGGCCAAAATGTTAAAGGAAATGGCTTCTGCTCCTCCACCCTCAGTGTCACCAAAGCACCGTGAAGAGGCCTCTTCTACTCACCCTAAATCAAAGGAGAGACCTTCAGAAGATTCTTCAGACTGTAAAAGTACTGACAAGGGGTCTGAACACAGTAAACACAAAAGACCTGCTAAGCAGGCTTTAGAGTCTGTGCCTGCCAAAAAGATACATAAAGAAAAAGAGATTTTGTGTGGATGCATAAAGAGATTCCTGGGATTTGAAACAATCTTCTAGTTAAGTAAAGGGAAAAGAAAAAGTACCTCAGATACAAAAGGTAACAGTTAATGGCTTTCAAAAATAGAATAAAATATGGGGTGTTGTGTGTAACGAAAAGTTTACACACACCTGAGGGGTTAGATGCTACATAAACGGTTAGTAAAAAAGCTTTCTAATTCGAGGATGTGTGTAAACTTCAAGCTTACACACAACACCCCATATTTTATTTTATATAATTGCTGGGTCTTCCTTTTTGGCCACAGCAGTTATATAAAATAAAAATAGAAACAACGGCCCTGACTCCTGTGTGGCCATGGTCCGCTTTGGTTTGAGCATGCGGTCTATGGCCATTTTTTTTAATTTAAATCTGTTCTGTGATTCTTTCCTGCTGGCAGGCAAATTTTTTTTTTTATTTTGTTTGCGGTGACTTACCGCTGAGTCTCTAGTGTCTGTTCCATCTCTTGTGGAACAGAAGGAGATCAGTGGTCCGTGCAGGAGAGCTGCAGTGGGTGCATGGGCAGACTGAGGGAAAACCGTGCGCGTGTTTGCCGTAATAAACACTCCTGAATTATGGCATGGTTTTCCTTTGGTAAAAGGAAGACCCATTAATTGTTAACTAATATTAGTTTTAGGCAGTACATTAGCTCTTTAGGGCTGTGCAGTGGCTACGAGGCCTGTACTCACCTCAGTCAGCCCACTCACCCCTTAAAACCCAGATACCCTTCCCTAATATCTATTACTGCAACTTTTACCTTAAACCACTTAAATACTCTATTCACGTAAACTCTATAGATTCACATTCACTATTACCCGCATCACATAGTGTTACACATTAACATTTTAGAATATATTTTCCTCTCCATAGTCTTTAGAAATCACAGTCTTTCAGTAGATGGGTGGTAGTCCTTGCGGTTAGAACGATTCCAACTCAGAAAACAGAAGAGTGTCCCTCTTGAACTAGTCCCAAGATGACAAATAAATTGGACTGTACCACATCCCTTTTGGCTGAAGAAAATTACGTCCTGGACCCGATGAGCAGGCAGTTGATTCGATGATGACAATTGTGGAGGCACCTGAAAACTGAAGCAGTTGCAAAATTCTTGGCTGAAGCTGAAAACACTTGTGGGAAAACTGGTACTTGAAGCAGCAGGCTAATCTAAACACTGGTCCTGCTGTCACTTACTGCCCTACTATCCCTAGCAGTGGGATACAGGTGATCCCCTGTATCTATTAACTTTAACTGATGGCTAGTCTCCCAGGCACTATCAAACTGGTAGGCCTGTGTAGGCTGGACTCCCTCTGGTCTAGTCATAGAAACATAGAATTTGACGGCAGATAAGGACCGCTTGGCCCACCCAGTCTGTCCATTTCCCTACCTAATGGATAAGCTGCAGATCCTAGTTGACCAGCAGCCTACTTCTTTCTACCCCCACCCCCTAGAATTGCCTTAGTCCCTTCAGGTCACTCTCCCTGCTCAAACTCCTTTACTATGAACTGTGCAGCTCCTTTTATACATTTTAAACATTCTGTTTTACAAAATCCTGGTCTCTGAGGGCCTGTACACACTTGTAAACCGTTTCTTGAACTGTTTTTAAAAACGTTTTAACCTACTGTGCTACTGTGTTTACATTCAATTCCTTTGATTGTTGTTTCTGCTTGTAGAAGCGTGTTCTAGCACAATATTGTGTTCATATTACAGAGAATCACGTACATTTTACAACCCCGTGTTGCAGCTCGACGGTCGAGGTGTCCCATACTGCTCTGTGGTCCCGGCATCCTTTGCAGTGTTGTCAAACGCCGTGGAGACTGCACTGTTAATGTTCATTTGTTCTGACAGCTTACAGGCTGTTTTTCACAAGTTTAAGGTGAATTGAAGTTATTAGGAGGTGTGCTCTAACATCATGAATGAGGGTAGAATGAATAGTTTTAATGTTTTATTTTTGTGTGAGCGATGATACTGTGGTCAGACCGAATCAGTACCTGGGAGATGCAACAAGTGGCAGTTCACTTACAGTAGTCATAAAATATCACAGTTGCTGCTGACCATGAACACTGCTGCTGTTACAGTGTTGGGGGCACTGCACAGTCCATCTGATGGAGCAGTCTGGTGTGCCATGGCAGTTCCAGCCTGTATTCACTAATAACATGTTCTACCTGATGGCCCATTTGCAGAGAACTGTATGACAGTAAAGACCATGCCATTATGAAATAGCTGAGCTTTCCAGAGGGAAGACCGTGTGTCACCCACTTCATAGTAATGTGTGACGCCTCCATGCAGTGGCAGACCATTGCAGTATTATTACTGTTCTGTGCTATGTGCACAGATGTATGTTTACACAAATAACAGAATTCAAACAAAAAATGTATTGGGCTGGCAGTATAGCATAGTGGTTATAGCAGTCAGCTGTTAGCGAGCTTGATGCACCCATCACAGCAGACTTGGGTTTGATTCTCACAACCTCCACTTGCATGCTGTGTGACTCTGAGCAAGTGACTTAGCCGCCTAGTTTTCCCAGGTCGCCCATGAAAAACAGGTGCTTTTGCCTACTTGCCCTTACCCAGTTACCAAACAGTAAAATAAAACAACGAAAAAAGAAATGTATACATATATTTGTGGCATGCATACCAGGAGCATGATCTGAACAGTAAACTCAATCCAGAAGTTCTGAAAAATTCATGACTCTGTTGCATGCAATCATGTGTTTCTAAATGCAGAGATGTGCATTATACATGATCAGTTGTGAGCTTTGGTTTATTTATCTTTTTTTTTTTTTTTTGGCGGGGGGATGCATAACTACAAATGTTGCCATTGCTTCCTTACATGTCTTACACATGCTTGGCAAATGTTGCTGTGTGGCTCCTACGGAGGAGTTTAACTTCATTTATAGGAAATACTGATTTGTACCCCAACTGCAGGAATACTATTACTGATATATTACATTATACTACAGATCACCTCTTCATGATTACCAGCAATTATGATTAACTCACTACAATAGGCTATAATTCTGGCATCTTTCCTCTTTTTTCTACGGCAAAGGATTATGAGACAGAAACTTAACATGATTTGGAAAGCTAGGGAAATCAGACAATGGAGCCTTGTCCTACTCACAGCCAGCTTGGCTCAACATTTGTGTTACATACAGAATTTCTTGTCGGGGTCCTACATGGGTGGCACAGTATGGATTGTGGAGCTCAATGAGAGTTAGTGGGAGGAGATTGTTCTTATGACTTGGAGCACTGGTCAATGGATGTCTAATTTTCAGATATCTAGAGACACATTCAATTGGATCTGCACAGAAATTGGACCATGTATAGAAAGGCAAAACACAAGGCTGCGGCAAGCCATTAAAGTGGATAAGAGAATTGCGATAATCTTGTGGAGATTGGCTACCAACATAGAGTACCGTACTCTAAGCCATCTATTTGGAGTTGGAAAATCAACTGTTTGCCATATTGTTTTGGATGTCTGCTCAGCATTAGTTAAGATTCTTATGCCATGGGTCCTAGCTATACAACTTGTGGAAGATGTGTCTGGCTTTGAGCAGGACTGGGGGTTCCCTAATTATGCAGGTGCTGTGGATGCGACTCATTTTCCTATTATATGTCCACCATTCAATGCTACGGAGTACCATAATCAGAAATGTTTCTATTCCATTGTCATGCAGGCACTGGTGAATCACAGATATCATTTCCTGGATAGAAATGTGGGATGGCCAGGAAAGGTGCATGATGCATGAGTCTTTAAAAATAGTGCATTGTTTGAGAAGGGGCAGAAGGGTACTCTATTCCCTCCATTGCAACGAGTGATTGAAGATGTACAGGTACCTATGCTGATAATTGGTGACCCAGCTTATCTGCTGTTACCGTGGCTTATGAAACCATATTCTGATTATGAAGACAGAGTAAAAAGACTGTTTAACAACCATCTGAGTAAGGCTCGCATGGTCGAGTGTGCGTTTGGTCAATTAAAGGGGAGATGGTGTTGTCTATTGAAATGCAGTGATTTTCACATTGACAACATACCGATAGTTATATCTGCATATTGTGTATTACACAATATATGTGAGTGAAAGGCTAAACAGTTCAGTTCTACCTGGATGGAGTTGGACGATCATGACCTTACCCATCAGTTGGATCAAGAGGTTACTGTCACTGAGGACATGACTGTGGCTGCCCAAACAAGGCAAGCCATGATGATACGAGATGCTCTTGCTCAACACTTTATTTTATTTATTTATTTAGTTTTTGTTGACTGGGTAAGTGCACTAGACAAATCCTGCTTATTTTCAGGCACGACACGGGAGGGGGATACAGATGAATGCCAACTGACCTTGAACCAGATTAAGCTGTTGGTGGTATTTTTAGTGAATAAGGGAAATTTGTCCAGGACACCGGGGAAATTCCCCTACTCTTTTCGATAAGTGCCATGGGATCTTTAACATCCACCTGAACTACCACCAATCCAGGCAGATGGGACCTCGATTTAACGTCTCATCCGAAAAACAGCACCTCAGAAGTGCAGCACCCCTCTCATGCTGCGCTACAGTGTCTGTACTGGGATATTAACTCAAGTGCCAGATTGACTGGACCCACAGCCCTCTGATCTCCCGGCCTCAGAAGCAAGTGTGCTACCTACTGAGCCACTGACGCTGACTTCACTCATGGAAATGGACCTTGTGCTTAGTATGGCCGACACATGTCTTAATGAAGGTTTTCCTCAATATGTGGTGTGTATCTGTATGGTCTCACATCGTATGACATCTAGTTTTTTACAGGCCCGTGTATCCCACAGTAATTGTTAGGCATATGTTTATGTTTCACCAGTTACACTTTAATGCATAGGAACATACAAACACACAAAAAATGCAGCGGAAGACTCCATATAGTCTCTGTACGCTGCTAATATTGTATGACACACAGTTTTAGCCACTGTCACTGCCCTCCCTCTCCACACCTCCCATCCTCCCTATTCATGATAATTACACTCCCCCTCAGCCAGTCACAGCCTCTTTTACTGCTGCCGAGTTTATGAAAATTAAGTCCAGGGTTTTGGTGTCACATCAGAAATGTCCACCACCCTCTCTCTGAAGAGGCAAATCTTGGCATCCCTCGTAAACTTCATAGTTGACACTCAGCTGTGGCACTGCACCCACATACTGTGCACACATTACAGCACTCATGCATTGTGAAATAAAAATGAAACACATATAGTCCTGTTAAGAATTTCATGCATTTATTGTGGCAATACATTTTTACCAACTGCTCAGCATTCTTTTTACAATGTGTTGATAGAAGTTAATGTATTTAATAACATGAAAACCAAGTTATGGTTGTTATGAGCAGCTTTTACTAGTTATCAATGTCAGAGTTCCATAACTTTTTAATACCATATGTGTCCAGTTACACTTTCAAATATTTCAATCATTACAATGTTTAAAAAGTCAATCAACTTGAACTTGTTATATAAACTATGCAAAGTACCATGCAGCATGAACAATAAAAAACTTTCACTGCTCTTATAAAATTGTCAACTGTTTTCTTATTTTAAACATGTTCTGTAACATTGCAAATTTTTAAGTTTAATTAAGCAACACATGCATAGCTGCACAAACAGCAGAAAATGACACACATTAATGGTGCTAAAGCAAATATGTGCATCATGAAGATGTCATGCCTGAACTGATGTTTTAAAGCTCAGTCCAAGTCATTGCTTCAGAAAACAGCTCTTCTGTCATGGTTTTTGCTTGACCAGCCACCATGTACCCAGTGTATTGGCTACAGTTGGAAACTGTCTGCTGATAATTTGGTGTATGCTGCATGGCAACATGCATGTGCTGCTGATGTGACATACTGCAGTTTGAGTACCTATCGGTGCCTCAGACAGTGTTGGAACAGACTGCATAACTTTGCTTTGAGGACACATAATTTGTAGCAAAGTTTTGAAGAATGCATTCTGCTTTGTATCATGCCTTCACAGTCTTTCCTCCCTTTCTCTGTCTGCAGCCACTCTTTCATGCTCCAACTGTAACATCTTGTTATACTGCTCACCAATAAGCTTCCGAGTGGGTTCAGAAGCACATTCAGTGATTTCCTGGATCCGAGACATTTTACTTTTTTCCTCAGGTTAGTCAAGGGTTTGGATCCAACTCTTTTTGGCGCTCTGTTGACCTGTGCTGTTGAAGTGATGGATGTGGAAGGGCCTGGCTCCTCTTCATCCACATTTTGTGCCACTGGTACCCCTTCAGCTACATCAGGGCTCCCTGCTCAACCTCCGCTCGATCCGCGGCCACCGTGTGGTCGGCGCTCCAGAAGCCAACGCCTGAGACCACAAGCTCGGATCCAGAGGCCGACCCTTCTAGGCTCCCTGCTCAACCGCCCGCCGATCCGCGGCCTGACTGGCGACTGCTCAGAAGCCAAGCCCGAGACCACAAGCTCGGATCCAAAGACCCAGAGAGCCGAGACCTTCTAAGGCTCCTGCTCAATCGCTGTAATCGCCGCTCGATCCGCTGCCACCAGGCAGTCTGCACCCAGGCTGATGCCCGAGACCACAAGCTCGGATCCAAGACCCAGAGAGCCGAGACCCTTCAAGGGCTCCCTGCTCAACCGCCGCTCGATCTGCGGCCACGGGGCGGTCAGCGCTCCAGAAGCCGACGCCCAAGACCACAAGCTCAGATCCAAAGACCCAGAGAGGTACAGCAAAGCAGCAAGCCAATCGGAGTGCAAATGACTTTTGCCAGGCTCACTCCGATTGGTCCTTTTGCTTCTCCATTCTTTCCTTTGCAAACGGAGCGAAAAAGCACTATTTTACTGAACCTTGCCTAAATTCTAATGCCTATACTGTTTTAATTGTCTAAAACTGCATAGAAAATTGTGTAAAACTGTTAAATCTGACTAGAAAAGCTGATTTTACTTGTTAAAAACTTGGCTAGTGTTTAAGCAATTACAGCCCTTTCCTTGACTCTAACTGTAGCCCAGGTGCCAAGGAAATCGCCCCTATTCAAGTGCAAATTTACTTTGTCACTGGCTAGTGAGACCCTGTGTCCTCCTCCATAATTAGCTTCTCTCCTTCCCTCTTCAGCCAAGACCCTTCTAGGGCTCCCTGCTCAACCGCCACTCGATCCGCGGCCACCGGGCAGTTGGCACTCCAGAAGCCGACGCCCGAGACTACAGGCTCGGATCCAAAGACCCAGAGAGCCGAGACCCTTCTAGGGCTCCCTGCTCAACCGCCGCTCGATCCGCAGCCACCGGGCAGTCGGCACTTCAGAAGCCGACGCCTCGAGACCACAAGCTGGAATCCAAAGACCCAGAGAGCCGAGACCCTTCTAGGGCTCCCTGCTCAACTGCCACCCGATCCGCGGCCACTGGGCGGTCGGTGCTCCAGAAGCCGACGCTCGAGACCACAAGCTCGGATCCAAAGACCCAGATAGGTACGGCAAAGCCACAAACCAGTAGGGTTACCACCTGTCCCTATTTTCACAGGACAGTCCTGATTTGAGCAGCTGTGTCCTGCAGAAAAACATGAAAAATACTAAATGTCCTGACATTATAGTAGAAAAAAAGATTTTCTCATTCTCCTCTAAATGTTGCAAAAAACTATAATACCTTAACTAAAATACCTTAAAGTAAAAAACACAAGAAACAACTAAAAAACTATGACACTTAGTCTTAATTCTGTTTATTTAGAGAAAACATGTCTGTTGCATTGGTCGAGATGACATATTGTCCTGCGAAAAATCCTGTTTTAGTAAGAAATGTCCCACTTTGGGCTTCTTAAAAGGTGGTAACCCTACAAACCAGTCAGAGCGCGAGCACCTTTTGCCAGGCTCACTTCGATTGGTCCTTTTGCTTCTCCATTCTTTCCCTTGCAAATGGAGCGAAAAAGCTCTATTTTACTGAACCTTGCCTAAATTCTAATGCCTATACTGTTTTAATTGTCTAAAACTGCACAGAAAACTGTGTAAAACTGTTAAATCTGACTAGAAAAGCTGTTTTTACTTGTTAAAAACCTGGCTAGTGTTTAAGCAATTACAGCCCTTTCCTTGACTCTGCAACTGTAGCCCAGACGCCCAGGCGCCAAGGAAATCGCCCCTATTCAAATGCAAATTTACTTTGTCACTGGCTAGTGAGACCCGTTGTCCTCCTCCAGCATTAATTGGCTTCTTCTCTCCTTCCGTCTTCAGCTGAGACCCTTCTAGGGCTTCCTGCTCAACCGCCGCTCGATCCGCGGCCACCGGGTGGTCAGCGCTCCAGAAGCCGACGCCCGAGACCACATGCTCGGATCCAAAGACCCAGAGAGGTACAGCAAAGCTGCAAACCAATCGGAGTGCGAGCGACTTTTGCGAGGCTCACTCCGATTGGTCCTTTTGCTTCTCCATTCTTTCCCTTGCAAACGGAGTGAAAAAGCACTATTTTACTGAACCTTGCCTAAATTCTAATGCCTATACTGTTTTAATTGTCTAAAACTGCATAGAAAACTGTGTAAAACTGTTAAATCTGACTAGAAAAGCTGATTTTACTTGTTAAAAACCTGGCTAGTGTTTAAGCGATTACAGCCCTTTCCTTGACTTTGTAACTGTAGCCCAGGCGCCAAGGAAATCGCCCCTATTCAAGTGCAAATTTACTTTGTCACTGGCTAGTGAGACCCTTTGTCCTCCTCCATAATTAATTGGCTTCTCTCCTTCCCACTTCAGCCGAGACCCTTCTAGGGCTCCCTGCTCAACCGCTGCTCGATCCGCGGCCACCGGGCAGTTGGCGCTCCAGAAGCCGATGCCCGAGACTACAAGCTCGGATCCAAAGACCCAGAGAGCCGAGACCCTTCTAGGGCTCCCTGCTCAACCGCCGCTCAATCCGCAGCCACCGGGTGGTCGGCGCTTCAGCTGCCGACGCCTCGAGACCACAAGCTGGAATCCAAAGACCCAGAGAGCCGAGACGCTTCTAGGGCTCCCTGCTCAACTGCCACTCGATCCGCGGCCACCGGGCGGTCGGCGCTCAGAAGCCAACGTTCGAGACCACAAGCTCGGATCCAAAGACTCAGAGAGGTACGGCAAAGCCGCAAACCAGTCGGAGCGCGAGCACCTTTTACAAGGCTCACTTCGATTGGTCCTTTTGCTTCTCCATTCTTTCCCTTGCAAATGGAGCGAAAAAGCGCTGTTTTACTGAACCTTGCCTAAATTCTAATGCCTATACTGTTTTAATTGTCTAAAACTGCATAGAAAACTGTGTAAAACTGTTAAATCTGACTAGAAAAGCTGTTTTTACTTGTTAAAAACCTGGCTAGTGTTTAAGCGATTACAGCCCTTTCCTTGACTCTGTAACTGTAGCCCAGGCGCCAAGGAAATCGCCCCTATTCAAATGCAAATTTACTTCGTCACTGGCTAGTGAGACCCGTTGTCCTCCTCCAGCATTAATTGGCTTCTTCTCTCCTTCCCACTTCAGCCGAGACCCTTCTAGGGCTTCCTGCTCAACCGCCGCTCGATCCGCGGCCACCGGGCGGTCGGCGCTCCAGAAGCAGACGCCCGAGACCACGAGCTCGGATCCAAAGACTCCAGAGAGGTACCATTAAAGCCGCAAATTTTCACCCACCCGCCCATCCCCCTTCCTGTACATTCTTATATAGACTGTCGTGCTCCGCCCCCTGCTGTCATTGGCCTCCACTCTATACTTTTTCTTCTTCTGTCTTACCCATTCTTACTGGCCTAGCATTTGACAGTCCTCTTGGGACGCTGGCCAACGTATCAGACCAGCTCTCTAAACTAAGCTAAGAAGCAGTACCCCATTATAAGCTTTGATATCAGACCATTTACACTATAACCATGGCAGAGTGGTTCCAGCTCTTTAGCGCCTTATGTATTTTACCTTTATTAGGGGAACTTCAAGGTTGGACTTATAAAACTGGGGAAATTCATCCTTCTTCCTTTGAATGCGCACACATCAGGCCCTTACTTAACTCTTGTAACACCTCTGCACCCCTACACCCTTACCAAGTTGAGTGGCATAGACGGTGTGCCTCAGGAAGTCAGATACCAGTGGGAAGGATTCAACCACCTTACCCCGGTGATTGCACCCCGTGGTATTTCACAGCAAGGGTTCTATGCTATGTAATGCTAGGACAACATAATACTAACAACAAGCTGCCGCAAACATATCCAGATGCTACCTTTACTCGGCGAAGGACAAAAATCTTCAAAAGATCCCTTGTTGCCCTAAGGAAGCTTGTATTCCTTCTATTAGTATGCTCAGGCAATGTCGAGCTCAATCCTGGGCCCACAAAAGACATCATTTCACCCTCTGAGCTCCCTAAGTTAAAAGGAATTAGCTTTATGCATGTTAATACATGTAGCCTTTTAAAAAAATTCTCCTCCTTACAGGCTTGGATCTCACACACTGAACCCGACGTGCTTGTCTTCTCAAAATCCTGGCTCCGACCATCTACCCCTGACAAGGAGATTGCCATACCCAACTATCTATTATTCAGAACCAACAGACAAACTAGGGGTGGTGGAATCGTCATCTACATGAAGGACAAATTTACAGTCTGTTTACTTGGCTCCTCTTCACTTGCCAATGCATACGAATGTCTGACCCTAAAAACTGAAACCTCCCCTGCGTCAGCCATCCGAATTATCGGCTGCTACAGACTACCTTCTGCCGGACCACAGCTTCTGACTCACCTATCATCTATGCTGGAGTCCACTAATCTAGAAACTATAATAATGGGAGACCTAAACTACGACTGGCTGACCAGCGCCTCGCTACCTCTCAAATCCCTCTGCAACTCCCATGGTCTTTCACAACTCATCAATGAACCAACACGCATTAATAAGAAAAGCCCATCAAGTAGCACCCTCTTAGATGTCCTACTAGTAAATAAACTGCACTTTTTCTCCCATGCAGGTATCTTCCACGCCGATGTTAGCGATCACTGTTTTATTGCTGGCGTGAGAACTAGCCATACATCCAAACCTACCTCGAAATTCTCTACTAAGAGATCAAAACGGAACTTCAACCCGCTGGCCGATATCAATGACCTTAAGGCCTCTCCATTTTGGCAGAATTTCTTCCTAGCAAAACCAGTGAATAACGCTTATGCCATTTTCCAAGAAATCTCAACAAATGCCCTCAATACCCATGCTCCCCTAGTAAAAACTCGCATAAAGCCCAGAACATATTGCTGGTTTACTGCAGACCTCAAAACTGCATTACTAAAAAGGGACAAGCTTTGGAAAAGTGCTCGTAAATCACAACTTGACAAAGACTGGACTTTTCAGATCCACCAGGAACTCCTGCACAAAGCTGATCAGGGAAGCCAAGTCTAAATTCTACCGCACAGAGCTAGACGCCGCCTCAAAATGCCCAACAAAATTCTGGACCACAATAAAAGACCTTTCTGAACATACGATAGGAAATGCTCTTCCCTCAAAAATCTCCTCTAACAATGTCATTATCAGCAACAAAAAAGAAATACTACAAGCATTCAATAATCACTTTGCCTCAGCTGGCCCGGCTTTCGACAACTCGCCCGCTTGTAATCTGCGCCCTCAGATGCACGCATTGCCCCCTGAGCCAAATCTAACAAACGCCGCCTTTTCCTTCTCACCAGTTACCCTAAAAGAAGTTGAAGAGCAACTCCTCCATTTGGATACAAAGAAAAGTGCCGGCGCGGACTCTTTGGATCCCTGCTTCTTAAAGGTTGCCTGGCATGTTCTGGCAGTGCCCATCACTCATCTGTTCAACCTGTCACTAACCCAGGGGTCTCTTCCTAATTTATGGAAAACTGCCCACATTATACCGCTCTTTAAATCTGGGGATCCTTGTGACCTAAATAATTACAGGCCTATTTCATTACTCCCCATACTATCAAAAATGTTAGAAAAAATAGTAAATGCCCAGCTACGAGCTTTTCTGGAAAGGACAGACTTTCTAAATCTATGCAATCAGGCTTTAACGAACCACAAATGCAGTTACGGCACTGGCCAAGGTAACAAACGATTGGCAATATGACCTTGGTAACAAAAAGTTCGTCTGCGCTGTCTTTCTGGACCTCAGCAAGGCATTCAACACTGTCGATCACTCTTTACTACTTTTCTCACTAAAAGTATTAGGTCTAGACACCACCTCAGGGCTGGTTCCAGGACTATTTAACAGACAGGCAACAGCAGATTAAGGCAGAAGGGGAGCTCTCCCCCCCCAAACCGTTACTAAGAGGTGTCCCTCAAGGCTCCATCTTGGGACCAGTACTCTTCACCATATACATTAACAACATCGACTTTGGCATTAAGAAAGCCAATATCCATATGTTTGCGGATGACATGGCATTGTACCTAAGCCAGTCCAGTCCACACCTGAAGCTGCCTGTAAAGATCTGCAACTCGACTTCGATATCTTCCAATACCAACTTCTTAGCAAAAAGTTGCTCCTCAATGCCAAAAAAACTAAGGCAATGATTCTTTCAACTGGCAACCAACCGCTTTGTCCTGCTATTGGTACTCTACCTCCCATCACCACCTTATTGGGGGAAAACTTGGACTTTGTCCCCAAGTTTAAATACCTGGGAATATGGCTAGACCATAAACTCTCATTTGGGGAACACTTGGAGGATATGGTAAAAAACCTGAGACAGAGACTGGGGCTCTTCTGCTGGATAAACCGCCTTCTGACCGCAGAGGCAAAAAGACAGCTTGTACAGTCCACCTTCATCTCCCTACTAGATTATGCTGACTTCATCTATAGCCATTGCAATGCCCAATACCTGGGTAAGCTAGACGTCTTATACCACAGAGCACTGCGCTTCATCACTGGCCTCCCCTCCTCCACCCATCACTGCTCACTATACGCTGCTGTGGGATGGACCTCCTTGCAATTCAGACACAACAGAAACGCTGCCATATGGACTTTGAAAGCGATTACTGGCAAATTACCACGCTACATCTCTGATCTTCTGCCTCTAATCAAACTCGGAAACTATGCCCTAAGGAGCTGCTCCTTTATTTGCCTGAGAATCCCCAGGGTCTGCACGCATTTTGGGAGAGCAGCCATAAGCTATTCGCTTCCAACCCTCTGGAACGAGACACAGAAACTATTGAAACTAAGATCTCCAGTAAGCATTACAGTGTTCAAGTCTATATACACAAAATCAATCAGAGAAATATGTCACTGTTTCCATCGACTTTGAACTACTGCCTCTTTGCATAACATTTTCTTCTGCCCTGCACATTTCAAAAACTTTACACTACTTTACCATTGCCTCGCCTTCCCTTCCATCTCCCTACCCTCTGCTCTAATTCTGATCCCCAAGTACCCACGACCCCTTAGAACTTCCAGTGCAGCCACCTCAGGACCCAGTTACACCGGCGGCAGAGCCTCTGAAGCCGCCAACGGAGAACCCTCGATCGGCTTCGCTCCTAGCTCTAAGAACTTCCAGGGTCCAAGCTTGGACGGTTGCACTCCCAGTCCCCGGATTGCCGGCGCTATTGAAGCCATAGCCGGTATCCGTTAAACATTCTCCGCTTGCTGAGAGCTGTGAACCCCTCCCAGTCATTGCAGGAATCTAAGGTGTCTCTAAAGTACTCAACCCTCATTATTCTTAGCCTTAATCCATTAGCGAGAATCCAGCACTGTACCACGTGTAGGACATTTGTCTCTGCCCCCTTCACCAATGCAACCTTTACCTACTCGAGGGACCATTCAAAGGTACCATTCAAATCCCCTTTTCTCCCACCCTTTCCTTGACTATACCTAGTTCATAGTTTAGATATACTCAACGCTTGCCTAACTTGGACTTCATATATTACTGTTATTTAACTTGTTTTTTATGTGTGTTATGATGTCTATATTTATGACTGTTATGTATACTGTTTATGACCTTGTGTGATGCAGGTCCACCTTGTAAATGAGCTTGCTCAACGGTGTCCACCTGGATAAATTAAGATTTAATTGATTGATTATGCTGATTTTCAGTGCTTGCAATTGTATTTGACAGGTCATTTTCTGTAACAGCAAGCAAATCAGAATATGTGGGTTATATGCTAAGTGATGTACTCATGATGGCACTAATGTATGTGGCATACTATGTTAGATTTTATTTGATATCACGTGTCAGTGTCAAGTTCATGTACAATCCGTATGTATTGTATGCCTTTAACAATTTCTTTGATGTATGTAAGAAGCACATCATTAAGGAGGCAACAGTTTACCAGGAATACTTCTGCAGTGACAGCACATTTCTATTGTAGCTTACTACCATAGAAACATAGACTTTAACGGCAGATATGGACAGCTTGGCACACCCAGTCTGCCCATTTACATACCTAATGGATAAACTGCAGATCCTATTTACCCAACAGCCTACTTCTTCCTACACCCACTCCCTAGAATTGCCTTATGTCTGTCCGATGCATTCTTGGATTACCCCACTGTTTTTGATCCCTCTATATCCTCAGTAATGCTGTTCCATGTGTCTACCACCCTCTATGTGAAAAAAGAATTCCTCACATTTCCTCTCATCCGTCCCCCCCTCTATCTTCGAATTGTGCCCCCTTGTTCTTGCACACCTCCTTTTGTAAAGATGGTACGCTCTTGGACTTTGTTGATTCTCTTGAGGTACTTGACAGTTTGTATCATGACATAGGTGCTAATCACAGTAATAAATGAACTAATAAGAAGTCGATAATCTAAGGGCAAAACTTACATGTGCACACAACAGTGCAGCTTCACAGTTTGCTTTATTTACTATATGTATGGTGGATGAATGTGATTTTATACACATTTTCAAAATGTATGTGCCACCCTTTAATATTCGGTCTGATGTGCAGGACACTGTTAACAGACTGCACATCTCACTGCAGGGAAGATAATGAGAAATGTACAGGATCATTACATTAAGTGGATATCATTATGACCAATAACAGGACAGAAAATATTCTGTCCACCTCATACTGCCATGTATAGTCTGCATGTTACAGTTACCTAAGTTGTATGTTTGGCAGACGTAGGACTTTGTAAGGACGGCTTCAATTACGAGGCATTGGTGGCACAACAACAGGCCCACGGGTAGAACACCTTCAATTTCACACTCCATGTATTTGTGTAATTAAAATGAGGGACTGGGAATATTGAGATGATTTAAAAAAAAAAACACATTGCGGACATACTATCAGTGTACAGGACCTCATAGGTCACATCTTTATCATTGGCGATATCTTCGTCATCATCAGCTTCACCACTCTGTATTACAACAGGTGGCACAGAGGTGGGATGTGTTCCAAGAATATGGTCTAATTGTTCATAAAATGGGCATGTTACTCTGCCAGCACCAGAGTTCTGATTGGAATCCTTCATTTTATGATATCACACTTTTAGCTGTTTTTTTTTCTCTCTGCACTGCTTGGAAGACCTATCATACCCCGGGCCACCAGATGAGCAGAGATCTGTTCATAAATTTTATTGTTTCAGGGATGGCTATTAAGCTGTTTTTGAACAGACTCCATTGACCAATAGTCAATCAATATTTTAGTGGCCTCCTCCGACCAGCTTGCTGCTCGATCGCTCATGATGGCTCTCAGTTATACAAATTTACCGCGCTTACACTTCCGTGTTTCCAGTCAGGCTGACACTCAGGATTTCTGGGACATTGGAGGAGTGGGGCTACTAGGCTATAACATGCTTGGCATACACACTCAGAACAACAACAGTGCTTAAATTAAAATGTTTTAAAAACCAGGTTCAAGACTACCTCTCCAGCGGGGTTTAAGTACTTTTTTTAAAATGTTTTAATCACATCATAAGTATGTACTCAAAGCATGTTAGGCACTTTTAAAACGTTTTAAGACACTTAAAACATTTTAGAACCACAAGTGTGTACAGGGCCTCAGTGGTCAAAACCCTGTTCTAAACCTAGGCACCAATCAAATTAAACTCCCATTTGGAATTCTGCAGCAGCATTAGCCACAATTGAATCCTGACTTCTGAATTCCAACTGCCTTCCCTGAAAATTCCGAGGCTGCCTTGCCCTGTCAGCCTGGACTAAATATATTACGTACTTAATTTTTAACACAAATTATGGTAGCACAAAGTCTAAGCATTTTTACATCTTCCTCATGAGAAAACTCACTTTCCCAACATTCACCTGCATATTTTTGTCAGAAATTAAGTCATGGGAACCCATAGTCTCTAAGGCTTGAAGTTCACCTACTATGAAAAAACAAACAGCTTGCAGTGACTTTCCCCTTACTGTCAAGAATTAAATAACTTAAAAAATTAATAATTTCCTCTTTAAATTTCTTCTGTGTACCGTGCTAGTATAGACAACCCCCCCAGACATTCTTTGTTTCTTCTTTCTCCCTTAAAGAAAATCTACTGTAGTAGTGATCTGTTCTATGCTGACCTGCTATTCTTACTTTTCTCTTTTCTATCATGCTGGGGTGGCCTCCCATCATGATATCTCTTTCTTCTCTAGCTTCTTTAATTTCGTTTCTGTGTCCATGTAGTGGGAAGGTGTTTGGGTTCATGACGCCATGGGGGGTGGTGTGCAAATCCTCCTCAAAAATAAGACAGGCAGTAGATTTAAAATGCCTATAGGTAGAAAATGGGGTGTTTGTCTAGATGTCAATTCCCTTTATGCAGTTTAGTCCTTGTTATAATAAATTCTGACAGTCCAAGATAGTGTTTCATTGTATCCTCTTTCCCTTTCTGTAATACAGTAGATATGTGCACTTTTCAAGATTCCACCCCCCCGTTTCTTAAATATTCGTAAAAGTAGTTGAAAGAGTATTTTACAGTTCCTCTGGGAACTGTGGTTGTTAGGTGGAGAGCAGAAGTCTCGTATCCTCCGTAGTGCAGAAAATAAAAAGATTCCTCTGTTTGTGGTTTCTGAAAACAAACCACAAGCGCTACCGTGCCTAGCGCTTAAATTTCAGTTGCAGACAGGTAATAGCTCTCTAAAGGTATTGTGCAATGGTAGAAGAACCAAAGTTTTATTTCTTAAAGAGGAGCAGAAGGAGGCTGTGGTTTTACATCAAAACACCATGGATGTGGTGTAAAACTCGCTCCTGCCAGCCCAGATGGTCGACTTTATTTTCTTTTAAAACAGCTATGTTTCCGGTTTTAAAAAGGGTAGACTGCATTCTGAATTTCACTTACCTCTTAAAAAGGAAAAAGATTCAAAGATAAAATAGAAGGTTTATAGAATATGATGCTTCTTTTAGCTTTTATATGTACAGACCATAATAATATGTATATCCCATAATGACATAACACACCCGGATGCAGTCCGTGTATTCAGTGCTTTGTGTTAAATGCTTAGGGGGAAAAATGTAAGTAAAACAGGGTAAAAGAGTTCAGTGTAATTTTTTTTTTCTTTTGCAATTCGTGCTGTGATTAATACCTTTGTTCTAATTACAGCATAAACATACCAGGGGACTTGCTCCGCACCTCTCGGGGTTGTAGGACGTCTCTTTAGGGCCAGCGGCCCTCTAGTGGACTAGTTCAATAGTCCAAGCACTGGATGAGGTCACGGCTAGTAGGAGGGAACACATATCTTAAGTGACCCTTACATATGCATATCAATGTAGCCTTTTGTATGCTTATACCTTGGGTATTCTATTTAATGTTATTAGTTAATAAACTAGAAATAAAGGTTTATGTCTGTGTGATGCCCCACATTTATGTATTATAGTAGGTTTATTTCATGTATTAGCGGTGGGGTGGATCATGTGACTGGTGATATCATCCTTAGAGTATTATAAAAGGGTTAAAATCAGAGAACCAGGCAGATAGGCGAATTGCACAGAGGATAGTGGTTCTATCTGATTACAGGTACCACTCTGTGGCAGTACTCCATGTTGGTGTACTGAAGTTCAGTTGTTATACTGATTGATTTTTTTTGTAATTTGATTATTTTATTTTATTGAAAAGCAATCAAGAAAAATTTGATTTTGTTTTATTTTATAAATAAATTAGCCACACGAAGTTAGTGTGAGCAAAATTGAACATTTTGGTCTTTGGTGTTGTCACTTATCCCACACCCTATTACAAATTTTGGTGGCAATGGTGGGATCTCTGGTCATCCAAAGGATAGTGAGGGAGACCAGATTGTACCAGCATTGGTACAAGTGACAACGATGGCAACTGGAACGTCTGGAAAACCAGGAGCATTAACTCACTCCCAGACGGAGATGACTGGTGAACCACTTTATGAGGGCCTTCCAGACGTACGGAGGAGAGTTCCTTAGGAGGCACCAGTAGAGAATGAGGATGAAGACATGCAACAAGAAAAACGCTCGGGGGTTGGTGACCTTCCACCGGAAAACCTCAGTGACATACTACACTGGCTAGCTGTTCGACAGATGGAAATAGAACATCAGAGGGATGCTGATGCACTAGAGATGGAAGGAGATCAGAAATGCCAGGATGCAAGGTGGGAAGAGACATTACATTTATTGCAGACTATGGGCCTAGATCATGGAACTGGGGGTAATCAAAATACCAATAATCCTAAAGACATAAAACTGTCCCGTATGTTACCTACTGATGACATTGAGGCATACTTGACCACTTTTGAACGAGTGGCCAAAGCTTGTGATTGACCCGCAACCCAGTGGGTAGTGAGACTGGCCCGATATCTCTCTGGTAAAGCACAACTGGCGTATGGTAATGTGGACCGGAGACTAGCAGATGACTATGAACTGGTAAAACGTGAAATATTAAAATGATATGATATAAATTCTGAGACATATCGGCAGAGATTTTGAGCATTAAAGCATTACCCTCAAGACCTTCCAAGAGAGACTTAGATTAGATTATGGGAATTATGCTTAAAATGGATTGTGCCAGAAGGAAAGTCAAGAATGGACATACTAGAAATGTTTGTATTAGAATAATTTTTACAGATATTACCAACAGATGTTCAAATATGAATAAAAGAACAGAATCTGCAGAAATGGCAGTAACTCTGGCTGAGGACTTTCTTTCTGCACATCAGCCCTATAGAAAAGGAAGTAACCGACCATTTGATTCAACATCTAAGCCTACAGTGGTAAGGACTCCTCAGACTGTTCAGTCAAGGACATTTGAAGTTAGTAAAGGAAAACGGACATTTTCTCCAGATATCATTTGTCATACTTGTAAAGGAAAAGGACACATTGCTAGGTTTTGTCCATCATGAAAAGGTGATGGGGCCCATTTAGCATTGTTAAATTCTACATACCCTACTGCCATAGTTCAGGTACAAGGACAGAAAGTGTTGGGATTAATTGATACGGGAAGTAAAAACACCCTGATAAGAAGAGAATTATTATCAGAGGAAGGGACTAGGAGGCCTTCTATTAAAGTAATTTGTGTCCATAGGGATAGTCACCAGTACCCTACAGTGAAGCTACCTTTACAGGTTAGTGGGGTCACTTCCTTAGTCTCAGCAGGGCTAGTACCCTCTTTACCAGTCCCAGTAGGCTTGGGGCATGACTTCCCTGATTTTTTTCATTGATAAATAACACTAAAAGTGACATCACAACTGTGACCACAAGAGCACAAAGTAAAAGGGAGTTATTACTGGAGGAAGTATTTTCTTTTGATGGAGAAGTGTTTGGGGAACAAGGGAAGACCAGAAAAAGTGGAAAAGAAAAGAAAGGAGCACAACATCAGTGGAGAAAGTATGGTTTAATCAATAAAGTTAGCAAGATGTTTGTCAAAAGTGATATGAGGGAACAACAACAAAATTATATCACACTTAAACCTTTCTTTCAACAGGTGGGACAGGTAAAATCAGCAGGTATACCCATAGTACAAGTATTAGATGAATTACTATACAGAATACGTGTAAATCCTAACACAGGAGAGACAGTGGAACAACTCATGGTACCACAGTGTTACAGACAAGATATTTTGGTATTAGGCCACGATATCCCTTGGGCTAGTCATACTGGGAGGGATAGGACGACAGCCAGAATTCTACACAGGTTTTTTTGGCCAGGGATTCATGAAGATATAGCCCGATATTGTCAAGCCTGCCCTGAATGCCAATTGATTACTTAAAAAAAGAAGAAGGACATGGTTCCTTTACACGCCCTTCCCTTAGTTACCACTCCTTTTGAAAGGATAGGGATAGATATTGTGGGACCCTTGAATAAAAGTAGTAAGGGGAATAAATATATTTTCGTTATTTGAGATTATGCTACTAAATACCCGGAAGCTATCCCTATGCGCTTAGTTGCCACACCCCGCATAGCGGAAGAATTGGTTAAATTGTTCAGCCGGGTAGGAATTCCCAGAGAGATTGTAACTGATAGAGGGACTAATTTTAATGCAGAATTATTAAAAGAATTGTATAATCTCCTGGGAATAGTGGCATTAAGGACTTCACCATATCATCCACAGACCGATGGGTTGGTTGAACGTTTTAATCAAACTTTAAAAAGAATGATTAAAAAATTCATACAGGAAGAGGGAAAGGAGTGGGATCAGTACCTTCCCTACCTGTTGTTTGCATATTGAGAAGTACCGCAGGCATCCACAGGGTATTCCCCCTTCTCACTTCTATATGGGAGAACACCTCGTGGGATCCTTGATGTAGTAAAGGAATGTTGGGAAGAAGGGAAAGATCTGAAAACTCCAGGGATAGCCCATTATATGAAACAACTATGACAAAGGTTGGTTTCTTATACCAGTAAAGTGCATGAATAGGGAACTGAGGCTCAAGAAGGGCAAAAGATCCATTATGACAAAGGAACTGACAGTAATATATGTTTCCAGCCAGAGAAACAAGTATTGCTGCTACTCCCTACGTCAACCCATAAACTACTCATGAAATGGCAAAGTCCTTATAGGATACTCAGACAGACAGGCCCAGTAACCTATGAGAATGCCACCCCAGACAGATGAGAAAAGGAAAAAATGTACCATGCCAATCAGTTAAAAAAGTGGCATGAACGAGCTAAGACTAAGGTACAGATGGTAGTAATACCTGATTCAGATCTGACCGATGTGGATTTGGCATACTAATGTCTGGAGGAAACTAAGGGGATAGATGAGATAAAGATAAATCCAGACTTAACGGACAAACAAAAAGGGGGGATACAGACCTTGGTGAAGGAATATGAAGCTTCCTTCACTAGTAAGCTTGGTGTAGCTAAGGGAGTAGAACACCAAATTGTAACTACAGCTGGCCCTATACGAAAGAAACCATATAGGCTCCCAGAAAGAAGTAGAGGGGAGGTACAGAAAGAAATTCAGAGAATGAAAGATCTAAACATAATCAAACCCTCCCAAAGCCCTTGGGGATCCCCTGTGGTGATAGTCCCTAAAAAAGAGGGAGGTATAAGGTTATGTTTGGACTTTAGAGAGCTTAATCAGGTAGCTCATTTCGATGCCTATCCAATGCCCTGAGTGGATGATATATTTTGCATTTCCAATTCTATCAATAATATCTCCACACTGGACTTAACTAAAGGATATTGGCAGATCCCACTAGCGAAATATGCCAAAGAGAAGACTGCATTTTGCACTTCTATGGGTCTCTACCAATTTAAGACTATGCCTTTTGGGCTTCATGGAGCCCCGGCAACTGTTCAAAGATTTATGGATCAGGTATTGGCACCCCATACTGAGTTCAGTGCAGCCTACCTGGATAATATAGTTGTATTTAGTTTAAATTGGGAACTCCATTTAAGGCACTTACAGGCAGTGATTAATTCCGTCCATCAATCAGGGATGATCATAAATCCTGCAGCGTGTACCATGGCCATGCAGGAAACCCACTACCTCGGTTTTATTTTAAGAAATGGCCTAATAAAACCTGAGGTTACTAAAGTAGAAGCTGTTGCTAAATGTCCGGTTCCCCAAACCAAGAAACAGGTACGTTCATTCTTGGGTCTCGCAGGTTATTACCGGAGGTTTATCCACAATTTTGCAACAATAGCAAACCCCGCCCCTTTACAGAGTTAACAAAAAAGAAATGTGGAAATCAAGTTCATTGGACACCAGAGTGTGAGCAAGTCTTTATTAATATTAAAGCTGCTTTATGTTCTACTCCGGTATTACGGAGCCCGGATTTCTCACATCCCTTTGAGGTTTTTACGGATGCATCTGGTACAGGTATAGGTGCCGTATTAAGTCAGACCATTAATGGAGAAGAACACCCGGTAGTGTATACCTCACGCAAATTACCTGATAGGGAGCAGAAATACTCTACAATAGAACAGGAAAGTCTGGTCACAAAATATGCAATTGAATCCTTCATGTTTTACTTGTGGGGAGCACCCTTTATCCTTATCATGGATCACAATCCCCTGTGTTTCCTGTCCCAGATGAAAGATAAAAACAACAGGGTGATGAGGTGGTACCTAACCCTACAACCTTACAGATTCAAGGTAAAACATAGGGCTGGAAAAGCACATGTTAATGCAGATTACCTCTCCAGACATGGAGCTAGTGGAGGTAGTAGAGTGGAGGTCACAGACAAGATCAAGTACCTCGAGGTCCTACTTGATCAGGAGATGTCCTACCAATCTCACATTGACTCTGTTATTAAGTCCACCCACCAGAAGTTAGGACTTCTCTACAGGCTGGGAAACTCTCTTTCTCCCGAGGCACGATATGCCATAGCCAACTGCACCCTGATACCCTCCCTTCTCTACGGAGCTCCCCTGCTGCATTTCCTTAGGGAGGACGAACTAAGAAAACTTACTATCCTCCATCGTAGGGTTGCTCGATTCGCTACTTACTCCCCTCCACGAAGGCATCACTGTGAGGTCCTAGCTGTTCTCCACTGGCCTACTATACATCATAAACAGGCCTACTCCTCTCTGTGTTTGACCTTTAAATTTAGCATCTCTGGCCCTCCTCCTCACCTGCGTGGACTGCTCAACCCCAAAGTTCAGGGCCAGTAACTGAGATCCTCCTCAGGCCATCCCCTTGACACCTCTCGAGTCTGAACAGATTATGGCAAGCGTTCTTTTCGATATGCTGCCCCGCACTTATGGAACCCTCTCCCTGTGGACCTGACAAACTGTCGCACTCTTCAGGGTTTTAAGTCTGGCTTGAAAGTGTACCTGCTGGAGCTTAGCCTCTGTGGCTGTAATCGTTAGCTACCACTTTCTTAACCTTTGGTGTGACTGTATTATCCTGTCTAACATGTTTACTGCTGCTCTTACCTCTCCCTCTAGCATCTTTGTGTCAATTTGTCACATGTATGATGTAACGCTACTGTAAACTTGTGTATGTCACTAATATGCTTCATAATGTATTCTATTGCCTTATCCAATGAATGTTGAACCTAATGTATACTCCTACCAATGTATGTTAGTTATGGCTGTAACTAATCCGGGTTGCTCCTGAAAAAAAGGACCTTTGGTCTCAGTGAGCTTACCCGGTTATCAAAATCTAAATAAATAAATAGTAGATAGAGTAAAATACACCCCATGGCAATAGGTTGTTAATAAAAGGAAGTATGGGATGATGTATTTCCATACAGTTAGTATTTTCGTTTATGTAGTTAATTGGGTGCCCTGGGGTGGAGCTTCCAGGTGAGGGTGGGCAGAAGCTCCAGCCTACCTATTTATATTGGGTAGGTTGTCTTAAAACCATATTGGAAGATTTGGTTTTCTTCTTAACCCTGGAGGAATGTGCTAGTATAGAACCCCCCCGCCACATTCTTTGATTCTTCTTTCTCCCTTAAAGAAAATCTACTGCAGTAGTGATCTGTTTTATGCTAACCTGCTATTCTTACTTTTCTCTTTTCTATCATGCTGGGGTGGCTTCCCATCGTGATACCTCTTTTTTCTCTAGCTTCTTTAATTTCCTTTCTGTGTCCATGTAGTGAGAAGATGTTTGGGTTCATGACGCCACAGGGGGTGGTGTGCAAATTCTCGGCAAAAATAAGACAGGCAGTAGATTTAAAATGCCTATAGGTAGAAAATGGAGTGTTTGTCTAGATGTCAATTCCCTTTACGCAGTCTAGTCCCTGTTATAATAAATTCTGACAGTCCAAGACAGCATTTCATTGTATCCTCTTTCCCTTTCTGTAATAAATATGTGCACTTTTTCAAGATTCCACCCCCTTCCCATTTCTTAAATATTCGTAAAAGTAGTTGAAAGAGTATTTTACAGTTCCTCTGTGAACTGTGGTTGTTAGGAGGAGAGCAGAAGTCTCATATCCTCCGTAGTGCAGAAAATAAAAAGGTTCCCCGGTTTGCGGTTTCTGAAAACAAACCACAAGCGCTACCGCGTGCAGCACTTAAATTTCAGTTGCAGACAGATATTAACTCTCTAAAGGTGTTGTGCAATGGTAGAAGAACCAAAGTTTTATTTCTTAAAGAGGAACAGAAGGAGGCTGTGGTTTTACATTGAAACGCCGTGGATGTGGTGTAAAACTCGCTCCTGCCAGCCCAGATGGTGTGCCTTATTTTCTTTTAAAACAGCTGGGTTCCGGTTTTAAAATTGGTAGACTGCGTTCTGAATTTCACTTACCTCTTAAAGAGGAAAAAGATTTAAAGATAAAATAGAAGGTTTGTTGAATATGATGCTTCTTTTAGCTTTTATAAGTACAGACCATAATAATATGTATATCCCATGACATAACACATCTGGATGCAGTCCTTGTATTCAGAGCTTTGTGTTAAATGTTTAGGGGGGAAAATGTAAGTAAAACAGGGTAAAGGCGTTCAGTGTAATTTTTTTTCTTTTGCAATTCGTGCTGTGATAATACCTTCGTTCTAATTACAGCATAAACATACCAGGGTACTTGCTCCGCACCTCTTGGGGTTGGTTATAGGATGTCTCTTTAGGGCCAGTGGCCCTCTAGTGGACTAGTTAAATAGTCCAAGCACTGGACGAGGCCACGGTTAGTAGGAGGGAACATATATCTTAAGTGACCCTTACATATGCATATCAGTATAGCCTTTTGCATGCTTATACCTTGGATATTCTATTTGATGTTATTAGTTAATAAACTAGAAATAAAGGTTTATGTCTGTGTGATGCTTCACATTTATGTATTATAGTAGGTTTATTTCATGTATTAGTGGTGGGGCGGATCATGTGACTGGTGATGTCATCCTTAGAGTATTATAAAAGGGGTAAAATCAGAGAACCAGGCAGATAGGTGAATTACACAGAGGATAGTGGTTCTATATGATTACAGGTACCACTCTGTGGCAGTACTCCATGTTGGTGTACTGAAGTTCAGTTGTTATACTGATTGATCTTCTTTGTAATTTGATTATTTTATTTTTTTGAAAAGCAATCAAGAAGAATTTGATTTTGTTTTATTTTATAAATAAATTAGCCACACAAAGTTAGTGTGAGCAAAACTGAACATTTTGGTCTTTGGTGTTGTCACTTATCCCACACCCTATTACATGTACAAGTCAGGAGCCCAGTCTGTTTGAATATTGAATTTTTGTAACAAAACTTTTGCTTGGGGCTGTCTTTTGGACATCTGAAACATATCCTGCTCTAAAACACATACCCTGGCTCCTCCTCCACCCTGCCTCCCTGCAGCATGGATCCTGATTTCCTGTCATTCCACCTTCCCAGGTTCGCGCCCCTCCCCTTGTAGTTTTTAACCATAAAAACTATTTTCCAAGTTAGTGTACATCCTGAGTTACAGTCCTGATAAGTTGTGTACAAATCTGACTTAAAATGGCTTGGCAGTGCATTTTAGAAAAAATTTACATTTCTGCAGTTTAAAATCTAGCTGGTTCATTTTTTCTATACACTAACATGCTTCAAAGAGCTCTGTTTTTGAAATGCATTTCTGTAGCATAAATGATATTTGATTGTGTCCCTTGGACTGTTAGCTAGCCCCCTGTGGCTTTTTTATAATATTTAAATCACAATTTATATGTATTTTATCGAGTGAATTCCACTTGTGTATTTTGTTTCATGAGCAGCTCTCCTGCTACTCTAAAATGGTGCCAAGCTTGTGCACCATTGCATGTGGGGGAACTCATCCCCTTTAATGCTCTATGTGCCCCATTTTTTTATTTCAAAAATCAATTTTAGCTAGTCCCTGTAGGAAAATCCTGGTGCTTGCCGCTTGCCAACTATTTCATTGTTTAATAGAAATATCTGGCCTCCTGCCAGCGAGAGGAGCACTTTTGCCCGCCGTGTCTCACTCTCGAGCTGAACATGCTTTGGCAGGCCTTGGCCTGCTCTGCGACCACTATCTCAGTTCGCACAACCACTCTTCAGCTGCTCAGAGGGGATGCTTCTCAGCGCACTTGTGCTATGCTCAGAAGCCTACGTTTATCCCTCTCGCTTTCTCCTTTGCGCTCGGTGCTACGTAGCTGCCACTTTACAATACTAAACTCAGCAGCAGACTACATAGAAACATAGAATTTGACGGTAGATAAGGACCGCTTGGCCCACCCAGTCTGCCCATTTCCCTACCTAATGGATAAGCTGCAGATCCTAGTTAACCAGCAGCCTACTTCTTCCTGCCCCAACCCCCTAAAATTGCCTTATGACTGTCCCATGCATGCTTGAATTCCACCACTGATTTTGACTCCACAACCTCCTCCAGAAGGCCGTTCCATGCATCCACAACCCTCTGTGAAAAAATACTTCCTAAATTACCTCTCTGAGCCACCCCTCTATCTTCAAATTGTGCCCCTTGTTCTGCACACCTTTTTGAGATGCTACCCTCTTGACTTTGTTGATTCTATGTACTTGAAAGTTTCTCATCATGTCCCCTCCTCCTCCCCTTCCTCGAGGCTATACATATTAAGCTCCTTAAGTCTCTCTTCATATGTCTTCCGGTGCAGACCCTGCACCATTTTGTTGCCTCCTGGACAGCTTCCATCCTGTCTATGACTTTGCAGAGATTGGTCTCCAGAACTGCACGCAGTACTCAGATGGGGTCTGACCAGCTGTCTGTACAGAGGGATAACAACTTCCTGTTTTCTACTGGTGATGCCTCTCCCTATGCATCCCAGTATCCCCCAGCCCTCCTTGCTGCCCTCTCACATTGCTTGCCCACCTTTAGGTCATCTGATATGACTACCCCAGGTCCCTTTCCATTTTTGTTGTTGTTAGTATCTCACCCCCCATTGTGTACTCTTCCCCTGGGTTTTTGTTTCCCAGTGCATTACCTTGCACTTCTTAGCATTGAATCTAAGCTGCCATACATTTGACCATTCCTCTAACCTTGCCAAGTCCCTTCTCATCCTTTCCATCCCACCTTGTGCATCAACTCTGTTGCAGATCTTTGTGTCATCTGCAAAGAGACATACTTTTCCTTCCAGTCCCTCTGCAATGTCGCTTGTAAAGACATTGAAGAGGACCGTCCTAATACTGAACCTGCATGGACCCCACCAGTAACCCCTTCTTCAGAGTGGACCCATTTACTATTACTCTGTGTCCTATTCTCCAGCCAATTCTTTACCTAGGCTGTCATCTTGGGACCCACTCCCAGGCTGGCTAACTTGTATATTAATCTTTTGTGTGGGACTGTGTCAAATGCCTTGCTAAAATCTAGGTAGGCCATGTCCACAGCCCCTCCCTGATCTACTACTTTGGTCACCCAGTCAAAGAAATCTATCAGTTCTGTCTGGCATGACCTTCCCCGATGTGAATCCATGCTGCCTTGGGTCCCAGCCCCTCTGGCCTCTAGATACTGGCAATTCTTTCCTGCAGAAGTGATTTCATCATTTTCCTACCACTGAGGTTAAACTAACAGGTCTGTAGTTTCCTGCTTCTGCATATGCTCCCACTTTTGAAGGGGAATCACATCTGCCCTCCTCCAGTCCTCGGTACCACCCATCCTCCCATGATTTGTTAAAGAGGGTAGTCAGTGGTGTCACTAGTTCTACCCTTAGTTCTTAGAATTCTGGGATGAATCCCATCAGGCCCCATTGCTTTGTCCACCTTCAGTTTTAAGAGTTTCAGAACCCTTTCTTCTTGTAAATGGCTGGTATCAACTTCTGTATCCAGAGTGTTTCTACTGTTTGTTTTAGGTACCTCCTCTCTTCCTTTGTAAATACTGAGCAAAAATATTTGTTTAGTATCTCTGCCTTTCACAGTCACCCTCTGCCACCCTCCTCCCTTTATTAAGCCTACTATCCCTCCCTTGGTCTTCCTTTGTTCCCTGATGTACCTATAAAGGTTTTATCCCCTTCTTAACTGGGTTGGCTATCTTTTCTCGGTTTGGGCCTTTGCTGTTCTGACTGCCTTCCCAGCTTCCTTTTGCTTTAACTGATACAGTTCTCTGTCCTGCTCCTTCTGTGATTCCTTGTACTTCCTGAATGCTTTTTTTTCTCTTGAACCTTCACTGCCACTTCCTTTGAGAACCATAGTGGTTTCTTACATTGTTTCATTTTGTTTATTTGCTTCACACAAAGGCTTGTTACCTCTGTGATGGCAGTTTTATTATTCTTATTTTCCTTCCACCCCTCCTTCCTGCCCATTTGCTAGTGCATTCCTTAGGCACTCACCCATTTTGGCAAAGTCAGCCCTCCTAAAGTCCAGTACTTTTGCCTTTGTATGGCTTGACTCTATTGCTGTGTTTATTGTGAACCATACTGTTCGATGGTCGCTAGTTCCCAGATGGCTACCCACTTCTACATCTGTGATCCTCTTCATCTCCATTTGAGAGAACCAGGTCTAAGATTGCTCCCTCTTGGTGGGCTCCAATACTAGTTGTCTAAGGCATGCCCTGTAGGGCATCTAGAATAACCCCACTCTTCAAGTGGCTGCTGCAACTGCACTCCAGTTAACATCTGGCATATTCAGATCACCCATCAGCAATATCTCCCCTTTTTCTGCCATTCTAAGTATATTTTCTATCATTTTCTTGTCCATTTCCTCCCCCGAGAAGGGGGTCTGTATACAACCCCTGTGCAGATTGTGGTTCCATTGCCAGTCTCCAAATTTACCCACAGTGCTTCTTCTCCTCCCTGTTTTCCCTTTTGTTCTATTACATTAAATTATTAAATAGAGCCACAAGCTTCTTATTTTAAAAAATAAAGCACATTTCACTGATTTAACCCAGGCTGGCCACTCTATACCACTGGACCACCAGGGCTGTTACCCGTTAGCCAGGGGAACCAGTTACTAGCTCTTTGACTACCACATTGAACCCGTTACCTGTTTTACTGTAGGGTGACAGATCATTTACTTTTCAATAGCATTTTATGTGTGTACTATGTACACAATGTGTGTAGGCAGTCTAATTTCTGTCACTATTCCACTGTACTACTACTAATGTGCTCACAACTATTCTGTTATTTTTGCTGGATCCATCCTCTCTCTCTCTCTACTGACTGATCCCTGCCTTGAACCTACTCCCAGGTGACCCTTCTACAACTAAGGTACCCATTTTTAATCTCTTGTGGAACAGTCATTCCATGGGTGTTACATTCTCCCCCTCTTAAAGGGCAACCACATTGACCAAGGCCTACACGGTTTTAGAAAAACCTTGCTACTTTAAGTTTTACAAACATATAATTTCAACAATATTTCTACATGACTGCTATATACACTTTTTTATTCATTCATTCATACCTTTTATTTCTTTTCCACTTGGAATGGGCAAAGCTGACCCACTGGGATCGAGTACTCTCGCAATGTAAGGTTCTATTATAATCCACATTCCTCCTCAGCCTAAAACTGTAACTCCGTGTACCTTGGCTTACCTGCATTTGTGCTTCTTCTGGCTCGTCTGAAGAAGTTTTGCACATCTGGTGCATCCCCAGAATACATCTGAACTGTGGTCCATTATCTAACACAGTGTATTTTGCCTTTTGTGCTTCTTCTGGCACATCTGAAGAAGTTTTGCACATCTGGTGCATCCCTAAAATGCATTCCGGTGTAGTCATTACAATCTCTAGCACTAATCTGTCTAAGAATTACTAATATGGTGTGCCCTACTGTTTAGACCAGTAGCTGGATCCTTGAGAAGGTATGTGACTTCAGAACATCTCTTGGCGATCACATATGGTCCTTCCCATCTTCTTGCTAGTTTGTCGGAATACTTATTAGGCTTGTCTGAATATGGATGCCTTCTTAAAAGTACCATTTCTCCACATTCCAAAATTACATTTTTTCTGTCTCTGTCATACTATTGTTTCTGATGTTTTGGGGCATTTTCCATGTTCTGACTGGCAAACTTCCAATATTTCTGCATTCTGCTTTTTAAAGTCTTTGTATACTCTGATATGTCTTCCACCACTTCTGGTTCTCCTGACAATTCTCTATGTATAGGCAACATCATTTTTCTCCCATACATCAAGAATGCTGGACTGTTTCCTGTTGACTCCTGCATCAGACTCTTTAGTGCCATTAACATTCTGGGCAAATACTGATCCCATCTCTGTTGATTGTCATAAGTTCTCAGGCATGGCTTTATGTTTTGATTTGTTCTCTCTGTCCAGTTAGATTGCAGATGATAGGGTGTTGTGAAAATTGGCTTGACTCCCCAAGCACTGCAAAATTGTTTCCACTGCTCTCATTTGAACTGTGGTCCATTATCTGACATAGTATATTTTGGCATTCTCCATCTGCAGAAAATTCCCATTTTATTAACAGTCACATCTGTATTTGCTCTTCTTAAAGAAAAGGCTTCCACCCACTTGGTGAACTGATCCAGGACCACTAAGGTATACTCATTTACGGGGGGCGCTAGAGAGCCAATCTCGAGGCGGGGAGCTTTTCCTGAACACTCTGCATTTCAGCTTGGCCAAATCAGCAAATAAAACTATTTTAGCTGAATGAACTTTTAAACTAATTCTGGGAACACACTCCTTAACTTACCAGCTTTCAATCTATATCAAATTTAAGATGGTGCAGTAAAAAAAATTGACTTCATCGGCTGCTAAGTCTACTGCTGGGAAAACAGGAAAGTCCAATGAACCCTCATGCTCTGCAGCTACAACTGCGATGGGACTCTCAACAAGCCCTCCTTGGCAACAAACTTTAGCCATGATGCAATCTGTGGATTCCAAAATGGATAAAACTTTGACACGACTTGAAAAACACGATGCAGCTATTCTAGAATTAACCAACACTCTGCAAGATTACAACAAGCACTCAGCCACAACCCAGGCAGCCACCACAATGCTGACGAAAGAAAACAATCAACTCCAAGGTTGTTTGGAGGCCCTGGAGAATGAGGTTAGATCTGGGAATCTGCAGTTTGTTGGCATACCTGAAGGCACGGAGGTCTCAGACTTACTTTCCTAAAAGAACGGCTGCAGACCTCAGTTGAGCTCCCCGAAAACTTTGAGTGGAGCTCTTTGCGAAGGGCATATAGAGTTAACCCCAGAGTTCATTCTGCAGATGTTACTGCTCCTTCGACAGTGCTGTTGAGAACATCAGGCTCAGAGGTCCGGGACCTAATCCTTCTGATGGCTAGGGCCTTGTATCCACTATTAATAAATAAAAGGGATGTCAAATGTTTTCCAGACCTTTCCTATCAAACTTGAGCCTGCAGGAAGCAGTTTGATGGGCTCCGACAGAAACTTAGAACCCTTGGTATTATTCACTCTTTCCTTTTGCCGGCTCGCCTTAGGGTTACCAACGCTGGAAAATTGTGGCAGTTCACCGACCCAAAAGATGACGGGAGATGGCTGAAGAAGATAGAGAAGGAGTTCGGTCCCAGAGAAATGAATGCAGTTGGGGAGGAAGATGCCGGAGTTGAGTCTGATGAAGACTGAATTATGCTTGGCAAGCTTCATTATTTTCCAGTTCTGTTGCCACTGAATGGGACTTGTGGGACATTGAACATTATAATTTTGTAGGTACAGGATTAGTAAATACCTGCTTGATATATATATATTTTTTGCTTTCCCAGTAAGGTGGGTAGGAATTTATGTTTATAAATATTTTGGAGCAAGACCTTAGTGCTGGACATTTATGATCTTAATGGTGTTTTTTTTTCCACCCTATGGATAAGTTTCCCTGCTTGCATGCTGAAGAAAGTTAGTACCATGTCTTTCTATCACAAGTTCATATATTCTAGTTGGCATGCTTGTTGCTACGACTGCCCCAGTTATATACCAGTGTAAGGAGACTGATCAATAGGTCAGTCTCAGAGGTTTTTTTTCCATATTCATTTTTATGGTATTTTTTTGTAGGTGATTTTCCCTCTCCCACCTGAGGCCCTGACACACAGCAGTGCGTACGTGTGGAGGCATGCACACACACTGTGGCATCAGCTCAGACCCTTCCACCCACCCGCGCTGCCGTCCCTTCCCACCTATGCCCACCCTCACCACCCCCAGGAGAGGAGAGGAGAGCAGACTGCCAGCTTGCTCAATCCTGCTCCCCCACCCCATGCTGGTACCCCGACAACCCGATGTCATTCTCGAACCAGGTCGTGGGCATAGCACAAGGTAAGGCATCTAGCACTTCAACCCTCAGTGCCACAAGGCCAAAGTCTCAGAGTTTTAAAGTTTGATGAGCTGTAACAGATTTCATAATTAGCTAAAGTGCAGTAGAGTTCTAGAAAAGCATAATTTTCCTAATTGTATTGTCTTATTAAGCACACATGGATCAGTAGTAGTCAGTAGAGACTGTTTCACCATACCTAAGTAAATTCTACCTTTCTTGGACATTTCGCAGCCGTTGAGATGGCTGGCATTATTGGGACTTTTTCAGTATATTATTTTGGGTTGACCCCTCTTCCTACTGTTAAAGATTACAGGGAATTGTGTTATGTATATCAACTTTTTGCACGGATGTATTCCTAACTGCTTCTTATCCTCTGTTTGAGGAAATGTGTATATGATTTACGTAAAATAATAAACACAAAGTAAAAAAATATATATACTCATTTCCTTTGTTTGTCTTTGACAGCGGTCCAGCTAGATCTGTGGCTATGGTAGCCCATGGTCCCTTTGGATGGCTGACTATCATCTGGCCCATCAGTTTCTTGTTACTTGACTTCACCTCCTGACAGGTAGCACATGACTGGATGTATTTTATTATCTCTTGTCTCATTCCTGGCCAAATAAATTTTACTCTGACTTTCTCTAGAGTCTTTTTCCTTCCCATATGCCCAGGTATGGAACAATCATGTAACGACTGCATAACTTTCTGTCTCATACTGTGTGGTAGAACTACCCTCCATCCTTCTGTGTTTACTGTGTGCATCATCAATACTCCACCTCCACCCGCTATAACATACTTATATTCCTGATTTGGTAGTCTCCACTTGTTTGGCAATGTCTCTGTTTCTTCTCCTCTTTGCAATAACTCCATGAGTTTTTTAACTTTGGTATCACTCCTCTGAGCATCCATTAGCTCAACCCGTTTGAAAGCCAACAGTAACTCATCTACTTCAGAATCCTCAACTCCTTCGGTATGCACACTGCAGCCAAAAGTAGGGATTGCCTGCTCCATGTCCGTGATATAATTCTCAAATTCCTCTTCATCACTTCCCTCAGCTGTCTGTGACTGAAGATCTGTTATTACATTTGAACTTCCTCTACAGTGTTGAACTTTGAATGTGTACTCTTGCAAAAGCAGTGACCATCTTCCAACTTTCCATTAATATATTTCATTGTAAACAACCATGTCAATGCACTGTGATCTGTATACAATGGGAAAGGCTTGCTGTCCAGATACCCTCGATATTGCCTAATGGCCCATACTAGGGCTAAACACTCCTTCTCTGATGTGTGATACTTCTTCTTTGTAGCATTCAGTATTCTGCTTGCATAAGAAATCACTTTTCTCATTGTTCCTTGTGAAATAGCACTGCTCCTATTCCCAGATCGCTCGCATCTGTGGCTAAGTAAAATGGTTTCTCATAATCTGGAAAATGCAAATTCTTGGCTTCTACCAGTCGGTCTTTTATTAGTTGAAAGGTTTTCTCTTGGGCAGACATCCATTCCCATCTGTTTTTTTTTTTTTGCCTGCTCACGCCCTTTCGTCTCCACGACTACCATTGGCGGCCCGGCGGGGGGGGCACAAATCCCACCGCGGTCCTCAGTCCCCATCTTGTCTAAGATTACACCCCCAGGCAGGGAGGGGGGAACTACCCCCACTTGCGCTACATGTCTGGCCTCCGACCTACCTGGTCTGCACCCCCCTGCCAGCTCTGTAAGCAGGTGAGCTACGAGGCAATTTTCCTTTTTCTTTCCCTGGTACCCCCTGAGGATGCAGGCAGTTGGGGTCCATAGAGAAGGCTCATGCTGAGATGAGATGCCTCTGTGGAACCCAGACAATGTCCTCCCCTCCCACGTGGCGCCCCACTGCACTGCCACCCATGTGCACCCAGGTGGCGGCATTGCAGCAGGAGCGGCATCCCTCCCTCTCCGGAGGAGGAGAGCACCCCAAGGGTGCTTAATCCTCCTCCCCCCTGGCCAACCCTCTAGCTCCCTGGGCTCATTCCCAAACCCGGGTCACCAGTGTTGCAAGTGTTAGCGCTACTGCTGCGCTAACAGGCCGGCATATCTGGTTCTTTTTCATCTCAGCTGATGAAAAGGTTCTGCAATATCTGCCATCTGCTGTGTGAACGGTCCATGCCAATTACATAGTCCTATAAATCTCTATATCTTTCACTTTCTTTGGTCTCAGAAAACCTCTAATTACTTGAATTGTGACTGGTTCTGGGACTATTCCTCCATCAATAACAACATATGCAATTAACTTTATTTTTGTTGACAGGAAAGTACACTTCTCCCTTTTTATGGTGAACCCATGACTCTCCAGTGTCTGTAGCACTTCTCTCAAGTGTTCCTAGTGTTCCTCTACCAACTTAGAGTAGATGATTACATCATCCATGTAGGCGAAACAAAACTTGTTTTGTATCCCGTGCAACACTTCATCCATCATTCTCTGGAATGTTGTAGGTGTGTTCTTTAATCCTAAAGGTAATACATTGAACTCGTACAATCCCTCATGTGTAATGAAAGCAGTTTTGCAAATCTTGTGCTTCCACAGGTATTTGCTAATACCCACTTCTCAGATCTACTGCAGAAAAACAATCGTGCTCTGGTGAATGTGTCAAACACATCCCTCATATTCTTCATACGACAGGCATCACCCATAGTTACAGCATTTACTTTTCTTTTTTTTTTAAATTACTGTTTCTCCTCTTTCCCCAGCCTGCCATCCTCGACCCATCAGGAGATCCTAGGCAGACATCCCTCTTCCTTTCGCCCTATCCAAACGGCCTCCAGATCCCCATGGAGTCACTGCTTACCCCCCCGAGTGGGGACGAGGTGGGGGCCCTAAGCACCCCATAACTTACATTTTGTCGGTCCGGGGCCATCGGGCGGGCAAAGGCACTGGCACTCCCATCTCCCTGGCGATGGCAGGCTATTTTTCCTCCATTTTATGCCTGACGTGTGGTGTGAACCCTTGACGTCCTGACGCTACACACCAACGTCCACCACACATTGCGACCTGCCCCTCCTGCAACTGCAGGACTTGTATCCCGAGCCTCCACTTGGGGTCAGGCAAGTTGTGGGCTTTGGTCCCCCCCAGAGATGGCGAGCAGTTGTGGGACGCTCCAGCCTTCTCCCCTGGCTGGCCCTCCAGTTACCCAAGTCCGCTACCGTACCCAGGTCGCCAGCATCGCAAGTGGAAATCCAACCGCTGCACCAGTAGGCCGGCTCAGCATTCACTTTTCAATAATCTACACAAAACCTAGTTGTTCCATCTTTCTTAGGCACCAGCACCACTAGCGATGACCATGCAGATAGTGATGGTTGGATGATTCCTTCTTTTAACATTTCTTGTGTCTGTTCTCTGATAATTACTCTTTTCTTTGGTGAATAGGCATATGGTCTGCTCCATATAAGTTGTGCACTTCCAGTGTCAATTGCATGCTGTATTAAAGTTGTTCAGCCAACTGTCTGTGTGATTACTTCTGGAAACTCTCTTAGGATGCATTCCAATTGCACTTCTCTGTTCTCTGTTTGCTCAGTAAGTCCCTCTGTTCCATTGCTGTTATGGTTGCTATCTTAAGCTCATCTGATACAGTTTCTTCTGATACCTCTGATTCCTTTTTAACCTCTTCTCTTTCTACAACTGGTGTCTCACTCTCAGTCTTTGCTGAACTTACAACTCTCTTGTTAACTATGTCAATAACTAACTTCAAATCCTTGAGAATGTCAGTTCCAATGATGATATCTGAGACTGCTGTATCGAATTTGACTGCTCTTCCTTTCCAAGGCATGTCTTGAATGATGAGGCTGACTTTTCCTTGTCCCCACTATATGATTCTTCTGAAGCTAAAGTGAGATCCATCTTTAGCTTTCTCTCAAACCATGACCAAGATTCAATATTTTGCATCAACACAGGTTTTGTAATAATAGTAGTTGTAGCTCCAGTGTCCACCAAACCTTGTACTGCTGTACCTCCCAACTTCACAGGCAAGTACAGCAAGTTCAAACTTATGACTGCAGTCACTCCCTCAGTAGCTTGCTTTTTTTTCTCTACCTCCACAGGCTTTGTCTTCTCCTCGTCCTCATCAGGGTAGTTACTGCTCTGTGCAGGTTGCTCTTAGTTTTAGGACAGTCTGGCTTCTTGTGTCCCAGTTCATTGTATCCGTAATATCCGAGTTCAAATCTATCCCATCTTCTAGGTGGATAAGATTTCTGCTCTGCATTAGCTGAATTATTTTATGTTGTTCAGGTTCTGTGTCCTGAAATCTCTCATTTCTCTCATAATGACTATTGTCTGCAGGCTTTACTTGAAGAAGATTTTCATGTAAGGTTCTTCCTTTCTGTATGAGCTCTTCAGTAGTTCTTGGCATTACACACATAAGCAGGTTCTGTAATTCTGGCTGTAGTGTTCTGACAATGAATTCCACTATCTCTCTCTTTCTCTTGAGCTCTTGTATACAAACGCTTGTAAATATCCCATTTATCTAGGACCAGCATATCAAGTTGATCTCCAGACTTCTGCAGATGATACAAAACTCTCTGTAGATATTGGCTGCTATGATCTTTGTCAAAATATGCTAGAAATTTGACTATGCATTGTCTCCAATCTCATAACTGCTCCTGCTTGTAGCTCCACCACTTCCTCATTACACCTCTCATAGCTCCTTCGAAATGTTGTACTCACATTTCTTCTGGTACTTGCGCTTGTCTCAGTGTTCTCTTGCATGGTTTCAGAAGCTCTAAGGCATCTTCCTTTCTTTCTTCCTTCTCCAAATACTGGGAAATTGCTTCCAACCCATGGTGCAACAATAGGAATGACTGGTGTCATCCCGGTTTCATAACTGTACAATACATTCTCTCTTCTCTGTGGCATCTCCTGACTTCCACCTCTCAACTCTTGCATTTCTGGCATCTCATTTCTTCTGCACGAACCTGCAGTTGGTGTACTTTCTCTCCTTCCTGGAGTTAAACTCAAATTTTGTAGTTTATTCATGACTCTGTCCATGAATACATCTAGCTTCTGTTTCAGTCTCTTCTCAAGTTCTTCCACGTCAAACGGCATCTTCTCTGCTGGCGTTCCTCTCAAACCACCTCTACCGAATCCCACAGGTGTCCTCATGACTCCTCTCATTGGCGACTCAGTACTTCTTGGCTTGAACTGAGGCACATCCGTCGAAGGAAATTTTGTTCTGAACACCACCACTGGATCTAAACCATGTGCTCAAAGTCCCTAGGTCCCTCACTCTGACCAAACATTGCTGAGAGCCGCTGATCTATACCAACTTTCACTTATCCCAAGTGACAGATCCACTTCTCAGTTGTTAAGGCTGAGCAAAGTTAAAGGGACACTGTCATCTTTTTCCCACTACCCATGTACACTAACCTTAGTTGTCCATTCAGAATAGTTCATCCCAGAAGAGTTGTTTCATGGTGTCCACTGTATGTTCTCGTCTCAGTTATTCTCTATGTTTCAGTAAATGCTGAAATTTAAACACTGTTTGAGCACTGTTTTAGCAGCAACCACCGACCCGCCCTGCGCACAATTTCAAGTTTCTATTACCTTGCTACCCCTGCGTGCACATGCACGTGCCCGATCTGTGTGTTTTGGTCAGCAGTTTTTGATACTTACATTCCTGTTTCCGGCATAGGAGTGCGTCTCATTGTAGTTCTACCATTCAGAAACTTGCCGCAGTGCTGTCTCGAGTGCATCATTTCATCTTTCTGGTACCTCACCATGGAACAGGTATATGTAATTGTATATAAATTGTAGGTGTGCTCTATTTCGTTTAAAAAAGAATATATTTTGTCTCACTTGAACACATTTAAACAAAAAATAAAATAGTGTTGCTGTGCTCTGCTGTTCTGTGTATTGGTGCTGTGCAACAGAAAGAGAGAGTGGTGGACGGCGCATCTATTGCTAGGCTCGGATGGTACATATATTACCTGAGGTCCACAATCATGTCTGTAATGGCAGTTTTGTTATGACATTCCAAAGATTTTTTCTTGTGGTGTGCATGACCAAATGTTTCTGTCCCCTGCTCAAATCACAGTGCTGGCAACATTAGGGAGATGCAACTCCCCGTCATCTGTGGATGAATGTACACCGGCTACACTTTTTTCTTTGCATACTTTTCCTATGTAGTGTCTTATGTTGTCTCACAGTATGGATCCTGATAGATATTTTTTATGGAATGTTTGCAAGAAAAGACAGGCCAGGATGGCAATGATGCATACTGTTAGTGCACTTCAAAACGTGCAACCCTTGTTTGTAACTGAAGACCCAACTTATGACAAAGTGATCAGTGACATGAGTTGAAGTTTTTTAGAAATGAGCCCCAGCATACCATATCAGCTTTGCCTCCTGAACAAGTCCATTGTGGTGAATGGGAAATCATTACAAAAGGCACCTTGCCCCCCCCCCACCAAAAAAAAAAACATGGATCATTTAGAGTTTAGTGAGTGGAGTGGTAGCCTGAGTTTACCCTGGGTCATGGACAGGGTCCTCCAGCAGAAATATATATTTTTTAAGTAATTTTATTGGTGAATGTTATGCATTGTAGGGTTCAAATACCCAGACAATCTGGTGAAGCACAGGAAATGCACCATCCGTCTCCTCTCTGTCATGCACTGTTCCTATCCACTGGACTAGAAAGCACAAACACACAATGCTAGCTTTTGTTCAATTTCGTTACAGGAACACGAAATATGTCTTTTTTTTACATGCAGGGGGTGATATTAGAAACATGCACTCGGCCCTAGACATCTGACAGATGGCGGTGTGCTGTCACTCGGTAATATTTCCATCACTGTAAGCATCAGCATGCTTCTGAACTAAATGTGACATGGACACAGAAAATTACAGGTGTAAAAAAATGATCTGAAGTGAACAGGCAACTCCACCTCAATATGTTTATTCTTCCGTCACCCTTATCTGCAATTTAGTACTCACATTGATGGCTTCGCTCATCTCACGTTCTGCTTTATGGTGAGATGTGTAAATTCAAATGCAGTATAAGGTGGATAATAACAAGAATAATCATCGCAACCGAATACAGCTTCTTATCTAATCCTTCCTCTTCATTACCCAGAACGTGGAAGTGTCAGGACTGGATATGAAGCTGCATTGTGGTGCGATGATTCTTCTTGTTATACTACACTTTATTAAACTGGTTTCAGTATAATAAATACATTATAAAATCCTCCACAGTTTGTGAGCCACCATAATACACACTTTGGAAAGCTTCCACCCTCAGAACTTAGAGCCGAAGTACTGTGCTGCATTCTGATTTACACATATCTAACTGGAAACATTACCAAGCAGCTGCACACCTCCATCTGTCACAGGCTGCCCACTTACTACACTTGTTTGATTTTTTTTTTTACTTCCTTGACACACTGAGTTGAGCCTGTAATTCATTATTGGTCACGGCTCTCTCGCTCTTGTTTGTCGGTAGAAGCGATTCGCTTAGCTCTGCTTACTAACTTTGATCGAACATTGGAGCATAGAGAATTTTCTTAATATCACCCCGTGCCTGTAAAAATAAGAAATTTTTCATTTTCATGGAACGAAATTGAATGAAAGTTAGCATTGTGTTACTGTGCATGATCTGCCTGTACATTGGAGCAGTGCATGAGAGAGAGAGAAGATGGATAGTGCATATCTTGTGCGTGTGCCTGTACTTCTTAGACCACAATGATTATGACTCGTAAAGTCCGATTAATATTGATATTTGATACATTTGTGGTGACACGCACCCTATTGCTTGCTTTACTGCACTGGTGTTTAAAAACTGCTTATTCTTATAACTTGCAGCATTTCCATGATGCATTTATATTGTGATGGGCATCTTTATTCATTCCTCACCCCAAGTTCATGTTTTCACAACAGCTTGAAGCTGGCGCCTCACTTCTGGTTACATATCAAAGTTAGATCTTAGGGTGATGGTGGGGGCTGCGTCTGGTGTATGCAGTGTGAGTCAAGCACAGCAGCATCAGGCCTGATCTCATAGTGAGGATAACATTTTGATTCACAGTATTGATTGCATTTCCCCAGTGTGTCTTTTTGTGTTACTACAGTGTGTGAGGGTTAATTTCTGATACTTTTCCTATAGTAGCTTGTATGTACCACTTCAAACAACATGAAGTCTTGCTATATTATGACATATGCAGTATAACCCCAGGTTAGAACTGCTCCGGAGGTGAAAGAATTAACTTTCCATGCAGGGCATGGAATCTTGAGCGCGAGCTCGGTTGAACACTCTGTCTGTTGTAGCTCAAACTTAAACTGTCAGATTCTTTACTCCGCCTCACTGAACAGTCGCTCCAGAGAGTTCTCCTGCTGCTCGGTTCGTTTGTCGGTTTAAAAAGTGTAATTCTCGGTTTGTTTACCGAAATTAACCACAATCGGTCGGTTCAAGTTCTGTCTGTGGTATTGTAAGTAATAGATAGGCTTATTTTATTTTCTTCTGTGTGGAACTTGTAAACGTCTTTTTCGGTTCAGTTTGAACCGATTAGATGGGTTTTAAAATTAACTTTCTAGCCTTTTAGAGTGCGGTTCCCGGTTCTTATCGGTTCTAAAAAAAACTGATTTTATTACGTTTTTTTCCACGGCCCGTGGCACGGTTGGGAACCGATAAGAGAGTCTTGCTTGGCGGATTGCCACTAACGGGCAAGTTTGGTTAGGATGGCACTATGTCTGAGAAACCCAAAGGAAAAACCGGACCCACTGGGTTTCAGCACTGTGGCCTCTGTGGGGAAGCCTTTGCTAAGGCTGACCCACACACCACCTGTGTATATTGTCTGGGGTTTGACCACCTCAATGCAGACTGCCAGATTTGTAAGAATTTTCCTGCTGCCACCGTGGAAAAGAGAGTTGGTAGGCTCATGGAAAGGGAGGCCAAAAAGTCTACTGACCCGGATGGCCAGCCCGGTTTGGTTCCAGCCGAACCTGAGGGAGTGCCCTCTGACCAGGACAATACTTCCTCGGGCAAACGAAGAGCCAGCTCTGAGGAGCCTGTTCCAACTAAAAGGGCTAGGAAGTCAGCTAGTGTGGAGCCAAAGGTTTTTTCTCCAACCGCTGAGGAAATAGCTAAAGCTATTCAAATTGTCCAGTCCCTTTCCTTGGTTCCGTCCGAACCGGTACCATCAGGGAAGCGCTCGGTTCGGACGGTCCCACCGGTTCAAGATTATGATTTTGAGGATTTTTATGAACCGGAGGAAGGGGAAGAGGGTTATGAGGACAGTGAAGGTGATTTTGAAAGTCTGGATGTGCCCATTGAACCGGACATCTCTCCAGACAGACCTTCAGGGTTCCCCCCCCCAGGCTATCTGAGTCCCCTTCTCATTTTATGCTCTATAAGAAAGTTGCTGAGACTCTCCAACTCCCTGTTGAGGAAGCTGTTGATGATCAAGAGGAGCCTGATTATGTAGAAATGATGGATATTCCAGAGTCTAGGAGACTGTCTATTCCCTTGCACAAATCTTTTAGGAAACAGACAGTCAAAATTCTAAAAACTCCTCACTCTATCCTTCCTGTTGATCAAAAGGATGGACAAAAGGTATACATTATCAGGCTCTGATACGGAGTTTCTCTCTCAGCAATGCAGCCATGTGGGGGTAGTGCAGGCTGCAGCCTCTGACAAGGCTAATATTCCTCTAAAAAAAATACAAAATCACACATGCCCCCATAATGCAAAGCATCATGGGCTGCATATGCAAATCACCACGAATGTTATGCGGTCCTTTGCTAGATTATCTGGTGTTCGTGTTGTTGCACATGTTAATAGAAGATATAGATGTTGTTTCATTTATTAGGACTCATCAGTATAAGTTGCTGTGTTTGATCACTGTGGAATGGTTAGCTATTCTTAAGGTGGTGTGCCTTGGATATATTGTGGTGAACCCATTAAAATAAAAAACTATTTAAAAGACAAAGAACCTCTGTGCGCAAACATGTGTCTATGTCTTCTGTTAGCACCCAGGACCAGCATAACATTCTGTGGTGATTTGCATATGCAGCTCATGATGCTTTGCATTGTGGGGTCATGTGTGATTTTGTATTTTCTTGAAACTTGGCTTCCCAGCCAAATGCCCTTTGGGGTAACCCTTGCCTCAGTGTTTTCGCACAGAGATTCTTTGTCTTTTAAATAGTTTTTTATTTTAATGGGTTCACCACAATATATCCAAGGCACACTGCCTTTAGGTAGCTGGTCCATTCCACCGGTGTCAAACAGATGAGGCATACTGATGAGTCCTGGTAGGATGAAACACGGTTCACGCCTTCTGTTAGCACCCTTTGCAAACTGTGTGGAGAGGCCTTTCGCACCATGCAATTCTGCTTAAAGTTGGACCAGCATACCATTTTGTGGTGATTTGCATATGTAGCCCATGATGCTTTGCATTGTGGGGCATGTGTATTTTGTATTTTCTTGAAACTTGGCTTCCCAGCCAAATGCCCTTTGGGTAACTCCTTGCCTCAGTGTTTGCGCACAGAGGTTCTTTGTCTTTTAAATAGTTTTTTATTTTAATGGGTTCACCACAATATATCCAAGGCACACTGCCTTTAGGGTAGCTGGTCCATTCCACCGGGGTGTCAAACACACAAGGCATACTGATGAGTCCTGGTAGGATGAAACACGTGTCTATGTCTTCTGTTAGCACCCTTTGCAAACTGTGTGAGAGGCCTTTCGGCACCATGCAATTCTGCTTAAAGTTGGACCAGCATAACATTCTGTGGTGATTTGCATATGCAGTCCATGATGCTTTGCATTGTGGGGGCATGTGTGATTTTGTATTTTCTTGAAACTTGGCTTCCCAGCCAAATGCCCTTTGGGGTAACCCTTGCCTCAGTGTTTGCGCACAGAGGTTCTTTGTCTTTTAAATAGTTTTTTATTTTAATGGGTTCACCACAATATATCCAAGGCACACTGCCTTTAGGGTAGCTGGTCCATTCCACCGGGGTGTCAAACAGACGAGGCATACTGATGAGTTCTGGTAGGATAAAACATGTGTCTATGTCTTCTGTTAGCACCCTTTGCAAACTGTGTGAGAGGCCTTTCGACACCATGCAATTCTGCTTAAAGTTGGACCAGCATAACATTCTGTGGTGATTTGTATATGCAGCCCATGATGCTTTGTATTGTGGGGGCATGTGATTTTTATTTTCTTGAAACTTGGCTTCCCAGCCAAATGCCCTTTGGGTAACTCCTGCCTCAGCTTGCACAGAGGTTCTTTGTCTTTTAAATAATTTTTTATTTTAATGGGTTCACCACAATATATCCAAGGCACACTGCCTTTAGGTAGCTGGTCCATTCCACCGGGTGTCAAACAGACGAGGCATACTGATGAGTCCTGGTAGGATGAAACACATGTCTATGTCTTCTGTTAGCACCTTTGCAAACTGTGTGAGAGGGCCTTCGGCACCATGCAATCTGCTTAAAGTTGACCAGCATAACATTCTGTGGTGATTTGCATATGCAGCCCATGATGCTTTGCAGTGTGGGGGCATGTGTGATTTTGTATTTTCTTGAAACTTGGCTTCCCAGCCAAATGTCCTTTGGGGTAACCCTTGCCTCAGTGTTTGCACACAGAGGTTCTTTGTCTTTTAAATAGTTTTTTATTTTAATGGGTTCACCACAATATGTCCAAGGCACACTGCCTTTAGGGTAGCTGGTCCATTCCACCAGGGTGTCAAACAGATGAGGCATACTGATGAGTCCTGGTAGGATGAAACACGTGTCTATGTCTTCTGTTAGCACCCTTTGCAAACTGTGTGAGAGGCCTTCCGGCACCATGCAATTCTGCTAAAGTTGGACCAGCATAACATTCTGTGGTGATTTGCATATGCAGCCCATGATGCTTTGCATTGTGGGGGCATGTGTGATTTTGTATTTTCTTGAAACTTGGCTTCCCAGCCAAATGCCCTTTGGGGTAACCCTTGCCTCAGTGTTTGCGCACAGAGGTTCTTTGTCTTTTAAATAGTTTTTTATTTTAATGGGTTCACCACAATATATCCAAGGCACACTGCCGTTCGGGTAGCTGGTCCATCCCACTGGGGTGTCAAGCAGACATGGCAAACTGATGAGTCCTGGTAGGATGAAACACGTGTCTATGTCTTCTGTTAACACCCTTTGCAAACTGTGTGAGAGGCCTTTCGGCACCATGCAATTCTGCTTAAAGTTGGACCAGCATACCATTCTGTGGTGATTTGCATATGCAGCCCATGATGCTTTGCATTGTGGGGGCATATGTGATTTTGTATTTTCTTGAAACTTGGCTTCCCAGCCAACTGCCCTTTGGGGTAACCCTTGCCTCAGTGTTTGCGCACAGAGGTTTTTTGTCTTTTAAATAATATTCCTCTAGCCTCTCACCCTCCTGAAAAGGACTCCAGGAGGATGGATGTCATGGCAAAGAAACAGTACATGGCAGCATCTTTAGTACTCAGACAGGTGAATTATATGGCTTATGCAGCTAGGTACCAGAAATCCAGATGGGATACTGTGCTGGCACTAGCAAAACAGGCCCCTGACCAGCTTGCCAGGGAGCTGGAACAGGTGGCTATGGATGGTATTGAGGCATCCTAGGTGCAATTTCATGCTGCAGTAGACTCTAATGATGTTTCATCAAGAGTCATGGCTACATCTGTGTCTCTTCGCAGGATGGCTTGGCTCAGATGTACTGCTCTGTCACAGGATACCCAGTCTAAGGCTATGGATTTTCCTGTTATGGGCAATTCTCTGTTTGGGGAGCAGACAGAGAATTACATGAAAATGGATGAGTATAGGACCACCTATAGGAGTGCACAGGCCAAAGAAAGGCAAGCCACTCCTCAAAAGCAGCATGTCAGGGGCAGGGGCAGGCCTTTTCATAGGCCTTTTTACCAAGCCCAGGCCTCCTCTTCTGCTTATGCCCAGAGGGAGGTCTTTAGAGGAAGAGGCAGAAGGGGGTCTAGTAAGCCTGCTTCTACCCCTCAACCCAAAGCCCCTGCAAAACAGGCTCCCTGATGGGGTGGTCAGGGCCAATTCTCCACTACCGATAGGGGCAGGCTGGCTTACTTTGTCCAGGACTGGAAGTCTGTAACATCAGACAAGTGGGTCCTGGAAGTAGTAAGTCAGGGACTGGTTCTCAGCTTCAAAATATTTCCCAAGATGAGAACCAGGTCCTTCCACCTGCAAATCCATCAGAGACACTTGCCCTAGAAACAGAAGTTTCTTCCTCCTGGCTCTCAGAGCTGTGGAAAGGGTTCCACCCTACACCAGGGCAAAGGGTTGTACTCCAGGTACTTCCTTACCCCAAAAAGACAGGAGCATGGCGGCCATCCTGGATTTCAGGTATCTAAACAAGCACCTTTTAAAACCAAAGTTCAAAATGGTGACTCTGGGAATTATTTTACCTCTCTAAGGCCAGGACTGTTAGCCTCCTGGACCTCAAGGATGCCTACTTCCATGTTCTCATCAGAAGCTCCCATCGAAGTACCTCAGATTCAACTGCCCTCAGGCCATTACCAGTTCAGAGCAATGCCCTTTGGCCTCACCTCAGCCCTGAGGGTGTTCACAAAATGCCTGGCAGTAGTAGTTGCCCACTTAAGAAGGCAAAAGATTGCCATCTTTTCTTATCTGGACGACTGGCTCATTGTAGGCCAGTCCCCAGACCAGGTCAAACTACACCTACAAGTAACTCAGCAACTTCTTACATCTTTAGGTTTCCTCCTCAATCTTCCAAAGTCAGTTCTGGAGCCTGTCCAGCTCCTTACCTTCATAGGCGCAGAACTGAACACAAAAGAAGCCAGAGCCTTCATCCCTCTGGAAAGAGCAAGGACTTTGGTCTCTCTGGCCTCTTCTTTCACCCTGCAGGTCTCTCGACCAGCAAGGCATTTCTACAGCTCCTGGGGCACATGGCTGCTTCTACAGCAGTAGTGCAGGGAGCAAGGTTTCAGATGAGGGACATTCAGTTCCATTTGAGAGCCTTTTGGTCTCAAAGGACAGATCCTCTAACCAAATTGATTCCAGTGACTCGAACCCTGATCCGGGCCCTCCAGTGGTGGCAGGACCAGAGCAATTTGAGACAGGGGGTTCCCTTCATTCCCCAGTCTCATTCCTTGACCCTTACTACAGATGCATCCCTCTTGGGGTGGGGAGCTCACATGGGTGACCTTACTACCCAGGGGTTGTGGTCCCCTCAGGAATCTCTGCTCCACATCAATTTGTTGGAACTCAGAGCAGTTTTTCTAGCACTCCAGGTTTTTTCCAAGTCTGTTCAGAACAAGGTTGTTCAGGTCAGGACAGACAATACCACTACAATGTGGTACATCAACAGAAGGCACTCGGTCTATGGCCTTGTGCAATCAAGCAATGAAGTTGTGGTCTCTGGCTTATTCTCTGAACACCTTCCTTATGGCAGTTCACCTCCCAGGCAAGGACAATGTCCTAGCGGATGCTCTCAGCAGGATTTCCAAGGGCCATCACGAATGGTCACTGGATCCCCTAGTACTGGAGGTAGTATTTGTCAGATGGGGCACCCCTCAGATAGATCTCTTTGCAGCCCCAGACAATCACCAACTTCCCCTTTATTGCTGCAGGCCCCCAGTGTTGGACTCAGTCCCTCTGGATGCCTTCTTACTCAGCTGGGAAGGGAAGTTTCTCTATGCTTTTCCCCCTTCCCTCTTCTTTTCAAGGTGCTAGTAAAAATCAGGTCTCAACCCTGCAGGATGATCCTGATTGCTCCAGATTGGGCCAGGCAGCCCTGGTACCCACTCCTCATGTCCTTGTCAGTCCACCTTCCCCTGTGTCTTTCCAGGAATCACAACCTGTTAACCTGTGCCCAGGGGAGAGTTTGGTATCCGAACCTCAAATCTCTCAATCTCAAGGCTTGGCTCTTGAAGAGTTAGAGTTTGCTGACCTACACCTTTCCTACAAGCATGAGATTTTGAAGGCCTCTAGGAAGCCTTCCACCAGTGCTACTTATAATTCAAAATGGAAAAGATTTTCCATATGGTGTGCTGGTAAGCATATTTCCCCAGAATCGGCTGACATTCCCACAATTCTGGATTATTTAGTGCATTTGAATTCTTTGGGGCTAAGACCAGCTACCCTAAAGGTGCATTTGGCAGCTGTGTCTGTCTTTTTGTCAGCAGGTAAGCCCTCTTCTTTTTCAGCTCACCCTGTGTTCTCCAAGTTTTTCAAAGGGTTGCTTCACACCAACCCTCCATTCAGGGACCCTGCCCCTGCTTGGGATCTTAATATTTGCATTGCCCAGCTTATGCAACCTCCTTTTGAGCCATTGTCTTCAGCAGAGCTTAAGTACTTGACTTGGAAAACTGTGTTTCTGGTAGCCATCACTTCTGCCAGGCACATAAGTGAGCTACAAGCGTTGTCAGTGGAGCCTGATTTTATCTCCTTTCACAGAGATAAGGTGGTCCTCAGGACTAACAGAAAGTTTTTGCCTAAGGTGGTTTCAGACTTCCACCTTAATCAATCTATGTCTCTTCCTGTGTACTTCACTGACCATTCCTCCTCTGGCGAGAGGAGACTACACAGTTTAGATGTCAAAAGAGCCCTTAGTTACTATATAGAACGTACCAAGGGTCATAGGTTTGAATCCCTCCAATTGTTCCTCACCTATGGTGAGGTGGGCAAAGGCAAACCTGCCACTAAAAGATCCATTGCCAGGTGGATTGTCTCTTGTATCCAATTTTGCTATGAAAAACTGGGTAAGATTCCTCCCTCAGGCCTGAGGGCTCACTCTACCAGAGGTACAGCTGCGTACCTGGCTGCTGCCAGGGACATCCCTATTCTAGAGATATGTCAAGCAGCTACCTGGAAAATGGTTCACACTTTTACCAAGCATTACTCCCTGGATATCCAGGCTAGGAGTGATGCTCGATTTGGCACAGCTATGCTTCAGAGCCTATTCCTTAAGTAGGTTCTGTCCCTCCTCCATGGAGGTACTGCTGTGTAATCTGCATATGTCATAATGTAGCAAGACTTCATGTTGTTTGAAGAAAAAATTACTCACCTTAGTAATGTTGTTTCTTCTAATGGAGTCTTGCTATATTATGACCTCCCCCAGCCTGCCCCTCTCAGAACCTCTTCTTTTGGGATATGGGTGGGCAGTGCAATGTTGGCACTTCTTAGATGCCCACTTTATTTTCACCCCTTCTTAGGGTGCTCAGGTGTTATGTTTTATTTTTTCTTTCTTGAATCCCTGGACTTGAGTCTTTCTTTTGGGATCAAGAATAGAAATGTGTTTTTTGTAGTTAGTAGCCAGTGGGCTAGTGTAGGTTTATGGCTTCCACACAGAACCTTAGTGAGTTTTTGCTCGTAAAGATCTGACAGTTTAAGTTTGAGCTACAACAGACAGAGTGTTCAACCGAGCTCACGCTCAAGATTCCATGCCCTGCATGGAAAGCTAACTCTTTCACTTCCGGAGCAGTTCTAACCTGGGGTTATACTGCATATGTCATAATATAGCAAGACTCCATTAGAAGAAACAACATTACTGAGGTAAGTAATTTTTTCTTCTTTGTCAGGTATTGAGTGGCTTACGAGACAGAACATGTGTGTTAGCTGTGTGTGTGTGTGTGTATGTGTGTATGTGTGTGTGTACGTGTGTGTGTCTGTATGTGAGTGTGTGTGTGACTGAGTGTATATGTGTGTGATGTCACTAATGGATGCAGTCACTACAGTTCCATCCTGCTGTGCACTGTGCCCTGACCATGTGAAGTTATTTTTTTCACAACATGTATCTGGTCCAGTGAGGCCAAATAGAAATATTTTTTTTCTGCTGTCATCTGCTGGTGGTAAATGGTATGCAGTCAGAATAGATGCAAGTCACAAGTGGGGTATCTCAGGGATGGCTCCTTATGCAAGTCCTCTACAATATCTTCATCAGTGACATTCCAGATGGACTGTAGGGTAAGGTTTGTCTGTTATCAGATGACAACAACATCTGCAATAGAGTAGATGATCCAGATGGGATGGGCAGAATGAAAACAGATCTTGATAAACTAGCGGAATGGTGGGAAAATGTCAACTGTGATGTCAAATGTCAAAAGAAGTGCATGCTATGTGCATAGGGAATAGAAACCCAGATGCCTCCTATTGGCGCGAGGGTATTTGCTGGCAGTCACAAGGGTAGAAATAGACTTGGACGTCATCATCACTGATGCCCTGAAACCATCCAAGCGGACCACTAAGGTAGTAGGTAAGGTAAGGGGGATGTTAGGATGTATTTCTAGGGGTATCACAAGTCGGCAGTGGGAGGTAATAATCCCTGAGTACAAGACACTGGTTATACCCCATTTGCAGTACTGGCACCCGCACCTTCACAACTACATTTACCCAATTGATCATTCCAGAGAAGGGCAACCAACATGCTGCATGGACTGCATCCAGAAATATATTAGGACAAAGTAACAGAGCTCATTATTTATAGCCTTGATCAACGGAGGGACAGAGTTGAGATGATAGAAACAGTTATTATGTATTTATTAGCTTTTGTTAACCGGGTAAGTGCACTAGGCCAAAAAAGTGTCTATTTTCATGCACGACATGTGAAACTGAAATAGTCTAGCATGTTTCAATATAAGAAATATAGCAGGACAAGAGGAGACAGCATGAGATTAGTGAGAGCCCGATTATGGGGCAATTTGAGGAAGTTGATTTTCACCGAAAAGGTGGGAGTATGCATGGCACTGGCTACCTCAAGAAGTGGTGTGTATGAATACAGTGCAGGGCTTCAAACTGTCATGGAAGAGGCATAAGAGAGCAGTACAGATGAGTATGAACTGAATGCCCATTGACAGAGCAACGGCTGATAGCACATTTATAAGGTAGAGAAAATGGGCATACTGGATGTGTGTTGCGTTCCTTATCTGCCAATGCCATCAACTTCTACAGTATGTTGCTATGTTTCTATCTTCCACTCCTTGTGCTTATTCTTTTGAAGCAGTGACCAAGCCCCCCCCACACATACACCTCACATAACTTTTCGATGTATATCTTGCTCCTGCAGTAAAATACCATTTATTATTGTCACTCTACCAACTTTACTTCTTCAGATGTTACAAATGCCACTGCTGTTTCGTCAGATTACATTTGTTGTTTGTGGCACTGTGCTGTAGTTCTCTCATCTAGTACCCAGTGGTACAGTTTCTCCACTGCTAAGGTACCAAATTGCACTTTTTTTTTCCTTTGTTCCCCCTTCAAAAGTTTCACATTACTTTGTAGTTGAATATGTGATTACATAGCTCAACTGTAAACAGCATACCATTTTCACAACACAGAGCTCTATTTCAGTCTCATGGCTTTCCCTCGGCACTTGTTTGGCTAGTCTAGGATGAAGGGCAGAATTGGTATTCAACTGACACTACTATGACTTGTCTCCATCTTACAGTGCTCTTTTGTAGTCCATTGCTGAAAATGTTTTTGATGCCACTAAATAGGTGTTAAAGCCCTGCAGTTATAGACATTAGAATGGGTACATCAATTTCTTCAGATCTCTGCATTACTAAAGCAAATGTTTTTCTGGCAATTGACTCTTTTCACCTCTGCTCATAACAAGTTGTAGGGCTAGGTCACTTCCAAGCGATCAAAAGGATCTTTTCTTTTGTCCCTCTTCAAAGCTTTCACATTTACTTTGCAGTTGAATTTGTAATTACAGTGATCAGCTCTCGACTACACACACTTTCCTGAACACATATCTATATATCAGTCTCATAGCTGTTCCTCAACACTTGCCTGGCTAGAGTAGGATGCAGGCCACAATTGATATTCAACTGCCACACCACTGACTTGTCTCAGTCTTCCAATCTTCTTTTGTAGTCCATAGCTGCAACTCATTTGATGCTGCTAAGGAGGTGTGAATGCTCTGCAGTTATGTATCCTTTTTTCTATGTGCCCATTGTCTGAGTTGCAGACAACTGACAACAATATTTTTGTGTCACTGAGTACCTTGCAACTGTCACCTCATCAGCAGGGCCACTGGAAAATTGTGGAAAAGGTTACCAAAAATTGTGGAGCATTTTGCAAAAATTGTGGAAAATTGCGGGGGTTCTACTGTAGACCTGGAGAGCGTCACAATAAATCTTTTACTGTTTTCTGCAGCATATATTAGTCAGTATAAATTGCTAAATGAATACACTGACACCTGAATATGTTTAAAACATAAAGAAAAGTTTATGTTCCTAAAAAGAATACAAAACTGATAAGCTATCATAAGCATTGCCTATCTTCCAAAATTTAAAAGCATCTCATACAGTGCTAAATAGATTCTATAAAGTGAGCCACAGCAAATCAATATTAAATAAAGCCAGAAGAAATGTATGTTTTTTTGTTTCTGGCTGTAGGATAATGAAACGTAATCAACAGCTGTTTACAGTGCTCTGCCAACTATTCACCCACTTTGGTACAAGAATAAATAAGCAGACAGAGTGGTGAATAATTGAGTTTCAGTAAAATGTTGTTAATGTTTAATAGTCGTAATTTGTACTATAGGTACTGTACACTGTTTTTGAAATCACATATTTAAACATTAAATCTGGGGGTTATTGTGGCTGGCAGTATAATTTAGAAGTTAGAGTAACAAACTGTGAATGAGCTGACTGCATCTAGCAGACCTGGATTTGATTCCCACAACCTCCACTTGCATTCTGGGTGATTCTGAGCAAGTCAGTTAACCTCCTCAGTGTTCCTGGGTCATACCTGAAAACAGGCACTTGTGCCTAGTGGTCCTTATGTGTTTGCCAAAAAATGTAAGAAAATACCAATATATTTTTACTGCATCATACAGTAGTCAGGGTACCCTGTAATTTACCTTTGTTTTACTCTGGCTTCAATGATTTTGTTTAGTTAAAGATAAATGTTCAGATACAGTTTGTTTTATAAGCTTGTTTTTAGACTTTAGTCAGGTTTTATTGTAGTCTTTGCAAGTGAACGTCTAGGGTATAGTTGCTAAGCATGAGATCACTGTTAGCAACTAGCTTAAAATCAGCAGGGCTGTCCAAAAATCCTCAGCTGTTTAAATCAAAACTAGTCTGAATGAAAGTATGCTCACAAGAAAAAACTTGTCCTGCCACTTACAAAAAGGCTTCACAGTTAGCACCCCATTTAAGTGAATGGGATAATTTGCACCTTTTCTCCCATCTTTTGTTTGTCTGTGTGACAACAAAAAATTTTCTGATAGACTTCTTCAACACAACACAAAAGTTAAGTGTTTAAGTGTACTTATGCGTGGCCAGTGGATTTTGAAACCAAACAAGACAAGGATTCAGAAGAAATCAGTGTCACATAAAACCCTTGCCCTATCTTGCATTGCATTGTTTCAGCCAAACCTAAGTCTTCATGCAAAATTGTCAATATGTTTGAGAGTATTTTATTAAAAATGTTAATACTTTTTACACAATTCAATATAAAAACTCAAAAATTGCAAGAAATTGCGGAACATGTACGTTTTTGCTGAGAATGGTGAAAATTGTGGATTTCGCAATAAACTGCGGGTGCAATTTTCCAGTGGCCCTGCTCTTCAGCCTATGAAAGTGGTTTGGTATGCTAGAATGAATCATATTGCTGACCCTGTTTGGCCTAACTTTTTCAACTTTTTTTCTTCTCACTGTTGTTTCACTGAAGTCCATGTTTTCAGATGCCTAATTGCTACCTAAGTAGACTTATTTTTTTTTTTTTTGTAGTTTCAAAAGTGAAATGGACACACTCTCATTTGTTTGGGAGTGCATGTGTATGTCTGTCTCATGGCACAGTGTGCCATTATGTTCAGCAAACTGAGCTGCCAGGGCAATTAGTGGGGCTCTGTGCACACTGATCAGTCACACCGTGCACATCATGTTCTATAATGCAAACAAAGTGGGAAGGCATCACACTGCAAATATGGGCTACTGCTTGTCAGTCTGACCTTCATGGTACCAAGTATACTACTAGTTTGTTGAGTCCACATCTTGAATACTTGAACTCACACATTGTGTTGTGCAGTCAGCCCTACTTGTGTCTGTGGATATAAAACTCATGTTCAGTGCATATGCAGGTCAACCTCTGTTGCCTCCCCATCACAACCAGGATGCCTCTTTCCAAACATTGCTCTGGTATCTACCCTCAGCTTGCACTTGTCACAGCCATGAAAAACTCACCCACTGTCATCACAGCCACTGGTTCCCTGTCAGTGTGGTTGGCGTCCTATCTCATGCAAAATCAAAGTCCTTGCACATCCCAAGACAAACCAACATATATAGAATTCTAACAATCAGTGCTAGGTATACTGTCACCACCCCTAATGCCTCAAACTGTGTGTACTTTTAAAACAACAGTTTATGAATGTACACATTTAGCAGTGGTTGATGATATACCTGATATATTTCTTACATAATTATTTTTCATGATAAAGTTGCCAATAAGACTGCCCGCTATAATGCTGTCACCTCACCTGGATGTGTTTGTCTACATTTTTTTTTTTATGGACAACGTCTGCAGGGAGCAGCTGCAAGAGGGGAGGGAGCTGGATGTCATTATCCACCTAAGGACAAATGACATGGCTGAGAATGGGATCAGAGCAGTGCCACAGGAGTTTGTTTAGTTGTGGAGGGACCTTAGACAAGTAGCACATACGGTAACTTTCGCGGAAGTGCTACCTGTCTATGGCATGGATGAGGCTAGGGTACTCGGCACCATGGGATTCAATGGCTGGTTGAAAAACTGGTGCAGAGTGCAGGGATTTGGCTTCATTGGGGACTGGGGCTCCACCTGGAGGGATGCAGGCCTAGACAGGCCTGATGGTCTGCATTTATCCAGGAGGGGAACCGGGATCTTAGGTGATAGGTTTAAATGCTTCATTGGCAAGCATTTAAACTAGCCAAGGATGGAGGCACTGAGAAGGAGAAGGGTAATCCTAGCCCACCCCCCCAAAAAAATCTGGGTAGTTAGTGAGGTAAACACCAAGATAGAGCAGTTGATAGGGAGAAGGGCAGGGTTAATGGAGGAAAACACAAAGGCAGTAAGGACAGGGATGGGGCAAAAAGAAATGAAGCCATAACAAAAAGGGAAGGGTAATGAGTACCAATGCCCATATTTTAGGTAAAAAGCTTCCCGAAATGGTGGCTTGATGGATGTGGGATGCCAGGATATCGAGGCAGTCACAGAAACATGGTACTCAGAGAAGCCTGACTGGGATGTCAACATACCAGGGTACACAATCTACAGGAGGGACAGGGAGAGAAGAAGAGGAGGAGTATCTCTCTATGTACGGGAAGGGATCAAAGCAACAGAACTGAAGGGTAAACAGGGAGGAGAGGAGGCATGGTAGGTCAACCAGGAGACTAGAAATGGCTCCATAATCTGCACAGGGGTTGTATACAGACCCCCGTCTCAGGGGAGGAAATATGCAAGGAAATGATAGAAGGCATCCTTGGGATGGCAGAGAAAGGGGAGGTATTGATTATGGGGGACTGGAATATGGCACATGTTAACTGGAGCAACTTTGCTGCAGCCACATCCAAGAGCAGGGTCATTCTTGATGCCCTACAGGGGCCATGCCTCAGACAGCTAGTTTTGGAACCCACTTGGGAGGAAGCAATCTTAGACCTGTCACTCTCAAAATGGGGATGGAGAAAGGATCTCTGATCTTGAAGGGGGTAGACATCTGGGAACAAGCGACCACCAAACAGTGTAGTTCACAAAAAAGCTTAGCTGTAGAGTAAAGCCACACAAAAGTGAAGGTACTGGACTTCAGGATGGCTGATTTTATCAAAATGGGAGAGTGCCTCAGAAAAGCAATAACAGACAAGAAGGTGGGAGTGGAGCAACAATGGGGAAACATTAAAACCACCATCACAGAGGCAACAAGCCTTTGTGTGAAGAAAATAAACAAATCAAAACGAAGGAAAAAACCTCTACAGTTCTCAAAAGTAGCGGGGAAGGTAAGGGAGAAAGAGATAGCATTCAGGAAGTATAAGGAAACACAGAAGGAGCAGGACAGAGAACTGTACCAGTTAAAGCTGAAGGATGCGGGGAGGCAGTCAGAATAGCAAAGGTCCAAACCAAAGAAAAGATAGCCAACTCGGTTAAGAAGGGGGATGAAACCTTTTATAGGTACATTAGGGAGTAAAGGAAGACTAAGGCAGAGATACTGAGACTGAATAAAGAGGAAGGTAGTTGGGCAGAGAGCAACAGTGAAAAAGCAGGGATACTGAACGAATACTTCTGTTTATTATTTACAATGGATATGCAGTGTGAGATACCAAATCCAGTCAATAGAAGCACTCTGGATAGGGAGGGTTGATATTACTCCTTTCACAGAAGAAAGGGTTCTGAAAGAACTCTTAAAACTGAAGGTGGATAAAGCAATAGGGTCTGATGGGATTCACTACAGAATTCTAAAAGAACTAAGGGAAGAACTAGTAACACCACTGACTGCCCTTTTTAATAGATCATGGGAGGATGTTGTGTTACCTGAGCACTGGAGGAGGGCGGATGTAATTCCCCTTCACAAAAGTGGGAGCAAGACAGAGGCAGGAAACTACTGACCTGTTAGTTTGACCTCAGTGGTAGGGAAAACAATGGAATCACTGCTGAAGGAAAGAGTTGTTGAGTACCCAGAGGCCAGTGGTGCACAGGACCCAAGGCAGCATGGATTCACAGCAGCAAGGTCTTATCAGACAAATCTAATTTGATCTCTTTGACGGGGTGACCAAAGTAGTAGACCATGGAGGGGCTGTGGACATGGCTTACCTAGACATTAGTAAGGCATTTGACACAGTCCCGCACAAAAGATTAATAAACAAATTAGCCAGCCTGGGAGTGGGTCCCAGGGTGGTAGCCCGGGTAAAACACTGGCTGGACAACAGAACACAGTTGTTAATAGTAAATGGAGTCCACAGCGAAGAAAGGAGGGTTACTAGTGGGGTACCACAGGGTTCCATACTGGGGCCGGTCCTTTTTAATGTCTTCATAAGTGACATTACATATGGACTCGAAGGGAAAGTATGTCTCTTTGCAGATGACACTAAGATCTGCAACAGGGTTGATAAGCAAGGAGGGGCGGAAAGGATGAAAATAGACTTGGCAAGGTTGAAGGAATGGTCAAATGTATGGCAGCTTAGACTCAGTGCAAAGAAGTGCAAAGTAATGCACCTGGGAAACAAAAACCCAGTGGAAGAGTACACAATGGGGGGTGAGATACTGACAACAAGAAAAATGGAAAGGGACCTGAGGGTAGTCATATCAGATGACCTAAAGCTGGGCCAGCAATGTGAGAAGGCAGTAAGGAGGGCTGGGGGGATACTGAGATGCATAGTGAGGGGCATCACCAGTAGAACACCGGAAGTTGTTGTCCCTCTGTACAGAAAGTTGGTAAGACCCCATCTGGAGTACTGTGTACAGTGCTGGAGATCCCATCTTCGCAAAGACACAGAAGTGCTGGAGGCTATCCAGAGGAGGGCAACCAAAATGGAGCATGGTCTGCACCAGAAGACATATGAAGAAAGACTAAAGGAACTTAAGATGTACAGCCTCAAGGAAAGGAGGGAGAGGGGGGACATGATAGAAACTTTCAAATACCTCAAGGGAATCAACAAAGTCCAAGAGGTATCTCTTTCAGAAAAAGAGATGTGCAAGAACAAGGGGGCACAATTTGAAGATGTGGGGGGTGGCTCAGAGGTAATGTGAGAAAGTATTTCTTCACAGAGAGGGTTGTAGATGCATGGAACAGCCTTCCTGAGGAAGTCGTAGAGTCAAAAACCGGGGGAATTCAAGAATGCATGGGACAGACATAAGGCAATTTTAGTGGGGGATAGGAAGAAGTAGGCTGTTGGTTAACTAGGATCTGCAGCTTATCCGTTAGGTAGGAAAATGGGCAGACTAGGTAGGCCATGTGGTCCTTATCTGCTGTCAAATTCTATGTTTCAGTACTGTACTATTGGATCGCCAAAGATAGGCTAGCTACTCAAGCAGCAGTAGGGGGATCGTAGTATACTATTGCCTCTTGATTGACAGATCTGTTTTTGTTACTCTTCCGATGTTGTGACTGTATGCAGTGAAAGTAAACCAAGGATTGCAAATGATAGTATGCATCACTGTTTGATGAAGAATAGCAACACTTATGCATTTTCAACTAGAATGTGTATTATTATCGAAAAAAAGTTTTGCATTGTTCAACTACAAATAGTATGATGTTACACATAGACACATGTGATTTGCTGGCAGCTGAGGACCTCTTGGTCAAACCAGTTTGCCCATTTCCCTACCTTACGGATACACTGCCAATCCGAGATTACCAACCGACATCTTCAAACACACACAACCTAGAATTGACCGATGTACTGTAGGTCCCATGCATTCTTGAATTACACACACTGTTTTGGACTACATAACCTCCTCTGGAAGGCTGTCCCATGCATCTACAACCCTCTCCATCAAAAATTAAATTCCTCACTTTACCAGTACTCCATCCCACCTCTAGTTAAGCTGCTCCCCACTTCTTCATGTGCAACCTTGTTTCTGAACGATGCTACCCTCGCAGACTTTGTTGATTCCCTTGAGGTACTTGACAGTGTCCCTTCGCCCCCCACCGCGGTCTCAGCTACTCAAGGTGACACATCCTTAAGTCTCTGTTGATATGTGTGCTGGTGCAGACCCTGAATCATTTTAGTTGCCTTCCTCTGGCATGCCTCCATCCAGTCTATGTCTGTGTGGAGACTGGGTCTCCCAAACTGGGAGCTTTTTGACACTGTCTATTTAAAATTACTCCTAGAAGACTACATTCAAAAGGACAGTTTTATGCATGAGTCTCTAGCAGCATGTGTATTTCAAGGTAAGCAAGTGTTATTCCATGTTTGTGTGGTTTGGTGTCGTAAAGTGCTTGCCTGTGAATGGGTGCTTTGGTGTGGTTGTGTGGTTCGGTGGTAGAGGGTGTGTTTGTGGCTTGGTGTTCATGGTTGAGGTTGTGTGTGTGTACATGTTATGTCTCCCTTTTTGCTGACATATTGTTCTATTTTACAGTTCCTCTCTGGATCTTCACCTTTGAACTCAAGTAATGGTGGCTCTTCTGATGTAGAATCGGGCTCAATTCTTCCAGCAAAAAGAGCACGTTGCAGTGGACATCCAGACACGGTGAGAGGACGTGGTAGAGGTCATGGACATGCTGCTCAAAGAAGGGTCAGGAGTGGGTGTGGTGTAGCGCATTCCATAATTAATGGTGGTCAATCTCAATTGGATCCCTTAGCACGAATGACACAGCGATCGGAAGAAATATTGGTAAGAGCAATCTTTACAATATATCGCTACAGTGAACTGAACGTTATGGAATGCGCCTCCCCATAGTTGTATTTTTTATTTTTTCGCTATTTGTTTACCATGGTCAGAAGCAACAACCACTTCTGAACCCAATGCAGCCATGTCATGGCCTACATTATTTTGAACAAAGCAAAAAGGCAGCTAAGGCAACAGAATTAAGTTCCAGCACTACGCTTGTGATCACATAAAAGTCCAGTGAATATTGTATTACATTACATGCCGACTGCCCGGCTACATGCTGTGCTACTGCGAGCACAATTGGTTGATTTTTCGCCAGTCTGTGATTGTTTTTGGTCGCCCTTGACATTAGATTCTACATATATTTTGTACTTCTGAGTGCACCTCGAGTATTGCTGAAACTTTCTTTGTAGTTTATTATTTCTATTCACTGGTTCCAGACTTGGTCAATGAATGCACACATAGTTGTATAATCATGATCTCATCCTCTGAAAACTGAACATTGTTACCGGATGTTGAGGTGGGTGGATGACTGTGTTGCTGGCCAGCTGTGGGCGTTGGAAGTGAGTTAGGTTGGGTGTGTGCACTACCTATCATGAGTGCTGTGCTACATGAGAGACACCAGTTAAATATTGTTTTTTTATTAGGTCTTACATAAATACATATTTTCACCACACGACACGCTCAGGCTTGTGTTACATGGGGTCGGTGTTGGCGGCTGATGATTGAGCCCCTGTAGGTGCTGATCTCTTCCCCGAGGGGTTGGGTGGGGATCGCCCAGCATGTCAATGGTTCTTGGTGGAGACCAGGAGCACTTCAAGATGTCTGGCAGCATGTATCTAGCATGCCCTTACTCAGGCAGGGATTGCCATGCATCTAGCATGGGGGGTGTTCACACACATGGTCGGGGGGCTGAGACCACAAGAAAAAGGAAAAACCCAGTCTGCTGGGGTAGACAGCGGCACCTGTCCCCATCCCCTATGCATGGTCCAGTCAACCTGGCCTTCAAAGTTCCTCCATCCAGATCCTCTCACACTTCATGGTCTGTCTCTAACAGTGCCCAAAGAGGATGGGCGGCCCCACCACAGAGGTTTTAAGGCATGGGGTGCCGAATATGAGTAGAGGAGGAGGAGAGAGGAGGCTCAGGTGGAGGACTTCAGGTGGGGCAGGATCAGGTAGGATGCCTGTGGCACGCACCCTGAACATGACCTGAGATAAAAAAGAGTGAAAAAAAAAGTTTTGAAAGGGGGATCAGTGTACTTACATCACCAGGCAGGCTTCAATCACATATCATGCGATTAGTTGTATTATATAATCTCCTAACACATTGCACTATGTTCCCTGTCTCTAGGTGTCTTCAATAAACATTACTACCTTGTCATCCAGAGCTATGTGAGTTATATGAGCAGCACAAGAGATGACACAGCAGCAATATTTATTTATTCATTTTTCTATAGGCAAAGATAGACAACATGACCCTGATGGACTGCGCCACCCAGGCCAATGTGCACTCCAAAATCCTGGTCTGATTTTCAATATAATGTCATCAAGTCAGCCCAATTTGAGCCAAACTGTACATAGCAATGACACTGCTGGTGCTCCAGATTGGTGTGTGTGCCACAAGTGTCGTGAGATGCCTAAGGCGGTGGAGAGTCTATGCTGTGGATATGGACCTGAGGATTGTCTATCCGGTTTACAGGTACGTTGTTCCACTGTGCTTTCTGTATATGTACCGCAGTGGCTAACTTGTTGCCAACTGTGACTTATGTGCATGTTGCTGTTTTCCAAGCCCAATACATTATTTTGGCAAACCAATACGTGGGATGTGTAAAGCAGTGATCAAAAACACCATCCAGTTACTAAGCTTCGATTTATGCAGTACGGCAAGTTAATGAAAGGTTGTGCAGCACACCATCTGCTGCTGTGTACATACAGTGTAATGGTGTATACCATTGATCTGTACATTCCAATATGTACTCGGTCTTTTCATACTCCTCACATTTGAATGGCCAAAGCAGCATTGTGCTCTAACTTGCATATGACATGTTTGCATTGCGGCCATTAGAGGTAGCTTGTTCCATATGAAGCCCAACTGCATACTGTTTGTTAGTTCAATGACCAGTTCAGTAGCTGAAAGAAAGTACACACTAACTGACCTAAATTACTGCAGGATCATCCTAATGGTAGGTCACTTCCTCTTCTTTAGTAAACTTCCAACCTTTGCACTGACCCTACATTCCCTCATACCACCCACCAACTTGTGACTCTGCATTTGTCATTGAGGCTATTCCCTCTGTTAGCTGCTTGCTAGCACTACCCTGTCTCTTTAACATTCCAAACAACTCCAGAACCAGTCGACTATCTCCCTCATGAGAGTGTTCCACAACTACTGTAGCTGTCTGAGGCATGCCACCTGTAGGACATCGAGAATGGCCCTGCTCTTGGATGTGGCTGCAGCAATTGTGCTCCAGTTAGCATCTTGCATATGCAGGTCTCCCATCAACATTAGCTCCACTGTTTCTGCCATCCTAAGAATGCCTTCTATCATATCCGTATCCATTCCCTCCACCTGACATGGACTGCCTGTATACAACCCCTGTGCTGATTGTGATTCCATTTTCAGTCTCTATGGTGACCCACCTAACTCCTTTCCTCCTTGTTTACTCTCTTGTTCAGTTTCTTTTACCCCTTCCAGTCATGGCTCTCTCTGCACCATATTTCTGTGACTGATACGATATCAATCCTCCCCTCTTACATCAAAGCAACCAGTTGATGGTACGTGTTGCCCGGTCTATGGTCATTGGCACTCATTACCCTCCACTTGCTGACGTACGTACTCTTTCTTTTCCCCCATCCCGGTCCTTATTTCCTTACCCACTTTCTCCATTTACCCATTGCCCTTCGTATCGACATCACTATCTTGGTGTACATAGCCGTTATTACTCTTACTTTTTTGTGGTTGCTATCATTCCCAAGTTTTTCAATCACTTATTGCATCTCATGGTGTGGAGAACCTTGGCCTCATCTGTGCCATAAACTTTATGCACCTCCCTGAAGTTCACCGTGCTTGGTACTTGTCCAGTGTCCCTCCCAAACTACTCAAACTCTTACAGCACTGCTCTGATCCCTTCCTTACTCAGGTCATTTGTCCACTGGTGGACAATGACATCCAGCACCATCCCCTGTGCTGCTGCTCCAGGCATCCCGATGATTTGCTCTGTGTCCCGCAATGCCATTGCGTCAGGCATTGACCTTTCCTCCCTGTCCCCTTCCTCCCACAGTTCAACCTACCTAACAATGGAGTCACACACCCGGAGTTGTTTCCTTCCCCTCTGTGGTCCCATGCCACCCTCTGGTGGGTCTCCTTCATGGAGGTTTACAGCTTCATCCTTGTTCTCCACTGCATGTGCCTCCATAGAGGAACAACATTTTTTCCAGAATGGCATATGAATTGTGGATTTGTACTGCTTCTGGGTTTTCCCAATGTGTTACACCACTCTTACCCTGACTGAGCACACTGTGGTTCCACCAGTTCTCTTTCTTAGCAACCTCTGAGGCAACATCAGTAGGGAATAGTAGTGACTGGCCAGAAGAGGAGATCCCACAAATCCTGGACTACTCAGCCCGGAGATGAGCAACATCCACCCTCAGCACTGAAAGGAGCATGCAGATGTGACAACACCGCATCGAGTGCATCTCCAGGAAGACTGCTGCTCCACAGCCATGGCACGGCTCCACTACCATCATGTGTTACTTATGGCACCAGCGATGTTGTTTGTAATCCTCCCTCTTTCCTCAATTTTTTTTTCCTCTCCTGCTTACTTGCTGCCTCTGTGCCCTTTACTAACAGACTAGATGCCAGAAGCTTATGGCTTATGGTCTATCAAGTCTGCTCATACCTAAGATCTCCTGTTGGGACCCAATGCCCCTTCCCCACCACCACAGTGTTCTAATACCCCTTTCTGTATTTGCCTCTCCCTCTCTTGAAGCACGCCACACTGGAAATATGGACCAGTTTGCCAGGCAGTGCGTTCCAAGGATCCTCCTCCACTTTTCCCCCTCATCCTTCATCCTTCCAAATTCAAACCATGGCCTCTGGTGATACCTCCCTCCTTTAATTTAAAGATTCCCTCCCTGCTTACCCTATGTATTCCCTTGAAGTACTTGAAGACCTTGATCATGTCCCCCCTGTCTCTCCTCTCCTCCAAAGTAAACAGTCTGAGCTCTTCAAGTGTATTCACATACGTCCACTCCCACCGTCATCAGATCATCCTGGTGGCACTCCTCTGTACCCTCTCCAGGAGCTGTATGTCCCTCTTTAAGTGTGGTCTCCAGTGCTGTACACAGTACTCGAGGTGCGCCGTCACCCTCCCATTGTACAGTGGGAGAATCACTTCCATGCTCCTAGAGGTGAACCCCCTTGCAATGCATCCTAACATCCAGTTTTTTTTTTGCTAGCAGCTATACTGCACTGCTCAGAGTTATTCATACATGCATCCACCATGACCCCTAGGTCTTTTCCCAAGATGAGGCTGCCAGCACCACCACTCTCTGGGTGTACCTGTTTGGGTTTTAACCACCCAAGATGTAACACTTTGCACTTGGTTGTATTGTAATTTAACTTCCATGTGTCAGGCCAACTTTCCAGGGTGTGCAGGTCCCCTTGCAGGGCCAACCTCCCCTCCTCTCCCTCTACTACTGCTTCTGTCCTTGGAATCATCGGCAAAGAGACTCATCTCATACCGTATGCCCATCCTGATGTCAGATATGTATGTATTAAACAGGTTCTGGCACAGGACTGAGCCCTGCAGAACTCCACTACTGAACTCTCTAGGGTTAGAGAACTCCCTCCCAGTCACCTCTCTTTGTGCATGAGCACCTAGACAGATTCATAGCCATCTGACCATGAAAGGGCACACTCCCATCCCCGTCAGTTTCTCCACAAGCCCACTGTGGGGAGCAGAGTCAAATGCCTTGCTGAAGTACAAGAATATTACATCCACCGGCTTCCCCCTGTCCAGTTCCAATATTACCCATTCGTATAACTCCACAAGGTTGGTTTGACACAATCTACCTGCCACAAACCCATGTTGCCTACTTGGGTAAAATTAGCCCTTCCCCTCTCCTCCAGGCACACCGACTCACTATTTCTACTATTCCCTTAGTGCCTTGTTTAGCAAATATCCCATCCCTCTTCCCTAGTGAACACCGATGTTCTCATTTAATATTTCTTCCTGCTCTCTTTCCTCTTCCAGCCACCGACCCAACATCCGTTCTTAGTATGCCATGCTTGCCCTTTGTTTTTCTCTGCTCCATGATATACCGGAAAAACCCATTTCCTCTTCCATGAATCCCTTGTGCCGGATGTTGCTCTTTACTGGACATAGCCCTGCCCTGACCACCTGGGTGACATTTCTAGATGCTAGGTTTTCCCTAATCCCTTTTCCTGCTTGACGTTTTGTATATTTTGTAGGCCGCCTTCTTCTCCCTGACCGGTCCCTGATCTTCACATGTCCACCAGCACGGTTTATGTTACCTTGCTCCCTTGCGCTTCACCTTAGCACAGGACAAGAATGCCTCATAAAGTCCCCATTTTATAACCTCCCATCTCTTTTCCACATCTATCCTTTTTGTAATCCCTTTCATGCGGTCCTTTAGAATGTTTCCCATGCCCATGAAGTCAGCTCCCATGAAATCCACTGACAGTGTCCTAGATCTCCCCCCATGTTAATTTTAAACCATACAGTGTCGTGGTCGCTTCCAGTCAGGGTGTCCTCTGCCACCAGGTCCCTTACCAGGTCACCATCTGCCACAACCACTTCCAGCACCTGACCCTCCCTCATGGGCTCCCTCACTTGTTGTGTTAGGAACACATCCTGGAATCCATCTAGCAGTCTCTGTTCCTTGGCCACCTTAGAGGACATCACTCTCTCCACTTTTTGTCCACACTGGGCCATGATGTTGTCCAGCAAACCATCCCCCAGAGCATCATCCATCCCGGGGGGACTATATATTACACACAACTTGACCTTACCTCCTGTCGGGGGTTCGTAAGGTGGCCCATAAGGCCTCCACTTTTCCCTCTGCCTCTGCTACCATAGCAATTTCTATGCCTTCTGTAATGTACATAGCCACCCCTCCACCTCTGCCCTCATTTCTATTCTTCCTAATCAAAACATGTCCCCTCACGTTTAGGTCCCAGTCATGGTTCTTGATGGCCCATGTTTTCTGTGACCGCTGCCACATCCACCCCCCTCTCACCCGGACAGCATGGCCTGGAACTCTGGTGCTTTTTAATCAAGCTCCTGGCATTCACTAATACCACTACCCACCCCTTGTCCCTGGTCCCCTTTGTTGAATTGCACCCGGGTTTCTTGTGCCTCCAGCCACCTTCTGCTCCTCCTGAAACTTCCTCACCCTGACAATTTTCCTCCTCCTCACCTTGGGTTTGATGGTTACTCCCATCATCTGGAGGAGGGCGCTTCAGGCCAGCCCCTCCCTTGTCCCCACCCCTTACAACTTTAAACCACACGTTTCTTGAATGTAATCCATCACACACTATTTAAGGATTTCCTTTCCTAATGGGGCAATGTGAGGCCTGTCCTTGGCATTTCAGCTCCTGTGCTTCCAGTTCTGGTGTAAGAAGATTATATATTTCTCAGTAGAACCCTTACCTGCTCAGAGTCAGGCATCCCGCTGCTAATGGGGGCTTGAGGGGTACTATTTGCCCTTCTATCATGGTGAGTCTTTTGTGGTCTTGCAATGTGTGGTATGGAAGAAGGGCAGTATAGGCGCAGTAGAGAAGTTCAGTCACATAGCACTGCTTGTCGTGACAGTTGATGTACATGGTCTGATCGATGGACTGTGACCGAATAGCTGTTACTTACTGTTTTCTTCTCTTGCAGATGATGCATCACCTGGTGCTTGACCCGGGAGTCCTTACAATGGCATCAGCATATCGGGAGGATATCTTTGCATTTGCACCTGATGCTGATCACAGTCAATTACGATGATATGCTGCATATCGACAATTTATCCTATGGAGATTGGGGCATCTGGGAAGTCGTAACCGAACCCCCATTCCAAGTTGCTGTGTATGGCGGATACGTGATGTTTATCCCGATCCTTCAGGACAATATACGGGTTATCGCACTGATTGCCTTTCATAATCACTGTGCATGTCATGGCATGATGTGGCATTAATGTTTATTTGCAGCAAGACACGAGGGTGGTAAGTGACTTCCACTACTGCCCATTCTATGTCCAAGGCAAGGTTACTCAGATGAAAGGCTGACCCATCTGTTTATTTCACTGCTTGTCAGTAAAATATTTTTTGTGTATACTAAATTGTAATACCATTAAGCAAATGTTATACTACATATCATACTGTGACCCCCTTGTATGATTGCTTTCCAGGAACATGATGCCAATGTAATGTTTTGAATACTCCCTTTCATTTCTGTAACGACAGTCGTGACCATGTGTCTTCCGCACTCATTTATATTGAAATAAATACCATTTAATAAACATCACTAATTGTTATTGCTGGCTTCTTCTGTATTGTAGAACCTTTGTCAGGGTGCATAATTACCATGTCAGGGCAAGAGATGGCAGGGAATGGTGACTTTATGTTCTACTAGTGCATCCTCCTTTGCCAATGTGCGTTATGAATTGATCTGGGGCCACTACTTGCAATGTTTTGTACACACTATGAAAGTGTGTTTGCCAGCAATGCATTCCTATCATGCTGTGTGTCATACCTCTCAACTCACAGTTACTCAAATGATTGTCACATACTCAAATATGGAGATACAATCACTCAGAACAATGTGAAAACCATAGTGTTTACTGATACAACATGTATTAGTAATTTATTTTTTATGAATATCAAAGAGTTTCTGCATTACAGTCTGAATTTACTGCTGCACCTTAGTGTGGCTAGCACCTTTTGCATGATTGATGGCAGGGTGGCTAAGCAATTTTACGGGTCAAGATGAGTGATGTCATGCTTAAAGGTGTAGTCCAGCCAGAATGTGCAAAAAACATATGTCATGTAGAGTGTTTCGATATATACGTTAAGTCCTAGTGTGTCCTTCCCTCTTTCTGCTATTAGGAGTTTTTCTTAAATTGCCTGCTGGCTGTATACTAATTTTATGACCCCTGGTGATCTCCATCACAAATAGGTTTATTGGATTTCTTTCTCCCACGATGCCCCCTGTCTCATGTGACAGTGATGTAGCAATGCCCTTAGATTTAGGCAGCACCAACGGCAAAAGTTAGTTTAGCAGATACCTGAGAGCAAGCTGACAGGGGTTTCTGTAAGACAACAGCTACTAAATAGCTCTAATTCACTATTTTTGTTTTCTGTGTGCATCAGGTCTAGGTAGCAGGAGTGTTTTAACATCAAAAACACAAATAATGAATTAGAGCAGTTTTGCAGATGTTTTCTTACAGAAACCCTAGTTAGATAGCTTTCAGGTATCTGCTGAACTAACTGTTTACATTTGTGCTCCCTGGATAAGAACAGTTACAAGGCTGTGCTGATGCTAAACTGATTTTAAAGCAGTACACATGCTAAATCTAATGGCATGGCTACATCACTGGCACATTCGACAGGGGGCATCCTAGGAGAAAGAAAGCCAATATATCTACTTGTTACAGAGATCTCCAGGGGTCATAAAACTATCATACAGCAGCAGTCTAATTTAGGAGAACTCCTAATAGCATACAGAGGGAAGGACACACTAGGATTTAACATACATATCAAAACACTCTACATATGTTTTTGGCACATTCTGGGTGGACTGCTCCTTTAATGGGGGACACTGGAGAGCAATGCAGAGTTTGGCTCTTCTCTATTGTCTCCTGCAGTTGTGACCAAGGAGGAATAGCTGGAAACCTACAGAAAGTAGACCCACATGGCGGCCGCTGTCATCTGTCTTTGCTTAGAGACTTCTTTGCAGTAGTAGTGCTCCTTAGAAACTACAATGTTGAACTGTTTTGTGAGTTTTACTGAGATATAAATTTCACTGCTGGATATTTGGAATCAAAGGACGTTAGTTCACAGTAGCGACAACATGATAGTTTGTTGACATCATGGGCATAATTAAACACAGACACTGACCTGGTACTCGTCCAAGGAATGTAGAGAAGGTTTGCTGATAATACTCTAATCAGACTCGTATTTTTTAAGCTGACACTAGTTGCTCTGACTGTGCTGCACCCACATTCATGTAGTACCCATAAGAATAGTTACCACGCAGATTTTGAGAAACATGCATTGATAAATTCATATTGTGAAATAAAACAGTTTCATTGTCTAGTGAGCAGTTCAAGAGTGTTTTATAGTGCTCTGTAGCACAATAATGTAACATCAGTGTATGAGAGTGGAAAATCAGTCCTGCAATTAGAGATGCCAACACATGTACTGGTACAGCTTAACAATGCTGAATTCTGCATATAGAAACATAGAAGTTGACGGCAGATAAGGACCGCAAGGCCCATCCAGTCTGCCCATTTTTTTTCTACCTTATAAATGTGCCATCCGCCTTTGCTCTGTCAGTGGCCTATCCATTCATACTCATCTGTATTGCTCCCTTATGCCTATCCCATGCCTGTTTGAAGGCCTGCACTGTATTCATAGCCACCACTTCCTGAGGTAGACTGTTCCATGCATCCACCACCCTTTCTGTGAAAAAGAATTTCCTCACATTCCCTTTAATCGGCCTCCCTCTAATCTCATGCTGTGTCCTCTTGTCCTGCTATTTTTCTTATATTTAAACATGTTAGACTCTGTCACCTTGTTAATGCCCTTAAGGTGTTTGAATGTTTCGATCATATCACCTCTCTCCCTCCTTTGCTCAAGGGTATACATATTGAGCTCCGTTAATCTGTCCTCGTATATCTTCTGATGCAGTCCCTGCACCATTTTGGTTGCCCTTCTCTGGACTGCCTCAATTTGAGTTAATGTCCTTGTGAAGGTGTGGCCTCCAGTACTGCACGCAGTACTCCAGATGGGGCCTAACCAGTGTCTTGTAAAAAGGGATTATTACCTCCCTCTTACGACTTGTGATACCCCTTCTAATACACCCTAACATCCCCCTAGCCTTACCTACTGCTTTAGAGGTCTGCTTGGATGATTTCAGGTCATCGGTGATGATGATGATGATACCCAAGTCTCTTTCTTCCTTTGTGACTGCCAGCTACTCCCCTCCCAGTCTATAGGTGGCTTCAAGGTTTCTCTTCCCTATGTGCATGATCTTGCACTTCTTTGCATTAAATCCCAATTGCCACTCTTCTGACCATTTTGCTAGTTTATCCAGATCTCTTCTCATTCTGCCCTCCCCATCTGGATCATCTACTCTGTTGCAGATCTTGGTGTCATCTGCAAACAGACAAGTCTTACCCTCTAGTCCATCTGCAATGTCACTAATGAAAATATTGAAGGGGACTGGCCCCAGGACTGATCCCTGAGGTACCCCACTTGTGACTTGCATCTTTTCTGACTGTATACCATTTACCACCACTCTCTGTTTTCTCCCCGTCAACCAGTTTGCCACCCAGTTGACCAACTTCTGACCCACACCGAGCCAACCCAGCTTATTTATCAATCTTCTATGTGGAACAGTGTTGAAAACTTTGCTGAAGTCAAGGTAGGCGACATCAACTGCTCCCCCTTGGTCCACCACTCTGGTTGCCCAGTCAAAGAAATCTATGAGATTCGTTTGACAGGACCTTCCTTTTGTAAACCCATGCTGTCTTGGACCCTGTGCCCCTATGGATTCCGGGTGTTGCACTATCCTTTCCTTAAGGAGTGCCTCCATAATCTTGCCCACTACTGAGGTAAGACTGACTGGTCTGTAGTTCCCTGCCTCCCCTCTGCTACCACTCTTTTGGAGCGGGATCATATGAGCCCTTCTCCAGTCTTCTGGGACCTCTCCTGTGCTCAGAGACTCACTAAACAGTTCTGCTAATGGCTCTGCTAGTTCCACCCTTAGCTCCTTAAGTACCCTGGGATGTATGCCATCAGGTCCCATTGCCTTGTCCACCCTGAGCTTAGCGAGCTCTTGTAGGACCCTTTCTTTTGTGAAGGGTGTGGTGCTCACTTCCCTCCCCCTGTGTCCATGGTGCTGAGCTGTGGGCCCTGCCCTACCTTCTCTTCAGTAAATACTGAGCAAAAGTATCTATTTAGGATAGATGCTTTTACAGGGTCCTCCTCCTCACATGCCCCCTTTTCTCCTTTGAGCTTAGCGATACCCCCTCTGGACTTTCTCCTTTCACTAATGTATCTATAGAAAGTCTTGTCACCTGCATATCCACGCAGTGTAATGTTACCCAACAACAAATTGGTTAGAGGCAACTAATGCATACCATTTTTTCAAAGTGACACAATTTACTGTTTTTAGCAAGCAACAACTGCTGTGTCCTGTATGTCAGTAAATTCTCTATGTAGCTATTCATTTATTTATGCATGTATGTATGTCTTTGCTAACCCTGCCAGTGGACTGATCCATATGGACCGATTTCAGCCATGGCCCCTGCCACATCACTGAGACAGCAGTGTAGACCTCAGTAGTTGTACAATAGTGCATATTCATAAAATAATTCAAGTTCATATACAAACTGTCAGACATCTGCAAAGCAATGACTTGATTGGCGCTGGAGGCTGCAAAAACAACTGTGGTCTCTCTAGTGATACCTAGTTGTGATTCCCCCATTTGTGTATAACGATAACCCCAAACGGTGCCAAACAGTGACATAAGGGGATGCATTTATGTGTGGTGAGACTAACAAAGATTGGGTAAGGATGATTGAAATGGTGCTGCAGTGCCTTAGATCATTGAGGGAAGAGAAGGCACCATTTTCAGAGTATGCATATCGCTGTGGTTCATAGTTTGCTGGCAGAAGAACAGGCACAGTCACTAGAGGTTTGGTTGAACACCACAATCCGTACGGGATGTGTGCACAGAGATTGGACGGAGGCACACTTGGTACCTTGTCACAAAAGTTGGCACAAGGAGTAACCGAGGAACTACAGCATACTAAGCCTAACCACATGTGGGGGAAAGCTAATGAAATCTATTGTCAAAGAAATGCATTGGATTCTTCACTTTAAGATCCCGTTACACAATATTAGTTTCATTTTTGCAATGAGTGACGAGGGCACTGGACACTGGCCATGTGGCAGTCTCCATCGAGTGCAGCAAGACCTTTGAATCCATCCTACAATGACAGTTGTCTTGCAAGCAGAGGAGACTTTGCAGAGGGTGGAAGGTAGCATGATCAGTAGAAAACTGGCAGAGGGGCATGCAACAGAGTGAAATTGTGGTGTTGCAATCATCAGAGCACAGGGCACTGACAAGTGGGCACAACAAATGGATGGATTGGATCACAATGTACACATTCAATGATGAGACAAAGCATGTGATGCTGGTGAATGGGTAATTAAACAACTCTAACCAGTGTGGGCAGTCAGCAGGTATGGATAACCGGATGCTAGGGTGCATAGCAAGGGTGATAACATACAGATGTATCAAAGTCCTATTGCCCCTGCAAAGGTCTTTTGTGTGGGATACTGGAGAGAACTAAATGACATTAAAAGGTGGTGGGCATATTAGGGATGGAAAGGAGAACCCACAACTAGTCAGAAAGAGTGTTAGGTGCAGCGGTTGGATTTCCGTCTGTGACACCAGAGACCTGGGTTCTGGAATGGACTCAGGCTGCAGGAGGGCAGGCTGGGGGATAAGGAAATGATCATCCAACAATGACTGCCCTTCTCAGGGGGGAGGTGGATACGTGGCTCAGTACCTGCTGACTCCGGGTGGAGGCTTGGAACACAGCAGAATGTCATCCAAAATAGAAAAAGGGAGTGACGGACATTGGCGTATGCCTTGATGTCAGTGGCATGTCACTCTCTGGGGAGGAAAGTGGAAAAATGGTGCTGGGCAGATCAGGTGACGGCCCTCCAGAACCCTCACCACCGGGCTCACAAACCTTGATATGCCAGCCCAGCAGCACCCCAGGATCGTTGGTTGGCCACCAGACTGTTCTCCTACTTAGGTAAGAGACCTGCACAGTGAAGGGATACACTGGGGTCACTTGGTGCTGGCTGCAATGTTGGTTGGTAAGGGTCGGGAGAAGCCGCGGTGGGGCAGTTCATGCAGGGGCATGAAAGAGAGACCAGCCAGGTGCGGAAGGAGGAGTCCAAAAAAAAAAGTGTTAACAGGGTGTAAGTCATCACCAGAACAACGCATCTCTGTACATACCTTGAGGTGCTTTGACAGGTGTTGGGACATACTGTCATTGCTCACCTCAATGATCACTACGATAGCAGAGGTGTTGCCTAACTAAAAGCGTTGCAGCGAGTGATTACGCCAACAACAAAACATGATCAGTGTCATTTGTTCAGATAAGAAGTGTGTCATCACATGGTGTTCAACAATCAAAATATGCAAAAGTAAACATTTCAGTGAACCACAGACATGATAAAAATGGTCACAAAATGGAATATGTTGCATTGAGATCTTTAGTAGTGGCGATAGCATCATCATGCAGTCAGTAACTGTTTGGCATCGTGTCACAATATGGACAAAATAAATATAGCTTTCTCATAGTTCATACACTATAGATGCGACACCAGCATCTTTCCCCAGAAAATGGGCAGTGTCACATACGTGGAGAGGGTTTATATACCATGATTTCAGTCAAAATACAAGGTGTATTCTTTTTGTGTTCTCCAAGTTACGTATTGCATTAAGCAACCTTTGGTGAATAAAGGGCCAATGATACATTATGAATGTGAATGTCCATTGATTGCTGCTAGTTCCGCATCATTGTTTAAAGCGAGACAAGTGCTGTGCAACAAGGTGTTTAGTTTCTGCCAGTTGAACCGCTGCTATAGTCTGTTGAATGCACCGTGGGTCATCCTCTGTCAAGGCAGTTCTGGTACTAACATGCACAGTACTCTCAATACGGTGCATTACTATTTTCTGCATTATGCTGGGGATGTACAAATACTCCTTTTGAATCTTCTTGGCGACGACTGTCCATCTGCAGCTTTTCTTGTTGAAGAGACGCCTGAAACTGCAAAAGGGAGAATTATGACACCGCGGCATTTACAGGATCACCTCTACAGGACATCTCTTCCTCTCCACTCTGAGTCTGCCCCCTTCCAACTTACACCCATGACCTCTTGTTTCCCCACCCTCCTTCCTCTGGAGCACCTGGACTGTGCATCCTTTATTGATCCCTTTCATGTACTTAAAGACCTCTATCATGTCCCCCCGTCCCTCCACTCCTCCAGTGTGTACATGTCAAGCTACTTGAGCCTCTCCTCATTGGTCCTCTCCTCCAGGCCCCAGATCATTTTGGTTGCCCTCCTTTGGACACTATCTAGTAGTGTTATGTAAATCTCTACACAATACTCAAGCTGTGGCCAAACCAATCAGTGGTACAGTGGAAGGATCTCTTCTGCCTTTCTGGAGGTAACCCCCCTGGCAATGCATCCCAGCATCCTATTTGCCCTTGCTGCTGGCCTCCTACAGGTCTTCAAGCAGTTCATTTTGACATCTACCACTACACACAGGTCCCTCTCACCCTGCGTTACTAGAATCATGTGTCCTGTGAGGGTATACCCCTGTCCTGGATTTCGGATGCCAAGGTGCAGAACCTTGCACTTTCCCACATGGAATTTTATTATCCATTTCCTCGACCACCTTTCCGGAGCCTCTAGGTCCTTCTGCAAGTCCACCCTCCCATCCTCCATGTCCACCACTGCACCTAGCTTTACATCATCTGCAAGACACTCATCGCACTCCTGTTCCCCCTCCTGATATCGGAGATATGGGCGTTTAACAGGAGTGTCCCCAGCACTGACTGTGGGGGAACCCCACTAGTAACCCTCCAACTACCAGCTTCTGAGTATGCTCACAAAGCAAGTTTGCTATCCATCTTAGCAACTGTCTCCCTACCACCATTTCCTTCAGCTTAACCAGCAGGCCACTGTGGGCTGCCAAATTAAATGCATTGCTAAAATACAGAAAGAGAATGTCCAGTGGTCTTCCCTGGTCCAGGGCCCTCATCACCCAGTCATAGAAATTAACAAGATTTGTCTAACACTATTGTCACGTGACAAAGCCAGGCTGCCTATCATCCAAGTACCCAGTTTGCTCTAGGAACACCCCTTATCCTTTCACTGACAATACCTTCCATCACCTTGCCGACCAACAATGTCAGGCTAACAGGCCTTTAATTTTCTGCCTCCTCTCTTGATGCCCCCTTACGGATCGACACAACATGAGACAACCTCCAGTCTTGGGGCACCCACCCAGTCCTCAGAGAGATGTTGAAAAGCTCTCTAGATGGACTGCCAGGACATCCTCCAGTTCCCTAAACCACGATGGGATGCATCTCATCAGGCCCAGGTGCTTTGTCCATTCAAAGGGACCTGAGGGCTTCCCTTACTCTCTCTACTGGGATTTTAACCTCATCCTCCCCCTTTTCCCCATGCACTGCTGTGCCCCCACCTGTCTGAGGTTTCCACTCCCTTTCCCCAGAAACATCTGGGCTCCTGGTCTCTACCGGTTGCCTCCCATTGCTCTGGTTTGCCACCGTCCCCCTCGCAGCACATAATCCCTCCATGCCCTGGTATAAACTGAAGCAAAGTACTCATTTAGTACTTCCGCCTGTCCCCCCACCTCCTGTTCCCAATCTTCCCCTATTATTATCTTGCGTATCTGCCCCCGGACTTTCATTATTCCCCGATGTATGTAAAGAACCTCATGTCCCCACTCCGGATCCCACTGGCCAAGGACTGCTGCTTTTTTGCCTTAGCTGATCTCACCACCCTGGTGACTCTCTTGGCTGTCAGCTCATATTCCTCCTGATCCCTTTCACTCCTTGGCCACAGGAAGCACCGATCGTCCGCCTTCTTTTCCCTCACCACCTCCTGTACCTCCCAGATCAACCAACAGGGTTTTCTGGCCTTACAAAAGTTACGCCTTTCCCTTGCGCAGGACTAGGTAACCTCCTGTATTCCCCTCCTAATGATCCCTTATCCTGTCTTGATGATCTTTAAGGATCCTTCCCATCTCCTGGAAGTCTGAACAACTAAAGTCAGTCAGTACCGTACTTGTTAGGCTTTCCTCCAACACTAGGTCCCGGAAGAACCAGACCGTAGGGTGATCACTCACAGCCAAATGTGTCCCTCACTTCTAGGCCCCTAATATGATTACTGTCCACCAGGACCAAGTCCGGTGTCTGGTGCTCCCTACTTGGCTCACCTACCTGTTGTGTCAGAAATGCATCCTGTAATACATCCAGCAGCCTCTGCTCTTTGGTCAGTTGTGATGTCATAGTCCCCCTGTCTGTTCATGGCATGTTGAGGTCCCCCATTACTATTGCCCTTCTTTTTCCGAATCTACAGTGTCCCTCGAGATTTGACACCAAACTGTCTTCTAGGACCTCCACCAGTGCTAGTGGTCTGTATACCAATGCAACCTTTACTCTCTTACCACACTGCAACACAAAGGTGACCTAAATAGCCTCCACATTCCACTCTGCTTCCTCTACTCCTCCAATACCCATGCCATTTCTGACTAACAGTGCTACACCACCAACCCTTCCCTCCCCACCATCTTTTCTGAACACAGTGTAGCCCTCCTGATTTAGCTCCCACTCATGCCCTTGAGCAACCTAGGTCTCAGTGACTGCTGCCACATCTACCTCCCCCTCAACTAGCATTGCCTGGAGCTCAGGCATTTTTTTCTCCAAAGCACATGGCATTTATCAGGACCACTCCTCACCCCTTTTCCCCTCCTCTGCTTTCTCCCCTATGAGCTCCCATTTCTCAGCTCTGGGCCCCTACCTGGTGACCCAGTTCCATATCTCCCTAGCCCCATAGAGGAGTGGAGACCATGACCCTCATTTATCGTACCTGCTGACAATGCCCCTTTTTTGATCCCTGCCCCATCGTCACAATGTTAAATCCCACCTTTCGCTGATGAACCCAGATAGTTAGAGCTTTAGGATTTCCTTCCCCTACAAAGTAAGGTGGAGACTGTCCGTAGAATAAAGCCCCTTATCCTCCCCGATCTCCCTCCCCAGTCCCCCAACAGGCCATACCCAGTTCCCCACACCACTCCCTAATCCACTGATTTATCTCCCTAATCTTCATCTTTTTTTTTTTTTCCTTCTAGACCATGTCACTGGCAGGAGTTCTGAAAAGGAGATCTTACAGCCTATGGAAAGTCATACCATGCCCAAATCCCAGAAACTGGACTGAATTTCTAGTTCACTATTTCCATTTATGTTGTTTGGCCCCAAGTGCACTATAATGTCTGGGCTCCCCATGCATTCCCTTAACAGTGAATATAACTCATACTTTGACTTGTGCACTGTCACACCTGGGTGGCATTTGTTTCTGATCATACAGCTTTTACCCTCCTCCATCCACTCACACTGTATGCCTCTCATCATGGAGTCCCAAAATAGCATTACTCTTGCTTCCCCTTGCCTTCCTGTTCACCCCGTGGGTTCTCCCTCCTTCCATGTCTCTCCTCATCCCATCGTTCGGATTGGCCCCTCAACTGGCTCCTCGCACCACCCACAATCTGGGTGTTGAAAGTACCCATTCACTATTGTCCCTGGTCACCTTCTCTATCTGTGTCCTGGCCTCCTTCATCCCACCTGAGTATCTTTCTCTGTATCTCTTTCCCCACTCCTTAATAATCCATACACCAAATCTGTTTGCCTATTTGGCATTCTGCTCGCTGTCATCACATTTACGTCCTGCACCTTCCTGTCTGTCGTGCTCCCCGGTTCCATACCATCAGCCTCCTCCTTGTTCCCCTGATCCTCCTTTTTCTTATCCCCTCCTACCCCTCTTCCACCAGCCCGTCCAGGACCCGCTCTATTGTGCCCTTCACAATTAACCTCTGCATCCATTCTTTCCATCACAGCATCAGCGACACCAGCAGCAACATCTTCCTCCTCGTCCTCCCCCACACATCCCTCTTCTACAAATGGGCATAGAGAATAAATAGTGATTCTTTTCCCATCCCCCAGTGCCACCCTTTCCCTACTTCCTCTCTCGGTTTACTTTGGACACCCCCAGACTCTTGCCTACTGCTGTGCAAATTTCCACCTCTTGGGCACCATCTGCAAGGGGCCACGAATGCCTTCTGTGTACCACCCTTTCCTCCTTTCCTAGTGTGAGCACCTCTCTTCACTCCACTCCCAGCTCGGGAGGCCCCAGCACCTAGTGCTTCCATGTAGGTCATCGCTTGCCTTCTACCTCTCCAATCCTCCCCCCAGTCCCCCAAGCTGCCTTTGGATCCCCTCTACCTCATCCTTAACCTGTACCAGCTTGTAGCACACTGTGCATCCCACAAACTTCCAATCCCAGTACAGTGTCATGGCCGCACCACACACCGTGCACCTGACCACCTGCACAAAGATACCTGCTCTGGTGATATGCAGTCCCTTCCCCATCATCACAGCATTCTTTTCGAGGCCAAATTATTATTTATAATACACTCTGCAGTATGATAAGACTTAAAAACTTATCCAGCTACTAAAATCAACAGTTGCTCAGCAAAAGCAGGTTCCCACAACCTCCACCAGCAACAACAGTTTCTGCAATATTGCTATGTATGCTATTACATATAGCAAACGTATTGAAAGTATGGCTTAGAGTTACTGGCATAGCTAGTTGAGTGACATTGTGGAGGAAAGAGGGGCTGTATTTCAATGCTTTCCATTTCTCGTGCTATATTTGTTCCCTATGTGCAGGGAACTGGGAAATAACATAGGAGAGTTGGTAGCATTGCACTGCACGCAGACACACACCCCAGTACATTGGGTACGCAAAGATGTTAGCTGCGAATATTTTGCAAATACAAGCAGGAAAAAGAAGGAATACTCTGTGATTACCATATTATTTACAGGAGTCAACTGGCTTATGCCATGCAAGCATCTGTCTTGTATATGAAACAATGAGTTTGGTGATATTTTTTTTTACCAATGTTGTAAAGACATTGGTGAGAGACTGAAAAGGGTCATGCAATTACAAGCAGTATCACAATGAAATATTGTAGTTTGCCTATTAAACATGAAAGGAGGCAAAGATTTTAGAAAACAGTTATGGGCCAAATGGACAAAAAAGAAAAAAGTACATGGTAGGGCATGAAATGTTTATTGGCCATCCGAAGAGGCAGAGGACTAGCACTCAATGTGACAGATGGATTCTAAGCAAAGGAGAAAGGGGGGAAAGTGTGAATAGTGAAAGCACTGTACGTCACCTTTGAGACAGGAAAGGGCAGTGCAATAAGCACGGTTGGCGTTTGAAGAGCCACCATTTTCTGGTGTCAGATATGGAAAGACAGTTATAGAATGAAACCTTGAGCTGTCAGAAAAAGGTGATCTAGTATGGATTGGTTACATGTGATGCCAGCACATCAAAAATAATGGTCAGTCTCACGTCCCTTATGGTGGAATGCCGCCAACAACTATTGCTGGAACACACTTGTGAAATGCAATCTTACTCAGGGTCTTACAACAAATGTCTGCAGGGTTACTACACTCACAGCTGGATTCAGTGACAGCCTGTGCAAGTACATTTGCATGTTATGCACACTAACAGACTCGGTCCTCATTCTCAGCTGAGCAGAAGTGATGTTAAAATCATATTACTCACACAGCAGCATAAGCAGCAGTTGACGAACTGTTGATAGTGCTGTGGAATGCTCCATTAGAGATGGGTTGCAGGCATAGGATAAGGATGCAGCTTGCTGCGAAGCACCTCAAACAGCACTGGTAATGAGCCACATCTTTTGTTTGTAGTAATTTATCACCCAAGAGGAATCATGAAGAATTGAGTGTGTAAGAAGTAGTGAAGACATGGCTTGGACAGAACAAAGGCAGCAACATACTGATGGGAGACTTTTGATTACACGAACCAAAAACTGAAGTGTGAAGGGGAAACATCAACACTGAAAAAAAAATACAGCTATAGTAGGTATAGTAGGTTGATAGGAAGGAAAAGAAAAACTGAAAGACTGTGAAGTAATCCTGAAGCTGTACTGGGGAAAAACAAGGCACACTGTATTGTGCCGACAGTTCAACAAATACAAAAGCGGGCCAAAGAGGACAACATTAACTACAAGATATGACCAATGATGGTACGATGGTGTGGCAGTTGTAGGCTGGGGTACAGTAGTAGCTAGGCACATGAAGAACAGTGGGTACAAGGCAGAGACAAAACAGTACATTCAAGTTAAGTTGACATCAGTGGTAATGAAAATGATCTGGATTTACTTCAGAAATAAACAATAACAGAGTGCATGATAAGAAAGGGGTGGTGGTCAGCGCACCATACAAAATGCAGCTTGGGTTTTGCAGTACGAAGGTCATGGCCGAAAATAAGTAGTTATGTGGCTTTCAGCAGTGAACACATCACTTTCACTACCACTGCAGTTACAGGTCAGGTCTGTACTATTCTGCCTCATGCTTGTACCAATTGTTGTGCATGGGAATAGCATGCACTGTACTGAGCACCACATTATCACATTATTTGCCAGGCCTTACGTTATCAGACATGCCTACTCCCAGGGTCCAATACATTTCAATTGTTTTGACGTCCCCCCCCATTGTACTCTCACTTGCCAAATTGATTCTCTGTGCATACACACTGCAGCAGGACAATCACAACATTGAACAGCATTTGAAATGTGAGAAATAACTGTGTTTCATCAAAGGAAAACTAACTTGGAATATGGAAAGGTCACTGCAGAAAGATGGTCCCGGTCAGCTTTTCAAATGGTAGGAGGGGGCAATGGGACATCACACTGAAGGCTTCATAAGTGACTCGACTGCCTATAGTAATCCACCAAAAAGAAGCAGTGGGTCAGCACAACAAGCAATATTCTAAAGTAGGATTTTATGCTCTACAAACACATAACATGCATAAATGTATATTCATGGGGCGACAGAGACAAGGAACAGACAAGAATATAAAAAATGCAGTATTAGCACAAGTATTAGAGTTTGGACAGTGCTTACATGGTTCCGACTGGCAAACTACTGACAATGAAATGACAAAAGCTACCATAGTACAAGCTGCTTGAAAGCAGGAATATTGAAATTGACAACAAATGCTGCCCCGCAAACAGGGACGAGAAACAACCAAGTCATCGAGACTTGGGACCACTGGGAGAGAGTAGAAAGAAGAGCAGCTTGCCCGACAACATCAGTGAAGAGCATCTATCAACAGAAGAGAAGATGCACGACATCACCATGAGAAGTTTCATTCCATTTTGTTGCATTACAACCAAATATGGATTGTATTTATGCAATTAGGTGATGGTAGCAACCAGTGCAAGATATCAGTGCAAACACCAAAAATACACACACACACACACACACACACACACAAAAGGCTTGCAGTATCCAGACTGTGGCACCATAGAGACAAAGGAGGAAACTGACGTGTATCAGGTGGTAGTGCTGAATGTGTATGCATTCCACTTCTGAGGCTACATAGCCATCACAAATGCTCATTTTATATCGAGGGAATGCCGGCGGGGGGTAGAGATCACAGAAAGACAAGAGAGCACACCATGACTGCAGCTGCTCACGACACCACTACCCACCACCCACCCACAAAAAAATACCATGCATTACACAAAACGTACAAGAGGTGCACAACTTATAATGGCGAGTTGCAGTCGCATCCACTTCACCCTACACCACATCTGTAATTATGGAGAAAAGGAAAATGCTATGTTGTTGTTGTAAATTGATTCGGCAGCCATGAATGGTGAGAGGTTCCAGCCACAGATCACCTAAAACAGACCCAATAGAAGGAAGGGGTGAAGCACAGTCTGCTCATAAATGGACTATGCAGCTGTGAGTACTTGGGTCCCCAGTACCTAGGCATAACCACCACAAGTAGACAACTAGAACCAGGTGCACTGCATCACAGAGGTATGCAACACAAGTGTAGGTGGAGAGTCACCCATTGATGGAGGTGTGTTGCAGCGACCACATTCGTATCTTCAATGCCACCAACTAGTGTGGACATGCACACAGCTGAAAAATGGAAAAACAGAACATGCAGACGAGCAGACAATATATACACCTTCCACAATCACGTTTCTCTCTCTCTCTCACTATCCCTCGACCGCAACAGCAATCCTCAGAAGGGGAGACTAAAACAAAATATAAATTATATTATGCAGACAGGCAGGTGATGGGAAACTACTCGGAAGACCGCAGAGAAAAAATAAAAAGACTGAATAACATTGCAGGATCAATAATGTGGTAACCGAGAAAAAAATGAGGGGACTAAAGTGTGGCATTGCTGGGAAATGAGTCAATCACACATGAAGGTGCGTTTGGGCTCCAGAATGGGGACTGTAGCTTTCACAGCATCACAGACAGCAATTATTTTTGACTGGAAAGGAGCTAAGAAATGAATGAAAAAAATACCAGAATGTCAGTCCATGGACCAGGAGATAGAAAACGAATGTGGCATAAATCAGAACTAATCAACAGTAGTATATGTGGGTTTTTTTTGTTTGTTTACATTACTTTTTTATATGCAACTTACATCAACAAACAGTGTATTATTTTTGTGAAGCCTTATTTTCTCTCCCGAAGGAAACTGTGCCTTGTGGCTGTATTGGGAGCCCTTGAATGTCACTAGATGCACTTCTTGAGGTAACAGAAAAGATACACACATGATAACAGAGGATCCATTCCATTGCGAATGAAACCTATAGACTAAAAATGTATATCCTGGAAGTTGCAGCTCAGGACTGAAAGAATGATCTGATGGTTCTGATCTACAGGCAAAACCAGCATGCATAAAGTGTATGTGTGTCTTTTCTGATGCATGGAGAAGTGCGTCCAGTTGACAGTGAGGAGACACAGACTAGAAGATGTAATGAAAAAAGACTACAATAAACTGAGCAGTAAAATAAATTTTTTCTTGTGCATAATTGTAGACAAGCACAGTACCAGGTCAGACACTGAGGAAAATCAGTGTAGAAGTATTACACATGTACTATTACTTTTTGCAAAGATCCATTCTGGCACCCATCACTAACTGTAAGTATTGGGGCTGGGAAAAAAAAGAACATGAAGCATGATTATAGAGGACAGGGAAAGTAGCATGTTTTACATTGGAACACCCTCAGAGACATTCGAGCAGTGCCGAAGCATGCACCCCCTGTCTTTCAACTGTATCAGTAAGCCGGGACTTGCAGTGGCAGAGAGACACTGTACATTGTGATGGGGAGAAAAAAATAAGACTTCACCAAAAATACACTTTGTGAGATGCGATTCCGGTGACTTCAGAGGAATTTGAAAGTCAAGGGGGCCACAGGTCAGGGAAAAGGGAGACAATACCTTGGGGTTCAACATTGATTATGCGGCAGTGAATACTTGACTATGGAGCCACTGAATGATTCCCACAAAGCCAGATGAATTTTGGGTGCAGGACTGGTGACCTCACACTCAGGGCATGAATAGACACTGAGTCACTGATCACGGAATCATAGTTTCAAGGAGTCTAACATGAATGGTCATAACACACAAAGTGAACGTACTAAGTATGCAACACCCACCACTCTCTCGCTCGCTATGCCTTGTACAGCACATGACTGGGGTCTTTTTCGTTTCATTATGGCAATTTATAATGAAATATTTTGTTTATTTAGGCAGAGAGGCAATGATACAAACTAGAAAAATACACGGCTGCATTGCAGTCAAAGTGCATAACACCTTATAGAGTCAGAGCCACATCATGTAGACAGATAGAAACAGGGTCTGGGTCAGTACAGTAGCGAAGTATTTCAGACTAAATCACCTGGTTTGCTTCACTAAATGAGGGTGCATGTGGTGAACATGCCACATGCTGCCCCAATGAAACAGTGCACCATCAGAAAAATAGACAAATGACTCACCGCCACTATTAGAAAACAGAACGGAACTGTGCTGACAGGAACCCGCTGGAGACTGCCATGGTTACAGGTTGGTGATGAATAAAGAAATTAAAGGGGCTTACCTGCGTGCTAGTGCACATCAATGTGGGTGGGTCTTGACTCCTAGCATCATAGGGATCGTACTGCTGGCGGATAGGATTTCAGCCGTCCCGGCTGAAATTACAAAATGTTTAAACTACACAACCATGCAATACAAATGCTAAACATGGGATTTACAGCAACTGTGGCAGCCAGCAGGTCACAAACTAAGAATGAGTATGTGTGGTTAGATTTTCGGGATCGGAGGCTGACAGTGTCCCTTTAAGCCAACTTCACTACAACTCTTTCCTCGTACTCACTAGTGGTTTCACAAGAAATCCACCCCTTTAGTCTTAGATGTAACATTAAAGTTTCTGTGCAAAAAATTTGCAAAATCTCCAACCAAATTCAAAACAAAGCGCATTTTAGAGTATTTCATGGTTAGATGTAACCAGGAATAAGTCAGTCTTTCTATTATGTTAACCTTTACACAAAGCAGTGAGCATATTCACAGTACAGCCTCACAGTTGGGCGTCAGTTTTATAACAGAAAAGAGTATCGGTGTGTTACCGTGTAACAGCTAAGCACTATACCAGGTAGATGCAGCACATTTACAGAGATTATCAGGGTTGCTCTACCAGTAGGTTCTTTGCCTCTCTTTCCACCTACAACCCCCATCTACCTATCCTTGGCCTTCCAGGTCCCCTTGCAGGGTCCCCAACATCCTGGAGGATTCCTTGGATCAGGCCTCATTCCCTCCTAGGTGTTATTTCTCATTCCCTCCCTGTCACTATCCCTCTATAACTACAACGCCTAACCTCAGGAGGATTTACAATCACCCGAACTTCCCTTCCCCCTTGCAGGGTTCATCACATCCAGAAGGGTTTTCTTTTTGGGTCAGGCCTTATTTCCCCTCCTAGGTGTTAATCACACTTACTCTCTCTCTCTCTCTCCCTCTCTAATTCCTCCTCCAGTCCCCTGTCCCCTTGCAGGGTTCCCCACATCCTGAAGGGGTCTCTCCGGGACACGACTCTGCACTATCTGTCATCTCATCCTCTCTCTCTTTCACCCTTTGTTTCATGATAGCACTTGTTCACTTATTACCATTGCACTTATTAATTGTTCTCACAAATTACATATGTATGCAAGACTATTTGTAACAACTGCCTTAGTTAATTGTATGCTATGTTGATCTTTGTAACTTGAATGTAAAATGTCCCATCCCTATTGTACCCCTTCCCCCCAGGTTGTACCGGGAGACGAGCAACCTGTTGCTCAGTGTGTCTTCCTGGTAAAACATTTCAATAAATAAACTATTCAATTGGGTATGTGCAGGAACCTTTGGAATTACCTCCCCAATCAAGTAGCTGCAGACCTGTGTGAGAGAGAAGGGCTGCACTGGACTTTCTCTGGAGACTGCAGGAAGTGTGAGACTCAGACAACCTAAAGCACGACTCTGACAGAGTTTCAAAGTGAAAATTAATGTAAATTTTACTAAACTGCTGTGCAACGTGCAGAAACAGTTTTCCTAATGAAAAACATTAGCATTCAACACTATCAACATAAAACGTTTTGTAATAACTGTACCTTGCATAAACTGTAACACATTCACATCTTGTCTTCTTTTCCCACACGTCTACACCTGCTAACCCCTGGGGACTGTAGGCTATATCACCACTCATCAGCCCTCTAGTTAACCAATATCAATACCCAGCACTAGGCCACACCTTGAACCTCAGTCACTGCACAGTCACTTTCACTTCCCTTAAAGGGCATTGCAGTGGCTACTAGGCCTATATCCACCTCAGTCAGCCCACTCACCCCGTAAAACCCAGATACCCTTCCCTGGTATCTATTACTGTAACTTTTGCCTTAAAACACTTAATTCTCTCTCCTTTGGCTGGTTGCAGTGTACTACTGGGATACTTCCTGTGCCAGCAGGCAGGAAGTTGAAAAGATAAAACAGTCATACATCCTCTGCATCCCCATGTGGATCCCTCAGTTCACTTCCTGCCTCCAAAGTAGCAGGAACTTTTGAAACAGAACTCTGTCCCTTGGTGACAGAACTGAAGTATTGGTTAAGACTGTAATTGTTTTCTTTTACATTACATTGCGATCTTGACATCCTCTTGAGGTGCAGGAAGAACTCTGACTTCTTCAGCCACGCTGCTGTACAGCCTGCTCCCCCCCCGAACACCACTCGACAGCAACTCTGCTCCTTCTGAGGAGGTGGCTGCCTCATCCTCTCGCCCACCTGAGGTCATTCAGCAGTCCACTCTGCAACTGGCCCCATATCTAATCGAAAAACTAAATAGAGCATTTGCATTAGATCTTATAGTTTTTGATTTGCATGCACTGACATCCCCTACAGCCCAAGCACACAAGAAGGCCACTAAAAAACACACCCTGTCTCTCCCATCAGACAAGGAGGAACCGCTGGTCCACTGCCATGGCAAGAAAAAGAAGCAGTCCCATTCCCCTCACTCTGTTAATGATAGCTTCGGCCATCATAAGTGGAAGAAGCATCGGGCCAGATCTCCGTCCTCATCAGATACCAGTTCATCCTCACCTGAGGAGGGAGAACTCTTTAGCAGTTTGTCAGATGAGAACACGGGGTCAGCAAGACACTTTGATCTGGAGGACCTAGGTCTCTTCATTAAGAACGTCATGGCAGAGATACACCTAGGCACTTCCCTCACCACTATGAAACCAAACAAGCCGGCCTTCAAACTGTCATCCTCATCTAAGCCATCTATAGCATTCCCCCTTCCACCAGCAATTGAGGACTTTCTTAAAGAGAAGTGGCAGGGACCAAAGAAACCTTACCCGGTACCACGCTGGGTTAACAAACTGCCAAAATTTGACAAGAAGTCAGAAACATGGCTGAACCTGCCCAGAATCGACTCTCTGATATCAAATCTGACCAAGAAGATGATCATTCCTGCAGACAGTGGGGTCACTCTCCATGACCTGGTAGACTGCAATGTAGATTCATCTTTAAAGAAGATCTTCCAGGTATCCACAGCTTCCCTGAAGGTAGCAGCAACCAACCCATTTTCAGCTAGTGCTGTGCTATACTGGGCCATGGATTTGACTTTTTAGCTGGCAGAGGATTCAGAAAAGAACAAAGCAATGCTTCAGTAACTCCAGCTGGTCGGACTTGCCTTGGCTTATTCAGCAGATGTTTCAGAAGATGCAGTTTCTTGTGTGGCCAGAACTGTGTTCTACAGACCTCTGCCAGGTGCAGTCTTTGGTTAAGGGCCTGACAGGTAGACTCCTCCTCTAAGGCCCATTTGGTAAATGCCCCATAAGAAGGCAGACTTCTCTTTGGTTTGGCTCTGAAAAAGGCTGTGAAGGAATCCAGAGAAATGGCTAAGGTTCACATGCCCCAATCACAATCCAGGGAAAAATCATGGGCTGACAGGTCCCAATGGCCATTTCATAGCCAATCCTACAACAAAGGACAGATCAGAGGTTTTTCCAACCAAAGATCCTGGTTTTCCTCTCGTAACCAATGTAACAACAGAGGTGGAGGAAGCGGCAACTGTGACTGTGGAGTCTCTACAAAGAAATCACAATGAAACCATCCGGAACCATCCCTTCATAGGGGGCAGACTATCAGATTTCTTCAGGGAATGGGTTCATACTGCAACAGACAGATGAGGTCTGGACACTGTCAGCTAGGGATAGCTCATCAAATTCGACACAAAGCCCCCAGTACCTCATGTCGTCCCCTCACCTTTTTCCCATCCAAGCAGCAAGCGATGCTGCAGGTCATAATGGACTTAAAAAAGAGGCCATAGAACAAGTTCCCGTTCTAGAGCACAACAGGGGCGTTTACTCCCTCTTCTTCACCGTTCTAAAATGCACAGAGGGTTCCATCCAGTCCTGGACCTCAAGTTTCTAAATGGCTTCATCCGCAGCAGACCCTTCAGAATGGAAACACTGCTGTCCATCATCAGGGAAATCCATTAGGGAGACTTACTGGCATCCATCAATTTACAAGATGCTTATTTTCATATCCCCATCCAGGAATCTCACAGGCAGTATCTCAGATTCAAGGTTCAGGACAGGTGCTTCCGATTCAGAACCCTTCTATTTGGGCTTTCCTCTGCCCCAAAGAGTGTTTTTCAAGGTCCTGGTAGCAGTCATTGCACACCTACACAGCCAGGGGATCCATCTTTTTTCATATCTGGATGACAGCCTGATATGACCTGGGTTCAAATTGGCTGTACAAGCAGTGGTGGAGGTGGTTTGCTGCCTGTCCACAAACAGTTTCATCATCAGCAGGCAAAAGAGCTCCCTGTTCCTGACACAGACTCTAAATCACTTGGAAGCGGACTTCCAGACTTGCAAGGGCAAGGTCTTCCCCACTTCTGTAAAGTTCAGGGACCTATAAGTCACACTTCAGAAGTTTCAGCATTCTTCCCATCTCCCAGCTCAAGTATTCATGCAGCTGATAGGGACCATGGTTTACCTGGCGTATACAGTTCTGTGGGCCTTAATTCACATGCGTGCCACGCAAGTAACCCTCCTCAAAAACAGTGGTCCCCGTACAGACACATTCCGAACTACAAGGTAGCTCTCCTGACTCACATGAAGGACAGTCCGCGTTGGTGGGCGGTGAAGTGGAACATCAGGTAGGGCAACAAGCTGGGCCACCCTCATCAGATCAGAATTATCACCAATGCCAGCCTCAGAGAGTGGAGTTCCCATCTGAACTGTCTGTCTGCTCAGGGAAAGTGGTCCCTGCTGGAATCCCAAATCAGCATCAATGTACTGGAAATGCAAGCAGTTTGTCTAGCACGTCAAAATTTCAGGCCCCATGTGTACAGGTGGGATGTTCTGATCCTTACAGAGTACTAGATCATGATGGCATACATCAACCAACAAGGGGGCATGCAGAGCACTCGAATGCTAAGAGAATGTCTCCTCTTGCTCCACTGGGCCAAACATCTTCTCTCCAGTCTGGCAGCTGCTTATATCCCAGGGCAGAACAATGTCATAGTGGACTGGCTCAGCCGCCAGGACATTCTGCCAGAGGAGTGGGAACTAGAGAGCAGTGTATTTCACTTTTCATCCACCAGTAGGGCTCTCCACAGGTGGATCTCTTCGCATCCAGACAAAATGCCAAAGTTCAACAGTTCTGTCTCACCAGGGATAAGCTGGCAGTTACTCAAGATACTGCCTCCCTCCACTGGGGTCATAAATTACTGTACACCTTTCTCACCATTCCACTGCTACCCAGAGTTCTCCACAAGGTGGCTCAAGATGGGGCCGAATTAATCTTAGTATGCCCTCACTGGCTACGGCGCCCATGGTTTCCACACCTGGGCCACATGGCAAAGGATCCTCCGCTCATATTCCAAATACACACAGATCTTCTTCATCAGGGTCCTATAATGCATCCAGATCTCCACAATCTATCCCTCTCGGCCTGGAGATTGAGCGGGAGTCTCTAAAGGAACTCAGCTACTCCACAGCAGTAATAGAGACGATGAACCTCTCCAGACGCCAGTCTTCCTCTAAGGTATATTACAAGATTTGGCATAAGTTCTTATTCTGGCTTCACTCCAAATGGCTGGCTGATCCCTCAGTATCCCTTCCAATCCTCCTTCAATTCCTTTGAGAGGGTTTTGATATGGGTCTGCAGCCTGCAACTCTATGGGTCCAGGCCTCTGCCTTAGGGGCCCTTCTTTTGGTGGACACCGGGAGTCACTGGAGTCTCATCCCCACTTCAAGCGTTTTCTGAGGGTGGCTGCTCTAAAGCATCCACCAGTGAAATCTGTTTTCCCTCCATGGCGCCTCAATCTGGTTCTCAAGGCCCTCACCAGGGCTCCCTTTGAACCTCTAGGGGAGGCATCCCTGCTTCACCTCTCAGTGAAAGTCGCCTTCCTCATTGCTGTCACCTCGGCCAGACAAATCAGCAAACTGGGCGCACTATCTATCAAAAAACCATATATGATTTTTCATCAGGACTCCGTAGTCCTTCACACAGATCTGGGCTTCTTACCTAAGGTAAAAACTCTGTTCCACTGCAATCAGGAAGTGATAATCCCCTCATTCTGTCCTAACCCTAGCAATGACAGGGAAAAAGACTGGCACACTCTGGATCCTAGGCGGGCCCTGAAACTGTACCTTACATGAACCGAGGCTCTGTGAAAGTCATCAGTCCTCTTCGTGCTGACAGCGGGTCCAAATATAGGAAAAAAGGCTTCTAAGGGCTCTATTGCCAGATGGATCTGCTCCTGTATCTGCACCGGATATGTGGAAGCTGGGGTCCCTCTTCTGGGGCCAGTTAGAGCCCACTCCACCTGAGCTATGGCCACTTCATGGGCAGAATTCAGAGATGCTCCCCCAGCAGACATCTGCAGAGCAGCTACCTGGTCATCTCTGCACACCTTCACAGAATTTTATAAACTGGATGTGGCTGCCTCAGTGGCAGCCTCCTTTAGTCGTAGCATTCTACAGGCTGTGGTGGCCTCATAAGTCTCTGTTCTACTTTCTTCCCACCCTGGGATTCCTGGGTCTTACTGCTTTTGTATATCCCAGTGGTACACAGCCCCGTGACCAGTCAAAGGAGAGAGAAATCTAAATTTAAGTACCTGTAAATTTTCTTTCTCCGACTGCTGGTAGCAGGGATGATCCCCTCCCTGAATGTATAAAGCTGGCCAGTTGTCTGGGTTCAAAGCTAACGTTCTGTTGTTAGGTTTATGTTTTTTTATAGGCGGTTGATCTGGATGGATCCTGTAACTTCTGTTGGGAGCTTTGGAAATATCGAAGGGATCCAAGTGGAGATGCAGAGGATGTCCAGCTGTTTCATCTTTTCAACTTCCTGCCTGCCTGCTGACACAGGAAGCACCCCAGTGGTACACAGCCCTGTGACCAGCAGTTGGAGAAAGAAAATTTATAGGCGCTTAAATTTAGATAAACTCTATTCACTTAAACTCTATACATTCACATTCACTGTTACTTGCATCACATAGCATTACATTTCAGATTACATCCCCCCATAGTCTTTAGAAATCACAGTCTTTCAGTAGATGGACAGTAGTCTTTGCAGTTAGGAGGATTCAAACTCAAAACAGAGAAGTGTGTCCCTCTTGAACTAGTCCCAAGATAACGAATAAATTGTACTGTACCACATCCCTTTAGGCTGAAGAAAATTATGTCCAGGATGTGATGAGCTGGCAGTCGATTCGATGATGGTAATCATGGAGGCACCTGAAGTTACAATCTTCTTGGCTGAGGCTGAAAACACTTATGGGAAAACAGGTACTTGAAGCAGCAGGCTAATCTAAACACTAGCCCTGCTCTCACTTACTGCTTTACTATCCCTAGAACTGGGATATAGGTGATCCCCTGTATCTATTAACTTTAACTGAAGGCTGGTCCCCCAGGCACTATCAAACTTGTAGGCCTCTAGGCTGGACTTCCTCTGGTCTGGTCCCTTCAGGTCACTTTCCCTGCCCAAACTCCTTTACTATGAGCGGTGCAGCTCCTTTTATACATTTTGAGCATTCCATTTTACAAAATCCTGGTCTCTGACTGGACAAAACCCTGTTCCAACCCTCAGCACCAATCCAATTAAACTCCCATTTGGAATTCTGCAGCAGTATTAGCCACAATTGAATCCTGACTTTTGAATTCCAATTTTCTTGCCTGAAAAATTCCAAGGCTGCCTTGTCCCGTCAGCCTGGACCACTGGACTAAGTATATTGCATACTTAACTTTTAACACAAATAAATTACTATAGTACAAAGTCTAAGCATTTTTACATCTTCCTCATGTGAAAGTTTACTTTCCCCACTTTCTCCTACATATTTTTCTCAGAAATTAAGTCATAGGAACCCAGAGTCGCTAATGCTTGAAGTTCAGCTATTAGAAAACAAACAGCTTGCAGTGACTTTCCCCCACTGTCAAGAACTAAATAACTTCAACAACTAGCCATTTCCTCTTTAAATGGCTTCTGTGTACAAGTCTGGAGCCCAGTCTGTTTAAATATTCAATTTGTGTAACAAAACTCCTCCCTGGGGCTATCTTATGGGTGTCTGAAACATATCCTGCCCTAAAGCATGCACCCTTTCCTGGCTTCTCCTCCACCCTGCCTCCCTGCAGCATGGATCCTGATTTCCAGTCACTCCACCTTCCCAGGTTAGCGACCCCCCTTTCCTGAAATTTTTACCACTAAAAGAATATTCCCAGTTAATGTGCATCCCGAGCTATATTCCTGCCACGTTTGGCACAAATCTGACTTCAAATGGCTCAACAACACGTTAGAAAAAAAGTTACATTTCTGCAGTTTAAAATCTGGCTGATTTGTTTTTCCTTTATACTAACATGCTTCAAAGAACTCCATTTTTAAAATGATTGTCTGTGTCCCTTGGACTGTTAGCTAGCCCCCCTTTTTTATTTTTTTATAACATTTAAATCACAGTTTATATGTATTTCATCGTGTGAATTCCACTTGTGTATTTTGTTCCCTGAGCATTTCTCCTGCCACTCTAAAATGGCACCTAGCTTGCGCTCCATTATGTATGTGGTAGCCCATCCCCTTTAATGTTCTGCGTGCCCCTTTTTTATTTATTTATCAAAAATCAATGTTAGGCCGTGCCTGTAGAAAAATCCTGGCACTTGCTGCCTGCTAGTCTGGCCTCCTGCCAGTGAGAGGAGTGCTCTTACTGCATCTCATTCTCCAGCTGAACACGCTTGGCAGGCCTTAGCCTGCTCCTCAACCGCTGTCGCAGTTTGCTGTTCAGAGGGGATTTTTCCCTCAGCACAATAGTACTATGCTCAGGAGTTGATGATTGGCTCTCTTATTTTCGCCTTTGCTTTTGGCACCTCGGCAACGCGCAGCTGCTGCTCTGCAATACTTAAACTCAGCAGCAGACTGCATTAATTATTAAACAGAGGCACAAGTTTCGAATTTTTAAAAATAAAGCACATTTCACTGATTTTACTCAGGCTGGCCACTCTATACCACTGGACCACTAGGGCTGTGACCCGCTAGCCAGGGCAACCAGTTACTAGCTCTTTGGCTACCACATTGCACCCATTACCTATTTTACTGTAGGGTGACAGAACATTTACTTTTCTATAGCATTGTATGTGTGTACAGTACTATGTACAAAATGTGTGTAAGCAGTCTCATTTCTCTCACTATTCCCCTGTACTACTACTAATATGCTCATAACTATTCATTTTTGTTATTTTTGCAGGATCCACCCTCTCTCTCTCTCTATTGACTGATCCCAGCCTTTAACCTCCTCCCAGGTGACTCTTATACAACTAAGGTACCCAGTTTTAATCTGTTTTTGTGGAACAGTTGTTCTACAGCTGTCACATCATCCCTCCCTTCTTTTTCCCTCCCTGACCATGACCTTCCCTTTTACCCTATCCCATCCTGTTTTAAATCTATCCACCATCTCCAGGGAGATCACCTTCTCTGGGAGTTTGTTCCACCCCACGACCACTCTATCCCTGAAGAAATGCCTTCTTATCTCCTTCTTGAACATTCTTCCTGCCAACTTGAAACAGTGCCCCCTTGTGGTTTTGTTTCCACTAACACTGAAGAGGTTCTCTGTTCACTTTACTGGTGCCTTTTTAGGTATTTGAAGGTCTCAATTATGTCCTCCCCCCAAAGCAAGTACATGTTGTGGTCCCCAGCCTCTCCTCATAAGTCTTGCCATGCTGACCGTGAACCATTTTCGTCGCCCTTCTCTGGACTGCCTGTAGCAGGTTTACATCCATTTTAAGGTGAGTCGCTAGTATTGTATGCAATACTCTGGGTGCAGCTGCACCAAGAACCTGTAGAGTGGAAATATGACCTTCTCCTGCATGCTCATGATTCCCCTCACAGTACAGCCCAGCATCTTGTTGGCTTTGACTGCCAGCTTCCTGCAGTGTGGCAGATGTTTGAAGTCACTCATGATAGTCACCCCCCAAGTCCTCTTCTTCCTCTAATTTGGTTACCAGGACCCCCTCCCCAGGCTGTGCTAAGACATCAGATTCTTTCCTCTTATGTGCATGATCTTGCACTTCTTTGCATTGAACCCAAGCTGCCATATTCCCGTCCACTTCTCTAGCCTGGCTAGATCTTCCTTTGTGTCAGAAAGCACTCCCCCAGTACCACCCTCTAGGTCCTACCCTTCAGCCAGTTTGCCACACATCTAGTGAGGTTCCCCCTACCTCCAGATCCTCCAGTTTCCTGATAAACCTTCTCTGGAATACGGAGTCAAAGGCCTTCTGATGTGCAAGTGCAAGACGTTACCTGCTTGGCACTTGTCTACTGTTCTTGCTACTCTGTCAGAAAAATTGATCAAGTTTGTTTGGCATGACCTACCCATCATAAACCCATGTTGCCTCCCATCCTGGGGACCATTCCCTTCCAGAAACTCTACCAGGCTTTATTTATTTATTCATTCATCCCCCTCAGCCTTCCTGTGGCTTTCCCATGGCCCCACTCATTCAGGCTCTCATGTTGATCCTCGTTTATCCTCCCAAGCAGCTCCAGTTCTGCCGCATATTGTCCATCAGACCTTCTCTGGTCTGACCTGTAAAGCACACCTGATGTATCCGACTGGTCCCCAGTGGAGGCTGACCCAGGGACATCGTCGGGAGGGGCAAGAATGGTCCATGCTGTGTGGCCTGGGGTGTTGTAAGGAAGCTTACATGAGACTGTCATCTAGGGCAGTGGTTAGCCATTTTCCCATTTTCTGGGGCCCCATCCACCTCCCCTGCTATATGACCGCAGCAGTGTCCTGGGGCAGGGGTGCTTGATGTGTGGTTACCCACGCCAAAGAACACCTCTGCAGTTCCACCACCAGAAGCTGCAACTGAGGTGGCACATGGCAACCCACCCATCCTGGGAGGGAAGCATCCAAAGGACGCTCTGAAGTCCCTCCCTGTCTGCCTCTGCTTCTTGCCGGCTTTATTTTATTTGAAAATTGGTGACCAGGAAAGGCACACTCAGCTGAGGCTCATTTATAGGTGCAACCTGGGGTGAAGAATAGGGGATGCAAAATACGTAGCCCAGACACAGTGCACGGTTACAATAAAGAGCAATCAGAGAGAAAAGATTAATTACAAGAGTAAGTGCAAAATGAACAGTCAAAGTTGAGGCAACAAAATAAGGTGTTTCAGCCACTCTACACTGGATTAGGAGGCAAATGCAAGGGTAACAGTCAAGTGGACAGAAAACAGGAGTTGGGGGATGGCAGGAGTTTCAGGGACCACGAGGAGGCAGTGAAGTGAAGGGAAGAAGATAATTGGTTCCATAGTGATGAGAGATTATAGGAAAAAGCTGATTGCCCAGCAGAGGAGCAGGGATGAGGAATGGCAAAAGTGCGAGGATCCCTAGTGTGGAGCAGGAGGCAGAGGTGATGGAGAGTAAATGAGAGGTAAGAGGGAAGGCACCCAAACCAGTATTTGGATGTGAATGAGGCACAGTGGATCTGGCAACATGAGGGTAGAGGGAAAATGACTAAAGAGGAATAAAGAATTAATCTGAAAAAAGTCAGAAGTTATCAAACTGGAAGACCCATGCAGCAGAGAATTCATGGCAGGCTTTCCATTTAAATGGGCTATTAACAACAAGGTTAGATATCTGGTCGGTAAAGATCTCTTCTAATCTCTCCTCCTTATTTAGACTAAATTAGGAAAAGCTCTCAGGGGAAGTGCGGACAGACATAGCATGATGGGCAGTTCTGCTCTTTTCTCTGAGGGGCAGAATTGCCCCCTTTAAAATGAATATCTTGCCCTGTTTTATATTTCTATTTCAGGCCCTGCCCATTAGCATCCCTGCTTCCTATTGGGGACAGGTGCAGAAACTCCTCCTCCTGTCCTTTGTATGGGCTAAAGGCAGGCATAGGATAAGTGGGAGAATGTTGTCCCTAACTAGGGAAGAAGGAGGTTTCACAGTTGGCACCTATTGTCACTGGATTAAGCAAAGACGCTATATGGGGTGGCATGAAATTGAGGCACAGCAATGTCTCATCATTCTTCTGTTCGCACTGCCCCATGGTACCCTCTCCACCAGGATTTGGCATGAGGTCACCAACCCTTGGACCAGGTACACCCTCAGGGTGCTAGGACAAACCAGAGCCATTAGGAAAACACCTAATGGGGAGGACCCCTCTCAATATTAATTGAAGGTCCAGACTTCCCCCAGCTCCTCACGGACCCAGGTTACACAAGGTGGAATAGAGCATTGCTAACCAGGTACCAGCCACTGCTAAGCAACAAACCATTATTAACATTTAGATGGTTGCAGGAGAAATTTGGCCTCCCACAGAGTTGTTTTTTTTAAGATATTTTACGTATCTGCAGGTGAGGCACTACGCACACTCTAACAACTTAATGCGAAACAAAAAATAGAGAGCTCACTTCTCTGGAAGACTTCTTGTACTGGGGGTAATGCTGGTAGATGTGTGTTTGTGTATGTTGGGGGGGAGGGGGCAGTGTTCAGGGCCCATAAAATGTTACTGGAAGAGGACCACCCAGAATTCTCTAACTTGAAATCCCAGTGGGAATCAGAGGTGGGGATCAGCATAACTGAGGAAAAGTAGAAGAAGGTGTGGGAAAGAGGTGGGAAGTTAGCCTCCCAAGGGTGGAGAGAGTACTGGTGGAAATGTATGACAAGAGTCTTCCACAGTTCCTCAGTAACATCCCACTTCAAGATGGGGAACACCAACTTATAGTGGAGGAGTTGTGGTTAATTAGGAACACACTGTCATATATTTTGGGTGTGCCTGAAGATTGCCCCTTACTGGACAAAAGTACAGTCAGAGCGTGGCAGGTTATGGAGTTGCCACATTCCCCTAGATTTCAAAGTGCTAATATTGGCAGTGAAAGTAAACAATATGGAGAACCACAAATGGCAGAGTTTTCTCAGACTTCTCTGTATGGCTGCCCAGAAAGAAATTACTGTAAATTGACTGAAGTAGACACCTCTTTTCTTTGAGTCCTTGGTGCACAGAGTTGGGGAAATACAGAGTACAGAGGAAATAACAGCTAAGCTCAGGCTAACTCTTGAGAAGGACACAGAACAGTGGACTGGGTGAATCTCTAGGCTAGGTGGGGACCAGCCAGTTTCGATTGACTTAAATGGTCTAGGGAAGGGAACTGAGTTGTGATCCCTGGCTTCCCTGTATAAGGCTAGTACACTAGCTACCTTTCTCAAGTGATTATATAGCTATCGTGCATATCTATTCCAGATGTCATGTTAACAGAGACATATGTTTTAGCCATGGTTGGCATAATTCATTCTGGTTTAATTTTTTGCATTTTTCTCTGTCTCAACTGGTTGTCTCATTTTCATGCTTTGAAGGACATCAATACACATTGAATAAAACTATCTAGACCCTATTTACAAGTCTTGATACATTCACAATCCAAAGATGTTGACAATAGTATGTTATTTGTATTGATTTAAAAATAGTACAGACATTATACAATCCAATGTCACTATATTGTCATATTAATGTACTGATTTGTAATGTATTTTCTATGTCCTAATAAAGCTGAGTTTAAAAAAGAAAGGAATAAAGAGAGCAATGATGAGTACAAGACAGGGAGTTGTCAACAAAGTGGCAGGAGTTGCAGAGGATGCCCAGTCTGGCCAGGGAGGTTGAGGGAGCAGTACTATAGACCACATCCATGTAGTTAATGACTGGGTCACCATTTTGGTGATAAGCTCATGGCAGACCTACAGAGATGGACAGTCTTTATTGCAGTACAAGGCACCAAGTTAAGGGCAGATCTTGTCATGGATGGCAAGGATTTGGGCAAAGAAGTCAAGTTTTCTGTCAAGCCACACACTGAGGTACTTGAAGGATTGCACCACTTCTAGAGGGGTGCCATCCAGTGTGGAGGAGATAAGTAGAGTTGGGAGTCTCACCAGTTTCTGACTGGTGCCAAAGGTTATAGACACAGTTTTGTTTGTGTTGACCCAGAGTGTGTTTAAGTGGAACCAGTGCAGGACATTGTGGAAGTCATGCTGGAGCAGACCTTCCACAGCTGTGCTAGAGGGACCAGAGGTGTAGATGACTGTGTCTTCTGCATACATGCATAAGAAGAGTTGGAACAAGCCAAGATAGGTCATTAAGGAAGATGGAGAACAGGATGGGCCCCAGGATACAGCCTTGTAGGACCCCTGCTTGGATGGCATATGGAGGTGAACAGGGCACTGTACTGACTGCAGACAACCTGAGAGGTAAGAACTGCACCAATCAACAGCAGGAGCTGAGAGGCCGGAAGAACTCAGTTTATCTAGGAAGAGTGAGTTGGACACCAAGTCAGAGGCCTTGGCCAGATCAATGAAAATGGCAGCTGTGATATGCCCTTGATCCATCCCTGAGAACATAGAATCAGTTACACGCAATAGGGAGGAGACAGTGGAGCGATATTTTCAGGAGCCAGACTGGAACGGGGAGAGGAAATTGATGAAGGATAGAAAATTGGAGAGTCTGGTGTAAACAAGATTCTCTTGCAGCTTAGCAAGGGAAGGGAGGAGGGGTATTGGCTGGAAGTTATTCGGGGAGGAGGGGCCCACCACTTTGTGGAGTGGAAGAACTTTGGCCAACTTCCAGGACTGAGGAACAACATTGAGGGGGAAGAAGAGGTTGAGTAGGTGAATCAGAGGAGATGCTATGGCAGGAGCAGAGATATGGAGTATCTTGATTTGCGCAGGTTAAGGGAGTAAAGGGCAGTCAAGGTTTTCTGGGTAGAAACAGGGGAAAGAGGAAACTCTTGGGGTTAAGAGGAGGGGGAATGTGAGTCGGAACGGTGGAGGCTGGAGGGTAAGTGGAAGGGAAGAGCACAAGTGGTGAAGAACTCATTAAATTGAGCAGTAACAGAGGAGGGATCAGATACCGGTGAACCATTTACCAGAAGAACTGGAGGGGTGGACTGGGAGGGAGGGTTGAAGAGGGAGTGAGTTACATTCCAGAACTTTGAAAGGGCATTAAGGTTTTTCTGACAGTTGGCCTTGAGATATTGTGATTGTGCAGCCCAGACAGCCTTTGTACAGGAGTTTCTGATAGTCCTATATAAGACAAGGTCAGGAAGGAGTGAGATCATTTGTAACGTGCCCAAGTGAGATCACTTGTGTTGCATGAGTTAATGATTTCAGGGGTGAGGGTGAGTTTTGACCCTGGATTGTCTGAGTGAAGCATGCCTGTCCCAAACAGGAGAATCTGCAGTGAAATAGGGAGAAGACAATGTCAGTATCAATAACAGGGGGTATGGCTGTCCAGTTTGCAGCAGCGAGGTCACTCAAGAGCAGTGGTATTGAGTGACTGGGACCTGGTCCAGATGTATTTAGGGGAGAAGGTGGATGCTGTATCTTTCTGATGCAGAATGTTATGCAGTATCTCTGAAATCATCTGGCAAGATACCTGCTGCAACAGTACAGTGAGGGTGGAAGGGGAGAACCCAGTCCAGGAGGGAATGGTTGTGGAATAGGGATTGAGCTGGGTGTGTTTGGTGATTGTCAGTCCAAGATTAAGGGACTCAACCTTGTGGGTGGTCAGCTGGGAGGCCAAGGAGAGCCAACTGACATTGAAGTCTCCCAGCAGGATGAGTTCAACAGCAGAAGCATGAGAAGTGAAAGTAGAGAGGGGATTAACCAGGGAGAAGGAGTAGAATATTTTTGGTGAGGCATAGAAAACCCCAAAGAAGATTGGTACAGAGTAGGGGAATGATAGCCTGACGAGGAATTAGTGAGAGGAAGATGGACCCTCTCTAAGAGCCATGGTGCAAGAGAGGCTTTGACAGGCATAGATGGCAAAAGCATCCCAACATTTTCCCCTGTCCTGCCTGAAAAAATAACAAGTAGGGACAGCCTAGAGTCTGGGATCTTGGAAGAGAGCCTGGACTCGGAGATAGAGATGTCAGGAAATGTTTTTTGCTTTTTTTTTTTTTTATTTCACGCCCCACGTCCGTCCTCAGCCTGGTCACGGACTCCGGGATCCCCGGTCACCGGACATTGCCGACTCCCCAGTCATTCCTGGCTTCCCCCCCAGAGAGTGGGGCCGCGGTTCCGACCCCAGATATCGGACCCATGGAACTAGTAACTGGTCGGGAGCAGCTCTGGTGACCAATCAGGCGTCCGGGTAAAATCATATAGGCAGCTGGGCATTAGTTTTACCCCCATTAGCCCACTCCCTGAGGAGGCGGGGCGTGCAATGACGCTGGTGTCTGCCCGCCCTCACTCCCCTCCCCTAGCGTAAACTGCGGCCCGTGGGTGATCCCTAGCCTCCGCTGGGGTCCCCTCGCGCTGACTGCTACCCAGCCCTCCCCGGAGAAGGAGAGCAGTCCGTGGGACGCTCGATCCTTCTCCCGGCCAACCCTCCGGCGACCTGAGTCCATTCCAAACCGAATTGCCCGGCATGTGGCAAAATCAACACGCTGCTTGACGGGCAACTATGTCAGGAAATGTTGGATACGGAGGCAGACAGGAGGTCAAGTGGTGGAATAAGGCTTAGAGCACTAAGGTGGAATATGCTATGGCATTTAGCAGTTGGTGCGGTGGAGAAGTAGGGAGGGAGAGTCCATGGTCAGACTCCATATCGCCAGACAGGAAAGAGTAGGAACAGGAGCAGGAGCAAGTGGATTAGGCGGGGGGCAGGAGGAGCAGGAAAGGGAGAAGGGTGCAGTGGAGAATCTCAAGGTTAAGGGAAGGAAAGAGAGAAAACCAGGATGAATAGAAAGTAAGTAAACCTTTATTTTTAAAGCGCCCATTCCTGGGGGCTCAGAGCACTGCACAAAGTATCAAATTAATGCTACACATAAAATAAATAGGATAACAAACTTGTCACTTGAATTAAATACATAATAATAATAGTAATAAGGGAAAGGGAAGGAAAGAGGGATGGATAAGTGGAGGGGTGGGAAAAGGAGGGGAGGAAGGTGGAGTGAGAGGGAGGAGGAGGAGGAGGTAGGAGCAGGGAAGGGGATAAGATAGAGGAGGGTAACTACTGTGAACAGGATGTGAGATGCGGTAACCATCAGTTATACAGTACAGCAGCAGACAATATGAATGAACTATTGGATAAAACACAAAATTGCAGTCACCTGATAACAGACCTAGGCTGCAATTAGACTTTGGAATGACAACAGGTGGGTGAGAGCTTCAACATAGATGTACACAGTAGATTTCTAGCTAAGCCGAATAAGTGGAAATAGATGGAAGAAGTACTAATGGATGTACTTAGCACAGACAACTAAAAAATCCTAGAAAGAAAATTGGTAAATAGCTAGACTATTAAACTAAGCAGGCTAGACTAGGCACAAAAACAGGGCTAGAAAGGGGCAAACTAGGCAGACACAGTGTAGCAGTAAACATTATTCAGAGAACTAGGTAAAATGAACTCCAAAATGAGTAGGCAGATGAAACCAGTCTGGTAAACTAGAAACATCTTGCATCGGAGATAAGGAAGGAAAATGTGCGGTCTTGGTTGAAGGCGATAATGGATGGCACGAGAGAGATAGCATAAATCTTTGTGGTGGAGGGCAGTTGTTAACAGTCCTGTATGAGTAAGAGAGTCTTGCAGGTCAGTGTTGGCTGGAAGGTAACCCCCAGGTCTAGTGCTGAATACCTCCAGGAGCAAGCTTGTAGAGTCTCTTGGATTGCCTACGTGAGCTTACCTACAGTTGAGATCGGGCTGACCTGTCTGTAGTTCCCCAGTACAAGCAAACAGTTATAGCAAAGTTAATAAACAAAATTGTTCTGCAGGAATTATATAGCACCAGTGACAGCTCCAGCCTCTATTGGTTACCAGAGTATAGGTGGGGCAAAACAGTTGCCTGTCAGAGCACTAACTGATTGTTGCTGCATGTTCTGCAGCACGTGGGGAACCACCAGGGCATTTGTTTTACCAGGGCATGTGCTGTTGTATGCCCTGACGTAGAGCGCCACTGTAATGCACATGTAAACACACACACACGCAGTAGGGGGCAGGCTAAATCTAGTTGTGCCCAGTAGAGGGAATAGGTGCCTGTGCGTTACTATCTGTTGAATAGCAGGTATGGAAGCAGTACAAGGACTAAAAAAGGGGAGTTGGTTGGGTGTTTTTGTGGGAACAGGTGGGGCCATTGACGCAACCACCTCCAGTCCCCATCAGCTTTTCAGGACCTGCAAAATGGCCAGTGGCTTTGGTATTGGCATGAAAGGCTCGATATATCCATGGTCCCTCACCCAACTTTTTAGCTGTGGTTGCACCCATGGCTGCGGTGGGTGAAGAAGAAGGCTAGGCTGCCCAGTAGTCATGGGGTGAAGGGGTGTCACATCCCAGGTGCCCTTGCTTGGTGGATGCTCTCAGGGCACAGGCAAGGTACTGGTGCAGTGCCTATGCCAGTGTGCTGGCTGGGTGAAGCGTCACAGGCATGCTAGCTTTGTGGCTGGGTGTCGGGGTTACTGATATGCTTCCAGAAAAGCAGGTACACAATGTGGCTGGCTCAGAAGATGGGCCAGGAGTGCACACAGCATGAAATAGTGCATGTGCAGGGAAAAAAATTAAAGCTGCACACTCATATAAATTCCAAAATGCAGTGGATATGTATTGCAGCATTCCAAAACAAGTGACACACACATCTCACAGTATCGTATCTGCCAGGTGCCCCGGCACTTTGGTCAAGTGGGCCTTCATCAGGTGGTGCGCTTCTAGGCTGGTAACACCACTTTAATATGTCACAGGCAACAGCTGACACATGGCATTGGACAGGACTGCTCACATGATTTAAATTAGCCTCAAAGCTGCCAGTGGTTCTGGGAGTATAAGAACCAAGATACACTGTACAGTGTAAATAGTGAAAATCACATTTATTTATTTATTTATTTATTTATTTATTTATTCCAAATGTTTTACCAGGAAAGACATACTGAGCTGGTAACAGGTTGTTTCCAGATGCATTTGGGGGGTGGGGGCTGAGGTAGTGTACACAATGCAATATGTGCAAAAGTAAAACTTAATAGTTGTGAGATCACAATATTCAGTGCCAAGTAAAACAGTGCAAACAAAATAATGTGCAAAGTGCATCAGTAGCAGTGAGCAGCCCCATAACCGGAAATGGGAGTGGGGGGCTCCCAGACCATGGCAGCGCAGTTACACAAGTCATGAGGGGAGGTTGGCACTAAGATTAGGGGTTAGGAACAGCTGTATACAGTTACTTAAAGGGGAACATGCACATTAAGAGCTCTACACCAAAGTGTGGAGGTGGTCTCAGTTTGCTCTTTGTGTGAAGAAACTTTTTTTTTACTGTCTGTTTACTGCAGTATAGCAGATTGTATCAGACTGATTCTGTTGACTTCCAAGCCGACATTTGCTGCAACCAGAAATCCCAGACTTTCCTGCAGCTGATATTGGAGCTGGGCTGTACCTATGACAGATTTAGTAGCCTGCAGTGCATGTTAGAGTTTTTATAAATTCTGATCTTTTGTTTGCTGGTCCTGCTGTCCTCTCAGTGCTAAGTACAGTCACAGAGGACCTGCCAGTCTACACCCATGCCTTGGTTACTGATTGAGGAGAGACCCTCCCAACCAGCATGGGAGGAATGGGAACACTTGCCACGAGTAATAATATGTTCTCCATTGAACTGTCTCCTGTGCAGTCCCAGGAACAAGAACTATGAAATCTCAATGACCGTTAGTAAGAGGATGAGATAGCAGATGACACTGCTCTGCTAGCGAAGCAGACTAAATGGCTAGAACAATCCAGCTCCCTGTCAGACCTACAGAAGGGGTTGTTGAAGGGACCAAGCAGAGGAGGGCATCACAGTGCCAGGGTTCCTACAGCATATTGTATATTGTGGCTAGTTGCATGGGAACAAGTCGGGGCTTGTGGATGCAAGAGCGCCATCATGTTGCCTCCAGGGTTGGGAGCCATATCTCCAGGGGTTCCCCAAGTAGCTAGCCAGCCCCATTGCCAGTTTTCCAAGCCACCGTTCACCTGCTTCCCCAACAATTCAGGTTTGGGAGCATGCATTCGAGAGCAGAACTTTAAACTCTTTAATAGCCAGAGCAACGAGGCTTTTGCCACACCAGGAACATGCTGCAGTAGTAGCCCAGTGGGGGATTGTGGATACTGGAGCTGCCATCTTGCTTCCGCATGGGTTCAGAGCCAGATTCTGTTAGTGGGTATATTTGACTCTTTTAGGAAATGTAAAAACTTGACTGCCCTCTGTTTCTCCACAGAACTTTGAGTTGTTCTACTTTGTAACTATATTAGACTATGGGAGGAACTGCACAGTGTGCTTTCTCTTACTCAGTTTTGTGTTTGAATTAATGGTTGGTGTATGTCCACCTTAGTGGACAGTAGCTGAAGGGGAGAGCTCCTCTATCCACACGTACAGTGTTACCCCAGACTGGTTAAATAACTATTCGAGTGGGACCGCATCCTTATTTATTGGATAGGTTTTGCAGTTGGAAGAGCAGTGCTTCAGATAATGTTGGCATTCAAGAGTAATATACTTACCATTTTTGAAATTAGATGATTAAAATATAATTTTGATGTCTCTGTGGAGCAGTTCAAGGTTTGGGATGAGTATCAGTACTCATTAAAATATTTTTTAAAGAGTATTCCTTAAAAACTGGTGAGTAAAATAGGCCAGTAGTAGGGGTGGGTGAAGTGGGCTCAATCCTTTCGCGGAGCACAGGCGGATTCGCGGAGTGCTCTGCAACACGAAGCAGAGTACTTCACACTATAATGAGTAACGCGAAGTGCATTAGAAACAGCTACTTCGCATTACTCCGCCTCCACTGGTCACTTCTCTTTCAATTTTTAAGGTGAAGTACATTGGTGGCAGTTCACTTCGCCTCACTTCGCCTTGTTTTTGAGCTCTGAAGGCGGATTTTGCAGTGATTCATGGGAGTTCAGGTCACATAGGCTCTATATTGATCTGCACAGCCTCAGTTCGGGGTAGTATGAGTAGGAAGGAGTAGAAGACAGTGTGCTCTGATAGCTGTCTGTAGGAATCTTTTAAAAGCTGTTCAAAAAGCATTTTTGCTTTATTTGGGGGGATCCAACTGTAGTTCATCGATTGTAGGAAACCTTCCTGTGCTCACATCATCGAGCGTTTTTGTTTGTTTGTGGATTTTGAATGTTAATTTACAACATTGAGTGTGTGTGGTGAAAGACAGTGAAGTGTGCTATGTGGGGGAGGGGCATATCTATGTGTAGGTAGATTTAAGTTAAAGAAATAGTGATTTATTTGTGTTTTGGTTATATTTTTGTTAAATAACTGACTGTGTTACTGTACGCATAGTAAAATTGTCAGTAATAGTACAATTTTCTTGCTGTTTGTTGTGTGAATGTGGTGCAGCATTTCATAAGGTCAGGTTGTTTAAAGTACAGATTTACATTACGTGGCAGTACACTGAACTTTTGCATTTGCATCCCATTCCACGTTCAGCATTGTACACAAACTGTTCTGTGTTGTGTGTGCAATGTTGCGTGCATCAAATTTAATACACCTTTTAAAATTTGTGACACAGACTAGTGTAAGTGCAACTAAGCGTAGTAGTGTGAACCTGCTATCCACTGCAGCTGCCTGATTTTGTACTGCGATCGTGTTCTCTGTTCTTAGTTTTGCTGCTTGTAGTGCCGTAAAAATCAGCACTGTCTATATTCAGTGCTCCCCCCCCCCCCACCCTCACATTGAAAAGGTATTTTTTACCAGACTGGATTGTTTTTGTAACTCCATCAACACCACTGGTTACTGAAGTTGTTTTATAATTCCGTGACAGTGTCACAACACAGTAGTCTCTTATCTGTTGCTGAAGCCACAGTTGTTTATTTTGCTTCACATCCAGCCAGTGTCCCTCCCGTCAGAAAGTGAACGTATTAACATCTGAATTTGGTAATAATATTTGTGGTTGATCCCCCAAAATGCCTGCAAAGAGACGTGCAAGTAAAGCTGTTTCTGGTCATGGCAATGTTGGCAGTAAGAGGGTCTGTGGGCGTGGTAGTAGTATGTGGACGGAGAAGTGCATTGCTGATAAGAGGGAAAGGTGTTTCTCCTGCAATGTTTTCTACAGCCCAATCTGTAGCTTCACTCATAGTTGGAGGAGATGATGTTTTCCCAGCCGGTGCTGTTAGTGTTTCTGGTGTTAGTGGTGGTGGAGGTAGTATTAGCATTGTTGCGTCAAGTTCTAATTCCGACCAGTGTACCATATCCAAACGAGTGTGAAGCAGTGCAAGTGAGTGACAGCGTAGATGATGTCATACTTCCTAGTAACATCCCATTAACTGAACCTGATTCTGGTGATGATATCAACGATAGCATACAATGTGATATTCCATCCACCGTGGCATTTAACGTCACACATTTTCCATGCAGTGATTCAGAGCGTGGCGAAACAATATCAGGTGATGGTGGTGTAGATGCTGATGATGAATGTGATGATGCTGATGATAATGATGTTGCTGTTGTTGCAACATGCAGTCCACATGTTAGCATCCAAGCAGAAGATGTGGATGTGTGTGACAGTGACGTTGATGAATATGATGATGATGTAATTGACCCCAGTGTGGAACCGGAGAAAAATAAATTAAAAGTGGCTGTGTCTGAATCTGTTTTCAGGAATCCCTTCCCTGTAAAAACTTGTGATTTACCGGTTTTAGTTGATGATGATGATGATGATGACGACCCAGTAATCAATATGATAGGTAGTCATGGTGGTCAATTGCAGTCCAGGTGTGCAGTGCTGGAAACATCACGTGCCCCCCCACTTCAGAGCTTAAAATAACAGATTTAAATAAGCCACATCATCATGGACATGTTAAAAGCAGAGCATCACACTCCTTGTTTGGGATTTTTTTGTTCAAGATGCAAATGATGATTCAGTTGCAATCTGCCAGGTTTGCCATGTGCATGTGAGTCGAGGTAAAAAGGGGAGCCATCTGGGCACAGGAGGACAGCATATGCATCTTAAGAATAGGCAATTGGCTCTGTGGACCCAGCACAAGCTGGCAGCTAATACCAGACTGGGGCGTTCACCCGTATCACCGCCGGCAACCATAGCCAGCATGTTATCCCCTTCCATGACTGTTAAGCCCAATAGAAATTAAACATGTGCAGTAGTGCGGTAATAACAGCAGAGGATTATTACAGTCATGATGAGGTGGAGGACCATAATGACTTTGAAATGTTGTCTAGTGCTGGTGAGAGTAGCAGTTTTTGTGGTGGTGGTGGTGGTGAAAGCAGTATGTCTAGTGCAAGTGGTACATCAACCCCGGTTGGCAAATCTGGAAAAATAACAGCATTTCTGGGTTTGTCATCATCACCTCCTCAACCGTCTTCATCAAACGTCCACACTGCACCCCCTGCCAATGCCATTCATCACAGAGCACAACCATTTGTGACCAAAAACACACCCCGTGTAAAACGTTTGTCAGCCCACGTTACAGAGTGTTTTTGCGCATAAACTGAAGTACCCCCCCAAATCATACAGTGTCACGCGAACTTAATGCTGCTGTAGCGGAAATGCTGGTAATTGATCTTTTGTCCTTCTCCTTTGTGGAGTATTCTGGGTTCCGGCATTTTGCTGCCCGTGCCTGTCCGAAATGGAAAGTCCCATCCAGGACATACTTTTCTACCCGTGCTGTTCCCGAGTTGTTCCATACTGTCTCAGACTCGGTAAGACATGCCCTTTGACATTCCTCCTCTCCATTCATCCATTTAAGTATGGATATGTGGACAAGTAGCAAAACAGCAGGGAGTTCATATCTGTGTATAACTGCGCACTGGACGCAGGGGACGGGGTTGTTTGTGATGTTGGTAGTGTGAATAATCAGTGCAGTAAGGTGGATTGTGGCGGTAGCAATCTTCCTGGAATTCGCCAGCATGCAGCAATTGCTATGCGCAGTGTGACCTGTTCACACACTGGTGAGAACATGTTGGACATGATACTGACTGAAATTGACAGATGGCTAAACCCTCTGTCCCTGAGAGCTGGGTTCATAGCAAGTGACAATGGGTCAAATGTGGTGACATGCATCACGAATGGTGTTTTTTTTCATGTTCCATGCATGGCCCACTGTTTAAATCTTGTGGTTCAGGAGTTTCTGCAGCACCCTGATATAAAGGAAATACTGACCATTGCACAACGTATCTGCTCTCACTTTTCAAGGCCTGGAAAGGCCCGTGACCAACTGCGGCAGTTGCAGATACAAAACAGCCTGCCTCAGCACCGCTCGAAGCTGGAAGTTGTCACCCAGTGGAACTCCACGTTATACATGGCAGAAAGGTTATATGAACAATATAAAGCCATCTCAGAATACCCTGTTATGCACACTAACTGTGACAGTTCTGGGGCCTCCATGTCTATGACGACTGAACAGTGGCGCCTCATGGACTCTGTAATAACAATTTTGTGGCCTTTTAAACATGCCACACAGGCAGTGAGTGGTGAGTCTGCCTCCATTAGCCAATCAATTCCACTGCTGCGGGTGCTGGGGCAGACATTGGTGAATGTACAGCATAGCCTTGATGTTGCCAGAGACGGTGGTAGCAGTATGTTGCTGCAACACATGATGACAGTATTCGACCAGAATCATCACATTGTGAGCATTCAGCGTAGTGACAACTTTGCCATGGCAACAATGCTGAACCCATGATACAAACGTGGAATTGCATCAGTGCTGGAGGAAGGGCCTGAACAGGTAAAAAATATCACTGGTCAACTGGTTCGCTTGGTTCATGGGGCACAGAAGTCATGTGCCAAGGCTTGTAAACCTCAGCAGCATAATCCAGCTGAAGGTGTAGCTGGATGACCAGCAAGCATATCATGCAAGGGTAAGGGGACTGTAGTTCCAGGTGGTCTGTCATCCAAAGTGGTTGGCGTCAACCCACTTTGGGAGGCTTTGTCCCAAGTGGGTATTTGTGAAATCAATGATTCCGGGGAACAGGCTGATGCATCAACAATTGATCTTAGTGTGGCACAGAGAATGGTTGAGTCATATTTGTCTGAAAACAGGCGTCTGACAATAACTGAAGATCCTCTTTTGTACTGGAGTGGTAAAGGTCAGTGAATGGCCAGAGCAGACTGCAGAGGCACTGAAGTACCTCACATGCCCACCCTCCAGTGTAAGTGTTGAGAGGGTATTCAGTTCAGCAGGTGCAATAGTCAGGGATCGTCGGACAAACCTGTCTCCTACAAATGTTAGTTTGCTAACATTCATTAAAATGAATGAGAGGCACATACCAGCACAGACTGCAACCTCGGCATTCATATCCTGGCCTAGTCATGGTGGTCTTGCTGATGTGGAAATGGAGCATCCTGGTGGCACTGGGAGTGGCTGCCTGAAACGGCCCACCACTGACGTAGATGATGACACAATGGAAAAAGAATTTCCCAGCGGTCAGACTTCAGACATCAATGACTGTGCAGGCAGTTTTCTTTATGAGGATGATGATGTGGTTAATGGTGGCAGGTTTTAACTGCAGTATTTAAAAGGCGGTGTGCCCCCACCACTCCAGACCACCACCACCACAGGGACTGATGTTATGCAAGTCTACCACCATGAGTCTGTCTGCCCCCACGGACCACCACCACCACCGGGACTGATGTTATGCAAGTCTGCCACCATGAGTCTGTCCCCCCCCCACGGACCACCACCACCACCGGGACTGATGTTATGCAAATCTGCCACAATGAGTCTGTCTACCCCCCATGGACCACCACCACTACCACCGGGACTGATGTTATGCAAGTCTGCCACCATGAGTCTGTCTGCCCCCCACGGACCACCACCACCAACACCGGGACTGATGTTATGCAAGTCTGCCACCATGAGTCTGTCTGCCTCCCACAGACCACCACCACCACCACCACCACCGGGACTGATGTTATGCAAATCTGCCACAATGAGTCTGTCTGCCCCCCATGGACCACCACCACCACCACTAGGACTGATGTTATGCAAGTCTGCCACCATGAATCTGTCTGCCCCCCACGGACCACCACCACCACCACCACCAGGACTGATGTTATGCAAGTCTGCCACCATGAATCTGCCCCCACGGACCACCACCACCACCACCACCACCGGGACTGATGTTATGCAAGTCTGCCACCATGAGTCTGTCTGCCCCCCACGGACCACCACCGCCACCACCGGGACTGATGTTATGCAAGTCTGCCACCATGAGTTTGTCTGCCCCCCACGGACCACCACCACCACTACCGGGACTGATGCTATGCAAGTCTGCCACCACCATGAGTCTGTCTGCCCCCCATGGACCACCAGTCCACCAGTGCACACCACTACCAGCTTCTTAATATTTAAACCATAAAGTGAGAATGTGCACTCATATTTGTTATGCTGCCTCACTTCCTTAAGTTGTATGTTTTGTTTTCTGTAGCTTTTCAGAGCCGCAGTGGCAAAACACATACAGTGCACTTCTTTTGTTTCTTTCACAGGAGAACAAAAACAGGCTCCATCGCTATTACTCGTTGGGAAAGATGATGTAGCTATATCGTACAGAGAGGAACTGATGTAATGTCCATGTGAAATCCATTCTGCTAAGTATGAAGATTTTATTTCATCTGTTTCATTGCTGTGTAAAGACTGCTGCAAATATTGCGCACAACAGGTTGCCTTAGTAGTTGACAACATGTGTCTCTGAAATGTTACTTGACAATAGAGATTGAGATTTGAGAACCACATAACAATGAAGTTGTAACTTGTAAGAAGTCATTCATTTCTTTTTATAGGAAACTTCGAGTTGCTTTGTTGTTCTGTCAAAGTGGCCTTATCCAAAAAAGTTCTTCAACATCAGGCACATCCTGAGCTTGGGCACACATGCAACACGCAGAAGTTGTTTCATTAGATGACCATGACCATCATTAACAACCGGACTCCAGAAGGATGCCGATGAAATCTGTGAAGAAGTAAAAAAATAAGAAACCATTACAGAAAAAACTGAAAATATGATTCCCCCACCCCCTAAAAAGAAATACTTACCTTCATGTGCTTGAGAGTTATCCGTTTCCATTTAAGTGCAAAAAATTCTCATTGAGCACTGGAATGTGCACAACAACAGTTTATGAGTCACCTGTGTGATGCAGAACAATAGCATGAGTACGTGTCCAGTTCAAGTTCAACCCCCCTCATCATAACCTACAAAATACACAACCATTTATCTATATAAATATATATCTACTCATCAATGCTACAGTTAGTGTACATCCAAAGGCACCTTTCAATCCAGTTGAGATGATCACATTTCATTTGGCGCAATCGTCTTGCACAACACATTGGACCGGCAACACAAATCTCACAGTCATCATTTTATACTGGGGTATGTGCTGAAACAGTGACTGAGTGTGCCATTAATTTTGGGGGACTTTGTATGTGCTGAAACAGTCTCTTTTCACTTTGTTACCACTTGTCAATTTTCTGCACACAAGGAGGACGCATTGTGGGCCTGCAGAAAAAATCTGGGGACTTTGTGCCACCACTGCACGCATGACTGAGTGCGCCATTAATTCTGGGGGACTTTGTATGTGCTGCAACAGTCTCTTTTCACTTCGTTACCACTTGTCAATTTTCTGCACACAAGGAAGACGCATTGTGGGCCTGCAGAAAAAATCTGGGGACTCTGTGCCACCACTGCGTGCATGACTGAGTGCGCCAGTAATTCTGGGGGACTTTGTATGTGCTGAAACAGTCTCTTTTCACTTCGTTACCACTTGTCAATTTTCTGCACGCAAGGAGGATGCATTGTGGGCCTGCAGAAAAAATCTGGGGACTTTGTGCCACCTCTGTGTGCATGACTGAGTGCGCCATTAATTCCTGGGGACTTTGTATGTGCTGAAACAGTCTCTTTTCACTTCGTTACCACTTGTCAATTTTCTGCACACAAGGAGGATGCATTGTGGGCCTGCAGAAAAAATTTGGGGACTCTGTGCCACCTCTGCGTGCATGACTGAGTGCGCCATTAATTCCTGGGGACTTTGTATATGCTGAAACAGTCTCTTTTCACTTCGTTACCACTTGTCAATTTTCTGCACACATGGAGGATGCATTGTGGGCCTGCAGAAAAAATCTGGGGACTCTGTGCCACCACTGCGCGCAAGACTGAGAACACCATTAACTCTGGGGTACTTTGTATGTGCTGAAACAGTCTCTTTTCACTTCATTACCACTTGTCAATATTTTGCACACAAGGAGGACGCATTGTGGGCCTGCAGAAAAAATCTGGGGACTCTGTGCCACTTTTGTGTGTTCTGTGATTGTTGCTGTGAGCTCATAGTCATGATGTCATAGTGACATTTTTACCATTAAAGCAGCATTGCAAGAATGTCCTCACAGTTCTGAATTGTACTTTTTTATGCTACTTTAAATTGCCACAGCAACCACTACTTACATCCGAATTGTCAGTAACTTGAATGATACTATTCTTCTCACAATTTATGTCTGCTTCTCTTACTCCTACTTTTTTCATGTATGAAATGAAAATGAGCACGTCTTCCAATTTTGTTCCAAACAGCTTTGTGTTTATTTGCAGCTGCTTTTCAATAACTATTGTTCCGTGGTGTCATATAAAACACTGACTGATGCATAACTGTTAGTTAACAACAGAAATGATATATGACAACTACTTGAAGTGATGGGAGAAAAGCAAAGGAAAACAATGACAAAGACCTGGTCACACTCACTGTCAACAGCACCAATTTAAAAGGAATGCTCCTTTCATTATTTCACACATGAAAAAGGGTAGTACAGCACACTCAACTACTGCAAATTATCGTATCATGCCAGTCAGTCAGGATGTAAGTAAAGGAAGTTGTAACACAGCATTAAAAAATATAGGTCAGAGTTATCAACAGATTGTTGCACTGCTGCTTTACAGACAGTCACCAAATTACATAGTTATGGTGATGCACATAAACTAATATGTCGGGGACATTACTACCACTGGAATATTTCTTGCTCCACAGAGTGCAATATATGTCTGTGAAAACCACCCATAATTTCATTACAGTGAGTCACATGATGGAGGAATTAACAATCTGGAAAGCAACCCACATTGTACCACACTTTCTCAGCAACGTTAAGACGTGATGGCAGGGGGAGCGCAGGTGCATGCTCCACTATACGGAATGTCCAGCAGCTGTCCCAAGCAATGTTTCCTAATGTTATAAGGTTCACTTTGTGGTGAAATGTGGGATGTTTCCACTACCAAGGCTCTTCTTACTGGAAACGTGGCCACACATTTCACAACAAACTGGCCATTAACATAAAGAAACATTCGCAAACCTGCACAATCGGATATTCACTATAAGGAGCACGCACACGCGCTCTCCCTGCCATCACATCCTAATGTTGCTGAGAAGGGAGGCAGAATGTGGGCAGATTTTCAGAATGGGAATGCCTCTGTCACGTGACTCACTGTAATGCATTTATGCCTGGTTTTCAAAAAAATGTATTGCACTATGTGGTGCAAGAAAGAGTCCCCTGGAAGGGAAATGTGTATGACTTAATAATAACAAACAAAAAACACACAACAAAAGTACAACACAGTAGTGGGGTGGGGTCAGGGGTGGGTGTGGGTGTGGGGGGGGCAGAAAACAATACCCGGACTTACTATGGCCGTGGGATGCCGTGGCGGTCCAGCAGCAGGTGCAGCACTGAAAGTATTTGCTGCTGCTGTGCTTGTGCTCTGGTAACCTGCTGCTCAAAAGCACTGAAACGCTTGTTGTTTTCCTCCAGTGCTGCCCACATCAGGAGGAGGTCAGACTGGCTTACAGGGACTGTGCCGGGGTCCACTACAGTGGATAATCCAGGTAGTGGGGCTGGTGGTGGACAGGATGGTGCTGGTGGTGGTGGTAGTGGAGCACCTGATGTAGACCTCCTCCTCCTGTTGTGGCGGTGACTGCTGTGAGGCATATCTCCCACCCCAGCAGCACCCTCATCAGCCACTGCCACGGAAGGGCCAGCAGGTGGACGCCTGGCCCCTTCCATGGCAGCCTGCCATTCTGTCCTGTGGTGATTCATCATGTGGGTGTGCTGGCCACCAGTCCCCAAATGTGTCCCAGGGGGCCCATGGCACACCAGCACACCACACACATGGCACTCCACCACTGTGCTGTCTCCCCCTACACAATTAAAAAACTCCCACACTGGGGAGCTGCCGGGGGGGGACCAGACACAGTATGCACTTGTCGGGCACGAGTCCCACCACCACCCACAATTGCCGAGGCCACCTCCTGTGGCTGTGGAGGTGGTGGAGGGGGTGCTGCTGGAGCTGCAACAGCTTCTGCTAGTGGTGGTGGCAGAGAAGGTGGACGAGCAACAGCCACCAGTGGCATTGATGCTGCTGCTCCTGTTGCTTCCACAGGGGAAGCAACACTGGCCAGGAGTCTGGAACGGTCCAAAATAACATGACCGCCCTGCCCCCCCCCGGGTCCGCACTCCTCCCTTCCTAACACTCCCACATGCCAGCGACTCGCCTTCTCCGACTCCGAAAAAGAAAGCATTCAGGAAGTACAAAGAATCACAGAAGGAGCAGGACAGAGAATTGTATCAGTTAAAGCACACAACAAAAGTACAAAACAGTAGTGGGTGGGATCAGGGTGGGGTGGGGTGGGGGCAGAAAACAATACCCAGACTTACTATGGCCATGGGATGCCGTGATGGTCCAGCAGCAGGTGTATTGTATCAGTTAAAGCAAAAGGAAGCTGGGAAGGCAGTCAGAACAGCAAAGGCCCAAACCGAGGAAAAGATAGCCAACTCAGTTAAGAAGGGGGATAAAACCTTTTATAGGTACATCAGGGAGTGTAGGAAGACCAAGGGAGGGATAGTGAGGCTTAATAAAGGGGGGGGGTGGGCAGAGGTGATGGTGAAAAGGCAGAGATACTAAACAAATATTTTTGCTCAGTATTTACAAATGAAGAGGGGGAGGTACCTAAACCAAACAATTGAAACACTCTGGATACAGAAGTTGATACCAGCCCATTTACAGAAGAAAGGGTTCTGAAAGAACTCTTAAAACTGAAGGTGGACAAAGCAATGAGGCCTGATGGGATTCATCCCAGAATTCTAAAAGAACTAAGGGTAGAACTAGTGACACCACTGACTACCCTCTTTAACAAATCATGGGAGGATGGGGTGGTACCTGAGGACTGGAGGAGGGCAGATGTGATTCCACTTCACAAAAGTGGGAGCAGGGCAGAAGCGGAAACTACAGACCTGTTAGTTTAACCTCAGTGATAGGGAAAATGATGGAATCACTTCTGAAGGAAAGAATTGTCGAGTACCTAGAGGTCAGAGGGGCACAGGACCCAAGGCAGCATGTATTCACAGTGGGAAGGTCATGCCAGACGAATCTAATAGATTTGTTTGACTGGGTGACCAAAGTAGTAGATCAGGCAGGGGCTGTGGACATGGCTTACCTAGACTTTAGCAAGGCATTTGACACAGTCCCACACAAAAGATTAAAGGGAAACAATGGAAAAGATAAAGCTTTCCTCAGACACTGCAGAAACGCTCAATTAGTGCTTTCAGACAGTAACAACTTTATCTAATGATTTAGAACAGCTACCCACAACTTCCACTTCCTGTTGCTGGCAGCAGCCATTTCATGAGCAGCAGTGAGCCTCCTGAGCTCACTGTATGCTAATATGCCTGTTTGACCTCTGTTATTGGTTGGCAGGTCATATTAGCATAAAGTGAGCTCAGGAAGCTCTCTGCTACTCATGAAATGGTGGCTGCCAGCACTAGAAAGTGAAAGTCGAAGGCCACTGTTTAAATCACTAAAAAATCAATTAGAGTAATTTGTTAAAAAAATGTTACTGTATGAAAGCACTAATCAGGCATTTTTGTAGTGCCTGGGTGAAGCTGTGCCTTTTCCATTGTTTCCCTTTAATATACAAGTTAGCCAGCCTGGGAGTGGGTCCCAAGATGATAGCCTGGGTAAAGAATTGGCTGGAGAATAGGACACAGAGGGTAATAGTAAATGGAGTCCACTCTGAAGAAAGGGGGGTTACTAGTGGAGTACCGCAGGGTTCAGTATCAGGACCGGTCCTCTTTAATGTCTTTATAAGCGACATTGCAGAGGGACTGGAAGGAAAAGTATGTCTCTTTGCAGATGACACAAAGATCTGCAACAGAGTTGATGCACAAGGTGGGGTGGAAAGGATGAGAAGGGACTTGGCAAGGTTAGAGGAATGGTCAAATGTATGGCAGCTTAGATTCAACGCTAAGAAGTGCAAGGTAATGCATCTGGGAAACAAAAACCAAGGGGAAGAGTACACAATGGAGGGTGAGATACTAACAACAAAAAAAAAATGGAAAGGGACCTGGGGGTAGTCATATCAGATGACCTAAAGGTGGGCAAGCAATGTGAGAGGGCAGCAAGGAGGGCTGGGGGGATACTGGGATGCATAGGGAGAGGCATCACCAGTAGAAAACAAGAAGTTGTTATCCCTCTGTACAGACAGCTGGTGAGACCCCATCTGGAGTACTGTGTGCAGTCCTGGAGACCCAAGCTCCACAAAGACATAGACAGGATGGAAGCTGTCCAGAGAAGGGCAACTAAAATGGTGCAGGGTCTGCACCGGAAGACATATGAAGAGAGATGAAAGGAGCTTAATATGTATAGCCTCGAGGAAAGGAGGGAGAGGGGGGACATGATATAAACGTTCAAGTACCTCAAGGGAATCAACAAAGTCCAAGAGGGTAGCATCTTTCAAAAAAAGAGGTGTGCAAGAACAAGAGGGCACAATTTGAAGATAGGGGTGTGGCTCAGAGGTAATTTAAGGAAGTATTTTTTCACAGAGAGGGTTGTGGATGCATGGAACAGCCTTCCGGAGGAGGTTGTGGAGTCAAAATCAGTGGTGGAATTCAAGCATGCATGGGACAGTCATAAGGCCATTCTAGGGGTTGGGGGTAGGAAGAAGTAGGCTGCTGGTTAACTAGGATCTGCAGCTTATCCAGTAGGTAGGGAAATGGGCAGACTGGGTGGGCCAAGCGGTCTTTATCTGCCATCAAATTCTATGTTTCTATGTATGAAGAGAGACTTAAGGAGCTTAATATATATGGCCTCGAGGAAAGGAGGGAGAGGGGGGACATGATAGAAACTTTCAAGTACCTCAAGGGAATCAACAAAGTCCAAGAGGGCAGCATCTTTCTGAAAAAGAGGTGTGCAAGAACAAGGGGGCACAATTTGAAGATGGGGGGATGGCTCAGAGGTAATGTAAGGAACTATTTTTTCACAGAGAGGGTTGTGGATGCATGGAACGGCCTTCCGGAGGAGGTTGTGGAGTCAAAAACAGTGGTGGAATTCAAGCATGCATGGGACAGTCATAAGGCAATTCTAGGGGGTGGGAGTAGGAAAAAGTAGACTGCTGGTTAACTAGGATCTGCAGCTTATCCATTAGGTAGGGAAATGGGCAGACTGGGTGGGCCAAGTGGTTCTTATCTGCCGTCAAATTCTATGTTTCTATGTTTCCAATGTGACCCTCCATCCTCCTGGGTCCACGGACACACACACACACACACACACACACACACACACACACACACACACACACACACACACACAGTGGACACACACACACACGTATATACACACACACACGCACACACAGTCAGTCACACACACAAAACAAAAACAAAACTTATACAAAAAAATTCACTAACCAAAAAAACACTAAGACAACACAAACACTAAATAAAATAGATTTTAAAAAAGCTGTTTGATTGTTATGACAGTAAGAAACGACTCCGAAAGCCAAGCAAACTCCTCTCCTCTCACAGTTTTGCTTTCTCCCTGTACAAATGCAAAGGAGAAAGTGAAACTGCTTCTCTGACTCACTTCCTTCCTGCCTGGCTAAAGCATGTGACTTACAGTACTGCAGGCCATGTGATGTGCCTATTTTCTTCTCTCTTCGCCTTACTTCGCGTTAAGGCATAATGAGAATGCAAAGTGGTAATGATAAAGCAAAGTGAGCACTTTACAGGGTCCACTTCGTGTTGCGCTCCACGGACGCGAAGTGTCCACTTCGCGTCCACTTCGCTGGTGGATTTATAATTCGCTGCATCTCTAGCCAGTACTCACCTTATATGGAGCACTGAGGGGAGGATATATTTTGTAACAAAATCAGGTGGTTTGAGCATTGTTGGTTGCAGTGGTTGTCATTGGGTTGGGTAAAACACATTTTGTTTGCACTCTATAAGCATCTGTCGTTGTGTTCCACCACTGTTGAGGGTAAAAAGCTGTTTCTGAAGAAGGAGAACTAGGGCTTGTACTTAAGAGCTCTAAAACTTTTCTGCATTTATTTTCTACTAATTGCAGGAAATGTTCATCCCAGTCCAGGGCCTAAGCAACTTCATACCCTTAGTTCTGGAGGGAATGTGCTGAAAACAGGACATCTAAACACTAACCATTTGCTAACTAAATGGGATCCGATCTTTTTAGTGTTTGGGTAACTCAGCACAACTGGGATTACCGAAACATGGTTAAATTAAAAAAAATAATAGACAGTGAGATAAACCTCCCAGGTTACACAGTATTTTGAAAGAACAGAGTAAAAAGAGGATGTTTAATGTATATAAGAAATAATTTGACTGCGGTCCATCTTGAGTATGAGCAATTATGTCAGGATATCAGTTTGCTCACTGTAAACATTGTTCTTGGCAAAGCAAAATACTTAAGCAATAAGGCACGACAAGGTGTGTGTTATCGTGTAATAACGTCACTCCTGGGGTGGATTCGTGCTTCCACCACCCCAGGAGTGACGTTATTACACGATAACACACATCTTGGAGTGCCTTATTGCAATTATACAATGGCTCGATGTTATACAAAACAAAAATAAAAGTAAAAATGTTTTTAGTAGATTTTTAGTGAGGCAGTATATCTTTGTTTCTGAAAAAAAAAGGCTCAGGCTCAGGCTCTATAAAATCAACACAGTGATGTTATTGTGTAATATCATCACTGTCTCAGGAACACACTGACCAATCAGAGTCCAGGAAATTTTCTTGCCATTATATAATTAACAGTAACTGTTGTTTACGTGCACCCAGCAACTTATGACAAACTTCTTGAGATCATGAATGGATAATACCAGTGATTGTAATATGCATTGGTTGAGTTTGGCAGATAGTAAAATTAGGATCATTATTGATGATCTAAACTTTGAACAAATAATTTTAGAACCCACAAGACGTAATCACAAAACAGGATACACGATGCAAGTCCTTTATCAATTGAATGATTGTCACAAAAGTTAATAAGCTCATTGATTCTGGTGTACTTCCAGATGTGATCAGTGACCACAGTGCGATTTTTTGCATGTGGGCAGCCAAAACAAAAAAAGTGTTGACAGTCATCGAGTATAAGAATCTGGATGTGACTTCCTTTGTCGGCAGCTTATCAGCTGTGAACTGGTCCATAACTGATGAATGTGGTAACATTGACTTGGCTCTTCATTTATTCCCTTCTAAGTTTCAAAAGCTTTGTGAGTTTTTGGCTCCTGAAAAGTGTATTAGGGTTAAGGGAGACAAACAGCCTTGGATTAGTCCTCAGCTATGTAAAAATATGAGGAAAAGGAATAAAATCTGGAATGCTACTGTAAGACACCATTGACAACAGAGCTTGTTCTGGCATTCAAGCAAGTGAGAAACCTACATAACAATGAGGTCAGAAAAACAAAATCAAATTATTATAAGGAGAGTCAACAAAATTCCTTTTTGTAAAAATCCTCGTCAGACTTGGAATTCTTTGAAAAAGTTGAAAAAGTTGCTAGGGAAAAATAAATGTGCAAATATGACCAATCTCAAAACAGGTGATGAAGTTTGTACTGATGTTAAGGAAATAGCTGAAACCTTTCATACGTTTCTGAAGTTATCTCGTGCTCATTCCTAGGCACCCAAAAAGCAAATTACTGAATATCAAAACATGTCTCTGAATGATGCTTACCAACCAAGATTTCATTTGAAAGTTCTAGCTACACAGGAAGTGGCAAAGTATCTGAAGAAAATTAATCAGAGTCTCATTGAAATATAGAAACATAGAATTTGATGGCAGATAAGGACTGCTTGGCCCACCCGGTCTGCCCATTTTTCCCTACCTACATTATTACCACAGCCTTGCTTGATCTACAGCCCTTTCTCCCTGCTCCCTACCTTTCCACTATAATTCCCTTGTGCCTGTCCCATGCATTCTTGAACCCCAGCACTGTTTTTGTCCCCACCACCTCCACTGGAAGGAAATTCCAGGAACACCACTCTTTCTGTGAAGAAGCACTTCCTTGCATCTTTTCTGAATCTACCCCCTCCAGCTTCATAGCATGTTCGCTTGTCCTTGAGCACCTTTTTTTCTGAAAAATACTTCCCTCCTGTTCCTTATTTACCCGTGAGGTGTTTAAAGATCTCTATCATATCCCTCCACTCCTTCCTCTCTTCTGAGGTGTACATGTTGAGGTCTTTTAATCTCTTGTCTAGGGCTTTTGATGCACACCCTACACCATTTTAGTTGGCCTCCTCTAGACCACCTCCACTCTATGTCCTTTCAGAGATGAAGTCTCTAGAACTAGACATACTTTAGGTGGGGTCTTACCAGCAACCTATACAGAGTCAACACCACCTCCCTCTCTCTGCTGGTGATACCCCTCCCTGTGTGCCCCAGCTTCCCACTGGCCCTCCAGACTGCCTTGTCACGCTGCCTGGCCACCTTTTGGCCATGAGCTATGATTACACCCAGGTCTGTTGTCTGCTTGTTAGTCGTCAGTACCACTCTGCTCATTTTGTACTCTGTCCCTGGGTATTGGTTCCCTCAGTGTAGTATTTTGCACTTTTTTAGTATCGAAACCCAGCTGCCATACTGTTGAGCACTTCTCTAGTTTTCTCAGGTCGCTGCTCATCCTTTCCACCCCTTGGAGTATCCACCCTGTTGCAGATCTTGGTGTCATCTACAAAGAGGCAGACCTTCCCTTCCAGCTCCTCTGCAATGTCACTTATAAAAACATTATAGAGGACCGGTCTCAGCACTTATCCCTGAGGCACCCCTCTGGTTACACCCCCTGCCTCATAGTAAAATCCATTTACCACCACCCTCTGTCACCTGTTCCTGACCAATGTCTTATCCAGTTTACCACCTTTGGACTCACTCCTAAGCTACCCAGCTTGTTTACTAGTCTCCTACGTGGAACTTTGTCAAAAGCCTTCCTGAAATCTAGGTAGGCCACATGCTCTTCTCCACCCTGATCTAATTTCTTTGTCACCCAGTCAAAGAAATCTATCAGATATGCATGGCATAACCTCCACCCTGTGAACCCATGCTGCTATGGGTCTTGTAACCCAGCGGATTCAAGCTATATCACAATCCTTTCTAACAGCAGTGATTCCATTAACTTTTCCACCACTGATGTCAGGCTAACTGGCCTACAATTGCCAGCCTCCTCCCTGCTACCACTTTTGCATAGTGGGACTACATCTGCCCCTCAGTGCTTCCAAACCACTCCTGTTTTCAGTGAGCTGTTACATAGGATTGTCAGAGGTGCAGCCAGTAACTCCCTGAGCTCCCACAATGCCCTTTGATGTTCTCTGTCTGGCCCCATTGAATTGTCCACCTTTAGATTAGCGAGTCATAGAAATAGAAACTATAGACTTTGACGGCAGATAAGGACCGCTTGGCCCACCAAGTTTACCCGTTTCCCTACCTATTGGATAAGCTGCAGATCATAGCTAATCAACAGCCTACTTCCTCCTACCCCCCCACTAGAATTGCCTTATGTCTGTCCCATGCATTCTTGAATTCCTCCACTGTTTTTGACCCCATGACCTCCTCAAGAAGGCCGTTCCATGTGTCAGTATCCTCTCTGTGAAAAAATACCTCCTCAAATTGCCCATGAGTCGTCGTCTCTCTGTCTTCAAATTGTGCCCCCCTTGATTTTGCACATCTCTTTTTCTGAAAGATGCTACACTCTTGGACTTTGTTTATTCCCTTGAGGTACTTGAAAGTTTCTATCATGTCCCCCCCTCCCTCCTTTCCTCAAGGGTATACATGTTAAGCTCTTTTAGTCTCTCTCTTCGTATGGCTTTTGGTGCAGACCCTGCACCATTTTAGTTGTCCTCCTCTGGACTGCCTCCATCCTGTCTATGTCCTTGTGGAGATGGGGTCTCGAAGAACTGCATGCAGTACTCCAGATGGGGTCTCACCAACTGTCTGTACAGAGGGATAACAACTTCCTATTTTCTACTGGTGATACCTCTCCCTGTGCATCTCAGTATCCCCCAGCCCTTCTTACTGCCTTCTCACATTGCTTGCTTACCTTTAGGTCATCTGATATGACTATCCCTAGGTCCCGTTCCATTTTTGTTGTTATTAGTAACCCCCCACCTCCCCATTGTGTACTCTTCCCCTGGGTTTTTGTTTCCCAGGTGCATTACTTTGCACTTCTTTGCATTGAATCTAAGCTGCCATACTTTTGACCATTCCTCCAACCTTGCCAAGTCCCTTCTCATCCTTTCCACACACCCACTTGTGTATCAACCCTGTTGCAAATCTTTGTGTCGTCTGCAAAGAGGCATACTTATCCTTCCAGTCCCTCTGCAATGTCACCTATAAAGACAATAAAGGGGACCAGTACCAGTATGGAACCCTGTGGTACCCCTCTAGTAACCCCCCCCTTCTTCAGAGTGGACTCCATTTACTATTACCCTCTGCATCCCATTGTCCAGCCAATTTGTTACCCAGGTTACCACCCTGGGACCCACTCCCAGGCTGGCTAACTTGTTTATTAATCTTTTGTGTGGGACTGTGCCAAATGCCTTGCTAAAGTCTAGTAGGCCATGTCCACAGCCCCTCCTTGGTCCACCACTTTAGTCACCCAGTCAAAGAAATCTATTAGATTCATCTGACATGACCTTCCCACTGTGAATCAGAAGTGATCCCATCATTTTCCCTACCACTGAGGTCAAACTAACAGGTTTGTAGTTTCCTGCCTCTGTCTTGCTCCCACTTTTGTGAAGGGGAATCACATCCACCCTCCACCAGTCCTCAGGTACCACACCATCCTCCCATGATTGTTAATTTGTCCCATGTCCCATTAGTTGTTAAAAAGAGTAGTCAGTGGTGTCACTAGTTTTCCCCTTAGTTCTTTTAGAATTCTGGGGTGAATCCCGTCAGGCCCAATCACTTTGTCCACCTTCAGTTTTAAGAGTTCTTTATGGACCCTTTCTTCTGTGAATGGACTGGTATCAACCCCCCTATCCAGGGTGCTTCTATTGTTTGGTTTAGGTACCTCCCCTCCTTCTCTTTTGTGAATACTGAGCAGAAGTATTCATTCAGTTTTCCTGCTTTTTCACTGTCACCCTCTGCTCACCCCCCTCTCCTTTATTAAGCCTCACTATCCCTCCCTTGGTCTTTCCTCGCTCTCTAATGTACCTATAAAAGGTTTTATCCCCCTTCTTAACTGAATTGGCTATCTTTTCCTCAGTTTGGGCCTTTGCTATCCTGACTGCCTTCCCTTATTTGTTTCCTTATACTTCTTGAATACTAACTTTTTCTCCATGACCTTCCCTACCACCTCTTTTGAGAACCATGGCGTTTTTTTTTCCTTTGTTTTGTTTATTTGCTTCACACAACAACTTGTTGCCTCTGTGATGGCAGTTTTGATTTTACCCCATTATTTCTTCACCCCCTCCTGCTTTTCTGAGGCACACTCCCATTTTGACAGAGTCAGCCCTCCTAAAGTCCTATACCCTTGCTTTTGTATGGCATGACTCCAAGGCTGTGTTTATTGTGAACCACACTGTTTGGTGGTCGCATGTTCCCAGATGGCTACCCATTTCTAAATCTGAGATCCTCTCTCCATCCCTGTTTGAGAGTACCAGGTCTAAAATTGCTTCCTCCCAAGTGGGTTCCAACATTAGCTGTCTGGCTGTCCCTTCAGGACTCTCTCCTCTGAAAAGGACTAATGCCCACCTCCCTCCCTCCCTCCTGCAGAGCTACTGTTACTTTTTGTGGCCTCTTCCCTTTTTCTTCCTCTGTGAACACTGAACAAAAGTATTTGTTCAGGATATCTGCTTTTCCCTGGTCCCCCTCTGCATGATCACCAACCCCATACAGTCCCCCCTCTTCCCTTTTTAACCTTACAATCTCATCCATGGTCTTCCTCTTTTCACTTACATATCTAAAAAATGCCTTGTCCCCTTTTATTACCTGCTGGGCTATTCTCTCTTTAGTATGCGTCTTTGTGCTCCTTACTACTTTTGTCCCTCTATTTCCCCCGATACACCTCCCTGTTCTCCTCGCTCTATGTCTTCTTATACCTTCTGAATGCTACTCTTTTAGCTTTTACCTTTTCAGTCACCTCTTTTGAGAAGGTTCCACCACTGCAGTTTGACAATAAACTTGTTGACCACCTTTACAACAATGGCACAATGCTGACAGTTGGCATTGTGCCATCAGGAAAACAGTGTTTTGTTTTGAGGGGGCTGTGCCTCCGCACCCCTCAAATTTTTAAATAATCAACTACAGGTCAGAGTTTTTTCAGGGAGGGGGCACAGGTCTTGGAGACACCATGTCAGTGTACTGCAAGACCATTACAGCGAACTGCCGATTTTGTCGCTGTAGTGGTCTTCATGGTGTTTGTTCTGTGGTACCATTGGCATACCTTTTGAGAACCATAGTGGTCTCTTTCTCCTCTTGCTTTTGCTCCCTTGTTTGGCGCAGAGGTTTGTTGCTTTTACCATGCTCTCTTATAGCTTTGCCCACTGTTTCTACACCCCACAAAGGCCATAGCCCCCTGCTAGGTCATCAATGAGGCATTTACCCATCTGTTATAAAATTTGCCCTCCTGAAGACCAAGACCCTCAGCCTTATGTGGTTCAGTTCTGCAGCCATTCCCATATTGAACCACACTGTCTGGTGATCACTGGTCCCCAGGTAGCCTCCCACCTCGATGTCTACAACACTGTCCATGTAGGTAGGCAGTGATGGCACAGATGCTGGTGTAGTGAAACTGGTTGCTAGCAGTGCTGCTCTACCCCTGTGCAAAGTCTACCATCTCTGTGTCTTTCCCTGTTTGCCCCAGCACTATGCCTTCTGCATGGAAGCAGGCTAACATTTCTTCTATTTCCAAATCTGGTGATCTATCTAATATAAATAGTTATCAACCAATTGCTCTGTTGTGTTCCCTGGCAAAGGTCTTGGAAGGGCTTATTTTTAATCAGTTGTTTAATTTCTTTGATAAAGGGAACATTCTTACAGAAGCGCAGCGTGGGTTCAAACCCAAACATAGTACTGCGATGGCTTTGGTGAGATTCACACAAGATGTGCAGAATGCATTGGATGCAGGGAAGATGGTTGCAGCAGTCCTTTTGGAGCTCACAAAGACCTCTGATTTAATATATTGTAGTTTATTACTGGAGGTTGTTCAAGGACTTGAGGTTTTGACAGATGTATGTGAATGGTTCAGATATTACCACACCTCTCGACAGCGGAGGGTATGAGTAGGAGATAATTGAGTAGGAGATAATTATTCCTCATTCTTAACAAATGATTTGGGTGTTCTCCAGGGATTAGTCCTAGGGCCCCTTCTTTTCAGTCTTTTTTTAAACCCCTTTCCCCAAGCCTGTTCTCCTATAAACACAGTTGTATATGCTGATGATGAGGTTCTTTATTATAAAGGGAAGGATTTAATGCATTCAAAAACTGAGTTGCAAACAAGGTTTGACACCCTCCAGTCTTGGCCCATTGATCATTGTTTAACTTAAAATGCTGAACTTCCAGTGATGTCACCATAATGGTGAAGGCATAACTGAAGAGCTCCGGGGCCGATCTCTAATCCTTAGTAATCCTCCATATTCCCACATTGGACTACAAAAATCTGGACCTCTGCATATTCCCAGCATGGCTACTAAACATAATAGGGGTAAAGGAAATAAATCACGTGCTAATACAGTGAAATTAAAACAGTTGACTCTGAGCACAGACATCAAGGGATTTTTGACCCCGTCGCAACATGGCAGAGCTCTGTCAGAATCCTCCCTCGACCAAGAGCTAGAGGAAGAAATCTTACATCCAAAGGCTGAAAAAGCTCTGCAGCAAATTTTAAAAGCAGTACACAAGATTGAATCCTCCCTTGCAGATCTAAAGCAAAATGTGCGGAGCATTGACAAAAAAAGTCTCTACTAATGCTTCCAAGGTGGCGGAGATAGCGGAGGTACAGGAAACCAACAACTGCCTAGTTCTCTATCTTTTAAAAAAGGACCTTGAAATACAAAATAGACTAGAAGACCAAGAAAATAGGTCCCATCGAAACAACTTTAGAATTCACAGTGTCCCGGAGGAGGCTGAAGAGGGCTACGCTACTCCAGTGGACTTTATACAGTACTCTCTAAAATTTGTTCTTTCTCTTCCACCAGATTTACCCTTGCAAGTGGACTGAGCCCATTGCTCTTTAGGCCCCAAGCACTCATCCCTGGCAGCTCGCCTGAAGTCGTGGATTATCCGAATGCTTCACTTTCAGATGAAGGAGGCAATATTGCAAGAATCTTGGCAACAGAAAAATATATAAGGACATAAACATCTATTGTGACCATGACTTCTCCCCTGCATTGCAAACTGAGAGACAATGGGTGAGAAGTGTGATTCATGAGCTCAAAGAAAAAAAAGGCTTGAAAGTGCAGTTAAATTTCCCCACTAAGCTGAAGATTTACCTTGAAGACAGTCTGCAGGTCTTCAATTCATTACTGGATGCTTCATCTCTACTCAAAAAATGGCAAATTTCGCTCCCTGATTTTGAGACTGAGCAACTGAAACACAAGTTATCTCAGGGAGCTTGGTAGGTAGTGGTGCAGGGACAAAAACGGACTTCACCTGGAGCCCTCCTGGCCTCACTCATGAAAGACATGGCCAAGATAATGAAACAGATGGACGCTAAGCAACTGCTCCCCGACGAGACACCAGCCCCCTCAGCTACACCAAAGAGGTGAACCAATTTCCTTATAGCATGCAGATTACTTTAGCCTGGAAATCTCCTTTATGTGTTCTGAATATCTGATTGAAATTTAGCAGACATGGCTGGTAATTACCACGTTGAACTATTGGACCCCATAGAATTACAGTTACTCCTGGATCTACTACTCTCTATAGAGCAATAGTTCTTAGACTTTGTCACAGTGAGCCTCCCCAAATCCAATGAAAAGATGTTGAGCCTCCCCCAAAAACTGAAATAATCTTGGGTCTCCCCAAAGAAAAATAACATACTGTACTTTGTGCAGTACACCATGAATACATTGAAATCCCTTTGAGTACTTGGCTCACATTCAGTTCTTTGTCTTATAGTGATGTGGAACCTTTGAAAAAGAGCTCCTGTGCTCAAAGGTGTTATTTGAATAAAAAATAAATAAGATAAACAAATATTATTATTCAGCTTATTGTAAAGCCCCCCCCCCCCACAGGCCAGCCTACTCACTCTGCTAATTTCATTCTTGAACCATTGTTTCCCCTTGTTGCAATATCTTCATGGGTCAGACTACTTTCTCTGTTTCCTCTCTATATGAAACTACCTTCCTACGTACTTTGCCTCTCCCCCTCCTTCCCTGCTCCTAAGCAACTTCTCTGGGATTACTTTGCTCCTTCCTGCTATTGCTCTTAGCACTTCTATGCTCAACCCTTGATTTGGGCTGTTCTGCCATCAGTCTACAAATTGATCAATTACCACCACTCATTATTAGTTTATTGTTCATATTTGTTTGCACTATTGTTCATTGTGTACTTCTTGATTGTTTTGCAGTTACCTTTTGAAATGTATTCACTCCCTACCCTTCCCCGGGTACACCTGAAATGTGCCTTGGCTCATTCACCTTTCCTTGTTACCTATTAGTAAATAAATACATACATAAAATTCACCTACTATTATCCTCTTTCTGTTTGCTTCATCTCTTCACACAAAATATATAAAACTCAAAATGTAAATACGGTACTTTTTTAGACTTGCTTGAGCCTTCCCTGGAACAGGTTGGGGCCTCCCAAGGGAGGCTGGCCTCACCATTTGAAAACCCCTGCTATAGTGCATAGTAGTTAATAGGAAGTAAAACACATTAACAATGCTATATAGGTTTTGTTTAAATGGAAAGGTGGGGCTGGGGCTTGATGTTGGGGACTGGGGGTGGGGGAGAGGTTAATTCAGCAAGTTTGGCAGTGGGGGGAAATATAAAAAAGAAAGAAAAAAAAATGGAGGCTCTAAAATAGTCCTGTAGCGATAACCTGAACAGAAGAAGGCAACTCCAGTTCTTCAGGGACCTCTTTCTCCCTTCTGGAGATTTTGGAAGTATTTATTATTACTGTACCTAGCTCCATACCCATTAGAGGGCACCAAGTCTTAAGGAAAGAGAGCTGAAGGTAGGTACATTTTAAAGGTCCGCTTACAGTGCTTGATGAAGCACTTATTAAAGAACTCATGCTTAGCTCTTTCTCACAGTTTAGGGGAATGTAAAACACTATGTCGGGGATGCAGGGAAGGGGGAGGAAAGACAATATGTTTTCTAAAAGATTTCTATTGATAATTAAAGGGGGGGGGGTCGGCCCCAGGGGATGTAACAGGTAGATTCCCACTCTTTGATTTGGGGTAGAGTCTCTCTTGTGGGCATTGTCTACACCGCAAGAGGTGACAGATCATTTAGTGGACACCTGTCCTACTGCATCTTGCTAGTGTGCAGGTGACACTTGTGCCTACGATCATCAGGGGCTTGAGATTTCTCTTTCCCAGCAGAGAATGCTTCTTTAGGGAGTGCTCCATACTGCTTGGGCACCTAGGGAGTCACATTTGGATTACTATCAATACTAAAGCACTTACGAAAACCATGTTAACGGTTGTTATATGTTGCAGTTTGTTCACTGTTTTGTGTTGAGTTATGTACCTGTTTGGTTTAAGGATTACGTACATTAAAGAAATGATGCACTTGGATTGTTTAAGTTAAGGACAGGAGTCCTCTACTATAGGAATTTGCAGAATGGACAGGGACTGTTACCTTATAATTATCATGGACCACCTAAACATAGTTTCTTATAATGTTAAGAGAGTAAACTCCTTGATTAAAAGAACAGAATTACTCACAGAACTAGCCCACTCCAAATGCGATATAGCATTTTTACAAGAAACCCACCTTACAGAACTGGAACATTTAAAACTGTGACGGCAATGGCTGGGGCAAGTAATTGCAGCATCTCACCCTAAAGCTAAGAAAGCCGGGGTGGCTATATTAATTAAAAGGAACACCCCTTTAAATATAGAATCTTCAGAAGTCGGCTTTATGGAGTGCTATGCTAGAATTTCTGGGAATGTTCAAGGAGTCCCTGTCCATTTGATTAATGCATATAACCCTAATGCAGGCACAGCTCCATTTTTACAGGAAATATTTGCCAAAATAGCAGAACTTTCACCTAACCAAATTATATTAGGAGGAGATTTCAATACAGTCCCATCCCTGCAAGTAGACCACTCCTCTGCCCTTTCTACTAATCAAAGAGCTACTAAAATCATGAACACCTATAGCAATGAATTAGGATTTACAGATGTGTAACCCCCCGTTGGGGGCTTACCTGTGAGCCCAAAAAAGGCTAGTTTCCTTGGGGGTTTTGGTCCTACCCCCATTCTTTTTTTTTGGGAGTCCTGGTTTTCCCCTTTGTCCTTGCCTCTCCTGCTGGCCCCCACGGTGTTTCTTAGAGGAAGTGGGGCTGGAGGAGCTGGTTCGTGGAGCTGCTAGTTTTTGAAAAGGTACAGTGGTGCCATCGAGCTCCACGAATGTGCACTAGTGCATTTTTGTGCTGCTATTTTCGGCTGCGTTTATTGTCCTCTCCAGTGGTCCTGGTCCCAGGGCAAAGCAAGAGAGGGACCAGAGACCTGGGCAGAGGTGGAGAGGCAGCCAGAAAGAAAAGGGAGCAGCTTTTAAAAGCGCCAGTCGCGCTGTAGAAATCAGGAGCCACTTCATTAATATTCATGAGGTGGCGTCCCTTTGAAGAGTCAGAGCCTGTCTAACACTGGGGGAAATAGAGTGTAGTGCAAGTGACAGGCAGAGAAAGATAAAATAATGAACAAAGAAAGGTGTGCAAAAGAAATGAAGAGGCTGGCAGTCCGTGGGGGGCAGGGGTTAAATAAATATAAAGTGTCCATGCACTGCAGCTAGAAAGTGGGCTATATGTGTGTACTGCCTAGGGGTGAGGTGAAACAGCAGCAATGACTGGAAAGGGGATGAATAAATGTATTGAAGAATGCAGTCACTACATACGGCACAGGGGTGGCTACAGCTGTGTGGGGAAATAAATGAATAAAGATAAAGGGTTTGGCTGCACAGGGACATAGAAGATGGGACTTGGTGTAAACTAGGGACACTGTTTACAATGGCCACCATGTTTTGCAGCCATGTGACACCAGCCAGCCAACCACCATACCAGGATTTTTGAAAGGGACTCTGGGACTGATTGAAAGGACTTTTGGGGGAAAATAGTAGGGAATATCTAGACGTCTTTTTCTGCACCAATGAGGCATCGAGGGAGCCTCATACATATGCATTTTTGCCTAAGGACAGTGGCTTCAGCCAATGGGGAGCAAGGAAAGGGCTTCCAAATAAAGCAGGGACAGTTAGACTTGAGCCAGTTTGGGGAGAGCGCCTCCAGAGGAAGGGGGGCTCCTGCCCTGGGAGAGAGTGGGGCTGCAAGATGGGCCTGCCTGGGGGCTGCCAACAGTTTTTCCCCCAGGGCAGGTAGGGCCTGCCCCTTCAGATAAAAGGAAGTAGCAGCTTGGAAAAGTAAAAGGGAAAGCTGCAGGTTGTGAATTGTCTGCATTGTTCTGAAGTTGCACCACAGTGGTGAGGCCAAAGAAGCAGAGCAGGAAAGGTTGTGTCCTGAGCCTAAAATAAAAGGACAAAGGTTGGGTCTAAGCCTGGGGAAAAGACCAAGGTTGCATTCTGAGCCTGGGAAAAGAATGAAGGTTGCATCTCAGCCTGGAAAAAGATGGGATGCAGAGGATGAGCATGTAAATGTGATGAGGAAAAGAGAAAAGGAAGAGTAAGTCTTTTCAAGCCAAAGAAATTCTGAGTACCTGCACGGTGAGAAACTGGACTGTGAGAGTGCAGGTGATCTATGTGAGCCAGAGCAAATAGTGTGGCTGTGTTAAAGATGAGAGACTGTGAATGCAGAAGAATGGACAGGTGCTTTCTGGTCCAAGTGCCTGTGGTCTGCTCCTGAGGTACAACCAAGAGAGAAATGGATAGCTGTGGCTACACACCATAGCGGGAAAGAGAGAGAGAGAGAAAAAAAGAGAGAAAGAGAACAATTGAAGAGAATGTGCCGAATGTTTCTGCTGGCACCCAAGGCCAGGTGGGAAACTTGGTAACCCTCATCGAGTGGAGTCTACTGCTGCAGGGGATCACAGGTCTTGTACCTGAGTACTAGGGCACTCTGATCAAGGGAGCTGGGCCTTGGGGCCACTTTCCAGTCTGGGTGGTGGTAGGCCTTGCGCGCACATGCTCTGCAACAGGGTCTGTAATGGACCAAAGGGGACAAGCTGCAAGATTGGCAAGCAAGATGAAGGAAGAGCAAGCTACAGCATCTGTGCCCCTGTTGAAGCATTGTGCCCACTTCAGCCAGTGCCATCCATCCCCAGGATTCCTGTGAACTGTTCCATCCAAGGACTGAATCTGCAGAACTGTGAGTAAATTTCAGGAATTGCCCTGCACCTTCGGACTGTAAATATGTTGGCCCACTAGGGCAGGAGATAGAGCTAAGGACTAGAGGGAAAAGGCAACAGAAAAAGGTTTAGCTCTAACCAGAGAGAATGAAATGTATAAAATTTAATTCAAGTAAGTGCGCCAATGCCAGCTACCAGCTGCACCTCAGGCTTGCAACTTTAAAACTGGGTATCCAGGTACTGAACTTTGGGGAAATGGACTGGGACCTGCGGGTCTGGGTTTTGGGCATCTGCAGCAGATAGATAGACCTGGTGGGTGCACTGATTGCAAAAAAGGGAATGAATCAGAAGGGGAAATGTGATTTGGGAAATGCAAATCTTTAAAAATGCTTACTTGACCTTTATTCCGCTACCCCAATCCTAAACTGTCCCCTGTAAATAAACCACGGAGTAATTGTTTTGCAGCAGAAAATAAATCTAGAGCCTGGTTTTAGTGAGCGTGTGAATTGATGAAGTGAAAAGATAAATGTTTTAACTGCATCTGGGGAGGTTTGATCTAGGTAAGTCCATGTCTGGGGTAACTGTTGGGGAGGTGGGTTGGTACGACATCCCAGGGGTTGTATTGCTAGTAATCAGACCCACTTAATATGTACTCTAGGTGGAGGCACTGCCATTTTATTTTAACTTTTGGGAAAGGACCCCAATAGGTCAGCTTTGGAAACCCAGGCCCCTTGCCTGTGGTCAGGCCTGCATGGCAGGGGCAGTGGCCCTCTCCAGTACGGCGCCGGAGGTGGGGCTATAGATGTTTGGAGGGCACAACACCCAGGGGAGAGAGAGACAGAGAGAGAGGGAGAGAGACTTTACTTATTTCTCCCCTGTACAACAATCTTAATCTTGCATAGATTTATTGTATACAAATCAGACAGATTCTTACACAATAATTAAGACAAAAATCCATAATGTCAGATTATCTGACCATGCGCTCATTTCCATCCAATTGTCTTTCTCAAACCGGGACACACAGTCTATTTGGAGATTAAATGTCTCACTTTTAAATGATAAGTCTTGTGGAAAAATTATCTAAAACCTTCTCAGATCTAGCATCATCTAACCCCCTCCAGATGGCATCCCAACTCTTACTCTGGGACACGATGAAAGCTGTAGTGAGAGGGGAGATTATCAGTTATGTTTCAGCCCCCCCAAAATGGTCCAATTAACTTATAATAGATTGTGCACTAAATTAATCTCCCTGGAAAAAGAACATAAAGTGAATCCTAACCTGCCAGGCCTCTACGGGAAGCTTATCCAGGCTAGGAGAAAACGTCAAGCTTTTGAGAATAAATGGGCAAAGGGACTACTAAGGGTGCACCAGTTATCTGTCTGACCGCTCAGAGCGTATAAAAATTAATGGGACCTACTCAGACATCTGTCCCATCTTTTCTGGGGTTCCCCAGGGCTCCATTCTGGGCCTCTTACTATTCTCCCTTTACCTTAACAACCTTTCACGCTCTTGCTCGGGGCACATTCTATTGTACGCTGGTGATGCAGTCATCTTTGCCTCAAGTCGTAACCCTATTGCCCTCCAGGACTCGCTGCAGAAGTCCTTCGCTGAAGCCGAGGGCTGGTTCAAGAAACATAGATTGGTGATAAATCTTAAAAAACCAAAAACCATGTTCTTCACTCATCCTCAAAACAAGTCCTGCAACTTCAAACTCCTCATTCACTCTGGGTCCTCTTTCCCACTCGAACAAGTTTGCTCCTATAAATACCTAGGGATCCATTTTGACCCTCCTCTCCTTCCATGGACACGTCGCTGCCCTAGCCACTGCCACTAATATCCGATTGGGCATCTTACATCGGTATCAACACTGCCTCCCCCTGGAGGCTCTTCAACTCGCAGTCACCTCCTCTATCTTGTCCCTAGTGGACTATGGACTGCCGGTGTATGGTGCTGCTGATCAGCCCGCACTCCATAAAATTCGCACTACTCTGAATAAGGCCTGCAGGTTAATTACTGGGGCACCTAGGCTAACACACACCTGTCTACTGTATGCTAAAGCGCTGGTACTTGATCTTGATGAGTGCCTCAAATATCTGACCTGTACCCTTACAAAAAAGACCCTCCTTGGGCTATCCCCGCCTGGATTGACCACCACCATCCGCCGCTCTGTCCCACTAGTTCATACTCGGACCTCTGGGAAAACCTCTCTTGTTATCCCTAGAGCTAGGACCTCTCACGGCCAAAGAGCCTTCAGCTTTAGGGCCCCCTCCTGGTTCAACACACTGCCCCCCTCCATCTCCGAAGCTCCAACTATATCATGCTTCTAAACGTCCTTACGGAGCCACCTTGTTAACACCCGAAGCTGTAATTGCCACTAGTCAAAGCCGTACTCAATACTAATGACAAAGCTTACTACTAAGCTGCTAAGGACAACATAACTCTGGTATTGTTTGCATCAATCCTACCTGTACCAGCTTGTTTGTATCTATGTCTTAAGTTACTGTTATACTGTGTTATACTGTTATACTGTGTATTTTCGTTTGTCTTACTGTGACAAGGTACCTTTGTAAATGAGCCTATGGCTCAAAGGTTTTCCAAACTGCTGTCTAAATAAATAAATAAATAAAATAAAATAAGATATGCAAATCATAAATACCATGATATAGGAGGGAAGGCTTCTTGGCTTTTAGCTTGTAAATTAGGAAAAGCTCATGCAGAAAGAAATATCTCTTTTTTTTTGAGGGACAAGCATATACAGTATAAGGTCTGGACTAGGTTGAAATATGTTGCCTCACAATTTAAACAATCTTAGGAGAATTTGTATATAGCTGAAGGACAAGAAGATGAACTTATTTCAGACACTAAAAGTTCTTGGCTAATCTCCACCTTCCTGCTCTGCCAGAGGAGGCTAAGACTTTCTTGGAGGCCCACATATCTGAATCAGAAGTCTGTGAAGTGATAAAGCAATTACCCTCAGGAAAGACAACAGACCCTGATGGATTTTGCACAGAAATTTACAAAAATTACATAAAACACTCTATCCTATCCTGACTAAAGTATTTAATGCTTGTATAGAAGAAGGGAAATTACCTGATTCTTAGAATGACGCCCTTATAGCAGTCATTCCAAAGCCGGGGAAAGATAAACATAAATGTAAATCATACAGACTAATATCTCTGCTTAATCAGGACCTTAAAATACAAACAAAAATTCTTTCTAATCGATTAAAAAAATATATTGCATTACTGGTACATCCTGACCAAAATGGGTTTATCCCCCAATGGTACCTTTCAGATAACATCAGAAAATATTTGAATGTATTAAGGTACAAGTCCACAACTAGTATTTCACAACTGGCAATATTTTTAGATGCAGAAAAGGCATTCGACCACCTCAATTGGGCCTTTCTGTTACAAGTAATGCAACATATAGGTATTGGGGCCTATGCATGATCCCACGGAGTGACTACGCACTGCGTAATGTGGGCGTGTAGCCTCTCCACACCCATTGCGCCCCCGGTGTGGAATGCACAAATGGGGGGAGTGCAGACCCAATGCACCTGATCCCCTGGGTCCGTGGACCACAGTGCGCCGGGGGCCGGTGGGGGGCATGCCAGCACTATGCGCCATGCACTAAGGTGCATAGTGCTGGCTGTGGGGGTGCAGAGGAGGGCGCAGGATATGCCAGGGAGAACCCTTTTGTAAGCCCCTATGTGCAGTGCGCACACATCCTGACTCCACCCATATGGGGTGGATAGCCCACAGTACCCCCGGGATGACTGCAGCCAGACCCCCCATGGCCACCTGGTGCCTCCCACCCAGCACACATCAGTGCACGGCTCCTACTGGGCACCCCCACCTGACATACATAACAGGGGCACTGACCCAAGGATGCTGCCCCCCCCAACTGGCACCACTGGCCCACAATTGCCGCCAGTTCCACCAAGCATATGGTGGGGCACTGTGCCCCCCCGGCAACACCAACAGACCCCCCCACCTCATCCCTGTGCCCATCTCCAGTGCCACATAGGGCTGGCAGCCTCGCCGTCGTCTTGCCTCGACAGCCGCTGACTGATGGTTATCCACAGGGCGTGATGTGATCACGCACCCTGCTGCATAGGGGAGCCACTTGGTGACCCGATCTTGGCATCCGATTGGATGCCCGACTGGGTCCATGACTCTGCCCTGGCTGCCCTGCAATGTCCTGTGCACTGGGGGGGCGGGGCTGTGGACAGGTGACCAGCAGTCATGAATGTCACCGGTGTGCACGTGTCCGCAGGTGCAGAGCTCTGTGTACGGGATAGACGCCGCTGGTGCATAATTCCTGCCCGTTGGTGCATAGGCACCATTAATGGTAACTTCCTGAAGTGGGTATCTTTCTGCTACAAAAGACCATGAGCCTGAGTCAGGGGTAATGACACCATCTCAGAAAAGTTTGATATTGGATGGGGCACTAGGCAACAATGCCCATTGTCCCCCCTCCTTTTCGTGCTGAACATGGAGCCCTTGGCACAAACGTTAAGAAAGACTTCTGATATTAAAGGAATAAAAGTTGAACAAGTACAGGCTAAAATATCAGTATACACAGATGATACCCTTATATATTTAGAGTACCCTGAACGATCCCTCCCCATTGCTTAAATTATTAGATACTTTCAGTCAGATCGCTGGTTTTAAAAAAACTTAGGATGCTAAGAAAATGTAAACCATGGTCTTCAGAAATGCAGGAACAAATTGATCCGTTTGAGGATTTTGTTATAATACCATGGATGGAAGTAAATTGGAGTTGATGGAGGAATGTTCATACTTAGGTGTAGTCATGGATTTTTCTTTGTTGCATGAACCATTTGTTGACCACGTAACTACATTCATATGCATCTGGGTCTTCTGTATAGGATGCATGCATCCCTTCTTCCAGAAACTTGCAAGCCCCTAGCACATAGCTTTTTGTTATCAGTAATAGATCACAAATAGATCACAGTCTCCTTTATTATTGCCCTGCCTCTAAGACAACAATGTATAACGTGGATATTCTGTTACATAAAATATTATGTTTTCTTCTACTCAACCTCCTAGAAGTACCATCACTGTCAGCTATTAAATATTGGGCAGTGTTTGTCTGTGAGGCAGAGGCATAGCTATCAGATGGCTTGTTTTCCATTTAAAGCTTATTTTAGCTGTTTGCCTGGGAAAGTCAGTGACCCGGTCCCCTTTGCATGGCCTTCTATGGTTATCCATTTCTCAAATAGAGCACTCTTTGAAATACCATTTATGCGTACTAATCAGGGACAGAGATCTTTGAAGTTTTTAACCTCATCCACTTTAAATGCATTGCCAATGGATTTGTTTAATCATTCATTACTCCACTGTCAATGCATTGCCTCTGGATTTGTTAAATCATTCTTTACTCATTGACTTAACATTTGTTTGAGAACACATTTGTTAGGAAGTGAAATCTGCTGATGCTTTATTTAATTAATGGGTCTGTTAATGTTTTTGTATTGTTGTATATTGCTGTTTATGCTTTTTTTGTATCATTTCTTTATTAAATTTCAGAATTTCATAAAACATAACAAAGCAATACATCAGGTTGCTGAAATCTAGGATTACAACCATATGAAACAAAATAAAGAAACCTTCCACTCTACTGTCAAGGCATTACAAATACCTAGGAGGAAAAAAAAATCCAGTAAATTCCACATGGGTGCCCTACGCTGGTAATGGTAATGGTAAGCCTGATCACCATCAGTGTGGTTACACCCTGAAAAGTGCCCTGTCGAACAAGATCCTAGCACAGTCCCTCCCAAAGCATCCCGGCCTAAGCAGGCATTACAGAGTCCAGAAACCTTCACCAGCTATCCAGAAATCTGTCTTCCTTCCCCTTCAAAATATATGTTAAGCACTCCATGGCTAGGATCTGAATAACCAATGTACGCTATTGCAACACAGTAGGTGAGTTACATGATACCCATGTGTTCTGGATACACTGCCTTGTCAAATTCAACAAGGCCCGGAACTATCTCAGGCAAGGTTCCCATCTCTCCTCCCCAGGTCCTCCTTACCCAGGAGCAGGGTCACTGGTGTATTCTGAAGTGTGGTACACCACATCGTGGTAATAGCCTGGGATACTGCATTCCAAAACTGCTTAAAAGTTGGACAGCCCCAACAGTAATGCATATATGTACCCAGTGCCCTCCGACATCTGCTGAAACTGTTGAATTGAATCTGTGCACCACACAGGGAGGGCAATATAACCTATGTATAAATTTAAACTGAGATTCCTTCTGTGTGTTACATATTAGTAGTCCAACATGTAAGCGCAGGACTGCAGCCCAGTTTGAATCTGTAATAGTGACTACCAGGTCCCTCTCCCATTGATGCTTCACCTTCCTCGATAAATCTGGAAAAAACAGTCTGTTGTGTTTAGCTGCCTTCTGTATCAGACCCTTTTTCTCCACCCTGGCAGCATAAACCACCTGTACTAGGGGGCATTACTTCCACCTGATCTCTATACATTCTGTTTCCAAAAGCCCTTACCTATAGGTACTGAAAATGATGGGTACATATAATCCTTAACTCTTTGGAGCCTGGACAGGTATCTCTATACTAGGAAAAACAATGGCTGTATCTGTTGTTAGGCTCCAAAGGGTTAACTTGTACTGCAGCTCCACAAAGGAATGAATCCCCCACTCGTATATAAATCCACTAAACATTTAATTCCTCTGTCCTCCCACATTTCCTGAACCCAACAGCCTCCAGCCCTGTTAGGAAGCCTGGGTTGCAGGCCACTGGCACCAATAGTGTATGATCCGCCTTAGCCCTTCTCCCCCTTTTAATCATTTTCCATGTCTCCAACACATAGCAGACTAGTGGATTTGGGTTTACCAGCGGCCCCTAAGTTCTTCTACCTCCCCTTTGCCAGGTATGCAGACAATTGCCTTGGGCACTCCTCCTCTTCCAGACGTAACCAGCTGGCTACTGGACCATGACTTACACAGTCCTGGATATAACCATGCTGGATTGCCAGATGGTATCCATTAAGATCTGGGAAACTAAAGCTGCCTCAGTCCCCTGCCATTATAAGTCTGCACAGATTAATTCTGGGGCATTTCCCTTGCCAAATAAAAATAGAAAATGCCTGCTCCAAGTGCTCAATATCTGTTCTGGTGAGCCCCATTGGCAACATTTGCATTACTTATAATAATCTGGGCAAAATATTTATTTTAATCAAATTACAAACATACGAATTTGCCAGCAGATAAAGGCCTTATGGTCTATTGAGCCTGCTCAAGTGTGCAGCCAGCAACCCTTATACGGCAGCTGCCCCTCCCTCTCCTCCCTTGCCCCTCCCTCTTACCCTATCCCATCCTCTTTTGAAGCAGTCAGCTGTTCTACAGGATACCACTTCCACAGGCAGCAAATTGATATGTTCCATCTAAGAAATGGGGAGGGCCCTCCACATTTTTAAGTCACCAAGAATGGTGGCACACAAAGGCTTATAATTCAGTTGGTATAGGTTGCCCAGATCCCCTCTTATTCCCAAATAGGTAAGAGACCCCCAGACCACTTTGAGTCTCCAAACCTCGATTCCACACTCCCAGACTTCCCCAAATTAAGCATCTCCGATTTATGGAGGTTAAGTGTAGAACCAGAAAAGGATGCAAATTCTGTTACTATCTCAGAAGGGCCAGCATTGATTGCTGTGGGTCTGTAATAAAATGTAATGAATCTTCAGCACATAAAGTAATCTTATGTTGTGCCCCAGACTGACCTGCCCCCGCCCCCCGAATCTCCCATGTTTCTCATATTGTAATGGCCAAGGGCTCTATATGTTTATGCTTTTTATTTCTTTTATATTTTCCTCCCGAGCCATCCATGAAAACAGACAGGCTGTTCATGGGGTAATCAGGTCTTTTAATAAATAAAATCAATCCATCAACATCAGAAGGGAGACCGGAGGAAATGTACCAGCATCAGAGAATGTAGGTGGGATATCTGAGGCCTCAGTCACCAGCTCCGAACTTGGTTGGGAGAACTGTCCTAGCCCCATCCCAATCCCATGACAAGAATCACTTCCCTGCCCTATTCACCATCAGGGAGCCAGGGACACAGCCATCAATTTTTGGATAGCCCAGAACCTGTGGCCATGCCTCCTGAAGATGAGGTGGAAATGGAAACTGGTTGGAGCCTGGGAGAGGGCCCACCGATCTCATGAGATTGTGCCATGCTGACAGGAAGGTGGCATCATGGGTATCAGCATGTTGGGGGTATCAGTTCTCTTATTACCCGGAGTGGCTCTGGTAATCTGTGGAGACCATCCACAACAAGTGGCTCAAAGGACAAGCTGATAAATATTCAGCTTCCCATGGAAGAGCAGCAGGAGGCCAAAATAGGAGACATCCTGGACCTGTGAGAGTTGAGCAGAAGTATTCATGTAATCTGCTGCACAGCAACTGGGCAGACCACCCTGAGGCAGCTTGAGACAAAAAATGGCCATCCCTTCACTAGGGTTCAAATTTCAAATGGTCCTGAATGGATGCTTGGAAAAAAGTGACAGATACATCATTGCCTGGTCTGTAGGGCGTGCAGCTTGAAGACCACCATGAATGACCATTCGCACTATTGGCAGCTTCTGTTTCCAAGTTGAACTTTTGTTGTACATTTGCCCAGTGTGACTTGTTGCATAATAATAAGTCTTATGCATACATATATACATACCTACATACATAGATGCTGTCAGCAGATAAGGACCACTAGGCCCATCCAGTGTGCCCATTTAAGCTGCCTAACGAAGCATCCACTGACCCTATCTGGTCATTGGCTTTAGCTTTTTCTTCCTGTCTCTATTATTCCTTTGTTTCTGTCACACGCATGTTTGAAGCCCACCACTGTACAGGCTGCCACCACCTCCTGGGGCAGGCTGTTCCATGCATCAACCACCCTTTCCTTTAAAAAAGAACTTCCTGATATTTCCCCTTATGTAGCCACCCCTCAGTCTCATGCTGTGTCCTCTTGTCCTGGCAGTACTATTCAGATCCTAGCTTAAGGCAGTAAAACCATATAGTAATATTGTTTGCAGATGTACGGATGTTTACTTTTTGCATTTCCTCCCTAATTAAGCAGGAGATATTTGCAAGCTGATGAAGACTCTGGAAGCAGCAGATCTATGATGTAACAGGTCCAGCCTTTGAGGATAGCCCCAGCAAGGGGCTGCTATTGGGCCAGCCCTCTAGTTTTCTATGAAACATTAACTGCCTCATTTGTGCCAAATGTTGCGGCACCACCTCGGCTGTATCTTTGTAATGATATGGCAGTGCTTGTCTCTCTCTTTCTCTGGGGTGGCTGTTGAGAGTCCAGTTGCATGTTCAGTTTTGGCCCCCCTTAAAAAAGGTGCACCCTCACCGGCCCAGTGGCGTCGAGGGCTGAGGTGCTGGATGCCACACCTCACACCATGCTGGCGACCAGTGTTCAGGAACGAGCAGAGGTCACAGGGAGCTGGCAGGGGAGGAGAAGGATTGAGTGTCCGATGGACTGCTCTCCTCCGGGAAGGGGTGTCCATGACAGTCGGTGCAGGATTACCCCCTGGCGGAGGCTAGGGGACAACACGCTCTGCTGTATATAGGGGAGGAGCTGGGGCAGACATCTGGAGGGGGCGCGAATGGAGGCATGCGCACTGCCCTCTGGTGGCATCACTGCACATCCTCTGCTCTGGGGTAAAGTTATCAAAAATAAGAAAAAGGGATGGCACCTGTGTTGAGTGGCTTGATGGCCATCTGCAAGTTTCACCACGGTTGCACGGCCCTCCTGGATCCATGTTCTGTGGGGAGTCGGAGCTCCCTGCAGCCCTGCTGCGGGGGGGGGGGTAAAACCACAGGAGTAAGGTGCTGGGCTAATTGTGGCAGAGGCAGACGGCAGCTGGAATCCCCCAAGAGAGGATACAACAACAGGGGGAGCAGACCAGGTGACCAAGGAGGTAAAAAGACGTTAAAAAAAAAAAGTGCACCCTCATCACCTCACATGCCATTGTGCTCCTTGCTTGTCTCATAATATGCACCCCTCAAAGTCTACTACGTTAACTACTCCAGAAATGTGTACTGTTTTCACATCTTGAAATACGTTGCCCACCTTTGTCTCTCCTAATACCGACACAACATCCTTCCCAGAATTTGACACTCTGGCCCATTCTGAAATGTTACACTAAAACCTATTTTTGATATGCATTCCTACACTCACAGAATCTTCAGTTTGCACAATGGGCCCTATGCACTAATGGGGTGGAGTGGCTATGCGCACGTATCTGGGGCATGCAACCACTCTGCACCCTACGTGCCCCCCCATGCGGGATGCTCAAAGGGGCAGGTGCGCAGCACACACGTGCCTGATCACTCAGCCTGGTGAAGAGGAATGAGCCAGGGGCAGGCGAGGGGCATGCCAGCACTATGCGCCATGCACCACTGAGCATAGTGCTGGCCGCGGGGGTGCATAGGGGGTGCAGGGTGCACCAGGGAGGACCCTGCCATACACCCGCTATGTGCCACACACACACACCCCACAGGACAGGGTGACAGCCCACTGACCATCCAGGGCCACAGGTAAAGACTGCCCAATGCCACTCACCTTCCCCAGTACACAGTGGTGAGTGTGGCAGCTCCCCCAACACCCACAACACCCATATCCTTCACAAGGGCACTGGCACAAGGCTGCTGCCCCCCCAGCGGCACTGATGTCAACCCCCTCCCTGCTACTGGTGGTAATGCCCCCTACTGCCTGCAGGCATGCCCCCATCCCACTGCACCGCTTTGGTGCCATTAGAGAGGGCGGTGGCATCGCCCTCCTACCACCTGCCACAGCCACCGGCCCTCGGACATTCATGGGGCGTGCTGCCAATGCGCGCCCTGCAGTGTAAGGGATCCACTGTTGGACCCATGCCGGGCATCTGACTGGATGCCTGGCTGGGTCCATGACCCCACCTGAGCCTGCCCTGCGTGGACCTGTGCGCTGGGGGGCGGGGCTGCAGACAGGTAGCTGGCGGTGGTGAATGCCGCCGGTGTGCACCTGTCCGCAGGTGCAGATCTGCAAGCAGGGTTACTCGCCTTTGGTGCCCAACTTGTGCCCATATGTACATGGGGCCCATTATAAGTATTTTCACTACAGTTTGCACCCCATACCTGCTTGTATATTTGGGCACAGGGTCATAGTGTCACAAGACATTATGCCGCAGCAATGTACCGTGCTACCAATACAGCACAATATATTGCCTGTGGCATAAGTCTTTGTTTTGCGGGGGGCTTTAGCCCCGCATCCCCTGAATCCCCCCAATTAAGATATCTAAACTCCGGGGGGGGGGATGTTAACAGTTAAAATCACACAAAGTGTGAAAATTAAAAAAATCCATGTGTCTGGTACCAGGAATCAAAACCCAGTCCCAAATGCACTGCCTGCCTCCCTTGCTACCAGTGGCTCAACCCGTCGAGCCACGGCAACTACTTGCTGGCCCCTTGTCCTAGCAGAGGTCTTATCCTCTACCTGGGAGAGTGAGAGGGTGCACTACCACACGTACATCCTTTTGCAGTTTTGCACTCTCTCGCTTTTCCCTACCACGCTGTTCCTGTTGCGTGGTTTTGTCATGCGACTTAAAGCGTATGGCATACTGACCCAGTAGGGTATATTTGTATCTCCTTATCCCATAATATACAGTATCTAATGCATTCCAGAAACTTGCAACTGTACTCTTAGTGAGTTTCCTTTTTACTTATTTTAAAATGCCAATGGGAAGTATTCTGGTGGCCAGGTGGGTGAGTGTGAGAAGAGGATTGCATGTTACCATGACTACCCCCCCCCCACAAGATAGTGATAACATCCAAACTGTTCAAAACCATGGGGACATCTGCACATGTCTAATTTTATCGGTATTTAATGCTCACTTCTTTCTCAGATCTCTTTTAGAACCAAAAGTAACAGGCAGGAAAATGTTGCAGATTTTAAGAACTGGTCAGTTACAACTTTTTATTTCTGAAGTATTTTTGTTTCCTTTTGCTCATCAGAAAGTTTTTATGTGATAGTATTATGCTGCATGTGTGGAGTAGCCCTCCCCCTGGCAGCTGCCATTTCTAGTTCTATTTATCCCACTATATCATCAGTACTGTGACCTCGCTGACGGTGACATCACAGGAGACTGACCTGGCAACTACTGAGTGGCTCTTCTTGAGCAGCTGTGATGTAATACAAAGGTCATGATACTGATGATATAGTAGCAAGAACAGAGCCAGATATGTCAGCTGCCAGGCAAGATACTGTGCCACACATCACACCTATTAAAATCAAGTAAAAAATCTTATAATTAACCAAAGGTAAAAGAAAAAATACCTGCTTTTAAAAACTAATATTAGTTTTAGGCAGTAAACTAGCCCTTCAATTAAACAGATTGTTTGACAAAGTAGTTCAAGCAACCCATCTTTTTGAAACACAGCACTGGTGACTGAAACACTCGAAGCAGTGAAAGCCTGCTTATGAGCAGTCCCAAATGTTTGACTTAAGATTAGTCTCACTGTAAATTTCTTTTGTATAACAGATCTGTGATAACTTAGAGGATAGAAACGGAGGAGCTGAGTATAAAGTGGGGGTGGGGAAGTACTGTCAGTCACTATGAAGGAAAGGGGCCTAGGGGGTATAATATCTGATGACCTCAAAAGTCGCAGGGTAGTGTAACGCAGTGGGCAGGGCCAGTGGAATGCTTGGGTGCATAGGGAGAGATATCACAAGCAGAAGGAGGGAGGTAATATTACCATTGTATAGATCATTGTTGAGAATATTGTGTACAGTTCTGGAGGCTGCATCTCAGAAAAGACAGGCATGGCAGAGGCTGGATCATAACAAGAGCAGAAAAGTTGGATGAACACCACTCAAATAATTTGATTCTTTCAATCTTTAATTTGACATCGTACTCATAATTAATGGGCAGTGTTTCATGGCCAGAATACCACTTTGTTAAGCCTCTTCATCTGCTGTGCTATCTGTTACAAAAAATGGAAATGCAGTTTTTGACAGCTGATTATTTTTGGTTTGTCAGTTATTGTGTTTCATTTTTTGCAACTGGTAACACGGCAGAGAAAGAGACCTGATGAAGTGATGTTTCCATCAACTAAAGGCGCCCATGGTTTAGCAGCACCTGGTAAAAGTAGAAAGATGAACTGGTTGATGTGATTGTTTGTGAGGGGCTTACTCCTAGACATGGGAGGACCCTGGGCCATACCCACCCCTATCCAGGGCACAGTCAGATTGGCCGGCACACTGATAGAGGGGTGGTTGCACACGGAAAATATCTACAGTGCAAATATGAAAACTCCACTGTGATGAACACTACCGAAATTACAGCCCAAGATATATTTTACAGCCAACAGTTCTCCGTGTAATGGGTTACAATCAGGGCTTTGTAAACACCATAGTTTAAAGCATAGTTTAGTATGTTATTGATCAGTTAAGCAGTAACACCCAAACAACTGGACATTTCCATTTGTTTCCATAATATTAACACCCCAGTCTGGGTGTTAATCCCAGGAAATGCCTATTTATTTATTTATTACATACAAACACATGATGAAGCCAGCAGATAAAGGCCTAACGATCTATTGTGTCTGCTTGAATGTGCAGCTCTCAGTGCTGAGCACTGATGCTGCCCCCCTCACCCTCCCTCTAGTTGCACCAACTGCTTTACACTTTCCCATGTGTCCCCCACCCTTCTTCCTCCTCTACTAACTACAACTGCTTACCCTTTTCCTCTCTTCCCCATTCTGATTTTACCAATTAGCCTGTCCCACCCCCCCCTTAAATCTCCCCAACTGATGTTTGCACAACCAATTCCTCAGGCAGAGCATTCCATGCTGTCACCACTATCTCCGTCACAAAATGCCTCCTCATCTCCCTTCTGAATTTACCCTCCCAACGTTATGCCCTCTTGTGATCCCCTCCTTTTTGAATTTAAACATACCAGTGTGACTAACCCTATTTATGCCCTTTAAGTATTTGAAGGTCTTGGTCATATCTCCCCTGTTCCTTCTATCCTCCAGTGTGTACAAATTGAACGTCTTAAGCCTAACCTCATAGCGCATTTCCCTCAACCCACTCAGCATTTTGGTAGTTCTCCTCTGCACCCCCTCAACCAGTCTGATGTCCCTTTTCAAAAAGTTTAAACTTTCTTTTTATTGATTTTTAACAGATACATAAAAAAAAATACAGACAACAATGTACAATGCTGTCACCATAAAAATATAAGTTGCAAAAAACTTTGTTAATGTTCCAGTTAGGGTCAAAGCAACAAACGTTGGGAAATGAGGCTTTCGGGTTTCCCTAACACCCCACCCTCCCAAACTAGGCAGAAGAGCAGGTGTGGGGTGTGCCTTGGGCTTCTCAAGCCTAACACTCACCCCATTCCATCTGTAAATAAGGTCAGATGTATAGACTTTATGAAAATGGGGTGAGCATTAGGCATGAGAAGCCCAAAGCACACCCCACACCTGCTGTCCTACCTGGTTTGGAAGGGTGGGGTGTTAGGGTTGGAAACCTTAATGCCTCATTTCCCAACATTTGTCGCTTTGACCCTAATTGGAGCATTAATGACATTTTTTGCAACTTATTTCCTCACTTTTTAAGATAGTATAATAGTATCTTTGTTTTACTGTGGAATGCAGGATTTGTAGATGTGTATGTTATATATATATATATATATATATATATATATATATATATATATATATATATATATATATATATATAGTATATATGTAGCTAGAAGCACAGGCTCTGGGCCCTGCACTTCCATTTATAGGACAACAGTGACCAAATTGTCTGCATAGCCATCTTATTACCCTACCTCACGTACCTGTTACAGAACATTTTTGAATCCCCACCAAAATGTAATTCTGCGCAGTTGCCACACCATTCCATGCCACAGGTACAAAAACACATTTTGGACAGGATCTGAAACATAACAACTGTAACATGCATGAGATGGGGTAATAAGAAGGCTATGTTGAAAATCTGGGGTCAAAATATTTAGTGTTTCCGAAGTTACAAATGTGCATAGTGAAATTGCAATGAGTGGTTATAACTTTTGCAGTTTTTCATATTTTGACCCTAAATTTTCAACATAGCCTTCTTATGACCCTGCCTCATGAACAAGGGCAGAAAAAAATTCAAAATCTCGCCCAAAAGGTGAATTCACCAAGCGACCATGAAATCACCCTTCGTGTGGGAGTTGCATAATGACGGTCCTATTGTTCATCAGGTGGGGTCCCCAAAAGGCCATGTTGAAAATTTAGGGTCAAAATATTTAAAATTTCCAAAGTTACGAACGTGTATAGCGAAATTGCAATGAATGGTCTCAACGTTGGCATTGTTTCATATTTTGACCCCAAATTTTCAACATAGCTTTCTTATGACCCCACATCATGAACAAGGCAGAAAAAATTTTCCAAATTTCACCCAAAAGGTGAATTGACCAAGCAACTGCAAAATCACCTTTCGGGCGGGTGTTGTGTAATGACAATCCTATTGTTCATGAGGTGGGGTCTCCAAAAGACCATATTAAAAAGTTGGGGTCAAAATCTCAAAAAATGGTGAAGTCATGTATAGAAGTTGAAACCCCCATTGAAATACTATACATTGCATTTACCTTAGTTTCTCATAGTGCAGTCGCCAGTTCCAGTAGCAAGACGTGTCTTCAATTGGATAGTGGGTTTTGAACCTGGTATCTGTTCAGGTGAGTGAGGGTGTGTGGGGGTGTACTGGGGAGGTGGGGTGGTAGGTGCTGAGTGGGAGGTAGGGCTGGGAGTACTGATCGTCGAGGGACCTTTTTTTTTTTTTTACAGATTTAAAAAAAAAACATCAAGGGACTTTTTCCTTTCTTTCAGGTTTTGCCAGCAATGGGAGGGTGGGGGTGCCACTAGACACCTGGGAATATAAATGTGACAACAGGGATGGGGATTGGTGGGTAAGAGGTGCCACTAGATACCAGGGAATATAAATGTAACAATGGGGACAGTGATCAGAGGGTCAGGGATGCCACTAGACACCACGGAATGTAATTTACAATGGGGATGGTGATCGGAGGTTGGGGGTGCCACTAAACACCAGGGAAATTGGTAAAATGGTGATCAGTGGGTGGGGGATGCCACTAGACACCAGGGAATATAAACTGAACAATGGGGCCAATGATTGGAGGGTGGGGGTGTCACTAGATACCAAGGAATGTAATTTACAGTGGGGAAAGTGATCAGAGAGTGGGGGGTGCCACTGGACACCAGGGAAATGGAGAAAATGGGATTGGTGGCTGGGGGGTGCCACTAGACATCAAGGAAGATATTATTTATGGGGACGGGGTGTGTGTGTGTGGGGGGTTGCGCCCCCAAACTCCAGGGAACCAGCGGGGCGGCTTACAGCTCACACTGCAGCCAGCAGCACGAGTTCAGCTGTGGCTGCAGAAGTCAAGAAAAGCTGCTCTTCTCATACAGAGAATGTGGGGGAAGTGCTCCTCTCGCTAAGCTGGGCACCTGGGATTGTGGGTTCCCAGAAAAAGTATTTCTGGCCCCATTTGTGAAAAACAAACATCAGAATCTAGCTAAACGGGGCCCATTAAGCTAGGTTCTAGTGTTTGATTTTTAAAATGACAACATTTTTATGTATTTTCGCGCTTTATAGTTTGTGGGGAAAAAAAAACAAGAGTGCGGCTCACGAAAAAGGAATTTTTTTCTGGTGAAAAAGGACTGGCCCCTCACAAAAAAATCTTTTTTTCATGAGGCCAAATCCTCTGTCAAACTTTGTACCTCTGTCCTGGAGTGTGAGCTTCCCAAAACAATGATAACTTAAAAATTGAATAACTTTGCAACAGATTAATATTTTTTCACCAAACAAATGCATGCCAGTTCTGTTACCCAAGCTGTTTCTACCATAAAAAGTCACACCAAAATTCCACACTGTCTGAGTGCAAGGAGATGAGGAAGAAAAGTGTAAAAAGTGGTGATTTTTAAGGTTTTTCCACTGTCTGGATCTCAGACTCCCCACATCCAACCGAAACTAAACTTGCCATGTCAAAAGATCTACCCCACGGGACAACGCATGCCAAATTTTGTGCAAATCCATTGCTGGGTTACAAAGTTACTAAAGTGCAAAATGTTAGGTTTAACATTAAACGGACTACTCAGCCCTAACTATAGTGGTGCTATCGTGCCACTGTAACAAGTAATTGATGTCAGAACTGTGTACCACCATATTAAAATTAAAGTCCATTTTAAGAAGGTGTTTGGAGTACACTGTTTGCTTGTAACTCTGTTTCTTCAAGCAACTCATTCACTTTCAACCATCTGAAGTGAAATTCATCCGTCTGCATATTCAGATTTGCTGTTAATTTTTCTGTGCATGTAATATCCCTTAGTGTGAGAAGGAAGCTATTCTGGGAAAGTGGCAGCAGGTTGAGCCATTTGCTAATGATGGCTTTGAGAGCAGCGGCCATGATTATTCTGTTATATATAGGCCTCTCTCTTCTCGCTTTGTGGATAGACGTCCCCAGAAAAAGAGCCTGAAATGAGCTTGGTACAGTTGTGGGGAGGACCTAGTTCAGGAATGCATGCACATCAGACCAGTATATGTTAAGGTATGGGAAACCCCAGAAAATGTAATATGGGGTGCCCTCCTGACCACAGCCTCTCCAGCACTTGTCTGATTTATTGGCAGCATAATGTCTGATGTGAATGGGGTTGAGAAAAAAAACACTAACATTTTCTGTCTGAATTCCTGGGGATGTGGTCGTTTTAGTGCCCACCCTGATCACATGTTCCCAGGTCTGATCAGTATTCTATTTGCCCACTTCTTGCTGCCATACATCCCAGGCCATCTTTGAATGCCACTGTTCTGATTCTTGCAGGAATTTGGTGATCCCTGTTACAGGTTTTATTATAGCACCCAGCCTTCAGGTAGTATCTGTAAAGGCCTCCAGTGTTGTCTTTGGGTATGTGGCTTTATATTTAGTTGTTTAGAAAAAGTTTTATCTGCCGATATCTAAAGAACTTTCTGTGTTTTAAACTAAATCCTGTTTGCTATTGCCATAATGTTTTCAATGAACTTGTGTTTTTCAGGTGCTTCAGTGATGTAATACCTCTGACCTGCCATCATCTGAATCCAGGATTGTTCATACCAGTAGTGCAGTCTGGGGCCGCTGTTAACCCCACTAAGGGTCTATTACCATTTGCTATACCTAGGTGTGTCTTTACTGAGTCCCAGCACTTTAGTGAGTGTTTTGCCCAGGGGTTCCACAGGTGTCTGAAAATAGCTGGTGTTAACTGGGACAAGGGCAGTGAGGTCAGCCAGCCATCAAGGAGACTAGTCACTGCTAGATCTAGGCACCTGTTTCCCTCTGTTTCGTAAGCTGTTGTAACATGTGGAAGAGAAAGGGTTGAGCCTGACTGGAGAAACTGCATCAGGTGGCGATGGATTAATTCTCAAGTTATCAATGGTACAGTATGCATCATATCTCTTCCCCATTTTAGTGTCCTGTACATGATGGTTCCTTTTAAATTAATCCATGGGAGAGTGCTCACCATATTTGTTCCCCATTTTACAATAGAGTACCCACTGTATCTATTCCCCTGTCATAATCTTTATCTGCAGTAGCTTGAAAACGTCTATATGGCTATGTAATGTGGGCTCTTTGTTCTAACTTGGTCTATGAAAGTTTTTTCAGATTTGCTCAATTCAGCACATTTGAAAACTGATCTAAAAATGTGTGTAACACAGTGCTGTACTGCTAGCATTGTTCCACAGCCGTATGTGTTGTAGGGCACCTGCAGCTTTGCTAAGTTCTAGGTCCTTAAGTTTTTACTAGACTGTGGTGAGTTGGTGGAGAACCTGTACGTTATCTACCTGTGGCTTGTGTGTTTTTTCCAGGTCCTGGATTTGGGACTCTAATTCGAGGTGCTGTCTCACCACCAGTTTGCATTGCACATTGGTCAAGGAGATTAGCACACCTCTTAACACAGATTTCATAGCATTCCACCGAGTGACAGTAGTCGTTTACACCAACACCACTGTTATTCTTTGAGTACATCTGGATTTCTTGCTTAACTCTGATGATATTAGCCTCCTGCACTTGGAAACTTGCATTCATACTCCAGTACCTATAGGCAACAACCGGGCAGATTTCAACTTGTAGGGATAGTGGGGCATAATCTGATTGGGTAATATTGTGGCTATGGTAGTTTGCTACCACATGTAGCCAGTTGATTGGCACAAAACATAGATCACAGTATGAGAGTAGCTTCTGTTGAGGTGGGAAAAGAAGGTGAAGTCTCTTCTGGCTAGATGCCTAAACCTCCAGACATCTTTAAAACCCATTTGGTCATTCAGATTGACAAGGGTTTTAACCATTCATAGTCTGGGGTGGTTTGTAGGTGGGGATTTGTCCAATCTGGGGTTCAAAACACAATTAAAGACACCCAGAAGAAAATGAAAGTCCTCTGCTTTGTCTGCCATACTCCGATGGACCTTACTGAAGCACAGTCATTTATTAGTATTAGGAGCATACACACTGAGAAAGGAGAGGGGTTGGGTTTTGGTGAACTGCATTAACCAGAACATATCGGCTTTCAGGATCTGAGTAGTGGAAGGTAATCATAAGAGGCAGTCAGTGGTGTACAGGAATGGCTACCCCACATTTTCTGTAAGTGAGATGGGAGGCAGGCAGCGAACACTTGGCCCACCTAAGATCTGCGCAATGTAAGATGCTCAGCCAGAGATATATGAGTCTCTTGTAAAGCTGCCACTATACAACTTAGATATTTGAGCTGTGATAGCATTTGTATTCTTTTCACAGGGTTATTCATCCCTTTAACATTATAAGATTGTCCTTAGACCACCTTTCTGATTTACCCAGTTCTCGTTTCAGTTCCCTCCTACCCTCCTCATTATTCACCCTGCCACAAATCTTTGTGCCATCTGCATATGGACCCATTTTGTCCTTGACCCCTTCTCCGGTGTTGCAAATTAACACATTGAAGACCACCATGCCCAGTGCTGACCCCTATGGGACCCCACAGTAAGCCCCCTGACCTCGGAATGTGTACTGTTAAGTACCTCCCTTTGGGTTTTCCATTCTAGCCAGTTCTTTACCCATCTAGTCACTTTCTCCCCAGCACCTAAGTCCCTACCATTATTTTGCCTAAGTAATGTCTTTCCAGAAGGATAGCCTCCTGCATTGTGCTGTGCTACCAGAAGCTGACCTAGAGCTTCCTGGTAAGGCCTTGTGGGCTTCAGTGACTTGTTTTAAATTGGTCTTAGCATTTAAAATTTGTGATGCTGCTATCTGGAGTAAGATCCATACATTTGCAAAACATTACATTTTGGATCTGATCTCACTGAGAAAAGTTGGGATTAACCTAACTATGCTACAAGGCCTTCTGTCTTAGGAAACACCAACTCTTCTGTTTCATAGCCCTAGTTCTGGTGTACAGTACTGCTTTGCACTCATCCAGTGAGTGTAGCTCTATGGAGGAGATGTCCTCAGACAACAGTAACAATAGAACAGAATTTCCTCTATACAGCCAGGCAATTTCCCACCCTCCTTCTCCTGGAGAGAAGTGCTGATTATTACAGGTCACTGCACAGCCTGCTTTTGAGTTGTCCAATTGTTATAGTCAGCAGACTGTAGTGATCTGCTTTCCCTGCCTCTCCAGTATTATTCACCAGGGATGGAAGTCCTGTTTCGTGTTAGTCAGCAAATGTTGTAACTCCATTTATCAGCAGTGGGAACTGAAGTGGATGGGACTACCTGTATTATATAGGTGATGACAAGTGATTTGATGTTATATGTGTGGGTGTATGGCAATGTGGGTGGCCTAGCCCTGAATAGTCTCTTGCAAGGTCCTGACACTTTCAGATTACAATCCACTGAGTGTGACTTTATGGAGTAGATTCTCTCAAAGACCTACCATTACGGTACCTGGTCAAGTGAGCACTACCAGAATAATGCCGCACTATACGGCGCTAGTCTGGTAAGCGCTCACACGGACAGCAAGTGGGGTTTTACAGTGCTTGTTGTAAGTGCTCCCCTGGTCACTGTCCATGGTCCTCTAAAAGAACAAGAGCTGCAAGGAACATGAGGCTGGCTGAGCTGCTCCCGTGGCATGGAGGGCTGGGGCATGGAGCTGCTCGGCCAGTGGCAATGGAGACCAGGGTTCTAGTCCAGGTCTCCCAACTTTTGCCAGCATTGGGACTTATTTTTTACCAGGGGCCATGGAAACAGTATTCCACGGCCCCACAAATTTTAACTTTCCCCGGTATCTGCTCCCCCCTCGAAGTGAAGATCCTATAGACAGGGGTGGGGTGGGGGTGTGCAGGAATGGTGCTATTTTTACAGTGCGCTCCTTGCTGACGCTATTGTTGTTGGCTCTCTTTGGACCCAGTGCCACTCCCAGATAACCCTAGATAAGAGCATTACAATAATACAGACTAGTAAGAAAGTCATGGACTATCATCACCAGATCACCAGGTGCTAGAAACAGTTTGATCTGGGTGATGTTTCAGAGATGGAAAAAGCCACTATGTACAACCGCTGACATATGGCTATCCACTCCAGTTACAGCTTGAAGTTCATAGTGACTCCCGGATTCCTAACTACATTTATGTCTCCAAGAGTGAGACCATTTAAGGATTGTAACCAGGTGTCACTCCCTGTCATAGCCAACCCATGGTGACCTGGTTCAGCAGTCAAAACTTCAGTCTTGTCTGGGTTGAGATTTAATCACTTGGAGGCTGTCCATTTGTTAATCTCTTTAAGGCACTGGCACAGCACTGAACAAACATTAACCCCATCAGCGGTATCATCTGCACTGAAGTGCAACTCCCATCCATGCTGTCTAATGATCTCATCCAATGGCAACATGTACACAGTGAACAACACGAGGGCCAGGATCTAACCTTGAGGCACATCACAGTCCAAAGCAGCTGTCCCAGATAGGACTTGAAACAATACAAAACCATGCCAGTGAGACCCACATAATTCCTCAGGTGTTCCACAAGAACCCCATAGTTAGCCATGTCAGATGCCAATGAAAGGTCCGGAAGGAGAAGAATGGAATGACGCCCTCTGTCACTCACCATGAGGAGCTCACTGAACACCTTAACAAGTGCTGTCTCAGTGCTGTGACAAGGATGAAATCCTGACTGGAGAGGCTCACAGATGTCATACCTTTCCAGGTGAGCCTCCAACTGCATCATTACCACCTTCTCAGTCACCTTCCCCAGAAAGGGAAGGTTTGAAATGGGTCTGTAATTCAAGAAAGCGTCAAGATCCAAAAATGGTTTCTTGAGGAGGTGCCTCACCACTGACCTTTTCAGAGTGGCATGGAAAACCCCCTTCCTCAGAGATGACCTGATAATCTCTGAAATAATTGGAATGAGGGGCCCCCCACAGTCAATAAGCAGCTGGGTGGGCCCAGTATCCAATAAAAAGTAAGTGGAATGTAGTCCCAAGATCACTCAGAACACCTCATCATCCAAAACTGAACAAAACTCTTTCCAGGACAGCAGATTGCCTTGGCCCATCACAGGACTGGTACTGCCAATCCATGACAGTCCGCTTGAGGAGATCTCGGTTTGAATGGATGACACCTTGGAGAGAAATAATCGATTAAACTCATTGCACTTATCAGCCAAAAAAACTTTCCTGAACTGCAGACAGGGAGGGTTAATCAACCTCTCCACAGTGCAAAAAAGTTGAGCCAGTCGATTCTTCCCCACAGCAATCACCCTTTTTTTTCCCCCCAACTATTTTTCGCTCCAGTCACTAGACCCTGGGAAAACTCTGCCTTTTTCATGGTGACTACCCTCTGATACTCACTGTAATGAGTTTTCAGGGCCAATCTGTCTTTCACTGATTGAGACCTCTGCCAAGAACACTCTAATCTCCATCCCATAGTCTTCAACCGCTTCAGGTCCTCAAAATACCACGGTGAACTGCAGCGGGAAATCAAGGAATGAACACAGTAAGGTGCTATGGAGTCAAGGGCGGCAGCAAGAGCCATATTATAACTCTCCACTGGCCCGTGACCCCACTCACACAAGCAGACACCATACCTGATAGGTCCAGAATTGCCAAGAGCTTGTGAGACTCCAGATTTTTTGGGGGATGGTAATGGACCATCTCCACAGGAGGGAGATGTACAAATGGAGGCTCCATGGAGGAATGACATGGCAGATGATCTGACCAGAAACCGGATCAACCCTGCTGACTTCTCTAATGTCAAGACCCAACGAGAAGACCAGATCCAAGGTAAGGCCATGCTGGTGCATTCCAGTGGCAACCGCCTGTGCAAAGCCCAGCTGTGTCATCTGCTGAAGGATTTGTTGACCAAAAGATGAGGCTTTGTCATTGACCCATGTATTGAAATCCTTGACGACTGTAAGTCTCAAAAATTTCAATACCACGCTAGTGATGAAGTCTATCAGTTTATGCAGGAACTCACTCCCATGCTCCACAGGTCAGTACATGAGAATGATTCAGCAAACTGCACTTAGACCACCTCTAACAGCCATGCATTCAAATGACCTGGTTACTCCTGTGGGGCATTCTATTAGTCCTAACTTGGATCTAAAACAGATGGCCACACTTTCACCCCCTGCACTCCTATCTCAAGCAATGTACCACAGAATACCCATCCAGGATAGATGCCACCAGCACAGGGCTGGAGCCATCGCCCAATCGAGTTTCTGTGATACAGACTAGGTCATCCAAGGAATCCGGAATGAAGCTTTCTCTCAACGCTGTTTTATTCCTCAGAGTTCTAGCATTACAAACATGACCTGAAGGGATGGGGAAGAGTCAGCTGGTTGTTTTCCTGCCTGTTCTTTTCTGGCCAAACCCTAGGTATCAGGGCCAGAAAGGAAATACCCCATCCTGTCCTCAACATCTCCCTGGGTGACCCCAACATCTCCCTGGCTCTCTACAAGACCTCACTGCTTCTGTCTTACACTAACATATAACCTCGCTGCTTAAAAAGTAAAAACTAATTTCTGCCATGCAATTACTCACAAAATAAGGCCCTGACTAGGCTTCAAGTGCAGACTATAACTGACTCGCTAAAAGCACAAAATATGATGCTAAAATGACCAAAATGCTCAAGCTAGCAAAAGCTCTAGTGACAGTCCACCCAACACGACATTCATCTGTGGACAAACACAGCTACCACATTTTATTTATTTATTTAATTTTTAATGCATGCTTACATTTAAAGTGTGGGGATCTCCATATGCTTATCATGTATGCTGCCCTCTGACCCCAATTCCCAGGATGCTCTAAATCTCATGTGACATAGCTGTGCCCTAACAGCTGAAACAGTTGTACTTTACAAAAACATACTAAGCTAAGTAAGTGTTATCCTCATTGTCACCTACTTCTGTGTTTTGCTAGTGTGTCCACCGATAGTACTGTACAGTATATGTAAGCAATAAGACATAATGAGGTGTGCATTAGACAGTTCTTTTTTTTAACTTTGTTTATTCATTTGTAAAAACAAACATACAGTCATGATACCTTCATTCAACATTGCAGATATATAGGACTATGAGGGCGCAACTCCTCTTAATAGGCTCGTTAGGTTTGTTAAATGAAAATAAGATACGTCAAGAGAGGGGATAGCCATTGTTTTACAAACATCAGTTAATAACCCTAGTGCTGTACTAGAGTCCATGAGCTACATGGTGTAGTAAAAAGAAATATCAAGTCCACATTATTAGTGTCGGAGTCCTTCCCTAAAATAGGGAGCTATTCACCATGCATATCGTAAGTAAATACACTGAATAGCATTTAAAAGAAGGAACCCCTTGAGCTCATTACCTGCCAGTATACTCCCCACATAAACAACCCTGATATGAAACTTTAAACATTAACAGGCACTTAAACTAGAAAAGCGTACTTGCTCCTTAATACAAAGAGAACAATTTCCATATAATACTAGAAAACCTCTAGGCATAGACAGATTAGTTAGGGCATTAATGGGGTAGGTATATAGAATGCATTGTGCAACTCAAGTCCCAATGTTCAAATCCAAACCAGCTGAGAACTAAAATAGTAAAGTTAACAACTTTTTTATGGGTAACATGAAACATTTCTTTTGATATTAGGAAAATCACCCCCTTATCCCTTTACCAATACTGTCCAAAGGCATCTCTGAAAACAGGAAGACCACTCAAGGAACGTCGTCTTCTGATGAAAGATTGTATTCTCAGTGTCTCTCCTATGAGATGGAGCATTTCTTTGGCACCATTTGAGATCCTCTGCAGATTCAGAAAAAAGGAAGACTTTGTCTCGGTGTACTATCCTCAACTGCGCCATGAAAATTAGGCCATCCGGTATTCCTGCCTCGTGCAGCATCACCTTCATGCCATCAAACCTCTTCCTCCTCTGTCTGGTAGCATATGACAGGTCAGGGAAAAGTCGTATTTGGTTTCCATCATAAAGGAGAATTTTCTTCCTCCTTACCAAGGCCATAAGGTTATCCCGTAAGCCCACTCCGTCTAAGACCATCACCATGGTAAGCAGGGCCTCCAGATTGTCCTGACGTCCCTGAAAATCAACTCTGTAGACCTTCTGAATTTTTTAAACTATCAGGGTCGCCTCAGCTCCCAGCTGTTGCGTGATCCACTCTAGCAAAAATAGGATTAGGTGATCTCCTTTGCACCTTTCAGCTAGCCCCAGAATTCTGACATCATAGGCTCTCGACTGGTTTTCCAGCATTTCTAGCTGAGAGCGAAGGTATGTATTTTCTTTAATCACTGAGGCTACGGCCCCCATAGCAGCATCAGCTGTTTTGATAGCTGACGTCAATGCTATGGTAACCGATTCGAGGGTGGATTCCACAGTGGTGACTCACGTGGTAAGGGAGTCAAACTTATTTGATAGTCCTGCTACTGAAGCGATGAGGTGATTCACTATTTCTCCCAAAGACTGAAGGGTCTCTTCTCCAACTCCCTCCTCATGGTCAGGTTCTCAGCCCAGTGCTGCTCTTGAAGAAGAAGCTCCCAGAGCTGTCCTTGATCTAGCTCCTTCTCCCGATTGTTTGTCCTTACAAGGATTGCCCATCTTGCACACCAGTGTTTCTTTTTCGGTTCTATGTTAAATTTGTTGGGTTGTTAGAGGGAGAAATGCCTAAATAATTAAATATTTCAATCATAGTTGGCAGAGCTCTAAAGTTCAGTGGTCATATTGCTCGGGTTCCACAGCACACCCTCATGTGTTAGACAGTTCTAATGCATAGCTAGGGGGCATAGTGAGTGTCTGAGTGCCTTCAGCCCCCCAGCCATGTGCTATAACTGTCTAGTGCACATCCCACAGAGTGGCTTATTGCACTTATAGAATGGGACTGTGTATTCTACATAGGGTTTCTAGTTTTAGCCATGCATTAGACACTTCTAATGCATAGCTAATAGCTAATCAGACTAGCCAAAATCCCTTACCTATTTTATAAGGGTCTTTGGCCATCCTCCATAACTGTATATTGATTCTTGGTGGAAAGTGAGTGGGCCCTATATGTAATGTAGTTAGGGACATGACTCATACTATATACACCATATAGTAAAAAACATACAGTATATAATGACATGCACACATTATATGCCAAATATATATACCATATAGTGAAACACATACACTATGTAGTGAATCAGATACATTAGATAGTGAAATACATACATCATATTTTGAAATGCATACACTGTGTACTGAAATGCATATTTCATATAGTGAAACTTATACATGATATACTGAAATTTGGTTCTGTGTGATAATGGCGATCGTGGAATAGTGATCGTCATTTGGGTGAAGTCTAATCACGAAAATGAATTTAGGTGATGCACTCTCATGGCCCGAACAACAAGAGGGAGCCCAAGATCACGAGGTTTATTTTTAATGTGGGGGCTGTGCCCGCACCCACCAGGGGACTCTCTCCTCTGTACCCCTTTACTAAAAGATTCTCAGCTCGGGGTGCATGTTGGGGACGGTGAAATACTTAAAAATAAACAAGCCGCCTGCTGGCAAAAAAAAAACAAACTGCACCACTCTGGACCTGAGCCCTGTACTGTGCACCTCCCAACTGACCACCCTCCCCACCATGGTAGCGGACACACCCCTTCCACATACCTTTCCTCTCCCTCCTCTCTCCCCAGCATGTACATGTGCATATACATGCATACGCTTCCCATCGCCCTACCTTGTCCACCCAAGTATCCGATTGCTACCCTGCCAGATAGCCCTGAACACAGGTGCCGTAATTGAGTCACTGTTTTTGTTAGCACTCAATTATGGTTGCCTTGTTCACTAGATACCCTGAAATGCATACATCATAAAGTGAAATGCATCCACTGTCTACTGAAATACATATGTTTTTTTTTTTTTTATTTTACAACTTTTGGCCAGGAAAGACAGATTAAGCCGAGGTGCGTCCTTGCAGTACAGGGAAGTTGAAGGGAACAGTCAGCACCAAGGGTCCCAAACTCAAGTGTGAGGTTGGTCCCAATGTGCACTTCATGTGCAAAAACATTTTGGTGTACTTACTGTTTACTATAGTCAAGGCCCCTGGAATTCTACGGTTCTGTGGTTGCGGAATTTGCCGCAGAATTTGCATCATGCTGCAGAATATATATAGTGCCACAGAATTCATTGTTTTTGGTGAATTTTCATATAAATATATTGTTTTTCCATAGTGTCAGGCTTTCTTTCCCACCTTGTTTATCTTGAAGCCCATCCTCAATGCTCAGCATATGATGTCATCGATGACATCACATCATATTTAGCCAATGACAGGACTGCATTCTGCCAGAGAAATGAATAAATCATGCCACAGAAATCAGAAAATTCTGCTGCAGAACACCAGGGGCCCTGACTATAGTATAGCAGAGAACATCAGACTAATTTTGTTTACTTCTAGGCTGACATCTTCTGTTACTACAAATCGCAGAATCCTCAGCGGATGACACTGGAGCATTAGGCAGCAGTGGGAGATTCAATAGCCTGCAGTGCATGTTAGAGTTTATATAAGCTCTGATCTTTTGTTTGCTGGCCCAACTGGCCTTCCTGGGTTAAATACAGCCACAGAGGACTATACTTAGCCCCTGGAGAAAAGCAGAACCAGAAAAGATCACAAACATTCACTAAAAAATACCAACAGCTTATTCTGGTTCAGTTTCATTTGGTTTCCATCTGTAGACTCCCGGACAAGGTTGAAAATAGGCAGAACTGCCTAGTCCTTCATTCCCAGTCAACAAAAAAACTAAATAAAAATCTAGTCAGAGATTATATTATGTGACATAGTGTGGAGTGGCTTGGTATGTAGCATGTTTGCTCTGGGCTGGAAAATCAGAAGGTTGTGGGTTCTAGGCCCAAAGGGAACAGAAAAGCATGGCAAATTCTTCACCAAGATGAGGGTCCTGGATGCCAGGATGACAGATTTTAAAGAAATGGGAAATTACCTCAGAGAATGCTACGGGGGGGGGGGGGAGGCAGAGGAGGACTGGAGGCACAATGGAGAAATATTAGGGAGGTTATAGCTCAGGCAATGGCAAGCTGTTTGAAGGAAGTGAGCAAGGGACCGAGGAGGAAGAGAAGATTATGGTTCTTTAAGGAGAGTGGCAAAGGCAGTGAAGGAGAAGAAAACAGCATTTAGAAAGTACAAAGAGACCCAGATAGATGAGGACAGAGAGGTATATGTGTCAAAACAAAGGGAGGCAGGAAGGAGGATGATAGCAGCTAAAGAACTAACAGAGGAGAGGAGAGGAGAGGATAGCTAAGGAGGTCACAAAATGAGACAAGGCCTTCTTCAGGTATTTGGGGGGAAAAGGAAGACAAGGGGCAGGATAGTGAGAATCAGAAGAGTGAGGGGACTGCACAGAGGAAGATCATGAGAAAGTGGAAATACTAAACAATTACTTCTGCTTGGTCTTCATGGTGGGGGCAGACCAGCATCATGCTGCAGTAAACAACAGAAAGAGGGGAGTGGACACAAGTCAATTCTCAGTGGGGGTCTGAAGATTTCTTTGACTGGATAACCAGAATGGTGGACCAAGGGGGGGGGGGCAGTTGATGTTGCCTACCTTGACTTCAGCAAAGCTTTCGATACTGTTCCACATAGAAGATTGATTAATAAGCTGGGTAGGCTTGGGTAGGTCAGAAGTTGGTCAGCTGGGTGGCAAACTGGTTGGCAGGCAGAAACCAGAGAGTGGTGGTAAATGGTGCACAGTTAGAAGAGATGCAAGTCACAAGTGGGGTACCTCTTGGTTCAGTCCTGGGGCCAGTCCTCTTCAATATCTTCATCAGTGACATTGCAGATGAACTGGAAGGTAAGGTTTGTCTGTTTGCAGATGACACCAAGATCTGCAACAGAGTAGATGATCCAGATGGGGTGGGCAGAATGAGAAGAGATCTGGATAAACTAGCAAAAAGGTTGGAAAAGTGGCAACTGAGGTTTAATGCAAAGAAGTGCAACATCATGCACATAGGGAAGAGAAACCCTGAAGTCACCTATAGGCTGGGAGGGTAGTTGCTGGCAGTCACAGGGAAGAAATAGACTTGGGCATCATCATCACCGATGACCTGAAATCATCCCAGCAAACCAATAATGCAGTAGGTAAGGCTAGGGGGATGTTAGGGTGTATTAGTAGGGGTATCACAAGTTAGAAGAGGGAGGTAATAATCCCTCTTTACAAGACACTGATTAGGCCCCATCTGGAGTACTGCATGCAGTACTGGAGGCCACACCTTCACAAGGATATTAATCAAATTGAGGCAGTCCAGAGACAGGCAACCAAAATGGTGCAGGGACTGCATCAGAAAACATATGAGGACAGATTAACAGAGCTCAATATGTATACCCTAGAGCAAAGGAGAGAGAGCGAGAGAGGTGATATGATTGAAACATTCAAACACCTTAAGGGCATTAACAAGGTGAAAGAGTCTAACATGTTTCAGTATAAGAAAAATAGCAGGGCAAGAGGACACAGTATGAGAGTAGAGGGAGGCCGATTAAGGGGTAATGTGAGGAAGTTGTTTTTCACAGAAAGGGTGGTGGATGCATGGAATGGCCTACCTCAGGAAGTGGTGGATATAAATACAGTGCAGGGCTTCAAACAGGCATAGGATAGGCATAAGGGAGCAGTACAGATGAGTATGAATAGATAGGCCACTGACAGAGCAAAGGCCAATGGCACATTCATAAGGTAGAAAAAGAAATGGGCAGATTGGATGGGCCTTGCGGTCCTTATCTGCCATCAACTTTTATGTTTCTATGTTTCTATGAAGGGATTGGAAGTCTTTAAAGAGAATAAGATAATGGGACTGGATGGTATTCATCCAAGGGTCCTCAAAGATGCTTTTGTGTAGTTTCTTTTTTTCTTATGTATGTCCTCAAGATTATTTTTGGGAGCCATTTCAGGTCAAATGTCCTCAATATTTTTATGCTAAGCATATAATTAACTTGATTTAGTTGTATTTGTCACCCTGTTGTGACAGAGGCATTTTTGTTTGAGTTTAGTGAGAATTTATTGTCATTTGTTTGTTGCTTACACAGTTTCTTATCAGTCTTTTCAGAGGTGTTCAGTAATTTGTTGAGTCTTTTTGAATTACCAGGTGAAGTAGTGATCTTTGAGTTGGAAGTTTTTGCTTCACGTTTTCCCTCATCAATAGGCCTCTGCATTTATCTAGTTATAGACCAAAAAAATGACAAAGAAGTCAGGCCTGAGAAAAATAAAGAAGCCCCAATTGTACAAGATTCAGATTAGGGGAAAGCTTCTATTAGTAATGACAATTCAAATCCAGACAGCTCCAGTAACCAACATACAGGAGCTGCAGATGAACCCACTGAGGGGAAATAATTACTACTTAAATGGGCTATGCAAATCCTTGCTAATCTATTTACGTTACAATAAAATATGGACAAACTCAAAAATGTTCCCAAAAATGTACACAGCATATGCTGGGGGTGAACCTACTTGAAAATACAATGGACAAAGTCTCAAGAAAAATTAATGCTCTGGAAAGTAAACAGTCAGAGCTGGAAGATAATTGAGACCCAGTAATTAAGGAAGTTAAAACTCTTAAAAAACAAATAAGCAAATTACACTTAAACAAGATGATCATGAGAATACAGCAAGAAGGAAAAATCTATGAATTTTTGAAATCCTAACTAAATGGGAAAAGAGGAACCATTAACAGCCATACTATCTAAACTGTTTAAAAATCTATTAAACACTGACTGTAATATTTCAGAAATAGACTGTGTTCATTGGATTGTACCTCCCAAAAGACTTTCAGATAATGTCAAATATTGACCAGAAATAGTTAAACTACTGCAAAGTTAAAACAAATGGAAAACTGTAGAAGCTATTTCTGCAAATGAAAAGTTTACCTTTCAGGAGCAGGAAATAGATATTAGGCAAGATTTTTTTTACAAGAACTTTGGTAACGTTCAAGAAGCAGCTCTCACACACTGAACAAACTCTTTGGTCTGAAAAAAATTAATCCAATATAATCTTCCCAGCAAGACTGAAGGTGTTTTTGAATGGCCAGATTTGATTTACAACAGCAATGAGGAAACCTTGAAAGATTTATTTTGCAATAATGCAAACTGACAGTAGTCACATGGGGGGCAAAAGGAGAAGGTGGTCTCCAAACTATATCTGGCAAATAATCTTCCTTACCAGCAAATATCACATTTTAAAAATGATTGTGCAGTTAAAAATATGGTTAAAGTTGTTGGCTGTTAGTGGTGAGTGTCTGTGTGTGTGGGGGTGGTCATTAGAATATTGACAAGAATAATTCAGTTTGTTTAATGTCAATGAAATGTGTTCCTTCTGGGTGACATGCAATAGTCACTACACAAACTGGTGTGCTAAGCAATGTTTTTTTATGTGCCACATTTGTTCCATGGTACAAGCATTAGGGTTGGGGGGGCAAAAAGGGAAGGGGAGGTTACAGCCCTGATCAGGGGCAAGGGTAAAAAAAATCAAAAAAGAGAGTCTTATGAAATAGTGTTCTGTAGTGGGAAGATTTATAGTACTGAAAGATACAAACTCTGATCACAAGATGTTTTTTAGCAATGTAAAATGGGGTCTTTCCTGACATTTATGACATGGAACATAAATGGAATTAGTAGTCCAATAAGAGATAAAATAATTGATCTTAAAATCCTCCAAGAAATGTATTTGAATAAAAAAAGAATCTGAAAAATTAAAATAAGGGCATGAGGAAGTATTTCTTTCTCATTCCTAAAAAGGTTACAGTAAAGGGGTGGTGCTAGTAATCAGCAAGCACTTTAAAGATAAGCTTATAGATTTTTTCAGATGAAGAGGGAAGACTAATCTCTTATAAAATATAAATAGAATGTTTCACTTTGGTAACAGAGTCGATTTATGCTCCATTTAATGATTTTCAATCTTTTTTTTTTACCTCAATTAATAGGGTTTTTTGTGCATGGGGTTGTGAATAAATTATTAGTGGTGGTGCTTTGAACAGTTTACATAATATAAATTGAACAAGTCAATCTCTCTGAAAGGATGGGATAGGTTTTGATCTTGCATTCTCAACACTTTTTAAAATTGTAACTCTTTGGTAAATGTTTGGAGGGACCTAAACAGAAAAGTAGAACAGTATACTTACTTTTCTTCAAGAGACAATATCAGCTTCAGGCTGGACTGGGTTTTTGCACCTCAAGCCTTTTTGGTGGAGACCTCATGTCATTTTTCAAATACAGAATGTTCTACAATCTCGGACCATAGTCCTGTAACATTTACATATTTGTTAGATTTTACACCAAAGGGTGACCTTTTATGGTGATTTAATAATAATCTTCTAGAAGATTTGACCTTAGAAAATACGGATAACAATTTCAGATTTTCTTAAAGACAATAACGTTGATATTAATGACAATATCTCAGTATGTGATGCTTTAAAAGCAACTGTATGGGGGCTGGTAATGTTGGAAGCATCCTGGCAAAATAAAAGACGGAAAGCTAAAGCTTTGGAATTAGAGTTTAAACCAAAGGATTTGGAAACAAAACTCAAAAATAGAGATGCCTCAGAAAAGGACATATAGGAGAACATGAAAAAATAGTAAATAATACTGAGATATTTGGTATTAAAAGTAATTGGTTAAAATACAAAATGATATGGCACATGTCAAGTAAAATTTCAGGAAAATATCTGGCATGCAGACTAAAATCTACCAACCAAAGAACAGAGATAATATCTGTACAGTATGACTATGACATACAGATAAAAAGGGAATTCTAAGATGCTTCCTGGACTATTATCATAATCTACAGTATATAGGTCTCAGGAACATCCACCATAGGAAAACTCAGAGTAGTATTGTTCTCTTCTGCAAAATTATAAGCTAAATGAACAGGAGACCATGCAACTACAAAACACTATTATTCTGGAAGAAATAAACACCACTGTTAAAGATATGTTAAAAGGGAAAACCCCTGGAGGTGATGGTTTTACCATTAAATTTTATTGTGAATTCTTGGAGATATTAAATCCACTTTAATTATTGCTATTTCAAATCATCCAAAACTGTAATACTATCCCCAGATCTTGTCAGCCTTTATTGTATTATTGCCAAAATATGGTAAAGACCTTAGAAGAGTACAACATTTTGGACCAATAGCAATGGTAAACAATTATTACAAAAATGTTCATGGAAATCATTAACAGTAGGTTACTTCCTTTTCTTAAAAAAATTATACACCCAAATCAAAAAGGATTTATTCCAAGCAGACAAAAATACAGTAGTATTCATAAAGTTCAATATATCATAGAACTAATACAAAAAGTGGAAAAGGAAGCAATCAACTTCAGTCTAGATGCTACTAAGGCATTTGACATGGTCGAATGGCAGTACCTCTTTTGGGTATTGGGGATTTCTCATGCAATTATTAAATTGTATTAAAGCACTGTATGGTTCACCTTACTCTAGGCTCAAAATGTGTAACATTTTTAACTTTTATTGAATTTGATGTAAAACATCACATACCATAATACTTTTGGGCAGGCATACATCAAGGCACATAATCAATGACATTGCTTCATTTTTACAGTAAAGAAGTCTGAATGCCCCGGAACCTTATTACATCACATGGGGGCTAGCAAGAGATAAAGTAACATCATTACAGTAAGCTAAAAAAGTTTACATATATACACTCCAAGAGTAGGTTAAGTATATAGCCCTTGCTGCTGTGAGCGAGGATACTAATATAGAATAGCCGCATTGTTCACCTTACAAAAGGATTAATCATCACCTTGTACATTGTACAGGTATTACTAAACATTCATACTCCTACAAAGCAGTTCACTGCAACCTGTATTCCTAGTAACAGTCAGAAATATCAGCGTAGAGTTAATATGAGATAAACAGTTGAAGAAAACAATTCTAAGTCCCCTGTATGGGTGACCCTTAAAACTGCTGTCTCTGTCACATACAGTGCATACCCTTCCAATATCTAGATGTTTAAAAAAGTTAACGTTAACATGCCGTTTTACCGATTAGAAGTAATCAGTGACACAAGATGTATAACTTGCTGAAAATAGAAAAGTGAGAACCAACAATTTAGCAACATTTGCTTGATTAGTGTCATTATTTTAATCACTGTAAACCAGTGGCCTTGACCATAATTAAAGTATCTGCACACTTAAATACATTTTTTAATTACTCGCCAATGTATTTAATTGCAGTGGAGCTATATCCTTTTTTATTGACAGAAGGACAGCTGCATGGCAACAGGCACCAATGGTGGAATAATGGAGTGGCTCTTGTGGAAAGGGCAGCCACACTTTAGGAAGGAGAATTGAATGAGCTGGTGCCCAGGGAGAAAGTGTACCTCTACCGCAGCTCCTAAATAGACTTAGGCCTGTCAGTAGCACAGAGAGTGAGTGGTGCTCTCAGTGGTCAGACCGCTCAGTTTTTCTCTGCACAAGCACACATTTTAGATGTCAGGTGACAAATGCCAAGTGTATTAATACAGGGAATGGCTACAGACTCACAGCCAAATTCTGGACCCAGTTACTGCCCTCCTACTTAGCCTCTACGCTAACAGCCCAAAAACCATCAGCATACTCACTCAGAAATTTCGACTCCTGCCTACTACAAATCCCACACATGGCCACCTCTGCTGGACAGTCGGCTTTTAGTGTCCATCTACCAAAACTATGGAACTCCCTGCCGGCTGACTTCTGGCTCTCCCCCTCCCCTCGGATACAAATCTCCCTTCTAAAAGGTCAAGTCCCCATAAGCTGCATATGTCAACTTGATGTACACTAGAATGGGCCATGTCAATCTGGTGTGCACAATGTAAAGGACCAACCACCGAATACAATCTATGTTGCCCACTCAAATGCTTAACTATCAAATTTTGATTGCCAGTACCTTTTATTCTTATTTTGCCTACTATTATGCTGCTCACTCTGTTTCTTGCCTCCTGTACATACTATTCCTAGATTATTTTATCACTGTAAAAATGAAACCTTGTACATGTTGTATGTTACCTAAGAAATTTTGCTGTTCTATAATTTTATTGTTACTAGTATGTTATATTCCGTTTTCCCTCCTCCCCCAGGACACATCTGGAATCGAGTGGTAGTCTGCTCAGTATGTCTTTCCTGGTAAAACTTTTAAATAAATAAATAATACATTAAGAAAATAAATTAACTCTGAGGGGTTAGAAAGAGGAGAGAGGCAATTCAGAGGAATGGGGGTAGACTCATCAAACAAAAGCCACAGAGTGCTAGTGTACAATCCAAGGAACGAACCCAAATGTACAGTTTATCCTAAAGAAGTTTAATTACAAAAACAGACTTGGTTAAAGGCAAAATGGTACTGTAGCGAGACAACCAGATTTTAAACAGCAAAATGCGCACAATGTTTCTACTAAACCCTATAACTTTGCCATTTAAAGCCAGAATCTCACTGAGTTTGGATCATTTATAGTTTGAAGGCTGGGCTTTTGGATAAAGCTAGGCCCATCTGTCTAAAGGGTCAGGAAAATGGAGTTACTGACCTGAGAAGGTGGTGTGGTCACAAAATAATGTCTGCAGTAGTGAAGCCATGTTGACAAGGAAGGATAAAGGAGGACCCAGGAGTGGGTGTGTGCTCTTGGGCAGGAGTTAGTTACTGGAGCCCTTGGGATATCTTCTGGGAGGAGTTCAGACCACTTACACTGTAAATAAATTATTTCTAGCTCAGACAAGAGGGAAAGTGTAATTTCAAGGGAGAAAGGTGTAATTTGTGAGCAGTTTCTTCTCATATTTTATAGCTAAAGTTACATAACACACTGCTGGTTTTCACACCGGGGAAAACTTCTGTAAGTAAAGTAAGTAAAAGTAAAACTTTATTTATATAGCGCCTTTCAAAAAACCGAGGTGCTTTACAGATAAAACAAGCCATATATAATAATAAAATTACAAATACGTAATTCAATTAAAACCAACAGGAAAATCAAATTGAAATAAATATGTTTTAAAAACTGATTTAAACCTCTCTATGGTCAGGCACTCTCTTAACCGACAAGGTAGAGAATTCCACAGGGTAGGGGCTGCAAAAGAAAAAGCACGAACACCAGATAACATGAAATGTACCCTAGGAATCTCTAGCAATCCCTCGTTGGTAGATTGGAGGGGGCAGAGGGGGTGGTAGGGAGTCAGGAGATCTTGCAAGTAACTGGGTCCCAGTTCATGTAGGGCTTTAAAAGTCAGAAGTCTGACTTTAAAGGTGATCCACCACTGAACAGGCAGCCAATGCAGTTCGCATAGCACAGGAGTAATATTAGTGGCTCTAGATGTGCCAGTCAGTAACCTGGCTGCTGCATTCTGCACTAGCTGCAAGCGACGGATATGAACCCCAGGAAGCCCTAGGTAGAGGGCATTGCAGTAGTCAAGGCGGGAGGTGACAAAGGCGTAGACCAATGATGAAAGGTCATCTGGAGGAATCAGATGTTTCATTCGGGCGATATTCCTCAGATGATAAAAAGAGGATTTGACAATGGCAGACAACTAAGATTTCAGGGTTAAGCTGTCATCAAAAATAACACCCAGGTTACGCACCTAGTCGGAGGAAGTGAGCTGGACGCTGCCAATCCATATACCAGAAGGCTGCCCAGCCTCCAAACCTGTCCCCAGACTACCAGGGTCCACAACCATCACTTCAGTCTTGTCGGGATTCATTCTCAGCCAGCTGGTGCCCATCCAGTCCTTAATCTCAGTGAGGCAGTTGTTGTTAAATATGGAGACTGCACCCCCCTGTTCAGGTAGAAAAGACAGATACGGCTGAGTATCAACTGCATAGCAGTGAAAACTCAGACCGTATCATCTAATGACATCTCCCAATGGCACCATGTACATTGCAAACAACATGGGTGCCAGTATGGAGCTCTGCGGGACCCCGCAGGACAGGGGGAGGGCATCAGAGGAATAAATTCCAGTGACCATCCTCTGTGTCCTGCCCTTGAGAAAAGATTGAAACCACTCCAGGACCGTCCCGGATAGTCCACAGAGAAACCGAAGGTGCTCCAATAGCACACCGTGGTCCACAGTGTCAAATGCTGCGGAGATATCAAGAAGGACCAAGATGGTACATGCCTTTTGATTTCTCGCTATCAGAAGGTCATTCAATACCCGGACAAGTGCAATCTCAGTACTATGTCTCTTTTGAAATCCAGACTGGTGAGTAGGGAGTTGGGGTTCCCCTCACAGACATTAATTACACAAAATGCTGTACAGAACGTAAGGAGTCTGAAACACAGAAACATAGAATTTGATGGCAGATAAGAACCGCTTGGCCCTCCTAGCCTGCCTATTTCCCTACCTAATGGATAAGCTGCAGATCCCAGTTAACCAACAGCCTACTTCCTCCTACCCTCCACTAGAATTGCTTTATGTCTGTCCCATGCATTCTTGAATTCCCCCACTGTTTTTGTCTCCGTGACCTCCGCAGGAAGGTCGTTCCATGCATCCACAACCCTCTCCATGAAAAAATGCTTCCTCACATTACCTCTGAGCTGTCCCCCCTCTGTCTTCAAATTGTGCCCTTTGTTCTTGCACATCTCTTTTTCTGAAAGATGCTATCATCTTGGACTTTGTTGATTCCCTTGAGGTACTTGAAAGTTTCTGTCATGTCCCCCCCCCTCCTTTCCTTGAGGGTATACATATTAAGCTCCTTTAGTCTTTCTTCGTATGTCTTCTGGTGCAGACCCTGCATCATTTTGGTTGTCCTCCTCTGGACAGCTTCCACCCTGTCTATGTCTTTGTGGAGATGGGGTCTCCAGAACTGCACGCAGTACTTCAGATGGGGTCTCACCAACTGTCTGTACAGAGAGATAACAACTTCCTGTTTTCTGCTGGTGATGCCTCTCCCTATGCATCCCAGTATTCCCCCAGCCCTCCATACTGCCTTCTTACATTGCTTGCCCACCTTTAGGTCATCTGATATGACTACCCCCAGGTCCCTTTCCATTTTTTTTGTTGTCAGTATCTCACCCCCCATTGTGCACTCTTCCTCTGGGTTTTTGTTTCCCAGGTGCATTACTTTGCACTTCTTTGCATTGAATCTAAGCTGCCATACATTTGACCATTCCTCCAATCTTGCCAAGTCCCTTCTCATCCTTTCCACCCCACCTTGTGTGTCTGCTATCTAGTTGGCGTACTGCAAAAATGATTACTTTTAATTTTAAATGTGTTTGTAGTGTTTTACACAGCATGCCATAATAAAGTATTATCCACATGAACAGAGCAGAGCACGCTCAGAATTTTCAGGCAGTTGGTCAGTAATTTCAGACTGAGGATTCCATTGTGGCCCCTGCTGCACAGGATTCCAGGGAGGAATCAGCTGTGATTCATGCTGAAGAGCGGAGTCAGCTTGGTGTCCACTCAGGGGCCAGGGTCTGAGAGAAATAGAGTGTAGTGGGTGTAAAAGGTGCTGCACAGCTCAGTTTTAGAGAAATTCTGCAGGAAGATGGACCTGAAGACACCAGTTTCTGTCCAGTAGGAGTCCAACCCATAGAAGCCTACAGTCAGACAGGGCCTGGGGTATTAGCTCTTACATAATAAGTCTAGCCTGTGGGGGATCACCTGTATCCCAGTGCCAGAGTCAATAAGGCAAGAAGTGAGAACTGGGAGAATTCTAGTTATTGCTTGCTACAAGTGGTATCTGTTCTTGCAAGTTGTTTCAGCCTGCATCCAACAAGTTCAGCACAACATTTTCCAGCTACCAAGTCATCTTCAAGAACTATCAACACCAGGGTTTGACTGTTATCTCCAGAAGGTCCAAGATTTTGTCATCTAACTTCCAGAGCTTTTAAGGAAAGTGGTACAGTACTTTCAGATTTATTTTGCAGGACTAGTTCAAAAGGGGCACTCATCTGCCATAGAGGGCTTTGTGATTCTTATTTGCTGCTAAAGGGCTACTGTCCAGCAATTAAATAGACCTTGCTCAGAGACTGAGAGGGGATTTGAATGTGAATGTGATTTGCCTAGAATTATTTATTAGCCAAAGGTTATTTTTTATTCTACAGTGATTGCCCTACAGTAAATGCTATGGAGTATAGTAAATATAGAGTACGGAGTACAAGAGGATTTACAGTAGTAGTGAATGCTACAGTGTTAGATCTTAGGGAAAGGTAAAAGGGGTAAGTGGGCTGACTGAGGTGGGTATTGGCATAATAGCCACTGCATGCCCTTAAGGAATCTTTAAAAAAAAGTGCAGCGACTTGAGGTCCAAGTGATGGCCTAGTGCTGGTGGTATTAGTAACACTGGAGGGCTGTTAGGTAGTGGTATAGCCTACAGTAGCAAGTGCAGACCTGCAGGAATAAAGAATGTAGAGTAAGGCACAAATGCACAGAACTTAAGTTACAGTCAATTTAAGAGGTTAATTGCAAAAATGTTGTTTTAGCTATTTTATTTTTTTTGCAAGCTGTGTCCATCATGCTCGTAGGAGAGCCCAGTAAATTTGCCATTATTTCACTCTGAGTCATACTTTGAAGGTATCCAAGTCTCACAATTCCTGTTGTCTGTAGTGTCAGTCCAGTACAGTGCCTTCTGTCCCACACAGGTTCCCATAACTATCTGGTTGGTAAGTTTATTTATGTATGTGTGCATGTATGCATGTATGCATTTGATAACTGGATGGATACACTGGTTCCAAGGACTGTTTTCAGGCATGACCTCGGCCATCAAGATGGCACAAAGTAGCACAGAAAAAACATGGTGCAAATAAGAACAATATAGTCAAAATACAATACATGATAGAAAGCACAGGGTGGTGCAAAATACAGCAATGCAAAGTCAATACGTTGATCAACCACTTGGATGAACATCCAAGGCAAATAAAAAGAAATTAGAGGAGTGTCACTGCAGAATAGTATCATCTCAAAAAATAATGAGTGCCTGACTGGCTGGAGGTAGCTCCTTGACACTGGGTAACAGCCAGGTACACGTGAGATGCCAGTCATGCACTCAGGGAACAAAGTATGCTATTGTAAATGGAGTCAACTCTGAAGAAAGAGGGGTTACTAGTGGGGTACAGCAGGGTTCAGTACTAGGTCCAGTCCTTTTTAATGTCTTTCTAAGTGACATTTCAGAGGGACTGGAAGGAAAAGTATGCCTCTTTGTAGATGACACAAAGCTCTGCAACAGGGTTGATACACAAGGAGGCGTGGAAAGGATGAGAAGGGACTTGGCAAGGTTGCAGGAATGGTCAGAAGTATGTCAGCTTGGATTCAATGCAAAGAAGTGCAAAATAATGCACCTGAGAAACAAAAACCCAGGGGAAGATTACACAATGGGGGGGAGGTAGTAACAACAACAACAATGGAAAGAGACCTGAGGGTAATCATATCAGATGACCTTAAGGTTGGCAAGCAATGTGAGAAGGCAGTAGGGAGGGCTGGGGGGATACTGGGATGTATAGGGAGCGGCATCACCAACAGAAAACAGGAAGTTGTTATCCCCCTGTACAGACAGTTGGTGAGACCCCATCTGGAGTACTGCATCCAGTTCTGGAGACCCCATCTCTGCAAGGACATAGACAGGATGAAGGCAGTTCAGACGAGGGCAACTAAAATGGTGCAGGGTCTGCAAGAGAAGCCATACAAGGAAAGACTAAAGGAGCTTAATATGTATACCCTTGAGGAAATGAGGGGGGGACATGATAGAAACGTTTAAGTACCTCAGTGGAATCAACAAAGTCCAAGAGGGTAGCATCTTTCAGAAAAAGAGATGTGCAAGAACAAAGGGACACAATTTGAAGATAGAGGGGGGACGGCTCAAGGGCAATGTGAGGAAGTATTTTTTCACAGAGAGGGTGGTGGATGCATGGAACAGCCTTCCTGAGGAGGTTGTGGGGTCTAAAACTGTGGGAGAATTCAAGAATGCATGGGACAGACATAAGGCAATTTTTGTGGGGGGTAGGAAGAAATAGGCTGTTGGTTAAATAGAATCTGCAGTTTATCCTCTAGGTAGGGAAATGGGCAGACTAGGTGGGCCAAGCGGTCCTTATCTGCCATCAAAAATCTATGTTTCTATGTTTCTAGGGAGAACCAGCCTTTGTAAGATTCTCGCTCCTTATCATCTGGAGCACCTGCAAGCACTAGCATGATTTTAATTGGAAGAATATGTCTATACTGTGGAGGGGGGCTGGCAATCCATTTCAGAGCCTAGGGGTGGCTATGGAGAAGGCTTTTTGTGCCATGCAGGTGGCAGCCTGAGGCTGGTCGAGACAAAGAAGAAGATGTGATGAGAACCTGAGGTTACAGTGCCAACTTTGGGATTGAGGAGTGCTGCTAGTGGGGAGTTCTCTTTTTCTCGTATAGACTTTTTGACAAGCCAGCCTAGGAGGTAGTCCCAATGGACCTGTGGGGAGAGCCAGCCCAGCATTTGATAGCGGGAGCAATGGGTGGTATATGGGCCAACAAGGCAAACCTGCAGATGCTGTTGTAGGTGGAGTTAATTCTGGAGAGGTTGCAACTGGAGGTTTGCATGTAAATAGGTGAGCAATAGTCCAGGAGGGGAAGAGTGTACTCCTTGCTATGGCCAACCATACTTCAGGGGTCATGAGGTTCTTTTGCCTAAAAACAACACCAAGTTGCTGATAAACCCATTTTACTATTACCCCTATGTGATTTGAGACAGTTAGGGAGGGGTCAAATGTGGTCACTAGGGTCTTTTTGCCATAGAGGTGTTTATCTATTCAGAGCCAGACAGGAGTGGCTATTATTTTCACTCAGGGCCATTCCTTATACTGCCTCCATGCTGGGGAGTGAATTCCCCCATGGATTCCTCCCCTATGGTAGGGCTAAGAAGGGCAGGGCCATCCTTCCCCCCCGGCATACTTACATCCACAAGTGTTTCATCAGCAGGAGTGGAGGAGTGGGACAAGATGTCCTGAGGTGGGCTTCATGGAGCCCCTGATCTGCTCATTTTCTTCTGTTTTTTTTTCTCCTGCTAACTCCAGAATCTGTGGTGACATGAAAGATGCATATATGTAGTGACACGCATGAGTTCTGGAACCATGGCTCCTTCTACCCCCCCAGACCTATGTTTTACCTCCTGTACGTGGTGCTACCACCAGAACTTCACTGGGTGGCAACCAAGCATCGGGAAGGCCTTGCCACCCCAATCTGAGAGAGGAGAGCTGCCAGGCAGCTGCTCAATACTCTCTCAGCACCCCCCCGCCAACCCCTGACTACCTGAGATCATTCCTGAACTTGGGTCACCAGTGTGGAAAAAGGTAAGGCACATGTAGCACCTCAGCCATCTGTGCCACCGGGCTGGCTTTGACCCTTAGATATTCAAAAGCATTTACTTGCTTTAGAGAGATGCCACCTGGAGTCTGAATGTTCAGTGAATATGGGGTACCTGTACCTGCTGTCCAGTTGGCGAGCTTGGGTTTAGACCTGTAAAGCAATGCTTTGGTTTTCTTGGAACTAACAAGCAGCCTGTTAGTAATTAATCACCTCTGGATGGCATTGAACTCCCTGAAGAGGTAGCAGGTTAATTCTTTCAGATCTTTGGTGCTGTGGAAGATAATCAAGTCATCGGCATACATGAGCATGTGACAGCCCTTGCTTTCCCTGGGAAGGAAGCTCACAAAATGGGAGAACAGGACTGACTGGAGTATGGACCACATAGGGACCCCAGGATTGATCCCCACAGAGTTGGAGGCCCCCCCAGTGCAGACCACTTAAGATCTCCCTGGGAGGTAGTTGCCAAACCAGGCTGCAGTTGCAACTGAAAAACCACAGCATTGCATCTTTTCAAGCAGGATGCCATGGTTCACAAGATCAAGGCCTTTGATAGGTCTATGTGAATGGCACCAATTAGTTTACCTTCATCCATGCCTTAAAGACATAATTGGTGAAACAGGCCAAGGCAGGAGAGGTACTATGGCCCTCCCTAAAGCCATTTTGGTGGGAGGAGAGAAAGTTATGTTTTGACACTTGTTCCAAAATTTGGAGGAATACAATTTTCTCAAGTATTTTGCTTAAGTGGGACAAGATGGAAACTGGCCTACACTTGTCCAGTAAGTTAGGATCACCTGATTTAAAAATAGGGATGACTCTGGCCTGTTTCCATAGAGATGGAAGAGTTGCAGTGGTCAGTGATAGATTAAAAAGGGTAGCTAGGGGTTTGGTGATGAAGCTGGCAGTTAGCTTGAGGAACATTAGGCAGAGACAGAAGGAGTCAGCTAGAATGTTTCTGCTAGGACATTTCTGACTAGGGTGTAAGTAGACAGACGCTTTATTAGAAGTGTAGGGTCATCCAGCCCAGTGTCATAGAGGGTTGAGGTGCTGAATGCCTCACCTCCTGCTACACTGGCAACCCTGGGTTGGGAATGGACCCGAATCACTCAGGGGCTGGTGGGGTGGGGAAGGATTGAACGTCCACAGACAGCTCTCCTTCCTCATGGAGGGGGTTGGTGAGCCATGCTGTTTGCCTAACACACAGCGGTGGCTGGGTGTCAGCACATGCACACCACCACGCATGGGAAGGGACCCCATGATCAGGACTCTGGGACCATCTCCATGGAGGCAGAGCTTGGACATTGCATCCATTGCATGTCCGTTGGCCCAGGGAGAAATCAGGAGGAAACCCCTCCTACCCCCGAAGACAGCAGAATGATGGCCGACCTCCCGAAGGCTGCGCACTGTTGGCCGGGCACAACCTAGGGTCTTGTGGCAAAGGACCAAAAGTGTAGGTACAGTAAGTCCTGGGGGAGCCGAGTGATGGGGCTGGGGGGGTCAGTTAGATGGGGCTGCCAGGTGCGAACCAGGTGACAAAATGTATCTAGAAAAAAAAGAAGTGTAGGGTCTGCAAAGCAAATTTGGACCTTCAGCTCAGGTAAAAACAAAAACACAAGTGTTAGTGTGCTAGTCTGAGTTGGGGGAAGGGAACTAATAATCATCTTTCCAGTTAGCTGGGTCAGGAGGAGAGCTATAAATTGGAGTGTGTGGCATATTGAGAAGTGAAGCAGGTGTCTACTTTTAGACTTCCCCGTAGTTAGCTTTTGGCCAGAGAGCAATCTTGCTATCGTCACTCGGCAGCGAATCTGTGTCACAGCCTGGGAACCAGAAAGTGGGCAGGGGCTTTCTTAAGGACTAGGTAATCAAGTGGCCCCACCATGTGAAGGGCCAATGTGCAAAGGACATTGGAGTCTGTCCACGGGAGTCAACCCAGTGAGGCAGCTGGACACTCTGCACCGCAGCAGTGAGTGAGTAAAGCAGGCAACCAGGGAGGAAGCAGGGAAACAGGAGGTCTTCAAGGGAAGGCAGGGGTGGACTAGAAGCAGGGGTGAAACGCCTTACCTAGGGTAGGGGTGCAAAAGGGTTTTTGTTCAAAAAAACAGGGAGAGGAGATGCTGGCTAGAAACCTATGCAGGTCAGGACACAAGGGGCCAAGTATTTCCAAGGATAACAGAGTAGAAATTATGATGAGAGTGCTGCAGTGCAGTAGCTGTGGGGTGGCCGTTTTCAGGGAGAACTTCTGGAGATTGTGGTGCTGTCCCATCTGCATGCACCTCTCTGGGCTGAGGGAGCAGGTTGCTAGCCTCCAGACTGAATTGGCTAGGATTTGGGGGGCCTTCTCCCCCACCCAGGGACCACCAAGTCTGCCATTGCTACCTCAAAGGATGCTGGACTATGGTGGGCTCGAGAAGGGTGATAGTGATGGGTCAGAGGCACTTTCCCCATATGGTATCACTACACAGTTCCTACACCACTCTGGTGGGGCAGGACTATCCCACAGAGGCACCTGTAATAGTGACCAAAGAGAATGTGAGGGGGTCCTCCACAGTGGAGACCCCAAGGAGGGTGGAAGAGGACCCCAGAGAAGGAGGAAGTAACTCTTGGTGGGGGACTCCATTGTGAGGGGGATAGATTTGGAGACAGGAAGGGAGGGGGAGAGGTAGGGTGGGTGCCTACCTGGCGCCATTGCTCATAGGGATGGAAAGCAGATCCTGAGGATCACTAGGGCAACAGGAGGGGAGGGATAGCTGGATGTCATTGTCCTCTCAGTGACTAATGCCCTAGTTAGGAACAAGAGTAGAATAGTGCAAGAGGAGTTGAGGGAGTTGGGAGGGGTCTTAGGCAGTTAGCACACTCAGTGACCTTTTCTGAGGTGCTGTTTGTCTATGAATGAAGGGGAGGCTAGGGTACTCCATACCAGGAGCTTCAACCCATGGTTGAAGGAGTGGTGTAGAGAGGAGGGATTCAGCTACATTGGGAACAGGGGTCCCACCTGGAGGGATAAAGGCCTATATAGGGTAGATGGCCTGCATCCATCCAGGAGGGGGACTGCAGTCCTCAGTGAGTGGTTTAAATGTTACATTGGTGAGCATTTAAATGAGAGGGGTGGGGGAGGCAGAAAAGAGACATAAACTGCCCCCCCCACAAGCTGAAGTGGTCAGTAGGAAGAACGCTAAGGGAGGAAAATCCCCAAGGGTACCTAACAACAAGAAAAACAAAATGGTAGAAATGAAGAGAGATGGAAATGAGGGCAGAGGGGGTAAGGAGTGAAGGCAAAAGGGAAACTAGGGGATTGATAAGCAGGGTTGTAGCAGACTCTGGGATACCAAGTGTGCAAATGCTTGAGTTCTGGGAAATAAAATTCCAGACCTAGAGGTCATTATGGCAGAGGCTCACCTGAACATTGTTGCCATAACCGAGTCATGGTGCACTGAGAACCATGACTGGGACTATAAACATATAGCAGGCTATACACTGTTTGGGAAGGACAGGAGTTAGGAAAAGAAAAAGGGTGAGGAGTAGTTTTTAATGTGAGGGATAGCATAAAAGCAACAGACATACAGGGAATATGGGGTGGGGTGGAGGTACTGTGGGTCACCCTAGAAAAGGGGAATGGTGCCGCAATTCATACTGGCGTGCTCTACAGACCTTCAGCATGGGGGCGGGGGGTAAGGTTCTGGTGGACTTCATCCAAAGGATGGCAAATAAGGGTGAGGTGTTACTGGTAGCGGACTTCAGTCCGTTGGATATAGATTGGAGCATCCCAGCTGCAGCTTCAGCTAGGAGCAGGGACATTCTAGACCCCCTGCAGGGGGCTTTCCTCAGGCAACTAGTAAAGGGGGGCAATGCTGGACCTTGTACTCCCCAACGGGGACAGTGTTACAGACGTCACAGTGGGTGGCCATCTGGGAACAAGTGATCACTGTGCGGTGTGGTTCAATATAAGTACTGTGGCAGAATGGAACCATACAAAGGCATTGGTCCTGGACTTCAGGAAGGCTGATTTGAAACAGATGGGGGAATACCTCAGGGATGCTCTGGTGGGAGGAAGGGAGTACTTGGGTGGAGTGGAGGATCAGTGGGTGAAACTAAAAGAGGGGATACTGAAGGCAAAAAACCTCTGCGTCAAGCAAGTAAGCAAAAGCAAGAGGAAAAATAGACCGCTATTGTTCTCAAAAGAGGTGGCCATGAAGGTAAGGGCAAAAAAGTTAGCATTCCAGACATATAAGGAGACATAGAGGGAGCAGGATAGGGAGATGTGTCAGGAAAAACAAAGGGAGGCAGGGAAAGCAATTAGGAGTGCAAAGGCGCAAACAGAGGAGAAAATAGCCCAGAAAGTAAAGAAAGGGGACAAGACATTTTTCAAGTATGTAAGCAAAAAGAGAAAGGCCAGGTGAGGGATAGTAAGGCTTAGGAGGGAATGGGGGAGTGTGTTGAGGGGGGCCAGGACAAAGCTGACATCCTGAACAAATACTTTTGTTCAGTGTTCACAGAGGAAAGGGAAGTGGAGGGACCACAGATAAGTACCAGGTGCTTTGAAGGAAGGGAGGAAGACACTAGTCCATTTTCAGAGAGAGTCCTGAAGGAACCTGCAAATCTGAAAGTGGAAAAGGCAATGGGGCCAGACAGGGTGCATCCAAGGATATTGAGGGAGCTCAGAGAGGTGCTGGCTTAACCTCTGACAGCCCCGTTCAACCATTCACTGGAGACGGGAGTGGTTCCAGAGGGTTGGAGGAAGGTCAGATGTAGTCCCATTTCACAAAAGTGGTAGCGGGGAGGAGGCTGGCAATTACAGGCCAGTCAGCCTGACTTCGGTGGAGGGGAAATTAATGGAATCACTGCTGAAGGAAAGGATTGTGGAATATCTTGAATCCAGTGATTTACAATATCCAAGACACCATGGGTTCAGCTGGGGGGATATCATATCAAACTAATCTGATAGATTTCTTTAACTGGGTGACCAGGGAATTAAATCAGGGGGTGTCCAGTCAAAACCGTGACAGCAAATACACATGGTCAAAAACCACATGATCATTACAGTGCCACGTGGTTTTGGAGTTAATATATCTAATTTAGCATGGTTTTGGACTGAGCAGTTTTGTACTGACTGCACTGTTTTTGACCATGCGGTCTTGACATAGTGCTGATCAGGGTGGAGTGGTGGATGTGGCCTACCTAGATTTCATTAAGGCCTTCAACACTGTTCCACATAGGAGACTCATAAACAAGCTGGGCAGTCTATGAGTGGGTCCAAAGATGGTAAACTGGGTAAGGAATTGGTTTGGGGACAGGAGACAGAGGGTGGTGGTAAATGGAGTTCACTCTGAGGAAGGAAGGGTGACCAGCGGGGTGCCACAGGGATCAGTACTGGGACCAGTCCTCTTTAATGTCTTCATTAGGAACATCACAGAGGGGCTAGAAGGGAAGGTATGCCTTTTTGCAGATGACACTAAAATCTGCAATAGGGAAGACACTCTAGAGTGTGTGTAAAAAAAATGAATAGAGATCTAAGAAAGCTAGAGGAGTGGTCAAGGGTGTGGCAGCTAAGTTTCAGTGTGAAGAAGTGCAAAATCATGCACTTGAGGCACAGAAATCCTGGGGTGGAGAACAAAATGGGGGAAATAGTATTAACGACCACCAAACAGGAAAGAGACCTGGGGGTAATCATATCTGATGACCTAAAGGTGGCCAGACAGTGTGACAAGCCAGTGGGGAGAGCTAGTGGGATGCTGGGGTGCATAGGGAGGGGTATCACCAGCAGAAAGAGGGAGGTGGTGTTACTGCTGTATAGATCACTGGTGAGACCTCACCTAGAGTACTGTGTCCAGTTCTGGAAACCACATCTCTGGAAGGACATAGACAGAGTAGAGGTGGTCCAGAGGAGGGCAACTAAAATGTTGCAGGGTCTGCATCAAAAGCCCTGTGAGGAGAGACTAAAGGACCTCAATATGTACACCCTGGAGGAAAGGAGGAAGGGGGATATGGTAGAGACTTTCACATACCTCATGGGTATAAATAAGGTTCAAGAGGGAAGCATTTTTCCAGAAAAAAAGATGCTCAAGAACAAGGGGACATGCTATGAAACTGGATGGGGTAGACTCAAGGGAGATGTGAGGAAATATTCTTCACAGAAAGAATGTTGGATGCCTGGAGCAGCCTCCTAGCAGAGGTGGTGGGGGCAAAACAGTAATGGGATTCCAGCATGCATCAGATAGGCATAAGGGAACCTTAGTGCTAAGGAAAGGGGGGTAAAGTCAGTGATCAAGTAGGGTCTGTGGTGTTCCCCCAATAATACAATGCAGAGAATAAATATAACTACATCAATTACTATCTATCTATAACTTAAAACAACAGACAGTGCATTACTAAGCCTTACTTTATTATATGTTGCGTAAATCATAGGCTTGGTTAAATACAAACTTTTTCGGCTCTTTTTTAAAGGTTTCCACCAAGGGTGCCTCCCTTAGATGTCTTGGCAGTGAATTCCACAGGGTCAGTGTGGCAATGGAGAATGTATGGTCCCCAAAATGCTGCAACCTAGCCCTGGGAACTACCAGAAGGCAACCCTCGGAGGAATGGAGATCGTGAGTAGAGCAATGAGGAACCAGAAGGTCTTGCAGGTAGTCTGGTCTCCTTCTGTGCAAGGCTATATAGGTCAGTAATCCAACCTTGAAGGCAATCCTCCACCTGGCCAGTGCAGCACGTGGAGGACAGGCGTTAATATGGTCAGATCTTAAAGTGCCAGTCAACAATCTAGCCGCTGTATTCTGCACCAGATGCAGATGGCGGAGGTTGCCTCCAGATAGCCCCAGGTACAGAGCATTACAGTAGTCTAACCTGGACATGGCAAAGGCATGTGCCAGAGTGGCCAGGTCTTTGGTTGGTACCAGGGCCCAGATCCGGGCAATGTTTCTCAGATGATAAAACCTGCCTTGGATGATGGCCAACACCTGAGTCTCAAGTGTCAGACTGTTGTCAAGGACCATGCCCAGGTCCCTGACCTGGAGAAAGGGGGTCAAGGGAACACCCCCGGTATCAAACCAGGTACATTCCCAAATCCCCGTCCATCCCGTCGACAACCCCGGATCCACCACCAGTACCTCCGCCTTGTCTGGATTGAGTCATAACCAGTTTTGAGTCATCCAATTCTGGATCTCCTCCAGGCAGGTATTAAACTCAGAGGCTGCCATCTGGTTTCCAGGTGCACAGGACAGGTATAGCTGGGTGTCATAAGCATAGCAATGAAAACCCAGTCCATATCGCCTGATACTTCATAGGTGGAAGCTTATCCAGGTACTCAACCAGGTTACTTAATTTGTTGTTTAGGGTCTGTGCAACCTGGTTGGGGTCAGTTAGGGTCCCAGCTTTGGTACATAGTTTGATGTGGTTTTGCTTAGTACCTGGTTTGATTAGGGTGTTTACTAAGGCTTAGAACTTTTTGGGGTGACCAGGTTGCTAACATGGAGGTTTTCAGGGTAGGCAGCCTTAAGGGATTTTATTTCTTGTTTACAGAGATTGCAAAGCCTCCTGTAGTTGTTCCAGGTAGAAAGTGATAGGGAGGATTTAGTTAGCTGTGTATACCATCCTGCATGTTTTCCAATGCAGTGGTGGTGGGTGGAAAGAAAAGTAAAATAACCTAGTAACTCATTTGTACCTAGCAAGCTGGCAGCGTGTGTGTGCAGTGTACTGTATTATAACAGCTTATCCAGAAGGGGTGGGCTACTGAATCAAAAGCCTTAACAAGTCAATGAAAATGGCAGTAGTGATGTGTCACTGGCCATTAAGGATGGAGTCAGTAACACGTAGGATAGAGGAGATGGTAAAGTGATTTTTATGGAAGCCAGACTGAAATGGAGCGAAGAAATAAGATGACTGAAGGAAATCTGCAAGTTGGCAGTAGACAAGCTTTTCTTACAGCTTAGCAAGAATAGGGAGAAGGGAGATAAGTTGAAAGTTTCCAGGAGAGGAAGGGTCCCCGCTTTTGTAGAGAGGAAGAACTATGGCAAATTTTCAGGACTGAGGTACAGAACTGAAACAGAGAGAGAGAGAGAGAGAGAGAGGTTAAGTAGGTTGTTGGGAAGGGTGGCAACAGCAGGGGAAGAAGTGTGCCTCAGTGTCTTCACTACATGCTTCAAAAGATGAACCCACAGTTCTCCTATTGGAAGAACTTTTTTCCTTTTGCTAATTAAAATAGTTTTGTCCTTACAGCACTAGCCACAAAGTTGGGAACAGTACAGTACCCTGATTTTGGAATATCTAGCTCTTTTCCCGCCTATATATCTTTATCAGCACTGTGACCTCACTGATTGTGTATCACAAGTGACCAAGGAGAACCGCTCACCTGCAATACTGGTCTTTTGTGATATCACAATGAGTGAGGTCACAATTCTAATGCTAATGTAGTGTCAATGGCTCAGTAAGTTGTATGCTCACTTTTAGGGTTGGAAGATCAAAAGGTTGTTTGCTCTAGTCCCACACCAGGAACTTGAGCTGATACCCAATACAGACATCGTAGCAGCACTGTTGGGCTACTGTCCTTTGAATAAGACATTAAATCAAGTTCCCATTTAATAATTTCTGGTAGCTGTCCACCTGGAAGCTACTGACCCCATGGTGCTTATAGTAAGAGTAGGGAGTTTTCCCTGGCATCTTAACCAAAATTCCTCCTGTCAATAAAACAGGTCCATGTAACCAGCCCCCTCATGACACACCTGGAAATGAGCTGTCATAACTCAGAGTGCCTTTTCTGGTCAAAAATGACAAATTATGAAGTATAAAGCAGTACAGTGCAAAATCGGTCATCTTCCAGGAAGACTACTGTTTTACACATCACAACTCTCACTATCATGTAGAAAATTGTCTGATCAGTACTTCCACACTTTTCACTTCCCCTAAACAAGACTAGTCCATTTCCAAGCTAAATCTTCAGGTAAGGATTACTACTCATATTCTGAAACAGAAACCAAATGCTTCCTAAAAAAATTGTGATCTTGGCTTGCACCCCTGAGCACTCCATTTTCCACAGAAAGTAGTGGGCTGGAAGAGTCACAGCTCACTTAACTACCTGAAAAAACTAACCATTCTTGGATAGACCCTGTGAAACCTGAGGGGACTGTTGCCTTGGCATTATGCTTTGTTTTCCACATATCAAGTTACTCCAGGCTCCAGATGGTTCTCATAATGGAAACATCTGCTTGGGTAAATGTGCTCTAGGCTAGTGCTGAAACTGGGTACTCTGGGGGAATCAAGCAAGCATAACTGTAAGAAAATAAATCAACAGTATGGGGAAAGCAACCAGCTTCAATAATCACTAGGTTAAGACCTAAAAATATAAGAATCAGCTGAGCCTGGACTCAAACACTAATGATGAGATGCTTCCTGCCCTGGGAAGTAAGTGTTATTTCCAACAAAACCTCTCAGAACCAAGAAAAACATTGATTCCCTTTCCCCTAAGACAGTGGAATAACATGAATTCAAAGCTGTGCAGATACAAAGCCAATTCAAAAATATAATCAAAGAAACAAATAGGCCAAGAGACAAACCTTTAGATCATCTGCCTCACAGTATAACGTTACAGCTACTAGTAATGCTGATTGTACACTATTACACGCATGTTATCTCAGTCAGTCCAATAAATAAGAGAGCCCCACATCTGAATTCCTTTGTGAAGAAAATAAGGACACCTCTAGGAGAACTGTCGGGCCAAACCATAGTCACACTAGAGAGTTACTGCTGCAGAAGTGTGCCAAACAGATGCAGGAGATTCAAACCAAAAGCCTAGGATGGATGTTAAGAATATAATATGTAGGATACCACTTTGGTGTGTGTCACAATTCAAATACCCCATCTCATTGTGTGTAGATTGTGACAACAGAGTATACACTCATAACAGTGGACACCTTCTTGGGCCTACTTTCTAATAAAGCTTCTGCATTCTGAGACAAAGGTATATGTCCTGAAACCCACAGATCTTGGAAGGTAATATAAACCAAATTCCCTAGTCACAGTATTAAAGGGCAGTGATGGCCAAAGGCAAGCCTGGATTACCCTGAAAAATGATAATGAGGACTGGGATGATGGCTGCCACTCTGGGCACTCTGGGCTCTGCTCCTGCATTTCCTTATGCTGTTTAAATGCACTCTTTTGCTTTTTAAAGTGCAAGTTCTGTTTGTGTAAGCCTAGCTGCAGTGCTTGCAGGTAGCAGCTATTTTAGTTTTCAGTGCTTTATTGCATTTTAATTGCTTTTTGTAGAGTTTAGCAGCAGGCCCACTATTAGAATAGTTAGGCACACTAAGTAAGGAAATGTCAAGACTGCTAGTATTTATTTTTAGGTTTTTTTAGTGTGACAGTGCCGTGGTGTGGTTTGCTTTATTCCATTTTTTCCTGGTGAGCTGACATTTTGTTTTGGTGCCAGAGATATTGGTGATTGAGTTGGAGACAAAAAACATGAAGTAGCAGCCAGCGTCTGGAGGGTTCCAGAGCTCTGTGGGCTGCTTGGGTGGTCTGGTTTCCTGAGTCTCAGTTGGTGGAGCAGCTGTAGACTTATAGCATCTGATGTCCATTCTGACACCTTACTTCAGCTCTGAAGAACTAGTGTGGTGCAGTGTGGAGAGTTTTTGGTGGTGGTGGATAGATTTTCCAGGGTGAGATGGTTTCTGGAGTGAACTCTAATCCTCTTCCGGCCTGGAGGGGGAGAATAATGAGAGACTCATTCACAGCCACGGGACTGAACCACAGCTGCCTTGGTTGAGAGAATTGTGTTTATTTGTCTGCCGGTTCTGGAGCTGGAGAACTTGCTGTCCCTTGTTGAGTCAGAGGAGGACTGATTGGGAATCCGAGGAACTCTTGGACCTTGTGGGCCTGCTGGTGGTGTGAGAGCCTGCTGGCTCAAATATTTCCTTTTTTATCTTCTGGCACAAACTGTATGTAGGAAGTAGTTAGAGATCTGTCTGTTTACCTTCATTAATAAAATGCTGGTTTAATTCTGGTGAGAGCAGAACATTATACTGTTGGGGAAGTCTTCCCCTTTTTCTGTTTGTTGTGTGAGCTTCTTGGGGCTTGAAATATTATACTCAAGCACTCTACAAATTGTATTGTGGATTTGCTTGTTTGGACACTGTGGCACTTTTGCACTTGATTTTGATTTAAAAATTTGATCTCTTGGTGGTTGTGTGTATGATATTGTTAGGTTAGGTCAAGTGGTGTGAGTATTTATTTGTTGATTTTATTAACGTCTGGTGAGGTCCTGAGCAAGAATCTGCATGTTTTCATGAGCGACCAGAGTATGGTCATAGGTATGTAACGTATAGAGGATAATGTAGGGTGTATTTCCATCCATCACCATCCTTACAACATCAGTACCCCTACTATTGAAATAAATCACAGATTAAATACTTAGGTATTTATTTCACAACAGACCCAACAAAACTCTATGCCTACAATTTCCATCCCTTAATAGAACAAATTAATCTTGATCTTTTTTTAATTATTATACAATCTTTATTGATTTTCCAAAGTTAATCATAACATCCAACATGAGAAGATGAAGTTATACATTATAAGGAAATAATTCCAAATAAGACAGGTATGCATCAGGAGGTATATACAACTCATAAAAATTCAGTTAAAGGAAAAACATTCCCCCCACCTTCCCCACCCCCAATTCAGATAAATTTAACACAGCTTAAATCAACTAAGTCTGAGACCTGTTCATGTAGTAGAAACATAACATTCAGAACGTTGTCAGCAGATTTATAAAATGTGATATCAAATAGAACTGAGAAAGTTTAAAAATATTGGGAAATAGAGTTGCTTAGACAGTTATGAAAATAATTTACTAGATTGTGTATGAGTGTATATATGCTAGCATTTTAGATCAATAATTAGATTATATAAATCACCCCATTTAAAGATAAAACCTTCTAAATTATATTTCATACTAGCAATAAACTTTTAATTTCTTAAATTAAGACTTAATTTCTCCATTCCATCATAGAGGGGATTTGATCATCTTTCCAGTGTTTTATAATAATTTTCTTTGCCAATAGAGCATTCCTACAAATATGATATTTTGCTGCAGTTAAAGGAACCGTATTCAAGTATCCGAGAATACATACCCTAAATGTAAAGTAGTTAGCCAGACATAATCTACTGCCTATGTTAGATCTGATTGCATACAAAAAGGGAGTAACTAATGGACATTCCCATGCAATATGGGCTAGGGAGCCATCAGCTGTATCACATCTGAAACAAGTATCAGAAGATAGACCAAATTTCTGTAGTTTAAGAGGTGTATAATAAGCGTTATGCAATATTTTAATTTGTATTAGCTTATCACTAGAAATATATTTATGTAAATCTCTCCATATTAAGGACCGGTCTAAGTGTACGTTGTCCTGTTTATTTAACCAGTTCTTGGATACTAGTGTTTTTGATCATGATAATTTTGAAAGAAAATATTGATACTGTTTTGAAATTGAATGTGGTTTATTAAGTATTTTTAAGATATTGCTTATTAGTGAACTATGGTCCTGACTCCAAGGTAACTCCCCAAAACAGGATGAAAGAGTAATTTTTAAAGTAAAAAGTTTATAAAGGTATCTTTATCTAGTTTCATCTTGGACCAGATTTCATCCAGAGGTAATAAGTAACCGTTACTTAATAAATATTTTACTGTCCAATTTTTAGGTATCAGTAACCAGCTTTTATTTAAAGGTTTGTTGTTATTTTAAGGTTAATATTATTCAATATCAGTTGGTTTATGTCTTTTGATAAGAATAGTTGTAAAATTTTTCCTAATTGATCATAGATTTTATATGATGTTCTTATAACCGATTTTTTGAGGTTACTAGGTGCACCTCTCAACCTCCTGCCTCATAAATCAGGGAGAAGGCTTAAAAAAATCAGGGACAAAGGACCAAAATCAGGAACACATCTTCAAAATCGGTGATATCCACTCAGGAAGCTGGTAGAATAAGAGGCTTAGTGTAAAATGCATTTTCTAAGGAAGAACAAGTCTGTTACTTTAATGTCTGACATTATTTTGTGCTTACAACCCCCACTATTTATTCATGGCAACACAAATTTTAGGTGGAACAGAGAAAAATTCTGAGGCAAAATCAGGGGCATCCCTAAAAATCAGGGACAGTTGAGAGGTATGTTACTAGGAAGAGTTTTAAAAGTCAGGTAAAAAATTGAATTACAAGAGCTACCATGTCTCTTTAACATTTCTCTTTCAATATCTAGCCAAATTGGATGGTATTTATTGGCTTCGTTATCTGAGGGGTACCATCTGAAAATTTTGTTCAGATGTGAGGTCAAATAGTATAACATAAAATCAGGTAGCTTAGAACCTCCATGTTGTTAGTTGAGAACAAGTTTGCCAAATGCTATTCTTGGAGGATTATTAAGCCAAATAAATGTAAACATCATTGAATGTATTTTCTTGAACTACGTTAAAGGTAACATGATAGTTAAGGAGTTTAAAGGGTAGAAAATTTTAGGAAATATATTCATTTTAATTATATTAATTAATTCTAATAACAATAATGGTAGTTTAGACATCTATCTAGATCCTGTTTAATTGATGTTAACTAGTTAGAATAGTTTAAACTCAACATTGTACTTTGGTTCCGAGAGAGATGTAAGTCCAAATATTTTAAATTATCAGGAGACCAGAGAAACCTGTGTCTAATAATCTCACTGTTGCTAACCTTGTTATTAAGGAGCATAACAACAGTTTTAACTTTGTTAATTCTATAATTAGAAAAATGGCTACATTTTTGAATAGTTAAATTAATTATTTTCTGCAGCCCTCAAAAGTTGTGGTGTCCAGTGCCTCAACCCTCAGCACCACCAGACTGGCTTGGGAAAGCTGAATTTATGTAAAGTTTCAAACAAAAAGGTGATATCATCTATCAAAAGATTTCTCTGCATCCAGGGAGACAAGCACCACTGGTGTGCCTGCCTCCCTGGATGCAGAAAAAATATGTGTCAGCTTTCTTATATGATCAGTCGAAGATCTGCCAGATATAAAGCCTACTTGTTCAGATGAAATTAAGGTATCCCAAACAGACTTTATTCTTTTAGCTAAAATAGTAGTTAAGATTTTTATATCATTGTTATTTAATGATATAGGCCTATAGATTGCAGGAAGATCTTTCGATTTCCCTGACTTAGGTATTTGAACAATGCTGGCTTCCAGAAGCGAGTATTGAGAGATACCTTTTTCTAAAATGTAATAAAAAAACCTCTAAAAATGGAGCTAACTCCTCTTTAAAAAATTTATAGCAGTTGGATAATAGTCCGTCTGGACTGGGAGATTTATTTAACTTTATGGAGTTTATTACCTCAATTATCTCAGTACTTGTAACTTGTTTTATTATTTATTTATTGAGTAATTTGGATATACTTTTGAGTCAAAGACTCCTTTACAACGGTTCCACTTCGCAAAAAAAAAAAAACATAATACATTAATAATTTGACAAGGTACATAATCCAGCATATTTACAAAACAGTGAGGCTAACAGTTGGTTGCTAGTAGCAAATCATACAAGTCATTAGTAGTACATTTGTAGTTTAGGCTGTGGTTGAACCCTGAAAAAACTGAGGTGTTGGTTGTGGACCAGGGTCGCTGTGAGGTGGGTTTGTTAGCTGGATCACCCTCGGGCTTATGGCTTGGGGGTGTCCAGCTGACTATCTCAGACCAGGTGCATAACCTGGGCGTTGTATTTGATGACTGTCTGACCTTTAAGTCTCAGGTGTCAGCAGTTATCAAAACCTCTTTTTATCATCTGAGGAACATCACCAGGGTGAAGCACCTGGTTCCTCCAGAGGATCTTCCAACTTTGGTCCATGCCTTCGTTACCTCCCGCCTGGACTATTGCAATGCCCTATACCTAGGGCTTACGGGGGTTGAACTTCACTGCCTGCAGCTAGTGCAGAATGTGGCAGCCAGGCTTTTGACTGGTTCTTGTAGGTCCAGTCATATAACGCCTGTGCTCCGCAGACTGCACTGGCTGCCATTTTGTTGGCAAATCACCTTCAAGGTTGTTTTGCTGACCTATAAGGCCCTACATGATCAGGGACCTGCTTACCTGAAAGATCTCCTGCATCCCTACTGTCCCCCTGCCCGCTCCGATCCACTGATGAGGGATTGCTAGAGATTCCCAGGGTTTACTTAAAAACTTCAGGGGCAAGATCTTTTAGTTTTATGGCCCCGACCCTGTGGAATTCTCTACCTCATCAGGTACGAAATTGCCCGACTGTCCAGAGCTTTAAAGTAGCCTCGAAAACCTACCTTTTTAACAAAGCTTTTAATGACTGTTAATTATTTAATCTTAATCTTGTTAAATCCTGTTTTAAATATTTATTGTTTTATGTCATTTGTAAAGGCGCCTTGGTTTAAGAAAGGCACCTTAAATCAATAAAGACTGATTGATTGATTGATTGAAATAACAGAGTCATCAACTTAAAACAGGTCAAGGGGTAAGCAGGCAAGAGGCCCTAGTTGGGAGAAGTATGGGAGAGGGCAGGGCTAGAAATTAAATGGTAGATGTGTAGGGATACAGGCAAGTATCATTGGCAGTCACGGGTATTTGAGGACCGAGGTATGTTTTGAAGGGGCCAATTCTGTTGTGAAGTTAGATTCTCACTATTGGCCTGAGTTATAGTTGAACATTTAAACTGACTTAGATAGTAAGTGAAGTTCAGAATTAGAAAATGCTTCTGTAGCTGGGTTAAATCATTTTTTTTATGGTAGAGTTCAAATTCTGTAACAATTTCTTCAGGAAGTACTTTAATGGAACCTTCATTTTCAGATCTTATTGAGGTAATATATCTATTTGCTTCTACTTTTTAAAATCTTTGAGCTAATAATTTGGTAGGTTTTCCACCTTGATGTGAATGCAAAGCTTTAGTTTTAAGAATACAGTATTCAGCAATATCTCTTGACAGATTGAAATAGGTATCTCTTAGATTTTGTAGTGTTATTAAATTTTGATCAAATAAGGATGAGATACCTTGAGATTCAAGTTTTTTATGGCCTATAATATTTCCGTAAGTTTAGCAATTGTTTGTTTTTTGCACTTAGATGCTAGGCATATGAATAAGTCATGTATAAAGCATTTGAATGTCACCCAGATGACATCTATTTTAGTTATTGAATCTATATTAGTAATCCAGAAATCATTTAGTTCCCTTTTAATGTACTCTGTTATATAACTATTCTTTAACAATTGGTTATTTAATCTCCACAGTGAAGATTTCAGACTGTTAGAGATAGAAAAATTCACTTTTAGTTTAACTAATAAGTCATCAGATAAAACTCTGGGTGTAATTGTCAAATCTACAATTAGATTTTTTATTTTTATTTATTTATTTATTAAGTCTCAGATTACAACATACCTTTCAGCAATAACTCTTTTACAAAGGTTCCATGTCATGTAAAAGAACAACAGATTAAGTGGCTAGGAAAGAGTTACGCCAAACAGTAATCAAATGTGCAAATCAACAGTGTGGAATACAACAATGCTTATATGGAGTACATATGGAGAACAGTTTACAAATGTGTGAGTCAGAAGCATGAGATAAAACAGTTCAGAATACATAGTTTAACAATAGTACCCAGTTAGACATCTTAACTAATATGAAGTAAGGATACATAAGAGTAGTAAGAAGCAGTCAAAAAACTGACCTTGTCAGTAAACAGCTAGGTAAGAGTTATGCCAAACAGTTATCCAATGTGCAAATATGTGGAATATAACAATACTTATATAGAATACATATTGAGAGCAGTTTACAAATGTGTGAGTCAGAAGCGTGAGATAATTCAGTTCAAAATACATAGTTCAACAGTAGCACCTGGATTGGCACCTTAGCTGACAAGAAATAAAGATACATACGAGTATTAGGAAGCAGTCAAGACTTACCTTGTCTGTAAACATGAGGGAAAAGGGGTAGGTGGGACAAAGAAGGGAAGGAGAGGGAGAGGTCATTGGGCAAATAGGGGGAGGAAGGATAGGGTAGACGATGGAGGGTTGGGGGAAGGGGGACAGAAGTAAGTGCATAGCAACAGTTGAGGGGCAAGTGCTGGTTGGCTGCAATGAAGGAAGGATGGTGGAGGGTTATAAGAAGCAGTCACAGCTGCTATCTGCTGTAAGGTGCTGACAGAGCTTGTATTTGAAGGGGCCAAGCTTGGTATCTGAGGCGATGTCACTAGGGAGTGCATTGACCCAAAGTGAGGCTCTTTACGCAAAAGATCTTTGCCCTGAGAAGTACAGAACCATGGAACATGGAGCAGTTGAAGTAGACATTAGACTATTACTAATTAGGAAATAATCAAGTCTAGAATAAACTTTGTGGGATAGGGAGTAGAGGGAGTATTGCTTTTCCAGAGTATGTATTGTTCTCCAAGGATCACTTAAATCAAAACATTCCATAAGCTCCCATAAGGCCTTCGTATCTGTAGAATTGTTCAATTTAAAATGTGAGGTTCCATCAAGTCTGATGTCAGCTAACATGTTCCAGTCCCCCCTAAAATAAATTCATAATCTGTGAAAGGCATCAAAGCCTTTGTTAATTCTGCTAAAAATGAGGCTGAATCAAAATTGGGGCGATATACACAGCCAAGCAAAATTTTAACATTGTTTAATTCCCCACCAACTATAATATATCTACCCTTTGTATTCAATTCAATTCAATAAATTTTTATTGTTCGGCTTATTAATCCTTTACAAATTCTAAAAACATTTACAAAAAAGAAGCACATCAACAAATTGCACATCAAAGATGTCAAATACAAAAAGTCACATATCATACATTATTCTATCAAGTCACATATCATACATTATTCCATCATACACTTTACATAGTTAAAACAACATTGCACTATCCATACAGTCTTATACCACTCCAGTTAACAAGAGGGTCCTGAATAAATGTAACCTACTAGGTTCATTTACTTATGAAGAATAGACTTAAAGTGAATTATTTGGCCATATTATTCTGTTTAAGAAGTATATTGAATATCCTTTTTAATTGCACTATCATTTCCCTAACAGCATCTTGATGTTGAGGATGCATTAGAAGGCTCAATATTTTTTCTCTTGAGAAGTCTTCAGGTAATGTGAATTGAGGCATTATCTGATTTGAGAAGTCCCTAAACTTAGAGCAATATAACATAACATGTACTAATGTCTCATATTCTCCTGAGCCACAATCACAACAGAGATCACCCATTTGATCTTTATTCTTTGCAAAAATATAATTCAAATATTTAGAGGAATGTAGTTCCAATCAGAATTTCGTAAAAATGTGTCTTTCTTTTTTATCTTTGACAATTGTTAAATAGGGTTCTAGTACATGATTTATTTTATTTGATGAGAACCATTTATGTAATTTTGACTTTTTTATTGCATGCAAATCATCTGCGATTGATATGGAGTTTACTTTTATTTTTCACAACTTTTGCATATTTTTGTGAGATTTTAATACATTTTAGTGAATCATTCCAGAGATATATGGTATTTATTTTACTCAAAACATCTAAAAGATCAACAAGCCAGATCCAGATATATCCCTTGTTATACCACTGCAGTTTTTCTTTTAAGACCATGGTTGTCAATTTTAAATCGGTTTGACCTAATAATTTGATCCAGTACGTGACTTTAGCTGCTCTTCTAAGATAGTGTATTTGAATTCTTCCCAGTTCTGATCTTATAATACTGGCTGATATATTTTTAGAGACTTGTAGTACTATTCTGTACAAATAAGAGAAATGTCTTTCGAAAGCTTCACATTCTTTAGTATACCAAACTTCACTTCCACAGAATGCAATTGGGGCAATTTTTGCTTTGATAGCTCTTAACATGGGCAATACAGAAGATCCCCCGTTTTGGGAATTAAATCTCAAGAGAGCATTTTTAGATTGTGGCCCAGATATTCAAACTGCGCCCAAAAAGTGCGCAATAGCAGTAGCAAGCGCAAGTCTATTGTGCCCATGCGCAAGAGACTCAATATTCAAAAACGGAGCAGGCCAAACTGCGCCTACAGCGGATGACTGAATATCACACCACCTGCACCATAGTGCAACTAGGGAGGGGAAGCTGAGCAGATCTGATGCGCCATAGTGCAACAAGGGATGTTCAGTTGAGCAGTCCAGAGGCACCATAGTGCAACCAGGGATGCCCCCCCAGCAGCAGAGCAATGCAACTGCATAACCAGGGAGGTAGGGGCCCACCACCCATGCCACAGATGGGCACAGGAACATGCAGCAGATCAGACATCATCCCCCCACACCCCATGCACTGCACAACTGGGGGAGGGCTGGAATAACCACTTGCCCATGGAGACAAACAAACAACCCACAGCCGGGCCATGGTGCCCCATCACATCTACCAGCAAGCTGTGACTGGCACACAAGGAGGGCTGACCAACCCATGCCACACCATCCCCCAATGCAGAGCACATCCTGCACCATGACCCCCAGACACCCCCCCATGAGCAGTGACCACCACTGCAGGAAACCCCATGCATGCCACCACCCCCACTGTGACACTGCAACCCTTTGCACCACAGAACCATGCAAGCCAGCCCCACAATGAGCACCCATCAGTAGGTGGCAGCACACAGCAATGCAACAATGGCAGACACAGTGCCACCATGCACAGTCCCCCCGAGGTACTGCTGAGAGACCAACCATGCGTTGGCACATGAGGTACCCCCACACGGGACAGGGCATGCCCCAGACACCACCACCAGTGGTAAAGCACCCTGCACAGTATTCCACTGACACACCCCAACCCACCACTGGCCACAACAGCCAGCACAGACACCCACAGTGGTGTGTGGAAGCATGCACCACACTGGATGCCACACAGCGTATGGACAGACACCCACCCATACCCAAGGGCACAACAACACAGGGACACAGTGGTGGGGCAACCAAGCCCCCAGTGTGGGCCCATGTAAACTGTGTACACACAACCTGCAGTCCTCCATGGCACTGGAGTGCCAGCCACCCTGCACAGGCACTGTGGACCTGTACACCACCATCATTCACCTGGAGCACAAGTCACAGACAGTGGGGCACATCCCCTGCAACACACACAAGGCACAGCATGGAGGTGGGACAACAACTGTGGTGCCCACAGTGCCACCCAAGGCAGACATGCACCACACCAGTGACAGGAGGCAACCCAGCAATGTGACGGGTACAGTGGCTGCCCTACGGGGACTGCCACCACTGATATACCAGTGGACTATGCAGGTCACAGACATGCATGTGTGTCAGCTGCACAGGCCATGGATGGGCAGATGGGTGCGCCATGGATACAGAGCATGCACCATGGACCACTGCACACAGTTATCCAGTGCACAGGGCACAACACACACACCACAGACACTGACTGATAGCTACCCCCACACCATAGTCACTTCCACATGGACACACACACATACCCATGACCGCACCACCCCTGACGCCATGCACACCACTGCAGCTGAGCACCTATAGCCCACTGCAAATCAGAGACCACCACAGTATTCATATCAAAATTAAATGTATTGAACAAATACATAAAATTCAACTATTTACAACATTACGTACAAACTATATACACGGTTGGGGGGCCACAAACAAGGTGGGGGTGGGTAGGGGGCAGGGGTGGACAAATGGGATGGGAAAGGAGGGGTGTGAGGATGGGTCCAGGGGGGTAGAGGAATATAGGGACTGATTGATCCCTAGCGGGTGCGCCTCTCCCTGCTCTGACTTCTCTGGGCTCTGTGCCTCCTCAGGACCCCGGTGTCATCTATCCATCTAAGGATGTCCAGCGATGCCCTCACCACCAGGAGTATCTCCTGCAGTGCCTCCCTGATTTCCCGTAGATGGCGGGTACCTAGGACAAGGGAGCACAGCCAATAGGTGTGAATGCACAACCCCATACAGCCCGCCCACTGTGCATGGCATACGGCCATGGGACATACCTCTGTGATGGTGTGTGACCACCCGCAGTGATCACGTCCACATGATCTGCCCACCCAGGCGCATACAGCCATGCGGAACGCTGCACACACCCACCGGCCAAGTCATGCACAGCATCACCATGGCTGTTTAGTGACATGGCTATGTGGTGCAAAGATAGTGGCACAACCATGTACCTGGTGCATGCATGGAACACCATTGATGCACTCCCAGACATGCATTGCCACTGGACAGTGTTGACTGTAACAAGTCGTGTGCATGGCAGTGGTGTCGATGGATGGTGGCCATGCCCCATTGCCCACTCTGTCACACAGCATGCAATAGCAATCATGGATGGATGGCACTCACCTTCATTGGGCCGGTCCAGTGGGCAGTGAGGGCCCTCACCCCGCCTTGCTGCACCCTGCTCTTCCTGCCGCCGCTCTTCATGGGCACAGCGGTGGTCCTCTGGGCCTGTGGGGCAAACATGGAGAGAGGAACATCAGTACAATCCTGTAGCAAAGTCCCCCTGCCCCCAGGTGTGTGCCCTCCCACCCAGCCAGACCCACCCACCCCACACCCTGTGAACACCACCACAGCCAACCCTGGATGATCCCCCATGTGCTGGACACATACAACACTGTTACCCATATGGAAGATAAAAGTGTGTTAGCGCAGCCCTTACCTGGCCGTGGCATAGTGCCCCTCCTGGCACGTGCCCACAGGTGTGCCAGTAGCTCCAGCACCCTCCACCACAGGTCCCAGTATCTGTGGTGGCACTGCTTGGTGCTCCTCCCCCATTCTTTGGCCTCCTCAAGTGCAGTGGTCACCTCCTGCCACACCTGGGTCCTGGACCTGTCCAGGGGTGCCTCCTCAAACAATGGCCCATGGTGTGGCTCCACAATGGCCACTAGGTTGGCCAGCTCGATTGCAGACCACTGGGCTGTCCCCCTGCGTGCCATTCTAGCTGCTGTATTTGGCAATGTGGCACTCTGCAGCATGGCTCCCCATGTGCAGATTCTGCACGGTACAGTGCTGCCATTCCCTATCATGCTGTCACTGAACAGCACGATAGAGGTGCACCCATGCCTGATGCATGGTGCCTAGGGGCAAAGGTCAGGCACAGGGTCAAGGGTCTCTGGCACATGGACACGCACAGTGCCATTGGAACACAATGTGTGTAGCATGATTGGCTGCCTGTGTGCCACCACCATAGCGGCCTGCCGTGCAGTTGGCCCAATGCACCTATGATGGCCCAGTGCCACAGTGCCATGTAGTGACCATTGCTATAGCACCACTGGCACAATGGTGGCTGTGCCTTGCATTGCCTACTGTGCACAGCACATCATCAGCGCGGCAGGTGCCTGTGTCAGCAACCCGGGCATGTGCAGTGAGGTGTGTACTACGCATGTCACAGAACTGCGCCATTGGCTCAGCACATTCAACACAATTGCGCAAAGTGCAACAGTGTGATATTCAGCTGTCATATGCAGATCATCTAATCAGCCATTCAATGGCACAACACTGCAATTTGCATCCACTTAAAGTTGTGCCTCGCCTCATTTGCATGGGTTGTGCTATAAAAGTGCGACATTGGGCTGCAGTGGCCATAGTCGGTTACTGCAGTCTAGTGGTGAGTTGCATGCTGTTTGGGAGTGTGGACTGTGGATTTAGGGACATGCATGGGACTGCACAGTCACAGGTAACAACTGCCATTCTTACAGGCTACATAATGACCGAGTAAGTTATTGGAGAGGAGGAACACAGTGGTTGGAGGAGGAGGAGGCCTAACTTTACCAAGGCCGAAACTGAAGCCCTATTTGAGGCCTACCTGGATCAGGAGCCACTTCTCAGTGGATGGCAGGGAACATCTCAAGCCCATGCTGCTGCATGGGAGGAGGTGGCATGTGCTGTGAACCTGCATGGCAGCCACCAGCGCTCCATGCAGGGTGTAAGAAAAAGATGGGCATGGACAGGAGGAGGATAAAGGAGAAGGTGGATGCCATCAGGGCAGCATGAGCTGCAACAGGTGGGGAACAGCTGGAGTTGGTACAGCTGACTCCACAGGAGGAGAGGCTTGCTGGAAGCATGCAGCGCAGTGCCATTAAGGGTGTTCCGGGTGGTGGCTTCCAGATGGGTGGTGGCCCATCACTGCATGGTAAGTCATGGTCTGTCTGTGGGGGGGCAGGGTAGGTCACATGCAGTAACGCGACTTTGCTTTCCCTTACAGATCCTGAACATCTGCATGGGTCATCGGTGGTGGGCCTGTCCACTGAGGACAGTCAGCTGGAGATGGAGGAGGGCTCATCCACCTCCACAGGTATACAGTACGTGGATCATTGCGACAGTGGGGCTGCCTGGCTGTCCACACTGATGTCATTGTGACAGGTGTGGAGGAAGCCCTGTCTGTGTTCCAGCATGCCAGCATGCTGTGACTGGGGCTGGTGCAGAGTCCATCACCAATGATGATGATGCTAACATCATGGACAGTGACACTTGTGTGCCAGGGGATGGCCACACAGCAGGGCACTTCGCACCCATGGCTGTGGGTGGTGCTACCGTGGAGGCCTGCGTGTCAGCACAGTCCCAGCCTGTGCCTGTCAGCACCAGTGGGGCAGCACTGGTGTCTGTTCAGGACAATGGGACTGTTGCGGTCACTGCGGCAGCACCAATGAGCCATGGGAAGTGGCAGCCAGAGGGGCAGCATCAGTACTCAGCCAATGGGCTTGGGGGTACAGGATTGAGTGGCAGCATCTGTGCACTGCCTGTGGACATGCCCAGACCTGGTCCTGGTGCACAGCACCCACCCTCAAAGGGTGCTGATGATCAGGGCCATGCACACCCTGTGGGACAGGATGCCGAGGAGGCAGATGACCTCTTGGACGAGCACACCCGCCTACTGCAAGCATCAGTTCAGCAGAAGATGCGGCTTGCGACATCAGTGGATGCACTGTGTGTGGCTCTGGAGTGGGCAGAGAAGCGTCGCAGCAGGGACACTGCTCTGATCCTGGAAGAGATGGACCATTTGTGGAAGGATGTGACTGCTGCCATTGACAGGCATGCACAGGCATTCACTGCTGTCATGGCTACAATGGGCACACAATCAGGTGCCCATGCATCACGGACACCATGCAGTGCACTGTCCACCCCCTGGTCCCGGCGTCGTGCGACTCCCACCCTGTTGACACCGGGTTCAGCTGTGGGTATCCCGGGCACTCCTGGCGCAGGCATGTTCAGTGTGCTGCAGACCCCTGCATGAGCACAGTCACATTCACGCAGTGGAACCCTTGGGGGACCATTGGTGCCACCCCATGAGGCCAGTGGTCAGCCTGTCAGTGCTGGCGGGTCTCGGCGGGGCCACCCATGCATCTGTGGCAGCTGGGGCACTGTGTCACGTGACTGACCTGTCTCCCAGCATGGCTACTGTCTGGTGCGGCCCTGTGTGCATTGTGTGTTTCAGTGGACAGTGCACGGTGGGTACTCAGCCTGCAGACCGCAGCCACTCAGTCCACCTGCACACCCTCCTGGCTGCTGTCCTCAGTTGCATGTGCATGATGATGCCTGCATTGCACTGTACACCAATGTGCAATGGTGCTCAGCATCTGACACATGCACATGGACAGACAGTGGGCGTGGTGGCCTGTGGACATGTGTGTTGCTAGGGTTGGTGTTCTGGGTCAGTGTGCCTCCTGCCCTCTGTGCACATTTGGTGCATTGTGTGTGTGCGTGTGTGTGTGTCCATCCACGTGGCATGTTAATCCTCACCCATCCCTGGTTGTGTGTGTGCTTCTGTGCCCTGCCACTTCCCTTGATGGCACACACCCCTGGTGTGTGTCTATGCGTGTTTGTGGGTTGTGCCTTAGCCACTGGTGGTTGCACATGGCCTCTTGACTTACCTGGGTTGGCTGAAGTGCTCCTCCATGATGGTGTCCCAGTGCAACTGTGCCAGCCAGATCAGTTGGGGGTCCCATCGGCCAAGGGGGGACTGCCCATCACCATCATCACCAGCGTCCTCATTGTCCCCATCGCTGTCCCACTTTTTGACCTGTACGGCTATCCCACATTCGTTGGCCATGTTGTGCAGGATGCAACAAGCCAGGAATAGCCCACAGACCTTTGAGGGGCTGTACTGTAGGGCACTGCCAGAGGTGTCCAGGCAACGGAAGTGTGCCTTCAGCATCCCGAACACCCGCTCGATGACATTACGTGTGGTGGCATGTGCCTCATTGTAACTTTGCTGCGATGGGGTTGCAGGCCACCGGTAGGGTGTGAGCAGCCAGGGGTGGAGTGGTTATCCACTGTCACCTGTGTGTAGAGGGTGGAGGTTAGTTTGGTGATCAGCATTGCCCTGCCCCGGGCCATGTAGGCCACTACCCATGTCACCTCTGGCCATGCCCCCCCCAGGCCCTATGATTGTCCATGTGGTTTGCATACTCACCCACTAGGTGTCCAGTGGGGATGTCCCCACTCTCAAATCTGTGGCACAGTGCTGACTGGTGCCAGATGAAGGCATCGTGTGCTCCCCCAGGATGCGTGGCACAGACACTGATTATGCTCCCCCTGGCATCGCACACCACCTGGCAATTGATGCTGGCATAGCCCTTGTGATTGATGTATGCGGCCCCCTTGGGGCCAGGTGGTGTGCGGATGGCCACATGGGTGCAGTCTATTTCCCCTAGCACACCAGGCATACGTGCTACCCTGTGGAACTCCTGTATGTTTACTGTGTGCTCCGCTGGTGTGCTGGGGAAATGGATGTACTCCGCAGCATGTGGCAGCAGTGCGCTGAGGAATTGGGTGAGGTGGCATGACATGGCTGACTGGGTTATGCCTGTGGTGTCCCCAGTTGGTTTCTGGAAGGTACCTGTGGTGAGCAAGCACATGCAGGCTGTTACTTTAGTCTCTACTGACAAGGCATGGCTCCGTTGTGTGGGTGCCTGCATCACATCACTGCACAGCTCACAGAGCCACCTCAGAATTGCCCTATTCAGGTGGTACCGGGCCCACAATCTTAGTATCAGTGTACAGCTCAAAGCTGATGTGGGCTCGGTACTGCCTATTGGGGGCATACTGCTGACGGGCCCTTCCACTGCCACGCCCCCCTGCCACCCACCTTCTCACCCCCCCTCATAATGGCCTCCATCTGGAAGGTGGCACTGGCCATGTCCCTGGCTTGTGTTCACCCCTCCTTGCAGCTGTTACTGTATTCCCCCCACTGTCCTCCCTGCTACTTCCCCTGCACAGGGAACACCTGCCTGTGGTGGCCTCTGTGCTGTGTGGCACTTCCCCCTTCTGCACTGGCTGTGGCTCCCCACACCTTCCCTGTGCCTGTGTGTTCAGGGTGCCCTTTCCCTGGCCTGCCCTGTGTGTCCCTCCTGCCCTGTCTGTCTGGCTAGAGTTCTGCCTCATGTGGCTTCCCTGTAGCATTCTTGTGCCTCTCCCTTGCTCCTTTTTATTTTGGCTCATTTCTGCTATGGCGCAACTTCTGCTTGCTCCCCTATTACGCATGGCACAAGTCGTTGAATATCGAACTGTGCTATTTATGCATGGCTTCTCCCCCTTTGGTTGCGCATGCCTTCATTATCATTGCGCTGTTGCTCAGCATGATTTTGGGGGCGCACCTGCCTCCTGCTGAATATCGCAGAATGGTGCACTTCGGACTCATGCAGGCGCAACCCTACGCTAGTAATGGCTCAACTCTTTTGAATATCTGGGCCTGTATCTTTTTTTTTCAATATGCATTAAATCAGTATTAATTTTAGTATTATATGAAAAATAGTATCCTAAATAGCAAAATGATTTTACTACTTCAATAATATTATTGTCTATTTTCCAGGTTGTCTTGTTTGTTTGTTTGCCAATAATCACAATTTTTGTTTTAGAAGTATTAATTACCATTTGATTCTGACTAGAATATTCTTGTAAAACCTGTAGATATTTTTTGAAACCTCTAGGTGAGCTTGAGATTAGTACTACGTTATCTGCATAAAGCAGTAAACGAAAAGACATTCCATTAATGGTTGGAGAATGTGTATTAATTTTTACAATTGGTCAGGTAGATAATTTATAAATAGATTAAATAATAATAGTGCTAGGATACAATCTTGCTTAACTCCTAAGTTAGAATTAAAAGGTTTAGTTAAGTTCCCTTGCAAATTGTATCTAATTTTAGTCCAGTTGTTGGTATGCAGATTCACTATGATTATAAGAATAGTTGGATGTATGTGTAACTTATGTAATTTTTCCCGTAAGAGGTTTCTATTAATCTTATCAAAGGCCCCTTTAAAATCAATAAAAGCAATATAAATTGGGATCTTTTTCTTAATATAATATTTCTCAATAATATGATGTAAAACAAATATCTGTTCAATAGCTGGGAAACCTCTTCTAAAGTCAGCTTGAAATCTGTTTAATAAATCTATATCTTTCAACCATTTGTTCAGTCTATATAATGTAGTTTTAGTGAAACTTTTACTTATACAATCTGTTAAACTTATTGGCCCATAATTTTCTGGGGATATTAAACTACCTTTCTTATGTATTGGAATAATAATATTGCCTTTCCAGCTTTCAGGGATATCATTTTCCATGATCAAGTTATTAAACTAAATAGCCAAAGAAATTACACCATTAAGTAATTTCAAACTTGTGTATTCTGGCAGGAATCATATTTGGGCTGGGACCTTATTGGATTTCGTACTTTTGATTGCTCTTTCAATTTCTAATGGCGTTATGTTTATAGGAGAAAAATGTATTTCTCTTCGAAAGTAAATCTTGAATATCCTAGATCTTCATTAAAAAATATTTTTTCATAATAATCAACCCAATTTAAGGGAGTTGTATGTGCTTCAATATTTGTACTATAGCCACCTACACCTTTTGCAACAAATTACCAAAATGTTGTTGTCATTACTTGATCTGATTACCTCTAACATCTTTTCCCAGTTCTTCATTTTATACATGTATTTTTACTAATTTTTTTGTATTCTTTTCTAATTTTTCTTAATATTTTTGAAGCTTTCTGTAGTTGGATTATTACTTACTTTTCTTATTATTTTATGTAAATATGATTTAAATGTTTTACATTCTTTGTCAAACCAGGATCTTGGGGATGGGTTTTTATGAGTGGTGTAAATTACTGGTAATGTTTGTTGACCAATCTCATAAATTTTACTAATTGCTTCACTAACTTGATGCTGTTGTGTAAACATGTATAGGCTTAATTGTGTTTCCTAATGTAAGACATTTTTACTTATTTTATCTTCTACCTTATTAGATATTATTATTCTTTTTTGATTATATAATTCTATATTTGGTAAATGAATCAATTATTTTCCTGCTAGTTCTTGTATTGTTATATCTTTACTTTAAAAGAAGTCAAATTGGATAATGGTCACTCTCTGGCCTCAGGATAACATTAAAATCTTTACAGATTACTAATTGCTATGGAAAAACACAGATAAAGTCTACAGTACTAGCCACAGTTCCTGTCATGAATGTGAAATAATTAGAGTTATTCCCTTGTGAAGTCCTGTTAAGAATAATGAAGCCAAATGTTTCTAGTAAATGTAAATCTTTTTTGCCATGGGTATTTATTACTTTATCCATATGTTTTTGGATTATTAAGAACTCTGGATCAGTGCTTGGCCGAGTTTTACCAATATGGGCATTAAGGTCACCCAATAAGAAGATTCCCGTATTAGGATTTTTTTTCTAATGCATCCTCAATTACATTTTCTAGATCAGACCAGACTTCAGTTGAATAATAATTAGAATTAACAGGTGCATCTGTAACTAATATTTTGTTATAGAAAGGTATCTTACCATATATCAAAATAGCTACACCCCTCTTATTAGTAGTGTCCCCTGCTCTAAATACCTGTGTGTAGCCCATTTTAGCCAAAAGGTATACTTCATCCTGTAACAAGTGAGTTTCTTGTAAATAAGAACCTTACTTTGCATAAATCTTAAATGCTTTAACAGTTGTCATCTTTTAACTTTGTCTCTAGTGCCTTTAACATTCCATGTGGTGAAATTAAGTGAAAAGGCCAGAATGAAACTTAAGATCCCTTAAAGAAGAAATATATAAAGAAAATCTGAGGTTGTTAATATATCCGTATTGAGGTCTCAGACCTTTACCCTGATTTAACCCCATCAAGAAAATTCCTAATGCTCCCAGAGAAATTTAACTAAAATTAAAACAACTATCAACCTTGGATACCAAATACCCAACTACTCTATAATTCTCCTACTGTGAAGCTCGCCCTATAGCCTATAGCTCCCCAGAACACCTGCAGCAAATATCATTTTTTAATTTTTTTTTATTTTATTTTAACATCAGTTTAACAACCTTTGAGCCAGGGGCTCATTTACAAAAGTACCTCGTCAAAAGATTGGACAACGAAAAAAACATACACTAGACAAATTGCAGGTCAGCAGTACAGTTCAACAGTATGGTACAGTCAGATTACAGATTACATAACATTGAATTAACAGCAGATTCAGATAACCAAGTTCGCGATATAACAGTGAGTTAAACAGCAAATTTGAATAATCAAATTCAGTATAGGCAGCTAAGGGTAGCTGACTTGAGTGGAGGTCCTGCGGGGAGGGCTGAAGATGGGGTGCAGCCCAGAGAGCTTTGTCAGTAGGTAGGAGGGGCAAATCCAGGTGCAGTGACAGGAGTGAGTTGAGCAAGTGACTTCTCAGGCTGTATTTAAAACAAGCTAATGAGGGAGCCTCAGTGATGCTAGCAGGGAGGGAGTTGTACCCAGTGGGTGCTCTATAGGGGAAGGCCCTTTGGCCCTGGGAGGTCCTAGCCCTTGGAACAACCAGAACAGTTTTGCAGGAGCTGCATGTGCACACTGTGGGGTTAGTACGGTGAACAGAGTTAGCTAGGCCGGGGGGGGAGAGACCATGGAGTGCTTTATAAGTAAGTTGGCAGGTTTGGAACATGAGGCGTTCGTCGAGGTTGAGTATGGTGGCCATGGAGTACAGTAGACAGGTGTGGGTGAGGCGATGGGCACTGGTAATAAGTCGACATGCTTTGTTGAGTGTAAGGCGTATCTTGCAGAGGGCAGTCGGGTCTGCTGCGCCATAGACCGGAAGGCCATAGTCAATTATGGATAGAACCGAGGAAGTGACTGCCAGGTGAAGAGTGTCAGTGGGGAGGCAGTTTTTGTGTCGGTAGAGGATACCCAAACGCGCATTGGAGGCAGTGGTCAGGGCAGAGATATGGTCATGAAAGGTAAGGGCAGAGTCAAAGATTATACCAAGGTATTTATAGGATTGTACAAGTTCTACAGGGAGATTATGGGTGGAGAGGACAGTGAGAGGAAAGTTGCTGGACTTATTTTGGGGGTGAGTAAAGAGCATGGATTTGGTTTTCTTGAGGTTGATGACGAGACGGTGCTCAGAGAACCATGTCTCCACAGAGTTGAAGGCAATTTGAAGGGAGTTCTGGAGTGCGACAGGGTTACTGTCAGAGGCAAAGAGTACTGCGTTATGGGCATAGAGTAGGACATTTCCTGCACACATGTTGGACAGAGAGTTGAGATAGAGGGAGAAGAGTAAAGGACCGAGGATGGAGCTCTGGGGGACTCCCGAGTGGATAGGGCAGGTGCTGGAGAGGGTGGCACCCACCTTCACATGTTGGGAGCGGTCAGACAAGCAGCTGGCGCACCAGGAGACTGGACCAGGGGCAAAGCCCACACAGGCAAGGGTAGCTAACAGGAGAGGATGCGAGACAGTATCAAAGGCTTTTGATAAGTCGATAAATACTGCACCTGCGAGGGAGCCCGCATCCAGAGCGGAGTGAAGGAAGTTAGCAAATTCCAGGAGTGCAGTATTGGTGCTATGACCGGCTCTGAACCCATGCTGCTCAGGGCAAAGGACATCATACTTAGAGAGGTAATCTGAGATTTGGACAGCTACAATTTTTTCTAAGGCCTTAGAGAGGGGAGAGAGGATAGAAATAGGCCGGAAGTTACCAGCAAGTGTCCTGTCACCACTCTTGTGAATAGGGGTAACAGTGGCGACCCTCCAGACAGAGGGGAATTGCCCTAGGCAGAGGGACTTATTAAAGAGGCAGGTGATAGGTGAGATGACCTGATCCAGGACCTGACGGAGGAGGCAGGGATCAAGAGAGTCATTACCAATAGTATTGCACTTTAGAGCTTTAAGCAGGTAAGGCCTGACTTCTTGAGTGGTGACACAGCGAAGGTGAAAAGGAGGGGAGAGAGGGAGGCATGCATGGAGGAGGGGACTGAAGAAACTGCCAGAGCACTGAGCCAAGGTCTGTAAAGGAATTATTGAGGTGGGTAGCAATGAGGGCAGGGTCTGCAGAGATAGTCCCATTGATGTCAAGGTGCGATGGTGGAGGTGAGCGTGCACCACCATTTAGCTGCTTCACATTGTCCCAGAAGGACCTGGGGTTCCCCCATGAGGAGGTAAGGGAGGCTTGGTAATACTTAGCCTTAGCTTTTCGGATGGCCCAAGTACACTTATTTCGGGCAGCTACGTAGGCCTGTCTGTCTGCAGGGTGGCCAGTTTCACTAGCGATGTGTCATAAGTTATCCCGCTGCCTAAGAAGAGTGCGTAAGGCAGGTGACCCAAGGGTGTGTCTTACTTTGGACCCTCAGAGAAGTTAAGGGTGCAAAGATGTCACAGCAGAGTTAAGGTTCGGACAAAGAAGGCAAGAGCCTTATCAATGTCGGGGAGTTTAAAAGGGGACCAATCAGTGCAGCCAAGGTAGAGTTTTAGGTCTTTCAGCCCACCAGGTCTTAGACGCTGATGAGTGGTATGAACAGCTGGACTTAGGCAGGGAGGTAATCCAGTCAAGAGAACTGGAGAGTGGTCACTAAGGCAGTCTGGGAGGATTTGAAGGTTGTGGACATGGGATGGCCTGTTGGTGAGGACCACATCCAGAAGAGTGCTAGTTCCCCTACTAGGATTTATTCTAGTAGGCTGAGAGACTAGTTGGGTAAGATCAATAGCAATAAAAGCCTCATGGAAGGCAGAGGATGTAGGGCAAAGCCAGTTGACGTTCAGATCACCAACCAGAGTCCAATCAGATGAGCGGGGTAGGGAGGAGAGATAGTCAATTAGAGGGCCGAGTGCCAGCACTTGGTTTTTTAGGGGTATGTAGGTGGCAGTCAGGTAGACTGGACCCCTGGCAGGGTCAGGTGATAATTTTAGAGTTAGGGCCTGGGCGCTACGGTCAAGGATAGGGGGAGGAAGGGTTAATCCAGAGATGGTGTCTTTAACATAGATGGCACATCCCCCCTCTCCTACCAAACCGGTCCAGCCGTGTAGGAGTAGCCTGGGAGGGAGACTTGGGCATTGGCAGTGGATTTAGTCAGCCAAGTTTCAACCAAGGCTAACACGCCAGGTTTCTGAACAGTCACCTAGCATTGTAGGGAGTCCAGTTTTTGAGGAGGCTGCATACATTCATGAATGCTATACGAAGTCCAGTGGGTTCCGGGGGGGGAACCATTGAAGACAGGCCCTGGGTTTGGATGGATATTGCCAGACAGGAGCAGGAGGAGGAGAGCAGCCCTAGGGAGCAGGTGGCAGATGGACAGTTTACGCCAACTAGGGGCATGGGTATATGGGAGTAAGGTGGTACTGGGGGTTGGTAGGGTAGCACAGACTGGGAAAGCTAGTGTGATAAGATACAAGAGTGGACTAGAGGGGTAGGAGAAGGGTAGCAAGAGGATGGTGGTAATTAGGGAGGGAGTAGGTGTGAAGGAGGAGGGGTGGCCCAGGAGCCGAGGAGGAGAAGAGGAGAGGAGGGCAGCTGGAGGCATGGGAGTAGCTGGTGAGTGGGCATAGGGTAACCCAGGGGAGGTAAGGAATATTACAAGAAGGGGAGGGAGTGAGGGACAGGCTGGATAGGGGAAGACAGGCATGCTCAAGGTGGGGCGGGATTGAGACAGGTAGGAACACAGTGGGAGAGAGTAGTGTGGACAGGAACAGGAGCTCCAGGGGGCGACAGCGGATAGTAAAGGGAGGCTGCCAAGAAGCTTAGCTTGGGATGGGGAATTCAGTGCCCACTGGTGGTCTGGCGGTATAACCTGCAAATGGAGAAGTGGGGACTTAGTATATGGGACACAGGAAGTGATGCCACAGGAAGTGACGAGTCGGCAACAGCCAATATAACAAGGCCGACCCTGGGTGGGGGTGGTTGGGTGGCGGGAGAGCTAGCACCCTACAGCCGAGTCTTGCAGAGACAATCAGTGGGCTGTGGTGGGAGCTGCCAGGAGTCCCCGAGAAACGCTCCAGGAATCACGCCGAGGAGGTCTTAATTACCTGGATGTAGCAGCAGGAGTCCCGAGAACCACTCCAGGTAGGAGCTTCCAAAGCTGATCACAGTATTAAAGTAGGATCCAAAAACAAAATTCAGTACATATAGATTTAGTATGACAAAGGCAAGCATTGAGGTCTATATAAATATAGAAAAGGAAAGAACATTTTGAGACTTTTTCCAGTTTTAGTATGAATACTAATTTATAGCCAAATTCTTCATTTTACTGAAGTTTTAGCCTATAGTAAAAAAGCAGGCAAATTTAATATCCCTTCTTATGTTAATGTCCCGGTATTTTCAACTCTGAGGAGCTTTAAGTCAATGTGTTTATAAAAGGTGTTCTAAGCCACAAATTAACATAAGGCTGCACTTATTTAAAATGATCTATATGTGTGTTAAACATAACATTTTTAAGCCATTCTAAACTGAGCCACTAATGCTGTCAAATACTGGTAAAATATCTCCATTAAACTGAATAAATTCCTACTTTTGTATCAAGTGATATCAATCTATATATTCTAAATTCCAAAAACACATATTAAAGCTAATTTGAAATTAAATAAACATGAACCAGTTACTAGCTGCTTCACTACTGTTGGCACTATCCCTTCAAACTACGTTTTAAAAATCATTTCTCTTTTGTTAGAACTGAGCAAAGAGAAATACAAAGGTACCTGTATGATTCTAGAAAGATCAATCGAAACATTAGCATGCATTAACTTCCTCCTAACTAATTATTTCTAAAAACTCTTTTAATTTATTGCTATCTTGATGTTTCATTGACAGTCAAATATTCAGTCAAGATATCTTTCTTTTAATAAACTTTCACTCTTGTAGCATGGGGCTAAGAAAGCAAAGAAAAAGGGAAAGAAAGACCCCTTAAAATCTTCCTCGGGGGCTAAGTAACTGCTTCTTATAGAGTGTAACATGGTATCTGCATCTCCAATGAGTTCAGCCTGCAATATTTTAAAGAGAACTAGACCTTTTCCAATAGTATAATTATTTATTAAAAAAATAAAGTAGTATTTCTGGATTAAATTATAACAACATTTGTCATTCCATACTGCATTCTGACTTAGTCGACCTCAGTTGCTTTGAAAGGAAACATCAAGATCAGTTTGGAGAAATACCACATTCATAATCCACATAAGAGATAAGAATACAATTAAGAAACAATCTACAGAGTTTAATCCAAAAGGAAAAGGGAACCATCTCAAGTGGGCCTACGTCCGTTTTAAAATTTACCTGATAATATTAAATGGACTGTTAGAGATTTCACTAAATTTAAGCATAATTAATCTTTGGTGTTATGCATAGAAAAAAAAGAAAGAAAGAAAGAAAAAAGAAAAACAAATAGGCTTGATATAACAAATATTTTAAGCAGCCCGGTCTGCTTAAAAATCTATCCCTAGTTGGCCAAGCAGAGGATCTTCCTCTTAATTAGAAAGGTCTGAGGCTTTCTTTTAAAATGAGCACAATCTTACTTCTATAAAGACCAACCAGAAAATGAAAGAAAAGTCTTAATAGTCCAATTTGGTATTTAAACTTGAAATCAGTTCAACACATTCTTTTGGGGCTACACAAAATTAGATTGTAAGTCAGATTGTCGACTATCATTATACCATATTGGATTTACTGACCTCAAATATTATAGAGAATGTGCAGATCTAAGAAAATTCTAGAAAGTTGTTAAAGGGGTCAGGACCTCAAGGTGAGCATGCTTTCTCCTCTTTCAACCAAATAACTGAATCTCCCTCTTGTCAGGTAAATTAAATTTTAAAGTATATTTTAGCACTCAGCCATAAACTGAGAAAATAAAAAAACTTGAGGGAGAGGGACTGAGCAACACATTGAAATCTGGCACGCCAGACATAGAAACATAGAATGTGATGGCAGATAAGGACCACTTGGCCCACCTAGTCTGCCCATTTTCCTACCTAACAGATAAGCTGCAGATCCTAGTTAACCAACAGCTTACTTCCTCCTACCCCCCACTAGGACTGCCTTATGTCTGTCCCATGCATTCTTGAATTCCCCCACTGTTCTTGACTCCACAACCTCCTCAGGGAGGCTGTTCCATGCATCCACAACCCTCTTTATGAAAAAATACTTCCTCACATTACCTCAGAGCTGTCCCCCCTCTATCTTCAAATTGTGCCCCCTTGTTCTTGCACATCTCTTTTTATGAAAGATGCTACCCTCTTGGACTTTGTTGATTCCCTTGAGGTACTTGAAAGTTTCTATCATGTCCCTCTCCCTTCTTTCCTCAAGGGTATACATATTAAGCCCTTTTGTCTTTCTTCAGATGTCTTCTGGTGCAGACCCTGCACCGCTTTGGTTGCCCTCCTCTGGACAGCCTCCACTCTGTCTATGTCTTTGCAGAGATGGGGTCTCCAGAACTGAACACAGTATTCCAGATGGGGTCTCACCAACTGTCTGTACAGAGGGATAACAACTTCCTGTTTTCTACTATTGATGCCTCAGACTTAGAGAATGCATTTCAGACCATAACTAAATTGTAGGAGCCCTTGATTTCCATCATCTAATGGCCATCATTTCAACTATACTATTACATTTACTGAAAGTGATTGTTTAATGGATCTCCCAACTAACTAGCTAATACACAGTTCTCATCTCTGTTACAACTTAATAGCAGCAATCTTAAAGTGATCTTTGCCTAGTGATTTCAGGTGCTATCAGACTCCATCAAACATCTTCCCAAAGGCAGAAACACGGCCCCAAATTTCACTGAGCGCTGTACAGTTTAAAATATAAATTGCACAAATTCCTGCAAGTAAAACTAGAAGGATTGTTAAACGGATCAGGACCTCAAGATGAGCATGCATTCTCCTCTATTCAAACAAAGTAATCAATTCTCCCTTTGATAAAGTGACTAAACATTTGAAACATATTTTAACATTCAGCCATGAATTGAGAAAACTTAGCAACTCAAAATAGAGAAACCAAGTAACACAATTCAAAACAGAAGCTCCAGACTTAAAGTCTGCATTGAAGATCAATACTAAATTGTAGGAGTCCCTGGACTTTTTTCACAGTCCAATACTCTCAGTTTCCATCTACACAATTACTTTTACTGAAGTCTTTATTTAATGGAACTTCCAGCTAACTAGTCAGTGGACATCTCTCAGTTCTGTTACTACACAGTAATGGCACTCTTGAAATGATACTTGCTCAGCAAACTCAAATGCCATCAGACTCAGTCATAAATTCTTTCACGCCAGAAACATAGTGCTAGATTTCACTGATCGCTGTACAGTTCTATTAATTATATTTTTTAAAGTTTCTCAGTTATCCATATAGAAGGCTACCGTGTTTCTCACAGTGGTTATTTCTTAAATAAATCTGGGAAAATAGAGCTTACATCCTCGTTTGCTTGTTCTGGATGTTCAAAGGTGTAGCTCACGTTATTCTTGCTAATGCTCAATTTGGCAGGATAAAGTACTTTCAATTTAATACCTGCCGCAATTAGTTTATTTACAATAGGAGCAAAAGACTGTCTTCTAACACGTACTTCATGTGGAAAGTCCTGAGCCACTCCTGTTTTACAGCTGTCCCAAGAGAGGTTTTGTGCAGATTTTGTCATTAATACATGTTGATGATCTAAATAGTTTAATAGCTTGATAATAAAAGGTCTTGATTTTTCATTTGCCAATATCATTGGTTTTAATGCTGTTTTTGCCCTTTCAATGATGTATACCTGTGCATTTGGTGAGGGACCAGCAATATTTTCTAGAAGAATCTGGGCAAATTTAATAGCGTTCATTCCTTTCATTTTTTTCTGAGACTGAAAATTACTAAGTTATTTCTATGGCTTCTACTTTCGAGATCCTCAAGTTTAGCTTCTAATTTTTAAATTTTTTGTCTCATGGCAGGGAACTCCAGTTCTGCTTTCAGCCTCCAGTCTTCCATTGATGAAATCCTGACCTCTGTGTCTCTGACTCTCCTGGTAAGCTCCTCTGTTTTATTACTTAAGTTCTTAAATTCCAGTAATAACATATTCAGAGAGGTTTTAAGTGGAGTTATTTCTGATATGAATTTTTCTTCAGTCCTCAGATTAGAGCTAGCAGAAATGTTCAGAGATTTTGAGATATTTTGTTTTGCTTTCTTTGAGCCTGTCATTCGGCCAGGCGTTGGTGGATGGATATGTTTAGGCAGAGGAGTTTTCATTTCTGCATCCATTTTGAAGTTTTGAAGATATTTTTATGTAGATCCAGAATATCCAAAAATGAAGTTGTGTATAATAAATACATTTTTTTTAAATGCAGTAGACAGTGAATTTAAGATGATGTGTTCAGAGAGCTGTTAACTAGCTGCTACTCAGCCTGAATCATCACGTGATCTCTCAAATTAATCTTGATCTTACAACTTGGTGCCATTTACTCCTGTCCCTTATTAGTAGAATACAAATGATACAAATGAATATATTACCCTGACTCTTGTATTGTTTTCAAAAATATCCCTATATTTCTCATAAAAATGGACTTTCAAAAATGAGACAGAATGATAGCCTGCTTTCTATGGGGGCCCACCTTCAAACTTCACAAAAAAAATGTGTTTACCCCAAATTAAAGGAGGTTTAGCATTACCAAATCTCACTCTATATGGCACAGCAACTTTAATACACCATCTCATACATTGGCTGCAACCTATCTCAACCACTTCTCAGTGGGTATAAATCAAAACAGACCTGGTCACTGTTCCCTTGGAAGAGACTATTGTCTTCCAATCCACTTAGCTTAAGTCAAGACCAGAGTCCTCAACTTTTACTGAAGATATACTGCGTAATTGGAAACTTTTTCTGGCACCCACAGAGAATGCTCTAGGGGTGAAATGGGTGAGTATTCCAGCTTTAGATGGCTCCTTTATTCCAGCAAGATGGGATAATAAATTTGAATCCTGGATGAGACTAGGTTTAGTGCATGTTTATCACTTTTACGCTAAATACTAAGATTCATACTAAGATTTGGTAGGAGCTAGAGAGCCGTGAGGCCCATGGATGCTCCTAAATACTAATAATAACAAAGAGAAGTGCCAGAAAGAAGAAATTTGTCCAACCGAGATTTAAATATAGACTTAGAATTACTAATAATCACCTCCACAGGTAGCGTGTTTCAGGGCGTAATAACACGTAATGTATAGAATAATTTGTGAGGCATAAGATTGAAACACCTGTGTTGTAATTGAAGTGGATGACCTCTGAGATTATAGGTGTCCTCCTTATATCTAAGCCCTAGGCTAGTAAATAAGTAGGGATCATTTATGGCATCATACATTAATAAAAGATCCCCTCTTAATCGTCTAGTTTAAAGGGACATCGAGAACTGAGTCTGATTTTGTATGGAACATTTTTCAAGCCTCTCACCATTTTGGTGACTCTTCTTTGTAACGTTTCTAATTTTAAAATATCCTGTTTCTTAAATTAACCTCATTAATTTGAGAGACAGGGAGAAAATAATCAGATACCAGGAGCCCCAGATCATAGAAACGTATACTTTGATGGCAGATAAGGACCACTTGGCCCACCCAGTCTGCCCATTTCCCTACCTACTGGGTAAGTTGCAGATTCTAGTTAACCAACAGCCTACTTCCTGCAACTCCCCACTATAATTGCCTTATGTCTGTCCCATGCATGTTTGAATTCCCCCACTATTTTAGACCCAACGACCTCCCCAGGAAGGTAGTTCCATGTATCCACCACTCTCTCCATGAAAAAAAATGTCCTCACATTCCCCCTGAGCCGTCCCCCTCTATTTTTAAATTGTGCCCCCTTGTTCTTACACATCTCTTTTTCTGAAAGATGCTACCTTCCTGGACTTTGTTGATTCCCTTGAGGTACTTGAAAGTTTCTATCATGCCTCGTCCCTTCTTTCATCAAGGGTATATGTATTAAGCTCTCTCAGTCTCTCTTTATATGGTTTCTGCTGCAGACCCTGCACCATTTTAGTTACCCTCCTCTGGACTGCTTCCATCCTGTCTATGTCCTTGCACAGATGAGGTCTCCAAAACTGCACACAGTACTCCAGATGGGATCTCACCAACTGTCTGTATAGAAGGATAACCACTTCCCTTTTTCTACTTGTGATGCCCTTTCCTATGCATCCCAGTACCCCCCTGGCTTTCCTTACTGACTTCTCACATTGCTTACCCACCTTTAGGTCATCTGACATGGCTACCCCCAGGTCCCTTTCCATTTTTGTTATTGTTAGTACCTCCCTTGCTATTATGTACTCTTCTCCTGGGTTTTTGTTTCCCAGGTGCATTACTTTGCACTTCTTTGGATTGAATCTAATTTGCCATATGTCTGACCATTCCTCCCACCTTGCCAAGTCCCTTCTCATCCTTTCTACCCTCTCTTGTGTATCAACTCTGTTACAGATCTTTGTGTCATCTGCAGAGGCATACCTTTCCCTCCAGACCCCCTGCAATGTCACCTATAAAGATGTTAAAGAGGACTGGACCCAGTTCTGAGCCCTGAGGTACTCCACTAGTAACCTCCCTTTCTTCAGAATGTGTTTATCCCTCTCTGTATCTGTGCTAATTAGCACTCTATTGTTTAAAATATAAACATGATAGGGATTGTTTGGTCCAAAGTGCATGATCTTGCACTTAGTATAATTCAGCTTCATACCCCAGGCAGTAATCCATTTGGGAATGTTATCTAGATAATCCTGATTCGATGTTATTTGTTCCAAATTAGCAAATGGTCCACTGATTTTACTATCATCAGCATATCTGATAGTGTTGGAATGGCATTTGTTTGTTATGTCAGCTATAAAAAGTTGAAAGAGACAGGGGCCCAATACAGACCCCTGGGGGACCCCACTTGTAACACACCCAATGTCAGAGAGCTGTCCATTAATCAGAACCTGCTGTGTACATTCACTTAACCAATTTGTAATCCATTCAACAAGAATGGGATTAGTATTGCATGCATGTGATATCTCCCTCTTTATGCAGGAGACTCCTGTTTTTTTTAATGAACTCCCTCCCTCCCTCCCGGGAAACAAAATCTCCTGCTTAAGTAAAATTCTGTCCAAAATATCCATCTTTTATGGGCAGATAAAGACACATACAAATTAAACCAGTGATGAGAAATGTATCTGATAACTTTATATAACTAGTTGTTTATTCTTTTTAGTGCTTATTCTTGACAAAATGAAATGCATTACATTTTTGTAATGACTTTTCTCTTATGTTTTTGACACCATTTAAGGACAAACGCATGACGTTACGGCATCTCCCTACTAGTAGGCCAATCTCCCTCCTAATTTGACCCAAATCTCCCTCTTAAGCAAGTTGGCAGGCCAATCTCCCTCCTAATTTGACCCAAATCTCCCTCTTAAGCAAGTTGGACATATCACATGTATGTTATTGAACAAATAAAGTTTATGAATCAAGGCCCAATGTGGGAGGAGATCAAAGGCCTTGCTAAAGTTGATTTAAATCACATCGTAGGGAAGTCTGTTGTCCAGTTGTAAACTGACATCATCATAAAAACATAATAAATTAGTTAGACAACGTCTGCCCTTAATAAAACCATGTTGCTCACTGTCATTTTCAGTTAAGGTGGAGGTAATCAGATCCTTAACTAGATCTTCCAAGATTTTACACATGGGAAAGTTAGGCTATTGGTCTATAATTCTCCCAATGATTCTTTGGACCTTTTTTGTGGATCAGGATTACATACTCAGTTTTCCAAAGTTCGGGGACATAATTATAATTTATGCAATATTCATATAGTAGTTTAAGGGGTAATAATAGACTGTCATCCAGTAAATACAGAAAGTGATCTGGCACATCATCAGGAGATGCACTAATTTTTCCTTTTAGCTCAACCAATTTTGCATGGACATCTGATTCAGAAATAGTAATGTAACTGCCCATGGAATCTCTAATTTCATTGGCTCTCTGGTAATTTTGAAATATATTACAGACATTTGTGTTGAATAAATTTGCCATGTCAAGAGGGCTATACATTAGGGTATCATTTACCTGAATTGGGCCCACCATACATGAAGATTTCTTGAGTGAATTAATGTAAGTAAAAAATGATTTGCTATTATCCTTACAGGCATTTGAGGCTAACCTAAGCTCCCAATTATTTTTTGCTCTTTTAATACTATTTTTACATGTTTTTGACTATGTAAATATAAACACCAATTTGTGGGAGTTTGGAATTTTAAATAGGCTAAATAGCATTTATTTTTCCTTTTAATAAGTTTGGTTATTGCTGTAGTCATTCATTTTAGTTTAGGCTGACTAGATGTAGTTTTTAGCCTAGTCTATACATAACTGTTTTTGAGATCAATAATTTTACCAAGTAATGTGCTGAAGTACTCCCCGGCACCTACAGTTGTAAAGGTTGATGACCAATTCACACTATCCAAACCAGTTTTGATATTAGGAATGTCTGCTTTCTCATACATATAAACCTTAGAACTATTTGTCACCACAGAGGCCACTACTTCCATGGTAAAACTTATGGAGCAGCTTACCTCTCAACTGTACCACATTACGAGGAACATTTCTCATTTTACTTCAGAAAAGGTCCCTGTTCCACATTGTGAGGACTTGTTCCACATTCAAAGTCAACATTTTAAAGCAAAAATCCATAGTAAATGATGGAAAAAATAACTTATTCAATTAATGACAGACATTCTGAACTTAAATGCAACATTTTAACAGTGTTTTGAGCTTCTTAGGTAGAGATTTGGTGAAGTGTTCCACATTTTGCCCATTTGTTCCACATTTTGACAGACAATGTTCCACATTTGGGGGAGAAAAGGTAGAGAGGTATGTGGAGCAGTGGTCACTATTTCCAATGGGTGATGATACAGCAAAATTCTTCATCATCAGGGGTGTGCTGTAAAGAACAAGATAGAGGAAATTATTACCCTAGGTAGATTGTTTTACCCCCTGCATTAGATTACACTGCTGACACATATCAAGCAGTTTCCTTCCAGAACTGGAAACTGAATTTTAAGTCCTATGAGCAACTTCAATCTGAACTTCAACTATCTAAAACAGAGTACTATAGATTTCTTCAAATTAGACATTTCTTAGACCAGTCACTTGGCTTACAAACAGAATTAGCCCTTATGTTCCCTCCATTCTAATGGCTAAGGATAATATCACTCATGTTCATTTTATCCCCGGCTGTTATCAGGTGCTCTTAAATGTGCCCACAGATGTCATGGATAGTTTACAATTCACCTGGGAGGCTGAATTATTCACCTCCCTGACCTTTAAACAGTGGATGAAAATCTGGCTCACACAACATAAAGTTATGTGCTCATATATCTGGAGAGAATTTGGCTGGAAGGTAATTAGTTGATATTTCAGGACCCCCCAGATAATGGCTAAATTCCATCCCACTGAAGATTCCACCTGCTGGAGGAAGTGTGGTTGCAAAGTAGTCACACATATACATATTTTCTGGTCTTGTCTAGTCCTTACTTCCTCTTGGAATGATGTTGACACAGCACTTCGAGAATCGGTGCCTGATTTGGGCCCTTTGACCCCAGAAAAAGCCCTTCTATTACATTATCTTCCACAGCTTAGGCATAAACATCTTCTATCTCTAACAGGCATGCTTTTGGTGGCAGCTAAAAAGGCCATAACTAAACTGTGGCTACAACAGACCCCACCACAGGTATCGCAATGGAAAGGTATCATATATCATATGTAGCGAATGGAAAAAAATGACTGCACAGCAACAGAATACTTCCCCTAGTCTACAAAATAGATGGGCTGTTTGGCTGTTGTATGTAGCTAATTCCAGAAGTGACATCATTCCATAGGAATTTTGGGACTATATGAGCTGGGGAGGGCGTGGTACTGCATGCACCGGACTGAACAGTTCTTCCTCTGTAATGTCTTGGCATTACCACAATACTTGAAATAAAAGTCCCCAGGGTTAGGCTGTGCCCCATCCCCTTCTATTTATATATTATAGTGGTGCAGTTGTGCCACTATAGTTAGGGTTGTATGGGCACTTCAGTGTTAAACCCCCAAATGTACACTTTAAGAACTTTGCAATGGTTCAATGGATTTGCATTAACTTTTGCATGCACAGTCTTGTGGAACAGATCTCTTGACATACCAAATTTTGTTCTGGTCGGATGTATGAATTCCGAGATACAGATAGTGCAAAAAGTGAGTTTTTCAGGATTTTTTTCCCATTGGTTTGAACAGGTTTTCTGTCAACTTGGCTAGTGCCTAGATGGTTTGAAATTTTGGTCTGAATTTTTCTGGGTAGAAAGGGGCTGTCCCACAGGTGTGCCTTTTGAATAACTGGTTCTGAACTTGCTCAGTAAGCACCTCAAAATAGCTGTATAAAATAAAAAAAGAATATTTTTTCATTTGGGCCTAATCCTTTTTTGTGAGGGGAGAAATCCTTTTTTGTTTGTCACACTCTTGTTTTCAGTTTTCACCACAAATTCAGAATTCAAAAGCCTCCAAAATGACATTCTGGAGTGCAAGCAACACATGTATGTTGCTTATCTGGACCCTGCTAGCTACATTCTGCACTTAACTATTGGATAAATGGGCTTCAATTTATTTTTTTACATTTAAAATCTTTTTTGGTGACTTGCTTCTTGTATTTAGCTGATGGTTCCTGACTCCCTTATTGTCTTTTTTCTTTCAAGTAAGCTACTGCCCATACTGTTTGGAATTTTGTTCTGAAATATTCAGGGTAGAAAAGGGTTGGGCCACAGATGTGCCTTTTGTCGATTTGGTGGAAAAATATTAATCCCATCCAAAGTTATTGTAAATATTGTTGTGGTCATAATCCTTTTTCATGACTTGTGATATGAAAAAAGATTCTTTTTCATATCACAAGTCACAAGTTTTTGTCAGAGTATTGTAGTCAAGAACTACCACTCACACAGAAGAACATTCTGGTATTTAACTTTACCAAAGTGTTCTTTATTGTATATGTTCAGAAATACTGACAGCTAGGTTCATTCCCTGCTTCACTACTGTAGTCCACTAGCATGTATCACATTAGATGGTCAAAACTGACAGAGAGAACAATGACCTGCTGCTCTTACCAGTAGGACAGCCTATTGATCTGGGTTAAATGTTTCCAAGTCTCTCTTCCACTGTAAAACCCCTCCATCCATGCCCACAATGGGTCGAGTAGACTAGAAAGCATCTATGAGTACAATGAAAATGAGAATGAACAAACAGGACACAAGTGAAATTATTTAATGTTTTTGAAGATGTAAGAAACTGAAACTTCATGCTGCTCATGTTCCTGAGTAAAAGGAGAATGGGTAAAAACAAACAAAACAGTATTTATTGAAAAAAGTATGCTCTTGGTCATACCCCGAACTGAAATAAATAAAATATCAAAATGTCAGTGTATGAATAAATTTGTAAAAAGAGGGCAGAGACAAGACTCAAACCCAGGTCCACTAGATAAATGTGAAATATAAGAATACTATGTATACACTGCACCACCGAAACAGCTGGGTTAAAAAACAGACCTGTTCAGAGATGCTATTAACCCCACACTTAATGAGAAATTATATAATGATAAAGTAATAGATTAATCATACTGTTCATGATTCATTCAATAGAGTTTCTGAAAGAAGTTTTTCAAAAAGCTGCTGCTAAGTAAAGCACTTAAAGAATTGGGGCCAGATATTCAAAACTTTGCGCTGGGCAAAAATCATTTGCGCAGGTTTAGCGCGGGATTAGCGCGGGTCTGCCATATTCAAAAGGCCAAATAAGCGGGCAAACTGCATTAGCGCCAGGCAAAAGTATAATGTTATGCAAGGGCAAACTGACATGAATACAAGCGCAATGCTATATTCAGTGGCTGGCACACCCGGCGCTAAGTGGTTTAAGCGGCGACCTAAGCAGCGCGACAGTTAGCGGTGTAGATTACCGCCAGAAAAAGCTGGTCTTAATCCTGGGCAATCAGCTTTGGCGCAACATAAATGGCTGTGCGCTGGATTTGCTGGGTTTAGCGCCGGTCTTGCGCGACCCTAATACATAAATATAACACATAGATAAAGCCAAACATAGTGGAAGCTTGCTGGCTAACCAATGGCATCACAATGATGCCATCATCTGCCACCAGTCCCAGCCATGCCAGGCAGTAAGTGGTGACCCTGCCGCCAGTGGACAGCATGGCAGGTAGCCTACAGCACACACCTGCTGACCACACATATCTGTGGACAAAACAGATGCCAGCACACACATGCAGCACTGTGGGCATGGAGGATGTTGAGGTGTGTATGAGTGGCCAGGCTGTGCCACGGACCAGGTGTGGCCACAAGGCTGGGACTCAGCATGCAGTGCACATGGGCCAGTATTAGGAATACCCCCAACACTAGTGTGCCTTTCGGATACTATATGCCCCCCAGCCACATACCACACAGCTGTACAACTGCCACAACACAAAGCCAGATATGTACATGTCACTGTGGGCATCACATGCCACAGGTACAGCATCTGTGGGTCACACAACAGTGTAACAGTAATGTCGACTGTCAGTAAACACCTGCAGGTTGGGCCTGTCACTGTGTACAGTGCAATCAGCATCACTTGCCCTACACACCATAGGCAGTGCTACGTCCTCACACTACTGTCTCCCTTGCTACTGTAGTGTCTGCTGCCACTGTAGCATGCCCTACAGTGTGACAGTTGCATGCACACCACCACCACCTGTGCCTATGCTGTCCTGTCCCTGGGGTACAATATGCTATGCTATGCTATGCTGTACTGTTTACCTGTAGCCTGTAGCTATCATCGTGCACTGCCAGACTGACCTACAGATGGAGCTGCGGTTGGACCTTGTCTGCCCTGTACTTCCAGACTGACCTACAGGTGGCTCTATGGGACCCTGCAGTAACGCTAGGCAAACTGTGTGCAAATCAGGTATAATGAGATGCTAATCCGTTGTTTGCCCAGAGACTACCTAAGTAGGCTCATTTGCATGGCACTTTGAATATGGCACATTTTAGCTCCGGCAAGCGTGTTTGCTCCAGGGTTAATTGTTTAGTCTGCCGCTTAATGTGTTAGCGCCAAGCTAATGGTACGGGAATATTGTAAAGTTTGATCACTGTTCTTCTCATCTGCTGCTTCCTGCAACTGTACTGAGTCCATGCATTTGCTGGCACACACATTGGCCACGTAGTTCGCTCTGTACCTGCCTTCACGTTGCTGTGTACTGTGTTGTTGTTGTGGGTTGCACTTCCTGGTTGTTTTATTCAGTGCTGTCTTATTCCAGGGCAATGTTTGCCCTGCACTCCCAGCCCAGTTTGCATGGCCTCATTACCATGCTATATTCAGAAGCTGTTTGCCCTGGGCTATTCCGTTTGAATATGGCTTGCTTTGTGCTCCGGGCTCAGTTTGCCCGCTGGGCAGTGCTAATTTTGCCCCTGGGCAAAGTTTTGAATATCTGGCCCTTGGTCTGTAAAGTACAGAAATAATTTTTATTTATTTTATTTATTTATTTATTTATTAGGACATCAGTTTAACAACCTTTGAGCCAGAGGCTCATCTACAAAGGTACCTCGTCACAGTGAGGACAAAACAGTGCAAGAAACAAACATCAAGGCAGACAAAAAATCAGAGTACATTTAGGAATCAGCCAAAAATACAGGCATATGTCAAACACAGTATACAACAGGCTTACATGTGCGCTTTACAGAGTAGACAATATACAGTAGTTACATGGAGATTGATTCAGTGGGCAGATAAAGGTAAGGCTGGGTGGAAGACATCAGAAGAGGAGTGTGGGGAAGATAGTAGCAAGTAAAGGTAGAGCGGGACAGAAGGTCAGAGAGCGGCTCAGTGAGCTTTGTCTGGAATGTGGTTGGAAACCCTAATACCTAATTTCCCTACTTTTGTCGCTTCATTCCTAACTAGTGCATTAACAAAGTTTTTTGCAATGAATATATGTCTATCACTCTATTATTATAGATGAGATTCTACTCAGTGTATTCATTTATATACAGTGGCGTGAAAAAGTATTGGCCCCCTTCCTGATTTTCTCTATTATTGCATATTTGTCACACTGGATGTTTTCAGGTCTTTACAGAAAATGTAATATTAGATAAAGGGAACCTGAGTGAACAAATAACACTTGTTTTTTTTTTTAATTTCACTTATTTAATGAAAAAAAGTTAACCAACACCAACTGGCACTGTGTGAAAAAGTAATTGCCCCCTTACACTTAATAACTGGTTACGCCACATTTAGCTGCAATGACTACAACCAAACACTTCCTATAATTCAATATCAGTCTTTCACATCGCTGTGGAGGAATTTTAACCCACTCTTCCTCACAGAACTGCTTTAATTCAATAACATTTGTAGGTTTTCGGCATGAACTGCTCGTTTCAGGTCCTGCCACAGCATCTCTATTGGGTTTAAGTCTGGACTTTGACTAGGCCACTCCAAAACTTTAATTTTACTTCTTTTTAGCCATTCTGATGTGGACTTGCTTTTGTGTTTTGGATCATTGTCTTGCTGCATGACCCAACTACGCTTCAGCTTCAGCTGATGGAAGGATGACTGGACATTCTCCTTAAGAATTTTCTGGTACAGAGCAGAATTCATGGTTCCTTTAATTATGGCAAGTCATCCAGGTCCTTAGGCAGCAAAGCATCCCCACACCATCACACTACCACCACCATGTTTGACTGTTGGTATGGTGTTCTTACTGTGGAATGCTGTGTTTGCTTTATGCGAGACATTATGGGATCCATGTCATCCAAAAAGTTCTACTTTGGACTCGTCTGTCCATAGAGCATTTTCCCAAAAGGCTTGTGGATCATCCAGGTGCTTCTTGGCAAATGAGAGACGAGCGTTTATGTTCTTCTTGGTTAGCAGTGGTTTCGGCCTTGCTACTCTCACATGAAGCCCATTTTGCCCAGTCTCTTTCTGATTGTGGAGTCATGAACACTGACCTTAGCTGAGGCAAGAGAAGCCTGCAGTTCTTTAGATGTTGTTTTAGGATCCTTTGAGACTTCCTGGATGATTTTACGTTGCACCCTTGGAGTAATTTTGGCAGGCCTCCACTCCTGGGAAGATTCACTACTGTTCCAAGTGTTCTCCATTTGGAGATTATGGCTTCTCACTGTGGTTCAATGGAGTCCCAGAGCCTTAGAAATAGCTTTGTAACCCTTTCCAGACTGATAGAGGGCAACAAATTTTTTTTCTGATCTTTTCAGGAACTTCCTTTGATCATGGCATAATGTGCTTGTTGAATCTTTGTGCTGGCAACGTGACTCTGATGGTAAGGGTCAAAATAAGTGAGGTTTATATTGAGCAGGGCTGGCTGTAATCAAGCCTGGCTGTGTTCAACCTCCTGACTCTAATTATCCCTTTAATTGGGTTGATTTAACTAGGGGGCAATTACTTTTTCACACAGTGCCAGTTGGTGTTGGTTAACTTTTTTCATTAAATAAATGAAATAAGTAAAAAAAAAAAGTGTTATTTGTTCACTCAGGTTCCCTTTATCTAATATTATATGTTGTCTAAAGACCTGAAAACATCCAGTGTGACAAATATGCAATAATAGAGAAAATCAGGAAGGGGGCAAATACTTTTTCACGCCACTGTATGATATGCTGTATGAATGCAGTGCAATGTTGTTGCACCGCTAAAATGTTAAATAAAAATTACAAGCTTAAAAACAGGATAATTTATGGTGTACTATATACAACAAGTATGTGTGACCATCAAGAGGTTGCCACGGTGACTTATTAAACCTCGAGAGTGAAGCTCGAGATGTTTATTGGTCATCTTGGCAACCTCAAGATGGCTATTCATGCTTGTTGTGTATAGTACACCATACATTGTCTTTTATGGTGTATAATCCCCCACACAACAAATATGAATCTTAATAACAAAAGAACACTCACTTTTATTTGTAAAATGTCAAACTGCCATCGGATTTAACACTGCTAGAGCCGCTAACATGCAACGATTTGAAAGTTATGTTACACACCCAGCAAACGAATGAAAGTTTATGAAATGCCCTACTGTAACAGAATTTTTTTTTAAAGTAGTTTTTAATCTTTCCTGATCACTTAAGTTTGGAGCATACAGTGGCTGCCACTGTTAGATGCGCTAGCACTGAGTGAACTGACAAACTTTCAGTTTCACTAACACAGCGCTACTGATTTAAGCCACATCTTGAGCAGTTATGGCACAGCTACATATCTAGTGCAGCACAACAACAAAATGCCATTGCTACTGCAGCACAACAATGTTATTCTATGTATGTATTTCTACCTAGAATAACATTCTGCTATACACTATATTAGGGTTGTATGTGGATTGATATGATTGGATATTGCTAGCGGTGTGAGTAAAATTTTGTAGTCTATTGTAAGGGATTGTAATTTGGGTTTTTGTGATTGGTGTGGGAGGTTTGATTCCTATTTAAGGGTGATTATGGGGGTGTATGCAACATATTTTGGGAATTTGGGCTTGTCAGTAGATGTAGAAATGTGTGTTAGGCCTGGTTTTGGTCCTCCTAGGCTTAGTTACTCTTCAGCCCAGCTATATGATCTGTGCCCCCCTTCAGGACTCCCTTCTGTCTACAGCTGCCTATCAGTTCAGGGAGATGGGGATTAAGAGGAGGTGAGGTGGTCAGCACTGTGGTATGGGGAGTGCTAACAAGGGGGGAGTTATTAGGACAGTTAGGACCAGGAGACATCCTGGGCCAAAATGGGATCTAGAGAGAGGTGAGATGTGTTTGGTTCCATATCCCCAAGGATCCCTCCAGATCAAGTGGGCAGGTAGATAGTGGGTCAGCTGGCTCACTCCATCCTCTTTGGGCTGTGTTATGCAATGCAAGATCGATGAGGAACAACACTGCCATTATAGCAGATTTAATTTTGGATTCCTTGGTTGATCTGGCTTGCATCATGGAGACCTGGCTGTGTTGCGATGCTGGTCTAGTTTTGGAGGTGGCAGTCCCAGCTGGATTCTCTGTGGTACATTGCCCATGGTGGGATCATGATGGGGGTGGCCATCTGTTTTAGACCCAGGTTGAACTTCACTGTGAATCCAGTGGAAGGAAGTCTTGTTGTTTGAATGTGTGTCTGTGCATGGGGGTCCAGGTACAGGCTGCAGGATCCTCCTGGTGTACCGGCCTCTGGGGTACAAGGGGGATTTCCTGCAGGAAATTGTAGACTTCATCTCTGAGAGGGTGTTGAGGCCATACAGATGGCTTATTCTGGGTGATCTTAATGTCTGGGTCAACAATGAATTCTTGCATTTCGGAAGGGATTTCCTCCAGTTAATGGGATCATTGGGCCTGGCACAAGTTGTTACTTCTGCAACTCACCAATATGGACATGCCTTGGACTTGGTTTTCTCCCTGAGGCTCAAGGTGAGTAACCTCAAGACTGATCTGTCAGATAGTCAGATCATTGCACAGTGAAGTTCCCCTTTGGAGTCCCTCCTGTGGTTCTTCCTTAGTGGAGATGGTTCAGTATCACCCTTTAAGGGGCTTGATGCAGAAGAACTGTTGGCAGTGCTGAACATCTTGGAGATGGTGGCAGCTTGTGCAATGGGATCAGAGAATGCAGTATTGACCTACAATAGGGTTGTTGCCAAGGCCTTCAATTCCATATCACCTCCTCGAGTACGATCCTGGGTCTCTCAGTTAGGATTCCCATGGTTTGATGGGAAGTTTGAGGAGTTGAAAACTAGGGATTGGAGGTTGGAGTGCTGTTAAAGAAGGTCTGGGGCTGAGGAGGACAAACTGGCTTTGAAGATTCATTATGATGAATATCAAGGGGGAATCTCCAATAAGAAGGCAGCATTTCTGTTCAGAGAGCTTGCAGCTGGGAGGAATCGACCAGCTCAGCTCTTCCATACTGTGGACAGGTTATTAAATCCTGAATGTCTTCAGTTGGTAAGAGCAGTTTCAGCAGTTAAGAGCAATGGGTTTGCTCGACTCTGCTCAGACAGAGTGTCTTTTGATCGGGTTGGGATCTATCCAAGTGGGCTGTTACAACCTGGTAGCATTGGGCTGGGATCTCATGGATGTACTTAGCTGTCTTGGGTGGAGTTTCAGTCAGTCTCAATGGAAGAGGTCTGTGAGGTGATTTTGGAGCTGCAGCCCACTTATTGTGAACTAGAGTCAGGCCCCATGCATCTACTAGTGAGCTGTGTGGGGTCTTTGGAGTCAATGTTATCTGGGATATTTTGTTGCTCCTTGTTGGAGGGGATCTTTCTTGTGGCATTGAAGAATGCGCTGGTTCAGGCCCCTTCTGAAGATGGCTTTAGACCCAGATGTTCTAGCCAATCACCGTCCTGTCTTGAACCTACCTGCTCTAGGTGAGGTTATTGAGAAGGTTGTGGTGCTGCAGCTTGAGCAGCATCTTACGGCTCATGACATTTATAAGCCCCTCCAATCTGGTTTCAGATCTGGGCATAGCACTGAGATGGCACTGGTCAAAGTACATAATATATTCTTAGGGTGAGGGATAGGAATTTGCGGTCAATTCTTATTCTCCTTGATCTCTCCTCAGTGTTTGACACTCTGTGGACCATGGGTTGCTGTTAGATTGTCTGTGGGATTATATTGGACTCAGTGGCACTGTCATCTGCTGGTTTGAGTCCTATCTCAGAGTTAGGACATGGAAGGTGGTGATGGGAACTTTCTCATCATCCCCGATGCGCCTGCTCTGTGGTGTGCCCTATGGTTCAGTCCTCTCACCTATGTCATTTGTGTAAGCCCCCTACTTGGAGGGGCTTATGCTCCCATTAGGGACCCCTTCCACCTCCTACTCTCTCCCCAGAGCTAGAGGATTTATTAGTGCTCTGGGGGGTTAATCCTTGCTGGATGCCTCAAGGTAGCAGCAAGAGGCAGGTTAGGGAAGGTATATAAAGAGTGGAAACAGGAAGTTCGGGGCCTTTTCCAGCCCAGGCACTAGACCTGAGGCTGGAGGGGGGCAACTGGAGGAGCAGAGGAGGCAGTCAAGGAGGGAGCTCAATGGACCAATTTGGGCCTGTTGGGGAGACCCCCCAAAGTGTGCAGATAGGACCAGCTTCTGCAATGATGTGGCATCGAGCAGCTGGGAGGGGAGCTTCAAAGGGAGGATGGCCAGCCAGGTACCTGTGTCATCGGGATAAGGGAGGTTTAGGTTAGGAGAATGCCATGATAGGCACAAGCCCATGAGATCCCATGATAAGAGTGGTTTGGGCTGCCAGGGCTTTGGGAACAGTGGCAGGGTCCCACAGGGGAGGGGCCAGTGGTAGTGGTCCTCTCCCATACCTGGTGTGGCAGGGCAGCCCAGATGCAGAGGGAGCCATGGGGGCCCTTCACCCATATAGAGGGACCTGTGTGGAGGGGCAGGTCCGGGGGCACTGGCATCTAAGGGCTGGGTGGTTGCAGGTCTTAGGACAGGTCCTGGGGGCAGTTCCTTGCTGGAGCTTATTTCAGGCCCAGGATGTGTTTGGCAGGGATGTGAGCTGGAGGATGGGACCATTCTTATATGGCCATCTGAGAGCTCATTTAGAAGAGTGGGCACCATTTGTGGAGGAGTGAGCTGCTCAGAGGGCCTGAATGGTAGCAGGTCTCAGGACACTTTAGTGGCAGGGCAACCCAGGAGAGAAGCTCAGGCACTGTGGCAGGGCCAGGTTTGAGAGCCACTGTATCAGTGGGGGGAGAGAGAGAGAGAGAGTGTACATGGCTGTGGGGACTGGTGCAGGAAGGACTTGGAGCACTGGCAGGTTCAGGGTCCATGTGGGAGGAGAGTATATGGGTTACAGGGCCTGGGTCAGAGAGAAAAAGTCCTGGTACCCCTTGAGATTTGGGCCAAGGTCTAGGGGCCAGGTGGGGGAAGCAGTACACTTCTCTGTGCTGGAGATAGGGCAGCTGACCAGTGCCAGTCTAGACAGAAAGGGTAACCCAGAAAACAAAGGAAAAGGAAGAGTTTGGCTTACCAGAGCCAGTTAGCCAGGAACCTTTTGATTCTTCAAGTGAAGGATCTGCTTGGGTAAACCATCCAAGATTCAGGGGAAAAATAGCATGCTTGTACTGCCTGTATAACCTTTAGTCTGCTTGATAGATCCAAAAAGTGGGTGAACTGTAAAAAGTTTGGATAGCCCCATGGAGCTGCTTTATTTATTTGAAGGATGGGTAGCCCCATGGAGCTGCTTTATTTATTTGAAGGATGGGACCCCTGTACTCCTGAAATCATTAGGAATGCAGATGCTTAAATAAAGAAGCTGTTTGGGAAGAAACTTGGTAGTGATTTTTCCTTTATTTAAGTTGGAAGGGGGAAAATGAAATGGAAACCCCTTGTATTTATCTTGTGTCATAAGTTGTAATTCTAGAGGGTGTCCATCATGCTGAATCAGGATCAAGGTGCTCGGGAGCTCAGAGGAGACAGGAGACTGCAGGTTGGAGATCCTGCATCTGGTGGCCAGAGGTTTGGGGTGAATCCGGATCATGGAGGTAGAGATCGAGAGTGCACGGTGTGATGAAGCTATCAAGAGGTAGGACAGCTAATTTCCTATCTTTATTTTCATTGGTGCACTAGCTCAGAGTGTCACACATTGTGGTAATCCTTCTGTTGCCCTCTGGAACATCTGCAATGATAAATTATGCCCCTAGACAGAAGGAGAAGGGAGAGGTTACATGTGGGGGCTCATCCGGGATGTTTTCTGTGCCCCAAAATCCCACCGAACCCTGTGTCCTTGGGTCTGAAGTGTTGATAGGCTCCCCAGCCTAGTTAGGCCTTGTTGTGCAGAAAGAAATGGGTTGTGGGGCAGGCCTGAATCAGCAGTAGGCCTCGGCATGCCTAGTGTGGTGTGTGCATGTGACCAGCTGGTCACATAATCCTTAGGCGGACTCTGATTGGTGCATGGCTGAAAAGATAAAGCAGCTGCAGAAGGAGTGCCATCTTTGGGAAAGTAATCAGAGGGAGTGATGCTGAGAGGGAAAGAGAGAGCAAGTGAACAGAAGAAAGGAAAAACCAAAAAACAAAATTGAGAACAAACTATTTCACACCCACACCAGAGCAGGCAAAAAAAGGACAGCTCTGATCAAAAAAGTAAGCAAGTTCTTTTATTTTGGGCACTGGGAGGAGCAGCAGAGAGACTTGAATAGGTAGCCCCCATGAATTGGCATTGGATATTGTCTGGCAAGGATGAAGGTGGAGCAGAGGCATCCCCCAGGAGGAACCACTTGCCATGGTTCCTGCCTCACTGCTCTCCTGGCTCTGAAAGGCTGGGGGAAAAGGACTAGTTACTGATCTGTGTGTGAGGTGTGGGGAAGGTGTTGCCAGGTTACATGTGCACAGAAACTGCACAAGTATGCTGCCTGTTCCAAATTAGGGTCTCCTCCCAGTACCACAGAGAGCTCCTATGTGTCATAGTCACTGGCTAGTGGGGATTCAGAAGCATTCAATAGACTCTCCTTGGGGGAAGTGCTCCTCAGATGTCATAGTGAAAGCAGTAGAAGAAGAGGGTGCAGGGGGAAAATTGAGGCAAGGAGGTGACAGCGGCAGGCCCGGTGGCACTAAGGGTTGAGGTGCTGGATGCCACACCTCACGCCACACTGGCAACCTGGGTTTGGGAATGAGCCTGGGTCATGGGGGTTGGCAGGGGAGGGAGAGGATTGAGCATCCATGGGACAGCTCTCCTCTCCCAGGAAGGAGGGGCGCTTTTGCCTGGTGCTTGGCTGACCTCTGGCGGAGGTCAGAGGAACAGCAAGTGCAGGAGCACGTACAAGAGGGCTGGGAGTGGTGGTCATCGGCATAATGCCTTGATGTTAGGGCGCTGGCCACTTCCTCAGAAACAGGAAAAAACACCACCGGAGCATGGGTAGACAGAGCACCAAAGTACTGACCCTAATGGCAACTGCCTGCCTGACCACCAGGGGACCCGACGAGACATAGGGGTTCCATCCCGTACCCACCTGGGGGGTATAGCCACAGCTCTATGGGGGAACTCCTGGGGCATCAGGTAAGGCAGGTTGTGGGGTGGTATCTGGTGTCACCCAAAGAAGCGTAGCTTCAGGGTGAGAAAGGTGGATAAATCGAAAGTAAAAAAAAAAACGGAGGTGACAGGAAGCACAGCCATCTGCCCAGCTCCCTGCCATCAGCTACAAGCAATCCCAGTGGCAGAGGGAGGGGCAGGGGTCTCAGAAAACTGGCAGGAGATCCTCCAAGGCCCGGGGGGTCCCTGCCTCAGCCTCTGTCCAGTGGTAGCCCACTGGCTGTGTCTGCTAAGTCAGAGCCTGCATCTGGAGCTGAACTGAAGATAAAGCCCAGCGGGTTTGGCTTCAGGTCTGTTGCTGCACCAACAGTACCCAGGGATAGTGCTGATGACCACCAAGAACTGGGGGAGCTGGATGAGGAAAAGTTCATTGGTATAAAGTTCCACTTCCAGGATTACCAAGTGAGTAGGGCAATCCCCAGGCCTTACCATTGTCCGGTGATCACTGTGGTGAACTATACCCCACAGCTCCCAGTCTGGGCAAAGACCCTCCAGATCCATATGGACGGGTTAAACCCCAGTGACCCACTGAACATCAAGTACAGAAGGTGGTTATGGTTGCAAATCGGGCAAGCCAGGAGGACCAGTGTAAGAGACCTGCCAGAATGGAACTGAGCAGAGAGTTGGAGCCATAGGAGGCTGTGTGTGGAATATCCCCATATGAACTGTCCATATGTGCCTGAGAGGATCTGGGACATTATTAAGGAGATGAGGGAGGAGTGGATTTTCAAAGAACACATGGAACGTCTGAAGAACTGCCCCAGAGGAGAAGGTGCCCCAACCTAATAGTTGATCCGGCAGGCTAGGTCAATGTGCTGCATAGGGACTTGGTCTGGTCTGACTCTATTTAAAAGCTTTGCCTTGGTCCAGAACTTGGCTGGGACACGGACCAAGTATTACATTCTGGATTGAGACTCCTTTGGAGACGTAACCACCAAGCCAGACCCGGAGTATTATCTCCTTCCAGGAGGGGGGCCTGCAACTTAGGCTTTCTGGAAAACAGACTTATGAACTGCGCCAGGACACTTGTGCTATGGAGCAGGACATGCTGACTGTATATAGTTTCCTTCTAAGAAAAAATGGTACTTAAAGTTATGTTTATTATTGAAAAAAGAATTTTAAAAATCGTGATCAATTACCGGTGTGGAAGCTGGTAGAGAGTGGTGTGAGAATGTGAGAGAGAGAATGAGAGAGTGAGTCAGGGGAATTGTACACAGGGTAACCTGTTCTTATTTGGTGGGAGGTATAATGGGGTTTTGTTAAAATTTCAGAAACTACCTTATTACTGTTTTGAAATGTTGATGGTAAAGTTTAATCATTGAGAAAGCAATGATTATGATTGTCTTTTGACAAAGAAATAATGTAGGTTCTAAAATGTTTATGATTATCTCCCAGTGAAGGAAAGTTTTAGTTAATAGGGTGTACTTGGGCTTAGTGAGGCAGGTTGGGTAGTGCCTGTGGCTAGATATGGTGTGTTTACTCTCAGAGGGCTGGGGAGTGCGCATACCCAGTTTGATGGGAGGAGACCACCACTGGACCCTTGCCATCATTCCTAGGAGGGATGATTTTCTGGGTGGGGGAAGAGTGTAAGCCCCCCCTCCACGGAGGGGCTTATGCTCCCATTAGGGAACCCTTCCACCTCCTACTCCCCCTCCCCCCCAGAGCGATAATAAATGATGCCCCTAGACAGAGGGGGCAGGGAGGGGTTACATTTGCAATATACATACAGCCCCTGGGAGTGATCGACGGCAATTCAATCTGAATTTCCACTGCTATGTGGACAATACACAGTTGAATCAGTCCTTTGTACCCAGGATGACTAACACAGCTGAGGTGCTTAATTTGTGCCTAGCTAAAATTCAGAAATGGATGAAATCTAGTTGGCTGAGACTTAACCCCAATAAGACTGAGGAACTGGTGATTAAGCCAGGTCGGGGGGGGGGCAGAGGTAGTCATGGGAGAGGCAGGGTTTCAGCTTGGGACATCCAGGCTATTGGTCTGTGCAAAGGTGAAAAATCTGGAAGTCATTCTTGATGAACAGTTGACACTGGAGGCTCAGGTGAGCGCTGTGGTCAGAAATGGCTTTTACCATCACAGAAACATCAGCCAGATTTAGTCCCTTATCCTTCCTGAAGATCTGCTGACACTGTTGCATGCGTTTGTGACATCTAGGCTTGACTACTGTAATGCACTCTACCTTGAAGTTAGTGGAGGTACCCTACGATGCTTGCAGCTGGTGCAGAATGCAGCAGCCAGGTTGCTGACTGGCCTTTCAAGGTCTAGTCACGTGATCCCAGGACAATATGATCTGCACTGGCTGTTCTGAAGTAGCAAGTCACCTTCAAGGGTGGTCTGCTAACCTACAAAGCCCTATACGGGTGGAGCCCAGACAACCTGGTAAAGCTCTTGCATCCTGTCCAGTCCTTGCACCCTCTTTGCTCCTCCGAGGAAGGTCTACTTTTGGTCCCAGGGGCCCAGCTTAAAGGGGAACTGTCATCAACAGGCTTTCTTAATGTCTGAAAGCCCATTAAAAGCTAATTTGATTGAGCCATTATATTGATTGTGTTGATATGTGAGTCTTTGCAGTCCAGAGTTATTCATATGTAAATCACCCTGTAATTAAGGGCTGGTGGCAGCCATATGTTTTGGGCTCCCAACAGGAAATGACGTCACCGAGGGTCTAGGTCCTCCTTTGACTGTATTTAATCCAACAGGTTAAATAGGAAATTAACTGTTTTATTAAGTGTGCTTTAAGGTGTTATTACAACACTTTCTACATCTATAATAATTGTTTTGTATGTGCATTGAAACTAGTGATTTATCACCTTTACATTTCGAACTGTTAGTAAAAATAATCCATCTTCAGAGTTGCTTTATCCTCTAAGATATACAGTACTGCCAGCTGAGCATGTAAGTACAGATTTCTGGGGCTTCCATAGTACCATGTTTTGTCTTTTTCTGTTCCCTCTCTTACAACCTTTTCTCTTACAATTTTTGTGTGTGAACTCAGGTCTACAAGATGCAAATGTGGCTACATACCTACTGGCCTGGCATCATAGCCTCCCTGTGTTCCCACAATACACCCGGGAACAAGCTGTTGCTCAGTGTGCCTTTCCTGGACAAAGACAATAAAAACAATCTGAGCATGTGTTATGATTCTGAAAACATGCTCTTTCTATCCAGCTTTGACTTGAAAAGAAAAAATAGGACACAATTACTATAGATTACTATTACTATTACTATATTGTTAAAACATGCATAATCTGAAATGCATAATTAAAAGAGTATTTTACTTCTTTTCATGAAATTAAAAGTATGACTGTTTCTTACTGAAATACTTTGGATGGAATGGGATTTTGTAATTACAATACTTTTTTACATTTATAGTATTTGTTTTGTATGTGGAGTGAAACCAGTGAGTTACCACCTTTACATTTTAAACTGTTAGTAACAAATTCTGGTCAGATCCACCACGGCTGCATAATGAAGTTTGTGAAGTTGTGTGGAACTGTTATGGAGGTGTGAAGAAACAACACAATGATTTGTAAGTAGTAACATTTGTTTCAGTTTTTGTTCTAAGGAAGGCATACACATTATTAGGAAAATACATGGAGGTGTACATTTTAATGGAAGGAATTAGAAGCAATATAGGTTTACAAAAGAAGCAAATACCACTGATGTATGTGTCATCCTGGAAGATATTGTCCGGACAGCCAAATTTTAATGAAACACAATTGCACATACCCTAATAATGTAAGGCATCATGGGAAACATATGCAAATCCCCATGATGGTACAGAAGGTGGCAGTACATGAAAAAGTAATGGCTGGCATGTGTTCAGCTTTGGGATTATTTACACAGTTTTTTTTTTTTTTAGAGAAACAGGGTTTTTGTCCATGAGGTGATGTAAGTTATATTTAAGCAATGTGTTGTCAAGAAGTCAGGTGTAATGATGATGGACTGTCAGCAGAGAAAATGTGATATTAACTTCCAGAGGTGGTCGCTTTTGATAAGGGCAAGGTAGTTATGCTTGTGATAATGGGAATATTAGGAAAGTATGAGGTCTATGCAGAAGTGGAGTACAAATATGCACAGTTTCATAAGTATGTGCTCAGAGTGCAGGCAGATGTGATATGCAGGTTTGTTTTAGAAACAGGTAAAAACAGCGGTACATGCAATTGATAGAAAGATAGATAATTACATAGACATGCAGGCCCTGTCCACACTACATTTGAAAAGCTGTAATAGATTCAAACTGTTAGACTGTAAACATTACAGTGTGTCCACACTGCCAGTGAGCAGTGTGGATAATGCTTTGAAAACATTGCAGCCTGTCCACACTGAGTGCGAAAGTGTGTGGTCTCAACCCTGTAGTAGCAGTGCACATCCCATGGTGTACTCGGTGATAACAACTGCATTTTGAGATGCCCTCCTACATGTCCCAATGAGTACTGTGTATATGGCACAGTCATAGTATGTAAATAACCATATTTCACTGTTATGAGACACACTTATGTTGTGGAGGTGACAGAGAGAGGTTCGAGGGAGAGGGAGATCCGTATGTTGGAAATGGGGCTACATCAGTGAGAGGGAGGGGAGGGGGAGAGAGGGGAGGCATGGCATCAGTTCTGCCAGTATTAGGGCACCTGAGCACAACAGATGTTCATGTACTGCTGCTGTATGGCTGAAGGCAGACCCTCTACTACTGCCTTCAGTGTTCCCCACTGCTCCACTGTACACAGTGCCACATGTCTATTGTTCACCGTAGCAGTGCTCCACAATGCACTCAGGAGCTTCACTAATGTATGTGTTCACTACTGGCACTGCTCAGCAGGTAGTATTGTTGCCACATCACACATGGGCAGGTGGGGTACTCCCAACACTCAGCACAGTGAGAAGAGTAATCAAGGACAGAACACGGATACCATCAAGAGGTGGCCCTCAGGGAGGCAAGTGCGGACAGAGAGGTAGGTTAGGTGGGGATATGAGGGTATATCCGGGGGGTGCACATACAGCTTTCAGGTTACTGTGCTGTGGAGGCACCCCAGTATTGCATCCTACACCCATGCTCCACACTGCCATCTGCATATGTCCTGGTAGCCTCCAACCTCCCTGCATGCAGTGAAACAGTGCTGCAATGCATGCAGGTATAGTGGGAGACTGGAGGCTACAGGGTGGAGTGTTTAGACACAATTGCAATTAAAAACTGATAAAGGTGTAAAGCTGTAAATCAGGTGAAATAACCACGCTGGTATGCACACCACATAAAGTGGTTCTTCAAAGGATACAGATTGGGAATGGCTCAATTAAATCTTAACACATGCTCAAAAACCCATTCTGCTGAATGAACGAAGCTTGTTCACAGCTGTACTGCCAGCTGATAATCAAAAGCTACACATTTCAAGGCTGGCGCAGTGATGCCAGGCCTGTAGGTATGTAGCCACATTTGCATCTTGTAGACCTGAGTTCACACCTGATATTGTAAGAGAAAAGGCTGCAAGAGAGGGAGTGGAAAAAGACAGAAGTTGGTGCTCTGGCAGTCCCAGAACTCTGTACTGACATGAACACGGCCAGGGTTTAGAAATCCTGATATGGGGCCCCAATACCTGTTGGCACCACAGAACCAGCCTTGAGATGTATAATTTTTGATGATCAGCTAGCAGTATAGCCTAGAGGTTAAAGCAATCCTGAAGGTGGATTATTTTTACTAACAATTTGAAATGTAAAGGTGATAACTCACTAGTTTCAATGCACATACAAAACAATTATTATAGATGCAGGGTCAGACTGGGAAGCAAAGGGCCCACCTGGAAATGGGTCCGGGGGGGGCCTTGGTACCGGCCCTGGGGGGGACCCATCTGCAGAGTCATGGGGGACTGTTGAGAAGTATGTCCAAGTCTGCCTAGATGTTCAGCAGCTCAGGTGACAGTATTCCCCCCTCCTTTGTCCCATTCCCCTTGCTGTGTGCACTTGTGCTGTGTTTGTAAATTGGAGATTTGCCAAGCAGGGCCCCTCTATCTAGTGTATAAAGCCAAATGGCAGCATTTCTACTTCACCGACCTGACTCACAACATCTAGAAAAGAGGGGCACTGCTTGGCAAATTACAAAAATACGCAGCTGGGGGAAGGGGGGGGCAATTTCAAAGGAGGAGAAATACAAGAACACAGAATTTCCACTTTCCCCTGACTCAGAGCACCTCAATAGACCCTGCTTGACTCAGAGCACCTCGATAGACCCCGCTTGACTCAGAGCACCTCGATAGACCCCGCTTGACTTAGAGCACCTCGATAGACCCCGCTTGACTCAGAGCACCTCGATAGACCCCGCTTGACTCAGAGCACCTAAATAGACCCTGCTTGACTCAGAGCACCTTGATAGACCCTGCTTGCTAAATTTTTATTTCCCAAAGTATCTCACAGGATGCCAGAAGCAGGTGGTTCACCCCACACCACCACTACCAGGAAACATTACATTAACAACTCCCACCGGTCCCCACCCCTGTGGCCCATTCTTTTTTCCACCAAGTCACCACCCGGCAGGACCAAAACCAAACTGACACTCACCAGAAGGCACTGCTTGAAATCCCAGAGTTCACTAATAAAGTAAGTTACTTGTTTTACTGCCCTGACAAAATGAGACAGAAACTAGACTACTGGCCTGCTCTGGCTGCTCGCGATGATGGGGTGCTGCTCAGTATCTCATCTTACCAAGACAGATATTCCACTACTACTGGGCGTGTGGTCCTGAGCGTGTGGTCCTACTCTGGTATGCGCATACCATGAGTGGCTGAATGCACTCGACTGTCTCACAACACACCCAAGGCGTGCTTGCATCAGAGCACATCGGACCGCAGGCACTGAATTAGCAGTTACATATTCATGTGTGGTATATTTGTATATTCGTATCTCGTATGTATTTATTTTGTATTTTACACATCAGAACCACCATGTCAGGGGTCGAAATTAAGTATACTGGCCCGCTAGCCAAATGCTGGAAGATTTTGTGCTGGGCTAGTAAGAGCTGTGGGCTTGTACTGGAGAAGGCAGCTCTTCAGTATGTATACCAATTGGGCCAGTGGGATAGTCTGTGGGGCCAGTAGATTTTCCCAGTCACTAGCCCTGCTGGCTAGTGGCTGCAAAACTTAATTTCAACCCCTGCCATGTAAACAGTGCTCGGTTGCCCTAATGGTGTACTGCTGCCTTATCCTGCATAAAAATAAAAAATGTTGCCTAAAAACAGAAATCAAAATGTTGCCATTCATGAACCCTAAACATCTACTGTGACATACAGGTGTTTCTGAGACCGCCAACATTTGTTTTCATGGAAGTAAAACGCTATTCCATTCACAGACACAAACTAACTTCAGAAACTTGGGGGGGTGGTGTTTACAGTATGTATGTGTGTGTATATATATATATATATTTATATACGTATATACAGTGCCTTCAGAAAGTATTCACCCCCCTTGGATTTTGTCACATTATGTGATGTTGCAAACTCAAATTAAAATACATTTATATGGAATTTTTTTTCATGTATCTACACAAATTACCCTATAATGTCAAAGTGGAATGAAACTTCTGGAATTTTTTGTACATGTAACTTAAAATAAAAACCTGAAATGTCTTGATTTGATAAGTATTCACCCCCTTTGCTATGACACTCCAAATTGAGCTCAGATGCATCCAATTTCCTTGTGAGATCACTCTAAAACTTGAATGGAGTCCATCTGTGGTCAGTTCAAATGGTTGACATGATTTCAGAGGAAATACACCTGTCTATATAAGGTCCCACTGTTGACAGTGCATGTCAGAGCAGAAACTCTACCATGAAGACCAAGGAGCTGTCAGTAGAACTCCGTGATAGAATTGTGAGGAGGCATAGATCTGGGGAGGGGTATAAAACATTTCTAGGGTGTTGAAAGTTCCCAGGAGCACAGTCAAGTCCATCATTAGGAAATGGAAAGATTATGGAACCACCCAGACTCTTCCTAGAGCAGGCCGTCCTCCCAAACTGAGCAACTGGGCAAGAAGGACCTTGGTCAGGGAAGTGACCAAGAACCCAATGACCACCCTGACGGAACTACAGAGTTCCATGGCTGAGATGGGAGAACCTGTCCAGGGGACAACAATTTCTGCAGCACTTCATAGATGTAGCCTCTATAGGAGAGTGGCTAGACAGAAGCCACTCCTGAGAAAATGCCACATAATAGCATGCCTGGAGTTTGCAAGAAGGCACGTGGCAGACTCTGAGACCATGTGGCAAAAGATTCTCTGGTCTGATGAAACAAAAATTGAACTCTTTGGCCTGAATGCAAAGCGCTATGCCCGGCGCAAACCGAACACAGCTTATCACCCGTGTAACACCATCCCTACCATGAAGCATGGTGGTGGCAGCATCATGTTATGGGGATGCGTTTTCATGGCAGGGACTGGGGCCCTTGTCAGGATAGAGAGAACAATGAATGGAGCCAAATACAGGCACATCCATGAGGAGAACCTGCATCAGTCTGCAATAGACCTTGGAGTGGGGCGAAGATTTACGTTTCAACAGGACAACGACCCCAAGCATACAGCCAAAGCAATACTGGAGTGGCTTCAGAACAAGAAGGTGAATGTCCTTGAGTGGCCCAGCCAAAGCCCAGACTTGAATCCCATTGAGAATCTGTGGAAAGACTTAAAGATTGTGGTTCACCGATGCTTCCCATCCAACTCGACAGAGCTTGAGCAAATCTGCAAGGAAGAATGGGCGAAAATCCCCAAATCCAGATGTGCAAAGCTGATACAGACATACCCAAGAAGACTCAAAGCTGTAATTGCTGCCAAAGGCGCTTCTGCAAAGTATTGAATTAGGGGTCTGAATACTTAAGTAAACAAGATATTTCAGTTTTTAATGTTTCATAAATTTTTGTTACACAGTACAACTATTTTGGCCCCTTTAAATTGTTGAGTATGCTGTGTGAATCAAGGGGGAAAAATAATTTCAATGCATTAAAAATTCTGGTAGTAACACAACAAAATGTGACAAAATCCAAGGGGGGTGAATACTTTCTGAAGGCACTGTATATATATATTATATATATATATATATATATACATACATACTGTATATATTTGCTTGAACTCCAGTCTCAGGATCACATGAGCCAATACCTTTGTAGACTCATCCCCTTCTTTTTTTCCACCACCAGCTCGACAGTCATAATGCATATCCGACTGCTTGAATTCAAAGTTTTCTTAAAAACTGTAACATTTTAGGACTTGCAGACACTGCCATCCTGCTATCAATATAGGCCCCAAACTCCTTACTAAATGCAAGTGCTATCTCCAGGTGGGACATTAACCTGATTATTTTATGTGGGGAGAGACTGCTGGTAACCAGCCACGTGGTAAAGGTAGACACTTGTGCCATCAGCGGGCCAGGACCTCCCCCGGGCTGTAGCAGCCCAAGCAGGCAAGACAACGCAACCTGGCCAGGGAAGCCAGGATGGCTTGGTCTTGAGAATGAAAGCTGCCTGCTAGCTGGAAGAGCAGAATCAAACTCTGAGTCCTAGCAACACTAAGTAACGAATACCCCCCCCCCCCCGTCCCGGCAACATAACTTGATTTTTTTTTAAATGTTACCTTCCTGAAGTGAGTCATTTAGTCATCTTGGCACAAGTTGGCAGTCAGAAATCTTTCAGCTTGCTGGCTCTTGCTCACTCCCTCCAGTCACTGCTTTGCTTAAATAAATCTGGACCATCACCATCGCCACTCTGATGACTTGAGAGACTCAATGAACGAATGGTGGGCAAGTTTGGTTCGGATGCTGGCTGCAGCAAGAGGAAGAAACCAGAGCTGCTGCACTGTGGCCCCTTTAAAGTGCCTGTGCTGTTGCAGCAACAACGTGGTGACGGCACTCAGCAGCTTTAGATGTATCCACCAATCAGATTCTTGCCCCGCTCCAGTCTTCTTCTTGTACTGTGCCTGACCCCCCCAATCTCAAAACTTACCCAGCCAGTTTAGCCGGAGGACTATGTTTTTGCCAAGCCAATTAAACTCCCCTGCCCCTGCCCATCCCGACTCCAAGCCGCAAACAATGGAACAGCACCTTGGGTCGTACGCTGAACAAAGGGGCCCAACCTCCCACAGACACTATGGCTGATGACGACTACTGGTGGTGAGTGAGCTGGGCAGCTGGCTGACTGTGCTGTAAAAACAAGCCTGGATGGGCCAGACAAGGGAGGGGTGTCAGTGTTGGGGCCGGATGGGGGAAGGAAAGATCAGAGCACACAAGATGGAAAGCAGACAAGCACTAAGCACGTTGCGCATAGCGTAGTACTGGAGACTAGTAACAAAAGTCATCAAGGAGGGGCCCACCTGGAAATTTCTGGGTATCCAGGCAGGCCAGTCCGACCCTGTATAGATGTAGAAAGTGTTGTAATAACCCCTTAAAACACACTTAATAAAACAGTTGATTTCCTATTTAACCTGTTGGATTAAATACAGTCAAAGGAGGACCTAGACCCTCGGTGACATAATTTCCTGTCAGGAGCCCAAAACATATGGCTATCACCAGCCCTTAATTACAGGGTGATTTTACTTGAGAGACTAGTCCATCATCAGGTCTCTGAGCACCTTCTTAAGTTTAATCTTCAATCCCCTTGTCAACATGACTTTAGGGCTGGGCACAGCACTACCACAGCATTGACCCAACTAACCAGTGATATAAAAGGGAATATGGACAAGGCCCAACTGACAGGAGCAGTGTTCATTGACCTTTCCAAAGCATTTGACATGGTCCACCATGCACTTATGCTTACCAAGCTGCAAGCCCTAGGAGCCTCTGTCTCTACCCTATCTTGGTTTGGTAGTTACCTCGACAACCGCACACAGGCAGTTGCTTTCCATAAGGCTCTGTCAGCCCCCATTCCTATCACCCGTGGTGTCCCACAGGGATCAATACTTGGCCCTCTACTTTTTTCCCTGTTCCTTAATGGTATTCCCAGTGCTTCTCATCACAGTAACATTCTCATGTACGCTGATGATCTTGTGCTCTATTATTCATCCAAATCTATGGATGACATAAACTCCAAACTCTCTTATGACTTTCAATCCCTCCAATCCTGGCTCTCGGATAATCATCAAATCCTAAACAAAGGTAAAACCCAGGCTATGCTCTTTGGATCCTCTAAAAAGGTGCCCTCTGAGGCGCCTGAGCTCCTAGTCCAATGTGGAGATGGCACTGCAGTCACAAACACCTCTACCTTCAGATACTTAGGGGTCATGCTTGACCCCTCTCTTGATTTTGCAGTGCATATCAATGAGGTTTGTTGAACTGTCAGTGCTAAAATAGGAGCTGCCTGTTGGGTGCGCCACTCACTCACACTGACAACTAGGCTATCAGTAGCTAGGGGAGTACTACTCCCTCAACTCCTCTATGTCCTCCTGGTTCTTTACCCTGCCAATGCCAGTGTACTCTGCAAGTAGGATACCACCTACAATAATATCTGTAAGTTTGCCTTATCAGCCCAGTGCCTCACACACCTCTGCCTACTCTACTCTGGACTAAACTGGTTGTCTCCCAAAAACCTCCGACTTATTCTCTTGGGTGTCTTGCAGACTCCCTTTCCAGACCACCTTGCCCGTCCTCTTTGGCTGATTTGATTACCCCAGTCTCCCACTCACGCACCCTTAGGTCCTCTTCCGTCCCAATGCTCTCAGTTCAACCCTGTGTGACCAAAATGGGTGAACAGGCTTTCTTACATTTTGCTCCTAAGCTCTGGAATTCGCTGCCCGCCCAGGTCAAAAACTCCACATCCCACCTATCTTTCAAGCGTTCTCTGTTCCCTCACCTATATGTACTAGGTAACTGTAACTGCGCGTAAGTTGAATCTCTCCTCACTATTTAGTATTTGTGCGCTTAGTTAAGCCTGGTCTAGGACCATTAATGAGGGTGCTCCTCCCACTAACAATGGCACTTCTTTTGCTTTACTCATTTTTATGTTGTATGATCTGTTCAGCTTTATCAAACATCTGATGTATTCTCAACTTAGACTATTATGATGTTACCTTGTATTTGTATTTTGTTATTGCATTTCTAAAGGTCGTTCAATTGTTCACATCTTTATTCTCTTTTTTGTACTCTCCCGGGTCATGCCTGAAAATAGGCAGGATTGTTGCCTAGTGCACTTACCTGGTTACCAAAAGCTAATAAACAAATATGAATAACTCTGGACTTCAAAAACTCTCAGATAAATACAATGGCTCAATCAAATTAGCTTTTCATGGGTTTCCAGGCATTAAGAAATCCTGTTGATGACAGTTCCTCTTTAAGTCATCCAGTGATCATATGTTTGAAGTGTCCGGCCCTCTTTCATAGAATGACCTGCTCAGGAGACTGAGGGAGGCTCCCTAGGTGGAGGCCTTTAAAAGGGGGTTAAAAACCTATTTGTTTAGCCAGGCGTTAGGGGATTAGAATGACATTTAGTTCCCATGCTTCAGCTACTGTTTACTTTTAATAACATTATTTTAAATTGCTTATTTATTGTATTTATTCATTATTTACCAATTTCGAATTGTTTTAATTGCCTGTCATTTCTGTATGGTATATTGAGCCTCCGGAGAAGGGTACCTTATGAAAAAGCTACTACTACTATTATTAACTACTCTATGGATGAAGTAGATATAATCAGACTTGACTCTCCCATCCACTGGATGATAGCTATTCTCTTAAGGCAGGCAACTGATGAGTAGACAGGCAGACAGATGGACTGTTTTTTTTATTTGTATAGTACCTTTCCTTTAAGCTTAAAGGGGACAAAAATCTTATATTTTACATTGTTAATATTCTGTGATCGAAAATGTTGCCGTGTGTTAAGTCTGTTTGTAAATAGTGCATTGGTTCATGCATTTGTTTTGAAGTAGTCCCATTTTTCCTTTTTGTAGGGCCCCTTGTTAATTTTGAATGTTCCCATCCTTTTTAGTTGTGTGTAGCATAAGTACTATTGTTACTACTTTGAGTCCCTATCCACACTAGGACTTTTAAACTGTTTTAGCTCTGCTAAAATGGTTTAAAAGATTTGCATCCAGATTGTAGCACAGTAAAACTGTGCTACTATCCATGTTTTAAAATTGTGCTCAAACCCGGCACTAAGCCATGTTAGTAGCAGTGTGGATGTGATCTGTGCTGTTTCATGGTTTTAGGCAACTGTTGCCACATTTTGCTAAGTCTTTTTTTTTGGGCTGTCAAGGAGAAAAATGAACTTACAACCCTTCTTTATATTTATGTATAAATGGAGGCTAGGAGAAGCTGGGCCAGGAGGATGTGTGGGAGTAGGTACATGTATAGGAAGCAGAACAGAGGAAGGAGAGTGGTAAACTGCAATAGCTGTGGGGCAGCAGTCTTTCTGGGGATGATGTGGAGTAAAGGGGGCTGTCCAATATGTAGCAGCCTGGGGCAGCTAAGGACTGAAATAAGGCTGCTCGGATGGCAGCTGGGGAAGATGGTGTGGAAAGTCAGAGGAGCAGAGCAATGGAAGGAAAGGCAGATGGGTGGTGCCCAGGGAAGTGAGGGCATCAGGCAGGGGAAGGGAGCAGGGAGGACCACCCAGTATACAGGAGTATCTCTTCCTCAGAAAACCAGGGAGCCTAGGGTGGAGGAATGGCAAGTAGTAAGGGGAAGGGGTGAGAATGTGAGGGTAACATCAGAGGTGGGGACTTCTGAAGGGATGCCTTTATCAAATAGATTTGCACCACTGTCTGGAAGGAGGAAGGGGGCAGCAGGAGGTGAGTTACGAAGTTGGATTGAGCCAGGGCTGAGAGTAGGAGTACAGGGGAGGGGAGAGGGAACTAGTCAGGGTGGCAGGGAAGAGGAGGCATGAAAAATGGAGTGGTGAATGGGGGGGAGAAAGGAAGAGGGAAGGGAAAAGTGGAAATAGATACAGATAGTCAGAAGGGGATGGGCAGAGTGGGAGATGGAAAAACAGCTAGTCGGATAAATAGTGGATGTGGACATAAGTTCGCCAGGGTGCAGGGGAAGCTGTTATGTGGGAGAGCAGCTAGTACCAAAGGTAAGAAAGGATGGACGGGAAGCATGGATGCAGGAAATGGAAGGATGGCAATCATAGGGGACTCCATAATTAGGGGTATTCACTGGGGAAGGAAAGGGACCCAAATGCAAGCAGGAGGGTGATTTGTATGCCTGGGATGACAGCGGGGAAGGTGGGCCCAAGAATAAGAGAAACAGTAAGGGAGATTGGAGGAAAACCTAATTTAGTTATACATATGAGAACCAATGATGTAGCTGGGGAGGAGGTTGAGGTAGTGCAAAGAAGGTTCAGGGAGTTAGGGAAGATCTGCAGGGAGGCAGTAAGTCTGCTGGCCTTCTCAGAGGTGATACCAGTTCCAAGGGCCAGCACAACCAGGAAAAGAAGAATAGAGGATTTTAGTAACTGACTGAGGAATTGATGTAGGGAGGAGAGGTTCATCTGTATTGGGTACTGGGAGGAGACCTGGTCAAACAAAGCACTCTTTTCACTGGACAGGCTGCACCTCAGTAGGGAGAGTTCGAGGGTACTTGGGGACAAACTGGGGGATTACAAAACCACTACACTTAATTTAAACTACTGGGGGTGCAGCAGGCCTGCAGACTTTAAGACTCAGAGAGGAGGAGGTCAATGACCACCCCCCCAGTGATGGAAGAGGTCTGGAGGGAGGAGGTGGAAGGGGTGAGAAAACAGTTAGCAAAGGGTGGAGGGGGAAGAAATACATAACAGGGGTAGGTGGAGGATGCACACAGAGGGGAGAAATGTGAAGATAAGAAGAGAGTGAAGGAAGGAAAGGAAGGTCAGATTCTAGGTGGAAGTTGGTGTCTCTGAACACTCAGAGTCTTGGAAACAAGATGGATGACCTGCAGGCACTATTAGCAGCTAGGAGGGTGGACATAGTGGCAGTAATCGAGACTTGGGCAACACCACACCAAGACTGGGACCTTGTGATCCCTGGATATAAACTATACAGAAGGGACAGGGTAGTTGGGAAGGGGAAGGGGTGGCAGTTTACTTCAGGGAGGGAATAACTTGCACAAGGGAAGAGTTGGACGAAGGGAAGGTGGAGGCATTATGGGTTCAGTTATGGTCCAATAGAGGGAGAAAGGAGAGGCTGGGGGTAGTTTACAGACCACCCAACCAAGATAAGGAGAGGGAAAGGGAACTTAGCTTGAAAATATTGGAAGCTACAGGGAAAGGAGAGGTGGTAATGTGGAGGACTTCAACCTGTCCAAGGTGGACTGGAGTGTACCATCCACAACATGTGCTAGTAGTCAGGTAATCCTGGAAGGACTGCAAAGTGGGTTCCTGACTCAGGGCACCACAGAACCGATAAGAGTAGAGGCATTTCTTGATCTGGTGCTCACAAATGGGGAGCATGTACAGCAAATAACAGTCAGGGAGCCCCTGGGTGACAGTGACCATTGCACAGTTGGTTCCAGTTGGATATGGGCAGGGAAAGCATCCCGACTAAGACCAAAATCTTGGATTTCAGGAGGGCGGACTTCAGGAAGATTGGCGAAGTGCTCAGGAGTCACCTGCAGACATCAGAGCAGATATGGTGGTGGACCAAAGGTGGTTCATCATTAAAGAAGTAATACTGGTTGCCACTGAGGAGTGTGTCAGGCTCAGGGGAAAGAACACAGGGGCCAAAGTACCCAGCTGGTCCAGTTCTGGGGTTTATTTTATTTATTTATTTATTGAAGCTTTTGCATTTACAACCTTTGAGTCATAGACTCATTTACAAAGGCTCCACATCTGAGAACAGTACAGAACAATAAGCAGAAGGCAGTATACAGTAGACAACAACACAGGGTATGAATAGTACAATCAATAAGGAGAATGAGGCCTATATAATTAGGTAGCTATACAGGTCCAGCTAAGGAGCTTGTAACTGTCATAGGTGCAAGCAGTCAGGAAACCGACATTGTCATTGACACAATCAATAATGTGCAACAGAGAAGTTTACATATCGTGAAATATTGTGAATTACACAGTCAGTAATGTGCATAGAGAAGTATACATGAACAGTGGGGAATAACACCTTAGCACACACTCTATCAATGTAGTACTGGTTGTGCTGAACGTTTATATGCACTAACTGGGATCTCCACCTATGCACCGCCACAGGGGCAAGACCAGGCAGGCCTGGCCAGGTCACGGTGGACGTGAAGTGGTGGGGCTAACTGCAGGCCATAACTAGCCAGTGCACTGGCAGCAACAGGTGGAAAGTAAGAGGTCTTTTAGGGCTTTTTGAAGGGGCCTAGTCTGGAGACAGAAGTAACGGCAGGGGGGAGTTCATTGTACCATAGTGGTGCTCTGTAGGTAAAAGACCTTTGGGCTAGGGAGGTTCTGACTCTGGGAACAGACCACACCAGTTTATTTGCTGAGCAGGTGTTTTCAGAGGCATGAGAAGAACAGAGGGAGGCCGAAACTCTGAGCGGGGTAAGTCCTAGGTGAATCTTTTTGGTGAGAAGACACTTTTGATAATGTACTCTTTCATCTAGTGTGAGGATATTTGATAGGGCATACAAGGTGCAGCTGTGGGTATGCCTATCTACCCCAGTGAGGAGTCTACATGCCTTGTTGATAGCCAAGTGGATTTTAATGAGAGCTGTGTGGTCAGCGGCTGAGTAAATGGTGAGCCCATAATCTACTAGTGAGAGGACAGAGAAGGTAACAGCAAGGTTAAGGGCCTCTGGCAGTAGGCAGTCTCTATGCCGATACAATAGTCCTATGTGAATATTTATGGCTGAGGAGAGGTTACTGATATGGGGGTGGAATGAGAGGCAGGGATCGAATGTTAGGCCCAGGTATTTATAGGTATAGACCTGTTCCAGTGGGAGAACAGCTTTGGAAAAGATTGTTAGCTGGGCATCACTGTCCTTGCTCTGTCGGTGGGCAAAGAGCATTGACTTAGTCTTTTTTACATTGACCACCAGTCTGCGGTCAGTGAACCAGTTTTCAATCTGGTTGAAGGCAAGTGGTAGGGAGGACTGTAGGACTGTGGAATCAGGGTTGGAGGCAAACAGTACTGCGTCATTTGCATAGAGCAGCAGATTACTTGGGCAGAATTTAGGCAGAGTGTTCAGGTAGATGCTGAACAATAAGAGACCGAGGATAGAGTCCTGGGTGACTCCAGAGTGGCCTGGCAGGGTAAAAGAGAGAGTGCTGTTTATCTTGACACATTGGGACCTATCAGAGAAGTAACTTGTAAACCAGGTGAGGGGTCCAGGAGACAGACCTGTGAGGCGGAGGGCACTTAGAAGCAGGGGGTGGGAGACTGGGTCGAAAGCTTTCGACAGGTCTATGAAAACAGTTCCTGCTAGGTGTTTTTTATCTAGGGCATTGTGCAGGAAGTTAGAGAACTCTGTGAGGGTGGTAGTTGTACTGTGTCCAGCTCTAAAGCCATGTTGTTCCCTACATAGTATGTTATGCGCTAGTAGGAAGTCTGTGAGTTGGGTGGCAATGGTTTTTTCCAGAGCTTTCGAGAGGGGAGTGAGAATGGAGATGGGCGGGTAATTATTGGGGGAGGTGGGTTCCCCACTCTTCAGTATTGGGGGTTATAGTGCCATCTTCCAGGCAGTTGGAAACTTCCCTAGACATAGAGAGTGGTTAATTAGATCAGTCAGAGGGAGAGCACAGAATCTAGTACCAAATTAAGGATTTTCGTGTCAAATGAGTCTTTGCAGTAGTTTGATCCCCAAGGGCATTTGCAAGGTATGCCCTCACTTCACTCATTGAAATGACCCTGAGGTGGAAGGGGGGGTATGCATTGTTTGGCTCAGGGGTTCGGGGGGTGGGATCGAAGAAGTTGTTTGGAAAAATTGCACTTAGGTCAGAGAAAGCTGCATTAAGGCAGTTGGTGATGGTAAGTAGGTCCGAGGTAGTGTCATTGTTGACAGTTATCTGGGAGGGGGTGGCAACCGGGTTTTTCCATTTAGCTCCTTTAAGTTGTCCCAGAACAACCTTGCATTCCCCCATGAGGAAGCGAGGGTAGTCTTATAGTAGTCAGATTTGGCTATCCTAATGGCCCAGGTACACCTGTTATGTGCTGCCCTGTAGGCCTGCCTGTATGCCTGTACGCCAGAGGCAACAGCTTTACACCATAGATCATCTTGAGTCTTTAGTTGTTGGAGCAGTGCTGGTGTGACCCAGGGGGCATTACACTTTTTGGCTTGAACCTTAGAGAGAGGGGCAAAGCTATCACACGCTTTGTTGAATGTGCAAGTGAAGTAGTCAAGGGCTTCATCTATAGTAGGGGCGTAGCTGATTGGGGACCAGTCACACTGAGTTAGAAGCTGCCATAGCTTAGTGATGCTTTCAGGTTGAAATTGGCATCAGGTAAAACTGTTTGATTGGGGTGTTTGCCGCTGACATGACCAGGTGAAGAGGATGGGGGAGTGATCGCTTAGGGAGTCTGGGAGTACCGCGAGGTTCGAGATTTTGTTTGGTCGATTGGTGAGTAGCAGGCCGAGCAGGGTGCTGGATCCATTACTTGGATTTAACCTGGCTGGCTGAGTAACTAACTGGGCCAGGTCTAGTGCAGCAAGAGTGTCTTTTATGGGGGAGGCCGAGCTGGATAGCCAGTTCACATTAAAGTCTCCTAGAAAGATGTGTTTGGTTTTGGGGGGAAGCTGGTGATATAGCTGGCAAGGGATTAAATAGCTGGGATTTTATTTCTTGGGGGGATGTAAGCCACGGTTATAGTTACAGGGGATCTAGAAGGGTCTGGGGTGAGCTTTATAGTCAGGGCTTGTGCTCCATGCTCCAGAGAGGGTGCTGATAAGGTTTGGCAGAACAGGGAGTCTTGGATGTAAAAAGCACAACCCCCTCCTCGCATGCCAATTCTGTCAGCTCTATAAAGAATGAGGCCTGGGAATGTGACAAAGGAGTCAAGGGTCTTTTTTGACAGCCAGGTTTCTGTGAGGGCTAAAACATCCGGCTGATGTTGCAGCATCCAGCACTGTAGGGTCGCCATCTTTTTGGGCAAGCTGCAGATATTCATTGCAGCCATTCTTAGCCCCTGGTGTGAGGAGCTAGGGTTGTGTGCGATGGGACCCGGATTGGGATGCACATTAGAAGAAGTTAAATTAAAGCAAAGATCCTGAGGAGGGCCAGAACTCATTGCTTGCTGGTATTAGCATGATGCTTCTTAATGTAGGTGCCGCCTGTGCAAGGGATGGTCAGGGTGATAAGGGTAGGGAAGGTGAGGAATGTAATTTGGTAGGGAGGGTGGTGGTGGAAGATGAGAGCTGGGAGATGGGTAGGGGGTGGACAGGTGAGCTACGGTGAAAGGGAGAGTGGGTGGGAGCCAATGTTGTGTAGGGGGGTTCCATAGAGATGGTCCATGGGTGAAGGGCTGGGCAGTCCCTGGAGGAGGATGACAATGGCGATCAACAGGAGACTTGAGGGGCTATGTAAGTAAGGGTGACCAGTTGGCAAAAGGGAGGGAGCAGAGAACCCGAGTCGGTATGTGGGGTTCTATTATGCAGCCATAATTGTGGAGAGCTCTGTGGCGCAGCGGTAGTATGTTGGGCTTCGGTGCAAGAGGTACCAGGTTCTAATCCCATGCAGGCGGCTCTGGGAGAGAGCTAGAGATACCCTTGGCCAGGGGCAAAGGGGTACCCAGGTAGTAAGGGAAAAGAGGTTAGCCAATAGGAAATTCAGGAAGACCAAGAGAGAGATGGATAGGGAAATTACCTAAGGCTGGCTAGCGAGGAAAGTTAGGAAATCCAGCGCTCTAAGGCACAGAAGGAGCTGCAGATAGCTGAAGGAATTAAGAAGGGGGAGAAAGCCTTCTTTCACTATATAAGTAAGAAAAGGGACAAGAAGAACAGGACTGTTAGGCTTAAGAAAGGGGAGGAGTGGGTGGAGGTGGAGGATAATGGGGGATAAGCAGAGATACTAAATGAATACTTCTGTTCCATCTTCACCAGGAAAAAGGATGGACCAGTGCCTTCAGGAAGGACGGGGGAACACAGATGTGAGGACAGAGTGAGGGAAGGGCTGCTAGCATTGAAGGTGGACAAATCACCAGGCCTGGACACAGTACATCCAAGGGTACTAAGGGAACTGACTGAGGAGCTGGCAGGGACACTGGTAGGCCAATTTAAAAGTTCACTGGAGTCAGGTGTGGTCCCACAGGACCTGAAAACAGCACATGTGGTGCACCTCCACAAAAGCAGTCCAAGGATGACCCAGGGAATTACAGACCAGTCAGTCTGACCTCAATCATGTGCAAGCTCATGGACACCATACTTTTTTTTTGGTTAGACTTTATTTTGTCACATTCGGTCTGGGGCATCTCTCAGAGGTACCCTCTTGGTCTGCCCTCTACTCCCCACCGAAATCCTCCTCCTAAGTCCCTCCTACAGGACTTCCCAGCCCCCCCCCCGGATCAGCCCCCGGGGAGGGCCCACCTTACCTACCTGGTGGCTCTTTTCTGAAGATTAGAGGGTCTGTCCTGTGGGTGGCGCCAGGGACTGTCCAAGGAAGGGTACGGTACTAGGGATGTGGGGCCTAGACCCGTAGGACCCAAATCGCCTCCCCAGTCCTCTGGGATTTTTCCATGCAGTTTTGCCCCTCAGAGCATGGATGTGCAATGGCATCAATGGTGTTAATGTGCTGACATTCCACCCCTGCATCTGCAAAGAGACACATTTTCTGGCACTGCCCCCAGCCACCACCAGGAGCTGCACGGGAGTGGTGCTATCCCCAAATCCCTCCCTGGGAAGGGAGAACAGTCCTCCAGATGCTCGATCCCTTTCCTCCCCTACCAACCCTCAGTGGCCCGAGCTTGCTCCCGAACCCAGGTCGCAGGCATGGCATGAGGTGTGGCGTCCAGCACCTCAACCCTCAGCACCATAGGGCCAGCACACATGGAGACCATACTTAAGGAAAGGTTGGTCGAATATCTAGATGAGCATTCTAGATGAGCATGGTCTCCATGATGTGAGGCAGCATGGGTTCATTGGGGGGGGGGGATCATGTCAAATGAATCTGATTGACTTCTTTGACTGGGTCACTAAGACAGTAGATAGGGGCCAAGCGGTAGACATACTCTATCTGGATTTCAGCAAGGCCTTTGACTCTGTGCCCCAGAAAAGGTTGATCAGGAAGTTGACAGATCCTGGGATTGGGGAGAAGATGACCAAATGGGTGGAAAACTGGCTGAGGGACAGACCCAGAGGGTGGCTGTGGGAGGAGAGTTATCTGGCACCAAAGAGGTCATGTCTCCAGTGGGGTCCTGCAGGGCTTAGTGCTGGGACTGGTGTTGTGCAGTGTCTTCATCAATGACATTGGGGATGGCATTAAGGGCAAAATGTGCCTATTCGTGGACGACACCATGCTCTGCAGGAGAGTGGACACAGCTGAAGGGATACAGGACCTACAGCATGATCTGGAAAAGCTGGGGAGGCAGTCTGGGCTCTGGCAGCTTGGATTCAATGCCAAGAAATGCAAAGTCATGCACACTGGAGCCAAGAATCTCGGGATGGAGTACTACCTGGGTGGAGTCCTGGTATCTGCATCAGAGGAGGAGAAGGACCTGGGATTGATGATCACTAGTGACCTGAAGCACTCCACGCAGTGCAAGAAAGCAGAAGCAAGGGCAAACAAGATGCTGGGATGCATAGCTAGGGGGATCAGTAGTAGGAGAATGGAGGTTATACTGCCCTTGTACAGGTCACTGGTGAGGCCTCATCTAGAGTATGGAATTCAGTACTGGTGCCCACACCTTAAAAAGGACATTAGCCTGCAGGAGAAGGTCCAGAAGTGGGCTACAGTGTGACATCACCCTACCTCACTGGGCTGAGCAGGTGACTACCACAGGAAAAAAAAAGGTATATTTGTTTTCAGTCCACTCTCAACAAATTACCAGTCTTATTTCATCCACTCTTCCTCCCACAACTGGAAGTGGATAATACTTCCCTGCCAATGTATCTAGAATACTATCATAATGGACATCATTAATTGCAACACCTGTGAAACAATGTTTGCAAGGCCATTTATCCACATGGTAGGGCACGTCATACATGCTGCGCTATAAAGAACCTAACAACTCAGCTAAATGCAGCACGATCTGACATACATCACTTTCGGCACAAGCTCATTCAGTTCTCTAGGAATAACAACACCACAGCAGCAACTGGCTACCTCCACATAGGAACCCCTACCACAAAGAACACGCCATCCAGGGCACTGGCAAAAGGTTGGAAACTGCAGGATAAAACCAAATTGTGTAAAAAAATGATGGAATCCTTCCTACATACTCATCAAATAAATATGCACCACTGTCAGTCATGCATTCTGAAAATGAGGAGTGCATTGAGATGGTTAGGAAACCTGCACCACACAAGGTTGTGCAAGCTACCAAGAAAAGGATGAAACAAAGCATCACAAAGCCAGTACCCATAATCAGAGACTGTATGATTAAGGAAGCAGAGTCTCAACTCCAGCATTATGACCAGGCTAGGATCATGGTCAGGTGCCTCCCTGGCACGTTGACATGGAAGGACACAGACCGCATAGAAAATATCATGTACAATAGGGAACCTGGCACTAAAGTCATCCTCCACATAGAAGCAAACAACTTAGCCAGTAGGTTGGTGGAGGAAACAAAGCAAAACCTTATCAAACTTGGCAACAAACTGGCTTCCTTTTCATCCAGTGTATCTTTCTCAGAGATTCTACCTGTCTGGGAGAAATGGGACAGCAGGCAGAACATCAGAGATAAGGACATAACCAAACTTAACAGTTGGCTAAAGGTCTGGTGCAAGGAAAAACGACATCACTATATAGGAGACTGGCACACTTTCTGGGAGAGGGAGTTTTTTTGCCTTCGACGGCCTACACCTCACAAGGCAGGGGACTCAATCACTGAGGCAGAAGTTTGACATTTATATCTCTCAGTTAAACTAGCAGAGGGGGAGGAAACAATGGTGACTGTCGCATCAAAGAAGGTGCCATATACTCCACCCCCATCCTCAGCTAAAACGGGGTCTCTGCACCATAAGGGTAACCAAAACCTTCAATCAGAATGAAACAAAAAAGGGTAATCCACCAAGGAGAAGTGGTAGGGTTACGAAACACAAACAATGTAAACCAAAACTGCATATTCAGCCCCAACAAAGGCAATTCAGGGGATGGCAGGCAATGTGCAGTAACACTCATAGTCTACCAAACAAACTCCTGGAGCTTACAGCCATGTTGGCAGAGACACAACTAGACTGGGTTGCAGTCACGGAAACATGGTACACCATGAACCACACCTGGGATGTGGCCATACCAGGTTATACACTCTTCAGAAGAAACTGCGAAGGGAAAAAGGGCGTGGGGTTAGCTCTGTATGTAAGGAAGGGGTTTAGTGCAATAGAGATTCAGGAAAAACACAGAAATGCAGAGGCCCGGTGGGTCACCCTGGGAGCTGGGGACAAAGACCCCATCCGAGTGGGGGTTATATACAGACCCCCATCCCAGGAAGCAGATGTTGACAAAGAACTCCTAGAAGCCATCTCAATGATGGCTGACAAGGGTGAGCTACTACTAGTTGGAAACTTCAGTCTGCCCGATGTAGACTGGACCTCATACACAGCATCCACTGAAAGGAGTAGAGAGTTCCTGATCACACTGAAAGGTGCAGGGCTTAACCAACTAGTGAACTCACCCATTAGAGACAGCACAACCCTAGACCTGGTGCTCACAAACAGCTCAAGGGTTTCAAATGTACAGGTGGGCACCAATCTGGGGGCCAGCGACCACTGGTCGGTTTGGTTAACAATCAGCAACGCAGAGGGAGTATATCACACAAAAATAAAGATTCTTGATTTCTGTAAAGCAAACTTTACAGAGATGAGATCAAGAATCAGATCAATGCCATCCAAGGGTAGCTTGGGGAATGTGGAAGAAGACTGGCAACATTTTAGGGGGGCCATAACTACAGTTACTGAACAATGTGCACGTCAAATCAGTAAATCAAAAAAAAGGAAGAACCGTCTCTGGTTCACCAGGGACATAGAAGCAAAAATAAGGGAAAAGAAGAGGGCCTTTAAGTAATACAAAAAGTCACAGAAGGAAGCTGATATGGACAATTACAGGAACAAACTCAGGGAGGCAGGAAGGGCCAAAGCACAGAGGAGAGGATAGCACAGGGAGCCAAGAAGGGAGATAAAACCTTCTATAGGTACATGAGGGAAAAGAGAAAGAGTAAGGAACGATTAGTCAGATTAGCAGCACAAGATGGCCAGATGGTAGAAGACAAACTCAAAGCAGAGGTGTTGAACAAATTCTTCTGCTCTGTATTCACAATAGAAGATAGTGGTAAAGGACCTCCACTAAAGAAGATAGAACACAATAACAAGGAGGCCAACACTAGCCACTTCACAAGGGAAAGGGTCCTAGAAGAACTAAACAAACTTAGGGTTGATAAGGCAATGGGACCAGATGGTATTCATCCAAGGGTGTTGAAGGAGCTACGGGAAGAAATTGCAGCACCACTATTAGAACTATTCAGTAAATCACTGGAGAGTGGCACAGTACCTCAGGACTGGAGAACAGCAACAGTAGTGCCCTTGCACAAGGGAGGAAGCAGAGAGGATGTTGGAAATGATCACCCAGTCAGCCTAACTTCTATAGTGGGAAATATTATGGAGGCACTACTGAAAGAGAGAATAGTGGAATACCTGAGGGAAAAAGGTAAACTAGACCGCAAGCAACATGGCTTCATGGCAGGTCGATCATGTCAAACAAACTTGACTCATTTCTTTGACTGGGTTACCAAAACAGTAGACCAGGGCGGTGCGGACATAGTGTACCTAGACTTCAGCAAAGCCTTTGACACCGTCCCCCCATAGGAGACTGGGAAACAAACTAGAGCATGCAGGGTTAAGGCATAAGATAGTTAACTGGGTAAGGAATAGGCTACAGAATAGGAAGCAGAGAGTCTTGGTCAACGGGGCTTTGTCACAAGAGGGGTTCAGTGCTGGGTTCAATCCCCTTCATCATCTTCATCAATGACATCACTGAAGAATTGGAGGGAAGGGTGTGCCTGTTTGCAGATAATGCAAAGCTCTGCAACAGGGTGGATATACAGGAGGGGGCCACAAGCATGGTAGCTGACCTCAGTAAACTAGAGGAATGGTCAAAATACTGGCAGTTAAAATTTAACGCCAAGAAATGTAAGGTCATGCACCTGGGAAAGCGAAACCCAGTGGTAAAGTACACTCTGGATGGGCACCAATTGGAAGTGACAAAGATGGAAAGGGACCTTGGTGTACTCATAACCAGTGACTTCAAAGTCACAAAACTGCAGAAAACATAGAAACAGAAAGTTGACAGCAGATAAGGACCGCAAGGCCCATCCAGTCTGCCCATTTTTTCTAACTTATGAATGTGCCATAGGTCTTTACGCTGTCAATGGCCTATCTATTCATACTTATCTGTATTGCTCCCTTATGCCTATCCCATGCCTATTTGAAGCCCTGCACTGTATTCATATCCACCACTCCCTGAGGTAGGCTGTTCCATGCATCCACCAACCTTTCTGTGAAAAAGAACTTCCTCATATTATGCCTTAATTGGCCTTCTTCTAATCTCATGCTGTGTCCTCTTGTCCTGCTATTTTTCTTACATTAAAACATATTAGACTCTTTCACCTTGTTAATGCCATTAAGATGTTTGAATGTTTCGATCATATCTCCTCTCTCCCTCCTTTGCTCTAGGGTATACATATTGAGCTCCATTAATCTGCCCTCATATGTTTTCTGATGCAGTCCCTGCACCATTTTGGTTGCCCTTCTCTGGACTGCCTCCATTTTGTTAATGTCTTTGTGCAGGTGCGGCCTCCAGTACTGCACGCAGTACTCCAGATGGAGCCTAACCAGTGTCTTGTAAAGAGCGATTATTACCTCCCTCTTATGACTTGTGATACCCCAGCTAATACACCCCAACATCCCTCTAGCCTTACCTACTGTTTTAGTGATCTGCTTGGGTGATTTCAGGTCATCTGTGATGAGGATGCCCAAGGCTCTTTCTTCCCTTGTGATTGCCAGAAACTCCCCTCGCAACCTATAAGTATCTTCAGGGTTTCTCGTCCCTATGTGCACAGTCTTGCACTTCTTTGCATTAAAACCCAGTTGCCACTCTTCCAACCATTTTGCCAGTTTATCCAGATCTCTTCTCATTCTGCCCACGCCATTTGGTTCCTCTACTCTGTTGCAGATCTTGGTGTCATCTGCAAACAGACAAACCTTACCCTCCAGTCCATCTGCAATGTCACTGATAGAGGTATTGAAGAGGACTGGCCCCAGAACTGATCCCTGAGGTACCCCACTTGTGACTTGCATCTCTTTGGACTGTATACTGTTTACCACCACTCTTTATTTTCTGCCCACCAGCCAGCCAGTTTGCCACCCAGTTGACCAATCTCTGACCCACCCTGAGCCTACCCAGCTTATTAATCAATCTTCTATGTGGAACAGTATCGAAAGCTTTGCTGAAGTCAAGGTAGGCGACATCAACTGCACCCCCTTGGTCCACCACTCTGGTTACCCAGTCAAAGAAATCTATGAGATTAGTTTGACAGGACCTTCCTGTTGTAAACCCATGCTGTCTTGGATCCTGTGCTCCTATGGATTCCAGGTGTTGCACTATCCTTTCCTTAAGTAGTGCCTCCATAATCTAGCCCACTACTGAGGTAAGACTGTCTGGTTTGTAATTCTCTACCTCCTCCCTGCTGCCACTCTTGTGGAGCGGGATCACATGAGCCCTTGTCCAGTCTTCTGGGACCTCTCCGGAGACTCACTAAACAGTTCGGCTAATGACTCTGCTAGTTCCACCCTTAGCTCCTTTAGTACCCTGGGATGTATGCCATCAGGTCCTATTGCCTTGTCCACCCTGAGCTTAGCGAGCTCTTGTAGGACCCTTTCTTTTGTGAAGGGACTTGTGAACACCTCCCTCCCCTGTGTCCATGGTGCTGAGCTGTGGGCCCTGCTCTAGCGTCTCCTCAGTAAATACTGAGCAGAAGTATCTATTTAGGATAGATGCTTTTCCTTGGTCCTCCTCCACACACTCCCCCTTATCCCCGTTGATCTTAGCAATATCCCTTCTGGACTTTTTCCTTTAACTAATGTATCTATAGAAAGTCTTGTCCCCTTCTTTTACTGTTTGTGCTAGTGTTTCCACAGTTTGGGCCTTTGCCTACCTTACTGCCTTCCCTGCTTCCCTTAGGGGAGTTTGGTATGCCTCCCTATCTTCATCCAGCTGTGTTCCCTTATATTTCTTGAAGGCCAACCTTTTGGCTCTGATCTTTTCTGCTATTGTTTTTGAGAGCCAAAGTTGTTTCCTCCTTCTTTTGCTCTTGCTTTTCTCCCTAACACAATGGGATGTTGCTTCAAGTACTGCATCCTTAATTCTTGCCCACTTTGCCTGCACCCCTCACCTTATTTCTTCTTGCCAGGGCTAGCTTAACTCTGTTGCAGAGCTGCACAGAGAGCAAGTAGCATCCTCGGATGTATAGGTAGGGGCATTACAAGCAGAAAGCAAGAAGCAATCATGCCACTGTACAAATCCTTGGTAAAGCTACACCTGGAGTACTATGTCCAGTTCTGGAAACCACACCTGAAAAAGGATATAGACAGATTAGAGACAGTGCAGAGAATGGCTACTAAAATAGTGCAAGAGCTGCACCATGCGACATATGAAACTAGGCTCAAGGTAGTAACATTGTACTCACTAGAACAGAGAAAACATAGAGGAGACAGGACAGAAGCATTCAAATATGTCAAGGGAATAAACAAGATGGATAATCTCTTCCAAGTAAACAAAGGAACTTGGACAGAGGGACACAACTTGTGTCTGGTGAGAGGCAAGTTCAGGAGCAACTAAAGAAAGTACTTCTTCACAGAGAGGGTGATAGACCCATGAAACAGCCTGCCAGCACAGATGGTGGGAGCTAAGACAGTAAGAGAATTTCAACTAGCATTGGACAGACAGTGTGGACAGCTTGGCTTGAACAATTAAAGGGAAGGGGGGTAGCCACCTTGGGCAGACTAGATGGATCAAATGGTCCCCATTTGCCGACACCATTCTTATGTTCTACAGAGATGATAGGGGGATCAGCAAGTTAAGTCATACGAGGAGAGGCTGAGGGCACTAAACATGTCTTATGTGTGGCCCCTTTCTGGTGCCATCCTAGAGAGGGCCACTACTCCTGCCGTGCAGGCCTGACCATGGATAAGGGGCCTGGGTTCCCATATTTGTTACATGTCCTTTCCCAAAGATACAAATAAAAATGGTGGTGCCTCCACCCAAAGTACAAATTAGTGGGTCTGATCTATACAGTAGAACCCCCTGGGATGTCGTACCAACCCACCTCCCCAAACAGTTACCCCCGACATGGACTTACCAATATTCAAACCTCCCCATATTTCAAATTTCAAATAACATGCTTACTAAAACAGGCCTTGGAGTCAGCTCTTTTCTGCAACCATGGCAACACAATTTATTTACAAGAGGAGGGTTAGGAAGGGGTAAGATGGAATAGAGGTTATGCAAAACATTTTAATTTGCATTTAAAAATTTAGCCTTTTTCCCTATCATTTCCCTTTTATTTTTGAAACCCCGCATTTCAATCAATGCAGTCACCAGATCTATCTAGCTAGCTAACTGCTGCAGGTGTTACAATGCCCAGAACCCTCGACTGGTACCAGTTCAGAATGTCGCCCCTAATTCTGTCCTTGAGTACCCAGATCTTTCAGTTGCAGGCCTGAGGTGCAGCTGTTGGCCAGCATTGGTGCGCTTTGCTGAATTCAAATTCACTTTTTACATTCCTTTCTCTTGGCTTGCTATATTGGCTTCCCATGCCAGTGGGCATACTTGAACATTAACTATATACAGTCCCCAGGTTGTTGCAGGGCAATTCCTGCTGTTTAAGCACAGTTCTACAGAATAAGTCCTTGGATGGCACAGTTCACTGAAGTCCTGGGGTTGATAGAAGCAGCAGATGTAGAACTGGGCTCGATGCTTGAAACTGGAAGGGACACAGAGGCTGCAGCTTGTATCTTCAGCTTGCTTGGAGATCTTGCAGCTTGCTCCCTTCGGCCTATTACGGGCCTGTTGCAGGGCACGGGAGCAAGGCCTGCCACTTACAAGGGACCCAGACCCAGGAGTGGCCCCCTCAGCCAGGCCCCTCCACAGATCAGAGTGTGGGTACACTCAGGGACAAGCTCCATGATCCCCTGCAGGCAGCAAACCCCACTTGATGGGGGTTAGTGAGTTCCTCACCTGGCCCTGGTGTCAACGTGAACATTCAGCACATTTCTCCTCTTCTTGTCTTTCTCCCAGTTACCAACTACGGTGTGTAGCCAAAGCAGTTTCTGTGCTTTCCTGTCTCTCAGACCCCAGGGTACAAAGTCCTGGCTAAAGGTTCATCACAACAGTCTATTCTTTGCTGTATCTCAGAGCAGACAGCAGGTACCCTGCCCCGATAGGCACCTGTCCATTCTTCTGCTTTCACAGTCTCTCAACTTTAACACAGCTGCATTCTCACTCTGGCTCACAGACACAATTCCAGAACTCTGTCTCAGTAAACAGTTCAGAATCAGAAATCTCTTTTCTCACCATGCAGGTGCAGCACAATTCTCCAGCCCAAGGAGGCTTTCTCTCTTCACAGTTCTCTCCTTTTTCTTTCCTCAGACTTTCTTCATCAATGAGGTGCAGGCAAAAGTAGCTAACTTTTCCCAGGCTTAGACATAACCTTTGTCCTTTTACCAGACTCCAGACACAACCTTCGTGTTTTTCCAGGATCAAGACACAACCTTTGTACTTTTTCCAGGCTCAGGACACAACCTTTTCTTTATCTTCACCGCTGTGGTGCATTTTCAACCTTATCTTCCTTTCACAGCTGTGGTGCATTCTCCTGCCACGGTAGACTCTTTCAAGAACCTGCAGCTTTTTCCAATCTCTTCTAGCAAGGCTGCTCACTTAACTCCTTTTCTCTGCAGTCCATTCTCTTTTTGGTGGGGAAAGGCATGACCAGCTCTGGGGGACAGATTTGCTAGCAACCCCCATGCAAGGCCCTCTCCCAGCCTTGCAGCCCCATCTCCTCACCAGGGGCAAGAGTCCCCCTCCCTGTGGAAGGGCTCTCCCCACACTGACTCAGAGTCCAAATGTCCTCTGCCTTTGAGCACTTTTGGCAGCTCCCCATTGGCTGGAGCCTCTGTTCTTAAGAAAAATTAATATGTATGAGGCTCCCTCGATGCCTCATTGGTGCAGAAAATTGGCGCTAGATTTTCCCCGGTATTTTTCCCCAACAGTCCCTCAACAAGCCCCATGATTCTTTTGGTAAGTTCTGGCCCTGTGGTTGGCTGGATGGTAGTCACATGGCTTCTGTCATGGCTGCAGTATAACCAGTCCCAGCACAGTCTATACAGTGTCCCAAGATGTAAATGTTCCTGCAGCCAAACCATTTGCTCTCCTCCAAATGTTTCCCGACACATTTGTAGCTGAACCTGTGCCCTGCAAAGCAACTGCTGTCTTTATCCTTTTCATTTAACCCCTTCCCAGTTGCTGGGGCCATTTCACCTTGCCCCCATGCTGTCATACATATTCCCATTGCAGTTTACTCACTTCCCACATTTTCATCCCTTCTGCAGTCAAGATAGACATATTTATTTTACAAACACCCTGTGGTCTGGCAGCAGTGCCTTTCCTCTGCTGCCCCTGCTAACCCATTTAACATTTTATTTATTCGGCCCATCGCTAGCACCAAACCTTTGCCCCAGGTGCTGTACAGGACTCCTCATTTTTATGTATGAGCTGCCTCATTAATATTCATGAGGCGGCTTCCAAATGCTGCAGAGCGGTTGGCACTCACAAAAATTACTCCTTGTCCTTAGCTGCTGCCTCTCTAGTCTCCCCCGAGTCTCTGGTCCCCCTTTTCTTTACCACTGGGATCGGGACCGGCGGTGAGACACTTTAAAACAGCCATGAACGGACAAAATGAAAATGCGCTTTTTGCGCATGTGCGGAGCGTCGCCAGGCACCAAAGTGCCACAGACGGGCAGTGGTTCCACACTCCAGCTCCCTTGGCCCCACTCCCTTAGTAAAACAATGCAAGAGACTGAGGGAGGAGCCAGGGGACTACAGGGCTACAGGGGAGAGCCAGGACCATGGAGGGAAAAAAAAAGAATGGGGGTGGACCAAAACCCCGAGGAAAACAGGAGCCCCAGAGGGGGCAGTCAGGTAAACCCCTGGGACAGGGGGGTTACATATGTAATATTGGACCTTGTACTTACTAACTAACTAACTAACTAACTAACTAACTAACTAACTAACTAACGGGGACAGTGTTGCAGATGTCATGATGGGTGGCCACATGGGGAACAGTGACCACCGTACTGTGTGGTTCAATATAAGAACTGTGACACAACTGAACTGCACAAAGGCATTGGTCCTAGACTTCAAGAAGGACAACTTTACAAAGATGGGGGAATGCCGCAGAGGTGCCCTGGAAGGGGGAGGATTTGGGTGGAGTGGAGGAACAGTGGGCAAAAATAAATAGGGCCATAGTAAGGGCAACAGAGTTCTGAATCAGGCAAGTTAGCAAAAGTAAGAGGAAAAAGAGGCCACCATGGTTCTCAAAAGAGGTGGCTAGAAAGGTTAGGGTAAAAAAGTTAGCATTCAGGAGATATAAGGAATCACAGAGGGAGGAGGATAGGGAGGTGTATCAGGAGAAACAGAGGGAGGCAGGGAAAGCAGTAAGGTATGCAAAAGTGCAAACAGAGGAGAAAATAGCCTAGGCAGTAAAGAAAGGGGACAAGACATTGTTTAGGTATGTAAGTAAAAGGAGAAAGACCAGGGGAAGGATAGTAGGATTAAGGGGGGAAGGGGCGGAGTGTGTCAAAGGGGACCAAGAGAAAGCAGACATCCTGAACAGATACTTTTGTTCAGTGTTCACAGTGGAAGGGGAAGGAGAAGGGCAACAGATTAGGGGCAAAAGCATCGAGTTAAGGGAGGTGGACACAAGTCCATTTACAGTGGAGAGAGCTATGAAGGAACTTGCAAATCTGAAAGTGGATAAGACAATGGGGCTGAATGGGATGCATCCAGAAATTGCATGTCATACTCTAATTGTGTGTAATATCCTTTGTTTGTTTTGTTTTCCCATTCCCCGGGTCACACCTGGAAACAAGCCTCTGTTAAGTGTGCCTTCCCCGGTTATCAAAATTTTAAATCAATAAAATAAAACAAACAAATATTGAGGGAGCTCAGGGAGGTGCTAACTGCACCTCTGATTGTCCTGTTCAACCACTCACTTGAGACGGGGGTTGGTTCCGGAGGAACTAGAAGAGGGTAGATGTAGTCCCACTTCACAAAAGTGGTAGCAAGGAGGGAGCTGGAAATTACAGGCCAGTGAGCCTGACTTTGGTGGTGGGGAAATTAATGGAATCTCTACTGAAGGAAAGGATTGTGGAATATCTTGAAACCAGGAGCTTACGGGATCCAAGGCAACATGGATTCACAACAGGGAGGTCATACCAAACAAATCTAATAGATTTCTTTGACCGGGTGACCAGGGAAGTAGATAAGGGTGAAACCGTGGATGTGGCCTACCTAGATTTCAGTAAGGCCTTTGATATCGTTCTACATAGAAGAATCATAAACAAGCTGGGCAACCTGGGAGTAGGTCTAAAGGTGGTAAACTGGGTAAGGAGGTGGTTGTGGGATAGGAAGCAGAGGGTGGTGGTAAATGGTGTTCACTCCAAGGAAGGGAGAATAATCAGCAGGGTGCCACAAGGATCGGTACTGGTCCTGGTTCCCTTTAATGTCTTTATTAGTGACATTACAGAGGGGCTAGAAGGGAAGGTATACCTTTTGCAGATGACACAAAGATCTGCAGTAGGGTAGACAGTCTGGGTGTGTGTGTGGAACAAATGAATAGTGATCTAAGAAAGTTTGAGGAGTGGTCAAAAATGTGGCAACTGGGATTCAATGCGAAGAAGTGCAAGGTCATGCACGTAGGGCACAGAAACCCAGGGGAGCAGTACAAGTTGGGGGGAGTGGCACTGAAGACCAACAAGTAGGAAAGGGATCTGGGGTGATAATTTCTGACAACCTGAAGGTGTCCAAACAGTGTGACAAGGTAGTGGGGAGAGCTAGTGGGATGCTGGGGTGCATAGGGAGGGGTATCACCAGCAGAAAGAGGGAGTTGGTTATACTACTGTATAGATCACTGTTGAGACCTCACCTAGAGTACTGTGTCCATTTCTGGGGACCACATCTCTGAAAGGACATAGTCAGAATGGAGGCAGTCCAGAGAAGAGCAACTAAAATGGTGCTGGGCCTGCATCAAAAGCCCTATGAGAAGAGGCTAAAGGACCTCAATATGTATACCCTCGAAGAAAGGAGTGAGAGAAGGGATATGATAGAAACATTCAAATACCTCATGGGTATAAATAAGGTACAAGAGGAAAGCATTTTTCTGACAAAAAGATGCTCTAGGACCTGTGGGCATGCAATGAAGCTGGAGGAGGTTAGATTCTGGGGAAATGTTAGAAAGAACTTCTTCACAGAAAGAGTGGTGGATGCCTGAAACAGCTTCCCAGTGGAGATGGTCAAAGCAAAAACTGTATGTAACAGGATTCAAGAATGCATGAGATAGGCATAAGGGAATTTTATTGGTTGGTAATTGGAGGGGGGGAATAAAGCCAAAGACCAAGTAGGTTCTGCAGTATTACAGTAGGTAGGGAAAATGGGCAGACTGGGTGGGTCAAGCGGTCCTTATCTGCTCACAGTGTCTAAGTAATCTATGTAATCTATGTAATCTATGTACTCCCTTGAAGACAGGAGAGAGAGAGAGAGAGAGAGGGGACATGATTGAGACCTTCAAGTACTTGAATGGGATAAATTAGGTGGATAAGGAAGGTCTCTTTAAGTTAAGTGGCAACCATAACATGAGGGTGCTCAGTCTTAAACTTGGGGGGGGGTTAGGAGGGAGGTCAGGAAGCACTTCTTCATGGAGAGGGTGGTGGACACTTGGAATGCACTGCTGGAAGAAGTGGTCTCATTGATGATGGTGGGCAGCTTCAAAAGAGGCTGGGATAGGCATAGGGGAAGGTAAGGATCATGGGTAGGGAGGATGGAAAGAATGGGAGAAGTGGTGGGGGGCAGAGTCAGTAGCTCAAGCTGTGGACCCTGCAATATGAGCAGACTACACAGACTAAATGGCCTTCTTCTGCTGGCTTCTTTGTATGTTTGTATGTTCTTGAGCTTGCAATGAGCTCCTGATCTGAATGACATCATTTTTTCCCAGATTTTTTTACCACGCATGATCATGACTATCCCGGCATGCACTGCAGTACAGTGTCCACCACTTATACAGCTCATGGATAGCGTGAGCAATTGGCTTTAGAGGGCAGATCCTTGTTTCCACTTGCCATTTCCATTGGCAACTATGGTAATAGTCACCGTATATAACGACTTAGGCACACTGTCTATTTCGGGCAATCAGCTGTTTGGCTATAGCAGATTAGGGACGCCTGCTATACAGGACACCTGGTGCTCACTAACACCTCCACAACTGCGATCAGGTCACATTTCTGGCACTTCCTGAGGCTATCTGACAGAAGCTGTGGAGGTGTTAAGAGACCTTTCTGACAGCACCCAATCACTTCAGTCACCTAAAGAGGTGTTAATTATCCCCTCCCACAGCAGTTATAGCAAATCTTTTCTGCTGATCCCTTAGTGTTAATCCTTTTTCCGTTACTCTGCAGTGTTCTTCGAGCTCTTTCCTGCTCTGAGAATCTGATGCTGTTTGTGGCTTATGGCATTTACAAATCCCTGCTGTGTTCTCCTCATGCAGCAAAAAGAGAAAGAAATCCTCCAAAATGCAGAGACTGCAGAGACTGACGTGGGTGAAAGTTGTGCAGTGCTGGGTTAAGAGGGATAAGCGAGACAGTAAATGTGTTGTGTTAATTGGCTTCTGATTCCCTAGTAAACTGCTATTACAGTACTGTGATTAATTGCTTTTTTTGCGGCTGGTCTCTCTGAACCTCTAGATCTGCAAACAAACGTTACATCGACCACTCGATATAACAGGCAGAATGTGTTTACACAAATGCGCCCACTATAAGCAGTGGGAACTGTTCACACAAGGCTTTGCAGTACTGCTGCAATTATGCCTAAGAACTCGATGGTGGGGCATGCACAGTATTGAAATGCAATCTGGATGCTCCGTCATCCCCAAACTCAGAAAACAAAATGTTTTTAAAAACACTTGCCAGTGTGGACAGGGCCTAAGAGTTTGACTGCAAAAATGAATACACAAAGTGATCCGTCACCTGATGTCCCCAGTGGCACCCATCAGTTCTGTCACCAACCCATCTCAAGGACTTACTGGTTAGCCACCACTTGAAACCTCATTAGGTGGGTCACCTACCTTATAGGGTCATGCGGTGCCAAGCGGGCCGGGGCAGTTTCCTCCTGTAGTTTTTCCTTCACAAGGGCGTTGGGCATGCAGTGACTTGTAAGCATACGTGCCATGTCTGCTGAAGCCCTTCCCCACTCTACTGCTCCTATCATCACTGCCAACTGACTTCCCCTAGCTGGCAGGCAAGTGGTGGACACAGGATCTTTACCTCCCTGAGGGAAGAGAGCCGTTGTAGAATGCTCTATCTTCCGTCACCCGGCTGGCCCCTGAGTGACCCTGGTCCATTCTAGAACCCGGGACACCGGTGTGGTAGGTAGTATGCTGACCGATGTCTCAGTCCATCATGCCACTGGGCTGGCCTGTCCGTGTGATTTAAAGCATGCTATACATAGTATTATGAAATGGGTATACAAAATCCAGAAACCTGAATGGCTGAGAAGCCTTGAACCTAGTGCTGATCCTGGCACAACAGCATTGGACAAAGATCCATGACCTCACTGACTTGTTTACATTAAGCAGGCACGATTGTATCAATACATCTCAAGTCAGTTACTTATATGTAAACAGATTTGCAGCATCTGCCATCTACTGGGCAAACAGCACAATTACAGTGGCTCAAGGGTGACTAAGGAGTCTGCCGAGGAGTCAGACACAGTGACAGCCAGCAGTTGACCATTCTGTCCATTTCAGTGAGTTTCCAAGCTTGTTGCTGTGTAAGTTGCCTCCTGCATGCCTTACTCCTCATATTATGCAGCCTGCTGCTGGGTAGTGCCGCCTCTCGGTTGTGGCCTTGGCTAGACAACCAGGCTTTACTACTGTTACTTTGTCTGCTGTATTTTAGTGGCATTTTCATGCTGTAGTTGTGTCAGTTACAAGTCCATAATGTACTGCTAATTATTCTGCCTACTGGTAGTAAGCATAATTTTTTTGCTGCTGTAGTTAAGTTACAGTAATCCAGCCCATTAATTTACTACTGATATCATACTATTTGTTGCTGGTTGTGCTACTGCATTGTCCTACTGCTTCCCTTTTCCACCCTCCCTTAGTGCTATAGATTGCGTCTTCCCAATCTGGGTGCAGACGCATCCCCATACACAGCACCAGTACTGCCTCCCCACCTGGGCATAATCCAGTGCTCCCAGATCAGTTTGGCTTTTCCCTGTAACCCCAAGGTAATTTTCCTAGATTTTCCTGTAGATTACATTGTTTCCCATGGAAGATGAATTGCTCTGCTTTCCCATGTAACCAATGCAAGTCTATGGGAGCAATTTTGCTGTACATAGCTTTAGTTCCCTGTAAAATACAGAATCCCTGCAGATCTGGGAGCCATGATAATCCTTACTATTGGCTTGCTCCCTATCTGAGCATAGGTCCCATACTCATATTGCCATCCTTCCTTGGTATAATCCTTACTAATAGGTTACTCCTTGTCTAGGTGTAGCTCCCACACCCCTTCTCCCTTGGTTCCCCTCCCTCTACTGAATGTGCTATGCCCCCTACCCCTTACAAGCCTCTCTTCTGATTACAGTCTACTGTTTTTACAGCTTCCACATGTCCAAACTGTTACTTAGAGTAGCTGCATACAATCTACCATGCTGTTAATTACCATTGCTCTCCTCCTCCTCCTCCTTGCTCCATTCTGCTCCCTCCCCACAGCCTCCTTCCCTCCTCCCTTCCATCTCTGTTCTGCCCTCCTCCTCTCCCACCCTCCCTTCTGCTAGCCTTTCTCCATTTCAACATTCACCCTGGCCGCCTGGGTGCAGCCTCCTCCCTTTCACCTGCGTCCATCTTGAGGCACTCAGGAGCCTCTGCCACTCCTTCCTCCTTCTGCCTCACTCCCTCTCTTCTCCTTCTACTTCCCTCAGTCACCTCATAGGCTCCCTTTAGCTTCTTGTCTCCTTGCTACTCATTCTAGCAGATGATGTTGAACTCAGCCCTGTTCCTGCCCAGCCAACTACCTCCCTTCCCCCAAAGGGTTCAGAGTAGCTCATGTTAACATCTGCAGTCTCCTCCCCAAAATTGACCTTATACTACCCCAGTGGTAAACCTAAACCCTGACAACTGTCGGATCATGGAGTCTTGGCTCTCCCCCAAGATACCTAACATTGTCATAGCCATCCTGGCTTCTTAATCATCTGACAGGATCATACTAAGAGGGTGGAGGCTTAATCATCGATCTGTCCTCTGGCACCCAGTTTGAACCTATGCTGTCCACCTCCTCCCCTTTTGTTTATGAGATGCTCCTCCTGAAACTCTCCCTCCCCTTCTCCATCCCCATATTCATTGCTGGAGTTTATTTCTGCCCAGGCATATCCCCTCCCTTTGTCACTGAGCTCTTCACCACCTTGTCCTCCCTTGCCTCCTTCGGTGAGTTGCTTATCCTAGGTGACTCCATTCTCCCATCATACAGTATGCCAAAATGTAAAACTGCTCCAGCTTACCTAGCTGATCTTGTATCTCATCACACTCAACACCAAAACTCAAAAACACTGCCTTCTGGACCAGATCCTTTCCTCCCACCCCAGTTGCATTGTGGATGTTGGCACCCTGCCTGACACCCTCAGTGTCCATCATATGGTCTACTGTGTGTGCAAGATTCACTGCCCCAAAGTAGGGATGGGTGAACAGGTTTGTCAAAAATGCAAACTGACACGGATATGCTGAAGTGTTCATAAATGAACAGCTTGCGAACACTTTCAGCTGTTCAGATCAGTTCGGGTAGCTGCTGTATCATGGGAATGCAGTGCAAAAAGTGCCACAGCAGGAGAAAACCACATGAGGGACCAGGACAAGACTCTGGTTCCTCACTGGATGGTCGAGCTGTCCATCTTCCTAAAGTAGCACCTGATTGGGTTTGCTCTAGCAACCCACATGGTCCAGCTTAGGAGCCACACAGGGGAATACAGGATGGAGAAGGAGCAGCAGCTTCTACAGGCTGCTCCATGGTTCTGCACTTGCGATGCTTGTGTTTGCCCATTGGGCAAGAAAGAAGTAGATTTGTGGACTCTTAAAAAAAAATAAAGAATTAAATTTTTTTAAATATATATTATATTATTTAAAAAAGAGAACTAAAAGAAAACTTGGGGGTGGAGACTCAGGGACTCAGGATTAGGAGGGTATTAGAGCTGGGGACTGGGTCGGGTGAGGGTGTGTGAGTTGGTGATTGGGGAGTTGGGAGAGAAGACTTGGGGAGGGGAGTAGGAATTTGGAGACTGGGGGCAAGTGAGTGAGTCAAGAGAGACAAGATGAGAAAAGACTGAAGTGCCAGAGCCAGACTGCCAGGTTTTTTTTTGAGCAGCAGAGGGGGTGAACTGTGCCACCCATACCACACCACTCCCAATTAGCCTTCTTGCTGTTATCCCAATTGCTCCCAACAAGTCGACTCTCAATTCTCCTGCCTGAGCTCACTATTCAGATACTTCAGTGGGGATTTATTATTTTATTTTTTATTATACAACCTTTTGTTCAGTGAGCATTCCGTGGAATAAATATAAAATAAAAATCCTTGAAGGGAAAGTACTGTCTGAGAGAGGGTTAGGACAGGCAGGGACCCTGAATCTCTCAGGGTAGCAGCAGTGCCTGCATCATCATCCATTAGCATAGGTGGTGTGTGAAATAGTGTGTGTGTGAAATAAAATCTGCCAGCCAGTCATCACCAGTGTCACTTCTTGCATACTGTCTGTATGACCCCCACAAGAAGTCAGTCATCTGTCATCTCCCTGTTTTCAGTGGTGTATTTCAGCTTTTGCTCAGTGGGCAGGGCATTCTGTCGCATCACGTGGAATAAATAAAAAAAAAGAATAAAACCCTTGAAGGAAAAGTACAGTACTGTGTCAGAGGGGTTTAGGCCAGGCAGGGTCCCTGAAATCTCTGTGGGTAGCAGCAGTGCCCACAGCATCGATCCTTAGCCTGGGTGCTGTGTGAAATAAATTCTGTGTCTGTGTGTGAAATAAAATCTGTCAGTCAGTCAACAGTGCCACTTCTTGCATACTGTCTGTGTGATCACCAACCTCAAGAAGTCAGTCATCTGTCATCTTCCTCCCTGTGCTCACTCGGTGGGGTATACGCTTTGGCTGAGAGGAGAGGGAATTCCATCACATAAAGTTGAATAAATAAAAAATAAATAAATCCTTGACCAGAAAGTACTGTGTCAAAGAGGGTTAGGCCAGGCAGGGTCCCTGAATCTCTGTGGGCAGCAGCAGTGCCTGCAGCATCGGCCTTTAACCTAGGTGGTGTGTGACATAAATTCTGTGTTTGTGTTTGAAATAAAATCTGCCAGCCAGTCAACAGTGCCACTTCTTGCATACTGTCTGTGTGAACCCCCAAGAAGTCAGTCATCTGCCATCTTCCTCCCTGTGCTCGCTCGGTGGGGTATAAGCTTTGGCTCAGTGGGCAGGGCACTCCATCACAGCACATGGAAGAAATAAATAAAAAAAATAATATCCTTGAAGAGAAAGTACTGTGTGAGAGAGGGTTAGACCAGGCAGGGTCCCTGAATCTCTGTGGACAGCAGCGGTGCCTGTAGCATTGGCCCTTAGCCTAGGTGGCATGTGACATAAATTGTGTATATGTGTGTGTGTGTGTGTGTGTGTGTGTGTGTGTGTGTGTGAAGTAAAATCTGCCAACCAGTCAACAGTGCCACTTCTTGCATACTATTTTTGTGTCCCCCCAAGAAGTCAGTCATCTGTCATCTTTCTCCTTGTGCACACTTGGTGGGGTATAAACTTTGGCTCAGTGGGCAGGGCATTCGGTCACATCACATGGAATAAATAAATCCTTTTTTTTAATTTTTAAATTTTTTTTATTTTATGTTTTTACCTCCACCCCACCCTAGCACTGTCACCTGACTACCTTACCTGGCATTGCCACTTCCTTTTGGGATTCCCTCCATGGAGCTCAGGCTTAACCCCCCCCAGGCAGGGACACAGTATGGGGGCACCCCAAATCCCTTCCCCAAAGGAATCATGTCTTTGTCGAGGAGCCTGTCAGTTCTGCAGCTGCTGGTAGGTGAGAACCCCCTATCGGGCCCTCACATCACTGTTGCACTGGATGAGGCATTTTTATGTATGCCCTCCTAGAGTGTAATGTGCCACAATGCCAAGGCTGATGCTGGCATCCTTCACGCTCTCCCTTGATGTTGCGGGCATCAGTGCTGTGATACCACCAGCCACTGCCAGAGGTCAGGCCACCCCCAAGCCAGTGTGCTCCCTTCCCCCGGAGGAGCTGAGCAGTCTGACAGACTGCTCAGACATCCTACCCCCAGCCAGCCCTCTAACTCTTGGGTCCGCACCCAAACCCGAGTCACCAGTGGAAATCCAACCACTGCATCAACGGGCTGGCTCTAGGAATAAATAAATAAATCCTCGAAGGGAAAGTAATGTGTGATAGAGGGTTAGGCCAGGCAGGATCCCTGAATCTCTGTGGGTAGCAGCAGTGCCTGCAGCATGGGGCCTCAGCCTTGGTGGTGTGTGACATAAATTCTATGTCTGTGTATGAAATAAAAATCTGCCAGCCAGTCATTACCAGTGCCATGTCTTGCATACTGTGTGACCCCTTCCCCGAAGAAGTCAGTTATCTGTCATCTTCCTGTACTCGCTTGGTGGGGTATAAGCTTTGGCTCAGTGGGCAGGGCATTCCATCACATCACATGGAATAAATAATTTAAAAAAAATCCTTGGAGAGAAAGTACTGTGTCAAAGAGGGTTAGGCAAGGCAGGGTCCCTGGATCTCTGTGGACAGCAGCGGTGCCTGCAGTTCGGCCCTTAACCTAGGTGGTGTGTGACATCAATTCTGTGCCTATGTGTAAAATGAAATCTGCCAGCCAGTATCCAGTGCCACTTCTTACATACTGTCTGTGTAACCCCCCACCCAAGGAGTCAGTTATCTGTCTTCTTTCTCCCTGTGCTCTCTTGGTGGGGTATAAGCTTTGACTCAGTGGGCAGAGCATTCCATCACATCATGTGGAATAATTAATAAAAATAATAAAAATCTTGAAGGGAAAGTACTGTGTCAGAGAGGGTTAGGCCAGGCAGGGTCCCCTGAATCTCTGTGGATAGCAGCAGTGCCTGCAGCCTCAGCCCTTAGCCTCGGTGGTATGTGACATAAATTATGTGTCTGTGTGTGAAATAAAATCTGTCAGCCAGTCACCAGTGCTACTTCTTGCATACTGCCTGTGTGACCCCGCCCCAAGAAGTCAGTCATCTGTCATCTTCATCCCTGTGCTTGCATGGTGGGGTATAAACTTTAGCTCAGTGGGAAGGGCATTTCTTCACATCACATGGAATAAATATAACCACTTTTTGACCCTGAACAATTGACAGACTGTCATTGTGAGTACTCCAGAAAATAGTAAAGCAAAAGCTGGAGGCAAAGGAAGTAAACGTAAAAAAAAGTTTATTCAAGAGCCCAGACAGAAGTGGCCCTAAAAGTAAAATACAACAACAAGCACCACTGTCTGTTGAAGGTGCTGAACTAAATGCTGCTACTATCCATGTTCATGCTAACTCTCAAAATCCTGAAAACCCAGCAAGGGTTGGTGGACTGTCTATGTTAGGGCTCAGTAGTACAGCCAACAAAGTTTTGAGAGACAGCGACAATAGCAAGCCGTCTGAGAAAAAAAGTGCAAAAACAAAGAGTATTCCGATTGTACATAAAGTTAAAACACTAACAGGTACAACTCGTAGTGGAGTTTGATTTGCAACACATGCATAATGAATAACTCAATTTGTGACTGCAAATGTTAGCTGCACTGAATCAGGTGGTGATGATAGTGATGACCATGTCATGGTGAGACTGATGACGATGATGAGCTTATGACTTTACCTTTAGCTATGCCTCATTCTGGTTCTGACAGTGACAATGTGGATAAAAATAATGACAGCAGTAGAGTGTCAAAAGGGAAAAAGAAAAGTTGATGGCACAAGCCACACAAAGTGAAACAAAGTCTGACAGTAGTGATGATGATGATGGCAATGATGCTGCAGAGGATGATGAACCTGAATCCTCTGCTGATACATCTTCCCCACGTAAACCCAGTCACTCAACTCCTAGTCCTACTGAGGTTGTTACTAGACATAGACAGTTCACCTCTACTGTTTGAAATCATTTTTACGTAAACCCCAATGATGTTTGCCAAGCTATATGTGTGCTTTGCAACACGTGTTAGCAGGGGAAAAATAAAGGGCATCTTGGAACCACAACAGTGATGAGAAATGTTTTGTGAATTCAGCCTATCATTGTATATGATTAAAAAAAACAGTCTAACATTGGTGGCTGAAAATCTAGCAGGGCTCTTAGTGAACAGGAACATTTCGCTGAAACAGTGGGAGATGAGCACCAGGCAAGATCCAAAAGTCCACTTTTGCCACATGGTCACGATAATTCTGTAAGGTCCTCTGTTTTAGCAGGCATGGCATGTAGTCGTACAACACCCCCAGCTAAATATAACTACTCCCCCCCCCCACCGATAAGAGGCAATTGAAGTTAAAGGAAGTTTTTGAAAGAAAGTTAAAATATTCACGAAACCATCCCATAGCACTGGCAATAAATTGTAAAATAGCAGAAATTATTGTACTTGATTTGCAGCCATACTCTGTTGTGGCAGATGTGGGTTTCAGAAGGTTTATGGAATACTTAGAGCCACAATATTTAATGCCAAGTAGAAAATACTTCTCAGTAACCACTGTGCCCAGAATGTATGACAGCTTAGTAGTTCAAGTAAGGTATGCTCTCCGAGAGGCTGAGGACAAGGTAGTTCACTTCACTGCTGATACGTGGACCAGCAGCCAAACCATTGCCTATCTTTCTCTTACTGCACACTGGGTCAGTTTTGCTGACAACTCATCATCATCATCCTCATGTACTAGTCTGTCTGCTACCACTTCAACCAGTACTACTACTACCACTACTATGTCTCAGAGCTCAAAAAAACCCATCATGTTTCAGAAAATGGCAGTTCTCTGAGTATGTCACTTTCAAGACACACACACACACATAGCACAGCACATTCAGCAAGAACTGGAAAGACTACTTACTGCTTGGGTCACTTCATAGGGTTTGAAAGTTGTTTTTGTTGCCGACAATGGTTCATATATTAACTCATTGTCTCCTAGCAGACGCCTGTAGTCATCAATAAAATACACTAGTGTGTCCTGAGGATGCCTGCAGAAGTTGGCTACTGACTCCCAGTGTGACCTTGCAACGTCTGGAGAAGTCACTTGTATATTTTAATATATAGTGTAACAGAATATAATATATATTTGGCAGGAGGTGTGTAGCTATAATGCTTTACTCCATGGGTAATGGGATACTGTTAAGACAGTTTGTTGAATGGTTCCCCTTATAGGACTAAGTCAGTGTTGATGTTCAAAAATAGGGGGGACCAAAAATACTCCACTCAGGCTGTTGTAAAATTTCTCAGTGTTCTTTATTTATTTTTGTTAATTGCCCTGACGTTTCACATTCTTGTTCTTTTTCAAAGGGCTTTTCATATATTCTGTAGGAATAATAGATAAATATTGTTTATAAATCTTACATTTTTGGATTCCATTTCTTTTCATTATTTTTCTATTAAGGTTTTCTATTATACTTCATTACCACTGTGCTTCTTTCCCATGCTACTTATAGTACACACTCTGTACTCTATTCACTATTTAACTAAAACTTTACAAAAAATAATATACAGTAATAAAGAATATGTACCCTGTATTCGTGCTTTGTTTCCACACTGGCCAGATGCTTTTTACTTCTGCCTTTGCCTGTTCTACTGATTCTTCATGGCAAGGAATTGCACCAAACTTGTGTCTTAACTATAATAATATAAACAATATGTGAAAATGCCTTCAGCAACCTTATTTAACAGGTTATTTTCAATACAATAGTCAAACAACTTTCCTTTACTGCTACCTTTTCTGTTATAACAGTGTACCATTTTAAAATATCTTAATTGGCTACATTTTACCTTTTGCAGCTTTATCTTTCAGCTCAGCATGTTCAGTTTCCTTTGTTCTTTGTCTTCCTTGAATTTTAGGTTCTGTTTTTAAAACATTTAACGTTTTAATACAATCAAATTTCTTGGTAACTGTTTAAACACTTCTACAATGTGTCTTTACCTGTATAACTGGTTTTAACACTTTTTACTCTCTTTTGTGCTGAACGTTGTTTCCAACTCCTTATTTCTTTTTTTTTATTTTATTGTCAGTCCCTAAAAAGAGAATCAATCCTTTCAGTATCCTTCAATATTTTATTTTTTCAGTCCTATTAATCTTCTGTTATATGTTACTATCTCACTTTACCTGGCTGGTATGTGTAGATACTTTGAGTATAGTGTTAAAAGTCACCTTCAATTCTTTCTTTAGCTTTATTATGTGAGCCCTGTATCTGTATGTAAAGAAAATAAGCTCTTTTAGTCACATTTTAAATTTATTTGACTTAGCCACAGCTCCTAGATATCTAAATATTTGTCTTTTCTAACCTTGTGCTGGTTCTGTTGTTCCTTGCATCGTCTGGTGCTGCTACAGTGTGTATATATGTGTGTGTGTGTGGTGCAAACTCTCTTGCTAAATACCTATTGGCCTGATCACCACATGCAGTTTCACCTGCAATGGATGAGCTCCAATTAAGCTCAACTCATGGTTGCTTAGCAGCCTTTGTTGTGATCAGGCCATTGCCTGGCCACAGTGTGTCATTTTTTATTTATTTAATTACTCATTTCTATGTGTAGTTTATTGAGAAACTAATGATGCCTTGAGATGTTGGGTTTTCTTAATAAGTTGTGATTCTTCAATATATTTAAGTTTGTGTTTAGTTAATGTGTTCTTTATATGGGGGGATAGTACTATGGGGGTTGGGGGGAAGGACCTCAGGATGTGAAGTGTTCTTAACTTTTTAATTTCTTACTTTACCATGTTTTTGTTAAAATTTGCTTGCATATCCCTTCTTTTTCATGAACATTCAACTAATTGTGATGTTACTTTCATGTTTCTGACATATAATTTGTTGATGGAATGTTGTTATCTTCTTCTATTGGATTTCCATATACCATTTGTATATTAAAGTGGAGGACAATTTTCATTACGGCTTACTAGTCACATTTTATCATGTATATTATTTTTGTAAAGTTTTAGTTATAATAGTGACTAGAGTACAGAGTGTGTACTATAAGTAGCATGGGAAAGAAGCACAGTGGTAATGAAGTTTTAGCTTTATGCTAGTTTTACGACCCCTGAGGATCTTCATCCCTGATAGCTTAATTGTATTTCTTGTTCCCACAGTGCATCTTGTCTCATGTGACTGTGATGTAAGAGAGACCCAACATTTAGCACACACATGCCAAACAAATTAAATATCTTGGAAGCTTTACAAGCTGCACAAAAATTACCAGCAGCAAAGTTTTTCAGGACAATAAAACCTTTACGATGAGGGTGGTCACCAAGCTGAATTCTACAGATTTTAAAATATAGCCATCTCTACTGTTGTGAACTGATTGTAAAGCAATGCTTTCTGTTGGATTTATGGCCTCTGCTATATCACCGTCTCATGAAACAAGGTGCATTGTAGGACAAAGAAATACAATTAAGCGGTTTCATATGGAGATCTCCAAGGGTCGTAAAACTACCCTAAAGCTAGCAGGCTAATTTAGGAAAAACTCTTCTCAGCAGACAGAGGGAAGGACACACAACAACTTAACATACAAATCAAAACACTCTGCACAACATATGTTTTTGCAAGTTTTGGGTGGACATTTCCTGTAATGAGGTTTCATTAGGAAGATTGGCAAGCAGTACTACAATGACACTACCTCACATTCAAAAGACTGCTTCAAAAACCAGTACAGAAGCAGACAATGAGGAGGATGACATTTGGGGCCAGCTGCAGGACATTAAAATTCCACAAGGAGAAAATGCATGCTCAGTAGTAAGCATGGTAGATGCATATCTGTCTGAGCCCAACATTACTATTAAGGATGACCCTTTAGCTTATTGGCAAGAGAAAAAATGATGCTGGCCAAAGCTGGCAACCCTGGCTTGTAAGTATATTGGATGTCCACCCTCCAGTGTCTGTTCCGAGTGTTTATTTAGCTCTGCTGGGGATGTTGTGACTCATAAACAAATAAGATTAACACCAGACAATGTGGAGAAACTAATGTTCTTGAAGGTTAACTTGCCAAACTTTGGTTACATATGTGATGCTGATCTTGAAGAAGATGACACCGACAGCAGTACCTGTGCTGCAGCTGTGGAGTGACACATCAGCTTTCAATTTTGAGACTTACTGGACTGCTTATAAGTAGAGATCTGGGTCTTACCTGCCTTTCAACTGCATCATCATCATCATCCATGGGGAGGGTGGGAGGTGCAGCCAGTACATCATGTTCATATCATCACGTACCAGTAGCAACCATATGCTGACAGAACAGCAACACCTGTACCGCAAACTACAGTAGAGCAACACAGTGACAGGTCACTGTACTGTCACCGTGGGACCCCGGCAATGCTTTCTCAGGGTCTTGCACCCCTCCCCGAATCAACTCAGAGTTGATTTTATGAATTATGGGGGGAGCATGGAGGATTTGAGGGGCAAAGCCCCCCCCATAAGAAACAAAGTTATTTCAGATGGACTTATGCCAACTGCAACTGTGGTCAACATAAATGCATCACAGTTATGTCGGTCATCAACTTTGTTGTCGAACCGGAGTCATGGATCAGTAGCAACTGTGGCAGACAAGTTCCTGATCTCACACACACAGTTACTTTCTTATTCTGATGAGATCATTTATTTTATTACCTAATACACCTAAAAATAATTATTTCTTATATAACCATAGCTTTGTTTTTTTCCCCTTGATAGTAGTGGTAGTAATAGCAGTGAAGCAGTCACTTTGGACTGCCTGGTGCTGTTGTTCTTTCACATTGCTTCATGTTGCATTCCATACCAAGACCCATTGTTATGCAAAAATAATTGGTGACATACAAAAACCACACTGACCCCTTCTACAAAAAGTCAGACTCAGGAGATTAGTTAAAAAAAAAATGGAGATCTGGGACTTGCCTGCCTTTCGACTGCATCATCGTCATCCAGAGGGTGGATGGGAGGTGCAGCCAGTACATCATGTTCACATCATCACGTACTGGTAGCAACTGTGACAGACAAGTCCCTGTTCTCACACACACAGTCGCTTTGTCATTCTAAGGTGATCATTTGCCTAAATGTGCACAATTAAATAACCATTTTGAGAAATGCTGCTAGCTCTGTTTTCCCCCCCTGGTAGTAGTGGTAGTACTGCTACAAAGTAAAATTATTTAAACACACTATTATCCCCTTCTAAAAAAATTCTAGCCAGAGCCAATATGGCTGTGGTGAGCTTGCAGAGCTCCAGAGAGTGAGTGCTGCTGAGTGCCACCTGCATGATGGTCGTGGTGATGCAACTGCACATGTGAGGCATTCGCATGTGAGTAGGTGTGGTGATCTTCCCACAAAGGCATCTTGATCTGGCAGGATGCAATAAAGTAATAAACCCAATACGAGGAAGTGCTAGGTAAGAACAAGGCAATTTGGCATGGTGATGTAATCACACACACACACACACACACCCCTACACCTACACACATGTGCAATCACATGGGTGGGGAAAACTGGAGGGACTGTCACTGAAGATAGAAGTCCCCGCCATTAGCACATAAATTGAGGAGTTGGACTCCAACTCTTTCTGACTTTCCACAGCCATTATAGAGGACTAAATTCTCTTGCTGAGTGTCCCAGAGAAAGGAGAGCCCTGCTCGACACCTAGCTTATCTGTGTGAGGGGAGAGCAGTCTAGGTGAATGTCCTTTCACGTTATCGGACAGGTAAATACAAAGCCTAGTGTGAAACTAGATTGTGAGCTTTTTCTTTAAGTAATCTGTCTAACTGCATTATTTTTCCTTTCCTTTCCTGTAAATGTGTAAATCTTTTTGGTTGCTCTATATATACTGTTTATAAATATTCATAGTATTTAGTTGTAAAGAATCTATTTTTTTATAGAACCAGTGGCTGTGTATTCTTACAGAAAAGGTAAATTTAATATTTCTGCTGGCAAGGTGAGAATTCTCTGTTTAAAGTCTATCATTTGAAGTGCACTCTACCATATTTTACTATGCTTGACCTACCAACTTCCTTAGCAAGACTGAGGTATTTCCTGATATAATCAAGTGGTGGCAGAAAAACTGAAATATACCTCCCAAACTGCCCTGTAAGCTAGTACGGCCCAAGGGGCAGTTTGTCACAGTCACACCATTTTACTACATCATTTTGATGTCTTTTAAACCCTTTAACCTTTGTCTGTTTTTCTGCAACCCAAGTGACTGTTGGTTTCCATAGCTAGAGATTTTATATATTTTGCAATAAACTCGGAATGTGATTTATTAGGCTGGAATTACAATATTTCTTGCTTTCTGCTAGTCCTATCACAGAAAGGATGGTGGAGGTGATACAAAGTTGTTTGGGATTTCTTATTACTCCATAATGACAACATTTGTGACAATGGTTTTCATAAAAGACAAAGTACTACTACTCCCCTTTTGACCCTCTCTACTAGCATTGCTAATGCTATGGACAGGGGTGACTTAAGTGGGGCTGTTTTCATAGATCTCACCAAGGCCTTTGACCTTGTGGATCATTCCATATTGTGCAGCAAACTTAATTGATCTAGGTATCTTATGATTGGAACTCCCCTGGTTTATGAGCTATCTGCATAACAGATTTCAATGTACAAAATTTGGGTCTATGTACTCTGACCCGGCATCTGTATGTAAACAATGTTCATCAGTATCCTGCATGCAGCATGCCCATTCTTTGTGCAGATGACTTGGTTTTATCATCGAGTGCAAAGGATATTTATTATGTATTAATAGTAGCTGTCCTCAGATTTCCAGGAGGTACAGAACTGGCTACTAAGCAACAAGCTCCTTCTAAGTGTGTCAAAAAACCAGGCTATATTTTTTGGGTTGGGCCTCAGCCTGAACAGTTGTCCATCCCCTCGAGGGTATGTAAGGATGGGAACTCTCTTGCCTGTTTGACAAGCTTCAATTATCTTGATGTCACCTTGGATCCTTCCTTGGACATTTCATTACATATCATGGGCATTTGTAAAGTAGTTAATTTCAGGTTTGTGATATCTTTCAAAATTAGCAGTACTCTGTCCCCAATGCCTGCATTGCCATCGCATGTGGAATCCTTCTACTAAAGCTTTCATGTGGAATACCTGTGTTCGCCTTCTCTATCAATGCTACTCTACAGAAATGGGACATGGCACACAATAATATCTGCCACTTTGCCCTAGCTACTAATCATCTTACACAACATTAAATTTTGGGATTTGGTGTTGTTTAGTTTTTCACCTATGTCATGTCATACAATACCCCCTGAGGATAATCTTTGCCAAACAATACAGGATTACTGAAGACAGCTTCTTAAGCAAGCTACACACTCCTGTACATAATAGGGCCCTTTCTGCTGGCCTGCTGGTTTTCACTCTAACTTCCATTTGTGGGGTGGTTGGCTTATAAGTACTGTATTTTGTGTCACTCCTGTTGATTTAGTGTCATACACTGTAATTGCATCTGTTTGATGTACCATTGTCATGTATTGGTTATATATATTTTTTTTAATGGAGGACAGAAGGATGCAGGCAGTGGTCATGTGATGCCCACAGACCAATTACCAGCTACTAGGAAGTAGCTTTGGGGGATTTAAAAAGGACTGATACTTTTACTTGATATGCATTCTTATGAGGGGCTTGTGCCAGCCACAGGGAGATAAGCACACTTTTTCTTTTTTTTCACATTGTGCTGCTGTAACTAGGTGATTGCTAACTAACATGACATTTTTCTGCAGATCACTCATTCTGGAGCTGGTCGGGGTCAGAGGACAGAGGGAAGGAGATGATGGTCATGTGACACCCACAGATTAATCTCCAGCTACCAGGAAGTACCTTTGGGGCTATAAAAGGCACAAGACTGGTGTCTTAGGCATTGGCAGGCATCAGCAAGTTTGCATGGAACTCTGCCAGTTCAGTAAGGTAAAGTGACTACCTGTGTGCTGGTCGTTGCCTGATTAAAGGGGTGCGCTGTTAGTGAGATTGGGGAAACAATGGCGTAGGGTAGGGAGAGTGAGACCTACAAAGGTCAAGCTACTGTAAGGGCAACTGAAACACACAGTAGGGTGGGAATGGAGGCAACACCCTATCTATGGTAGGGGGAGAAAGTAAGTATAGGAAGCCAACTATCCTAAATCACCAAGGGACCAAAAAAGGGCACTGAAGGAAAACCCTACCTTGGGTAAGGGGTTGAACACAGACTTGGAAGGGGAGAGGTAAAGGGAAGCCAAGAGGGGGTTTAGTGTTAAGGGAAGTCTTAAGACAAGGGAAAGGCAGAGAAGCAAAAAGTCAGGAGGATAAACAAATCATCAGGCATGGGGGTGGTGCAGTGTAATGGGTGGTGGGGCACACTCTTCAGAGACACATTCTGGAGGCTGAAGTGTTGCCTCATATGAAGGCACCTATCTAGGTTGAGAGCAGAGGTCGCTGGAGTCTGGGCTGAACTGGTACAAGTACAGGGAACTATCTGCCTCACTCAGGGGCTATCTAGTTTGCCATCACTCCTCCAAGTGATGCCAGCAAGGAGACAGAGCAGCTGGACCTTGGTGGGCTCTGAGAGAGTGGGGAAAGAAGGAGGGAGAGCACCCCCTTGGACCTTGCCACTGTGCAATTTCTTCACCATTCTGTTAGGACAGAGAATCCAAAAGGAGGCACCCGAGGCAGGAGTACGAGAGGAGGTGGTGGTCCTCAAGGGAGCAGGCCACAAGAAGGGTGGGAGAGTCCCCCAGCCAAGGAGGAGGCAGTTGCTGGTGGGGGACTCTGTAGTCAAGGAGATCGAGTTGTGGGCAAGGAAAGGGAGGGACAGGGTAGTACTGTGCATTCCAGATGCTTTGGGGGTGGGGGGGAGACTAGAGGACATATCTTGAAGATTGCCAGAGAAGAGAGGGTAGGGAGAGTATTGGATGTTGCTGTCCACCTGGAGATGAATGATCTGGCATGGGAAGCTGTAGGGGTAGTGCAGGATAGATTTAGGGAGCTGAGGAGGGGCCTGAAGCAGGTAGCTCACGCAGTGGTCTTCACTGAGGTGCTACCAATGTACGGTTGGGGGGAAGATTATGGAACTCCACACACCAGATCATTCAATGAGTAGTTGAAGGTGTGGTGCAAGGAGGAGGGTTTTTACTATATCAGGGACTAGGGTCACACCTTAGGGGATGGAGGCCTGTACAAGGGAGATGGTCTCCATCAATCCAGGAGGAGAATGGCAGTCCTGGATTAAAGGCTTAAATGCTACTTTGATGTGCATTCAAACTAGCCAGGATGGGAGGCAGAAAGACTGAGGGAAGCAGAGATTGCCCCCCCCCCACAGTCTAGAGCAACAAGGAAGGTTAACCCAGAGGGAAGAAACTCCCCGGAGGTTAATGGAAGCAAAGAGAAAGGCAGGGCAAGAAAGTCTGGAGGAGGAGCTTTAGTTGGAAGAGAGAGAAAGGAGGGACAGCAGGAAGACAACATAGCATGGTAGGGCAGGACTGGGGTAACAGAGGGGGTAAAGGGGGAAGCAGGAAGGGATGCAGGTTAGAGGGATAGAGGGACAAAGAGAATGGAGAGCCATGTATGCCAATGCAAGGAGTCTAGGAAACAAAATTCCTGACTGTGAGGCAATCATTGTGATGGTAGACTGGATCTGGTGGCAATAACGGAATCAAGGTGCATGGACAACCAGAGCTTGGAAGAGGCCATCCAAGGTTACACCATGTTCCAGAAGAACAGGTCAGGGAGGAAAGGTGGAGGGGTTGTTTTATATCTGAGGGAGGGTATAAGGACCATTGAGATATAGCTAAGATATAGGGGCAACAGGAGGACAATGAAGGGCTGGAGGTACTGTGGGTCAGCCTAGAGATGGGGTGAGGGGATGATATTTGCATGGGGATGGTGTACAGGCCTCTGACACAGAGGGAGGATTTAGACAGAGCCCTGGGGGAAGCCATTAGCAAAATGGCAAGCAAGGGGAAAGTTTTGATTATGGGGGACTTTAATCTGCCGGATGTAGATTGGGGCATTCTCGCTGCAGCTACATCAAGTGGCAGGGCCATCCTCGACTCTCAGGCAGCTGGTTTTGGAACCCACTCAGGATGGGGAAGTGCTGGAGTTGTACTTACAAACAGAGATAGCATTGCTGATGTCACAGTGGGTAACATAGAAACATAGAAGGTGTCGGCAGGTAAGGACTATGTGGCCCACCTAGTCTGCCCCTTTTCCCTACCTAATGCAATACTGCAGACCCTAGTTGATCTGTGTCTTACCCTCTGTTCCCTATTGCAAGAGTACTGTACTGTATGTCTGTCCCATGCATTCTTGAATTCCCCTACTGTTTTTGCCCCCACCACCTCTGCAGGAAGGTTGTTCCAAGCATCCACTACTCTTTCTGTGAAAAATACTTCCTCACGTTGCCTCTGAGCCTACCTCCTCTAGCCTCATATCATACCCCCTTGTTCTTGTACACCTTCTTTTCTGAAAGATGCTACCTTATTTATACCTCTGAGGTACTTGAATGTCTCTATCATATCACCTCTGTCTCTCCTCTCCTCCAGGGAATACATATTGAGGTCCTCTTGTATTTCCTCATATGACTTTTGGTGCAGTACTTGCACCATTTTTGTTGCCCTTCTCTGGACTGCCTCTATTTTGTCTTCCAGAGATGCAGCCTCCAGAACTGGACACAGTACTCCAGATGAGGTCTCACTAGTGATCTGTACAGTGGCACAACCACCTCCTTTTTTTTTTAGTCCTCTAGGTACAAGTGATCACCATACTGCGTGGTTTGGCATATGGATAGGACAGGGAAAAAAAAGAACACACTAAGACAAGGATCCTGGACTTCAGGAGAGCAGATTTAAAAGAAATGGGAAACTGCCTCAGAAAATGCCTTGAAGAGGGGGAAGGCAGAGGGAGAGTGGAGGCCCAGTGGAGAAACATTAAGGGGGGGAGTATAGCCCAGGCAATGGCATGCTGTCTGAAGTAAGTGAGCAAGAGAAAGAGGTGGAAGAGGCCTCTATGGTCCTCTAAGGAGGTGGCAAAGGCAGTGAAGGAGAAGAAAAAAAAGCATTTAGAAAGTACAAGAAAACTCAGAAGGATAAAGACAGGGAGGTATATCTGGCAAAACAAAGGGAGGCAGGAAGGAGGGTGAGGGCAGCTAAAGCACTAACAGAGGAGAGGATAGCCAAGGAGGTCAGAAGAGAAGACAAGACTTTCTTCAGGTGTGTGGGGGAACGAGGAAGGCATGGGAAAGGATAATGAGAATCAGGAGGGCAGAGGGGACTGCACAGAGGAAGATCAAGGGAATGAAGAAATATTAAATGACCACTTCTGCCAAGTCTTCATGGTAAAGGATGGGGAAGGGATCAGCATGCCGCAGTAACCAGCGCGGGGGGGGGGGGAGTAAACATAAGTTCATTCTCAGTGGAGAAGGTCCGGAAGGGACTGAAGCACTTAAAGGAGAATAAGGCGATGGGACTGGATGGGATTCATCAAAGGGTCTTAAAGGAACTGAGCATGGTGCTGGCCATCTCTTCGACAGCATGTTTTAGTACCTCAGTGGATATGGGAGAATTTCCAGAGGATTGGAAGAGGGCCGATGCGGTCCCTATGCACAAAAGCGGCAGTAGGGAGGTTGCTAGCAATGACAGGCCAGTCAGTCTCACATCAGTGGTGGGGAAGTTAGTGGAGACACTACTGAAGGAGAAGCTCATGGAGCACTTGGAGGCAAAAGGGCTGCAGGACCACTGTCACCATGGTTTCACAGAGTGGATGCCATGTCAAACTAATCTCATAGATTTCTTTGACTGGGTCACCAGGGAGGTGGGTCAAGGCGGAGCAGAGGATGTGGCCTATCAGGACTTCAGTAAGGCATTCAACACTGTGCTGCATAGAAGGCTAGTTAAGAAACTAAGCAGTCTGGGGGTGGGGGAGAAAGTGAAAAGCTGGATATCAAACTAGTTAAGGGATAGGAAGCAAAGGATGGTGGTAAATGGTAGCCACTCAGACAATAGGAGGGTGCCTAGTGGGTTGCCACAGGGTTTGGTGCTGGGACTGGTCCTCTTCAATTTGCAGAGGAGTTTGAAGGTAAGGTGCTTCTCTTTGCGGAGGATACAAAAATATGCAACAGGGTTGACACGCAGGAAGGGGTAGAGGGAATACAAAGGGACCTGAGGAAACTAGAGGAATGGTCTAGGGGATGGCAGATAGGTTTCAATGCCAAAAGGCGCAAGGTTTTGCACTGAGAGCTGCATTACCCAGGGGCTGTGTATAAGATGGGAGGAGTGCACCTTACAGTCACCAAGCAAGAAAGAGACCTAGGGGTCATCATATCTGATGGTCTCAAGGTAGCTGGGCAGTGTGACAAAACAGTGGGAAAGGCTTATAGGATGTTGGGGTGCACTGGGAGAGGGAATTGATGCTGCTATTGTATCACTCACTGGTGTGGCCTCACCTGGAGTATTGTGTCCAGTTCCTGCAGCCACAGCTCTGCAATGACATTGAAAGAGTGGAGGCAGTACAGAGGAGGGCAACCAAAATGATGAGAGGGTTGTACAAGAAGCCATATAAGGAAAGGCTGCAGGAACTGAACATGTATTTCCTGGAAGAGAGGAGAGCGGGAGGGGATATGACTGAAGTCTACAAGCACCTCACAAGAGTGAACAAGGTGCAAGGGGAGAATCTATTTCAGAGAAAGGAAGGCACTAGAAAAAGGAGGCATGCAAAGAACCTAAGAGGGGGAAGTTTGGGAGAGATGTGCATAAATACTTCTTCATGGAAAGGGTGATGGATGACTGGAATGGCCTGCCAGAGGAGGTAGTGGGAGCAAAGACTGTGGGGAGCTTCAAGCATGCATGGTATAGGCACAGGGCATATTAGGTAGAGGAACGGTGGGAGAGAGTGACACCTATGACCAACTAGGGTCAGTGGTGATGAATAGTAAATGATGAAATAGACAGGAACAAGGAGCAGACTGGATGAGCCTAAAGGTCCTTTTCTGTCAACAAAATCTATGTTTCTATGTAAGGTACTGTGCTAGTGCTTGCTGTTGTATGCTCCCAAGACATGTCTGAAAATAGGCAGTGACTGTCTAGTGCACTTACCTTGTAAATAAAAACTAGATAAATATATTTCTCTTATCAAGTGGTTTTCAAAATCTCTTCCTGATCTGAGTTTATTCACTTGGGTGCCCCGTAGTAAATGATGAATTTGTCCATGAGTATGCACGCAACAGTAATGACTTTTGGATCTCTTGTTGGATAAACTTGGGCATAGCAGAAGAAATGGTCAGTGACTATTAGGATGTTGACAGTGTTCTTGGAATCGGGCTCCAGGCTTAAGAAATCAATGCAAACCAAGTTCATGGGTGCACTGGTTTCAGCGTTCACATGAGGGGCTGCCCTCCTCAGCAGTCTTATGTTGTACCTGTGACTATAATTCTTGCAATATTCCTGTTTCAGTCCTTATCCTTTGCCAGTAGAACCTTGCACACCAAATATAGTCTTGGTTCTGCTCCCAGATGCCCCATCTTGTCACGTAGGGCCTTCATCACCATGCACTGGAACTTGAGGGGTAATAGTATTAGTAGTTGTTGTCTGGGGAAACCATGCGGGCCTTGTGTCTCATGTTACAGCAAGTTATCATTTACTTTTAGCTTTGGCCATTCCTTTATTAGCAATTGGGTTTCCACATTTTTTGGCACAACCTTTGAGACATCTTCCCTTCTGTGCAGCATGCATATTATGTCTTTTAAAACTAGATCCTGTCTTTGTTCCCTCTGAAAATCAAAATAAATCAGATGGGGCAAAGATGTTTTCTATAGAGGTAAAAATCCACAATATGTGGGCAGCAAACAGTCACTCGATGGCCCAAAGCTATCCAAAAACTGATCTGGATTAGCAGCTGATCATCAAATCAAATGTTTTACACAGGGCTCTCACGATAGATTCAGGAATCTTCACCCACTCTGAGTCAGTGGGATCACAGTTCAACAGGTGCTAAGACAAGGTGTCCACATCCACAAGATTCAGGTCTGGATGACGCTCCACAGAGTAATTGTAGGTAGACAAAGCAGACAACCATTGATGCCCCACAGCATCTACCTCAGCTATGGTTTGCACATACAGTAGTGGATAATCGTCAGTTTTGATGGTGATTTTAACCCGGTACAGATAGTCATAGTATTGATCGACAAAGGCCCATTTGAGGGCCAGGAATTCCAGCTTGTACACTGGGTAGTTCTGCTCACTAGGCATCATACTCTGACTGGCAAAGGCAAATGACTTTAAACCCTCAGATAAGTCTTGGTACAAAATGGTTCCCAGGCCATGTAGGTTAGCATTGTGTGCAGAACATAAATTTTTTTCTGGATCAGTTTAAGCAAGTACAGGTGAGCTGGTTAGTCAGCAAATCATTTGTCTGAATGCTTCATCACCAGCAGCGTTCCCTCAGGCCCCCAAAAGTTAAAGAACTTTGAAGCAAATGGGAGGTTCCATTACTTTCTTGGATCTCAGTTTCCAGGCCTTGTTGGTGGGGGATATCCCTCGATCATGTTCAAGAGAGGCTCCACAACTTCGATATAATCTTTAACAGTCCACCTATAATATCTGCAAAATCCTAGGAACTGTTGTAGATCTTTTAGGTTCCTGGGGTGGAAACAGTTTGTCAGGGCATGGACATTACCAGGATCAGTTTAAATTACATCCACAGACACAACATGCCTCACATAGTTCACAGAGTAAGTAAGTAGGTAAAACTTTATTTAGCACCTTTCCAAAACCAAGGCGCTTTAACAAAACATAACAATATTCCATATAAATAAACAATAACAGTAATATAAATAATTCAAAAATGTATTACTTATATAATAATCCAAATTAAAACATAATTAAAAAGCCTAGTTAAAAAGATAGGTTTTAAAATCAGCTTTAAAACTTTCAGTGGTTAGGCATTCTCTTAACTGACGAGGCAGAGAATTCTACAGGGTGAGAGCCGTAAAGGAAAAAGCTCGGGCACCAGAAGTTTTCAGACGCACCCTGGGAGTCTCTAGCAATCCCTCGTTGGTGGATTGGAGAGGACGACGGGGGAAAAGGGGAGTCAAAAGATCTTTCAGATAGCTGGGTCTCTGATCGTGTAGGGCTTTAAGGGTCAGCAAGCCAACCTTAAAGGTGATCCACCACTAAACAGGCAGCCAGAGTAGTTCGCGCAGCACAAGCATAATATGACTAGCCCTAGATGTGTCAGTTAAAAGCCTGGCCGCCGCATTCTGCACCAGCTGCAGGTGGTGGATATCAAGCCCTGGAAGCCCTAGGTAGAGGGCATTGCAGTAATCAAGGCTGGTGATGACGAAGACGTGGACCAAAGTTGGTTGGTCATCCAGAGAAACCAGGTGTTTCACCCGGGTGATATTCCTCAGATGGTAAAAAGAGGATTTGACCACAGCTAACACCTGAGATCTCAGAGTCAGGCCGTCATCAAAAATAATGCCCAGGTTCTTCACCTGAACTGAGGTGATGAGCTGGACACCAACAAGCCATAAGCCCGACGAGTGCCCTATCCCCATATCCACCCCCGGCTGACCCGGGTCCGCCACCAACACCTCTGGCTTATCCGGGTTCAGCCTCAGCCAGCTGGTGCTCATCTAGTCCTTGATCTCGGTGAGACAGTTGTTAAAGACAGAGACTACCTCCTCCTATCTGGGTAGAAAAGACATATACAGCTGAGTATCATCTGCATAGCAGTGAAAACTCAAACCGTATCATCTGATGATATCTCCTAATGGCAGCATGTACACTGCAAACAAAATGGGCTACAATATGGAGCCCTGCGGCACCCCACAGGACAGAGAGAGGGTGTCAGAGGAATAAATTCCGGTGACAACCCTCTGAGATCTGCCCATGAGAAATGATTGAAACCATCTGAGGACTGTACCTGATAGTCCACAAAGGAAACTCAGGTAATCCAAAAGCACACCATGGTCCACAGTGTCAAATGCCTCAGAGAGATCAAGAAGGACCAAGATGGTACATGCCTTTTGATCTCTCACTATTAGGAGGTCATTCAATACCCGGACGAGTGCAGTCCTAAATCCAGACTGGGGAGCCTCATACTGTAGATACCATGGGTCCCAAGATAATCCTCCAGCTGCGATGCAACCACCTTTTCAATAACCTTGCCTACAAAAGGCAGGTTAGTGATAGGCCTGTAGTTAGCTGGATAGTTTGGATCCAAGGAGGGTTTTTTAAGGATCTGGAAAGACCCCCCTCTCCAAGGAACCCCCAAACAATTTCAGCTTGGATCGGGCAGATTACATCTACACAACCCACTGATAGGGATGAAGGGCCCAGATCCAGACTACAGTTGGTTGGGTGCAATGTCTGGATGGTTCTTACAATATCCATGAGTTCCAGCCTGCTGAAGTCTGACCAGGCAGACCAAGTGTTCATCACCTCCTGTCGATCACCACTATCCCTTATACTGAGAGTCGGGTCGGTGCTGGCCCGGATGCTGGCCACCTTATCTGTGAAGAATCGAGCAAGCTCATTGCACTTAATCTGTGAAAAAACTCCTCCAGGTTGGAGACAGATTGGTTTGTACAATCTGTCTACAGTCAAGAGCTGGGCTGGTCGATTCTGAGCAGCAGAAATCTCACTGGACAGGAATTCTGCCTTCTTACAGGTGATTTCTGATAGCTAGTTCTCATAATGTTCCATCAATCTAAGCTTGTCAGCATCCAGGCCAGACTTCTGTCAAGCTCTCTCCAGCCTTCAATCCCTTCTCCTCAACTCCTTCAAGGAACCATCAAACCAAGGACTTCTTGGGCAAAGAGTAAGGGATAAACACGAAGAGGTGCAATCTTGTCCAGGGCATCCCCCACTGCCCTATTATAGGCCAGTTCCAGATCCCCCAGACTCATGCATTCACTCGACAAACCCGATAGATCCAGCATAACCACTAGACCTTCTGGGGTAACCCCCTTTAAAGTGCAGTACTGGATCATCTCCATGGGGCAGGCCCTTTAGGGGAAGCCCCGAAATTGAACATTATATTGTGATTGTCCAACCAACCAAGTGGTTCCACACCTAAGTCTGTGATCTCCATGCCCAGGAGGAACACCAGGTCCAATAAGTGACCCCCTATATGAGTAGGGAGGTAATAACCCATGTGAGGCCCAGCATCGACATAAGCTGGAGGACATTTTGTCCAAAATGCGAGAGTTCATCGTTGACCCAGGCATTGAAGTCCCCCAGAATTAACCATCTAGGGGACTCCAACGCCACTTCGATGATGAAATCCACAAACTCCTTAGGGAATTCTCCACCATCACCTAGTGGATGGTAGATGAGGAATATCCTGAAACCCACGCCCGCTCCCAGGATACACTCAAAGGACCTAGTAGCCCTCACTGGTACATCAAAAGGCCCAATTGCGGCTTAAATAGGTTTGAAAAAACTGGCATTTGTCCATGGATAGCTTGAACCTGAACACTTAACTGGTCCAGCACCTTGAACAGACGATTTTCACGTTCTTCCTTTCTTTTTGAACTCCTTATTTATGCTTATTTTCAGATATACCACAACCCATAGCATATCATATTTATACAAGCAGAGAATCAAAACACACAAGGATATAAAAATTATAGCTTAGTTAATACACATATACTCCTATAAATACCAAGGGCATAGATAACATTTAGGTTTCTCATACAGTATTTAGTGTGTGTGTGTGTGTGTGTATATATATATATATATATATATATATATATATATATATATCTATCTATATATTCAGACTTATATGTTCAGTGGTGGTGGTAAAATATTTCATATTTCATTTCAAGTTGTGTCCTTTTGATCGCAGGCAAAATTACAGTCTATGGACAGTTTTTCACAACTTAGAGTGATTTTGATATTGTTATGCCATTTATAGAGATTAAAGGATAAAAAATGTGGACAGTTCCAAGATTCTAAAAGTAACCTTTTTAAGGTCATAGTTATTATCATCAGTAAAACTTTTTGTTGTGTATTAAGGTTTAATGTAGAGAAGTCATTCAATATAAACATTTAAAAGGCCAAGGGTATATCCCTTTCTAATAATTTACAGTAAATGCTTCTTCTTTTGTTTTTACCCATAATTGTTCTATGTTATGGCATGACCATAGTTGGTGATATCGTGTATCTATTTGAAAGCATTTCCTCCAACATGCAAGGATGTCTTTAAAGGCCATTTTGCATATTTATTTATTAGATCATCAGTTTACAGACAGTATAGTGTAAAGTATGCTTATTTTTATAATTATTTGAGTTGTTCCTTATCTGCTGCCACTTACATGCTTGTAAAAACGGAATGCCTTCTTTTTGCCAAGAGTTCTGTAGTTTTGTTTTATAAACTAGGGCTTTATGTTCATTCAAGGTAAGTATTGCTTTATATATTTTGCTATTTTTGTTAAATGTCTCAATATATAAAGTATTTATATAGCATTTATTATGCCAGTCTCTGATATTATAAACATTTTCCTAAAAATCTTATAATAAAGTTCATTAATATGAGCATGTTCCAACCAATCAAGGTGATGTATTGAACATTTTAATTCAATGTGCTCTAGTGTGAGTAAGCCATTTGAATTTAATATGTCTCTCTCAAAAATTACCCTTGCTGCCGGCCCGGTAACACTGAGGGTTGAGGTGCTGGACGTGACATCTCATGCCACGCCGGCAACCCGAGTTCAGGAGCGAGCTCGGGTGCTGGGGGTCGGCAGGGGCAGGTCGAGGATTGAGCACCTGCAGGGTGGCTCTCCTCCCCAGGGGAAGGATGGGGGGATAGCCCGGCGCACCAGCGGCTCCCGGTGGAGATCGGGAGCACTGCAGTGCATGGGCTGCACATTGTACAGCGTGGCTGATGTAGGCAGGGTTGCCATGAGCTGTTGTGTCAGGCGTGCACATGCAAGGGGGGAGAGGATGTCACCACTAGAACAAGGAAAACACCGGCTCCATGGAACAGGCGACGGCACCTGTCCCCCATGCCCTCTGCCGGGTTCACCTCAACTGGCCTTCCAGTTCCTCCTCGGGGCCCTAACCTGCAGTCAGAGACTGAATTAGAAAAGCACCCAAAGAGGAGAGGGCAACCCACCCCAGATGAGTTAAACTGGGGGTGCTGGCTGCGGGAAGGGGGGAGAGAGGAGGCACAGTTAGAGGGGACCTCAGGCAGGCAGGATACGGGCATGATGCCCGAGAGAGGATCCACGGGCCATTACCAGAGGGAAATAAAGTCAGAAAAAAAAATCACCCTTGCTTTGTTGAGCATAATAATAATCAGCAATTCCACATATTTTATTAATTTTGAAAAGTCTAATCCAACTGTAATAAATATATATAATGGTTTAATTATGTTTGTTTTTCTTAATCTCAGAATGAACCCAGCTGACTCCTTAATAACCATAAAGTTACCTTCAGTAAACCTTTTCAGGGAAGAAGTATAATGCTTGTATAGATACAGTGATTTTTTTTTGTTCCTCTAATAATATATTGCAGTGCTGCATAAAAAGAGAATCTTGTCTGGAAATGTTACTAAAACATTTCCAAAATTGTTTTACTTTGGATGCTTGATAATATATAATAGGATTTGGGCACCCCATATCTTCCTTTTATCTTGGCATAGTTAAAATTTCCCGTGCAATACGTGTGTGGCTTTCCCCCCCTACATAAAAATTTTGAAAATAATTACTTGAAAACTGTTTAAAAAATCTTGTGAGACAGATGCCAAATTGGATTGAGAAAGAAAAATTGAATGTGGCATCATCTTTAGGTATCCTTCCCCCCAGAGAAAGTGGTATATTTTGCCAATTATCCAGAAATGTTTTAATTTTGTTTTTAAATTTCTGGGCATTTAACTTTCCCATAGAAACATAGACTTTGTCGGCGGATAAGGACTGCTTGGTCTACCCAGTCTGCCCATTTCACCACCTATCGGATAAGCTGCAGATCCTAGTTTTACCAAGAGCCTACTTCCTCCTACCTCTCACTAGAATTGTTTTATGTCTGTCTCATGCATTCTTAATTCTTACCATGTTTGAGGAATTATTTGTCAAAGTAATTCCTAGGTACTTAATGGAATTTTGTTTGGTAATATCCCTCACTAGTACTTTTTTTTCTGTTAATGGTGTTATTGGTAATATTACAGTTTTTGTTTTATTAATAATAATTCCTGATAATATTTCTCTCTTTCCATGAATACAGCTGGGAGAGATAGCTCTCAGTTACTTAGCAACAACGTTACATCATCTGCATAAGCATTTATTTTTATCATTTCTGTTCCCATAACCAAACCTGATACATGCTTATTAGGTCTTATATTTTGTAACACTGGTTCTAATGACAGAATAAATATAATTGGGGAAAATGGACAACCCTGTCTAACTCAGTTTGTCATTAATAACGGTGATGTTATTTAATTTTCAATATAGCCATTGATTCTTTTAAAAGGCTTTTATTATGTTTATGTATTTTTGTGGCAGACATAAATAATTAAGACAGGCCAACATAAATTCCCAATTTAAAACATCAAAGGCATTAGAAGCACCTAATGCCATTGCTAAAGACTGTTTTCAGAGGTTGAGTAATATTCTATTATTCATTTATTTAGTTTTTGTTGACCGGGAAAGGAGGGCTAGACAATTCTGTCTATTTTCAGCCTTGTCCCGGGGAGGAGGGGATACAGATCATAACCAACTGAAATTGAACCAGATTAAGCTGTTGGTGGTATTTTTAGTGAATGGGGGAAATTTGGACAGGACACTGGTGAAATTCCCCTACTCTTTTTGAGAAGTGCCATGGAATCTTTAATGTCCACCTGAGCAACCACCAGAACAGGCAGACAAGACCTCAGTTTAACATTTCATCCGAAAGACGGCACCTCAGGAATGCAGCATCCCCCTCACCCTCATATTGTACTACAGTGTCAGTATTGTATTTTACCCCCAGTGCCTGGCATGGGGCTTGAACCGACAACCTTCTGCTCTTTAGGCCTCAGAGGCAAATGTCCAACCTGCTGAGCCACTGACACCACTTATTAATAACTGAACTTTTTTATAAACCTTCAAAGATAGTCTGCTCTTTTACAAACCCAATTTGATTGTGATGGACTGTCACTAGTATCCATCTCTCAATTCTCTTAACCAATAATTTAGCTATAATCTTATAATCTGTGTTTAGTAATGCAATATGTCTGTACTTTTCCTGATTTCTGGGATCCTTATCTTCTTTATGTAACAAAATGACTAATGCTTGTTGCATAGTTCGTGGTATCTGGACACATGTCATTATTTCTTCAAGTATAATCATAATCCATGGAGCTAAAACTTTACTGAAAACTGAGGAAAATTCTAGTGACAGTCCACTACAGCCTGGTGCCTTGTTTTTGGACATATCTTTTTAACCTCTACTATTTCCTGCAATTTAAATGGTTTATATTGTACATCAAATGTAAGGATCTGAAAATGTGACATATAGGGCTCAATTTTCAACGGGTGATGTATAGCTTGCATCAAGCCCTGTGTCACACATGTTTTTTGGTGCAGCAGCGCCAAACCCCTTTGATGCAACTGCAGCAGATTTTTTTTCGTTATTTATATTTACCTCCTTGGCAGGGGGTATCTTCCATTGTTCCCTCATCCAGCTGGCATCTAGCAGTGCTGCCCTGGCTGCAGCACCATGCTCAACTCCCTGCCCATATTCCAGGCCACATCATGATGGGTGGGCACCATACATCATGGAAGACCAAGGCCAGACATGGAGGAGCAGCTCAGATGTGCCTGGTATGGAGCCGATGGGACACCAGCCTTCACGAGCACCAAAGGATTGGTTTGTCCCTTTTTTCTCCTCGAGGTGCACATGTGGCATGCCATCAATGATGGTGCAACCCACGCTTCTGTGCACTGCATGCCAGATGGCTGTGCTTGCTGTCCCACGTGTTGTTGTCTAATGTACTGACCCCCAGCCACTGCTAGAGGCCAGTACCACATCAGCTGTTAGCTCCCTCCTTCCACCCCCCCGGCTGTCCCTCTGACTCCTGAGGTCACTCCTGACCTTGGGTCATCAGTGCTGCAAGCAGTAGCTCTAGTGCTGTGCTGGTGGGCTGGCTTAACTGCACTAGATTTTAATACATCGGGTACAGTTGCGACACTTTCCTCAACTTACGGCAGCTTACATCAAAGATGTGGTGCAAGCCCCGTAAAAAGGGTCCCCCAAATGGCATACTTTAGACCAGGGAAAAGCTGATCTTGCTTGTGGCATTTGGTACTCAGGATTGAAAATCCCAATCATCGGCCGGAAAAATGCCGCAAGCCCTGTGCGCTAGATGATTGGCATACCACAGGCTTGTGGCATTCTCAGGGCTTTGAAAATCAAGCCCATCATGTTTTATTTCTTTTAATTGAATTAGGAAATGTTTTGGATATATGGTTTTATACTATTTCAGGAATTTTTTTTTTTTGCTATTTCTTTTCTCTCCCCCCTGACCCTGGTCAACACCTCATCTGGCTGCCATCCCTAGTGGGTCGCCGGAGTGGTGCAAGGTGTGGTGTCCAGTGCCTCATCCCTCAGCACCACTGGGTCGGCTATTTCAGGAAAATTTGACCTGTTTTTTTTTTATCTTCCTTTATTAAAGTATCTGCACTATCTAACATGATCGGCAGCCACAAGGTAATCATCAGCCACAGGGGGTGTTTGCAACAGCCCCCCAGAGGTTGAACTGCGGGACCACGACTGGGTCCACCCGGGGGGGTGTAGGTGCTCAAACAGGCCTGCCCCAGGCATGCCTGGGATGCTAACATCAGAGGCCAGCGTCGACAGTGTGGGTGTCGCCTGACGTCGGGATCGTGGGGTGGACAGTGCACTGCATGGGGTCTCCAGTGGCTGGCCATGCCCTGTGGCAGCCAGCATCACAATGCAATCCAGGGATGCAGTCATGGCCTCCTGCATATGCTGCATCCCTGCCAGGAGCTGCACAGTGCCCCTCTAGCACTGCTTGGCCAACTGGTGCACCTCCACGTGCAATGCACGCACCCCAGTGGCAAGCTGCACCTGTTGCTCTACGGAGGCCCACAGAAAACAGGCATGCTCGGCCAGTAGGTCAGCATCCTGGGGATCCTGGGTGGGATGCCGACCCTCCTGTGGTGAGTGTCCATGCTGCGCAGACCCCCTCTCAGGTGGACACTGCACAGTGGGGTCCTCATGGGGTATTTCCCTAGCTGGTGCCCCGACAGTGGACCCAGCATATGTCTGCCCTGTGGCACCCACAGCCTGCTGCCATTGCCCATCCACCCACTGAATGCTGCCGAGCACCTGCGCGGCCGCCCTACCACCATCACACGGCACAGCCATGGCAGTGCACACAGCTGCACCCGCAGTGGCGGCAGGCAGCTGTTCCCCACTGTCAGGTCACTGGGCGTGCTGCCTGTGTTGATGTCTGGCATGGGCGACTCCCCCACAACATCGCCCATGCTGTCAAAGGATGATGGTGATGTCGTCATCGGCGTTGGACCCTGTCCTGATCTGTGTCTCCATGCAGAGGACACTGAGACTGGCATACTGCAGGAACACATCCAGGGTCTCATTCGACCCCATGCTCAGGACATCCGCCTGGACAGTGGTGGTGTGCTGCAGCCTATCAGGCCCCCGGATGCCTGTGGAGGTGGATGGTTGGTCCTTTGGGGCTGGTCCAGCAACCACGGATGCTGCCAGTGCCCCATCCTCCGCACGCAGGTGTGCTGGTGCTGAAAGAGAAAAAAGGTGTGTAAGTGATGCAGTGCCCACATGTGCCCCCCCAAACAGCCACTGCATGTGTCCGGCAGCATGGCATGTGCGTTGTTGTGCACACATGCACAGGACATGCATGGCGGCAGCATGCATGCCAGCATGTCCATGTACACACCCTCCGTGCCACCAGCTGTGTGTGACTGACATACGTACTATGCAGCGATGGGTTGCAACCCATCTGGAATTCTCCACCATGCACACCCTCCATGGTGCTGCAGCACATGGTGGCTGCCATCAACTCCTCCTGTGCTGTGAGCTGTGGCGCATCTGCAGGCTCCCTTCTGGTGGCATTCTGGGATGCATGGATGGCCGTCACCTTCTCCTTTATGCGCTTCTTGTCCATGCCCACGTTCTTGCAGCACTCCTGTGCTGACCGCTGGTGGCTGCCTTGCTGGTTCACACATGCCGCCACCTCCTTCCAGGCCCCAGCCCTGGCCTGTGGTGTGCCCATGGCACCACTCAACAGAGGCTCCCTGTTGAGGTAGGCCTCAAACAGGGCCTCTGATTCTGTCTTAGTGAAATTGGGCCTATGCTTGCGAGCAGGCCCACGCTCCTCATCCTCCTCAAGTTCCGACATGTCACTTCCTGTGGACATGGACAGCACAGTGTGTCAGTGGCAGCAGCACCCTGTTCCATCCCCCCTGCTGTGCTTGCTGGGCCCAGTGTGCTACAGCAGCATGCGCAACTTACCTCAAAAGGATGCAATACCGGTCCATGGCCTGTGCTGATCCATGGCACTTTTATAGCTCATCACATGCAAACGAGTTTTGACGTAATGGTAACGACATGCTAATTCCCCCAGTGCACCACACATTGACTGATGAGCTCATTTGCATGTGGAGGCTGAATATCATGACTTTGCTCCATGCACAATGAGTTTGCTCTGGAGCAAGTCATGGCACAATATGCACGCATGCGTGGTGTGCAGGACTGCAGTGTGCATGCGCTGGATGGTTTACTGTTGCCAGTTGCGCACTGTGCACTGACTGTGTGATGGGGGCCATGGTGCATGGTGTGCCAGGCCTGCTATTGCGTACCCGGCCTAGCCATGCCCATGCTGTGCATCTCTGAGACTGCGCGATGGGCAGACACAGCGCATGTCCCCTTGGCCTGTGTATCTGGCGCATACTGTGGCCACGTGTGCTTACCGCTGGGCTCCGGCACCAGTGGGGCCACAGAGAGCAGGTAGGCACTGACATAGTCCTTCGCACCATTCATGGAGGGCAGTGGAGGCATGGGTGCTGGCATTGCTGCCTGTGCCGTGTGCCGTGACAGCTGTGTGTGTCGCACTGTGCATGATGCCTGCCACTGTGGCACATCCATTGGATTCGTGTGCCAGCTGTTTGTGGGGTGGGTGTGCGCCCGGCTGCCACTGACATTGCTGTGGTGCTGCCGGAGCACTGTGCCATGGTCTGCCATAGCACAGTCAGGTGGCCACTGTGTGGTGGGGTCCACAATTGTGCACTGTTGCGGTGTGCCGTGCTGCTGGCAGGCATTGGCCCACCCCTCTGCGGGTGGCCTTTATGGGCCCCCAGTGGTGTGTGATCCTATTGCCCATTGTGCAATGTGGATGGGCATGCTTTCTTGGGACATTGCACTGATCACCTGTCTTTTCCCTTGTTCTAGGTGTCTGGCAGCAGCGCAGGAGGTCCCTCTACTGCCGGCTACTGTGCCAACTGATTCTCATAACCTCGATGACCTTGGAGGTGGTGCTGCAGGTCCGCAGGATGCTGCTGGCAGACAGGAGGCAGTTAAGACTGCAAGGGGTGGCAGGCCATGGCTGCCGCTAGTCAGGCCCTGACTTCCCCTTTTTCCCCAGCTGTACCTCCCCCTCCAGTCCTCCTTCCCACTGTACAGCCTGTTTCCTATCCCCTTCCCTTGTTGTTCTACCCTCCCCCACACCCTTCTATTGTATATAGTTGTTTTTCAATATATCTCTCTTCTGACATACCTGCCTGTGTCTGTGTCTGCTTTTCAGGTGGCATGAGGAGCCATGCTGCAGTGGCCCAGTGCCTGTCCATGTGGTGTGCATGTGTCGGGGGGCCTGTTGTGCTTCTGTGGATCACTGCTGTGTGCTGGGGTGTGTCCCACTGTGGTGTTGTCCCTTCCCTCAGTCCGGGGCTGTGCCTCATGGTGTCCATGGGGTGGCTATCAGGGGTGTGTGGTGGGTGTGTGTGTTTGGCTATGTGGTCCTGGGTGTGGCCTGGTCTGGTCTGAGTGTGTAGGGGGCACAGCCTGCAGGGGTACCCCTTGGTGGCCCTCTGTTCACCATTGGTGCCTTCTGTTGCCTACTGTCTGTGCCACTGTTGTGTTCTGGGTTGGGGGTCTGGGTGCCTGTGTGCACCCTGTGTGCCCAGCTGATGGTGGCCTCCTGTGGCCTGACACTGTGCTTCCCTGGATCTGTCCCTGGGACACCTCTCTGTGCCATGTTCCCCTCTGTTGCTCTGTTCCCATGTTTGCCCTGGGGCTTATCTGTCTGCGCCATGGCGCACCCGTGTTTGCACCATGATGCACCTCCGTTTGCACCATGGTGCATCCATGGTTGTGCCATGACACAACCACAGTTGCAACATGGCACACCTGTGAAATATTCAGCCAGGTTGCGCTGGTGCAGTGCGGCCAGCGCAACCTCTGAATATGACCCCTTTTGCACCACAGCGCATCGGATTTGCACTGCGCTGGACTTGCTCTGGGCTTTGGCGCATTTCTGAATATATGGGCCAGAATAAAGGAATAATGCCTGACAGGGTGGGTGTTATGCTGGGATAACATCCTGCCTCGGGTGGTTGGGCCCGAGGCCACCGCCGAGGGCATCCAACACCCGAGAAGGGATGTTATCCCAGCATAACCCCAATTCTGAGGCATGATCTATTATACAATGGCTCAGGAGTCAGAGAAGAAAGAAAAAGATGAAAACGTTTATTTAGAAGTATATTTTTTAGTGTTTTTTGTAAAGCGTAGGTTTACTTTTTTAAGAAACAGATCCTGTTTCTTCTTTTGGCCAGCAGGTGGAGCTCCTGTATGGTAACTGTGACTGTACACTGGTAAGTCCTGACAAAAACATTTTCAGTGTTGTCTCCTGTCTTTTGTGCCACCTGTAACTCAAATGATTCTGTGCTCACCCCCACCATACTTGTGTGTTTCTATTTGATTTGACCTGTATCGGCCTTTGTTTCTGTTCTGTGGTCAGCTGTGTTGCCGGCAGTATTTACTTCCTGGTTCCCCTACTGACACTCTGTTGACTCATTTCTTTCGGGGTTGCCGCCAAGCTAGGAACGGAGCGCTGCCGATCCATGCGCAGAGTTGCCGACTGGATTTTAATTTAATTTCGGTTTTATGTTCTCCCGGTAGTTTTGTGGCATTTATGATGTGTACTGGGAGAAACCTAAGGACAACATCCAAAGTGCTAGGTGCAAGGATTAATCGAGGGAGGCAAGGGTTCTGGCCATGCCTGTTAGTTTGATGAGCCCTTGTGTAAAGAAAAAAAAAAACCTTGGTTTGTTTTAACGGTTTAAACTTTAAATTGTAGCGAGTGAAGGGAGTTGTGCTGCATTTATGAAAAGCTCGCTGCTGACTATGGGTTAAATTATGAAAGTGGCTAGTGGCATGGACTCAGTAGAGTGTACTGATTTTTTTAAGTGGTTTGGTCATTTTCTGTACTGGGACTACATCCGGGATGTTATGCTGGGATAACATCCCGGGTCCAGTCTCAGTTTGACCAATCAGAGACCAGGATTTGTACTTGCCATTGTATAATGTAATTTAACCTTGAAAAAGTACCTGTTGGGCAGGAAAATAGTATACTGTCTAGCATTGGGGTGTATTAGATGCCATACATCTATTAATTGATTATTCTGAAGAAAATTATTGTACATTTTAAGAAAGATTTTTGTCATTTTTATTAACTTTAGAGGTGTTATCTAAAACAGGATCTAAACTAACATTTAAGTCTACCTCAGCTATTAATATTTCATTGGCCATTTGAATTAAACCCTGAGTTATTTCATTGAAAATTCTTGATGCGACAAAAAGGGTGCACATAACGAAAATCAAATATATTCCACTCCCAATATCAGACATGTCATTATTAATCTGCCTTCTTAATCTTTGTATTGTGAAATAAATTCAGAATCTGATTTACAGAATTTACCAAAATGGCAGCCCCTCTACTCTTAGATGAACCTGTTGACAAGTAAACCTCTTTAACCCAGTTAGTTTTTAATTTACCAATTTCTTTATCATCCAAGCGAGTCTTTTGCAGAAAAAAATATCTGTATTAAACTGTTTTGTATGGGTTATATATCGTGGCCCTGAAGTGTAAAACACAAACCAAAAAATGAAAGGCAATCAAATAAGTAAATCAACAGCCAGAAAATAAAATCAAACAAAAAATGAAAGCAATAAAACCAAATGTAAAGTGTGTTATTACAAAAGTAATGTAACGCACAGCAAAACCAAATGTAACGCCCAACCAAAAGAAATGACAAATGCAACACAAAACAGTGAAGTCCATCTAAAAATCATGAAGTTATAAAAATATATTAACACAACTAAAACATGAAGCATAGCACAACTAAAAGATGAATGCAAACAAAAAAGCATAGCACAACTAAAAGATGAATGCAAGCGAAAAAAGCATAGCACAACAAAAAGATGAATGCAAGTGAAAAAAGCATAGCACAACTAAAAGATGAATGCAAACAAAAAAGCATGGCACAACTAAACAAGATCTGGCAAAGCCACTCTGACTGTGAATGCATTAACTAGATAAGGGTGTTTCATGGGCTTAAACATAAACATTTATTTATTTATTAAAAAAATATCAGATTTACAAATCTTTGAGTCAGAGACTCATTTACAAAGGCACCTCGTTGAAACTAATACAAAGACAGCACAGTTAACAAGTCAACAAACAATGGCTCGGAGAGCAGACAGTTATAACAATCATTCACTGGAGATACATAGGTAGCAGTAGATAAACAGATTACATAGTTTAGGCACACAGGCACCACATTAAGAAGACCAAAGCAGTTCAAGCAATATACAATAGCTAAAGCAAATAGACACCAGGAGTCAAAGAGTAGCACAACTAAAAAATGAATGCAAACAAAAAAGCATAGCACAACTAAACAAGCATTTATCAATGCCGAATGTTTGCTTGCTGGTATTAGCATTGGAAAATGCAGGAGTTAGACAGATGCAGAGTAGGAATGGCAGTAAAGTATTGAACTTCACACCAATCCCACCTCCAACCTGCAGAGATGGACAGGCATTGAGGTATGCATTTGGGTTGTCGACCATAACATTCATGCTATTTCACCTCACCCTATCCTGCAGACACTGAAAAGTGTTGAGGTGCGCCTTGGGGTATTCGGCTTTACAGTCACCCCACTCCATAAGGACATACTCTGAAATGGGTGCAATATAAGAGAATGGGGTGAACTCTGGGGCTGAGGTCCAAGGCACACCTCGATGCCTGTCCCTGGTTGCAGGGTGGGGTGGGTGGGGTGAAATGGCATGAACATTACAGTTGGCAATCCAAAGACACACCCCTGATGCCTGTCAGTCTATACAGGGTGGGACATTATGGTTAGAAACCCTAACGCCCCTAGTGTTTGTTGGTATTTGCACTACAAATTTTCAACATGGCCTTTTTGTGACCCCCGCCTCATGAAAGTATTTGGGACCTCTTCTCATGAACAGTGGCTCTGATTTTGTCAATGTGTCCCGAACTTTTAGTTCTTACAGAGACCGTGCCATTGTGCGCCAGATGTACGAAAACACAGATTAGGCAGGATGTGAAGAATGACAGCTGCACCATTCATAGGGAGGTGTGAAGAGATGGCAATGTTGCAAATCAGCAGTGAAAATACTAAAAATGCTCGAACTTCCGAGCGTACGTGAAAACTGCGCAACGCATGCGCGTAACACAGTCATTTAGTGGAATTATTTCACCAAACTTTCAACACAGGCATTTTGTGACCTCTGTTCATGAACGCTGTCACTATGATTTTCTTAATCTGTCCCAAACAGTGATTTCCCACAGCAACCGTGCTATCCTGTGCCAGATGTGTAAAGGCTGGTGATGAGTGGAGTGCCACAGGGCTCTGTGTTGGGGCCAGTATTGTTTGGGCTCTTCATATCAGACATTGGACATGGGGTGGTGAGCAAGGTAAGTCTGTTTGCTGATGACACCAAAATCAGAGCAGTGGTGGATGGAGAGGAGGGGTGGAAGTAGCTGCAGGGGGTCCTAAGCAAGCTAGAGGAGTGGTCAGAGAGGTGGCAGCTGGGGTTCAATGCAAAGAAGTGTAAGGTTATGCACTTTGGCGGGAAGAACCCAAGGAGAGAATACTGGCTGGGGGGAGTTAAGCTGGGGATCACAGAGGAGGAGAAGGACCTTGGGGTAATGATAATGGGGACCATGAACAACACTGCCCAGTGCAGGAGAGCAGCTGCAAAAGTGAACAAAATGTTGGGGTGCATAGCGAGGGGGTTTTCATCCAGCGAAGTGAGGTGATCTTGCCCCTCTACAGATCGCTGGTAAGGCTGCACTTGGATTATTGTGTGCAGTTTTGGAGGTCATACCTAAAGCGTGATATCAGGCTGCTGGAGGGGGTGCAGAGGAAGGCAACAAAGATGATATGTGGAATGGAGGGGAGAGACTATGACAGCAGGCTGAGAGACCTCAATATGTACACCCTGGAGGACAGAAGGGACGGGGGGACATGATAGAGACATTCAAGTATCTGAGGGGAATCAATAAGGATGGGGCAGATGGGGTCTTTAAGTTAAGGAGGGGAGGATCACCAGGGGGCATGGGCTAAGAATCGAGGGGGAAGATTTAGGAGGGAGATGAGGAGACACTATTTCATAGAGAGGGTGGTAGCAAAATGGAGCGCCCTACCAGAATGGGTGGTATCATGTAATTCTGTGAACAGCTTCAAAAGGGCATGGGACAGGGAACAGGGGAGAGTGAGGGTGGGAGTGGCAGTGGGATGACAAAAGGAAGGGGGGTTGGGGCAGCTGCAAACTAGGGGTGTTGGCTGCACACTTGAGCAGGCTTGGATAGACCAGGTGGTCTGTTTCTGCTGGCACATTCGTATGTTCGTATAATTTTCAACATAGGCATTTTAGGACCTCTGCTTATGAATAGAGTCACTATGATTTTACATATGAACATACATACGAACATATGAATCTGCCAGCAGAACAGACCAATTGGTCTATCTAAGTCTGCCTGAGTGTGCAGTTAGCACCCTAGATTGCAGCTGCCCCACCCTCCTCCCCCGCTTGTCCCAGCCCCTGCCCCCTGACTCTTTCTCTTGCTTCTTAAAGCTATTGACTGTCCCACATGTTACCACCCCCTCTGGCAGCACATTCCAACTAGACACCACTTTCTCAGTGAAGTAGTGCCTCCTCATTTCCCTCTTGAAATGTCCCCCTTCCAACCTTAGTCCATGCCCCCTCGTCTCTCTTCCACTCCTCAGTTTAAACACCCCCTCAGTGATAGGTTTATTTACCCTCCTCAGGTATTTAAACACTTTAATCATATCTCCCCATCTCTCTTCTCCTCCAGTGTGTACATGTTCAGCTTGTTCGGCCTATCTTCATATTCCTTTCCTTCCATCCTCTTTAACATTTTTGTTGCCCTCCTTTGCACCCCCTCCAGTAACTTTATATCTCTTCTCAGGTATGGCTTCCAGTATTGCACACAGTACTCCAGGTGTGGTCTGACCAATGATCTGTAGAGAGATAGGATGACATCCCTGTGTCTGGATGAGAACCCCCTTGCGATGCACCCCACATCCTGTTTACCTTCGCTGTTGCTCTCCTGCACTGGGCTGAGTTGTTCATGCTCCCAGTTACCAACACCCCTAGATTCTTCTCCTCCTCTGTGATCCCCAACCTCACCCCCTCAACCAATGGTCCCTCTTCTGGTTCTTAGCCCCGAAGTGCATCACCTTACACTTCATCGCATTGAGTCCTAGCTGCCACTCCACTGACCATGTCTCTAGTTTGGTTAGGTCCCCCTGCAGTTTTTCCCATCTATCCTCTTTGTCCACCACTGCCCCCAATTTGGTATGATCTGTGAACAAACTAACCCTGCTCCCCACTCCATGTGCTATATTATAGATAAAGAGCCCAAACAGCACCGGGCCCAGCACTGACCCCTGCGGCACCCCACTTGCCACTGCGCTAGGTGCCAAGAGCTCCCCTACCACCACCACACTCTGCACTCTCCCCTGTAACCAGTTCTCTATCCATTTAGTCAGCTTTTTTCCCACCCCCACAGCTATCGGCTTCCCCCCAGTCTCCCATAAGGCACTGTATCAAAGGCCTTACTGAAGTCCAAGTACAGGACATGTACCACATGGCCCCTGTCCAACTCCCTTGTCACCCAGTCATAATACTCTATTAGGCTGGTTTGAAAAGACCTCCCTGAGATGAATCCATGTTGCCGCCCATCTTGGAGGGCATTACTCTCTAGGAATGCCACCAGCCTCTGCTTCAGTATCGCCTCCATAAGCTTACCCACTATGGACGTGAGACTGACCATCCAGTGATTTCCTGGCTCCTCCCTAGGCCCACTCTTGTGTATGGGCACCACATGGGCCACCCTCCAGTCCTGGGGCACACACCCCATTTCCAGGGAGGTGTTGAACAGATCTGCCAGTGGCTCAGCCAACAGTTCCGCCATCTCCCTCAGCACCCTGGGGTGGATGCCATTGGGACCTGGTGCCTTGTCCAGCCTTACTGCCCTCAGCCCCTCTAGCACCCTACTCCCTGTGATCACTTTGTCCATCACCTCCTCCCCCCTTTCTCCACCCCCCCAGCCCATGCTGGTAGTGGACTATCCCTCTCCTTAGTGAAAACAGAGCAGAAGTACTCATAGAATTTCTGCTTGCTCATCCCCTTTTTCCACCCAATCAGCTCCCCGCTTTATCCTCACAATATTTTCCTCGCACTTCCTCTTTTCCCTGACATACCTAAAAAGGTCCTTTTCCCCTCCCTTTATGCCTTATTCAAACCTTAATTCCCTGGAGGCCTTAGCTTTTTTCACCCTCCTGGCCACCTCCCTTGATCAACTCCTATAAGCCTCCTTATCCTCTCCCTTCCCTGTTCTCCTGTACTTCCAGTATGCAGCCCTCTATGCCCTCACCCCTTGTAGCACTTCCTTGTTCAGCCAGCATGGTTTCTTGGCTCTGCTCTTCTTACTTCTGTCCCTGGTGCAGGCTACTGTGGCCTCTGTTAGCCCAGTCTTTATGACTCCCCACTTTTGTTCTGCATCAATCCCCGGCCTTATATCCTGGAGTCTGCCTAGCAGTATTGCCCCCATCCTCCTAAAGTCCACCCTACTAAAGTCCACCACCTTAGTGCCTGTGCCTCCTGTCTCCCAGCCCAGTGCAAGAACGAGCCACACTGTTTGGTGGTGGCCACCCGCTAGTGGGTCCTCCACCCTTACCTCCCCCATCGCCTCCCCATTTTCCAGTACTAGGTCCAGAGTTCTAACAAGCCTTGTAGGCCCACTTACCAATTACGTCAGAAGGCCGTCTTGGAATGCATCAAGGAGCACCTGCTTCCTGGTACTACTAGTGGCTAGGGTGCTCAGTCACCACCGTAGGTTAAAATGCCCACTAACCACACTCCCCTCCTACACCCTCTATCTGCTCTGCCAACTCCCATCCAGTTCCCGAGTTGGGCTGGTGGTCTGTACACCACTTCAGCCTCCAGCTTTCTGCCCTTGGAATCAGGAGCTCGCACCCAAAAGCTACTCTGTCCTGTCCTCTCCTCATCCTATGCATTTAATCCTTCCTCACCAGAGTGCAACCCCCCCCGTTCCAACCCCTGGGTCCCTGCTGTATATCCTGTATCCTGGGATTGCCAAGTCCCAATCATGGTACTCTGTTGCCCAAGTCTCTGTCACTGCAGCAATGTCCACCTTCCCCTCGGAAAGGAGTGCCTGAAGCTCTGCAGTTTTTTCCCCCAGGCTTCTTTCATTGAGAGAGACCACCTTCCACCCGTACCCCTCCTTCTCCTCACTCTTCTCCTTGGCCTGTATCCCTCCTCCCGGTAGTCTGCACCCTTTCTCCTAGTTATTCTTACTGGGTGGTAGTGCCTTCTGTATTACACTTAGACCATTCTGCCCGCCCCCTCCCAGGGTTACTATGCCTCCACCTTTACCGATATCTAGGGGGTGAGCTCATTAGGCTCCCCTGTCCGGACCTTTCTACCAACCTCAGTCCTTTGGCCAGCCCCCACTAGTTTAAATCCACCTTAGTAGAGATATATCCCTCTAATCCTGCCTTTAATACTCCTCTCCTCTCCCCATCCTGCTCAAGTGTAGCCTGTCAGCCGTATACAAGTCACCATTCCCCCAGATCCTACCCCAGTTAGTCACTAACCTATAATTTTTGGTGTGGCACCAATTCCTCAGCCACTCATTGAACTCCTCAATCCTACCCTTCCTCCCCATGCTTGCACATGGTACTGAGAGTACCTCCGAGAATACCACCAACTCCCCAACCCCCTCACACTGCCTGACCAACTCATAGAACCTCCCCCTCTCTACTTCCACAGTCTCCTCTGCCAAGTCGCTTGTACCCACACACAACACTAAATGAGGTTTCTTCCTCCCCCTCACTGCACATTTGAGCAGTGCCTGCCCTGCCTCTCCTGCAGTCAACCCGAGGATAGCTTCAACCCAAATATGGTTGTGACTTTCCCCCTTCCACCCCATCTCACCTCTTTCAGTATAGAATTCCCTGGGATGAGTACACCCTGTCCCTTACCCCCTTTCCCTTCTAATGCCCCTTCCACCACTCCAGTATTCGTTCTTCCCTGCCCCTTACCACCGCCAGCTGCACCCTCTGTGACTTCTCTATCTGCACCCCCCACTTCTACCTCACCCCTTTTCTCTGCCTTATTCCTCCCATCCCCCTTGAACCCCTTCTCAGCCTAACTACTTCCTATTGGGCTTCCCATGTCGACCTCCTCTCCTCCCCTGCTGATTTCCAACCCCTCTCCTATCCCCATTGTTGTTGATTTAGAGCCCCATTCCCTTCGACCCGATAGTAATGCCCCTCCCATCCTTTCTCCTTCCCATAGCCTTCACACCTCCCGTCACTCCCTCCTTCCTTACTTGCCCCCCTTCTACTCTTTCATCCTCGTTATCTCTTCTCCTACCTGTTGCCATCCCTCTCATGTACCCTTGTCCTTCCACCATTCCAGTAATAATTCCTGCTCCCCTCTCTCCCATAGCAGAGGCTCAAATCTATTCTAATCGATACCCTCCTACATCTCTTCCCTCTATTGGTTCCCCCCTCCTACTTGTTCCCCTCCATGACCCCCCGGTCCCACGCCTGGTCCCTCCATACCCGCAGCCATCTGCTCTCTCTCCCAGTACTCCTGGTCTCTTCTTCCCCATCAGGCCCCCCTCGGGCCTCCTCACTTCTCCTCTCTTTTCTGCTAGTGTCTCTGATACTGCAGGGTCGGTTCAGTCCTAGTTTTTCTTCCTCTGTCACCCTTGCCCATCCCTATTCCCCCCAGCCAGGATGCCCCATACTCTCTGCCCTGCCACTTAGACTCCTCCTAACCTCCACAGTGCCTCCCTAAAACTAGCCAGTTCTCTACAGACCATACACCCCCCCATCCTCCAAGCTCAATCCAGGATCATGGCAGTCCCACACCCTGTACAGCCCACCACCGTTCCAAAGATGCCCACCCTATTGACGTGTGGCACCTGCCCCATTTTGGCCCCCATCTTATGTCACGGGCTCTTACTCCTGGTTTCTGTACCCTACTACAACTGTTAGGGCCCTATTTACTCAAATTCCTGTTCCCCCCACACTAGTCCTCCTACTGCCCCCTTGCCGACTGGGTTAATTCAGTCTCAAATCTCATCCATTAGATACTGTATCACTGTAGCAATCCTAATGCCTTCTTGTCTGTTTTTCACCCCTCAGCTTCCATACTTTTTGTTCTCAGCCCTCATAGTTTCACTTAGCCCAGTTAGAAATCGTATTGCGCTCCAAATATTACTCAGCTCAGTTTGAGAAATAAACAGAACAAATAAATATGTATTATTACAGCAATCCTAACAGTATAGCTCAGTTAGAGAAATAAACAGAACAACTAAATCTGCATTATTACAGCAATCCTAAAAGTATCCAATCATTGCTTTGTCTCCACCCCAGAGACCCTGCTGTAATATAAGACCACACAGGACCCTGGGCGGGTGAGTGGGCAACTCTAACATCCTGACAGAGCTCCGTTGAGCTCACTCACTCTCCCTCCCTCACTCACTCATTCTGTTTCTTTCGGCGCTGCAGGCTGCCCTTTTGTACTGGGCTCCTGCCTGCGTTGGTGCTTTTTCTGCCCACAGAGAAATCCGCAGCAGTCCCGACAGAACTCCATTGAGCTCACTCACTCCCTCTCTCTCACTCCCACTTGTTCTGTTTCTCCCGAGCGCTGTAGGCTGCCCTTTTTTGTACTGGGCTCCTGCATGTGTTGTCCTACCTCACAACTCGAGATCAGCAGCAGATCTAAGACAGAGCTCCGTTGAGCTCGCTCCTCCCTTCTCTCACTCGCTCATTCTGCTTCTCCCAGTGGTGCAGGCTGCCCCTTTGTACTGGCCTCCTGCCTGTGTCGGCGCCTACCTTACAAAGAAATCTGCAGCAGTCCCGACAGAGCTCAATTGAGCTCGCTCACCCCCACTCACTTGTTCTGTTTCTCCGGTGCTGCAGGCTGCCCTTTTGTACTGGGCTCCTGCCTGCATTAGTGCCTTTTTCTGCCCTAGAGAAATCTGCAGCAGTCCCAACAGGCTCCGGCTGAGCTCGCTCACTCCCTCTCTGTCCTTTCGCTCGTTCTGTTTCTCCTGGTGCCAGGCTTGCCCCGCTGTGCTGGGCTCCTGCGCAGGTTGATAATGTCTTTTCTACCCACAAAGAAATCTGCAGCAGTCCGACAGAGCTCACAGTGAGCTCACTGCACCCCCTCTCTCACTTGCTTGTTCTTAATCTGTCCCAAACACTAGATTTCCCACTAGAGACACATGCTATTCTGCTCCGGAGATTAAAACTCATTTTGGCCAGGATGTGAAACCTGACAGCTGTACTGTTCATAGAGTGTAAAAAAATATCATTGTTGAAAATCTGGCATGAAAAATACTGCAATTTCTGAAGTTACAAGGGTGCTTGGAAACACTATTAATGCATGCTAACACAGTCATATTATGGATTTCGTCACCAAATTTCCAACATAGCATTTTAGGAACTCTGCTCATGCACAGTGTCACTGTCATTTTCTTAATATGTCCTGAAAACTGATTTCCCCACTGAGACTGGGCTATTCTGCGCCAGAAGTGTGAAAACACATTTCTGCCAGGATGTGTAAAATGACAGCTGTACTGTTCATAAGATGTGGAAATATGCCAATGTTGAAAATCTTGAGTGAAAATATTACAAATTCGCTAAGTTGTGAGCGTGCGTGGAAACTGTGCAATGCACTCTCGTAAAACAGTCATTTTTTGGATTTTTTTAACCAAATTTGCAACATAGGCTTTTTGAGAGCCCTGCTCATGAACAGTAGCACTGTCATTTTGTTATTCTGTCTGGAAAAGTGATTCCATGTAGTGACTGTGAAATCACCTTTTGGGACCAAATAACGCCATGACAGTGACTGAATTCATGAGGAGGTGTCCCAATAACCCCATGTTGAAAATTTGCTGCCAAAATTCCCAAAAATGCCTGAGATATGCACCAAAGTTGAAAAAACCCTATTTATGCCATTGGCACAGCTTACGGCGATTCAGTTCGCGGTCAGCTTTGAAGAATGCAGACGTGTTCCGGTCCACCGAATACGTCATGCTGGCTCAGAGGTAAGTATGGGGTGTAGAGGTGTGTGAGGAGGTAGGGTTATGCAGATAGTGGTGCGGTTGGGGAGGGGCAACGGACATGTTGAGGGACCGTTTTCTTGTTTTACAGGTAAAAAAAAACAAACTAAAAGAACAACGCGGGTCAGTTTTCTTCTTTTGCAAGTGTGTTTGGTACACTGGGGTGGGCTCCCAGTGTGCCACCTGCATTTGTGGGGAGGGGGACTGAAGCCGATGGGGATTGGGCCCCCCGTCAGCACAGAAACGGGTGGGGGGCGCATGATGCCGAAGGGGATTGGGCACCCCCTCAGCACACAACAGAAATCGGGGGTGGGGACATTATGCTGCTGGGGAGTGGGCTCCCATGTCGGCAAATTGAACTGGGAAGGGGGGGGACTGAAGAAAATTTGGATTGGGTCCCCCATTGGCAAAGAAAGACTGTTGGGGGGTGCATGATGCCGAGGGGGATTAGGCATCCTCTTGGCACACATCAGAAATTCAGGGGTTGAGACTTTATGCTGATGGGGAGTGGGCTCCCTGTCAGCAAATGAAGTGGGTCAGGGGCATGCCGACACGGGGATTGGGCACCTCCATTGGCTCTGAGACAGCCGCATAGAGCCACCATGTTTCTGGTAATGTTACACCAGGCAAGGTACCGCCCTGCAATGATGGGTCGCTCCCTCATTGTAGCAGAATTGCTGATGCTGCAATGATGAGGTGGACCCTCATTGCAGTGGCCAAATTATTTCAGCTTGGTGGCACTTCTGCAGAATCAGTGTCATCAGGACACTGGGCCTGCATTGGGTGCACACCGCCAAGCCCACAAATGCAGTGCTGGCATTGGCCGCCACACTGTTGCACCTCCACAACCCGCTTCTCTCCTAAGCTGCCGAATAATGTTTCTTGTGCATGTGCGCAAGCAAACATAAAAATGAATGCAAACAAAAAAGCATAGCACAACTAAAAGATGAATGCAAACAAAAAAGCATAGCACAACTAAAAGATGAATGCAAACAAAAAAGAATAGCAAAAAAAAAAGAGAAATGAAAGCAAAATGTGAATCAAGAATCCAAGAGTTGGCTGGTACCTCAAAAGAGTAATTGCAAATGAATGCATCCTGCGCCAGGTATTCCATGGTGTCCATTGGCAACCTCCACACTTATCTAATCATTTGCCAAGGACACATTACTTGCCAAAGAGTTACTAGTATGCAGAGCCCATATGTTCCTGTCCCAAGCCAGTTATTTCCTGCTGCCCAGTGGCACACACCCTCCTCCACCCCATCTCCATGCCAAGCAATTCCTAGTGCCCACTGGTATCCTCTTACCATATGTCCAATCTGCATCAACCATTCAAGGCATTCCCAGTAGCACCACTTCCCTCTTTTTATCATCTACCAAGCATTCACTAGGGTCCTAGGGCTACTCCTTCACCCAACTCCATGCCAAGCACACCATTGTGTATGGTATAAGTCCCTTCCCTAACCTCATCCAGGATCAAGCAATCCCTGATGTCCAGTGGAGCTACCATCACTTACCCTACACCATGTGAAGCATTTCATGGTTTTCAGTAGCACCTCCTACCTCTCCCATCTTACATCAAGAACTCCCTGGTGTCTACTGGCACCCCTTCCCTTCCCCTTCCCCATGCTATAAACTCTTAGGTACCTGGTAGCACCCCCTCATTCACCCCTTCTCATTCAGTGTTAAACACTCCCTAGTATCCAGTGGCACCCCTTTCATGCCAAACATTCCCTGGCCCTGGTGTCCATTGACAATCCTCCCTCCCTCATCCCATTTCATTCAAAACATTCCCTGCTGTCCAGTAGCCCTTCCTACCTTTCCCCATCCCATACCAAACCCTTTCTGGTATCCAATGGCCACTCCCTTACTCAGGCCCATGCCAAGCATTCCCAGGTATCCAGTTGCACACTCATGCTCACCCTGTCCCATGCCAAGTGGTCTCTAATGTCCAGTGGCACCCCTCCTTCACCGCATCCTATACCAAGGACACCCTGGTGTGTGGAATGTCATTCCATCACCCCAAGCACATCCAGTGCCTCTTTCCATATTATATGCAAACACTACTTGGTGTCTAGTGACTCCCTCCATCTTACACACAATGGCCGCAATTCATGAACAGGTGGAATTCCACACAAAATGTGCGTAACCCACCCACGCAGTTCCACACCTGTGAATAGGTGTGCAGTGGCCAGCATTTGCTATCACCAGCCACTGCACACCTTCTGTTCACAGACCCTCCCCCTGGCATGCTAGTGCATGGGGGCAGACCGGAGGACACAGGCGGGCAGCCAATGGGATACTTGTACCCTGTCCGCTAGTGGATACCCCGTGGTGTGGGGGTCTCTGGTAGCAACTTACTGGGTCCATGAAGGGACGTGGGGTGAGTGCTCAGGTGGCCACCTTAGTCCCCCCTCTGTTCCATGGGGCTGGTGTCACTGTGAGGGGACCAGCACTGCTTTCCCACTGCCAATGGTGGCACTGGGGGGGGTGCAGCGGCTATGCCTGCATCCCCCTGGTATTGAGGATGCAGACCAGAATGGCGCATAGTGCGATTGTGAATGGGCACCATGGGTGGTGCCCCTGGCATGCCCCCATCCCACCCTTAGTGCGGTGCCCTGTGGCCAGCCAGGGATCACTTGCACAGGGTACTAATGCACCCATTAGTGAATGCTGTGGAGTACATAGGCACTACCGCAGGCACCCGTGTTGGGAATGCCTACATGCTTGCCCTAGCACACCACATTGGCATTGATGAATCACAGCCAATATGTTGGAACAGCCAAACAATTCTTTTCACACATGATATTCCTCGCTTGGGCAGACTCGACAGACCACAGGTCACCTTCTACCTTCATCTTCTATGTTTCTATGTTTCTATATTCAAACACTCTTCCCATATGGTTCTGTTTTACACATGAAGCTTTGACACACATGACAGCTATCAAATATGTCATTACAATCAGTCATACAAAAAAAGACCAAAGAAAAATACACTGCAAAGATCTGAATTTGTTCTCACATAGACCAGAAGTGCCAGCCACCAGTGCTTTTTTTTGCAGTGCATAAAGTATTAGTGAAGTCTGCACTCACTTAATGACTGACTGACAAACACACACACTCACTGACAACCCAATAAATTGTTGACTGACCCGCTCACTCAATAACCAGCTGACCATAGAAACATAGAAACATAGAAGTTGACAGCAGCTAAGGACCATAAGGCCCATCCAGTCAGCCCATTTCTTTTTCTACTGTATGAATGTGCCATCGGCCTTTGCTCTGTCAATGACCTATCTATTCATACTCGATCTGTATTGCTCCCTTATGCCTGTCCCATGCCTGTTTGAAGCCCTGCACTGTATTCATATCCACCACTTCCTGCGGTAGGCTGTTCCATGCATCCACCACCCTTTCTGTGAAAAAGAACTTCCTCACATTACCCCTTAATCAGCCTCCCTCTAATCTCATGCTGTGTCCTCTTGTCCTGCTATTTTTCTTACATTGAAACATGTTAGACTCGTTCACCTTGTTAATGCCCTTAAGATGTTTGAATGTTTTGATTATATCACCTTTCTCATTCCTTTGCTCCAGGGTATACATATTGAGCTCTGTTAATCTGTCCTCATATGTTTTCTGATGCAGTCCCTGCACTATTTTGGTTCCCCTTCTCTGGACTGCCTCCATTTTGTTAATGTCCTTATGGGCACGGGCCATTACTGCGAGTTATAAAACTGCGCAGCAATGTATCGTGCTGTAAAATCAGCAGATACATTGCTGGTGCACAGATACAATGCCCGAAAACTATTTCGGCGACAAGGACTTGTGTCTCTTTTGTTTTTTGCAAGGGGGCTTTGCCCACTGTGCCCCCCAAACCCTCCCCCATAAAAATAATCAACTCCGGTAGGGGGGTGGGGAGAAACACCGGCACGGGGAAAAAAACTATCACCGCACAGATGCAGTTTCCAAAATGTCTGGGACCGGGACTCGAGCCCAGTCCAGACACACAGCATCATCCTGTAGTGCTGCAGGGCATTCCACTGAGCCACGGCTGCAGCTTGGCAGACCACCTTCCCAATGGAAGTTTTAACTTATAGGTCACTCCTTCTCCTCAACCATGCACGATACGGTACAAAACCGCGTGCACTATACATGTACGTGGGTTTTTTTACTCTATCACGCTAGTGCACTATGTGATGTTCTCTGTGCGGTATTCCTTGCGTGGTTCTATCAGCGACATATTGACCTGGTAGAGTTCTTGTGCAGGTGCGGCCTCCAGTACTGCATGCTGTACTCCAGATGGGGCCTAACCAGTGTCTTGTAAAGAAGGATTATTACCTCCCCTCTTACGACTTGTGATACCCCTACTAATACACCCCAACATCCCTCTAGCCTTACCTACTGCTTTAGTGATCTGCTTGGATGATTTCAGGTCATCTGTGATGATGATGCCCAAGTCTCTTTCTTCTCTTGTGCTTGCCAGCAACTCCCCTCCCAACCTATAGTTAACTTCATGGTTTCTCTTCCCTATGTGCATGATCTTGCACTTCTTTGCGTTAAACCCCAGTTGCCACTCTTTAGACTATTTTGCCAGTTTATCCAGATCTCTTCTCATTCTGCCCACCACATCTGGATCATCTACTCTGTTGCAGATCTTGGTGTCATCTGCAAACAGACAAACCTTAAACTCCAATCCATCTGCAATGTCACTGATGAAGATATTGAAGAGGACTGGTCCCAGGACTGATCCCTGAGGTACCCCACTTGTGACTTGCATCTCTTCTGACTGTATAAGATTTACCACCACTCTCTGTTTTCTGCCCGCCAACCAGTTTGCCAACCAGTTGACCAACCTCTGACCCACCCCGAGTCTAATCAGCTTATTAATCAATCTTCTATGTGGAATAATATCAAAAGCTTTGCTGAAATCAAGGTAGGTGACATCAACTGCACCCCCTTGGTCCACCAGTCTGGTAACCCAGTCAAAGAAATCTATGAGATTAGTTTGACAGGACCTTCCTGTTGTAAACCCATGCTGTCTTGGATCCTGTGCTCCTATGGATTCCAGGTGTTGCACTATCCTTTCCTTAAAGAGTGCCTCCATAATCTTGCCCACTACTGAGGTAACATTGACTGTCTATCGTTCCCTGCCTCCTCCCTGCTGCCACTCTTGTGGAGCAGGATCACATGAGCCCTTCTCCAGTCTTCTGGGACCTCTCCTGTGCTCAGAGACTCACTAAACAGTTCTGATAATGGCTCTGCTATGTCCACCCTTAGCTCCTTTAGTACCCTGGGATGTATGCCATGAGGTCCTATTGCCTTGCGACCCTGGGCTTAGTGAGCTCTTGTAGGACCCTTTCTTTTGTGAAGGGACTTGTGCACACCTCCCTCCCCATGTCCATGGTGCTGAGCTGTGGGCTCTGCCCTACCTTCTCCTCAGTAAATACTGAGTAGAAGTATCTATTTAGGATAGATGCTTTTCCTTGGTCCTCCTCCACACCCCTCCCCTTATCCCCTTTGATCTTAGCAATACCCCCTCTGGACTTTCTCCTTTCACTAATGTATCTATAGAAAGTCTTGTCCCCTTCATTTACTGTTTGTGCTAGTGTTTCCTCAGTTTAGGCCTTTGCCTGCCTTACTGCCTTCCCTGCTTTCCTTAGGGAAGTTTGGTATGCCTGCCTATCTTCATCCGGCTGCATTCTCTTATATTTCCTGAAGGCCAACCTTTTGGCTCTGATCTTTTCTGCTACTGATTTTGAGAACCAAAGTGGTTTCCTCCTTCTTTTGTTCTTGCTTTTCTCCCTAACACCATGGGATGTTGCTTCAAGTATTGCATCCTTAATGCTTGCCCACTTTGCCTGTACCCCCTCACCTGTATTTCTTCTTGCCAGGGCTAGCTTAACTCTGTTGGCCATCTTATCAAAGTCAGCTCCTCTGAAGTCCCATATTTTTGCATTGGAATGGGATGATTTAGTTCTAGTGGCCAAATTGAACCACACCATGTGATGGTCACTAGCCCTCAGATGACCTTCTACCTGGAGATCTGTGATCCTTTCCCCATTAGTCAGTACTAGATCCAGGATAGCCCTGTCTCTTGTGGATTGTTGTACCAGTTGTTTGAGGCCCTCCCTCTGCAGGGAATCCACTATGTGTCTAGTTCTGGCGGATGTTCCTGCTGGTATTGACCAATCTGTATCTGGCATGTTGAAGTATCCCATTATCAGAACCTCCCCTTCAGCTGTCATGTTTTGTATATCTTCTAACAGTAATGTGTCTATGTCCTCCCTCTGGTCCAGAGGCCTGTAGACAACCCCAGTTCATATGGCTGTCCCATTTCCTGTTTCCAGGGTGACCCACAGTTCTTCTGGCTCCTTATGTGTATTCTGAATTTCTGTAGCTTTGATATTTTCATTGACATCAAGGCCCCCTCCCCGACTTTTTGCACCTTGGTCTTTTCTGAACAGTACATAGCTGGTACTGAAGTCTCCCAAGTGTGGTTACTGGTGAACCATGCCTCGCTGATGGCTACTGTGTCCAGTTTAGCCTCTGTCATTGTTGCCTCCAGGTCTGGTATCTTGTTTCCCAGACTGTGGGCTTTTGTGCATGTGATTTTCCATTGGCCAGATTTCAGTGCGTTAGTTGTTGGGCGAGGTCCGGCGTTCCCCTTCGTGTCGTATGGGGAGCTAGACCTTTTTCCTCATCTGGTGATGCAAATGAACTTCAAACATGCTGAACTCCTGTTTGATCAGTAGCTGAGGGGGGAGGGGTGTTCTTCCCTTTCAATGTATCGGGTGCTGCACCCACTCACACACTCAGCCACTGATTGATCTAGTCACTAAGGCACTGACATCCCATTCACTTAGTCATAGACTGACCAACTCATACACGCAGTCACAAACTGACCACTTACACACTCAGTCACAGACCAATCCATTCACATACTTATTCACTGACCGACTCACTCACTCACTCACTCACTCACTCATTCACTTTCCTACTCTTAGCCCAGGCAAGTATATAGTACCACATTCAACCACAGTTAGAAATGGTAGAACATGCTTTGACTGTGGTTGCTTATCACCGTAGTAAACAATTGTCAGCCTAGCTTTGTAATGACATGGTCCACAATGGTCATCACAGAATGCTATTAAATGATGATTGACCATGCTGACGGCTGATGTCACTTCTAAGTTCTCATTACCTGGCAGCTGAAAAGGGAGCAGACAAGCAGCTATGAAAGCAAGAAATGATGTGATATACTTGCCTGCATCGGGGGGGGCAGTACATTCAAGTACATTTCAAGGGCGTCCCACATTTTAGTGCAGAAAAGTTTACAGATACAGCTTCCTATACATTAATATTTTACATTGCGCCACCCCCATTTTAAAGTACACTCCCTCCTCTCATTTTAAACATACTTCACTTCATTCCCTCCACTACATTTTAAATACACTGTACATTTATAGTGCCCCAGAGTTCCTGGTGCCCTCCAAAAATGGGCATCTAGGCACTCCAGGGCTGGCTAGGGGGTTAGTTGTGCCTTGGGTAGGAAGATGCCCCTATTTTGTGCCCCAGCATTAGGTGCTACAGTCATAGGTGCACCTAGGTTAGGTACCCCCCCTCAGAAATGCATTGCCTTAGCTTGGCTGTGTTTTAAAATGTTTAATTTCTGCTTGTTTTCCCTGCCTGCAGATTTGTACAGACCGCCCCAGTTGCCTCGCACCGGGAACCTGCTCTTGTGAGTTCCGGTCACGAGGGCAGGCAGGCAGGAAAAGGCTTGTGAGGATTCCAAGGTGGAATTCTCAACCCGTTTGAATGGCAACAACTATTCAGTTCATCGTTTGAGTGAAAGAGAGCAGCAGCATCGAGTGAGGGGCATGGTCAGCTGGCTGGGGCAGAGCCTATAGGCAGGAACTTACATCAAGTTCTTGTGTCGCTCCTGAGTTCTGGCCTGTCCAGCAGGTCAGCAGCTCCTTCTCCTTCTCCTTGCTCCCCAGTAGTTGACCCAGGTCTGTTGTGGTGATGTAGTCCTGTTGAGAGGGGTGGTGGCAGCAGCAAAAGGCCAGCCTCTCCATCATGAACAGCAGCTAGCAAAAGTCAGAGGAGATGAGTGGGAGGAGGTGGGTCCAGGCCGCCCAAGTTTCCCATCCAGCAATCCCAGCCCTGAAGGAAGTGGGCAGCAGGGTGAATGGCAGCAGTACTGCAGTCGTGTACTGGCCACCGTTCATTAAACCAAAGACTTTTTTGTTATGAAAAAAAAAAAACTCTGGGTGCTTTCAGGCTCCAGCAGCAAAAGCAATGTCTGGGCAGAGTAAGGTCCCAGAAATGGACCGCCCACGGGGCTGTGTTGGGTAGAAGGCGCCATTGAGCCAATGAACAGTGGGGTTGGGAAAGACCCCAGGAATGGGCCACTCACAGGGCGGAGTTGAAGGAAGGTTGTGTTGAGCCAGGGACTGAGGGAGCAGGCAAGGCCCCCGTCATGGAACCCCTCCACTGGGAAAAGATAAAAGGGAAGCCCCATAGACAGTAAGAGAAAGGGCAAGAATTATTTAAATGATATGCTGAATGTAGATAATTGTCATGAAAGCCAGATTTAAAGGGGAAATGCAACAGAGACAGGATTTAAAGGGGCAATGCACCCCACTAATGAACTGCGTGATAGAACTGTACAGAAATGACTAATTGTGATGTTTTGAAGCCCCTGTAATAGTATTGTCTACTGTCCCAGTGTCTGGGTGCCATCAGGAGATGGCCACCAAGAAACAGTGCCTCTGTGTTGAACTGTCTAAACCAAAAATTCCTCTAAGAAACTGTGTGAAGCTTTGGGCCCCTAGGGTGAACTGTGGTATCCCAATATGTATGCGCCCCCTAGAGACTGTCTAAATGCTCCTGAACTGTGCTATGTAACCTGTAGTTGCCTGAACTGAGTGCAGGTAGTGCACAGATGCTGTGCCAGAAAGAATGACCACCACAAGGTTTTCATCAAATGCTTTTATTTTGCTGCCACCTCTGCCCATGTGTGGCCCCAGTGGGTCCCAGACCTGTTCTATTATGCAGTTCATTAGTGGGGTGCATTACCCCTTTAAATCCTGTCTCTGTTGCATTTCCCCTTTAAATTTGGCTTTCATGGCAATTATCCACATTCAGCATATCATTTAAATAATTCTTGCCCCTTCTCTTACTGTCTATGGGGCTTCCCTTTTATCTTTGCCCACACCTACTGTGCATTGGCTCAATGGAGCCTTCTGTCCAACTTGGTCCTGTGGGCAGTCCATTTCCAGGGCCTTACTTGGCCCAGACATAGTTGTTGTTGCCGGCACCTGAAAGCACCCAGAGCTTTTTTTATTTATTAAAAAAAAACAAAAAAAACAGTCTTTGGTTTAATGGATGGTGGCCAGCACCTGACTGCAGTGCTGCTGCTACTCACCCTGCCACCCACTTCCTTCAGGGCTGGGATTGCTGGAAGGGCAACGTGGAAGGTCTGGACTCACCTCCTCCCACTCATCTCCTCTGACTTTTGCTGGCTGCTGCTGATGCACTCTCGACAGGACTACATCACTGCCACAGATGACAGACCTGGGTCAACTGCTGGGGAGCAAGGAGGAGCCATTGACCTGTTGGACTGGCCGGGACTCAGGAGAGATGCAGGAACTTAAGGTAAGTACCTCCCTATAGGCTCTACCCCGGCCAGCTAATCACTCATCCTCACTTGATGCTGCTGCTCCCTTTCACTCCCATGATGAACTGAATCGTTGTAGCCATTTAAACAGGTTGAGGATTCTGTCCTGGAATCTTCCTGAACCCTTTCCTGCCTGCCTGCCTGCCCTCTTGACCGGAACTCATGAGAGCAGGTTCCCGGTGCGAGGCAGCTGGGGGGGGGGGGTCTGTACAAATCTGCAAGCAGGGAAGACAAGCAGAAATTAAACATTTTAAAACACAGCCAAGCTGAGGCTTTGCATTTCTTGGGGAGGGGTACGTAAAGAGGCAGTATAGTGCAGTTGGTTAAGGATCTGAGCTGCAGATATGGAAATCTGGGTTTGAATCCCACAGCTGCCTAAGTGCATACTGTGTGATCCTGAGCAAGTCACTTAACTTCCTTGTGCTCCCAGGTCACATCTGGAAACAAGCTTCAGTTTAGTGTGCTACTCCTGGTTAAACAATGTTTCCTTTCCCTTCCCTTCCCTTCCCTAACCTTGGTGCACCTATGACTATGACACCTAATGCTGGGGCAACAAAACAGGGACACCTTCCTCCCCAGGGCACAACAAACCCTCTAGCCAGCCCTGGAGCACCTGGATGCCCATTTTTGGAGGGCACCAGGAACTCTGGGGCACTACAAATGTACAGTATATTTAAAATGTAGTGGAGGGAATGGAGTGAAGTACGTTTAAAATGAGAGGAGGGAGTGGACTTTAAAATGGGGGTAGTGCAATGTAAAATATTTAATGTGTAGGAGAATGTACCTGTAAACTTTTCTGCACTAAAATGTGGGACACCTTTGAAATGTACTTGAATGTACTGCGCCCCCCCCCATGCAGGCAAGCATATCAGGTCATCTCTTGCTTTTACAGCTGCTTGTCTGCCCCCTTTCCTGCTGCCAGGTAATGAGAACTTAGATGGGACATCAGCCGTCAGCATGGTCAATCATCATTTAATAATATTCTGTGATGACCATTGTGGACCATGCCATTACAAAGTTAGGCTGACAATTGTTAACTATGATGATCAGCAACCACAGTCAAAGCATGTTCTACCATTTCTAACTGTGGTTGAGTGTGGTACCATATACTGTACTTGCCTGGGTTATTACTGAGAGTAGGAAAGTGAGTAAGTGAGTCGGTCAGTGAGTCAGTGAGTCAGTGACTCAGTCAGTCAGTGAATAAGTATGTGAATGGATCGGTCTGTGACTGGGCATATGAGTGGGTCACTTTGTAACTATGTGTGGGATGTCAGTGCCTGAGTGAGTGGATCAGTCAGTAACTGAGTGTGTGAGTGGGTCAGCTTGTTATTGAGTGAGTGGGTCAGTCAACAATTTATTGGGTTGTCAGTGAGTGTGTGTGTTGGTCAGTCAGTCATTAAGTGAGTGCAGACTTCACTGATACTTTATACACTGCAAGAAAAAGCACTGGTGGCTGGAACTTCTGGTCTATGCAAGAACAATGTTCAAATCTTTGCAGTGTATTTTTCTTTGGTCTATTTTTGTATGACTGATTGTTATGACATGTTTGATAGCTGTCCTGAGTGTCAAAGGTTCCTGTGTGTCAAAGGTTCATGTGTAAGACAGAACCATATGGTAATGGTGTTTGAATATAGAAATGTAGAAACATAGAAGATGATGGCAGAAGGGGACCTGTGGCCCGTCAAGCTTGTCCAAGTGAGGAACATCATGTGTGAAAAAATTCTTTGGCTGTGCCAACATACTGGCTGTGATTCACCAATGCCTACATGGTGTGCAAGAGCAGCGCAGAGGCATTCCCAACACCGAATGCCATGCAGTGATGCCCTTCGCACCTCCCATGGCATTCACTAATGGGTGCATTAGTACCCTGTGCAAGTGATCCCCAGCTGGCTGTGGGGCACCACACTATGGGTGGGATGGGGGCATGCCAGGGGGCATCATCCATTGTGCCCATTCACAATTGCACTATGCGCCATTCTGGGCTACTTCCTCAATGCCTGGGGGACACAAGCATAGCTGTTGCACCTCCCCTCACAGTGCCACCATTGGCAGTGGCAAAGCATTGCTGGTCCCCTCACAATGCCACCAGCACCATAGAACAGAAGAAGGGCTGAGGTGGTCACCCAGGCACTGGCCCCGTGTCCCTGCATGGACCCAGTACATTGCTACCAGAGACCCCCACACCTCGGGGGATCCATTAGCAGACCGGGTAGGAGCATCCCATTGGCTGCCCGCCTGTGTCCACCAGTCTGCCCCATGCATTGGCATGCTGGGGGAGGGTCTGTGAACAGGAGGTGTGCTGTAGCCATGATCACAAATACTGGCCACCGCACACCTGTTCACAGGTATGGAATTGCTTGGGCAGGTTATGCATGTTTCTCGTGGGAAATCTACCCATTCGTGAATCATGGCTATCGTGTGTAAGATGGAGGGATCCACTAGACACCAAGTAGTGCCTACCATAGAACATGATGAGGGGTACTGGATGTGCTCGGGGGATGGAATGATATTCTGCATACCAGGGTGTCCTTGGCATAGGATGCGGTGAGAGAGGGGTGCCAGTGGACATTAGAGACCACTTGGCATGGGACAGGGTGAGCATGAGTGTGCAACTGGATACATGGGAATGCTTGGCATGGGTCTGAGTAAGGGAGTGGCCATTGGATACCAGAAAAGGTTTGGCATGGGATGAGGAAAGGTAGGAAGTGCTACTGGACAGCAGGGAATGTTTTGAATGGAATGGGATGAGGGATGGAGGAGTGCCAATGGACAACAGGACCAGGGAGTGTTGGGCATGAAAGGGGGTGCCACTGGATACTAGGGAGTGCTTAACACTGAATGAAAGGGGGGAGGGGTGCCACCAGGTACCTAAGAGTTCATAGCATGGGGAAGGGGAAGGGAAGGGGTGCCAGCAGACACAAAGGAGTTCTTGGTGCAGGATGGGGGAGGGAGGAGGTGCCATTGAAAACCATGAACTGCTTCACATGGCATAGGGTAAGTGATGGTAGCATCACTGGACATAGTGAATGCTTGGCAGATGATAGAAAGGGGGAAGTGGTGCTACTGGGCATGTACTGAATGGTTGATACAGATTGGACATGTGGTAAGAGGATACCAGTGAGCACTAGGAATTGCTTGGCATCGAGATGGGGTAGAGGAGGATGTGTGCCGCTGGGCAGCAGGAAATATCTGGCTTGGGACAGGAACTTATGGCCTCTGCACACTAGTAACTCCTTGGCAAGTAATGTGTCCTTGGCAAGTGATGAGATAAGTGTGGAGGGTGACAATGGACACCATGGAATACCTGGTGCTGGATGCATTCATTAGCAATTACTCTTTTGGAGAAGCTATTTGAGGTACCAACCAACTCTTAGATTCTTGATTCACATTTTGCTTGCATTTATCTTTTTTTGCGCTGTGTTTTTTTGTTTGCATTCATCTTTTAGTTGTGCCATTATTTTTTGTTTGCAGTTGTCTTTTAGTTTTGCTATGTTTTTTTCACTTGCATTCATCTTTTAGTTGTGCTATGCTTTTGTGTTTGCATTCACTTTTTGTTGTGCTACATTAAATTTGTTTGCATTCATGTTTAGTTGTGTTAATATATTTTTTAACTTCATGATTTTTAGATGGAATTCACTGTTCTGTGTTGCATTTGTCATTTCTTTTGGTTGGGTGTTACATGTGGTTTTGCTGCGTTATATTATTTTTGTAGCAATACACTTTACATTTGGTTTTATTGCTTTACATTTTTTTGTTTGCATTTTATTTGCTGGTTGTTGCTTTACTTGTTTGATTTCCTTTCACTTTTTTGGTTTGTGTTTTGCACTTGAGGGCCACCGTATAAATAATTCTTTTCTGTTTTATAGGGGAATGTATGCCATGAATATTTCAAGTGGTCGCCATCACAATGAGAGGAATTATATTAGCCATAAATTATTTAATCATATGCAGGCTTCTAATACAAGCTATGCCCCTAAATATACTATTTGCTAAGCATAGTAGATTTATTTCTTAAATATTGTCTAATTCTTTATTCACCACTGTGTCCACCCTTACCCCAGTGCTAAAAAAATGTTAAGTACTTGTATAGTATCCATCTGCAGGATACTAGGTTGCACTGGTCTTCCCTTCCAGTTGATGCAAATAAGGAAGATGTCTCTATCCCTTCCCTGCCATAATTTGTCTTATTTTAGCATAACTTTACAAATTATTACTTACATTTGCCTCAATACGTCAAATAAATAGCCCAGGGATGTTGTTTATCTCTCACCCCCATCAAAGCCAGAAGTGTTTCTTAGGCTATGAAACAAATCCTCTAAATCCTCCGTTACTACAGTTCATTTATGATTAACGTCATTGCAAATTTTTAACCTGAAAAAAAAAAATTGAGTCATACATATATGTAAATCAGATACAGCTTGTTCAGGTGTATCATAAATCAGAGTTTGTCCTTTTAACTCTCAGGCTTGCAGGATGCAAACAAGTAATCCTAATATGTGTATTGTTCTTACATTTGAACATTTATTCCTGTCTTGCATAGTTTCATATGGTAAGTCATGGAATATTGTAATAGTTGCACCATCCATTTCTATTCTCTTTTTTTTAATAAACCGCTTGCATAATGTAATTTTTGTCTGTGGTTCTTATAAACGTTGCTACCATTGCTCCAGGTGGTAGCCCATCTTCCTGTTGTTTTCATAATGATCTGTGAGCTCTCTCTTGCTCAATTAGTTCCATGTCTGATAGAGTCTGTAAAAATGGAGAAAATCTTCTGTATTGTTTGAGCAATAGGCATTTTGTGATCCCACTGCTCAGGTACTACAGCTATTCAGATATTTTTCCTCCTGGCTCTAAATTCATAATCCACTATTTTGTTTTTTATCTCTTCTATGTTGCTTTCCTGCTCTTTATTTATTCCATGAGTTACTGTCACGTTGTCTTCTAATTTTGAAATTCTCCTTTCTGCTTCTCCAGTTCTTTGTATCACATCATCGTCTTTAGCTGCCAACTGTGTGATTTTTCTGTTCAATGAACCCTATATTCAAAAGTCCCAGGCTGCATCATGCAAGTGCCTGCGCCACACTACTGAGATGCGCCAGCAAAAAATAATAGTATATTCAGAAGATGCACCATAAGATGTGATCACTCACGTCCAGCTGAATATCCCGAACATGTGCGATCACACAGTGGGAGATGCATGGCATGGCATGGCAGGTGACCTGAGCCCTATGCGGAGCATGGGGAAATGTGCAATAGGCGGCCACATGCATGGTGCGCAAAATTGCAATATTAAGCCGGACTATGCAAATGGCCTCATTACACATTCTGAGCCCATTCCCCACATGTGCAGCTCATTACTGGAATGCATCCAGGTCATTTGCATACTCCAGGCATGCACAGTACCAGCTATGCAGGGCTGCCGCACCACTCCACAAAGGTGAACAGGAGGTGCTGCAGCCTAGCAGGCAGGTGTGATGGAATGTTTGTGTGGGAGTGGGTGGACTGCATTGGCCTGGGTACAGTGCTATTACTCATAGCCATGTACAGGGTTGGACTGGGGTACAGGGAGCCCACTTGGACAGTGGCCACAGGGGCCCACCTGGACTTGCAACAGGGGAGGGCACAGGGTGACACAGTCTGATCGGTATACTACATTAATGTGATAAACCAGCTCTGTATGCAGCATACAGTCACCTGCAGTGCCTCACACCACCCCCCCGTATGAGAAGGTCATGGTGATAACTGCAAGGAATGGCAGTGTGCAGAGGGTGACCAGGTACCAGTGTGGGCAGGTCCCACCTGTGTGCACCTATGGTGTACCACCGTGGGTGTGTGCCACATGTCAGCCTCTGGTCCATGCCAGGCTGCCACTTGTACCACCAGACTACCTGGGCACCATTGCCCCAGACGTCACCCTGGGTGCATGCCACCACCAGGTGGCACCCTGCAGGCATTGTACATTGTACCAACATTGTACCTTTAGATTCTTGAGTAGAGTAACCTTCAGCAGATGCTGATGCCATCTGCTCTTTCTCTATGTTCATCTTGTTTGGGATTTTGGTCTGCTGGCCCTTCCTTTAGATTATAGCCTTTGTGGTTCTGATTTAACTGACCCTCTGAAATCTCCCACTTGCCTTCTGTATTCAGAAATGTCCGAGTCTCCTCTACTACTTCTGCTTATTCTGGTAATGTTGCTCATGTCTGCTGCTGCTGAGAATTTGATTGCTTTTGCTTCAGTCCAGCATTTTCCTGAACTCCATTGTCCGTGTACTCAACTAGTTGCAGCGCCATTTTATCCGATGGGGAGACTTTCTTCTACTTTTGAGAGTACTATCCAACTCAATATCGACAACTCCAGTGTTTTCCACCGACTTCTGTTGCTGTGCACTTCTAAGATTCAGCATCTCTGGAGTTTGAAGGGGGCTCAACAGAGGATTCAGTGTTACAAAATGAGATTGCCGAAGGTCAGATTCATCTTGTTCTGTGATTGCCTTCTCTTCGGCTTTTTGGGAGGTTGTTTCTACATTATTTTCTTTCTCTTCTTTCTTCTTAAATAAACCAGTCACCAAGGAATTTAACATAGAAACATAGAAGTTGTCGGCAGATAAGGACCTTTTGGCCCACTTAGTATGCCCATCTTTCCCTGCCTACTGTGCCACCACAGACTGTACTCGATCTCCGGTCATCTCCTCTCCTTGCCTTACTACCAAGATCCCCTTGTATCTGTCCCATGCATGCTTGAATCCTATCACCGTTTTGGTACCCACTACCTCCGCTGGAAGGCTGTTCCAGGCATCCACCACCCTCTCTGTGAAGTATTTCTTCACATTTCCTTTGATCCTCCCCTTCTCCAGCTTCATAGCATGATCCCTTGTCCTCGACCTTCTTTTTCTATGGAAAATGCTACCTTTCTGTACCTTATTAATACCTGTTAGGTATTTAAATGTTTCTAACATATCCCCCCCTTTCCTGCCTCTCCTCCAGAGGGTACATATTCAGTTCCTTGAGTCTCTCCTCATAGAGTTTTGATGCGGGCCATGCACCGTGTTGGTAGCCCTCCTTTGTACCATCTCCACATTTTCAATGTCCTTCCAGAGGTGGGGCCTCCGGAACTGGACACAGTAATCAAGGTGGGGTCTTACTAGTGATCTGTACAGGGATAATATTACCTCCTTCTTCCTACTGGTGATACCCCCCATGCACCCATGCATCCTGCTAGCTTTCCCCACTGCTGTATCACACTGCTTGGCTACCTCCAGGGCATCTGAAATAATGATTCCAGGTCCCTTTCCTGTTTGGTGGTTGCCAGTACTTCCCCTCCCAATTGGTACATAGCCCCTGGGTTTCTATGCCCCAAGTGCATGATTTTGCACCTTTTTGCATTGAAATCCAGTTACCAAACCCTTGACCATTCTTCCAACTTTTTCAAATCATTCCTCACCCCCCACCCCTGGTGTGTCTACTATGGTGCAGATTTTTATGTCATTCATTAACAGGCATACTTTCCCTTATAGCCCTTCTGCAATGTTGCTAATAAAGACATTGAAGAGGACAGGGCCTACTACAGAGCCCTGAGGCACCCCACTGGTCACCATGCCTTCTCCAGAGATGGACACCATTTTCCACCACCCTCTGACTCCTGTAGCTTAACCAACGTCTTACCCAGTTTATAACTTTTTGACCTACTCCCAAACAGACCAGTTTATTCACCAGTCTTCTGTGTGGAACAGTGTTAAAGGCCTTACTGAAATCCAGGTAGGCCACATCTACCGCTTCCCCCGATCCACTACCCTGGTCACCCAGTCAAAGAACTCAATCAGGTTTGTCTGGCAAGACCTCCCCCCTATGAAACCATGTTGCCTTGGATCCTATAATCCACTGGTTACAAGGTATTCCACTATTCTTTCCTTCAGTAGTGTTTCCATTACTTTGCCCACTACCAAAGTCAGGCTGACAGGTGTGTAATTTCCTGCCTCCTCCTCCTTGTTCCCACTTTTGTGAAGTGGGATCACATTTTAGGGTTACAGGATATGGTGATGTTCTTTTTGGAGCTCTTGATCTTTGCAATGTTTCAGACATGTTGTGCCATGGGGGGGAGGAGGAGGAAGAATCATGGCCCTCAAGGATGTACGCCCTCAGTCCATACCTGCAGCACTTAAATAACAAATGGCTGCAGAGCCTTTTAACTCATACACGTGGGAGTAACACAATACACTGCAATCACTTTCATCCTTCACTGGGCTTAACATATGATTATCTGAGGCAAAGAACTAGTTTTTTATACTCCCATTCAACTTCAAGGGAGAATTCAGGCAAGAGCCTCCCTGCAGCAACTGACTCCTCTCCCCTCACTGGTGCCATCTGTCATTTCTCATGTTCTTCCAAAGTCTTGTCACACACAGTCAATTTTGCTTGTATGCACATGCTCGGAGAATCCAGAATTTGTGAATAAAACTCAAATTGCATTAATCTGAAACTGGATAGTCAGAGGAGGAGTATAGCATGTATAACATGTGGAGCAACTAGATAATTTGCACCAATGCTAAAATGTTAGGATTTTGTTAACATTTTGTTTGTTTTTAATTACAAATCAATTTCCAAAGTTTAAAAACATAAAAGCATTAAAATCATTAACAGCATTTAAAATATTTAGTTTATTTTTCTTCTAAAAAGTCTGTGATTGTGCTCTGCTAGAGATTATTTGCACCAGTGATTCCAGCCTGTGTTCAAACGTATAAAACCACACAGAGTCATTCTGGCCTCTTGCTTCAGCATACTGCTATATGTTTCATAGCATTCCCCAAACCTCTTTTTTGTCAGTATCGGCAAGTCAGCGTCTCATTAATCATCATCTTCTTCATTGCCCAAACGGATTCCCACAACCAAATGATAAGACACCATACCAGAATATTGTGTATGAAAGGCTGCAGCTTTTACTCAAAGTTTTATAAAGTTAAAGTCACTGTAACATACATATCCAGTATCAGCTACACAAAAAATACAACAAGGACCACTGGGACAGCAAATTCATGTATGAACCAGTCAGCTTGTCCTTAGCCATGCATGGAAGGAACTCTATCCCATGAGGTCCAACAAACCCACCGCGGGTTGTATCTTTCCCCTGGTCAGTCCTTTCCCTTCTGGATTTTGGTAGTTCCACGCCTGCCGAGGGTTGCACTTTTCCACTGCCAGTTGTGGTTGCCCCTGCATTCTGGTACATGCCCCAATCCATGTGATAGCTCCATTTGCCAGGATGCGTACCTACTTGGGGTTGTTCATCAGCACTGAATGTCAGTCAACTCTGGTTGACCCCAGTCATCATCCAGAACACCTCTTTTTGTGGGTTTTATGTGCATTTCTGCCACTAACTCTGTGCATTCTTGCACAGTTACCCATTAATGCCCAAGGGGCTCTGTCCAGCAAGGTCCAAGATATGTTAACAGGCATCCAGTAATAGAGCATTAAAAATGTAATTTCCAGTTTCTGACAGGTGAACCCTATTAGCACCATACAGTGACTCACAGGCCTTAATAATATGATGATGCCTGATGATCTCCATGCTGCACAAGGTAGAAAAATTGGACACCTCCCTGTTTACTTCCCTGTGTGCTTTGTTGACAGTGGCCAGTCTGTGTGCCCCCGCCAGTGTAATTGTGGGATAATCCTTGACCATACTAAGACTATTGTGTGCAAAGGTTGTCTTAGATGGGTGAAACCCGTCTCGATCTTAGCAGTCAGCTTAGGGGCCCCATGACTGACCAGGTTGTTGCCAGCCGGGTGCAGTACCAAACCCACAGGGGGTTAAAGAGGAGTTCCAAAGCCCACACCAAACCCTCAAGTTGGTCCCAGTGCATCCTCCCTTTTCCTGACAATTTCAAAATTGCTGCACGGAGGGGTGCTCCAAGCTGGGTGCTGTATGGTCGAGTTGTGGCCCTTGTGTGTGCCTCCCTGACATATGAATGCCTGAAAATACATATTATGAGGGCTGCGGATTGTGTGCCTAAGGAAAGAAGACAAATGCCATGAATACCAATGAGACAAATTACATTCATCTGACTCTGCTGCCTATCTATACCACCCAGGCACACCTGCCCCATACCAACTTTTGGGCTGTGGTCTTATATATACTTTGTAATCAGTGGATGCCTATCTGTCCACCCCCTTCATCTGTTCAGGATGCATTTCCAACCTGGCCACTTCAGTTGCACTCCTAATGCGGAATGAGTGGGTATTAAAATCTTTTGTATCTTTTCTTGCTAGCCATAGCCCTTTTATAAGGAGTGCTGTGAACAGCCTCCTGGTCGCTGGTTTACTGTCCCCATGAATGAACAGGTGTCCTTCTCCCTGAGGCCTGGCTGAAAAATAATTGCTGAGGTGCCGCAGATATCCCCAACCTCTGCCCTGTGTAGTGTAATAGGTCTGGGAGGGCCATATTGGTTGTTCTTTGATTTTCAGATGAGTATGCAAATCCTGTCTGGCTGGAGAGAGATATCCTTCATTTAGAGGTTACCTGCCCCCACAAACTGTGCTGATTGCATACAAGTGATGAGACCCTAAATGCCCCCAAAAATGCACATGAGTATGTGGCCCTGAAAAGCAGAGTTTCAAAGGATAAGCTGCACAATGTATCCAACCCCCTCAGCAATTCTGACAACTCCTTTGGGTCAATAGACTTTCTGTGGTCAGATGACTTGCCCTTCAAATGGCCCAACCTTCTACCATCTTTTTGGTGAGAAACATGTTTGTTGGGTCTGGATAGCTCATAGCTTTGGATATAAAGGCTATGCCTACCGATTGCATTCTAATTGCCTCTAGTGATTTTTCCTGGTGAATTAACTAGTGAACATAACTCTGGGCTTGGCGCTATGCTGGAACTGATACCTCACTAACCTGCCATCCTCAAAATGAGAAGAAGGCTTTGAAACTACTTGCATACCTCTTCCAAGCTGAGGGGGCAACAGAGAATTGCACCAAGTGTAGTGTTCTTGGGTCACCAGCTGCCAAGCCACCACTGGTATGTCTGTTGGTAAATAGTCTGCCTCTGGCACCAGCCATCAGAATATCTGGAACTGAAATCGAGACAAGGCATCAGCAACCATATTCACTCTACCTAGGAGGTGGCATGCTTTGAAAGTTATGTTGTGTTGGAAGCAACACATGATGAAAACATACAGTACGCGCATGCCATTCTCAGACCTAGATGTCTGGGAGCTGATGATGTCCGTGACCACCTAGTTGTTTGTGTTGAACAAAATGCACTGATTTGCCAGCCTGTTCCCCCATACAAGCACTGCAACCGTGATTGGAAAAATATTCAGGAGGGTGATGTTGGTTGTGAGACCCCCATTGATCCATTCTGGGATCCACCGCCCTGCAAACCAGGATCCTTGAAGGAAGGCCCCAAAGCCTTGTCCCCCAAAGCATCAGTGACTAGCTCAAGTACACTGTTTTCCCAGTTCCTCCCTTGCCATATGGACACCCCACTGAAATCCAGTAAAACAGTGTCCCATACCCACAAATTGGCCTTTACACCTTGTGTAACCCTAATGTGGTAGGTTCCACCAAGTTGTAGAGACAACAATGTTGTTGAAGGACTTCACATCGACACTTCTGTGCCAACGGTGATCACATCGCTGTGGCACAGTGTTGACGGACCACCACTGCACGACTGACTCCTTTACTGTTTGCGAGAGGCAACTGCACCCACCAGACTTATAGATAACACGGGGAAGAGCGGCCAACACTGGGAGTTGCCATATCAGTACAGTGCTCTGACAACACATTCGACACTGTGGATTTCAAACGGTTCATTGTTGCTGTACTGGATTCGCCATCAGGAGTTCGCTGTTATAAAGGCATACGAATGTGGTGATAAGGTCGAGTGGGCCCAGCCATTGCTGATGCTAACCACCTCAGAAATGGTCTCCTTGGTGTGATGACTCTGGTTCTATGTCATAACGGTGAATGTACATCACCGAAAATAAGAACAGCGATGTACATTGGCGCGAATAAACACACATAAGTGTTTATGGCTTGAGCCCCTCCCCCCACATGGGGGGCTGTGCCCCAGCATCCCCTTACTAAAATAACTAACTCTGCAGGGAGTGCATGTCGGGGTGGGAAGAGAACCAGGACAAAGGCAAACAAAAAAAAACGGGCACAGAAAAGCACAAAAATATTGTGCTCCACCACAGCCCCAAACCCTGTACCCTCCCCACCAGAACCAACCACCCTACTCACTGCGCCACTAGGCCAGCTCAGCATCTTCCCTTCTCACCACCCCCCACATACCTTAAGGATACCTTCTGGTATCCTGTTGCTGTTCTCTCGCCCCGCACTTTCCTATCGCTATCCTTTATGGTAGCCCACAACACAGGTGATGAGATTGAGTCGCTCATATCTGAGTCGCTCAATCTCAGTCGCCCTTTTGACGGGATACCGATGACTCTGCAAGCAAAGACCAGGTGGCCTAACAGTGTTGTACCAGTGTCACCTTCTTTACTTCAATTGTTTGAGTCAATAGCCAGTTTAAGGTTGACACCTTCTCATTCGGCAAGCGGGAAACCATTTTTTCAGAATCCAATTTAATTTCCAAAAAAAGACAGTCTTGTGGTCGGACCTTCAGTTTTTTCTGGGGTTAGGGGAATTGCAAAGTATGCCATCAATGTTCAGAAACCTTCCAGCGTGTCTCGGCAACTGCTGGTTTGGGTGGGTCCTTCGAACAAGAAATCACCCAGATAATGCGCCATGTGGCAGCTGTTAGTATACGCCCTGGTAGCCCACTCCAGGAAGGACGCAAAGGTCTCAAAAGCAGAACAGCTAACTGAGCAGCCCATTGGCATGGTCTTGTCATAATACCACTTTCCCTGGAACATGCACCCCAACAGGTCATAATCCATTGGTCAAAGTGGAAAAAAGTGGAAGGCAGATTTTATGTCATTCTTCGCCATCAACATTCCTGGTCCAAGGTTCTGCACCAGTGGTACTGCGGTTTCAAAAGACACATACCTGACCGCACTCTCTTTGGGGGAAATGAAATCATTTACTGAATTGTCCTTAGAGTTGGATAAATGGTTTATGAGTTGATACTCCCTTGGAGTCTTCTTCAGCACTGTCCCCAGTGGGGATACCTTCAAACGGTCTGGGAAGGGTGGTCAAATGGGTCAGCCACCCTACAAGCCTGAATCTCCTTCTGTATTTTTGTAGGAAGTACTCCTGGTAGCACTAACATGGCTTCCAGGTTCTATGCAGTTGTAGAAACCCTGGGGCCTTTGGATGGAATCTGAAACCCCTGCATGAAACCAATAGATAAATACTAGGCTGCTTGCCTGTTCAGGTATCGGGACAGCCACGGAAGTAAGTTGTTCAATGTGACCAGCATTTTAGCCAGAATTAACTGCAACTTGCCTTTTTTTTTTCTATTATGTATTTATGGAGTTTTCTCCTGGTGTTTGTCCCCCCACCCATATGTCCTTAGGCCGAGTGTATATACGTGGAGGCAGTGACGCTTCTCTCTCACCAAGGGATGCCCACTCTACCCAGCACTCCTACTCCTGTGCCACCACCGTCCCTCCACCCGGTGATGGTGGGACTGCAGGAGGGTGATCCCCCTCCCTAGGAGAGGGGAGCCACAGCTCAATCCTGCTCCCACTCCCCCTGTGCTGGCACCCCGATGACCCACGGTTGTTCCCCAACCCAGGTCACCGGCATGGCACGAGGTGTGGCATCCAGTGCCTCAACATTCAGCACCACCAGGTTGGCAGCTACACCTTGCTTTTTATCATCTATAGAGTGGCCTTCTGTACCTTCGTGCTTGGCTCCCTGGTCTTTACAATTGCTGGCCATGCAGTCTTTACCACAGTTTTGCACAAAAACATTACCTAACATTATAGTCAAAAGACACACGCTTAAGGCTCTTCTTTTGCACCTTCCTGGTGCCTCCTGTACCATGTCTGGCTATGACATGCCCATTATCTGTGTATGTCACAACATTGAGCTTCCCCATCATTATGTAATGGTGCCACAGATCCGTGTGCATATTTTCCCACTTCATGGTAGGCTGGTGCATCATTTTAAGTCTAAATTGCTCATTATATTTTAACCATGAGTACCCTTCAAAAGACAGGTGCGCAAACTGTTTCTCTTGGTACTTCATCCAGTATATGGACATAAAAATGTCAAAAAGAGCAGCCCAATTCTTAAATGTGTATGGTACCTTAGGTCTCTTAGGCCTGTCGTACCTACCTATTTTTTTCATCGTCATCTGGCAGTTTCTGGTGAAGAAGGGAGAACATGTCTGTGTACTGGCCCCTCCATATGTTTTCCCTGGTGGCATCTGACATGTGATTCCCCCAGTGGGTTTTCCACCCCTGCGTATGCCCATTTTTTGCTAGGCTGTTTCCCATTCCCAGTTGCCTGATTCCCATCCATGGTAGGCAGGGTTGTTCATTGCCTAGCTCGTGCAGCAGTGGAGGCTGGCTGGGGTGTCATTATAGCAACTATATGGGGCCTGTGGGTAACTCACAGCATGCCGGCCCCCCATCACCTAGCACCGTGGTTGCAGCCATATTCTGGGGAGGCCCCAAGTCAGCTGCAGACTGTGTTCTGGGTATGTCCCCTACTTGGGCTCATAGTGCCTCCAGATTATTAGGTGTAGGAGCTGCCCTCATCCAGACCTGCACCACCACCATTGTGCAATCTGTGTACTTTTTTGTGAAGGTTCTATTATGGATGATGATTGAGAGTGGATGATGGTGCCTGTAGGGTGACACGTTTTGCCTTGCCTGATGCACCGGGAATTGGGATAGAGACCAAGGGGCCCATGTGTTAATGATTGAACCCTGTAGAGTGTAATGGAGACCATCCCCCCAGAAATCCAGTCACTTTGGTGTCCATGGGTTCTAAGTGGGCCCTCATAGACAACCCGTTCCCTCCCTTGCAGCATCTGTGGGGTATCTGGGGTTACAGGTATGTGTTCTGAAGAGCCTTGGCCCTGCCAATCCTGACCCATTGTGGGTGGTTGCATCTTCCCTTCCCCCAGTTGTTGGCTTGTGGCAGTCTGTGAGTACTCACAGGTCACTGGTACTGTTGCTCATGAAGTAACCTGTGCCATTGCCTGCAGGATGTCCCTCCAGATCTGGGTCTGTTGTGCTGGCTGAAGTGTTGTTACTTCCCTGCAGTGAGCACAAATTGCTGCACCATGGGAAAGGCTCAAGTTCAGTCACATGGGCGGCCACGTCTTGCTGATAACGTGTCACCACTGAATTGTCCACACAGTCATACTCACCATCCATCAGCAGTCATTGTCTGACAGCTGGATGATCATCATGCATCTTGCAGGCTGCTTCTTCCATCCTTCATAAAGCCAACTGTGTGCTTCTGCTGCAGATTTTTTGTGGATCACCTGCCACGTCATGCTACCTCATGTCTGGTGGTGTATGTGCCTGTTGCTTCACTGGCCTGCTACCCATTTTCTTACCCCTTGTGTCCTGAGTTATTGACTACAGAAGCTGAGTAGATGGCTGCCACTGTCTGTCAGAGTGGTTCAAACATTCCAACCTCACACCAGGGACCTGCACCGCAGCCCTGGATCTACCATCACCCATGCCCTTGTGGTCAGTGACCTTAGCAATCTGCAGCCTAGACACCAGCTCTGACAGGGTCTGCATCCAATTGGGACCCCCACCTCTTTCGGGCATTGCATTGCCTTTACAAAGGCTTGACTCTGGCTCCTTAATAATGTGACTGGTGATGCCGGTGGTACCTAACCACTCTGCGCCTGGGAATTCGTGGTGCAAGACATGATAGCAGCTGAATTATACCAGGATTAAAGAAAGAACAAATAAAGCAAACTCTAGTAGGAGAAGGGCAAGAAAAGACAGTCATTATATTGCAGTTGCGGGTGAAATAACGGAAACATGTAACCTTAACCCTTCATTGTGTGTCCAAGTCTGGTGCCAAAATTATTAGTCATAACTAATTATATAGCTATAGTTTTCCTTATGGAATAATTTTAAATGTATCAGTACATGCCAGATGTACATGGGCATAACAGTAAAGATTTACTCCTGTGGGAGGCTTGAGAGCATTAATGCATAATATTTTGGATAGCCCTAGTAGAAACTTGTAAGGCAATCAGTAAATAGACACAAGTAGTAATATACTTTCCTTTTTTTTTTAACACAAAGTTGTTGACGGCAATAACCTTTGCCATACCCAAGATGGTGGCTGGTGGGAAACATGCTGCCATCAGTGCCTGGTTCACACATCCTCCATCCCACCATGTGGTGGTCAGTGCTTTATCACCCAGGGGAGTAGGGTAGGTAACCCAGGTAATAACCATGCAGCAAATGTGATTGCAGTAATCCAAAACTCAAAATTTGACTATGCTGTCAGTTGGAGATGCAAAGCTTGCCTAGGTAGCTGAAACCAAGAATGCATGCTGTGATATGGTATTAGGCACTCTGAAACAATGAATTTCAGAACCTCTTATCAAATTGATTTATTGATTTTTTGCTATCATAGAGAGTTGGGAGCAACAATAAGGTGTGTATGTGTGTGGGGGGGTGTTGGGGGGAGGGACGTCGCCAAGCCATGCACAGCAGGATTGGAGCTGTGTGCTGATTGGAAATAGGCTATGCAGAGAGGAAGCTGCTGTTCAGTGCATAAGGGATCAGAAGGCTAGGAGTTGTCTGTATCCAGACACCACTGGCTAGCAGAGCTCTGCTAAATTTGGCAGCTCCTAAGAAAGTGGGAAGGCATGATCTCATTGGCATTCAAGTGTCTTAATTTAGTCTTTTATGCACCCTGTCTCTTTCTTGTTAATTGCAGGCAGAACAGAGAAATTAACCTTTTCTTTCTGTTGGACTGTGCACTGTTTTTTGCTTTACATGCAGAGTGTATCCCCAAAACCAAACCAAACCACCCTTCCATTTCAAACTAGTAAAGGCACATGAAGTCTATAAATATGTAAAGAAGGCCATTTCTAAGTCCCGAGCAAGCAGCGACACTATTGACCTTAAACTTCTGTCCCTCACTCTGGAGGAAGTGCTGCTCCCCCTCACAAAAATTTTCAATCTCTCCCTCTGCTACAGCCAATTCCCTAGGAAATGGAAGGCTGCAGTTGTCACTCCGGTGCACAAAAGTGGTGATAAGTCACTGTGTGGTAACTATCGCCCTGATATCAATACTACCACCTCTCTCTAAGGCCCTGGCAGCTTGGTGGCGGACCAACTTTCAGACTACCTGGAAAAGCACAACATCCTATGCACTCAGCAGCATGGATTTAGGAAAGGGCACAGCACATCGACTGCCCTACTTCAATTCTCAGGAGCAATCCACAATGCCATGGACAAAGGAAACCTAACTGGAGCAGTCTACATTGACTTAACAAGGCATTTGATACAGTTCACCATGGCCTACTTATCAAACAACTTCTATCCCTAGGGCTCTCAGAGGTCCTGGTGACTGGGTAAAATTACCTTGCTCAGCGCTCTCAATCTGTAAAAGTAGCTGGAGTTCTCTCAGACTCAAAACTGGTTACGCTCAGGAGTTCCCCAGGGATCCATCCTGGGCCCCTCCTTTTCAGCCTTTTCCTAAACTCCCTCCCCAAATCCTGCCCTGAACAATTAATCCTCTATCCCGATGATGCCGTGATTCTTGCCACCATAAAGATCCGAACCTCTTACGCCTCAACCTTCAGCATGCTTTTTCCAGTTGAGATGTGGTTCCTTGAACATAAGCTGGTTCTAAACCACAAAAAACTAAATCCATGCTCTTCTCTAACCCATAAAACAAGAAACGGCAAGTCCCACTCACCATTAATACATACCTGGGAAATACCCTTGAACAAGTGCCAATTTTCAAATATCTTGGAATCAACTTTGATCAAGGCCTAACCTTTGCAACTCACATTGATAGTACAGCAAAAACTATTAATCAGCGAATTGGGATTCTGTATCGGAACCGACAGCTTCTTACCCATTCTGCACTGAGGATTGCCATCCAATCTTCTATCATCTCAGTCGTTGACTATGGCTTAGTTATATATGGATCTGCCACTACTACAGCACTTAGTCGCATTACAACATCCCTAAATAAGGCCTGTCGGCTGCTCACTGGTGCACATCGACGTACCCACACATGTGAACTCTATGGTGACTCAGGTTGGTTGCAACTCTCAAACTGGATAAAGTACCTTACCTGCCTGATGGTGAAAAAATCCACTCTGGGCCTCACTCCACCCTGTATCCAAGACCTGTTATGCCTGAGCGCTAGCACCCGTTTTACCAAAAGATCAGAACACCAGCCTCTCCAAGTCCCCCGATGCCGGACTTCTCAGGGACAAAGATCATTTGCCTATCGTGCCTCAGCTGGCTAAATGCCCTCAGCACTCATATTACTGCCTCCACCTCTCTAGGTATTTTCAAATCAAGGCTTTTCTCTCACTTTGCCACCTCCAGCTCCTGTGACTGCCCTGATTAAACCTCCTATTTTCTCACTACCCACCCTGTTCCGTTATTTGACAAAGACATGTTTGGGAAACCTTTTCTCCTGCTATTGTCTGCTCCCCACACCTTTCACTTAACCTCTCTGTTCTGGACTTTTTCCTATTTGTTTCTCCTAATCTGGCATGACCTCTTTCTTGTAATAATAATGTGATTATTGATATCTCATGTCCTTTTGCACAAGTGATTTGATATGTATTTGTATATGTTTTCTTGCTCTTGACACAACACAAATTGTTGTGTTATCTATGTAACCTTTTGTACTGTACCTAATTGACGTGGAACCTTTGTAAAAGAGCCTCTGGCTCAAAGGTAGTAATTCCTAGAACAATAAACTAAACTAAACTAAAACATGAGTTGAAGTCATATGCAAATCAAGAGAGAACAGTGCCTTTGATGAGGCTAGCAGAGCTGTGGCAAATTTGGCAACTAGTCAGAAAGGGGGTAGGCATGATGTAGTGGGCAGTTAAGTCTATTAAGTTGGTCCTTCCTGCAACGTTTCTTTTCATGGTTAAAAACAAGCAAAATGGAGAAAAATAACAGTTTCTTTCTACTGGAATGTGCAGTGCTTACTGCTTTACTCCCGGACTCTAAGAAAACATGAGCTGCTATCCCATGAAAACTTGAAGTCGCTTACAGATCAAGAGAGAGCACTGCCTTTGGACTAGTTGCTTGGGTGGGTCTTTAACTCTGAGGAAACTGGAAGGGCAGAAGTAGAAAAAAAGAAAAGGAAAATCAAAGCTGGATGGGGTGCTGGTGGATGTTGGGCTTGGGCTGCTGAGTGGGAACATCAAAGGCTTTGACGCTACCATATCTGCACTGGCACCAATGGTGCAGATGAGATGCACTGGTGCAGATCTGGCAGTGTTACGAGCTGCCAGAACAGTGCAAGATGCTCCATTGTGTTCCCTTGTGGTGCAGAGCATTCCCTGGTTTGTTGGGAACACGGATCAGTGTGCACTGGTGTAGGTGTTTTTGCAAGCGTGTAAAATGCTGCTTCCCCTGCAGCAGAGCCACTGCCATTCACAAACCCCCTTCTGGAAATACCCTCAATGTGAAAGTCTGTGGGTGGAATGATGGATCAAAAAGCAGTAATGGCTTGAGCAGAAATAATTCAATTTATTTTCAACAGAATAAAATTAATAGCGGACTTAGTTTCAGCAAATAAATAAAAGAGAAGCAGAAATCGAAGTGTGTCTAATAAACAAAAACCACATACATAGCTAGAAAAGGCTAGCTAGTACTAAGTGTTTGTCCAACAACACCTTTGCACTATCTGTCTACTGAACAGACCAACAGGGAATAACTATACACAGATAGCACCATGTGATATGTTGACTCCTCCCCTTATCTCACATTTCTAACATATTTCATTTATTTACATATATTTCATTTGTACACGAGCCAAAACATTCTTTATTCAATGTGCACATTGCTGAAATGGAATAAAACTCTTTGTATTCGACAATTAGGTCTAGTGAGATCTCAGTAAGCACCACCTCCATCAGCTGTAACATAAATATGCAGAAAAAGCGGCCGGCTGGCTCTATAGTCACAGACCGAGGAGCTGGTGTACTGAGAGGCATTTTTACAGCTTGCCCAACCGCGAGAGACTACAACACTAGGCTTGCAAAACAAAGACATGGTAAGCTTGAACGTAATTACATCAACAAATACATCTAACTTACAGAAGCTGTGCAAGGAATTCTCCTTCTAATGGCTGTACAAGCGGAGCTTGCTTTACTGTGCGAAAGAGTGCACATTCGAGCAGCAGAAACAGGGGAACCCACTATGAGTAGCTGTACCGCCGAGGAGAAATAAAAACAAATCTTTCTCCAGGCAGTGGCTTCTGGTTACCTGCTGACATTAAAAGCTGCTCAGAGTTCAACCTATTACAATTCAGAGGCAAACTGCTCCGGTCTGCAAGATGTGCCTGTATTCAGCATAATCCTTACTGGGGTACAGTTTCTTATATCAGCGAAGCTGGAATGCTTGTTCGTAATAGGACCGCTCTTGTCAGTTTTACAGAGGACAGCGCCGCAGTTCCTATTAGGGAGACTAGAATGCTTTACATGCTAGCTGCTTAGCTAGGTTAGCATCTGAGAAAAACAAATACAGGAATTTGTGTCACTGGAATCAACAAACGGACTGCACATAAAAAAAAATAAATAAAGGGTATAACATATAATTCAGAATAAGACATACCAACAAAGTGGGTGGCCAGCCCAATGAACAAACGGACAAATGGAGAACAACATAACAAATGCAGTCCTAAGTTGTGTCCAGAAATGCAGATCTCCAGACCTATACCCAATAGGTACTTCAAAAGTGAAAAAGGAGGGGGCACCCTTTCACAGGAAGGCCACCAGGAATGCTGCACAACTGCAGTGTGTAAATAGACTAGGCCAGTAGAATGATCAGAGTGGAGGAAGCCTATTCAGATGGCACCACTCCAGTTAAGTTGCATGTAAAAGTGCCTAATATTATATGTGGAGCAGTTCCCAAAGGAAAATTCAGAAACATTGTTTAGAGAAGCCACTCTGGGTCATAAAATGGAAAAGGAAACAGACGAGGTGAAATGCAAGTGCCTAAAGCAAGCTACATGGGGCTGCTGGTTGATGTTGAACTCGGGCTGCTGATCTGGAACAGCAGTTTGATATGAGCCACTCCTGGGGACACTAATTTGAAATGCATCAGAAGTGTTAAAGGAGAGCTGTGCTGAACCTGTTAGTCATTTTCCATTGTAGAAGCTTGTTTTGAAAAACTGGCTCCAAATTCTGTTACTGTTCCATTTCCGCAGGCATTTTAATTATCCTAGTGGGCATATCAAAGTTATACTCCACTCCCTTTACAGAAGTGTTTCGGAGGATAAAATGAGGGATCTACTGGCTCATGTAATGCACAGAGGTTTGATATCTGGACAAATAGACAGTCTTCAGCATTACATTTCAGTGTCAAACAACACAGTGAGTCCAAAACCCTCCTCAAAAAAGACAAATACTGCTTATACTATGTTGGATGAACCTCCTATGTCTCATGCAGCATCACATCGGGGTCACCATTTGCTAAGCTTTGATCTTGTTGGGGGCTGTGAGGTTCCCCATGATGATCGTCCTGGCCAAATTCGTGTACATGGGTTTCCCCACGACCGGTGGAATCTGACGGTTCTTCCGAACAGTCCATTGACTGGGGATGATGTTTTTGCAACTCATCCACCAGTTTGGCCAGGTTGGGATAAAGTTTGTTAGGGGTCAAAACACAAAGAGTGGGCAGTGTAACCTCTGAGTTTTGCCCTAGGGGACCTGCCACTATTATTGCATTTGACACTTGGCTGACCAAAACTATTTGATCTTGGTCTACAAAGGCTGTATGTTCATTAAAATCTTAATTACCATTGTGGTTGTGATTATGTATTAGGGGACAGTGAAATTTCCCCAATTCCTCTAATATTTTCACATGAACCTTAAACTCATCTGTTCCTAGGTGCCTTGGACAGTCATGTATTTTGCACCAACATCTTTTCTCATGGTCTAAAAAGTACCATCCCAAATATTTATGCAGGGGCTCTGTACACAACAAATCTGCACAATTTAACATGTGGCTATAGCCCTTGACTGTCACTTTAAGAGTCCCTGCATGGCCCTGAAAGCATAGGTCTAAGCCTGTTGTACTACTGAGTTTATCCTGTTCTAAATCCATTGCTCTAAGTTTAATGATATTAAATTGAGAATGAAAACTAGTACCAGGGTTCATGGTTAAAAGTATTTACTTTTGATTTGATTTGCTTTCAAGTGCTTACAAGTTAATCTTTGTAACAATAGGCACAGGTAATCATATATGCAAAGTTTCTTTCCTGCCACTAAGTTATTCCTATGAATCATGACATTCGTAAGGCAGTTTTTGGCAATACATGAATAGGCAAGCACTGATCTTCCAAATTATATCAAATTCTCAAAACACAATTACTATAATATTGATCAGCAGTGCAAGAAAAGAAATAAAATAATATTCCTGTCACTGACTGAAATAGTCACAATAAAGAAATAGAAAATAATGTCAGAGTACCAGTTCTTTAGGTCCTATGCCTAAAGTCTGGTAACACTTACCAGACCTACAAACCTGATGTCCTCTGAGACCCTGGGAGCGAAGGCAGCTGTTCCTCCGAGACTCCTTACATTGCCTGGGGCGGTTGAGGATTTATATACTTTTTGCCAGAGTAGAAAATGGGTTTCTGACAAATGTGTTATGGAGTCCTGGGTGATTTCTCTGAGTAATCGATCATGAGTTGTTGATCAGATGCCGAATGTTGTCAACAACTTTAACATGTAATTGATGCAGGATTTTGTTTTGAGCTGTGATGTCTAACCTGACGTCACAGCATCTCACATAGGAGTCAGGGAAGAGAAAACTCTCATAAACATAAAGAGTAACATGGGACCATCGTCTGAAATGTCACATTTATTTATTTATTTTATTTAGCTTTTGTTTACTGGGTAAGTACACTAAACAAGTAGTATGCCTATTTTCAGGAACGACCCGGGAGAGCACAAAACCTACAGTATACATACATGGCAACATTGGAGAAACAGCATGATACAGTAAAAAACAGCTATAACAATGCTTGTATAAGGGCAGAGATACTGCCACACATAGTACAAATTGTTACAGGACATAGATAGACATTAGAATCACTGAATACATATTTCATAGACCATCATGGACTCAGAGTGGACAATAGTGGACTGCAGAGTATTACATTACAGAAACTAGGAGCAGTCACATCTTATCGTTTGTTTTAGGTGGGACCACAGGGAGGAGCGAAAGGTCCCATGGGAAGGGTCAGAGCGAACAGAGTCCGGAATGGAGTTCCAGAGCCTAGGCACAAAAGCGGCAAAGTCACGATCCCCATAAGGGTCGAGTAGGGGAACTTTAAGCAACTTGGCGGTCATGACCTGAACTAGTAGGGGATGGCGTCCAGTTTTGGGAGGAGATGTGCCAGTCCCGACGGGATGCCCATGGCAAGCACTTTCCTGGTGAAGTTTCCTACACCAAGGATCAGGAATTCTGCAGGGAGGAGCCAGTTGAGTTTGTCATAGAGCTCACATCGGTGGGTGAGTTTGGGAGCAGCAAGTGCAAACCGACAGATATAATTATATGCCGTGTTCCACCGATTAAGATGGATTTGCGGTGACCTGGCAAATAGGTGGTATCCATAACTAAGGGAGGGGAGAAGCACTCCCCTCGCAAGTGCCAGCCTTGCTCCCAGAGTCAGGTTGTATTTGGCCCTGTAGGCAAGGCCAAGCTTACACCTGGTGGCTCTGCAGATGTTTTGGATATGGCTTCCCATGTCAAGTTGTGGGTCAAGGGTGACCCCAAGATATTTAATTAGCTTGCTGTTGGCAACAGAGGCCTCCATCACAAGCTATTTTGAGCATAGCTGATGGGGCTTTAACTTGGCCGTGGAACCAAAGAGCATGGCCTGAGTTTTGTTAAGGATTCAATACCAGTCTATGGTTGGTAATCCAGGCCGAGACTCTGCTGAAGTCTTCAGATAGGCACTGGTTAAGGTCAGCAGCATTACGAGCATGGGCCACTAGCACAAGGTCATCTGCATAAAGCGTGACTTGGCAATGAGAGGTCACCATGGGGTTGATTAATAAAAAGTGAGAATAGGAGAGGTCCAAGTACCGATCCTGGGAACTCCCATGGTCACAGCCCTAGGCTCCGAGGACCTTGTTAAAGCAGGTGTGCTGCTTTCTACCCGTTAGGTAGCCCATCATCCAACTCATGGCATGCGGAGAGAACCCGAGAGCCCTGAGCTGCTCCCCAATAGGTCATGGTTGACAAGGTCAAAAGCTTTTGACAAGTCAATAAATATAGCACCTGACAGTTTGCCCTGATCCATGGCAGATCTAATACTAGAGGTTACAGTAATCAGGGCAGTAGTGGTGCTATGACCCTTCCGAAACCATGTTGTGCCCAGAGAAGCAGCTCATGGGTATCTACGTGCTCGAGAGTTGTCCGCCACAACCTTTTCCAGGAGTTTACCAAGGGATGGGAGAATAGCAATAGGGCGATAGTTGTCAGGGAGTTTGGGATTTCCCTGCTTCAGAACAGGGACTATCCTTGCCTCCTTCCAGATGTCAGGGATTATCCCTGAGCTAAAGGATAGGTTAAAGATATGGGCAATCAGAGGTGCAATGTAAGCTGCTCCCAGCTTGAGAAGCCTGGGTTAAAGGTTGTCAGGCCCTGCACTGAAGTGCTGGGAGAGGGCAGCCAAGTGGTTCTGAACATCAAGAACAGACACGGCCTTAAGATTAAATACTCTCCGAGGAGGATGTTCACTCTGCATCGGAGAGATATTAAGCAAGCGACCCCCATCGGTTGTGAAACGAGAGGTGAGGGCCGAAAGGTCGGAGAAGTGGAGATTGAGGTGGTCGGCTAGTGTGGGATTATTGCACAAGACTCCATCAATAATCATGTCCACAACACCCAGTGAGAGGGCCCACTGGCGAGGATTTAATGTTCCTCCAGAACCTCCTAGGATCTCTGACAGAGCTAAGTAGTGCCGATTTACAGAAGTTACTTTTGGCAGCCTAATGGCTTTTTACACGATTCCTGAGTTGCGATATCTCAGGAGATTAGCAGGATCTCTGGAACTCTTAGTACTTGCCCAACATTTATCTCTCTCCGCATCTGGGCAAGTAAGTCACCATTCAGCCAGAAGGTGGCTGTTCCCTCACCCTCCGGGTGACCCTGAGGCGTGTCTATCGTGGAGAACACCAAAGGAATGTATGAAGCAGGAGGCTGCCACTGAGGGTCAGAGGCTTCAAGCACCCTGGTCCAGTCAGTACATCCTAGATCGGCCAGGAAAGCCTCAGGGTCAAAACTGGAGTGTTTTCTGACTTGAATGATTTTGTGTGGAATTCTAGGGGAGGGGATTTTCCAGACACAGTATACCGGGGAGTGGTCAGATATGGAGTCTGATATCGTGCCTGATGAGGCAATCCTCTCCGGCCGGTTGGTCAGGATCCAGTCCAGCAGGGAACTTGAGGAACCATTGGCTGCCTGTCTTGTCAGGTCATGGATTAGTTGGTTAAAGGATAGGCAGGCAAGTTATGATTCGCATTTCCTAATATTGCCACACTCCCAGTTCATGTTGATATCACCTATAATAATGAGTTCATTGTCACCTATACTGGGCCTAACTGCATCTAAGAGGAAAGTGAGTCCTGTCAGACCCCCACTGGGGGGGGGTTATAGGCGCACACCAAGTGCAGCTTCTTAGCATCGCCCAGCAGCAGGAGCACATGAAGAAACTCACAAGGTGGGTGATCAGGTTTACTCTGTGCCACCAGGGAGATTTTCAGATGGGATCTGTAGTAGATGAGGGTGCCACCCCCCTTCCTACCCCCAGTCCTGTCTAGACGAATGAACTCATATCCTATTAGGAAGCAGGCAGAGTCAGGAATCGAGGGTTTGAGCCAAGTCTCAGTTATCCCTAGGATGTCTGGCTTGTATAGCTCAGTCCACGCTAGGAGATCGCTCTCGGTTAGGAAGCAAGCTCCTAATATTCATATGCACTATTTTTAGTCCTTATTCCCCTCCAGGTGGCAGGAATATTGAGATCAGCTTAGATGGCCCAGGATTGAGCTCAATATCTCCAGCCATGAGAAGTGAGAGTAGGGCTAGCCAGGGGAGGAACAATCTTACGAGCGGCCTACCTCCAGTCCTGTGCATGCTTCGGACTTTCTTCACCATGACCGTACACATAAGGCATCTAGTGTCAAGGCTAAGAACAGTACAGTAGTGCATTACCTTAGTTACAAGTAGGTTGGAAAAGGAGAAATCAGTATCATCATGGGAGGAGGGCCACAACCCCTGGGTCAATAAATAGGCTAGGAGTCGAGGTAGCACAATAAAGGAGGACTAGCCCCAGGGCCAGTATCATAATTATTAGTGTCGTAAAACCGACCTGCCGCCCCCTCCTGAACATAGGAGAGGTGGCTTCTAGTTCTTCCATGGTAAGGACAGTAGTAACCACACCCACAGATTATAGGCAACTGGAGACCTAGAAAAGGAGCAAACCAGGGCTCCTGGAAACCTGTAAAAGGGGCAAACCAGGACACCCCGTATGGTAGGGCCCCAAAAGGAACAGATCACCACAACTAGTGCGCTGGGGGAGGACCCTCGGTGTAGGTCGCCCACGCCTCCACTCCTCTCGTCAGCAGCTTGCAGTAGTTGAAGGCGTTGGGACAGCAGATAGCAGAGCAGGAACTAAACAATGCTGATAGGCAAGCAGGTGGTGAAAATAGGAAAATGTCTTTAAAGGCAAGACAGAACAAGTGTTAGGCCTAATAGCTGCACTCTGTATCTTTAAGAGGAGCTGCAATATTAGAGAGAGGGGAGGATGATTTGACAGCAAGGTAAACAACTTATCACCCTTTGTGGTTAGTCTAAACTGAGACATCAGTCTAGCTGAGACAAGGTTGACCGCCTTACACACTCATGCAATTGGGCAAACCACAAGTGTGATGAGGTTGACCGATTTTTTTACCCCATATAGCCAAACTTGATTGGCTGATAGAATATTGACTATGTCTGGCTGTAGAAAGTCCCTTGCAGGTGTTTGGAAGGGTCATGCTCTAGGTCTCATGAACGCATAGCTTGTCAGGTCAACTTACTAGCTTGCTCTTAATAATGTTTACAATTAAAAATTAAAAAATAAAAACTAAGTACATCAGTTTCAGAGCTTTGTAAAATACAATTTGTTGCAGTACAACTCATTTGTTAACTAAGCTTAAGATAGTTAAAATCCATTTGCAATTATTTCATTATGAATTGTTAATCAATCAATCAATACAGTGGCAAGCATACAAGAGTTTGCTGTTTATTTCTGATCTGATAAAATCTAAACCTTATTGCTTTATTCTTGGTATTCAGCCTGAATACATGCATCTATCATGTCTTCAATCTTTGGTTCCAGTTCTTCAGTTACTGGGGGCAGGAGGACAAGAAAACCCCACGGGGTAGGAAGCCTCGGGTGACTTTCCATCCATGGGTTATGATAATTTGGTGGCATAGGGAAATTTAGTAAGCTGAATGGGCCAGGCTGGCCTCCCCAAGGGGTATGGACCCAAGGTGGAGGCATCCTCCTCCAAGGGGCATGAAATGGTGGTGGAGGCAATGGTGGTAAACCTAGGAGGCTAGGCCTGATTGGAGTTGGTAACAAAACAGGAGGCTTGGGCACCAGGGCTGGCCTAGTTTGGTCCAGTGGTGGAGTAGGCTTATCTGGTGGGGCAACCTCATTGGGTGAGGCTGGTAAGTCCTATGGCTAGGAGAGTGGGTCCTGAGATGGACCAGACTCCCCTGATGATAAAGGCAGACCTGGTGGGGTCTGCAGGCTGAGGCCACATGCAGAGCAATACTCATGCAGTAAGTCCCATTTTAGAACTGTATGTTGTAGTTTATATCCCTTGCTAAGCTCTTCTATTGTGGGCACAAAGCACCCATGTTTTACTATAGAACTCTGTGGTTGAGAGGGACATAAGCTACATCACAAAGTTCTAAAATGGCACTTAACACCATAGGGTAAAGAAACAACCACTATGGTTACTGATAGAACCTGTATAGATGTCTACAATCTGTACCCAAGCTCATCACCCTCTCAGCTTTATGGGAGATGGAGTTCCAGTATTTCTCGTACTGATCAGGGTACGGTTACGCAGTACTACATTTCCAAAATGTAACAAATCTCCATAGTAATGAGTCAAGGAGCGCAGGAGAGGGACTGCTTCTCCAGACCCCAAACTGCAAAACTCTGATGGCAGAATGAGAGGGAAGGCTCATCAAGTGCAAAGAAACTAGGATATATTGAGTGAGACAGTTAGAAAGAAACAGACAGTGTCAGTAGACTTTACTCTACTCTGTAACCTTTTGTCTAGATGGCTGGGGTTTTGTATAATGCTCATTCTCTAAACATGCAGATGATCAAATACAATAATAGGGAATTTGATAGAAACTGTACTTCTGGACCATGGTCCAGTCTTGGTTCACTGGTTTGATTTTCACCTATACCTGAACAGTAGCAGGGCAGATGGTTACCAAATTTTTGAAATGTGATTTGCAGAAATAATACAGATACTGCAGAATGCACATTTATGCAGACACTATGTATGCAAACCAATTGATACTGTACGCATAAATGAAAGATACCACAGAACACAACATGTGAACTTTACCCCGATGATAGTTCCATCCACAGAACTAGAACTAGAGAAAGGGTTGCTTCTGGTTCTGTAAGTCTGTCTGTCAGCCAGTGTGCAAAAATGGTGCCGTCAACACGAAGAGTATTTGTGGTGGCAGTGGGAATGACAAAGGTATTCCAAGGTTTCAGTTTTCCTTACAGATATTAAGACTATAGTATCTGAGCTTGCTTCTTGTAGCTGTCATAAAGGACAGTAAAACTGAATTTAATTTATAAATTCTGGCTGTATTGCAGGTTACATTTGAATAACGGGAATGGATTGAGACACGGTAGCTTGTATTTTTTAGTAGTTTATGTGTAACAAGTTAACGTTGTGCTCGAAATGAAAACGTGCTTGTCTAAGTTAGCTTTTATATTTATTGTGCACTAATTGTACTGTATCTCATTGCCCTGCAACATCCACATACCTGTTAGCTTTCCCTGACCACGAGAGGCGTCCCTCATTTTACCCCTCAGAATTGCTCTGTGCCTTATAGAAAAGGTGTTGATCACACAGATAATGTGCTGGAAATGTATTCCACGTTGCTTAGGCTAAAAATATACTTTGTACTAGTAAACACAATGGTTTCCACAGTATTTGTAGCTTGTATCTCCATGTTTGAGGATGTATCTTTCATTATGAGGGCTGTTGACTCTTATTCTGAGTGTCTGTGTCCCTCATTTCAATAATTAAAGGTTGAGAATGAGATATAAGAACATAAGAAAAGTGCTGACAGATGGGGACTGTGTGGTCCATCTAGTCTGCTCAAGGTGGCTACCTCCCATTATATTTTTTTTTCCTAAGTTGTCTACATTGCCTGTCCCAAGCGAGTTTGAATTCCCTTATTATCTTTGATGCCACCACTTCTGGTAGCAGGCTGTTTCATGGGTCTTTCACTCTCTCAGAGAAGAAGTACTTTCTAGAGTTGCTTTTGAACTTGCCTTCCACCAGACGCAAGTTGTGCCCTCTTGTATGCGCCACCCTGTTTTCCTGGAAGAGGTTTTCCTTCTGAGTTGTGTTAATTCCCTTGATGTACTTAAATGTTTCTATCATGTCCCCCATTTCTTCTCCATTCCAGAGAGAATAAATTCAGCTCTTTGAGTTGTCTCATATGGCTCATGATGCAGCCCCTGCACCATCTTTGTGGCCTTCTCTGCACCATCTCCAGACAGTCGATGTCCCTTTTTGGTGAGGCCTCCAGAACTGGACACAGTACTCAAGGTGTGGCCTCACCAAAGATCTGTAGAGGGCCATGATAACTTACTGCTTTCTGCTCGTAATACTCCTTCCTATGCATCCGAGGATACCACTTGCCTTCTGCGCTTCTTTTTCATGTTGTTTTCCTACCTTTAAGTTGTTGGTAATGATCACGCCCAGACCTATGCTATGCAGATGATACCCACCTCTACTTGTTTTTTGTGCCCAACCAGGATAGTGCAGTCTCAGTGTTTAACAACTGCCTTGCTGAGGTTCAGGACTAAGTGAATGCCAGGTGGCTGAAGTTGAATCCTGACAAGACTGAGGTGTTGGTAGTGGATCAGGGTCACAGGATAGAGAGGTAGGAAGCAGGTAATCCCTCTGGGCTTTGGCTTGGGGATTGCCAGCTACTGACCTCCAAACAGGTACGGAATCTGGGTGTTATATTTGATGATGAACTGACCCTTTGTTTGCAGGTGTCAGCCATTGTCAATTCCTCATTCTACCATCTGTGGAATATCACCCAGATTAAGCACCTTGTTCCATCCGGCGACCTTCCAACGTTGATCTGCACCTTGGTGACTTCGTGTCTTGACTACTATAATTCCTTGTACCTAAGGCTTCCGAGGGTTGATATCTGCCACCTGCAACTGGTGCAGAATGCTGTGGCCAGGTTGTTGACTGGGATTTTTAGGTCAAGTCATATTACTCCTGTGCTGTGTGAACTGCACTGGCTGCCTGTTCAGTGGTGGATCACCTTCAAAGTTGGTTTGCTGACCTATACGGACTGGGTCCTGGCTATCTGTAAGATCTTTTGTGTCCCTACTGCCCCCTCCAACCACTCTGCTCAGCCGACGAGGGATTGCTAGAGGTTCCCAGGGTCCGTTTGAAGACATTGGAGTCACGGGCATTTATGTTTGTGGCCTCTACCCTGTGGAACTCTCTACCTCATCGGATAAGAGAGTGCCTGACAGTGAAAAGGTTTAAAACTGCTTTAAAAACATACTTGTTTGAGCTCACCTTTGGAGTTGATTTCTGAATTGTTTATTTGAACTGCTGGGTTTATATGCTTTATCTGTTTATTGTAATGGGTGCTATGATCGTAGGAATAGCACCATTTTAAAAATAAAGCTTGATTGATTGATTCCATTCCATTTTTGTCTCCTCTAATTAATGCCCTTCTAGTACGTACATTTTTCCAGTTCCACCAAGCTGCATCGACAGGAAATTTTTTGATCGGCATTACAGCGATGGCACAATGCCGACAGTTGTCATTGTGCCATCAGTAGAAGAAAATGATTTTTCCCGAGGGCTTTGCACCCCGTACCATTACTTTTTTAGATAATCAACTCCAAATAAGAGTTGTTTCAGGAAGGGGGTGAAATCTCCAGGGACAGCAGTTTCGGAAATATCATGGACCATTATAGTGAACTGCCAATTTTGTCGCTGTAATGGTCTTCGTGGTATTTCAGTCGCTGTTTCAATGGTATACACTTTTTTCCTGGGTTCCGCTTCTCCAGGTGCATTACCTTACACTTTTTGGTGTTAAATCTTATCTTGGTGTTAAATCTTAACTGCCAATTTCTGGACCATTCTTTCAGTCTCCTTGGGTCAGCTTCCACACCTAATGCCCCCTCTAGTGTAGCCACCCTGTTGCAGGGCTTTGTATAATCTGCGAACAGGCAAATCTTTCCCTCCAGTTCATCAGTGATGTCACTGATGAATATGTTACGAACATATGAAATTTGCCAGCAGATAAAGGCCTAGAGGTCTATCAAGTCTGCTCGAATATGCAGCTAGCAGCCCTTATTCTGCAGCTGCCCTTCCCTTCCACCCTTCCCCTTCATTAACCCTCCCCTTGTCCTGTCCCATCCCCTTTTGAAGCAGTCCACTGTTCTACTGGATACCACTTCTGCAGGTAACGCATTCCACCCAGCCACCACCCTCTCTGTAAAAAAGTGTTTCCTCATCTCCCTCCTGAGCCTTCCTCCCTCCCTCCCTCCAGTCTCATATCATGGCCCCTGGTGTCCCTCCCCTCCCTTACTTTGAACAGCCCCTCTGTACCTGTCTTGTTTATTCCTTTCATGTACTTAAAGGTTTCAATCATGTTCCCCCGTCCCTCCTCTCCTCCAGTGAGTACATGTTCAACTCCCTCAACCTCCTCTCGTATGATAAGTCCCCCAGCCCCTTGATCATCTTTGTTGCCCTGCACTGCACCTCCAGTAACAATGTCCCTCTTCGTCACAGGCGCCAGTACTCGCAGTACTCAGGTGTGGTCTAACTAATGACCTATACAATGAGAATCACCTCCTCCCTCCTCGAGGATATACCCTTGCAATACAACCCAGCATTTTGTTGGCCTTTGCATGCCTTCCTACATTGTGCTGAGTTGTTCATTGAACCTGTAATGAGCACCCCCAGATCTTTCTCCTCCTCTGTCTGGGCTAGCTGCTGCCCCCAGCTGGTAACTCCTCATGGGTTCTTCATCCCAAAATGCAGCACCTACACTTTTGGCATTAAACCCCAGTTGCCAGGTGTCTGACCAGGTTTCAAGCTTTGCCAGATCATCCTGCAACCCTGCCATCCCCTAGGTCATCCACCACCGCTCCTACCTTGGTATCATCAGCAAACAGACTGATCTTGCTCTTGATGTCCCATGATATGTCTGCAATGAATATCCCAAACAACACTGGTCCCAACACCGAGCCCTGTGGAACACTGCTCGTCACTACCCTTCGGTGTGAGAGCTCCCCACCCACCACCACCTTCTGTTGCCTTCCCTGAAGCCAGTTTCCTACCCATCTCACCAGCTTTGCACCTGCCCCTGTGCCTACTAACTTACTTCCCAGCCTTCCATGTGGCATCCGGTGAATGCCTACTGAGTCCAGATACAGGACATCCACTGCATGGCCCTGTCCAGTTGCCTAGTTACCCAGTCATAGAACTCCACCAGGTTGGTTTGGCAGGATCTGCCCCATATGAAGCCATGCTGTCTGCTGTCCTGTAGTCCTGTGGCCTCTAGGAGGGCCACCAGCCTCTCCTTCAGGATAGTCTCCATTAGCTTACCCACGATGGATGAGAGGCTCACTGGTCTGTAGTTTCCCGGCTTATCCTTGGGGTCACTCTTCTGGAGGGGCACCACATGAGCCATCCTCCAATCCTGAGGTACACACCCCGAATGTAGTGAGGCATTAAATAGGTCTGCCAAAGGTCCTGCAAGGACCTCTGCCTACTCCTTCAGTACCCTGGGGTGGATGCCATCTGGGCCTGGCGCCTTGTCCACCCTCAGTGCCTTCAAACCCTCCCAAACTCTTCCCTCCATGATTTACCCATCTGTCATCCCTTCCTCCCTGTTTTAGCCATTTCTCCCCCCTTGGGGGTCACCCCCCTCTTCTCTTTAGTAAATACTGAGCAGAAGTACTCATTTAGTGCTTCTGCCTTATCGCACCTTGCTTCCACCCAACCCCCCTCCTTCCTAATCCTTACTATGTGGTCCTTACAGCTCCTTTTCTCATGTTGAAGAGGACTGGACCCTGCACCGATCCCTGTGGAACACCACTGGTCACACCTCCCTCCATTGATAATGCCCCATTGACAAAAACTCTCTGGTTCTATTCTGTAGCCAGTTTCTAATCCAGTTTACTATTTTCTGTCCAACTCCTGTGAGTTCTAGTTTGTTAGCAAGTCTCCTGTGGGAAAAGATGTCAAAAGCCTTGCCGATGTCTAGGTATGCCACGTTCACCGCCCCACCCTGGTCCACTGTTCTGGTAACCCAGTCAAAGAAATCAGTCCTATTTGTTTGGCAAGAGCACCCTGCTGTGAAGCCATGCTGCTTGGGGTCGATTTTTCCAGTTTTCTTTAGGTAGTCAACTATTCTCTCTGATGAAGCCCCAATGGTGGGGTGAAACGTAAGCCGAGCAGACAGGCTTGCCCTGTGCTGCTAGTACCTGTATTTTCTATTTCCTTCTACATGCAGCTTTAATAAACCAAGCATGGACTGAAAATGGTTATTTTTACGTTCTTGGGTGAATGGTGTGAGCATTCTTTTCATTACAAGTATATTCTCTCCTTTAGTAATCTCTCCATAATGTTTCCCACTATAGAGATCAGGCTGACTGGGCGGTAGTTCCTGCCTCTTTCTTGCTTCCACTTTTGTGCAAGGGCATAACTGTTGCCTTTTTCCAGTCTTGAGATACTCTGCCGCTTTCCAGAGATAACTTGAACAGCTCAGCTAGTGGTTCAGCTATTTCTTCCCGAAGCTCTTTTTAGTATTCTGGGGTGGATACCATCTGGCACCATGACTTTATCCACCTTAAGTTTGCTTAGCTCATCTTAGACCCTCTCTTTCATGAAGGGGCTTGTGTCTGCCCCTCCACTATCCTGCTCTACCTTACTTACTTAGTGTAGGTCATTTGCCAATACTGCACTACAGAAAATGTTAGCGCCCCCAAATGATAGCGCTTTGACCTAGAGAAACTTATCCGTGATCTTTTATTTATGCATAAGCACTAATGACTTGCCCTTTATAGCAATGAGGTGTTTAATATTAGCGCTTGTTTAATATTAGCGGGTCAATTGGTCCAATGAAGAACGTGGGTTTTAAATGACAGTGAATATAACCAAAACTACAGTATCTTCCATTGTGAAGACTGAGCAGAAGAATTTTTTTAACAATTCTGCTAATTTTTGTAGTGCTTACCATGTTAGAAGCACATTAATGCACTCCAGAGTCGGGCTGTACAAGGGAATTAATGCCTGGTTGGTGATTGGAGGCCCTTGGCCTTTGGCCTCGTGCACCAACCTCCCCCCCAACCAGGCATTAATTCCCTAGTACAGCCCTCCTCTGTCATACACTAATGCTTACTTAGAGTCCTGTAGCCCCTTCCCTATTTTGCATTATCAAAATGTGGTTTTTGGTGGTGGAACTGCGGTGGCACTTGGCAGCTCAGCCATACTATAAATTACAGTCATGTTTAACGTAGGGTAAATAACTGAACACTTTTTTTTGTTAAATTCAGGCTAATTTATGTCCTTGACCAGGCAGCTCCTTTCCATAAGTTGCAAGCCCCAAGGAACAAATAGTGTTAGCTGCTCTTTAAGGCCAGCCCTGTGTAGCATTATGTTTCAGATGACAATTCAGTGTCAAGAAAAAAAAAACAAAATTGACCTATATAGAGCTAATGTACAATAACATCTGCCTCTTATTTGAATCAACATTTGTATTACTTTTCCTGCAGCTTGGCTTATCTGTTTGTCTGTCAGTCTTGCTCTGATATTATAATTATGACAGAACTTTTTTAAAAGTTGCTGGTGTAAGATTTGGCAGGTTCTACACCTGATAGCAAAGCACAACACATGAAGCAGGTACTTACAGAGTAAAGGTTTGTTCTCATATACTTGATACATGCATGCAGAAAGATCAGCTTATTGTCAGCTGGGAGTTTGGAACCCCCACCATAGGGATGTCATCGTAGGAAAACTCAGTGAGCTTGTAGTAAACAATCATACTTATACTAAGGGAAGATCAAGTCCCACTGCTATGGCAATGGGCTCATGTATGCATGGAGTGCATATTCTACATTATCCTGATTGGCTAATTTGGTGGGCAGTATAGCTGTTTTCTAAGTTGCCCTTTCAGATGCAACATCTAAAATGTTGCAGGTTTAGTGTGTCCTTACATGTTGGACAATGGCCTAGTCACAAATACCCTGACTCATCACTATGAAAGTGCTGGCTCAGACAGTATGCACTTAGTCAGTAGAGGGTGCTCCAGGACTACAAATAGATCCCAGACAATATATAGCATTATACTCTTTTGCAGAAATATACTACTAATAATTATGGTAATATTCGTATAGCAGCAGGTGGTGCTGTAGACCACAAATGTATTGCATAAAACGTGATAATTTCTCTTAGGTTTTGCTAGACAGACAGTAATTACCTTGGCTGAATGGTTTCATTTAGGATATAGCATTTCTTGGCATAATCACAGTAAATAATAGGGAAAGAAAATACACATAATACAGTACATCCTAACTAACCTAACATGACATACAGTACAATAATGGCTAACTTAACTAATGACATCACAATAGCCACAGGAGGGACTGTAGGTCAGGCAGGTCTACATGTATACCATATACTGACTAAGTATAGGATTATGGGGATGGCCCGGGCCAACACTGGAAAAAGTAGTGTATTTCTGAACACAATCTTAAGATCTAGCTTAACTGATTGCATTTTCGTTTTGCAAACCAATCATGTTGCAGTCCTAGATGAAGAAGTCTATTAGTAATTCTCCATAGAACTTATTTTGGACAATATAACTTTTCTACAATAAAATCTTTTTTTTTTTGGGTTCCTATCAGTTTGTATACCCCAAGTCTGCCCTCTGATGGTGCACACTGGTGGCTCCTAGCCCTGACACCAAGAGTCTAAGCTGGTAAATAAAATAATTTAAACATGATTTTAGCATTAATGCAGAGGGCACCATCAAAAAAATAGACAGATAGAAGAAGAATTGGCTTCCCAGTAGAGCTGCCATCTCCCCAAATACAGTACATAATTTAATCCATTCTGAGTTTTGGAAGGGGGATCTACCTGCCCAAAATTATGGACTGCCAGATTCTAGCTGAAAAAGACAGAAAAAGAGATTCATTAGTAAAGAATAACAGCAGCCACTTGAAATCAGAAACAGTCTGTGTACTGTGTGGGTGGTTCTTATGCATACACAGGAACTGCTCTAAGGATGAGGAGTTCAACTCCCAGTTACAGGAATTGTTCCAAAGATTTTTGTCTGGAGGTTACAATAGGAAGGTACTGGAAGAAGCCCTAATTAAAGCAAGGAGTCTGCGGTTTGTTCAGTGGATAAGGAAACATTTACCTTTACAGCCTCAGAAGATACAGTTTCTCACAATCTGTCACAAGGTATATCAATATCGTCTTTACCAGTTTCTGGTAATACTAACAAAGCAGCTTTTGGTGTTTTTTCAACCAATTTCTTCAGGAGGTTAGCATGGTATATCTTGGTAGAATTTTTTTCTATCAGAGGTCTCAGTCCCATAGATAACTGTACCAGTACGTCTAACCACTTAATAAGGCCCTTGCCACTTCATTAACAGGTTGTTTTCTGTAGTGGGTAACAGTAACAAAACTTTTTCACCTGGTCTAAAAGGTTTTTCTTTTACATTATGGTCATAATACACCTTCTGCTGGTTTTGGGCTTCTTTCTGATTCCTGTAGGCAATTTCAGCATATTTTGCCAGTTTCTTTCTCAGTGCACATGTACAAGATGTAATAGATTCTTTCTGAGCAGACTTATCTTCCCATATTTCTTTTATTACATCTAGTGGCTCTCTTTTTGTCTTCCATACAGTATTTAAAAGGGTGAAAAACCTAATGATGTTTGTGGCACTTCTCTGTAAACAAAAAGCAAGCAAGGTAAGTATTGATCCAGATCTTACTATGTTCCATTGCTATCCATTGCAATCTGTTTGAATGGTTGGGTCACCAAGGGAATAGGTTGTAAAGGCACCCAGTCTTTTCTATCTGTTTGGGCCACTGATTGGCATTTGGGGCAGCACTTAACATACTCAGCCACTTGGTCATGAATAGATGGCCAAAAGAACCAGGTGAGAATACGTTGCAACGCACTGTCTCAACCAGCATGGCCAGCTAAAGGCAAATCATGAGCTAGGTGTATGAGTTGTACCCTGTATTTCCCAGGTACTACTAGCTGTGTCACTATCTCACCAGTCTTGGGGTTGGTACACTGTCTATATAAAATATCACCTGTTAGTACATACTGGGGATACCCTAGACTCATGTCATTCCCCACCTGTAAAAAACAAGAAGTTAGTGTAGGGTCTGCTTTTTGTTCCATCTTAATGTCTGCATCCTGCAATACATGTTCCAATTCAAGTTGTTTATCAGCATGCTTTTCATGCCAGTCCTTTTTGGTTCTTCTTTTTTCTGATTCTACCTTCCGATTCTTCCCTGGACTACTGTACAAATCCTCATCAAAAGGGAAAATATCCAGTAAATGTCCTTGTTTGGCTTGGATTCTTGTTGTTACCCCCACCAGTGGTTGTTGTAATGTCTGACTCTGGACTAAAGAGGGAAAATCAGGGTAATCATGTTCGATTATAACAGGTATGGGTAAGTTAGAGACTAACCCTACTTCCAGGTTATGTGTATGCCCTTGTATAGTTAAGTCTACTGGGGTGGTGGGGTAACAATGTACGTCTCCATGGACACATGTCACAGCAGTCCCTTTTCCTTTCTTAGGCCTGGATATCAAATCCGCACATGCCAAGGTCTGACGGCTGCCTGAATCAATCAGGCCCAACATTTGGTGAGCACCCATTTCTACTGTGGCTACAAATGATCCCAAGTTGGCTAAAGCCAGATTCCTGAATTCTTTCTTAATATTTGGACAGTTTCTAATCACATGTCCCTTCTTTTGGCAGCCATGACATATGATTTCTGACAAAGGGATTTTTCGTTTCCTTTCTGCCCTCCAGTTTTTATGCCCAGTCTGTAAGTTAGAAGTAAAAGGAGGGTTTCTTACCACAGGTGTAGTTGGGTTCTTCTCTTGGGTATGCTGGTATCTGGAGGGCCTAGCTGCCAGGAAGTCCTCAGCCAGGGCAATAGTCTTCTCTGCACCTTCAGGCTTGTGTTCTTTTACCCATATTTGAACATCAGATGGCAAAATCTAAATGAATTGTTCAATAATAATAGCCTCCAGTAACTGATGTATAGTCTTATTGTCCAGTTGTAGCCATTTATAACACAGATCTTTTAAACGAGCATAAATCTCTCTGGATGTATCAGCAGTTTACATTTTTAAATACTGGAATCTCTGGCTGTAAGTCTCTGTATGGATATCATAATGCCTTAGGATTTCTTTCTTGACCCTTTCATAATTCTCAGCATCTCTGGGGTCCATACGACTAAATACAATTTGGGCATGACCAGTCAATTGTGGGGCAAGGCGCACCACCCATTGTTCTTTTGGCCAACCACATGTTCTTGCCATTCTCTCGAATGTGGTTAGGTATGCTTTGATATCATCAACATCAGTCAGTTTTGATAATTTAATGTCTCTGGGACCATTACCTCTCTCCGTGGTCCCAGCCTGGATGGTCTGTAGCACTTGCATAGTGTCAGCCCATTTGGCATCTTGTCTGTGGCTGTCCAGGTCCCTCTCCTTCTCCATCTGAACTTACTTGAGACAGAACCATTTCAACAGGTCATCTATGTCTTCTGGGGGGATGCCTCGGCTTCTTCTATGCTGTCTTCTCTAAGCGGATCCTCATCAACTTCCATCTTGAGGCGCTGCTTGGGGTGGGTTGCTTGGCATAGTCCAGGATGTAAGGGAGTGCCTGTTTGCTCGGTCATCTTCCTCATCTGGACACCCACTGGAGACTCCACCACCTCTTCCTGCAGCATGTCCACCTGGGACACCGGTCGGTATCTGCCAAAACCACGCCTCCCTTTATGGCAAGACATAGCCAGCAGTTATCCCACCACTGCCACCATATGTCATAGGGTGTGGGATAACAGATGGACAATCACAACCAATGTAAGGTTTAATGCACTGTTGGCTTGGAGCGATGTTTATTTTCTTGATAAACAAAATAAAAATAAAGTAAATAAAGGCTTCACTTGTGAGCAAATAAAATAATACTGTTTCATGAAATAATAGAAAATTCTCTCACAGCTGTGGTAAACTTATATAGTCAGTTTCCACTAGGGTGCTAGGACTCCCCTCAGTCCTTCACCTACCCGGGCCAGAAAGCACTGACCCTCTCTAACATCATGCTGAGCAGGTTATTCTTTTATACCAGCCTACCAGGTCATGTGTTACAGCATCATCAGAACTTTAAAAAACATTTTCAGACAGCTCCTTTTAATTTATATAATGCCATGGAGCTTGTAGAGCAATTATTACAATGTTTAATGCCATGCCATTTTATTTTAAACACAGGGGAAATGAAATAAACATCTATTGCTTTACCTCTGTCCTGATTGACAGCTTATGCATTATAAAAATAGTCACTAGTTGCTGCTGCCACCCTATAATGAGGCCAGACCAAACAGCTGAGCAACAGGCAAGCAGCTAAATCTCCAGGAGCTTTCCCTGTCGATATTTCAACCTTTGCAGCCTGTAAGTTCCTCTTTAAAAGTACATTTCTTATTTTAAATAAACATTAGAGCAGTTTCAGTTGTGTTTTAATTAGTTTAAATTACCCACTGCTTGTATCAGCATAGGAGCTAGTGGGTTGCCTGAGTCTAGCACTTGCACATTCAAGAGGGGGAGAGATGTAGCTACAGTGTACCTACTGGTTAGTCTGACACTCACAGACTCGAGCAGAGCAGAGCAGGGTTAGACCGTGAGCTTACTGCAGCACTAAGGGTCTCTCAGACTGTCGGGGCGTAGTGCTTACTGAGACAGGCGGCAAACACTTCCTCGGAGACACGGCTCCATCTGCACAGCAAAAAAGTTTTCTTGTGGGCAATGCTTTATATTTTATTACCAGATCCTTCAGTCCCTTTCACTTTCATGTCAGCAAGTGTGCAACATGGAAGGACATAGTTCTGCACCATTTAAAACTATACAAAGGAGCAAAAAAGCTAACAGAAAATAAAAATATGTACACAGAGTGAACCATTAGGACTGTTGCCATTAATTCTCATTAGGCTACATTGTCATTACAAAAACAACTACTCTGGAGCTTTTGAAACATAAAATTACATTCCCCAGGCTGTACAAACATACAGATGTGTTTCATGGCTATTGTTTATATTTTGGGGCATGTTAATAAATGTGTAGCCATTTTTAGGGCTTATAGACAGCATGTTTATGTAGGGCTTTATTTTCTTGCCTACTAGAAGTACTTATAATAATTTTTACAGTGCTGCAAAATGCAAAGACACATTCTGACCAGCTAAATATTCTTTCAGTGGACCTCAGGGTAAATGGAGTAAACAATGGAGATAAATGGGGGGGGGGGCTCAGAGATGGCCAACCATCTGAACTAGAGCTAAAAGGGACAGTATAAAGAAAAAGGACAACTGTTGCAAAAGTAGATTTTTGACAAAGAGGAAAAGTAAGGTCCACATCAAGGGACAGGGCTGGTCCCTGTCACAGTGCTATCTAACCAGACCCCAAAGTATCCAAAGGTGGAGACATTTTCAATGAGGGAGTCATCCAAGGTGTGGAAAGCAGGAAGGGATTTAAGTTTAGCAAGTCTCGGTCTTGTGCCAAAAGACACGGAGACTCTCTTTTTGGCATTAAGGAACAACTGGTTGGATTGGAACCATTGCTGGACCTTGTTGAAATCATGTTGCAGTCTAGCCTCAGCATCAGCAGGCGAGGTGCTAGTCGTGTAGAGGACAGTGTTGTCCACATACATGTAGATCTGGGAAGTGGAACAATCTGAAGGGAGATCATTGAGGAAGATAGAAAATAATATAGGGCTAAGTACGGAACCCTGCGGGACTCCAGTAGTGATGGGCAAGGGAGGGGAGATTGAGGAGGCAGTCTTAACCAATTGTGATCTGCCTGAAAGATAAGAATGAAACCCTGTTGTGGCCAAGGAGTTTAATCCAGCAGCAGTGAGATTTTGGAGGAGAAGTGCGTGGGAGACAGTGTCGAAGGCTTTCACCAGGTTGACAAATATGGCAGAGGTAACGTGTCCCTGATCCATATTACAGCGTTTATAGTCAGTGAGATGCAGGATGGAGGTAGTGGTGGAGCGAGACTTGCAGAAGCCAGACTGGAAAGGGGTGAAAAATGAGGCAGAGTCAATGTAAGGGGTGAACTAAGCAAGAACAATGCATTCTTGGAGCTTGGCTAAGGTAAGAATAAGGTAGATAGGGCAATAGTTCCAAGGAGCAGTGGAATCACCCCCTTTGGGGAGTGGGATGACTGTGGAGTGTTTCCAGTTAGAGGGAACTGAGGCTAGAGTAAAGGATAGGTTGAGGAGAGAGGCCAGAGGGGAAGCTATAGCCTAGGTGGAGAGATAGAGTATATTGGGGTCAACGCCATCAGGGCTCGTACCTTTAGTAGGGTTCAAGGCATTTCATTTGGCATGATGAGAGAGAGAGAGAGAGAGAAGGAAAAGGAGAAGGGGGGGTGGAAAGGGAAGGCTTGGAGGGGGTCAGAGGAAGCAGTAGGCATGCATGTGGGGAAGGTGGAAGGGTGACAAGGTGCAGGATGTAAAGAAAGTGTTGAATGTAGAAGCTACAGATGGTGGGTCAGATAGTGTAATATTACCATGTGTGAGGGTTGGGATGGGAGGGTGGGAGGGAGAGTAGGGGATTTGATGACTTGCCAGAACTTAGAGGGATGGCTTAAGTTAGTGTTGAATGAGGTAGAGAAGTAATCAGACTTAGTGTATCCGGAGGCCCTTGTACATGCATTTCTAAGTTGTCTATAGTGGAGAAGGAGGGAGTGAGATCTGGATTTCATGTAAGCTCTCCAGGCCTGGTCCCTGGCACCCATGTAGGCCACCAATTCAGCATTAATCCAGGGAAAGTGTGAGCCTTTAACTCTGGTCAGTTTAGAAGGAGCATACAGATCCCAGATTTCCAGGAATTTAGTCCTGAAGTAGTCAACGGCAGTATCAATATAGGATGCTGAAGAGATGGGAGACCAGTTGGTGTGGTATAAGTCATTTAGGAGAGGATATAAATTTAGAGAGTGGAAGGAATGCAGAGGGATCTATTTGAGTGGGCCTTTGGACTGATAGACTTTACAGATGCATTAGGTCATGTGGTGGTCAGTAAGGGAATCTGGGAGAATACCAGCGTCAATTATGCAGTTGGGGTAGGACATAAGGGCCCAGTCTATCAGGGTGTGTTTGAAAGATATGTAATTCAGACGAGTTGGGGAAGTGATTAGTTGTGATAAGTTTAGGAAGTTTATTTTGGTGTGGAATTTGGAGTTGGTGGGAGAGAACCACTCTATATTTAGGTTGCCTAATAAGTAAAACTCACCATCTGTAGTATGTAAAGTGATGGTGGTAAGAAGCTCTGATAAGGTTGATGTAGGGAGACCGGGGCAATAGTAAGCACTGGCTATGAAAATAGGTAATGAAAATGGAAGAGATAGTTTGATGAGGAGGAGTTCGTATTGAGATGGGGATGAGATGGATAGAACTAGAGAGTATTGAGGGTTTGAGGCTATACACATTGCGATACCTCTGCCCTTGCTGGGTCTGTCTTGTCTGATTAGGGTAAAACCTGGAGTTGAAAGATTGAAGTCAGATATTTTATGGGACAGCCAGGTTTCAGAGAGAACCAGTACATCTGGATGTAAATCCAGCATGATTGGCTAGAGGAGGATGAGCTTGGGGAGAAGACGTCTTATATTGAGGTGAACCAATTTTAAGCCTTTAGGAAACAACGTATGGGGAGGTGGGGCGAGGGTTGGATTCAATATCTCCTGCTGAAATGAGTAGGAGGGTGATTAGCAATTTAGAGAATGAGTAGACCCACTTGGAAGCTTTTGGTTGTAGAGAGTGGGGGGTGGGAAGGGGGTTTGAGGATGGAGGGAGACAATTTTGTAAGGGTTTAAAATAACTAAGAGAGATAAGGAGGGGAGTAAAGAAGAACAAGGGGGCCAGGGGTAAGTGATTGGAGCAGGAATTATGGGGAGAGTGGTGTGAGTTAGGGTGAGGGTGGAGGGAGAGAGGGGGGCAGGGGATGGAGGTTAGAGTGGTAGGAGCTAGAGACACCATGGACAGGAGAAGCACAATACTAATGCAATAGGGTATAATAATAAGCATTGTGGAGAAGGTGAAAAGGGCAACAGGGCACTGAGGCTGAAGTCAAGCTAAAAGAAAGTAGTGACCAATGAACGGATTGGCCCAATGCAGTGTAGTACCGCTTCTGTCCAGTGGGTGATGAGGGATAAGAGAGGTGGGAGAAGGGTGCACACTAATGGGCTGTGTGGCCTGGTGGATTAAGCAGCTGTCTATAGAAGAGCACATATATGGTAGACCTAGGTTCAAGACCACCACTAGGATTGGGGAGAGAAGTAAGTAGAGTAAATGCAAGAATGACTACAGGCACAGAGGGCAAGAAAATGAGCTAAAAGATAGTAGAAATCAATTTTTTAAAGGTAGATCTAGTTGGTGAAGATTCATTCTGGCCACTGGGTGGCAAGGGATAAGAGTGGAGGGAGATAGTGCACTCACTACTAGTCTGTGTGGCCTAATGGTTAAAGCAGCACTCTAAAGAGTAGATAGGTAATGGGAGACCTAGATTTGAGACCTGGTCTGTGAGTGAGGAGGGGGTGATAGGTAAAGTGATGGGTGAAAAGGGCTTAGGTATGAGGGGAATATATTGCAGAGCATGTAGCAAATAGTTTGAGGGGGTAGATAGATATAATGTTACACCTCTGGAGGGGATGTATAGCACCTTCTAGTGACCATAATCAATAAGGTGCTAATGGGGAGTTAGGGAGATTGCAGTCACTTTGTGGGGCAGGGGCCAGCTATAAAAGAAATGATGAGCTTGAGTGGGGTGGGGCAGCTGCAAATAGCACATCTATCAAGGATAGAGGTACCGGGGCACCTTGTCTTTTTCTAGTCACTGGGTCTACTTTATTACATTTAGAACAAGAACTGCAATAGGCAGCAACATCCTCATGGATCCCAGGCCAGTAAAATCTGTACAGCAATCGGGCAGAGGTGCGATCCCTCCGCAATTAGCCAAGTGACCAGCCATAGAACTATCATGTGCTATCTGTAACAACTCAGTTCTATGCTTTTGTATGACCAATTGTTCTAACTTTTCTTGCATCTGAGAATTAACCTAAACTCGATATGGTAGCACATTACATTTTTTAAACAATGGTTCACCCTGGTTTTGTTTTACCCCAAGCTGCTTAAAATGACCTTGGAGAGAAGGATTGTTAGTTTGCCCAGAAACAAAATCACAGTCTTCAGTTTAGTGTCAGCATTTTCATATATGAACCCCTTATATCCATCAGTATTTTGTTACCACTGTTTATTTAGGTGTCTTTTTTATTTCCTGGACTTTCAGATCTTGGAGCTGGGCTCAAACAAGTCCAAATCAAAGTCATCCAAAGAAAAAGAGTCGCTACCATCTGAGATTTTCTTTGCCTGTGCTCTTGTCACCACAGCTGCTGAATCAGCAGGGTTTACTTCCTCTGTAATTAACTTAGCAAATCCTGGAAATTCATTTCCAATAATTACAGGTGCAGGTAACTTTGGTACTACCCCCACTTTCATCTGGTGCAGTGCCACATTAATGTTCAGAGTCACTTGGGTGGTGGAATAGTATTAAGTGTCCCTGTGGATGCAGATGACTCCAGTACCTTGTCCTTTTGCATGGTCTTTTCCCAGAACTTCAACATGCATCATTGTCTGTCAGCTTCCTGAATCTATAAGTCCCTTCACAGTCTTATCTCCCACCTTAAAATCTGTTAAAAAGTTGCACCATTTCACTAAGGTCAAATTTGCTCCAGTCTTACTCTACTTATTTTTATGGCAGTTTCTTGCAGTATGGCCTGCCTTATTACAGTTACAGCAGATAAAGTCTTTGGGCGCAGATTTGTTACGCTCATCAGAGTTATTATCTGATATGCCTTGAAGCTGTTTCCTTCTCTCTTCCCCTCTCTCTCCTCCTCCCTGACAGGCTTCTCCTTTGAGTATAGCCATCTATAATGTTCCTTTTGCAAATATTTTGATGTAACCGTATCTGTTTGTATGTGTGTTTTGAAGTTTGTATCCTGTATAGTGTTGCTTGACATGGGACCTTTGTAAAAGAGCTCCTGCTTAAAGGTTGTTTCCGAATAAATAAATAAATAAATAAATAAATAAATTGAGTTAAGTGGGGGAAAGAGGGTCTTACCACTCCTTGACTGTTACTTTGCTGCTGCAGTGTCTGTCTGCTCATTTTATTGTCCTCGGCCAAAGAAATGGCCTTTTCCCAACTTTCTGTTCAGTGTTCCTTTACTCAAAGCTACACATCTGTATGAAGAATATTGATGAATTACTCCCTTGCAGATATGTTGATGATCTGTGGGACTGTTCTGCCCTGTGGTTGGAGCCATTTAATGATGAGTTCTCTGACTCAGGTAAAGACTTCACCATGGTTGTCAACTGAGTGGTACTTCAGGGACTGGAATATCTGCCTGTAGGTCTCTCCTGAGATGTCATATCTTTTAAGGATTTCTCTTTTCACAAGGCCATATTTTTCTCACTTTGCAGTGTCCATATTGCTGTAGGCAAGTTGGGCTTTATCTGTCAGGTAAAGTACCAGCCTGACTACCAGCTGCTGTTTTGGCCATTGCCAGGCTCTGGGGACCCTTTCAAAACTTGGCAGGTATGCTTTGATATCATCTGAGGGGCACAGCTTTGGAAGTTTAATGTCTTTTAAGCAGTTTGTGTTTTGGTTGATCTGCTGTACCTGTACGAGATCCTCCAACTTTGATAGCTTGCAAGGCATCTAGCCATTGCTGCTCCTGTCACTTCATCCCTTCCCTTGCGTTCCCTCCCTTCTTTTCCCAGCTTCTCAGTCTGTCTTTGTTGTATAGCCCACCATCTGAAGAAGATACATGCTTTCATGTTCTGTTTCCACCTGTTCATCTTCTTCCATCACTGGTGCCAGCTGTACAGTCTCAGTTTGGACTTTTGTTTCTGCCTCTAGTTTGGCTGTCATTCTTCTGGCAGTCACTCCTGGGCTTGTTGTTGCAGGATCCGTATCTTTCTTCTGTGCTTCACTGGTACCAGTACTAGTATCCACACACAATACTCCTGGCTTAGAGTATGCATGGTGTAAATCCCACTTTGTCTGACACCAACTGTAGGAGGGGCATAGATCAGGAAGCATAGTCAAGAGACAGACAAATGGCAGAACAGGAGAGGACAGAATAGATCCTTGCTTTTAACTCTCTGTGCATAACAAATGGGACATGGTCTTATTCAACCCTGTTACACAAGTCACTTAACGTTCTTGTGCTCCCAGGGCACACCTGGAAACAAGCCTTGGCTTATTGTGTCTATCCTGGCAAAATAATTGTGAAAAATAACTGACTAATTAACTAATTAGTCAATGGTACAGGACCTGCATTGGAGCGAGGTGACTTTCTGCTGTGGTCCAGGGTTTTCTGACTTAGGTTTTCACCTACAAGGGCTGCCAGTGAGCAGTGGTGTGCTGTGCCGGGAGGCACGCATGTATGTATCAGCACAGAGTATGGGCCCTACTCAAGCATGCATTTCTTGACTACTGCTATCCAGCCTCCACTGGGAGGCAGATGAAGAGTGGGACACAGGATCCCCCTCCCAAAGGGTGAAGAGCTTCCTTGGGATGCTCAATCCTCCCTCCCCCTGCCAGCCCCTAGCAGCCCGAGTTAATTCCTGAACCTGGGTCACCAGCATAGTGAGCAGTAGTGCTCCATGGGATTTTATAGCTAAAAAGCAGTCACTGCTAAGGTACTGCAACCTATGTGACTGTTCAAGTGTGGTACAACAGCTTTTTTAAAAGGGTATCGAAAGCCATACACAGAGTTCACCATATACCATGATGCCCACTTTGTGCAGAACAGTGGTGTGCAGCACTGATTGATTCAGAGCTTAGAAGCTTCATTGGCATTTGCAACCCCAGTACTTTTAGAAATGTTTGATAGCAGTCTAGTGTTTGATGTTTCTTCAGTAATATGACCTTTTCCACACAAACAGCAAGTTGGTGAATGCTGAATTTGACAAAAACGTTTTCTGCATAATATGTTTCTTTGGGTTACTTGGTCATTGCCTCCAAGAGTACAGTTTTGAGGTATGCCCTCCACACAGTGAAACTTTTTACAGCGAACATGTCGATGCTGACAACACTGACAATTCTCTGTAAAAGTCCGCATGAGACCCCAGCACTCTTCCTCCCAGTCCTGCACCCCCTCGGACTCAGAGTTGATAATCCCTAAGTCTGGGGGTGTGGGGGGCAGAGCCCCCTGCATGGCTGGTTCAGGGGCAAAGCCCCCAAAGAACAACAACTATTTCTTCAGATGGATTTATGTCAACCACAAATTGCGTTCGACATAATTACGTTGCTGTAATGTCAGTTGACAAATAATTTGTTGAACCGGCATCATAGAGCTCAGTTTTGAGAGGTTAAAATTAACTTTGCTGCTGCAGGACTTTTTATCAGTAGTACTAAGGACCAGCAAAGCAAGCAGAGACCAAAGGTTCACTATTGTGAAATATCCGGTTTTTTGTTGCTGTCAGTAAATTCAATGAAACTACTAAGTTTAGTAACAACATTTTATTTCATGTAGCTCCAACCATTCCCATGGATGTGCACTCCTTCAGTCTATAGAAGAAGAAGAAAAAGAATCAGCATTTATATAGCGCTTTTCATACATCCAAAGCGCTTTACAAGCAATGCTAGACTGGTAGTGAAGTGACTGAATGTGTGGTGGCAGCCATATCGCACATCATCACCCACGCACAGTCTGGATAATTGCATGAACCGGTTTATGGGAAGGGGAATGTTGGCCAGGACACCGGGAATGTTCCCTACTCTTTGCAAAGAGTGCCCTGGGTTCTTTTACTTCCACCTGGACACCCACCAGGACAACACCAGGATGGGCAGAAGGGACCTCGGTTTAATGTCTCATCTGAAGGACAGCACACCCCAACGGTACAGCACCCCCCAATACTGCACTCAGATGCCAGCGATTTTTAGGTGCAAGTCCAATCCTGGTGTGGGATGAGAACCCACGACCTTCTGGTCCAGAGGCAGATGTGCTACCAACTGGGCCATGCTGACACCTAGAGAGGAAGTCACAAAATATAATTGTGTCAGAATGGAACTCTTGCATGAGGACTTGGCACTGCAGACTGCTCCATATATAGAAACAACAAAATTGCCGTGTGCTCACCAATGGAGTCAGGTGCAATGAAGAGATTGCAAGTCTCTAACAATTGTAACAAGCATCCAATAAACTCACTGCACTCCCAGTTGAAAAGAACAAACACTGCTTGGCAAGTTCAAAGTCCAAAATTTTAATTTGGTAGAAAATTCTTGACAGGTTTTCCTTAAGGTTTAAACATGAAGTAACTCTCAAAACCAGTTAACCCAGTGCTGACCAGGCGTGGTCTTCCTAAAGGGTCCTGAGAGAGACCACACCTTGGTCTTTAATTAACAGTTGGAGAAGTTACTTCATATTTATTTCTCAAGAAAAAACCTATCCAGAAACCTACCAAATGGGTACAGACTTTAGTACAACAGCTTTAATCTTGTGCAACTGAGAGAGATACCCGTTTATTGGATGCTGGCGCCAGATATAGAGTTTATAGCATTTTTTTGTGGGAATTGATTAGTTAAGCCTGACTTAATTTAGAGAGATCAACAGCAGCACAATAAATGTAGCGATAGTCTGGGAGTCAGAGGCTTCCCTATATTGTATCAGGCTCATTTGAGTTTGATCGTTATCATGTATTTTTTTTTAATTCACCACTGGGACCACTCTTACAGTTGTAAGAGTGGACTGTCAGATTTTGCAGTAGATAAGCCTGAAGGTAAAACATCACTAACACAGATATGCAGAAAATTTGTTATTTCTCCCTCATAATAGTACAAAGACAAAAGCAATAAGATAAAATCTTACCAATCGGTACACAGAGACAGTCATACATTGGTGTGGAAGCTGTATGCTACCAAGGATCCCAAAGGGGCTTGGCCATGTACTAAGATTATATACTGCAGAGAAGAGATGGCCAGTTACCGGAGTAACAAGCTTACCGACGTCAGTGTGTCTCTGTATTCTGTGTACCATTGGTCAAAACATGGGCATCTACACCCAGGACTGCTATCTTTTGTATCAGTTATAGGTATTTGCTGAGTAACTACTTAGCAGAAAAATAGGGTTTTTCTCATAAATTTTGCTAGGCTAAGCATACCGACTTCAGAACATAGGTGGAACTACAGATCACAGAATATTATATAATGATATAATCATGTTAAGTTAGGCTGCTAATCTCACAGCTATTATTAGATGTCCTTCTAGGACAATAACACACATCTCTGGCTAACTCATTACGCATTTGGCTGAATAGGAGATTCCTGAGTAAGCCCTAATATAGAACAACATATCAGTACATTAGTGATCATTAGTGCATAATACATGATAATACATTCTCCCTTGTCTGTCATGGTAGTAGTAAGTGTCCTCATATGGGACAGCAGGGCAGATTGGTCTAACATATTCCCCCCTATGTTTTCTGGATACAATAGGCAATGCTAAATAGGGTGGTAGGTAAGTTACTTCATTACTGAGTGTGATTCATACAGAAATTTCAATTGATTACAATGCTGTGTCAAGGTTTTATGTAAACGGATCAAGGTAAGAACAAGGAGAATAATAAGAAACACTTGAATAATAGCAAAACCGTTGAATGTCAGTTCTAACCAACTATTTGTCAATGTGGTGCTGAGGTCACCATCATGACAGACAGTTGGTGAGACCCCATCTGGAGTACTGTGTCCAGTTCTGGAGACCCCATCTCCGCAAGGACATAGACAGGATAGAGGCAGTCCAGAGGAGGGCAACTAAAATGGTGCAGGGTCTGCAAGAGAAGCCGTATGAGGAGAGACTAAAGGAGCTTAATATGTATACCCTTGAGGAAAGAAGGAGAGGGGGACATGATAGAAACTTTTAAGTACCTCAGTGAAATCAACAAAGTCCAAGAGGTAGCATCTTTCAGAAAAAGAGCGTGCAAGAACAAGGGACACAATTTAAAGATAATGAAGGGTTCAGGGGCAATGTGTGAAGTATTATTTCACAGAGAGGGTAGTGGATGCATGGAACAGCCTTCCTGAGGAGGTTGTGGGGTCTAAAACTGGGAGAATTCAAGAATGCATGGGACAGACATAAGGCAATTCTTGTGGGGGGTAGGAAGAAATAGGCTGTTGGTTAACTAGGATCTGCGGCCTATCCTGTAGGTAGGGAAATGGGCAGACTAGATGGGCCAAGCGGTCCTTATCTGCCATCAAAGTCTATGTTTCTATGGCAAAGAGCATTTAATGAATTGCCTGTTTTGGTAACATTGTTACTTATGTGAACTAAATGTGTATCTTTTCTCTCTAGTAGAGATTTGAGGTTCAGGGTGAGTGGATCAATATGCATGTTAAACACAGGTAAATACTGGGCTAGAGCATACAGATAGTCAGGGTCCCTATCGATATAATCACATTCTGGAGTGGTAACTGGGGTGATAACTATATGGCCTATGATCATTCCTGGGGCACAAAGCAGAAGTTCAAGAAGGGTATGTCACAAGTTAAAGTTCCATAGGAGAAAGTCTGATGATTGGTAACAACACAATATTTATTGTCCATCAGAATTGTAGGTCACTCGGACTTCCGGTGATGTCAGTGGCACTATGGCAGCCTAATACTCAAGCGCCACTCAGCCTTGTACAATATCTATCAGCATCCACTGCTATAAAAGATGCAATCCCCAGCAAAAGGTACTAGATCAAAAATACTACTCAGCCGGAAAGCGCAGACCCCAGTACAAAAACTGCACAGTATGCTACAACATGAAAATTGGGGTTTTGCCATGGAGGGCGTGGGAGAAGACTACACTACGGACATGGCTCCTGCTGAGGAAGAAGAATGTTCCCAGCTTGTGTCCTCCATAGTACAAATGGCAAAAACTGTCAAGAAAAGTGATAGTACCCTCTCAGAGCTCAGGGAAGAGATAGGCAAAATAGAACACCAAGCAGACTAAATTGAAATCGACCTCTCTAATGTAACTGAACAGGCCAACTGGCACGACCGGCTCCTCCTTTTTCTGCTGGCTAGAGAAAGAGAACTTACTAGCAAATTAGATGATCTTGAAGGAAGGAGCCACCATCAGAACATCAGGGTTTATGGAATTCCAGAGGGCACTGAAGATAATGCCTCCAACCCAATCTCCTTTTTACAGAATATACTCCATGAGGCCCTTAACCCACCTGGAGACCCCGATCTATCCATGGATAGGGCACACTGATCTCTGGCTCGAAGACTGACTAATCCAGGAGCCCACCCCAGATCCTTCGTGGCAAAATTAACAGCATATGTGGCAAAAGAAGAGACACTGAGGCTAGCTTGGAGAAGAAAGGCAATTATGTTTGAGGGTCACAGGCTGCAAATAGATAATGATTACAGTAACCTGGTGCAGGAGAGTAGGAAGGCCTTGTGGCCCATCATGAAACAGCTGTGCAGCAAAAATCTAACGGCCCAGATCCTTTACCAGGTGGGGCTCAGAATAAAAATGGAGGGAGGCCCCAAAGTTTACGAGGACCTCGTGGTGGCCTCGCAGTACCTGGAGAGCATTGGAACAGCGGTTCCCTGTATGGTGAAGGAGCACCTGGAGAAAGAACTGACTCATTCTGCATGGACAGTGGCAAGAAAGGGTCCCCCCTTTTCCCAGCAGACTGGCAATGCTAGATCTTCGACTATACGTACCGACATATGTGCAACCCTTAAACCTTACACTTCAGCAGTCCAGATCACCTCCATTATTCTGCAAGAGGAATGAGAAGGGAGCCCTAGCATGGCAAACAATCCAGGAAGTGCTGCTGAGCAGCCTACCTGAAAACAGCTTGGATGAATTGGGTGGGTTGTGGCTCGATGCATCTCCCCCCGGGTTTATTCTTGAACTGCTAAAAGGTACTGTACATTTCTACTGTACAAATGCCCAGTTAGTGAAGGGGAGCAACAAGAACCTGATTTGGAGGGGAGAGGGGAACCGTGGGTCTGCAATGGAGGCACCTGGTGACCCCTTTGCCTCATTACCAACAACGCCTAAGGCACGCGAACTGAGGCTCATCACCTTGTGGTGACTATACCATGCAGGCCTTAGTGAATTAATTAACCATCTTAAGAGAAACGACCAAGATCAACATGAAGAAATTAAAATGACTTGCCAAGCTATCACGTTGGACTTAATATTTTGGACAATATGTTGGGAGATGGGGGATGGAGAGGAAAGAATCAAAATGGAAATGAGGGAGACGGTGGGGGGAGCATGAACTAACTAAGTAAAGAGTGGAAGCAACTTAATAAGAGGAAGAATGGACACCACCTTGTGGATGCCCAAACACTGTGGGGAAGTTGTTGGAAGTAAAATATAGATAGTTGAAGTTGTTTATCACTCCCACAAGCATATAATTTTACAAAAAGGGCATAAAGAGGGTGGCTACCCAATCTAATCTTGCTACGGGATGGGGGGTTCATTGGTGCTGCTGACATTGGCTTTTTGCCATTGGGGTGGGTTATGTCCTGGGGAATGCCCGGCAATTTGGCCAGACCCTAGATACCAACGCGGGCCAATAGTCCTGGAAAGAACAATGCTCAGCAGTGACGTTGACATTCATGCTGACCAAGGAAATCAAGAACTAACCTGGGGGAACTCCCCTCCACATGGTTATGCTGTGTTATGCTGGGGGAAGGGACCTTTGGAACAATTGAAAATGTTTTTCCTATCTAACTTGTTCCTTCTGCAAAGCTGGGTTTTAGTTTCTGGGCTCTGTTGGGGGGAACAGAGGAGGAAATTATTATCTCTCATTCCAGACAATAGTACTGAGGAGTTCCTGGTTCTAGTTCGAGTTTTAAGAACTGGTTACCAGATTTACAGGTTGAGAGGGGTTATGCTCCCACCTTGTGGAGAAAGTGTGAAAAGTTATAAAACGTTACAGTTATGTTATAGTCAGTTTAAATACTGGCTGAAGTTAAAAGTAAAATAGATTCAAGATGACCATTTATACAGTAGAAGAAACAATGCTGTAATACCTTATGACATAAGAAATAAGTTACAGAATTACAGTTTAAGAAACTACCTGAAGGAGGGAGGGTTAGGGATTGTTTTGGGTATGGCTCGGAGGGGACGGGGGGACTCCTGTCTGCAATTTTACATTCCCTAAAGTAACAATGGCTACAATCACTACTAAAACTTTACCCTATAATATTAATGGGATTAATCATCCCATCAAAAGAAAACAGATCCAAAAGTTTATTAGAGATCAGAAATGTGAAATAAACTTCCTACAGGAGACGCACCTGTCCCTCTCTGAGGCCTTGAAACTAAAAACAAAGGGCTTCCTTGTCATATAGCAGGCATCACTAGAGAAAGGAAAAAAGTTGGGGGTGACAATTCTGCTACCAGGGGATCTTCCCTTTGAAGAAGAGGAAGTAGTGGATGACCCCGAGGCTCGATACTTAATAGTAGCTGGGAAGATACAAGAAGCCTGGGTAACACTGGTAAATGTGTATGCCCCTCCGGGGTCACCAATCGCCTTATTCTCTAAGTCAATACAGCTGGTTGCTCAGAAAGCCAAGGGGGTGGTTGTGGCAGGGGGAGACTGGAACTTGATAACTAACAGGAGATTAGACTCCACTTCAGGGATTCCCACCAAAGAGAGAAGGGTTGCAACACAATTCTCTAGATTACTGGATGATACTGATCTGGTGGATGTACGGCAAGAGAAATACCCCATAGCAAGGGAGTACACTTACTACCCCCCCCCGGTATAAGACATATTCAAGGCTAGACAGGTTCTACACATATAAAAGAGATAGCTCAATAATTCCATCAATGTGGGTTGGCACGGCTACACTGTCTGACCACCAGCCTATTTTCATAGAGTTGGACCTGCAGCTCCCTAGGAGGCCTTCACATTGGTGTCTCAGTGTGAGCCTGCTGAGGGATGAAACCATAAAGGAAGAGGTCAGAGGAGTGATTCGACAGACTATAGAAATTAATGATAGGCCAGACATTTCTCCACAGATCCTATGGGACACGATCAAAACCATGGTCAGGGGAAAACTGATTTCATTGGCATCATTTCAGAAAAAGGAAAGACAAAAGCAAATGCGAAACCTGACAGAGCAATTAAGATCGGCAGAATCACAACAGAAACAGCTATGGAATAAAGACAGAGACCTGGAAGTTAAGACACTTAAAAGTAAAATCCAGAAAATAAATAATGTAGCAACAGAAAGGGCATTATTCTACCTAAAACAATTTTATTACGAGGGGGTGCTCGAGCAGCAAAGCAATTAGCGTACCGTCTTAGACAGAGGGCAGCTAAGGCCACGATTACAGGGATTAGGGACCCAGGCTCAGGGACATATAGACAGAAATGGGAACAGATTACAGAATCATTTGTCTCATATTATAAAACCCTGTATAAGGCAGACCCCGGAATCCCAATGGAAAACACGGTTAACTTTTTGAAGGAATTGGGGCTATCCAAAATAGATGTTACCCAAGCAAAGATATTAATGGCCCCAATAACTATGGCCGAGATACAGGCCACAATAAAAGCACTGAAGCCAGGTAAGTGCCCAGGCCCAGAGAGCTAGTGTGGGGTATTTTATAAAACACTTGCCCCAGAGATAACCCCCCTGTTGAAAAATGTCTTTAACCCGATATGGTTGGAGGGAGAGCTGGTCCCCCTCCGTGGAATTATACCACCATAACAGTAATACCTAAAGAAGGTAAAGACCCAAAAGAATGCAACTCTTATTGGCCTATTTCACTACTGAATGTAGACTATAAAATTTTTACGGCCATTTTGGCAAAAAGAGTTAATCCTCTTCTGACCCAAATCATCCAACCAGACCAAACAGGATTCATTGAGGGGAGACAGGCTCAAGAAGGGGTGAGGAGAACAATAAATAAAATTGATTTAATACAGACATCGCACCCCTACCTGTCTTCTCAGATTAGATGCCGAGAAGGCTTTAGATAAAGTAAGTTGGAGCGTCCTGTTTGCGGTCCGACATAGGATTGGATTTCCAGATGGGATCCTTGGGAGCAATTAAGGCTCTTTACATGGCCCCCCAGGCATATGTAAGAATAAATGGTGGTATATCACTCAGGTTCTCTCTGGGGAGGGGTACTAGGCAGGGTTGCCCCCTGTCTCCACTCCTATTTGCGATATACAGTGAGCCCTTGGAACAGGCTATCAGGGAGAATACTGACCTAAAGGGACTTATGGTGGGAGAGATGGAACACAAGATCTCTCTATATGCAGATGATGTGCTGCTCTACGTAACCCACCTGGAGGACACCTTACCAAAAGTATGGGCCCTCTTACAAACATTTGGACAGTTATCAGGGTATATGGTAAATAAAATTAAAACAGAAACACTTAAATTTTATTATGTTCCCTCACCCCAAACAAATACATCTCTACCATTAAAATGGAATACCACTAAAATAAAGTATTTAGGGACCTATCTCCCCAAAAATCTCAATCATTTCTTCATAAATAACTATGACCCCCTTCTAGAACAAATTAAAAGAGACATCCAAAAGTGGGGGCTACTTAATCTCCCCCTCTATTCTAAAATAGAAACCATCACAATGAACATACTGCCCAGGTTTCTATATTTGTTTCAATGTCTCCCCATCAAGCTACGTCCGGAACAATTTAAAGTCTGGGAGAAGATAATTATGAGATATATCTGGTCCAATAAAAAAACAGAGTTAAAAACCTGATTATGCAGACCAATAAGGCATTTCGCGGTAGGGCAGTGCCTAACTTAGAAGATTACTATTTGGCAGCACAATTAAAATGTGCTCTGCTCTGCTCTGGGCTGTCGCAGATTACCAAGTGACCTGGAAAATCCTGGAAAGAGAAGACACAGAGGGAAACCCCCTCTTAGCCAGAATATTTACACCTAAATTTTTAAACAAAGGCAGGGAAACTACACTGCTCACAGTAAAGAGCACTATAGATGCAGTACATAGGATATGGACCAAGCATAAAGTCCAGAGGAATTTATGGTCCTCTGGTTGGTTTGCATGGGATGAGGAATTTGGACCAGCCAAACAAGACTTAACATTCAGACGATGGGGCAGACTGGGCCTGAATACCCTAGACCAACTGATTAATGGTAACACAATTAGAGACTTTGTGGATATTAAAACACAGTTTCAACTAAGACAAAATGACTACTTTAGATATTTGCAGGTCTGGGCCTATATCCAAAAACTGCAGAAATAATATGGATATCCTATGGACTTGCTGGCCATAAAGGTTGTCTCACAAGAAATAATGAACTCCTAAAGAAGTAGGGGACATATCTCAGCTATTTATAGTGCCCTTAGAGACTTAGGAAAAGGACACACCATACCCCTCAAAAATAGATGGAAGAGAGTGTTAGGGGAACAACTTACAGAAAAAGAGTGGGATTGTGTCTTCTCACAAGCCCATAAAACCACGTACTCCCAGAGATGGAAAGAATTCGAATGGAAGGTACAAACCAGATTCTTCATTACCCCAGTGGTGAAGAATAAATGAGATGGAGGGTACAGACCAAACTGTTGGAGGGAGCGTGGAGCAGAAAAGGCCGGTTGCTTACATGTTTTTGGGCAGTGCCCACGCTTAGTCTGCTTTTGGTAGGAGGTGAAAGGTGCAATGGACAACATTTTTGTCCTGGGAGAAGAGCTGACCCTGAAGCATGTGGTGTTAGGCCTGAATCCACTTGGAATAAAAAGCAAAGATCAGGCATACTTATGGAATGTTCTGATTGCAGTGGCTCATAAAGCCATAACTAGAAAATGGCTCTCAACAGACACACCTACAGTGGATCAGTGGTGTGATACAGTAGGGGAAATACAAGGAATGGAGGACTTGACACATAAGATAAACTCCAGAACCTCACTCTGGGTGAATAGGTGGACTAGATGGTTGTTGTGGAGGGGGACTAATAGAGAACAGACACAAGTAGGAGAAAACTTGTTAGAAACCAACTAAAGGGAAGACACCTAAAGGTGGGCCAATGAGCTGAAACAGCCCCAGTAATGGGAAGATGACTTAGATCTAATGTATATCTATACTGGAAGGGGCAAAGGAATAACACTGGTGGGTCACTCCCAATGAAGCCCTGGGGAGGGAGAACCCTGGTCTTAGAGAATATATTATAGATAGTTGGGTAGACAGAAATGTAATTAATTAAAGGTAATATGAACTGTAACAAACAATAAGAAGAAAGTTATTTTCTTTTTCTTTTACTGGTGAAGATGTACGCTGTATTGATGCTCGAATGTTTAATAAACATGAATTTAAAAAAAAAAGAATTGTAGGTCACTTGAACTTGAGGAAGGTGCCACTTTGTGAGCTGGACAGGGCAGGTGATGGAAGTGTTCATGATACAACTGATGTGGACATCGTCTGAAGAGGCACCTCTGGAAGCAGTGCGGGAGGTGTTGCAGCTGGGTTGCGCTTGACTCAAAGAAACAGTATCTGGAGCTAAAGAAAGCTTTGCAAAGTCATTTAAAGTGTGATTTAGGTCATTAATAAACTCTAGTGACCATTCCATTGTATCAGAAAAGTAACCACAAACTGGCGCAGTTACATCAAAGACATCACACCTGTAAAGGTAGTGATATCCCCTTTAGCACAACAGTCTGTATGTGGAGCAACTCAGAAGTTGAGCCAAGGATGAAATACCAGCAGTGGAGGCAAGTTGATCTGTTCTCTGTAGATGCTGCCCTCAAAATGGCCCATGGAGTGGATGATGGCAAGCATGTCAAAGACTGATGAATCCTTGTCAAAAACTGGAAGAGAAACTGTAATGCTACAATGGTTTATAGTGTAGCAAGGTCCTTGATTTGGGTGTGGTGCAACATAACCCACATTTCATGTAGTGGCCAGGGAAAATGATACAGTCTTGTCCATACACTTCACGGTGCAAGATTGGGAAGTGCAGTGGGAGCAATACCATTTAGCCATATGCTTATCTTGGATCAAATCTGGGATCCTCCCTGATTCTAGATCCCGGAAGAGATTAGTGATAGTGTTAAGCGTAAAATTACCATAAACTTGAGCACATTATGTTCCTGCCTATGTGCTGCGCATGCAATTCTTTATTATTCAAAGCAATCAACTGGGTTATTTTATTACGAGTTTCATCAAATAAATGTGCTATATCATGCATATTATAAATTGTAAATCTTTCTTCTTGTGAGAGTCCTTCTATACCACGTAGCATGTGTGTGACCACATTTTCTACTAATCTGAAATTGAAGAGATTGTTATGTCTCTGAATTTTGGCCAAATTGGCATGGTTCCAAATTGACATTCCTGAGCCAAATAAACCAGTAACAGTGGCAGCGATTACAGTCACTGTACTCAACGACGGCTTATGGCGTTGAGGCTGGAACACTCTCCAGTGTTCCGTTGTGTAGTGCCCTACTACAGAGTCTTGTGCCCTAACTTGATAGGCTGCCATTAAATCTGACAACATCACAGAATGAAAATTAGAAACATATGTAGAAGCACATTGTCCAAACTCTGCCATATTCCAGAGGGTGAGGTTCAGTACCACTGGCATGTGCATGTACTGCACGTTGTTTATTAAAGTTCCAGGTGTCGATGTTGCTGCCAGGCCACTCTCTGGGCCAGGCTCCAAGGTGTAACATTGAAGAGGAGAGGAGAGTTTTTATTAACTGGAGTCACTGTGAGAAAAAGGGCAATGGAAGCCACTGTGTCGTTATAGCATATCTTTTGTACAGCTATATTATGAAAACATGTGCAAAAGTCTGTATTAATCCCTGCTGTAAGATTGTAAAGTTCTGTATGTTTCGGTGTAACTTGGTGAATGCACAAAATTCTGTTAGGGCAAATACAGGTATTGGGCCAGCCTTTAAAAATTCCTTTGGCAAGGTGGACCACTGGCAATTGCTGTCCATCAAGGTTATCAGTTTTCCAGTCAATTTGTAAAGTTGACAATGGTGGTGCAGTTATTAGTGTACTTAAGTATGCATCCTGTCCTGCTTAAGCAGAAACATGTGTAGAAGGTAAATGAATTGTAATGCCAACACCAGAGGGAGGGTTAAATTCAGGTAAAGGGGCATATGCAGGGTCACTGGGGTTCATGGCATGAAAAAAAGTCATGAAGGTGGGTCTGGTATGCCTTTGTGTACTGGAGCTTCTTATGGTAGGCCTCCCTCTGCAGAAGCTTCTGGTGAGGGGTCAAATGGATCGATGCCAAATTTCTAGGCCAGAGATCTAGGAATAGTAGAACCAAAAGTAAGCAACATCTGGAGGGTTCCATCCTTGATTTCTAAACTCTTCAGTGTTTGGGTTTACTGGAGCTAAGAAAAGAGAAGAAATGGAAATAAAAGGCATTGTTAATAAAATGGTGCTCCTTCCTCCGGGGGCGGAGGAAGAAGTGTCTTCACATCCACTGCTCTCCGCCTTCAGCAGTGGTCATCTGGTATGAATCAACAATCTTCAAATTACTTGGCTTTTACAGTAGCTGAGAACAGAAAGCAAAAGGTATCAGTTAAGCTTACAAAGGCTTTCTTCCCACTGGGGATGGAGGAAGGAACATTCACACTGCAATGGGTTGGAGGGTTTAGTCCCTTTATACAGCTTCAGCTGGTTTGCATGGTGCCATTTGTCTAGTGATTTTCTTCTGCCATCAGTGAGACATACTTGGTAAACAGCTGGGCTGAGTTTGTTGATGACGTCAAATGGGCCTAACCATTTGTTCACAAATACATGTGCTAGTGATGCAAATTTTAGAATCATGACTGTCACTGACTTGCCGATTGACTTCTTTGATGTGTTTATCAAAGTATGTTTTGGATTGCAATTGGGCTTGACTCAAATTATTTGCAGTGAACAAGTGGGTTTTTGCAAGGTTGTTGCTCAACTGAGTTACAAAGGTGTCTTTTGACACTCTGTCTGCAGTGGGGGCATTGAGGTTGATTAGCAAATGTTCTGGTAATCTCATTTGTCTACCAGTCATTACCCCAAAGGGTGTACATCGAATAGATGCTGACAGGGTAGCTCTAATGACCATTAAGAGTAAGGGCAACACGGTATCCCAAGTTTTTCCAGTATCAGTAGCAAATTTACATAACATTGCTTTTATGTGTCTGTTTGCTCTTTCTACTTGTTCTGATGACTGAGGATGGTAAGCTATATGCAATTTCTGACTAACTCCCAATAACTTCATAGTTTCCTGCATAAATTCACTTGTGAAAGTTGTTCCTTTATTTGAATCTACTTTGAGATGTAGGCCCCATCTGGTAAATACTTGTTCTACCAAGATTTTGGTAGTGGCTTTTGCAGTTTGGGTCTTGCATGAGAAGGCTTCAACCCATTGGAAAATAGGTCCGTGATTATGAGTGCAAATCTGTTGTTTCTGGGGCTACGAGGCAGTGGTCCAATGAAATTAATCTGGATATCATTCCAAGGGTCAGAGTGTCTCTGAGGCAAAAGTTTGGCATTTTTCTTGCCTGAAGTTGGGTTATTCTGTACAAAGGTAAGGCAATTGTCCTTGTAATGCTGGACATCAGGTGATACCAGGCCACCAGCCCACAGTTTTCACTCTCTGGACTGTTTTGTTCACCACTTGGTGTCCACCTGTAGGGGTGTCATGAACCTGATGGATGACTTCAGAAAGAAATAATTTGGGAATTACCCAGAATTTCTGATCACCTGAGTGATAGAAAATCAGTTTGTGATTCTGGGACAGATAGTTTATCTGCATGTCTTTTGAATGGATTATTCATAGACATTTCTTTTTCTGCATCTTTGGAGAGGTATTGATTGATATACCTCCTTTATCTCTGGATCAGCTAGCTGTAGCTCAGTCAAATCCAGAGGAACTTTTTGGTTCTCTTGTTTGCAGCTACCATGGGTGTTGCAGTAGGAGGAGGCATTTGCCATACGCCCCCAAGCTCCCTCTTTGGCTAAAGAGTCCACTCTGTCATTGTAGTGGTGGAAGGGTTCAGCTTTGGAGTAGGCCTTCACTTTGTGGATAAACAGTTTGAATATACATTGTGCAGCCAGGCTGACAATGTATATGAAGAAGTCTTTGTACTTGACTGGGGTACCTTCAGAGGAGGTAAAATCATGGGCCTTCCAAAAGGGAAGGAATTCTGTCAAAGAGCTGCACACCCAAGATGAGTCAGAAACGATGATGGTATCCTCATCTCCTTTCCTATCTATGGTCTCTAAGGCACAGGCATCAGCTGCAAGTTCTGCATACTGTGATGACTTGGCAGTGCACTTCACTGACAGCTCAGAGGTGTCACTTGTGGGGACCAAGACTCCAAATCCTGTGATTTGAACCTCCTCATCATATGAGGAAGAACCATCTGTGAAGACATGATGCATGGTGGTGTCATTCAATGTGTTTTCTGTTGCAGGGAGAAATGGACCAGTTCAGGTAGAACTGGTGGCTCTAGGCCACACGCATGTGGTTCTTCTTGGTATAGGAGACCATGTGCCAAGATGGATGGCATTTTGGCGGGAAGTACAATGATGTCTCTATCTTGAAGTGGTAGAGACCAATGTGTGGGTCTGGCATTTGACACGTTGCCATCTTTGATCCCATCATTCAATGAAAAGTTGGTAGGGGTGTGGTTGGTGTGTAACATAATTGGACAAAACCCTATTATGTAAGCAAAGTGTTTGGCAGCCTAAAAGATTGCCAGCAGGTTTCTTTCACTCAGGGAATACTTCAGCTCAACCATGGAGAGCATTTGAGAAGCATAAGCAATAGACCGCAGGGTGCCATTGGCCTTTTGAGCAAGGACTGCTGACATATCTACTTCAGATGTGGCAGTTTACAAACAAAATGAAAGTTTTGGGTTTGGGCTGACCAATGCTGGAGCAGAGGCCATGACCTTCGGTGACAGCATGGATGTGTTCAGGGCCCCATTGCCATGGAACATCCTTTTTCAGGAGTTCTACAGAGGAGTGGCCTTTTGTGCAAAATTGCAAATGAAGTCCCTGGAGTAGTTGACCATAACCAGGAAATGTCTGAGAGTTGCCACACTGGTTGGTAATGGCAAATCCTTTAGACCTTGAATCTTGTTGGCAGCAGGGCTTCTCCCTTCTCCAGTTATGCGCAGGCCCAGAAATATGACTTCTGGTTGACACAACTGTACTTTTGCAGGATTGCATTTAAGGCCTGCTTTCGGTAGCAAGATCAGGAGCTCTTCTAAGAGCTCCAGGTGCTTCTCCAAGTCCACTGTGGCTAGAAGAAGATTATCCACATATTGTAGAAGGCACTCTGGTGTTGAGAAGCCACTGATGCATCTTTCATGTGGGTATGAAACAGGCAGGGTCTATTATGGAACTCCTGTAGGAGGCAGTTCCATGTGTACTGACGTCCTTCAAAGGTGAAGATGAATCGGTATTTGCTCTCTTGTGCCAAGAACAGGGCCAAAATCCATTGGAGATGTCCAATATACTGAACAACTGGTGTTCAGGTTTGAGAGGTTTGAGCCCGTTAGGAGCAGATGCCACAGTTGGGGCACACTTGGGGGTTACCTGATTAAGTCTGCGATCATCAATGGTGAGTCTCCAACTATTATTGGGTTCCTTTACAGGCCAGATGGGTGAATTGACTGTTGACTCACAAGGCCTTATGACTCCCTGCTGGACAAGTGAGTCAATAGTGGCCCTCAATGAGGGTAAGGCTTCAATTGGGAATGAGCATTTCTTTTGGTGGGGTGGATCCTCCCCAGTGATCTGGATGAGGGTGTCCATCCTTCCACAGTCATGTTTGTTCTTGGCAAAGGCGTCTTGGTGCCTTTCCAGGATTGGTTGGATCTGAGGTAGCAGCTTGTGATGACGTTGCATGATGATGATGTCATACTCTGTCATTGAGGACCACAGCTGCCACCACATGTGAGTCAGAGATGAGTACCATGTGGAGTTGTCCTCATATCTGGAATAATAGCCTGTTGGCTAAATCCGCAATGCATTTGTTCTGTGACAGGAAATCAATTCTTAAGATACATTGTAATGACGTAAGATCCCGAGGTCAAAATGATGTTCCGCTGCCAAGATACCAATGATGACTGGTATAGGTTTGGATCAAAAGGTTGTAACCACGGTCCCTTCAAAGGTCTGGGCAGAAGTTGCCCTTCCAGTGGACCATGGAGATGACTTTGGGTTCTCTTGGCATAACACAGAGACAGCAGCTCCTGTGTCTAGAAGTAGTTCCTGTTGGTGGCCCCCTGCCAACGCTTCTACACACAGTTGGCCAGTTTCATCCATCACCAGGGTAGTGATGATGTGCACTGGGGCCCGACACTGTCATTCAGAATCATCTTTCTCAGATGGAACCAGGGCCTGTGAATCCTGGAGCATCTGGTACATTCATGGTAGGAAGACTCTTGGGTCTCCTGGGCCTCTTCCGGATCTTCCTGGTATGGAGGCACAGATGGGACACTTGCAGGACCAAGAGCTGCAATCAACTTTTTGGAAAGGCTCATAACTTTGGATTTCAGTCTAGCTTTGAACTCTTGGAGCCATTTGTAATCCTCCTGCAATTCCTTGTAGATATGGCCTGATCTCCTTTGGTTCTGGCCCTGGTAGTAGTTCTGGTTATCCTTCTTTTGATTTGGGTAACCAGGTCTCTTGGGATGGTAGGCCTGGGTCTGGGCCTTTTGTTTATACTCCACTACATACTGCCTAGCTGGCTCAGTGCTAGGCTGCACCATGGCCAACTTCGACTTTTGTCCGGCGTTCAGATCTTGTACATACAGCTGCTACGCACACTCTGTTTTTTCCAGAATCTCGGTAAAAAGGTCCACTCTTGGGATGATAGAAGCCTCTATCTTGTCCCAGATGGCCAGTAACATGTTTTTCAAAAACAAGTTTTTGTACGCTAGTGATTCCCTGTCTGAGGCCTCATTTATAGCTCCCTTTCCAGTATGATATGACAGCAGAGCCAACTCTCATACTGATTGGGGGTTTCCTTCGTGAACTGTTTGACTTTGTAGGCCATAGATATGCCCACTTGGTTGGGGGTAGTGCACGAACATAAGGCCTGCTGCAATGTCATCAAACCTTGCCTAGGCAAAATTATGTACTGTGCTTGGCAATTTGGCCCAGAACATAGGCTCCACTGTCGGTTTTAAAACCTGTACTTGCTGTTCAGCTGACAAGCTAAGCATTTCACACTGGCTTTCACCTTTTCCAAATGAACACTCAGATTATCGCTAGATCCCATTCGGCCTACTGCGTTTGCAATATTAGCAATGGCTTGGGAAGACTGGAGGATGTTGGGTGCTTGCTGTGGTTGGGCTGTGATGGTTTTCACCACAGCATCAGCCGTTGCATTGGCCACACCCTGGACGAGGCTGTTCTGGCCTGTCTCACTGCAGACTAGGTCTACCATGGACTGCAAAACCATTGGGATGCTGACCTTCTCAATTGCATTATCAACCAGGCACTCTACCTTGTGCCAGTTAGATGGTCTTAAGACGGCTATTGGAGGTGGGCTAGGCTGCTGCCCTCCAGAGTTCCATGGACCACCATCTTGGATGTCATCATCATCATCACCATCCCCATCATCATTGGGTAATGACATCAGGTCAATGGTTGGAGTAAAGGGTAACATCTTGATGTGCCCCTTCAGGATACCAAACTGCTGACATAACTGGGCATACCTCTGCCTGCACCTTACATGTTTTACTTTCATACCTACATTCTGCCCTGAACTAAGATGTTTCTGTAAAACTCTATATGCAGCAGTAACGTCACGATTCTCACTAAACTCAATTTCCAAATGCATTTGACATTTATCCATTTCTCTAAACAAATCATCATTTGCATTCTTTCATTTATCATTTGCATCAGTCAACACGACACTCATCTGCAATGTCCAGTTCCTGTCATGATACATTTTATCACATTCCCCTCTCAATCTAACAACTTCCCTGTCTTTTTCTAACAGAGTGTTATGCAATTCTGTGTGTCATGTCTTTGATTTTCCATCTCCTTCTCCCAGGCCTTCTGCTGCGCACCTTTGTCTCATAGCGTGGATTCCAGCTTTGTTTCCAAAACTGTTGCCCTTGCTTCTAATGCTTTGAGAGCAGTGTATAAAGCTCTCTGATGTTTGTTGCTTGCACTGTTTTGTCCTCTCTGTGACGAGGTACCTTTGTAAATGAGCCTCTGGCTCAAAGGTTGTTAAACTGATGTTCTAATAAATAAATAAATAAATAAAATAAAGCTGCAAGCATTAAACCCTTAAATATCAAATGCACATGTTTAAGAAAAGCTTGAATTCATTTGAATTCAAGTCCCTGTGTCATGATTAGTGTTTCCTGAAAATATCATGCTGTTTGATTTTGTAGTTTTCTCTAAATCAGCAGCTGTTAATGTGCTGTGCAGTAACTGAAAACAGTGAAGATGTTTATATACCTATCAGTGAGCAATGACATCATTCTTGTCTAGCCTGCAGCTTCAGTAATTAAGTCCCTGATTGACTTGAATAAGCTGTTGCAGTTTCCAGTCAAAGCAGTCTGTAGAGCTAATCGTTTTCACTCAAAGTTTGTTACTAACCCAGCTGGTTTGTGTTTAGATAGATTAGCTTAAAATCTATAATTCTGTTCTTATAAAAAATTGATCATTTGTGTTTGAGTGCTGAACTGTAGTGGTATGAATGAATGTCTGTGAGAAATTACCTTGTCTGTATTATAGCTGTCAGTTCTGTGTCATCAAAACTCTGCATTGTTTTCTGGCTATATGACACAGGGTTGTATAATGGATGTAAAATAAATCTAAAGTTTGTTAGTTCATAAAAGCAGTGTGTCTTTGATGTAACCTCCAAAAATAGGTTCATGTGACAACAATTTTGTTATGTTTGATTGACAAACAGATGTCTGCCACACTCAACTATTGCAGGTACATGTACTGTATGAACTCACAAAAGTCAGTTCTTTGAGGGCTTCTGTGTGAAAATACATAATGTATATGTATAACTAGAAATGCTATATGGCACCCTGATGCCCCTGTCTCCTGCCTGACAGTTGAGGCAGTAGCACTCTGCTGTCCCCTTTCCCTGCCCAACAAGCCTCCTGTCTCCTGTGCCCATTTGAGTCTGCTGCACCCCACCGCCCACTATGTTCTCCACACAGTCAAGGTTGCTGCACCTTGCTGTCCCCTGCACAAACAGTTGAGGCTGCTGCATCCTGCTTCCCTCTGTCCCCACCCCCACAGTCAGGGCAAATGCACCCTGTTGCCCACTGTACCTGTTTCCGCAGTCAGGGCTACTGTGCTGTGCTAAGCCCTAGAGTCCCAGGTCCCCAGCCTTCACAGTTGGGGCTGTTGCACAATGCTGCCCCAGGCCACCAGAGGTAGGGTATTTGCTGAACCTGTTACCCACTTCCATTGCCCCAACCTGGCAAGTCTTCCACACCACAAGCACCCTGTCCCACAGCCAGGACTGCTGTAGCCTAATGCCCCATTGTGTCCTGCCACACAGTTGAGGCATCTGCACCATGTCATCCTCTGTCTTTGCCACCACATCCAAGGCTGCTGCACCCTGTGCCTGTCTACACAGTCAAGGCTACTGTGGCCTGCTGTGTCCTAGAGCCCCATGTCTCCACTAGAAGGGCCGCTTCTCCATGCTGTCACTTGCCATAAGACAAGGCAGGTCATGTGCTGCACCCTGTCCCCTGCCACCACAGCTAGGACAGTTTCTCCCTGTTGCCCCCTCCCACCAGAGTCAGATCCTTTGCCACACCCTGCTGCCCATGTCCTTTGTCCCAAACAGGTGTATCTTCAGCATTCTGTTCCACAGTTTGAGCTGCTGTACCCTGATGCCTCTCCTGTCTCCTGCCTGAACATTCAGGGCTGCTGTACCCTGCTACCCTCTGCCCCCCACCCTATAACACAAGATGAAAGTATTTTTTGTTTTTTCTTTTGAGCAGTTTAGGCAGTGTACTAAAGGACCTGACTCTAGTGGCAGGGAGCAGCATGGTGCAACAACCCTAACTGTTGAGGCAAGAGGCTCTGTGGTGCAGCAGTGCACAGTGGTGGCAGGGGACAGAGGACAGCATGGTGCAGAAGCCTTGACTGTGGTGCAGGACACAGTGGGACATCAGGGTACAGCAGCTCTAACTGAGATGGGGTGCACGTGGCGCAGCAACCATGCCCATTTGGGGCAATGGAAGTGGGTAGCAGGGTGCAAAAGCCCCACCATTGGTGGCCTGGGGTAACATGGTGCAGCAGCCCCAACTGTGGAGACAGATGCCCTGGGACTGTAGGGCTTAGCAGAGCACAACAGCCCTGTTTGTGGAGACAGAAAAAGGGGACAACAGGGTGCATTGGCCCCGACTGTGGGGGTGGGGGACAGAGAGAAGCAGGGTGCAGCAGCCTCAACTGAGTGGCAGGAGATAGGGACATCAGGATGCCATATAGTATTTCTAGTTATACACATACATGCTGTTTTTTTATTTATTGAAATGTTTCACCAGGAAGGCACACTGAACAATAAATTGCTCATCTACTAGTGCATCCGGGGAGGGTACTAATTGTAGGTAGACTTTACAAACAGATTATATTTAACATGGCAGAGAAAATACATATATCATGACTGAGAGAATAGATGAACAATTACATTTGTACCGAGACACTCAGTTAAAATAAACAAGCAAGTATAATATACATACTATTACAATTGCATACCTATGGATCCTAGCAAGTCATATTGATGCAGCTGAGGGTCAACACCTTACAGGAACTGGGTCGAAATCAAGAGCCAGGGGGTTTAGCAGGTTATAGGCAGTGGGGAAGAAAGATCATAGAGGGACAGGGGGTGAGCAGAGTAAGTCAGATGGGGGAGGAGAGGCGAATAGATGGGGAGCAAATTGATAGAGCAAGTGAGTAGACTCAGTAGTAGGGAGCACGTTAATAATAATAATAATTAAAAAAATTTATTTATTAAGCACCTTTCAAGCACCAAGGCGCTGTACAAATGAATGATAAAATCAAAAAATACACATATAAAATCAGTAATCTCCACAATATCAAATCATAAAAGCCTTACTCCACAAAAATGTCTTAAAATCCCGCTTAAAAGACTCCACGGTCGTGCATTTCCTAAGCTGGAGAGGCAGAGAATTCCAGAGGGTTGGGGCCGCAAACACAAAAGCCCTGGCCCCAGAAGACTTCAATGTAACCCTCGGAACCTCTAGCAACCCCTCATCAGCTGAACAGAGCTGTTGTACAGGGCAGTAAGGAATCAGAAGCTCTTTCAAGTAGTCGGGGCAAGTCCCTGCAGGGCTTTAAAGGTCAAAAGACCTACTTTAAAGGTGATCCACCACTGTATAGGCAGCCAGTGCAGATCACGCAGCACAGGGGTGATGTCTGTCCTTCTAGATGCCCCTGTCAACAACCTTGCAGCAGCGTTCTGCACTAGCTGCAAGTGGCGGATATCATTCCCAGGAATCCCCAGGTACAGGGAGTTGCAGTAGTCAAGGCATGAGGTCACAAAGGCGTGTACTAACCTGGGTAAATTGCTGGACAGAACAAGGTGCTTCACCCTGGCAATGTTCCTAAGATGGTAAAATGCGGACTTAATGACTGCTGACACCTGATGATGAAGGGTCAGCCTGTCGTCAAGTATCACTCCCAGGTTACGCACCCATTCAGAGGTAAGGATCTGATCCCCCCCAGCAATAAGCCAGAGGGTTGGCCAGACCCCAACCCCTCTATCCCATGACCCGGGTCCACAACCATAACCTTGGTCTTGCTGGCATTCAACTTTAACCAGCTCAAATTCATCCAGTCGTGGATTTCAGCGAGGCAGCTATTAAATACCGAGAGAGCACTAACCTGGTTGGGGGCAAAAGACAGGTAGAGCTGGGTATCATCAGCATAACAGTGAAACCTCAGCCCATACCATCTTACAATGTCTCTGAGGGGCAGCATGTACACTGCAAACAGCATGGGAGAAAGCACCAAGCCCTGAGGGACACCACACTGCAGAGGGAAAGGATCAGAGGAAAAAATCCCTGACACAACTCTCTGTGTTCTCCCAGATAGAAAAAATGAAAGCCATCTGAACACTGTACTAGACAGTCCACAGATGGACCTCAGACACTGGAGCAAAACTCCATGGTCTACAGTGTCAAAGGCTGAAGAGAAATCAAGGAGAACCAAGATAGAACGGTTTCTCCGATCTCTCGCCATCAAGAGATCATTGAGCACCCAAACCAGAGCAGTCTCGGTAATATGCCTCTTATGAAAACCAGACTGGAGAGGTTCATAGATACTATGGTTGGTCAAATGGTCCTCCAGCTGGTTTGCCACTACCTTCTCAATAGCCTTCCCAATGAAGGGAAGGTTAGAGATAGGTCTGTAGTTGTCAAAAATATCTGGGTCCAGAGAAGCCTTCTTCAAAAGGGGAGTCACCACAGCTTCCTTTAGGGAGCTCGTAAATTCACCCAATTCTAGGGAGCACCAGATTATTTGAGCCAGAAACGGGCCCACGATCTCAACACAACCCAGAATCAGGGAAGTTGGACCCGGATCTAAACTACAGCATGTAGGGCGCATCCCCTGGATGATCCGTATAATATTCTCGAACATCGGCAGGTCAAAGGAACTCCAGGAGGCTGAAGATTCCATGGCCAGAGACCGACCAACAGCTTCCCCCTTAGAATGTGTCAGGCGGATCTCTGATCTGAGGTCGGCAACCTTATTCGCAAAGAATTGAGCGATCTCATCACACTCCTTTTGTGAAAAAGATCGATGGAGCTGGAGACAGACTTGGTTGCACAGCCTGTCCACAGTTCTGAAGAGCTGAGCCGGTCGATTCTGAGCAACAGAGATCTCCCTGGACAGGAATTCTGCCTTCTTACAGGAGATCTCTGATTGGTAGAGCTGATAAGCTCCTCCAAACTAAGTCGGTCGACTTCTAGGGCAGATTTCCACCAACAACGCTCTAACCATCATCCCACATGTTGCACCTCCCTCAAGGACTCATCGAACCATGGGGCCTGAGGATGGAGAGAGAGGGGACGAACATGGACAGGAGCAGTTGAGTCAGGGGCCGAGGAAATGGCCTGATTATAAATCAAGACCAAAGACTCCGGACCCAAGCTGACAACAGGAAACTCTGAGAGGTTCAATACTGCCATCAGGTCTTCAGGGCACACATCCCATAAAGGGCGGTATCGAACCATCTCCACAGGGGCAGACCTACGAAGGGGAGCGCAAAAATTGAAGCCGACGGTGTAGTGATCAGACCAACTGACAGGTTCCACCACCAAATCAGAGGCCTCAATCCCCAGGAGAAAATCTAAATCCAAAGAGTGACCATGATTATGAGTGGCTGAAGAAACAATCTATGTAAGGCCCAGTGATGTCATCAACTGGAGGAAGTGCTGACCAAAGGCAGAGAGTTCATCGTCGACCCAGGCATTGAAGTCACCCAGAACCATCAATCTGGGTGACTCCAATGCCATATCGGCAACGAAGTCTGCCACTTCCTGCAGGAATCACCTCTCATCTCCTGGTGGATGGTAGACAACGGCTGTCCTGCAACCCACACCAGCCACTACGGTACACTCAAAGGATTCAACTTCCTCAACTGGTACACCCGTGAGCCCCAACCTGGTCTTAAAACAGACCACTAATCCCCCCCTGCCGTGATCCAATCTCGGGCGGTGAATCACCGAGTACCCGCTGGAATGGTCACCTCCAAAATGGGGCCAGCATTTCCATCCAGCCAGGTCTCAGTGATGCAAGCCAGATCTGCTGTCCCAACAAAGTCAGAAATAACAGCAGACTTGTTTTTAATAGATCTGGCATTACACAACACCATCCGAGTTGGACAAGGCTCTGAATTCCGTTCCACCTACTTGCCCATCCAAATAGGTGGTGCCCTTGGGTATGGGGACTAGACATGGATCACCACGTTCCAGGCTCCATTTTGCCCCTGAGTGTCTTCTGGGCTTAACCAACCCTATATGAAAGGTCCGTTCATTCACCCTACCATGTCCACACCCCTGCCACACCTGCCCCCCCTCCTGCGAACAATACCAAGTGCCCGACAGCACTGGTAGATGGAAAATGGGAGGGGAGGATGGCAAAAAGGGCGAAGGGCGTGGAGATCAGAGGAAGAATAATTCACGACCGGGGCAACTAAACAACACATACCAGAAGCGGGAAACAAACTCGCTGCAAGACAGCTAAGTAAAAAATCTCAATTACCTCTTAAGTAAAATGCCCACAATTTCAGTTAAACTAAAACCCACCCAATAACATAATCCAAAAACAAATAAACAAAACTAATAAAACTTCCCCACCCAATGAACCTTCTCACAGCTCTAGGGAGGGGGAAAAAAGCAAGATTAAAGACTACACAAATATGAATAATCTATATACAGTTGTTAGAATTAAAGAATCCAAATATATAGGGACAGTGAGGCCCTCTCACTGCACACACTGTCCTTTGTATGGTAAAAAACAGGATCCAATGAAAAGTCAAATTGCAGTTTTTAGGCACTCTCACTGCCAATAATAGTAATATTAAAAGATCCAAATATGTAAGGACTACACAAATATGAATAATCTATATGCAGTTGTTAGAATTAAAGAATCCAAATATATAGGAACAGTGAGGTCCTCTCACTACACACACTGTCCTTCGTATGATGAAAACAGGATCCAAAAAAAAAGTCAGATGGCATTACAACGATCCAAATCAAAATCCAGAATATTGCAAATATACGTTCAAAGAATAACAGTATGAACTCTCAGTGTGAGTCCATGAGTGGAAAGAAAACGTCTCATATCAAATCAGGGATATCTACAGACCAAGCTGTAAGACACAGGAGGTCCCCCCCACACACACACCCAAACTGCCTAATCAGGCCCAGTTATACCACTAAGACCCACAGCTTCAGATACCCCAAGGCCAGACTAATAAGGCTGACCTGACAGTAGCTTAGAAGCCCCCCAAAAAACCCCAACTCCTTAGAGGAAATAAGAGAAGCCCCTGCTTGGTCCCAGACAGCACAACCAAAAGCGCCCAGACAAGAAAGAAAAAGGGGGGGGTAAAAACCTCCCAAAACCAAAACCATCAATATGGCGCTACTTCCCCAAGGAACTTTAAGCACAGCTTGCAATGAAGTTTAAAATCCCAGAGAAACAGAGGACGTCGATCGATGAATCAAGTCCCATTACTCACAATATACCTAAAGTACTGATAACTGTCCTTTCCAGCACAAATTCATATAGGAATCACACCAAATCACACCACCTAATCCAGATCTTCTTCAATAGATCACTGTAGAAAAGTCTTCCCAGTATATCCAGCTGTAGGGGCCAAGCATCGAATAATAGCCAACAATCCCTAGGACCAAAGCCAGCGAGTATCCAAATGAGCCAAAAACTCCCTCACATTGAAAAGTACGCCAAGGGAGCAACAGCAAGGAGCAGTAAACAGCGACAAGGTCCTGCTCCCAGAAAAAATCACTTGCTTCCCCAAAAAAGGGTAACAGGCATCAGACAGAACTGCTGTAGGCTGCAGAACTTACTTCCCCACACTTGGGGAAGTGCTAAAATAGTAGTCAGCAGCAGACGAAGAAACAGCCAAAAAAGGGGATACAACTCCCAGCAAAAGACTCTCTTCGACCACAAACACCGGGATGAGTGGAGCAGAGCATCAACGCGACTGCCGAGGATCAAAGCAAATTACAAGAAGCAGTGTAAAACCGCAAAACCCAATGACATGAACTAAAACTAAAACGCAAATAAAAGTAGAAAACTAAATAAAGTAATTTAAACTCACAAATAAATGAATAAAATAAATAAAACAAATTAAAACAATTAAAACAAAATGCGAGGTATAGAAGCTAGTCCAGCATGACCAGCACGACCACCATCTTGAGGAGTGCTAGGGTAAGTTCTAGCTGGAGTGACAAAAGAGAACAAAAAGTGCACAATACCTTAGCTCCAGTGAGCTATTTCATTTTAAGTGTGAAGGGTAGAGAGGAGGGGCATGAGAGAGGAGGGGAGGGATTTGTTGGACAGGCGGGGCCACCAAGAGCTGGTCCATCCGGTAGGTAGAGAGCCGTGCCAGTGGATGAAGGAGGCAGTGATTTGTAAATATGGAGGAGAGAGGGTGAAAGGGTAGGGTAAAAATCAAGGGAAATTAGGTATAGGTAGGAGGGGAAAGTAGGGTGGAGAGTAAGAATGCTGGAAGAAAGGGAAGGAAGAGTTTTGCTAGTTCTTGACCTGTCCAGGATGTGAAGAACCCTTCCAGAGAGCAGAACTAGGCAAGGTAGAGTTAGACAGGGAGAGTGGAGGAGGTGGGTGATGGGATGGAGAAGAGAAAAGAAAAAGGGAAGAGGCTTGCCTGACTCTGAACCTCTCCAGGATGCTGAAAACCCTTCCAGAGGGCAGAAACAGACAAGATAAACATGAGGTAGAAAGGATAGAGGGGAGGTGGGAGGGAATAAAAGGTTTATCCAGTGCAGGACTCCTCCAGGATGTTGAGAACCCTGCCAGGGAGCAACACTAGGTGAGGGCAACTGGGGAAGAAGGATTGGGGGGGATGAGTGAGGTAAGGAAAAGGCATGAGGGAAGAAACAGTGCCTATTCAAAACCTCTCCAGGATGCTGAGAACCCTGCCAGAAGGCAGAATCAGGTGAGGTTAGGTGAGGAGAAAGAAGCTTGCCCTGAGCTGGGCCCCTCCAGGATGCGGAGAACCCTGCCAGGGGACAGGTCTAATGCAGGCAAGTTGTAAAGGAGGATTTGAGATAGGTAGTAGAAGGGGAGGGGGCAGAGATAAAGGGGTGAGAGGAGAGATGGGGAAAGAGGTGCAGGATGTGAGGATGTGAGGGGGAGAGAGAGAGGCAGGGTAGAGGATAAGTGGCATGGGTAGGGGCATGGACGTAGAAGGGCTGTTATGGAGGACTGAAGCAGGTGCAGCTAGAAGGGAGAAAGTTATGCAAGGCAGACGCTAGGGAAAAGGTAGAGAAGGAGTGCCATATCTGGGGGGGGAAGGGAGTTCCAGGTTTTTGGGAAGCAATGGGCGAAGCCTGACTGGCCAATGATGGTGGTTCATTGGGGGAGGGACAAAGTAAGAGTGTCAGTGGACCTGAGTAAGTGGGAAGGGGGAGGGGGAAGAGAGTGAGCATGAGAGGTAGGTTGGAAGTTCTCCTAGCCATACTTTAGAAGTGAGTTTGGCGCAATGACAGAGGTGCCTGTTTTTAAGCGTGGGAAAGGACAGGGCATGGTAGAGGTCGCAGTGACAGGTATGTGAAGGAGCTTCAAGGGCAAAACAGCAGAAGAAATTGAAGAGAGTGTCCAATCTGATTAGGGAGGGTTTGGGAGTGGCACCACAGACCACATCGCAGTAGTCAAAATTGGGAAGGATCATCTTTTGGACTAGTTCATGCCGTGACATAGTAGGGATGCAACTATGGTTCCTGTATAAGACACCAAGCTTGGGGCACATTTTTTTCAGGATAGCGTCAATGTGGCCAGAGAAGTTGAGGTGTTGGTCTAGCCAAATGCCAAGGTATCTGAATAAGGAGGTGTCCTCTAGGATAGTCCCATCAAGGGTGTATAAGGATGGTAGGGGTGGAGCCTAGAGAGTCTCTTCCTTGTGCCAAAGGTCATGGAGACTGTCTTTTTGGTGTTTAGGAATAATTGATGTACTTTCACACAGAAACCTTTAAAGAACTGAATTTTATGTTTTATTACAATACATGTTCCTGAAATAGCAGAGTGTGGCAGTCATTTGTTAGTCTGACATAAAAACAAAATTGTTCTCACATGAACCTATTTATTGAGGCTGCATCAAAGACACACTGCTTCTATGCATTAACAAACTTTAGATTTTATATCCATTAAAAAACCCTATGTTATATAGCCAGAAAAAAATCAAGAGTTTTGATGAGATAGAATTGACAGCTGTAATACGGACAAGATAATTTCTCTCAGACATTCATTCATACCACTTCAGTTCAGCACTGAAACTCAAATGATTAACTATTTATGAGGGCAGAATGATTGATTTTAAATTAATCTATTTAAACACAAACCAGCTGGGTTAGTAACAAACTTTGAGTGAAAACAATTAGCTCTACAGACTGCACTAATTGGAAACTACAACAGCTTCTTCAGTCAATCCGGGACGTAATTGCTGCAGCAGCAGGCTAGACAAGAATGATGTCATTGCTCAGTTATAGGTACAGAAAAATCTTCACTGTTTTCAGTTACTGCAGAGCACATTAACAAATTTAACAAATGCTGATTTCAAGAAAACCACAAAACCAAACAGCATGATATTTTTAGGAAACACTAATCATGACACAGGGACGTGATTCAAGTTTTTATTAAAAATATGGAAAAACCAGTGCATTTGATCTTTAAGGTTATACTTTCTAACCATTAGTTTTGTTTCTGAGTACAGTGAACACACAAAATGTACCAGATGGTTTTCAGATGCAGTATTTTGTGCAAAATCACTCCCCAACCCCCCCATGGGAGGTTATATAGTTTTGATGTCTATTAACTCAGCGCTGATTGACATTTTGACTGTTTTGCCTCCTTTCTGTGCAAACTGAGAAGCCCAGCATGGTGTCCAGAACATGCTGTACACGCCGTGCTAGATAGTTTGGCTTTGGAATCACTGAGCCCTTTCCTTAGGGTCGTTCCATGCAAATAAATGAACAATAGAGCACAAGAGTTTTAACAATCATTTACCAAAGGCTTCAGTAGTCACAGCAGAGGCAAGCCTTATACTTGCAAAACAGAGGGTAAATCTGCTTGGATTGCTGCACAGCTCTTTATCACAGCTGTTGGTCTTGAAGCCTCAAGCAGCATTTAAGGCAAGACGCAAGATGTAGAGCTGGCCTGCTGGTGTAGAGGGTTGAGGTGTGGGCGTCATACCTGGACCCACGCCAGCAACCCGGGTTCGGGAACGGACTAGGGATACCGGGCTGGCAGAGGTTGAGAGGATTGAGCGCCTAGACCAGTTGGTCTCTCTCCTCTCCTGGGGTGGGTTAGGACGGTGTCGGGTCAGCTGCCTCTGGTGGAGACCAGGAGCATTGCACGACGGTGCAGGAGGGACGTCCACACCAGAAAATGTGAAAATGCTCCATGTTATACTGGATGATGTCTGCTTGGCTCTCCGAGGCTGTCAATGCCCCTGAAGCTTTCCACCTCAGCAGCACCCCTGGGCCAAGACATTGGGCTGGTCTGCGGTCCCCCTGGCTGGTGCCTCCCCCCTCGGAAGTGGGGGACCCACCTGGCAAAGGGTTATGCCGGGTTACCCTGGGGTGACTACCATTTGAGAGCAGAGGCCTGGGGGACAGGACGGGTTGGAAGCAGCATTGGCTCACACGAAGGAGAGGCTAACGTGGTTGCAAGCTGGGGAGAAAAAGAAATAACACACACAAAAAAAAGAAGCAAGTTGTAAACACTTCTCTGGTTTGAGAAAAATGTTTCTTCCCTTGTCTCTTTTATCTCTCAGTTCCCAAAATTCACACACACCCTGTGATTAAGTAAGTGATTATCAATTTAACACAATCAGGTCCTGAACTCACAGTCATCACTTGTCAGATTTTGCAGGAGATAAGCCTGAAAGTAAAACATCACTAACACAGATATGCAGAAAATGTGTTTATTTCTCCCTTGTAATAGTAGAAAGACAAAAGCAATAAGATAAAATCATGCACCAGTCTGGAAGCTGTATGCTACCGAGGATCCCAAGGGGGTTTGGCAGTGTACTAAGATTATATACTGCAGATAAGAGATGCCCGGTTACCGGAGTAACAAGCTTACAGATGTCAGTGTGTCTCTGTACTTGGTTTACCATTGGTCAAAACATGGGCATTTACACCCAGGACCGCTACCTTTTGTATCAGTTATAGGTATTTGCTGAGTAACTACTTAGAAGAACAATAGGGTTTTTCTCATAAATTTTGCTAGGCTAAGCATACTGACTTCTGAACATAGGTAGCACTACAGATCACAGAATATTATATAATGATATAATCATGTTATGTTAGGCTGCTAATCTCACAGCTATCGTTAGATGTCCTTCTAGGACAATAATACACATTTCTGACTAACTCATTAGGCATTGGGCTGAATAGGAGATTCCTGACTAAGCCCTAATGTAGAACAACATATCAGTACATTAGTGATCATTAATGCCTAATACATGATAATACATTCTCCCTTGTCTGTCATGGTGGTAGCGAGTGCCCTCATATGGGATGGCAGGGCAGGCTCATCTAACAGGTCTCTCATGCATTCTTGGGGTATGAGAACCCTGAACCAAAGGTGAGCGATTCTGATACCCTAAGAATGTAAGTGCGACCTCTCTGTGGTAGTATTCATATATTATTGCTCAAGCTCAATCAGTAATATAATAGATCGAGGAAGTGCTCCTGGCCAATTGGAGTGCTCCTTTCCTCTGCACATGAGACACTGTTATTCTGTGAAGAGTGTCTCACATGCAGCTGTCCTAGAAATGGGAACGTTTGTGGCACATTTTTACAAAATGAATATATTATTAATCAAGCTTGACCAACAATATATTAATGCCATTACTGAGACCACTGTTAAAGTTGTAAGAGTGGTCTCGTATTCTGAGGGTATCAGAACCACTCACCTTCGGTTTGCGGTTCTTATACTCCAAGAATGTACATGAGACATTTCTTACGACTGTAAGAGTGGTCTCAGTGATGTTATTACCATACATAGTCATTTTTTAAAAAACCTTACTGGAACATGCCTGTTTTCAGGGCAACTGTGTGTGAAACATTTTTCACAGAATATGGGTGTCTCACACGCAGAGGAAAGTAGAGGTCTGATTGGTCAGGAGCGCTCCCTTGATCTATAATGTACTGTGTAGTCACTCCCCACTTGCTGAATAGCACCCAGTTATCACAGTCAGGGAGGCAACATAGCCTAGACGTTAGAGCACTGAGCTGTGAACTTGGAGACTCAGCCGACCTAAGTTTGAATCCCACAGCTACCATTTGCATACTGTGTGACATTCCCTGAGCAAGCCACTTAATCTCCCTGTGCTTCTGGGACACACCTGAAAACATTCGCTTTTGCTCTGGGTGCCTTTACCTGGCACAAATGTTAAAATAAATAAAATCAACTGTGTCTGGTAGGGGTGTCATGGTATGAAATTCTTTTTTTTTCATATAGCTGTTTCCTCCCCGTGGCCACCTACTCCTTCATCAGGCCCCCCTTCGGGGAGCCATCACAAACAGCCACGGTGAGACATACATTTTTCTAGTTTTTCTTCCCTCTCCCCCGAAGCATTGGCACTCAGCAAATGTGTGCACATGAAAGCATGCACGTGCTCCTGGAAGCAAGTGCTTCTTCCACTCTCCCTACGTTAGCCCTTGACCCTGCTCTGACAGCCGGACTCTGCCGGGTGTCAGCCAAGAGCGAGGGACTGATCCTTCCCAATCTGGAAGCTGAGAGCAGCCCATTGACCACTGCAATCAGATTCCCAGCCCTCCCCCCAACCAACCCCAGTGACCCAAGTTCACTCCCGAACTCGGGTTGCCGGCTTGGCAAAAGGTGTGGCATCCAGCGCCTCTACCCTAAATGCCACCAGGCCGGTTGCATTGGAATGAAATTCTAATGATATGATAACTGTCGTATTTAATACCATGATTATTGTTATGCCACAAGTATTACAGGAAAAAGTCATTTTTGTACAGAAAAAGCCACCTCAGACTCTTACTTTGTGGAGTTGGCATGGAAGTGACCGCTGTCCCTGAAAACACAAACAAATTAGTTGAAAGGCCTGAAAACTGCAGTAAACCGTGAAGTACAGTTATCTTGGTATGGGAAATTGTCCCCTGTTTCAATACCATGACTACTGATACCATGGATTTAGTACGGAAGACTGAAACTTGTTCTCCCGACACCCATTAGCCCGAAACCAACTTCCCGACACCGAAAATCCGACAGTGGAATTTTGCCCACAGCAGACTGTTTTTTTCATGTTTCAGAAGGCTTTGCCCCCATAATTATTATAACCAACTCCACTGTGGTCAAAATCCCACTGTCTGTATTTTCTGTGTCGGGAAGTTGGTCTCGGTCAAACGGGTGTTGGGCAAATGAGTGTCGGGCTTATGTAGTGAGACCGATACAATGATACACTATAAGACGGTGTTACAGTAACATTCCTAGTGTCTGGAAGAAGCTGGAAAAGGATCTACAGGTGTTTTAATAAATGAAAATTTGCTAAAGCATGGGGTGCAGTGTGCTACGGCAGCCAGACCAGTCAACAAAATGGGTTGTATATGCAGAGGCATAGAAAGCAGGGACAAAGAAGTTATTCTGCCACTGCATAAAGCAAGCTTGGTGAGATGATCCCACCTGGAATACTGTGGCCACTTCTGGGCACCATATTACAAGAAAAACAAGGCTGAACTTGAAAGGTACAGAAAAGGGCAACAAAAATGTTTAAAAGGTATAGCGCAGATAACTTATGAGGGCAGGCTGGGGGAACTGAACCTGCATTTGGTATATATGTCTTTATTTTGATCTGTAATATATTTATATGGAAACCAGAGCAACACTTATGGCTGTAAGAGTGTGATCTCTTGCATCTTCAGGGTGTCAGAACCTTTCACCTTTGGTTAATAGTTGTGTGACAGGACCCCTGCTATATTTCTCAATCAGTGCTATCTCAGCCTGAACTATCCTGCCTTTTTCCCTAAAACTGTTGCAATAACACTTTCAGGACCAGACTTGGAGCTGGCCATTACTAGTTCTGAGTATGTACCCCCCTTTCCTCCTCTTTGCTTTGTCCCTTATTCTGCTTTAATTGTTTCTTCTTCAGCTTCCTGCTGTAAATATTAATTTACAGCCCATAATGTAGCTCCTCCTTTTTGTTTCATGTTTTGAAAGTTTAGACAGCTGAGGAAAGTAAAAGCACCTACACCTTTGAAAATAGGCACAACCTAAAAGGTTTTATGTGAAATTAAAAAAAAAAGGAAAAATACACAAAATGATGTTGCTGTGCTTACATAGAAACACAAAATTTGATGGCAGATAAGGACCGCTTGACCCACCTACTCTGCTCATTTTCCCTACTTACTGTTACACCACAGACCCTGCTTGATCTCTGGCTTTATCCCCCCCACCTTTCCTTATCACTAAGGTTCCCTTATGCCTATCCCATGCATTCTTGAATCCCATTACCATTTTTGCCCCCCAACTACTGTACCTCCACTGGGAGGCTGTTCTAGGCATCCACCACTATTGTGGAACCTAAGTTCCTGAGTGAAACCCACTGTGAGGATCTGACAGCACTTTCTATTGTCACTACACCTGGCTTGACAGGTCATGCATGCACTTTCACTCTTCCCGCTCAGTCCAGACTGCATTTAAACCCATTGACCAGTGAGGAAGGAATTCAGGGATTTCTCAAGGTTTAAAGGGGTCCTGTTTGTAGCTATCCATGCTGCCTGTCTGAGTCAGGTGCAGACAGGCAGCTCAGCCATGGAAGTCTGCTCCAAAAAGCGAGTGTTCTTTAAATTGTTACTTTCACCCTACTCCCCTGCCAAATAAGAAGGGACAGGGCGGGAAAAGGTAGTGCACATTTGTTCTCCACAGACCACTGACACTGCGAGCATAGCACTTGTCGGCATGTTAAAGAGGCAGAAATTGAAAGGAAGGGAAATATCTCCCATGAAAATATAAATATCTGCAAAAGCCTGAAAACAGTAATGTCAGGCAAAGAAATGTTCTTGTGGGGAGGGCACACAATTAAAATGAAGTCAAGGTAGAACACTAAATTATACTTTTATGGCTCTTTTCTCCATTCAAAAGCTGTGTTCAGATAGGAACTGGGAGCGGAGGGCGTGCCCCCACACTCTATGGATATGAAGGCCCTGCATGAAAAAGTGAAAATAAATAAACAAAGCTAACACTGCTCGGTAGGTAAACAAAAAGGGACTCTGCAGAAGCAAATTAGTTCTACATAACAGCAGTGTTTTGGAGCTTTATAACGATCCTTCCACAACTTCAAAACAGTGCGCTCACTCCCTGCCCCCCCCTCAAGTGCACTATTTTGGCTGACAGTACACAGCACAGTCTGCCGTGTCCAAGATGGCCACTGGAGCCCAGTGCACATGTGCGCGTCATCGTGCATGCATGACTACCTCACGCATGCACACTGAACTCCAGCAGCCATCTTGGACATGGTGGGCCTCAGTAAGTTCAACTGCAGCCATTTCGGCTCTGGCCAGACTTGTCTGCTTTTGTTACAGCCTCTGTCCATTTTACACTCCTATAGATGCTAGAAATGCCAGTACCAAACTCACTGGCAAGATCTTTTCTTGTTATGCCAGGGAGTGAAGCTTTGTTGTGAAGCTGATTCTTTTTCTCCAGTGAGTACACTTTTTGTTTGATGGGATTGATTGCAGCACACAGAGAGCTAAAGTGGGAAATGGTGAGATTGTGGCACTTAAATAGTGATCAGATAATTACCTGGCAAGTAATTAGCTCCTAATCAATGCTAATGAGTCAACATGAGAAGTGTGGATAGGGTGTGGGAGGCCTTGCTGCTGACTGCATGACACAGGAAAAAAATGCTTACAACACAAAACAGCATTGCATAGAAACACATTTTTCAACATTACTGTCCATAGAAGAGAATTGAGACTACTGAGATCTGTACATACAACTGAAAACTGCATACATCTGGAATTGCATACAAGTGGAATCCACTGTATCATAACATCTTCCAGGTATATCATGCTCTGTAACAAGTCCATGTGCCCCACTGCTCTCACCATTGGGCACTGGAATGTGGTTGGAGCCCCAGAAATACAATCTGGCATGCACAGAATCTTGTAGAATCCAAGATGGCAGAGGAAAGCAGTTTTTTCCTGCTCTGACTTGGCCACAGGTATCTGATAGTAGCCACTACGCAGGCACAGCAGAAAGAACCAGCAGCTACCATGAAGGCAGTTCAACTCATCCTGGAACCAGGGCATGGTGTACTGATCTGATATGGTACGCTTGTTGAGTGTGCTGTAGTTCACACACATTCACTGTTCCATTCTTTTTGTGGACCATGACAACAGGGGAAGTGTAGGGACTCCGTGTCTCCTATTTAATTTCAGCTGCCAGTAGTTCCTGAAGATATCACTGTATATCAATATCAACATACCCCAAATACCGAGACTGCTCCCTGTATGGCTATTGGTAATGCAGCCAAATCTGATGCTGTTTTCCCGTGAACCCTCCCACATCCCACATGTGGGAATAAAGTACCTAAATCCCATTGGCCAATATTTGGCTAATGTGGGTCTGCCATTTGTCAGGCAAAGGCGAGTTGCCAAAATTGAAGTCATCCAGGTCAAATCTCTCAAAAGACCCACTTCTTTCTGTCTTTGACTATATGGCAGTATCTACACAGTACATTTTGGCCAGGGTCTTCCCCTTTCTAATGATTATGGGCCACTCTGTTACATTCTTGACTTGGACACCTATGTGACACGCAGTGGCGTGGGTTCAGATGTGTAATACTACAGGCTTAACCGTTTGTCCTTTTTGTAATCTGTATCCTGCTGAAGCCTCTGCCATCAGAATCAGTGGCAACTTTTCACAACCAGACCACAATGTTGACTCTGCATTCAGCATTAGGAGGTAAGACAAGGTCCTCCTCCTCTTGTTGCCACACAATGCCAATTTCACCAACGTCCTCTGGAGGCATTGGATGCTGATGCTTTTGGTAAGCTTCCCTCACTAGTCCATGAACCGTTAAATCTTGCTCTCCTCCTTGAGATTCCCTCCTGTCACTGAGCTGTTTTAAGCATCTGAACATATGGGCATTCATTCCGGTTATCACAGGACATTGTTATAAATCCCCGATTCTGGGCAAACTGATGCCACAGTTTCCATGGGTTCTCCATCTCCCACCACTTTGTCTGGGAAATGCACACCAGATACAGGTAAGCCTTGTCACTAAGACCCCAGAGGTCTACACTCTCCAATGGCAATAATGGGAGCTGGTTCAGGTGCTGTTTGTAAAACTCTTTGAATGTCAGGGTGACCAGGGACCTGCTGTTGAGCACAGCCTGGGCCCATTGTCCTCTTACTCTAACAAACACTTCTGAGGATTTGCCAACAATTTGCCAATGATTTTGGTGGTCAGTACGGTTAATCCCATGCATCTGGGACTCCAGTGCACTATTTTACTGGGCCTTGCTTGTGTTTTCTTGCAGATTTCTCATGTTAGTGAGGAGCTTGGCTATGACCAGCCAAGAGTTTTCTGGGTTGGAGCAGTATTTGCAAAGTTGCCCATGAATGTCACATTTTTTGAAAATGTCATCTTCCTAGACTCCCAGGGCCCAGAGTGATTCCCTGGCTCCACCTCTGCTCCCTGGTGAAATCTCTCATTGTGGTGGCTGAGTCCTCATATTACCTGGTAATTCTCCACCATCCTTGTGTCATTCTCACATCTTGCCATTCACTCTCCTCGTGTTCTCAGGGGATAGGCATTCCTCCTCCAGGTGCCCATCTTCCCCACAATGGAAGCAGAACATCCCTGCTACATACACTTATTCCTAGAGCAGCCTGTGGGGTGTTCACCTCACACAAAAGCCCATTTCAGGGCACCCTCCAGATGATGATACAACAGCCTGACTGGCCAGGTTCTACTGCCACAGCCCCACTTCAGGTTCAGTCAGGTTCCTCATTTTCTCTTGCAACTCACTGACCACATCTGCATTTATCCTGTCCGAGACTGCGCTGACAGGCAGGGACCAGTAGGCCACTCCTGGAGGTGCTTGAAGAGTTTCTCTTTTTGAACTCTGAGCCTCCTGCTCTTGTACTTCTTGCACCAAGTCTCCATATGTCAGCAAGGAGTCCAGTCGATCTCTCAGGCACAAGCTGGTCACAATTTGATCACAATACTTGAGGCTCCTTACAACATCTGTTCCACCTGGACTCGAGCCATGCCAGATGCCCCCAGAGTCCCTTTGTGGTATTCATTCTGTAGGATTTTCTCTATCTGAATCAAGAACTCTGACTGCTTTTCCCCCTCAGCCTGCTCCATGAGGATCAACTGGGTTGTGTTCTGACCTGGTTTCTCCATGGCCCTCCCCTATGCTGGTCAACATTTCTTCTTCAGATCACTTCAGTTCTTGAATCATGTGTGTTCTTCAGATCACTTCAGTTCTTGAATCATATGTGGTCTTCAGATCACTTCTGTTCTTGCATTATATGTGTTGTTTGATCCAAGAATCCGAGTCCTCCTTTTCACTAAGGGTGGGGGTGATTCTAGAAAAAGTACAAAGTCTTCTATACTTTTTATACTCTCTGACTGGCAAAGGCATCTTTTCCATCAGTTGACCCACCGTGTCAAATATGGCAGTACTGGGCGTCACGTCTGACTCTGCTGAGCCCAGCAGGTCTTTTAGATTTGAAGTGGTTTTGCCCTCCTTTGCAAAGCCAGTTAATCAATCTGGATTATCAGTCAGCATCAGTCCCCTCTGAGGAGCCACTATTTAGGATGTTACCCTGACTGATGACTGTCCATGCCATCTCAAGGCCATCAAAGTTGGGGGGGGGGCAAGTTGACTGAGTCCACTTCATATTCACTCCCCACTACTACATTAACAGTTAGAGTTCTCCACTATTACATTAACAGTTAAGTTCCCCACTTGTAGCCCAGGCGCCATGTGCCAGTGGGACACTACCCCTGCCTGCTGACTATTATACAGGTTAAGGGGCCTGGGTTCTGTTTTGATGGCAATTGGGGGTTCTTTTCCAAGATGGAAATAAAATAGTGCTGTACCTCCACCCAGAGTAAAATAATAGTGGGCCACGTGGTTGAGTAGTACAACCCCCTGGGATGCTGTACCTACCCACCTTCTCATCCAGTCACCCCACACACACAGAGCCACTTTGCTTAGCAATACTGTACAACACCTATAACTAAAGGCTGTAACTAATAATATGCTCATGACCACCTTTAACAGTAACAGCCTTAAAGCTTTTATTTAGTGGAAGGAGAATGGGAAGCAAAACATTTGTAGCAATTGACAGATAAAAGAAAACAGTATTGCACAACAGTGCCCACTTCCAGCAGCATATTCACTGCCTACCCCACTGGTACCAGTGCCCTCCTACAGTCTAGCAGGGTACCCTGAATTGGTGCAGGCCTGTATGGTGCTGTGGGTTGGCCAGTGTTTAGGCACTTTAATATGGTAGACTTTAAACTTTGTACCTGTAAGCAACTTTATTCTAGTTCCCTTGGTCAGGGCAAGCCCTGGGTGACTCATGGTTCAGTGGACACTGGATCTCAGGTTCAGCTCTGTGGGCTTGAGGGAGAAGATCAATGATGCCATGGGGCAGCAGAGCAAATAGACAACAGGAAAACTGATTGAAGTAGCAGGATTCTGGCAGCGTTACACTTATTATCTTAAATGCAGATCTGGCCACTTGTCACCTTCGGCCTGCCAGGCAGGCTGGAGAATAGGAGTGCAGATGCAAGACTTCTTAGGCCACAAGTGAACCCAGACCCAATAGTGACCCTGATGTGCGGCTCCCTTAAATGGGTCCAGAGTGCCCTAGCACTCAGGCATGCGGATGTGGCTCTCTGTAGCCCAGTCCACCCCACGCGATAAGGGTTAGCAGTTCCCCTACCTGGCTCCAAGTTGCAGCTGTGCAGATTGCAGTTTCTGTCTTTTGCTTGATCAGGAACTATCAGCTGCAGTGTGCAGCAATGGGTTCTCTGACTTCCACCATGCCAGTGGCTATTGGCTAGCAACATACAGTCTCCGGAGTAGCACTCTGCCTTTCCACAATCGGGTTTCAGCAATTCAGGCAGATCCCTGAGCACTTGACACCCGCAAACCTTTTCCACAATTTTCCTTCAGCTTCAGACCAAGTTGCCAACTTCAGAACCTGGCAGACACAGTTCCTAAACCCCTTTTTCCAAAAGTTCAGAGTTCCTCACACTGATGCAGGATCCTTGCGACCACTGGTTTCCAACACAGAAGAAACCCTTTTTTGACTTTCTCAGGTGTTCACAACCACCTTTGGCCAATTTCCAAAAACCCTTTTCCAGCACAGAATGAGACCTCTTGACTCAATCAGAGCCCAGACCAGACTACTCCAAACTGTAAAAGTCCCTGGGGTTTCACACTGAAAATCCCAGTCTCTGATCCTGCTGTCCATCAAAGAAATTATTAAACACTTGCCCACTTCGATTATTGATTAGTGGTTAGTTCTTGGTGCCTAGAATAAAGTTCACATCTCTCCCAAAAGGTATTTCACCAGTCTTTGGATGCCTAAGCTACTGATTGGCTGGCATGGGGGGGATCAAAGTATCACAACATGGCTGCTACGGTACACAATCCCATACAGTTAATCAGCAGTCCCAACTTTTAAGAGCTCTTGCAGCCAAATTACACAGTCTCTCTGCACATTTGCCCCATTGTCCTCTAATAGCCTTTATCTCTTATCAAACAACTGCAGAATCACATATTTAAACTGTTTAGTTTCTTTGTCATTAGCTCTTTTTCACATAAACCCCCAGGAACAGCAATTAGTCTCATTAATATTCATATCCAACCCATCATTATTCATATATGCCCCTATACATAGCGCTGATAGGCACTTTTAAACTAAATACTTGAGACAATTTTGGGGTGCCTCCTCCAGGTGTCTGACTTCCAAACAACTTATTTTTGGGGTCAGGATCACCAGAGAGGCGATTAGTTAGCTGCCGCAGTGGTGAGAAAACAATACTGTGCCTTGTGCATGCGTGGACCCTGCTGGTACTTTTAAAGTGCTCATACAGTGGTGGCTGTGCAACTTTGACTCCTCCGACTCCAAAATGACTAAAACAGAATAGGGGCCGGATGGAGACCTTGTGGGCATGCAGGACCTGTGACAGGTGATGTGAGGCAGCAGGAGGAACGGTAGCAGGAATGGAGCATCTCAAAGCAACAGGTAAGCCTCACCCATGGGGGTGGGGTTACACGCTACTACATTAATAGTTCAAGTTCCCCACTACTACATTAATAGTTTGAGTTTTCCACTACTACATTAACAGTATGAGTTCCCCACTAATACATTAACAGTTAAGTTCCCCACTACTACATTAACAGTTAAGTTCCCCATTACTACATTAACAGTTCAAGGTCTCCACCACTACATCAACAGTTCATGTTCTCCACTACTACATTAACAGTTCAAGTTCTCCACTACTACATTAACAGTTCAAATTCTCCACAACTACATTAACAGTTCAAGGTCTCCACTACTACATCAACAGTTCAAGTTCTCCACTACTACATTAACAGTTCGAATTCTCCACAACTACATTAACAGTTCAAGGTCTCCACTACTACATCAACAGTTCAAATTCTCCACAACTACATTAACAGTTCAAGTTTTCCACTACTACATTAACAGTTCAAATTCTCCACAACTACATTAACAGTTCAAGGTCTCCACTACTACATCAACAGTTCAAGTTCTCCACTACTACATTAACAGTTCGAATTCTCCACAACTACATTAACAGTTCAAGTTCTCCACCACTACATTAACAGTTCAAATTCTCCACCACTACATTAACAATTTGAATTCTCCACAACTACATTAACAGTTCGAATTACCCACTACTACATTAACAGTTCAGGTTCTCCACCACTACATTAAAAGTTCAAATTCTCTGCTATTACATTAACAGTTTGAGTTCTCCACTATTGCATTAACAGTTCGAGTTCCCCACTACTACATTAATAGTTTGAATTCTCCATGACTACATTAACAGTTCAAGTTCCCCACTACTACATTAACAATTCAAGTTCTCCACTACTACAGTAACAGTTCGAGTTCTCTTTTACTACAGTAACAGTCTGAGTTCCCATCTCACACACCAAGCATAGTACTTTAATGGTTTCAAGTATGGGGAGGTCTTCATCTAAATGTGTCAAAATGGCCCCTTTGCTCATGGTGTCTTGGACATTTTAGACCAGGAACACTTTCTTGGGGTCCCACCTCCCCATTTAACACCACTTCTCCACTTCCTGGAATGGCATTTTGCTAACAATATAGATTTTGAATATTTGAAATTTCCAGGGTGGGTAGACTGCTGCACCACACTAGGGGGCCCGGGGAGATGTGTTGATAACAGAGATAGACCTAGCAGTGCCTCCAAGATGTAAAGCCCCTATAGGGTGGACACCCCTACCAACTGGCTTAGAGGTTAAGGCCCCTCTACCTTACAAACCTACTGGGCTGCAATAGATGCTTTTGGCAACTCCTGTGTTCTTTTCTCACTCAGCAGTGGTGGTGGTGGTGGGGGGGGGGTTCATATTCAAAACAAAAGAAATGCATGGTGCCTTCACCCCGAGAAAAATTTTAGTGGGCTAGGTGATGTGTCAGTACAACCCCCCTGGGATGCTGTACCTGCTCCCCTCCCCACTGTAGTCACACCTCCTGCAGACTCCACACAAATGCAAGTTTCCGACACTTAACATGCACAGTATTACTGCACTCAATGACAAAAAAATGGCTAAGTAGCAAGCACAACTTTATTTCCAGGACGAACTGCCTAAAAAAGGAAAAAAGATTAATGCAACCACTTCTTTAGGTGGCTGTTCTTAGGCACTCTCTTATGAAGGTCTAATCAATGATCCCATTAGTTGCCCTAGTGCTAGGCAGGGTAAACCACTCTCTTTCCATGTGGTCTTCTTTGAACCAGTCCTGACAGGACTGGACAAATAATAGTGTTGGCAGCCTTCCACCCACCTGGCCCCACAGCAGCACAGCACAGATATTTGGTGGTCCTTCTGTACTGGAGAGTGCTACCCTCTTCTCACCTGGTACCAGAATATTCCCCTAACACTTATTTGAAGCGCCCTCACACATAGTTCCTAGGTACTGAACCGGTGCAGACCTGAGTACTTGACACAGGTTGGCCAGCATAGATGCACTTAAATTTAGAAACAAGCAGATTTCTTAATTATTACCCCAAAACTCAAAGGCCATGCAATTGCTTAAATGGCTAAGAATTACCCCACAAAATGGGGTATTCATAATCCGGCTCCATGGCCAACTTGCAAACAAAAGCCCTGATTTTATTCATGGTTTCACCAGTGTAAATTGTTAACAGTAACATTATCCATAGGTATAAGATTTCAGCTTCACCTATGGTTAATTGTGTTTGTTTTCCATCCCTGGACATTTCGTATTTTGATTATGAAGTTTAAGTGCCTGGACTCAGCATGAGTTAGAGTCCCACCACTATGTAGGTATAGTACCAATTGATATGATGCTAAAGGAATCTTGCTCAGATTGTATTTATAAACATCATAGAAATAGACGGGACCACCTAAGTGCATTAGAGTCCATGTTAGTTAGATATGGTTTTATGTACATATTTAAATATGTTGTTTTTGGATGTATGCACTATATTGGAGCAGCACGTCTGCATAGTAGAGAACACTGTGACTTTAAATGGTGATGTCATTATGCAATGTAGTGATTGGTTGAGTGAATCTGTAACACACCCCTTTTTGCACTATAAATGTTGAATGCTTTGCACTTTACTTCAGATCACTATGAAGAAGCCTGGCAGGGGCCAAGAGAAACGTCAGTGTGTTTATGTAGTGTTTTTTTTCCCCCGCTAGATCTATGTCTGTTTTTATGCTGCTGCTATGAATTGCACCTCTTTTCTAATAAATGACCAGTTAATTATGTAAGCACTGTGTCTAGGCCTCAGTCTGTTGTAATGGGTGCTGTTCCTTTTTTCTGGTTGGACTTTTGGCTGTCAAAGCACTGTTGCCATCTGCTCTTGGTGCTCCTTCCTCATTTTTATGTCTGCTTGCATGCATGTGCAAGAAACACAGTGCCACCATGAGAGTTTTCGTAGGTGTGCCTCCCCCACTTTCAATGCCCTGCTCCCTTTTGCAGGTGCGGCTGCACCGCGCCAATGAATGCCCAAGCTGTCTATGACAGCCGTTCAGATGTAGTGGCGTACAGTTCTAAGAAAAACACCGCCACAGGAAATTTGCATACTGCCATTGGCAGTATGCAAATTGCCTATGTCAGCACTGCATCTGAACTGTCATAGACAGTTCTTCCCCCCCACTAACACATACGTACATGCTGGGAGCCCACCCCAGCGTGCTTATGTGCTCTTCACCCCTACATCGTATGGTTGACGGGGGTGTCCAATCCCCCGTCGGCTCTGCTGCCCCACCAAACACACTTCCAGGTGCCACGTTGGGAGCCCACCCCAGCATGGCAAACATCCATCTGCTGCCCCCCACAAAGACACTTCTAGGTGCCACACTGGGAGCCCACCCCAGCGTGGCTAATGTCCATCTGCTGCCCCCCCCAAAGACACTTCCAGCTGCTATGCTGGGAGCCCACCCCAGCATGACAAACGTCCGTCTACTGCCCCTCTCCAAAGACATTTCCAGGTGCCACGCTGGGAGCCCACCCCAGCCTGGCAAAAGTCCCGTGTCGTCTTGTTCAGAAAAACTTATAAACAAAAACGGTCCTCGTTGACTATCTTGCCCCTCCCCCAACCCAAGGCCACCCTCTGCGCACTCTACTTCCCACACCCACCTCACCCCATACTTACCTCCATAGCCCAGCACGATGATCTTCGGTGGACCGAGAACATGTCTGCACTCTTCAAAGCCGACTGCGAACTGAGGAAATGCCGGTAAGCTGTATAATGGAATAAACAGGGTTTTTTCAACTGTGATGCATATCTCAGGCATTTTTGGGAATTTTTCCACCAAATTTTCAACATGCAGTTCTTGGGACCCCACATCATGAATTCTGGCACTGTCATTTTGTTATTTGGTCCCGAAAGGTGATTTCGTGGTCACTGCGCGGAACCACCTTTTGGGACTGATTTATGAAATGACAGTATCACAGTTCATGAAGTAGGCCCCCCAAAACCCTATGTTGAACATTTGGTGAAAAAATTCCCCAAAATGACTGTTTTATGAGTGTGCATTGCGCAGTTCCTACGCACGCTCATAAGTTCGCGAATTGTTTATATTTTCACTCCAGATTTTTTACATTGCCATTTTACCACACCTCCTTATGAGCAGTACAGCTGTCATTTTTCACATCTCTCCCAAAAAGTGTTTCCGCGCATGTAGCGCACAATGGCGCATTCGGTTTGCGAAATCAATGTTTGGGACAGATTAAGAAAATCACAGTGACACTGTTCATGAGCGGAGGTCCCAAAATGCCTGTGTTGACAATCTGCTGTAAAAAAATCCCCAAACTAATTACATTACGGGTGTGTGTTGCGCAGTTTCTACGCACGCTTGTGACTTCACCAGTTTTTTTAATATTTCCACTGCAGATTTTCAACATTGCCATTTTTTACCCTTCCCCATGAACAGTACAGCTGTCATTTTTCACATCCTGTTCAAAATGTGTTTTCGACCTGTGGTGCCAAATGGCATAGTCGCTGTGCAAAATCAGCTTTCAGCTAACGAACTGATATTGCCACTGTTCATGAGGTGGGGGTCACAAAAAACCCATGTTGAATATTTGGAGTGAAAATACCAATAAACGCCTGAGGCGTTAGGGTTTCCGACCATAATGCCCCACCCTGTAGAGACTGACAGGCATCAGGGGTGTGACTTGGGATTGTCGCCTGTAATGCTCATACCATTCCATCCCCACCCACACCCTGCAGACAGTGAGAGGCATCGAGGTGTGCCTTGGACTCTTCGGCCCCAAAGTTCACCCCATTCTCCTATACTGCACCCATCTCACCATATTTCCTGATGGAATGGGGTGAGCATAAGGGCCAAGACCCTAAGGCACACCGTGACACTTGTCGGTGTCTGCAGGGTAGGGTGTGGTGAAATGGTGTGGCCGTTATGCCTGATGACCCAAAGGCACACCCCAATGCCTGTCAGTCTCTGCAGGGTGGTGGTGGGATTGGCTTCAGTTCAATACTTCACTGCCATTCCTATTATGCATCTCTCTAACTCCTACACTACCAAGGCCAATGCCAGCAAGCAAACATTTGGCATTGACAAATGCTTGTTGCTGTTGATACAGACAACCAGGGAAGTCACTAGTGCAAACTGGGAAGAGTTAGTACAGGAACTTGCAAGGGATGACATACTTCAAGCAGTTATAAAGGCAGTCATGGGAGGCTGGCAGCATAACCATATGCCATAAAGTGGTTTACCATACTGACATGAGCTTTCCATGATATCAAGAGTTCTGCTTAAAGGAACATGAATTATTATACCAGTGACAATGCAAAAAACTGTTGGATCAGCTTCATGAATGCTACATGGGAAGTGAAAAGTATAAAAGGAGGGCTAGAAAGCTTGTGTTCTGGCCCAGCATGAACAAAGGCATACAGCAGATTATGTTGGAATGCTTGACAATTTAGGAGTTTCACTCACAGCTACCAAAGGAACCAGTGCTGGAGTATAGTATTATACTGGGTCCCTGGGAGAACGTTGGCATGGCTGTCTTCACTTTAGCTGGAAAAAGCTACTTTGTGCCATGCACTATTACTCTAAGTTTCCAGAAGTAGTAAAACTGCATGCAGTTACTGTAGCTGAAGGAATTCTACATGTCAAATCTATCTTTGCCAGGCATAGCATTCCAGTCATGGTAATCTCTGATAATGGTCCACAATTTGCAAACAAGGGCCCCTATGCGCTAATGGGCATAAGTTATGCACCAAAAGTATGTAACCCACCTGCACAGCTCTGCACCTGCAGACAGGTGTGCACTGGCCACTATTCACTAATGGCTGGCACCTGTCTGTGGCTACACTCCCTGGCGTACAGGTCTGCCCAGGGCGGCCACGGGCAGAGTCGTGTACCCAGCCGGGCATCCAATTGGATGCCCAGCATGGGTCTTGCAGTGGATCTCTTGTGCTACAGCATGGGTCCAGGTGCGCAAATGCCTACTGCAGGCACCCGGACCCGCATGGCATGGCCCTGTTGTCCAGTGAACCCCCACACCAGCATCTCAGCAAGGCACCCTCCCAGCACACAGACACCTCCAAGTAGTGTAACCCCACCACTGCCCCGCAGGCTGCTCCCCAGCACAGCTGTGCCTGGACCCTGCTGTTGCATCCCCCCAAAACCCCGATCCCTGTACCTGGCCCCCGTGAGCTCCACTGTTGGTCAGGCCCACCACACACACACACACACACACAGGTGCTCCATCCCCTAGTAATGCACAAGCCCCCACCCACCCACAGGTGACCCGTTCCCATGGTTGTCAACGTCCCCCATCTCTGCACACACAGGTGACTCATCATCCTAGTCTGGTGCCCGACCCGGTACCCCCACTGGTGTTCAGTGGCATCCCCCCCCGCACCAACAAAAGCACTCCCCTGTTCCTGTACCCGCATATGTGCTCCACTGGATGACTAGTGGCACAGCCTTCCTCATGCCTCCTTGGCCGCCGGCCATCCAAAAGATGCTGGGATCGCTCTGCATTCTGACTTAGCTATGCCAACATGCCCAGTTTACACAATGCATTGGCATAGTGCATAGGGCCCAAGGACATTAAAAATTTTGGATGGAAGTATGCATTGAGATATCTGACTTCTTCTAGTCCAAGGTATCCAGAGGAAAATGAATGCTTCCAGTATGTGCAAATACTTCATGGTGCAGGATATGAGTGCAGCTGAGGGATGGAGCCCTCCCAGGCTAGAACAATCATAAGCAAGTGTCAGTTGCACTCTCCTCCAGTATTGTCTGTTCCATCTGTCCCCTCAAAAATGAGAGCAGTCACCAAATCAACTGTGTAGCTTGGTGAACATAGTAAACTCATTACGGAGAAGAACAGTGACCACCATCTGAGCAAAACATCAGGGCACCTGTTAGCATGGCTATTTTGTATGTGAGCACTGCTCCAGTCTGTAATGAGCTTACTATATATTTTTTCAAAATAAATTTTAAAGCTACACAGCTGATTTGTCGACTGCTCTTGTGTTTTTTTGAGGGGACAGTTGGAACAGTTAGTACTGAAGGGGATTGCAGCTGATACTTGCTTGTGACTATCCAGAGGAAAATGGCCTTGCAGTGGCCACGTACAAATTGTGAAGGACTCTTGAAAAAATTTTTAGTAGCTGGACATGATTCATTTCTAGTATTACTATGGAGCTACACCACTGCGGTGTGGACTTTCTCCTGATAAACTTCTTTTTCATGGAAAACTGATCACATGCATTCCAAGTGCTAATCTGTTTTTGCATTTGCCAGATCTGCATACCAAAGCATGAAAGGCTTAACTGAAGGATAGATTATGATCATGGATCTAAGGTCCTACCAAAGTTGCAACCCAATAAAACTGTATGTATTAGGTATGACTGACAATGTAGCCCGCTAAAGCTACCGTGCAGAACAGAGTAGCACCTTGGGCTTACACTGTGGTCTCAAAAACAGGCCAGACTTATTGTAGAAGCAATAGGCAGCTGCTCAAGATCCCACGTTCAAGAAATAGAATTGGCAAATATAGAAACTAATAAAGTTGGCACTTATGCAACAGCAATGAGTATTGCAGACAGTGCAGCTGTAGCACCAGAAACAGTGAATGGTAATGGAAATCAGTCTCAGAAAAATACTTCAGCCAACAACTTAGGTTCAGAAGCGATCCCTGGTCATTGGGTGCCAGCCAGGGGGCGGAGGACTGTGACCCAGAGGATGCCCTCCTCCTTCAGGGAGGGTGGGTTCAGTCCTCTGCCGTAATACTGCAACCTGGGTCACCACCGGTGGTAATGCAGTTGGAGGACTGAAGGAAGGGGACATTGGGGACACTGGCATGCAAACACATGCATGGCGTGTGCATGTGTGCCTTGATGTCCTTGCGTGTGATGTTCACAGGAGTTGGGAGGAGAGAAGCTGGAAAGTGGCCCGAGTGCCCCCACAATGACACACCAAGGTATATCCAGGACCCCGCCTCCCCAGCATGGTACTGCTTTACAAAACAAAGAAGTTCACGGACATATCCCAGCACCAAACCCTGCTTGGGGGGCATAATCAAAGCTACATTGAGGTTAGGTGGTCATGACTGGGGGAGGCAGGGGAATCAGGAGTTGCTTGGAGATCCTGAGAGGATGGAAGACACTGGGGAGAAGGTGGCATAAACAGAAAGTAAACAAAAAACAAAACAAAACAGGAATAAAAATACTTCTGGTACTGCAACAAACCACATCTGATCATGACATCAAAATTACCAAAAGACTGGTAGAATCTATGTCACTTTATAGTATAATAGCATGCTAAGAGTATAAAGGAATATACCAATTCTGTATGTGAAATTTGCTATTAAAAAATGAAGACTGTTAAGTTATAAAATGTCAAGTTAGCTGTATACTTATGCATGCATGTATGCAGAAGTTTACTCAGATCAAAGCAGTTACATCTATAGAATTTAAGGCAATTATGTGTGATGCTTATAAATCACCAGCATATAGGGACTTACCTGGCTTCACGGAGCTCAGCCTGCTTTGTTCAAACAACATGAAGTCTTGCTATATTATGACAGTAGCAGTTTGATCCAGCTCTAGAACTGCTCCGGAGGTGAAATGGTTAAAACCATTCCAAAATAGAATTTTGGCCACGAGCTCTAAGAAGCAGCTCTATCTGTGTTATTTCAAACCTGTACTGTCAGATTCTTTACTCCGCTCGGTTAATTTCTCGGTTTAAAAAGTGTTTTCTCGGTGATTCAACCGAGAATAGTTTTATTTTAACCGCAAAACCGTTCGGTTCAAGCTCTATCTGTGGTAGCCGTAAGTAAATTAAAGGTTTTTGTCTGTGTGGAACTTGTAAGTTATCGGTTCGGTTTTGAACCGATCAGCTGGGTTTAAAACTCATTTAAAACTAAAATTAACATTTTAGAGTCAGGGTTCCGGTTCTGTCGGTTCTAAAAGCGGATTTATTACGTTTTCTAATACCCGTGACCACGGTTAGGAACCGATAAAGGGTGTCTTGCACCTGGCACTGCCGTTAAAAGGGCCAGTTTTCTGGATTCTAGCTGGCATTATGTCTGAGAAACCCAAAAGAAAACCGGGCCCACTGGTTTCAACACTGTGATGTTTGTGGGAAGTCTTTGCCAAGGCTGACCCACACACCACATGTGTTTATTGTCTGGGTTTGACCACCTCCAGTCAGACTGCCAGATATGCAAGAATTTCCTGCAGCCACCCTGGAAAAAGATTGGGCAGGCTCAGCTAGCGAGGCAAAAGTCCGCTGACCTGGATGGCCAGCCCGGTTCGTGCCAACCAACTGAGGGAGTGCCCTCTGACCAGGGCGAGACTTCTCGGCAAAAGAAAAGCTGATTCTGAGGAACCACTTCCAGTAAAGAAAACAAGAAAATCAGCAGGTCTGGAGTCCAAAACCCCTTCTCCAACTGCTGCAGAGATAGCAAAAGCCATACAAATTGTCCAGTCACTGTCTCAGGGTCCGTCCGAACCGCCACTATCTGGCAAAAGGTCGGTTCGTCCGGTCCCAGTGGTTCAGGAATATGATATTGAGGAATTTTATGAACCAGAGGAGGGGGAGGATGATTATGAACAGTATGAATGTGTCTGGGAAGGTCTGGGTGTGCCCATTGAACCGGACATCTCTCCAGACAGACCTTTAGAATCTCCCCCTATGCTGTCTGAGTCCCCATCTCATTTTATGTTTTACAAAAAAGTTGCTGAAACCCTTCAGCTTCCCTTAGAGGAAGCTGTGGATGAGCAAGAGGAGCCTGATTTTGTAGAAATGATGGATATTCCAGAGTCTAGGAGATTGTCTATTCCTTTACATAAGTCTTTTAGGAAGCAAACAATAAAAATTTTAAAGCTCCTAATTCTGTGCCTCCTGTAGATAAAAGATGGACAGAAGTACACATTGTCAGGTCCTGATACAGAATTCCTTTCTCAGCAATGCAGTCATGTTAGTAGTTCAGGCTGCAGCCTGTGATAAAGCTAATATTCCCTGGCTTCACATCCTCCTGACAAGGATTCCAGGAAGATTGATGCCATGGCAAAAACAGTATATGGCAGCTCTCTGGGACTCAGGCAAGCAAATTATATGGCTTATGTAGCTAGGTATCAGAAATCTAGATGGGATACTGTTATGCAATTAGCATGCAAGCCCATGGCCAGCTGGCTAGTGAACTAGAACAGGTGGCTGCTGATGGCATTGAGGCTTCTAAGGTTCAGTTTCATGCTGCTGTTGATGTTAATGATGTTTCCTCTAGGTCATGGCCACATCTGTAGCTTTTCGTAGGTTGGTCTGGCTCAGGTGTACTAGTCTGTCACAGGATACCCAGACTAAGGCTATGGATTTTCCTGTGGTGGTAAATTCTCTGTTTGGGGAGCAGAGAACTACATGAAAAAGATGGATGAATATAGGACTACTTACAAGACTGTCCAGGCTAAGGAGCAGCAAGCCACTCCTCAAAGGCATACCCCCAGGGGTAGGGGTAGGCCTTTTCACAGGCCTTTTTATCAGACTCAGGCCTCCTCTGCCTATGCTCAGAGGGGCTTCTTCAGAGGCAGAGGCAGGTGAGGGGTGGGCAGACCTGCTCCCACTCCCCAGCCTAAAGCTCCTGCTAAGCAGGCACCCTGATGGGGTTCCCAGGGCCGATTCTCCTGTACCGGTAGGGGGCAGACTGGCTTACTTCAGTCAGAATCGGGCTTCTTTAACCTCAGACAAGTGGGTTCTGGAAGTAGTAAGCCAGGGTCTGGTTCTCAGCTTCAAAAAGTTTCCCAAGTTGAGAAGCAGACTTTTTCTACCTGCCAGTGCTTCAGAGACCCTTGCTCTGGAAGCAGAGGTCTCATCACTGTTAGCTCTCAGAGCAGTAGAAAGGGTTCCTCCCCTGCACCAGAGCAGGGGTCTGTATTCCAGATACTTCCTTACCCCAAAAAAGACAGGAGAATGGCGGCCCATATTAGATCTCAGATATCTGAACAAGCATCTTTTGAAACCAAAGTTCAAAATGGTAACTCTGGCAATGATTTTACCTCCCTAAGGCCAGGGACTGGCTAGCCTCCCTGGACCTCAAGGATGCCTATTTCCATGTCCTAATCAGAAGCTCCCATTGAAAGTACCTCAGATTCAACTGCCCTCAGGTCATTACCAGTTCAGAGCAATGCCCTTCGAGCCTTACCTCTGCCCAAGGGTATTCACAAGTGTCTAGCAGTGGCAGTGGCTCACTTAAGGAGGCAAAGATTGCTGTTTTCCCTATCTAGATGACTGGCTCATTGTAGGTCAGTCTCCAGAACAGGTAAATCTCACCTGCAGGTCACCCAGCAGCTTCTCACCTCCCTGGGCTTTCTCCTAAATCTACCAAAGTCGGTTCTGGAACCAGTCCAGGTACTCACCTTTATAGGGGCAGAATTGGACACAAAGCTAGCCAGAGCCTTTCTTCCCTTAGAAAGGGTAAGGAATTTAGTGGCTCTGGCCTCCTCCTTCACTCTGCAGGTCTCTTGACCAGCAAGACACTTTCTGCAGCTCCTGGGGCACATGGCTGCATCCACAGCTGTTGTGCAGGGAGCAAGATTTCAGATGAGAGACATTCAGTTTCACTTGAGAACCAATTGGTCTCAAAGAAGAGACCCCCTTTCCAAGTTGGTCCCAGTGACTCGAACCTTGATCCTAGCCCTCCAGTGGTGGCAGGATCAGAGCAATTTAAGATTGGGGGTCCCCTTCATTTCCTCTACTCATGACTTGACTCTCACTACAGATGCTTCCCTTCTGGGTTGGGGAGCCCACATGGGCGACCTTTCCACTCAGGGAGTGTGGTCCCCCCAGGAATCTCTGCTCCACATCAATTTGCTGGAACTCAGAGCTGTCTTTTTAGCTCTTCAAGCATTTTCTGCATCTGTCCACGACAAGGTGATACAGGTCAGAACAGACAACACCACAACAATGTGGTACATCAACAAACAGGGGCACTCGGTCTTGCCTTGTGCACCGAGGCAATGAAGTTGTGGTCTCTGGCCTATTCCTGAACACGTCCCTCATAGCAGTTCATCTTCCAGGGAAGGACAATGTCCTAGCGGATGCTCTCAGCAGGATTTCCCAGGGCCATCACGAATGGTCCCTGGATCCTCAAGTGCTGGGGATAGTCTTTGCCAGATGGGGCACCCCTCAGATAGATCTTTTGCAGCCCCAGACAATCACAAACTTCCTCTGTTCTGTTGCAGGCCTCCAGTGCTGGGCTCAGTTCCCTGGATGCCCTTCTTCTGGATTGGGAGGAAAGTTTCTCATGCTTTCCTCCTTCCCTCTCCTATTCAAAGTATTAGTCAAAATCAGATCTCAGCCTTGCAGGGTGATTCTGATTGCCCGGATTGGGCCAGGCAGCCCTGGTACCCACTCCTTCTGTCACTGACAATCCATCTTCCCTTGCCTCCCAGGAATCACAACCTGTTGACTTGTGCCCAGGAAGGGTTTGGTATCCGGACCTCAAATCCCTCAACCTCAAGGCCTGGCTCTTGAGGAGTTAGAGTTTGCTGATTTACACCTCTCTCAGGGTGTTCTTGAGATCCTAAAGGCTTCTAGAAAGCCTTCCACTAGGCTACTTATAGTTCTAAATGGAAAAGGTTTTCCATTTGGTGTGGAGGGAAAATATTTCCCAGAATCTGCTGATTTGCCCACTGTGTTAGATTACATGGTACATCTTAATTCCTTGGGTCTCAGACCAGCTACCCTGAGAGTTCATTTGGCAGCTGTATCTGCTTTTGTGTCAGCAGGAAAGTCATTCCTCTTTCCTCTCATCCTGTGTTTTCCAAGTTTTTTAAGGATTACTCCATACTAATCCACCCTTTCGAACCGGCCCTACTTGGGACCTGAATGTTTGCATTGCCCAGTTAATGCAACCCCTTTGAACCTCTGTCTTCTGCAGAGCTTAAGTACCCAACTTGGAAAACTGTTTTCTAGTGGCTATCACTTCTGCCAGACGCATAAGTGAGTTGCAAGCCTTGTCAGTGGAAACTGACTTTACTTTTCTTCCACAGGGATAAGGTAGTCCTTAGGACTAATAGGAAGTTTTGCCTAAGGTGGTTTCAGATTTCCATCTTAATCAATCTATCTCCTTCCAGTATTTTTTCACTGATCACTCCTCGTCTGGTGAGAGAGGAGGTTGCACAGCCTGGATATTAAGAGAGCTCTTAGTTACTATATAGAGCGATCAGAGGTCACAGGTCTGAATCCTCCAACTTTTCCTTACCTATGGTGAAGTTGGGAAAGGCAACCTGCCACTAAGAGATCAATTGCCAGGTGGATTGTCTCTTGTATCCAATTTTGCTATCAGAAACTGGGCAGAGTTCCCCCTGGTTTGAGGGCTCATTCTACCAGGGTACAGCTGCATCTCTAGCTGCTGCCAGAGACATCCCTATATTAGAGATTTGCCAGGCTGCTACTTGGAAAGCAGTCACACTTTTACCAAGCATTACTCCCTGGATGTCCAGGCCAGGAGAGAGTGCTCGGTTTGGCACAGCTGTTCTTCAGAGCCTATTCCTAAGTAGGTTCTGCCCCTCCTCCATGGAGAGTGCTGTGTATTCTGCTACTGTCATAATATAGCAAGACTTCATGTTGTTTGAAGAAAAATTACTCACCTTAGTAATGTTGTTTCTTCTAATGGAGTCTTTGCTATATTATGACCTCCCCAACCTGCCCCTCTCAGAACCTCTACTTGGGTGGGGTGCGGGCAACTTGGTGTGGGCACCTTTTATGCCCTGTTAGCATTTTTGTCCTTTGGGTGTGTGTGTGTGTGTGTGTGTGTGTGTGTGTGTTCTGTTATACTTATGTTTTATTCTCATATTATTAGAATTGTGTTAGTATTTCTGGTCCCCTGACTTGAGTCTTGGGTGTTGGGACCAGCAATGGTTGTTATTATTTAGGTAGCCATTTGGCTAGTGTAGGTTACAGCTTCCACACAGACCTTAGTGAGTTTTGGCTCATAAAGATCTGACAGTTCAGGTTTGATATAACACAGATAGAGCTGCTTCTTAGAGCTCGTGGCCAAAATTCTATTTTGGAATGGTTTTAACCATTTCACCTCCGGAGCAGTTCTAGAGCTGGATCAAACTGCTACTGTCATAATATAGCAAGACTCCATTAGAAGAAACAACATTACTAAGGTGAGTAATTTTTTCTTTTTGCTCTCTGATCCTCAGGACTGTTGACAGGGACTGGGAGAGTGAAGAGTTTTACTGCCTTTTTCTGCACAGTTAGCACCCTTGATCTTCAGTGCTCTGTGCTGTGCCACATGGCTGTTCCCTGAGTGGAACATAATCAGTGCTCCCAATTACTGGGGCAATTCCCATCCAGTTTCCTTGACTGAACTGAACACTAAAGTGTGACTATGTGCACCCAGCATGGGGGCATATAAAATGTTTAAGAGAAGGAGGCCTTTTAGAAATAAAAACTTTTGGGCCAGAGCCTCATGGACCACAGAGCAGCAGCAATTCTGAGTTATGTCTGACCTATTGCTATGGCATTAGGGTCTGTGGGTGGCAGCAGAGCCAATCAGGCTGCAAGGCCTGCCACAGAGCTGCAGAGGCCTCTTGGGACACAGGAGGTCTACATTAATTCACCTGGGAGTGAAGTGATATATTAGTCAATGAGTATCATCCAGAGAGGGTCTTGATCAATGAGCGGGCTGGATCCATCAGTGAACTGCAGAAGTTGTTCCAAAACATTTCAGTCTGCATCAGATACAGCAGTGTCCCCAGAGAGGCATTTCCAGAAACAAACATGAATGGTCTAAAATGCAACTTAAAGAGCAAGGACTGGACACCCCCATGCTAGCCTCCACAGCCAGGTGACAGCCAGCAGTGGGATCTGCCTTGAATATTGCAGAGGGCTAGGCAGCCAGACTACTATCCATTCAACCATTCCAAGAGAGTGAGTGACTGATGGAGAAAACCCAGCTGACCTGCAAGGTACAAGTGGGAGACCAGCAGAGGAGAGCCGAGGGTGCCATCAGAGGTGTGGTAGAATCTGTGGATGAGAACAGGTGAATCCAGCTGGGACTTCAGAAACTTATGGAAGCTGTTGACACTGAAGGTAAACCATGAGTTACCATTCTGGGCTTTCAGAACCTGCAGCACATTATTGTAGAATAGTTTAGATAGGGCCACAGAGGTAGGCTAAAGTTTATGGACTAGGCCATCTGGGCAGGATTACAGTTCAGGGCTTCCTGCTAATAACCTTTGGCGTCTGCTTAATGCACCCATGGCAGTCAACCATATGCAACTGCATTATGCCTACAATGCTCCAACACCTGGGTGCCCAGGCTTACCTGGCAGCTCCTCAGGACTAGTGGTAATTAAGTTGCAGTTAGGCATGGGTAGTGCCAAATAGTACAGTCAAACAGAAGCACCGGGTTGATAGTTGGGGCAGGCTGCACCAATACTGAAGTAGCCACAGTGTGGGCCTAACTGTGATTGTTACATTTACTTGGATTAACCTTTCCATCCTCCGAACCTTGATCCTGCTTTCCCCTTATGAACACCTTGTTATTGGTTGGCATAGCTGTGCCTTGAGCATATTATTTGGGCTTTGAGCATATTACTTGTAATGTGACAAAGTATTATATATTGGTTCAAGTGCTATTGATAAATTACATACTTAACTCAGCTTAAGTGGTCTGAAGACAGGGGGCTAGATATTTAAAAGTGTGCCTGGCAATGGCTCAAGTGGTTTCTCCATGCAACTGAGTTGTGCTGGAGCAACAAAGGGATATATTGAAAAGAGATGTGCCATGGTGCATCTTGGCTGAATATATCACAAAATGCCTGCGGCACAAAGACAATGCGCCAGAGCATCCCATAGACAGGTCTGAATACCAGGAATGGGAAATGTGCCAGCGCATCAGAGATATGCTGGGTGCAAATTCCTGATATTCAGACCCAAATATGCAAATTGGGCCATAATGCATGCAAGGCGCAGATGGGGCCATTTGCATATCATTATGGCCTCATTTTGATGAGTTGTGCAGGGCTGGCCAGCGAAATGTGCCTGATGCCCTGCACAGCAGGCAGTCTCTGTCCCAGGTACCACAGTAGTACCCCCTCCCTGATCCGTACCTCAATCCCCAATAAAGAGATATATATATATATATATATTTCCTTGGTAGTCCAGTGGCATCCCCACTCCCCATCCCATACTGTGATCCCTGTAATGAATACTATTTATATCCCTGGTAGTCCAATGGTACCCCTCCCACCCATAACCCCGATCGTCCGAAAACCGCATCCCCACATCCATGGTAGTCTAGTGGTCCCCCACCCCCGTCCACAAAGGACCCCATCCCACCCCTGCCCCCAGGTCATCTGCTGGGCAGCAGACCCACCCGCATCCTCCACAGCTGCCCGCAGAATGACAGCTTACAGTACATGCAGCAAGCTCATTGGTCCACACCGATGACCAATGGGTTTGTTAGGTATTGTGGCTATTACATGATGACATTGTGAATGAATGACTTCATTCACAGTGTCGTGTATGACTAGTACCTGGTCAGTGGATGCAGAACTCCTGTCCATCCCTAGATCACCACTAAAATCCTTGGGGGAACAGCGTGTTCAATGTTGCAGCTCCAGTCCTTTGGAATGCCCATCCCTGGGAGATGAGAGGTGCTCCTTCACTGGCTGCTTTTAAAAGATCTTTAAAGACTCACTTTTTACTCTAAGTTTTGGATGGATTCATGATTTTGAATGATCTATAGCTTTGTTATCCACTGTATTCTTAATTTATTTGTTTTGTTTCTTGTTAGGTGCCCAAGACCTCTGGGATTGGGTGCCAAATACATAAAATTGCCTTACCTTTGTTTGATACCAGTATCTGAATGGCAGGCAATTCAAGTAATTGACTTGCTTGTGGAGAGTGAATCATTAACTAGCAAGGCTTCTGGCATTAGTTAGTCTGGTCCGAAGTAGTTCTTAGGCTTGCGGAAAAAATTGGAAACCATTCAGAAGTGGTCTGAACCTTGCAAGTGATGTTTTGAGGGGGTTCGGCCCTTCAAGGTTTATCACAAGGAGCTTTTGCTACAGTTTTCTTAGATCCATTTTGGGAGACCAGCTACTGAGCAGAGGCCCTCCATGTGAAAGGGGAGTGTTGAACCTGTAGGTCTCAAGGCCTGTTTGGCAAATGCCAAGGGCAGGATTCTCAAAGAACAGTAAAAATCCCGCAGCTACGGGAAAAAGGCTTGCATCACTGCGGAAACACAGTTGCATGATATTCTTAAAGAAAATCCTACAGCTGAGGGAATTCTGCAAAACGTCCCGCAGCTGTGGAATTCCAGCAGATGCGGGCAATTCCGCAAGTGCTACGAATCCACAGCTGCTGATCTGCAGCTGTGGAAATGGCTGAGGAGGCACAGCAATAGTACAACAAGTAGCTGAAGCAGCAGACATTAACATTGCTGCCATAGTATGAGGCTGACAGCACCCACAATGATACCAACAACCAGTCCCTCCGCTGGGACCACTGCAGCACCACAGGCAGCACCACAGGTACCAGCAATACCATGGCACCACAGTGGCTGACTGTCACCGCTGGCCGTCCCTCCCTGGGGTGTACCTGTTGCCTGCAGGGGTAGCACTTGCTGCAGGCTGGTCAGGCTCTGCTGCCTGTGGGACTCTGTCATGGGCTGCACTGGGTCTGGTGGTTGTTGCATGTTGCCATATCATGGCAATGTTTGCTTTTGTTGCTGTAACATCAGCCACTGCTATACTATCTGAGATGCTATTACTTGTGCCTCACCTCCGCCTTAATTGATTCCAATTGCTGGAGCACTACTGAGTTTGCTGAGGGAGAGTTACACCTCATTCCACTGTGTGAAACATTTTTTCCGCAACTGCGAAAACAATCTGTCTGAGAATAGCCCTTCAGGGGATGTGCCTTACTTATCTCACACCTTTGTTTCCTCAGGGACTTCCACAGCTGCACTTTTTTCCACAATCTGTAGTGTTTTTTTCCGCAGCTGCGGAGGTTTCTGTGAATAGCACTTAGAGCAAATTTAGTGTAATTATTATATATTTTATATGAATCTGTGACTGCTGTGTGTTAATAAGCACAAGTAATCCATTTTTGTTGGGCCAACTCCATGATCTGCTTGTGGAAGTGACTACCAAACTTAATAAGTAAACCTGCATTTAATACAGAGCAGGAGAAAGGTTACCTGGAGTGACTGAGGGGTCCTTGTGTCTGAAAGGCCTTGTACTGTGTGAGCTCGTGCCTAGCCTTGTGGTGTGTGATCAGTGGCCTGTGGTGGGATTTGAAGGAACAGCTCCAAGAGAACTGTTACCAGGTTGGTGGCAGTGTGATTAAGTGAGTGAACTAGTCATCCTTCCCTTGTCACACCACTCAGGGCTCTTGTGAGTGCATTGAGTGTATGTAACAGGAAACAAAGACTGTTACTGTGTTGAAGTATGGAGCTATATGGCAGTCACACAGTGTATTGATCAAGTGTGTGCTGTACAGGAAACTAACTGTAGAAGTTAACTGGTGCAGCCAGGTAGGACACTCAGTGATTACATGCAGCTTGTCTCTAATAAAGAAGTTTGTTTACTTCAAATATCCTATCTCCTGAGTGCTGAATGACAGTACAATGAGTTCCTCTCTTTCTTCGCAATGATGTTTTAAACAAATGAATATAAAATACTTTCTACCAGTGTTGTCTTTCTATGTATTTTTGTAGCAAGAAAAACACTACTATACAGCACAGCCTTACATGTAGTGACCTGTCTCTAGCTGCTCTGGGGGTCAGAGGGACTAATGGGCAGGGGAGCAATGGGAGGTGGCTGCTCGTAGGAGAGTCGTCTATCCTAGGACACAGTAAGAGAAACTCCTCTGAACAGACTATTTCAAACACCAAGAATCCATTAATGATGCTTAACAAGAAGCATCATCTTCGAGTAGAGTGCGATGCCCTGGTGATAGAACTTAGGCTAATTAGAATGGAATTAGAATGAAGTTCAAACTCTACACTGTGGTCATGCTTCCCCTAGTGTTCTAATATCAGATTTATTTCTCCACCTGAAGAGAACGGATGCTCCAAATTACAGAAACATTCTTCAAGTTGAATTTTATTTACTAATTTTTTTTTATTATAATCAGTTTACTTACACTGTAGTTTCTCACTACTCTGCATTAGTTAGGGTTTTTATTTCTAATTTTAATACATTTTTGTGGTTTGTCCAGTTCCTGATTGGTTCTTGGAACCAGAGAAGGCCATGTTGAAAACAGAGCTGCTGCCCTATGGGAACTGACTGCAAACTGACTGAAAAATACAAACTGCCAAAACTTATATTAGCTGTTTTTTGCACATTTTATTACTCAGTTCCTGTTTTTAGGGAACCAAATCAATCTTTTGTTTAAATTTAAAACTGTCGTGTAGCAGTTCCCCACTAGTTGTGAGGAGAAAAAACATTTAAAATAAATACATTTTTCAGTTAGCACTTACTATTGGGAACCAAATTATTATCTTTAGAAGGTCTCCAGCTTTTGGCATGACTGATAGACCCAAAAAAAGAACAGGACCAACAGGCTCTAAAAATTGTACACATTGTTTTCGGCTCCTGGCAAAGGTAGACTGCCACAAGCTTTGTTTAAGGTGCCTGGGTTCAGATCACGATTTTGTCAGTTTTTTTTATCCACAGTTTACATGCCCTTCCCCACTTCAGCCTTGCTCCTATCCTTCTGTGACTCCCAAGACATCCTTGTGGCTCTGCCAGGTTTCCAGGGGAACCTCCATGGACTGACCCCCATCCAGCCTCGGGTTACCCACTGTGCGAGGAGGAGGGAGAGCCCAGGTCCTCCCCTTCTAACTCACTGTAGCATGTCGGGCAGTTCACACTGAACCCCCTCAGAGCCTGGTCCGATGGCTTTGGCATTGGGGCCTGTCACCAAGTGCCGATGCGGGAATTTTCCATTTTCTGCTTATGATCCCCTTGGCCCCAAAGATGACGGCATACTGGGAGGTCTAAGGAGGCGGGCACACGCTGAGACGTACTGCCACTCTGGACCTTAGCCAATATCATCCCCTCCCACTACATGTGGCCCAGCTGCACTGCCATCTGTGGTCACCCAGGTGGCAGTATAACAGTAGGACTCGCAACCCACCCTCCTCCTCCTCCTCCTCAGAGAGTGGCTCCTTGGGTGCTCAATCCTCCTACCTCTGGCCGGTCCTTTGACATCCTGGGCTTGTTCCCAAAACCGGGTTGCCAGCATCACAAGCAATAATGCTACTGCTGTGCCGGTGGGCTGGCTACGATTTTGTCAGTTGTGAGTTCTGTAAAACCATTGCCCTAAAACCAGAAGAAAACAGCTAAAAAAGACAAGATTTAAAATCATTTTATGTTATCTGAGTCTGCCTCTGTGTCACCAAAACCACACGAAAGGCTCTGAGGGAGTTCCTAATGATGGTGGAAAGCACACATCAGAGGGTATGTCTCCTCATAAACAGTAGCATTCCCTGTCCAAGGGACAGATAAAAATGATAAAGCTGCTTAGCTATCAGAAAGGCATTGTAAAGATGGATCAGATATCAAGGGGTTTGAATGGGGAATCCTGATTCCAGTGATGGTAAAAATACCAATAAAAGAGCCCCAGAGCAGGTACTGGAACCCATGCCTGCCAACAAAAAACAAAAATAAAAGAATGTCCTTGCCACTCCTCCTGCAAAGGAAAGGAGCAGACAGTGGACCAAAGATAAAGGCTCTCTATAGAGGACATAGCCAAAACATGGCAGTTTTTTCAAGCCTTCCAGGTTATGGAAAACTTCCTCATTATGCCTACCCCCCCCAGCTCAGCTCAGGCTGCAGACCACTTGTCTGTGGAGGAGAAGGACATGCATTATGAGGATGAGAAGTTAGGTGAACCTATAGAACCTGATGATTCACCAAAACAAGAGTTTGGCTCCCCTCCTAGGCCCACAGGGGATTATACCTCATCCTCCTCATTCATCAAACAGATGGTGAGTACCCTCAGCATCCCCTGTCATGAAACAGAGGAAGATGAGGAGGAAGCAGAGTTCATAAATATGATGGGGCTAGCCCCTACAAGAGGGCTGCTAGTCCCCATCCACAAATCACTCCTAAAAGCTACTTAAAAAATCATGTCAGCACCTACTGTAATTCAGTTGCTGGCATTGATAAAAAAAGTTGAAAAAAGTATAAGGTGGTCAGACAGGGGGTGAAATACCTGTATGCCCAATCTGATCATGAAGGAGTGGTCCAAGCAGCTGCATATGAGAAGGCCAAGGTGCCCAACTCCGCAGAGCTCCCTGTGAAAGACTCCAGGAAGCTGGATATTATGGCCAGAAAAAGTGTATAGCACAGCTTCCCTGCTCCTGAGACAGGCAGCTTATTTGGTTTGTATAGCTTAGTACCAGAAAGCAATGTGGAATGTTGTACTGACACTGACTGACAAGACTGATGGTGAGATGGCACAGGAACTGGCTGCCACAGCAAAGTCAGTCCTGGATGCCACTAAATACCAGTTTTGCATGGCTGTTGACACCAATGACTCTGTTTCATGGGTCTTAGCCCATGCAGTGGCATTAAGGAAAGGTTGATAGGCAGCATGGGTTCATGTGGGGATATCGGTTCAAACGAATCTGATTGTTTTGACTGTATCACTAAGACAGTAGACAGGGGCCAAGCGGTAGACATCCTCTATCTTGATTTCAGCTAGGCCTTTGACTCTGTGCCCCACAAAAGGTTGATCAGGAAGTTGTTGGATCTCAGGGTTGGGGAAAAGATGGCCAGATGAGTGGAATTAACTGGCTGATTGACAGAACCCAGAGGGTGGTTGTGGGGGCAGAATTATCTGGCACCAGAGAGGTAACCAGTGGGGTCCCGCAGGGCTCGGTGCTGGGGCCAGTATTGTTTAATGTCTTCATCAATGACATTGGGGATGGCATTAAGAGCAAAATGCGCCTATTCCCAGAGAACACCAAGCTCTGCCGGAGAGTGGACACAGCTGAAGGGATACAGAACCTACAGGAAGATCTGGAAAAGCTGGGGAGGTGGTCCAGGATCTGGCAGCTTGGCTTCAATGCCAAGAAATGCAAAGTTATGCATACTGGAGCCAAGAATCCCAGGACAGAGTACTACCTGGGTGGAGTCTGAGTATCTGCATCAGAGGAAGAGAAGGACCTGAGAGTGATGATCACTCATGACCTGAAGCACTCCACACAGTGCAGGAAAGCAGCAGCAAAGGCAAACAAGATGCTGGGATGCATATCTAGGGGGATCAGTAGTAGGAGAGAGGAGGTTATACTGCCCTTGTACAGGTCACTGGTAAGGCTGCATTTCGAGTATGGAGTTCAGTACTGATGCTCACACCTCAAAAAGGACATTCACCTGCTGGAGAAGGTCCAGAGGAGGGCTACAAAGGTAATAGTGGGTCAGCAGGGTAAGGCATACGAGGAGAGGTTGAGGGCATTGAACATGTACACCCTGGAAGACAGGAGAGAGAGAGGGGACATGATTAGGACCTTCAAGTACTTGAAAGGGATAAATAAGGTTGATAAGGAGAGTCTCTTTAAGCTGAGTGACAACCATAGCATGAGAGGGCACAGTCTTAAGCTGGAGGGTGGGAGGTTTAGAAGGGAGGCCAGGAAGCACTTCTTCACAGAGAAAGTGGTGGACACTTGGAATGCGCTGCTGGAAGAGGTCATCTCGTTGAAGACAGTGGCAGCTTTAAAAGAGGCTGGGATAGGCATGGGGGAAGGTAAGGATCATGGGTAGGGAGGATGGGAGGAGTGTGGAGGGAGGGCAGGGACATTAGCTCAAGCTGTGGACCCTGCAATACAAGCAGACTTGATAGACCAAATGGTCTTCTTCTGCTGGTTTCTTTATATGTTCGTAAGTAAGTCTGACTGGCTATGGGCTTTCATTCTTTTCTAGGACACTCAAACTAAAGCTATGGATTTCTCATTTGAACGAAATTCCTTGTTTGATGACAAAACAGAGGCATATATGAAAACTATAGATGAGTACAAGACCACTTATGTAACTCTCCTGTTTGGGGGCTTACCTGATTGCCTCTCAGAGCTGCCCCATCCACCGTTTCCTCCCGTAATTCTCCCGGTCCTGGCCCCAGTCCCCATAGTGTCCCTGGAGTCTCCATCCAGCCCCAGTGTGTTTTGTTTCTAAATCGTGGTTGGAGGAACTAAACCACAGAGCCACCACTCTGTTCTGCACTCCAGTGCAGGGCTGGTGGTCTATGCGTATGCAGTAGTGCATTGTTGTTTTTGGCCATTCCTGCAGCCATTTTGGGAGGCATTCGAGAGATCTCGGTACCCCCTTTCAAATTAATCGGGGACTGGAGAGCTGAAGGAGGCCCAAGAGAAGTTTCTGGGTGGTCTAATTAAAGAGCGTCAATCAGCACTACAGAATCACGGGGTGGAGGGGGTGCCTCATTAATATTCATGAGATGGCATGAATATGTAGGAGCAGAGCCTGCCTAACGCCTGGGGGCAGTAGGAATTGGCACTAGCGACAGGCAGGGGAATGAATAAAATGATTAAAGGGTGTAGTGGGCTATCAGAGGAATGGGGCTGCTACATATTTGTGGGAAAATTGGATTATTAAAAATGTTTATTACGACTGCAGCAGGATGTTTAAGTGAGGTTTTCAAAACTGCAGAAACCCCAAATCCTCCCAACTCATTCGCCAATAGAAAGAACTCTGCTGGAACTGGAAGCAAAGATATTGTTTCGGGCAAAAGCAGTGGAAAAGGCCTGTTTTCAAGATACTTCCTGACCCACAAGAAAAATGGGGAAAGGCAACACATTTTAGATCTCAGATATCTGAAGAAACATAAACAAGAAAAGGTACAAAATGGTCACACTGGGTGCAGTGATACCATAATTGCAATCAGGAGACTGGCTAGGGTCACTGGATCTGAACAATGCCTATTTTCACATTCTAGTCAGACCCACTCACAGAAAATACCTCAGCTTCAGGCTGGGAAACTGGCAGTACCAGTTTATAACTCTCCCATTCAGCCTCACTGCAGCACCAAGGGTCTTCGCAAAGTGCCTCACCATGGCGGCAGCCCACCTGAGTAGACAAGATGTGGTGGTTTTTCCCTACCTAGATGACTAGCAAGTCTCAGGTAAAACAGAGCATGAGACAAAATGCTCTATTCAAAGGGTAAAGAGTAAAGAGAACCTGGGGTTGCTGTTAAATCTGCAGAAGTCCCAAAGATAACCAGTTCAAGTACTGGAATTCATAGATGCAGAACTGGAAACCCTGCAGGGGAAGGTTTTTCTTCCATAAGAAAGGGTATTGCATCTGATTGCTGCTGCAGAATTCTTCACACTGGGCCAGTCATTAGGCAGGGAAAATAGGGCAAACTAGAGGGGCCTACCAGTCCTTTTCTGCTGACACATTCTATGTTTCTGTGTTTCTATTTCCTGCAGTTACTGGGCTACATGGCCTCATCCATATCAGTGGTGCCATGGGCCAGATTTCAGATGAGGGACACTCAGTATTACCTGAGGGACCACTAGTCTCAAAGTTGGGATACATTGTCCAAGACTGTGCCAGTCACAAAGACCTTCCAGCGGGCACTAGAGTAGTGGAAGGAGGAAAATAACCTCAGAGATAGCATTCTCTCCACCACAACTGTCCTCACAACAGATGCCTTGATCCTGGGGTGGGGTTGCCAGCCAGAGGATCTTACAGTAAGTGTCATCTGGAGCACACAGGAGGCTCTGGAGCACATCAGTCTTCTAGAGCGTGGGGCAGTATTGCTGGCAATGCAGTCCTTCCCCTCCCAGCTAAAAGGTCAGTCTGTTGAGAGTCAAACAGACACTACTACAACAATGTACTACGTAAACAAACTGGGAGGAATAAGGTCCTCAGATCTGCACAGAAGCCGTGAGGATGTGGGATATAGCCTACTGTTTAGTTGCTAAGATTTCTGCTGCATATTTGCCAGGCAAGGACAATTTCCTAGCAGATTCCCTAAGCAGAATCAGCCATGGAAACCACGAGTGGGCCCTGAACCAGAAAGTGCTGGCCTCAGTCTTCAGAAGATGGGGCACTACTTACCTCCTGGGAGAATAATCAGTTCCTACATTTTTGTTGCAGGCCACCAGTAACAGACACAGTCCCAGAGGACACCCTAGTTCCTGTATGTCTTTCCTCCATTCCCACTCATGCAGAAAGTGCTCATAAAGCTCAGGAGGGAGTCAACAACAATGATCCTGATAATCCCAGACCGGACCAGACAGGCATGGTACTCCATGCTCTTGAACTTGTCCGGTAGGACTCCAGTCAATCTGCCACTGGATATATCCTGCTGACTCTGTCTCAGGGCAGAATAACATTCCCAAATCTCAGAATATTATGCATTTCTTGCAGTATGGAACTCAGAGCTCTCGATAGAATTAACCCATGAACAATGGTTAACATTTATCCTACCATCAATGAAACTCTCGCAGTCACCCTACTGGCAGGAATTTGTTTGGAAATGTCACATTTGATTCTTTAATACCCCAGACAGATTAGTTAAGTATTTACCAAGTTCATATGGGAATTGCTGGTGGGTCTGTGAGGAAACTTTGGCTAATACGGTGCATGTTTTTTGGCATTGTCCCATGATATCATTGTACTGGCGGGAGAAAAAAAGCAGCCTGCAATATTTGCTGAGTTCTGAGATGGTTCTATCCCCTGAAATGGTATGCCTGTATATATCCCCTGATAAGCAGACTCTCCCCTCAAAAACTATGCTTTATATTTATTTAACAGCTGCTAAGAAGGCCCTTATGCGCCTTTGGCATTGACCAATTCCCCCTATGCTTGCCCAGTGGCACGCTATTATAAATGAGATTTACTATACTGAGAGATTAACTGCCAGGTGTAATGGCTGGATATCGAGTTTTGAAATATGCTGGAGACCTTGGGTGTTTTACATCTCTCTGGAGGACCCCTCATTCATCCCATAATTATTATAAGCTGAGTAATCTACTTGTTACTTTGGGATAGAGATGATATGTTGTAACCTACAATAATTAAACTTTGGTGTGGGTGCTTGCTTTGGCTCCCCCTCCTCCCCCTCTTCCTCCCCCCCTTCTCATCCGGGCTTATTAGGACAGACCTTATTAGATTTTCATTGTAACTGGTCCAGTCGAGGTCATTATTACTGGCTATAAACTTCTTTTCGCTTAGAAGTCTAAGATATCTTTTTTAGCAATGTGTCTAATGTATGCATGGAATGAGATGTACTGTATTATCTTTCTCTGCAGAAATAAATAAAACGTTTTTTAAAAAAAAAGAACATAACGCTTGAGGGAATGATTCTTGAGGAGATAGAGTTCTCTGATTTAAATTTGCCAGAGGAGTTGCTGAGACAGCTGAAGGTTTCCAGAAAACCAGCAACGAGGAAAGCATACTCCTCTAAATGGAAGAGATTCTCATACTGGTGCGCACCCAGAAAGATAATCTTAATGTAGGAAGGGCTGCCTACAGTTCTGGACTACTCAGTACTGTACATTTACGGTCCTTAGGTTTGAAACCCTCAGCCCTAATGGTACATCTGACAGCAGTGTCAGCCTACATATCAGCAGGCAAAGACAAGCCCTTGGCCTCATAGCCTCTTTAAAAAAAGTTCTTTAAAGACATCATGCCACATGAATTGCCCTATAAAGGATCCAATCCCTCCATGGGACCTAAATATCTGTCTTGCCCAGTTGATGGTGGCTCCCTTTGAGCCTATGGCTACTGCTGATTTATAATATGCCATATAGAAAATACGGACATACGAACATACAAAACTGCCAGCAGATGCAGGCCATATGGTCTATCAAGTCTGCTCGAATGTGCAGCTAACAGTCCATTACACTGCAGCTGCCCCTCCCTCCCCTACCCACATAACTCTGACCTTCGCCCTCACCTTGTCCCATCCCCTCTTAAAACTGTTCACCACCTCTTTGGACAGTATGTTCCACTTTGTCAACACTCTTTCCATGAAATAGTGCCTTCTCATTTCACTCCTGAATCTTATACCCTCTAGTCTCTGACTGTGCCCCCTAGTGTCCCTCCCTCCCTTTAACTTAAAGATTCCCTCTGTACCAGTCATGTTTATGCATTTCATATATTTAAAGGTTTCTATCACATCCCCTCTATCCTTCCTCTCCTCTCCTCCAGAGAATACATGTTAAGCTGTCTCAGCCTCTCCTCATAGGGTCTATCTCCCATCCCCAGGATCATCTTTGTTGCTCTTCGCTGGACGCCCTTCCCCCCCCGAGCAATTTAAAATTTTTCCTTAAGTACAGGCACCAGAACTGCATGCAGTACTCCAGGTGCAGCCTCACCAATGACCTGTATAGTGGGAGGATTACCTCTCCTCTCCTGACAGTGATTCCTCTGGCAATATACCCCAGCATCTTATAAACTTTAGCTGGTGCTTTTCTACACTGTGCTGAGTGGTTCATTTGCCCTGTTATTATCACCCCAAGATCTTTCTCCTCCTCTGTAGTGTATACTACACTATAATATTCTATAATGCAATATATTACATACTATTATAGTTTTCCTGTTTGCCATGGCATCTGCCAGGAGGGTAAGTGAGCTCCAAGCCCTCTGTATAGACCCAAACCACAATATCTTCCACATGGATAAGATAGTCCTTAGGACCTATAGGAAGTTCCTATCTGAGGTGGTGTTGGATTTTTCCACCTGACTAGTCAGTTACCCTTCCTGTGCTCTACCGTGTACATTCCAGTACAAATGAACAAAAATAACACTGTCTGGATATCAACACTACATTAGGCCACTACCTAGACTGGACAAGGGGTGTCGGGTCTCTTGGTACACATATTTTCATTACCTACGGAGAGGTGGGCAAAAGTAAGTCAGCAGCTTGGAAGACTATCTCTCACTGCCACTGGATAACCTCCTGCATACAGTTCTGTTATGAAAAAGCTGGTAAAACACTTCCCAGAGTTCTAAGGGCACATTCTACAAGAAGGTACCTCTGCCTCTGTGGCAGCCACAAGAAGCACCCCCTTCTAGGCATTTGTAAAGTAGCTACCTGAAAAACAGCACACACATTCACAAAGCACTATTACCTGGAGACATAGTCCAGGAGTGATGCCAGTTTTGGTACTGCTGTCTTGCAGAACTTTCTTCCTAAATACAGTATTTTCTGGACCTGTCTTCCCAAGGTACTGCTAGAGGGACTGCTTATTGTAAAGCATCATTAATGGATTCCTGGTGTTTGAAAAAAAAATGATTCGCAGTAGTAATGTTGTTTCTTCTCAAGGATCTGACACTGTGATTTACAATCCCTGACCCTGCCTCCCCTTGTAACCCCCTTCTTGGGAGGGGGCTTACCTGACTGCATCTTGCTGCCCTTCTGAGGTCCCAGACTGCTGCCACTAATGTTGTCTTCTCCTTGTCACTCGACCCCATGTGTGGTGGTGGGGGAGAGAGAGGCCAGTAGGCCTGTCATCTTTGGTATCTCCTGTGCCCTTTGTATCTGTGACAGTGGTCACAGTCTCTTCTACTGTGGTCCCCCAATTTTGGTGTTTGGGAATGAAAAGTTCCAGGACATTCCTTTTAGTCAGTGTCTCCTGTGTCACGATGGTGCTGCCAACCTGATCTGGAGCGCATGCTAATGGAGTTCCTCCCCAGCATTCCCAGCTCCATTGACCCTGGCAGAATGCCAACCGTGAACCCACTGCACACACAGTGACCATGTATCGACCAGATGACAGCCCAAGGGGGCAGTTGCAAACACTCTGGGGTCAGCACACTTAGGGGGGCAGGAAAATAAATGTGTAACCCCCCTACAAATGGGGGTTCCCGAAAAGTTATCCTTGAGCTTGTCTAAATGCTCATTGCCAGGCTGGTGTCCTGTGTTTTAGCAGTTTAAATGTTATTGCCAGAGAGCGCCTGTATAGCTGCCTAGATTGCAGTTATAATTAATCTGGGAGGGGGGCTGAGTGTTTGTATGCTCGAGTCCCACCCAGGCTGTCAGATAATTGCTCTGTTCTGCCATTGCTAATTGTGCAGAGGGAGCTCTGTTATAAGATATATATATTTGCTGAATATCTATTAGAGTGGTAATAATACTGTAGTTTGTCTAACCTGCCTTCTTTGCAGCATGGACATTTCTGCTTATCTCCAGCATCTTGGTTTGGGACTGCCAGATTGTACCATTCAGTTCCTTTGGAACCTGTCCCCAGGGACTTTGTGGGAGCAAAATTCTGTAGGAATTGTAGTTTTGGACTTTTGGCGCCTAAATGAACCTGGAGGGGGAGCCCTTGCTGTGACTGACAGACAGATCAGTCAACCGAACCTTTTGGATCCTGGGGAAAGTCCCAGACTGCTTGCAGTTTCAGTTCAGATCTGAGTTGGGAAGTAAAGGAGTAACAGCTCGAGATAGTTGAGGAGCAGACCTGCGTAGTTTCGTGCAGGAGAACCGTGGAGAGGCTTGAGTTTTGGCTTGTATGCCTGCCTGCTGTCCCTGAGAGGGAACCTGTGGCTTTTTTCGGACTAAATCCGAATTTGGAGAGCAAGTTAAGCCACTGAATTGTGACCAGGCTCCTACCTGAAGAAGACTGAAGATTTGCTGAATGCAACCAGCCTGTCAGGATTTCCGGCCACCTCTTAGCTCCTGGATTGTGCAGAGACTCTGTAATTGCGACCGGAGATCCATTTGCCTGGTACAGTGGAATTTCCTTACATGTGAATGTGCTGTGTGCTGATAGTGGATCGTGATTTGGTTCCCCACTGTGTGTCTGAACTGAATTTTGCTTGCTGGAGGCTGCATCCAGCTCCACGGACTGAAATCTGTATTCATCTCCATTTGGGCTGGGCTTTGCCTCACTGGCCCAGCCAGAACACCCGCTACACAGAGAAAGTCATTGACAAGAGATCTGCCTGGGGATCAGCCCCCTGCTCAATGCCTTGAACGGGTACGATGCCTCGGTGATTCGTGTGGGCCCTGCTTCTCCTGACACTCCAGTTCAACAACCTGCTGTCTCAATTTCATCCTGCCTGTGTCCTATATTGAGTATTGTGAGTAAACATCAGGGTAGCTCCCTGCAACAACAGCTAAATTTAAAGTGTTGTCATCTGATTGCTTTGTTTTCTTTTCTGTTACAATCTGAGCCCTCCGGCTCCGGATTACAAATAGTGTGTTGTGCATGTTGCTTTCTTCCATCACAGGACACCAACCAGCTGCGATGCTGGCCTATCCTGGGCAATGTTCCTGGCTAGCCCACCGTTTTCCTGCTTGGGTACCCAGAGTGTGTGACTGTGTAGGGACTCTGAAGTGCATGCATAACTGTCTGATTGATATAGCCTTTAAGCAAATCAACCTGATTACGCCCCTCCCTTGTTCAAGTCCCCTGAATAAATCAGATCTGATTCTTTTTGCATTTAACCTGACTGTGGTTCCAGTTTGTACCAAAAGTACTGTACTGTTGCTATTTGCTGTGCATAACCTTGTTTTACAGGGGTTCCCCAGGGTCGAGCTAGAGGAACCATCCTTGGTGGTAAGTGCACACAGTGTGGGTAATTGCCTGGTGAATAAGAGTCATTGTGAAAGTGATTACTGTGTATTGTTCAGGCCACTAGAAGGGAAAAAGGGGGGTTACAGTGTCCCGGAGGGCTGTGCCCAGGTTAGCGCGACCACTAACAACCCTGACCGCTGGGTGGAGGCATCCGTTTCAGTACCCAGGCCCCTTAGCCTGCTACTAGCCAAGCAGGCAGGGGTAGTAGCCCTTGGGATAGTGCCACCTAGGGGTTACATCTTGGAGGCTCACTGCTGGGATTTTGTGCCTTCTAGTGGCCGGAGATGCGAATTACCACAGTATGTTTAGAACTGCTGACAAAATGGAGGAGCTTGCTACGCCTAAACTCAAGATTGCCCCCCACAAGCTGTTAGTGCACAGAATGATGGGGTGGAGTGAGGCACAGGGGGTAGATCCCCAACAGGCCCTCCTGTTAATGGATGTCCAATTAGGGACCACTAATGCTGTTATTGTAGAGACTGTCGAGCAAGTTAAGTGTTTGGGGAAGGTTGAAGTGAAGGGGAGGGATTCCGACCTGTTTGACCAGACCATGGTGTTCCTCTTCTCCTGCAGCTCCCATATAGATCCAGAGAACATACCCCTCATGATTCTGTCAGAAGGGTTCCAGAAGGTGTGGATGCTCATCCATTTGCACAGTGATCCGGCTACTCCGGGAGGGTCCCCCAGCATAGAGGGGTTCAAGGACAAGCTGCTTAAGTTGTTAGTTTCTGAGGGGCGAACCACCCAAGAGTTAATGAAGGTGCTAGACCTTTCTGAAGAACCCACACCATTACAGTCCCTGGCAGCATCTCCTGCATCCCCTAGAGTTTCCCCTGTGGTCACCTCCCCCATAGTAATTCCATCTGTGCACCTGGATTCGTACCGTGGACTTAGACTTTTTTCAGGTACAGTCCCAGTGCCCATAGGGTAGGATGACCTGGAAATGTTGATGGACTGTGCTACCCCCCTGGACCAGAAATGGCAGTGCTCAGAGGGGGAGAAAGGAAAAAGACTTATGGAGAGTTTGAGGGGCCCTGCACTGGAGGCCATATGCTTCCTACGAGCCACTAGCCCAGAGGCTACTGCGGCTGAATACCTCTCTGCATTGGAAGGGGTCTTTGTAAGTACTGAGTCAGGGGACAATTTACTGTGGAAATTTAAGTCTGCCAAGCAATGGAAGAATGAGACGTTGTCTATGTTTGTTACCAGAATTGAGAGGGTTCTGCAGAGGGCTCACAGAAAAGGAGGGGTGCCTGCTAATGAACTGAATCGGGTCAGATTGGACCATATTCTCAAGTCAGCCAGGTACTCTAGTGTGATAATGCTAAAATTCAAGTTGCAAGACAGGAAGTCTAATCCTCCTGAGTACTGTCACCTCGTGAAAGAGATTTGTGAAGCAGAGAATGATGAAGAGGGATGGGAGCCCTATGGTGGGGTAGCTCGTACCTGCCAAACTCCTGAGAGAAATGATGAGACTGAGGTGCAGCAAATGAGAGAACTGATCAAAGAAATGACAGAGTTGAGAGCCAGTCAAGAAGGCGCTGAGGTGGTCAGAGATACTAACCTCTATCAGGCACCTCCTGAGTCAAGGGGCGAGGTCCCACCTGGTGGAGTGGGAGTGCACGTCATCTCCTCGGGAACCCAGACTAAGGGTAACCTACTGGAAGAAGTACAAGAATTGCTAGTCTTGGTGGGGGACCTACTACGAGCCACACAACCCACTAACATTAGTGGAAGTCCAGAGGACCAAGAGCGCAAGTCACAAGTCAAGGAAGGGCCCTGAGGTGCCTCTGATGGCCCTAAGCAGGAAAACGACCCACAACCATTTAGAGACTCTTGAGAACCCAATTTTTGCTACCACTGCGGGTAGGACGGGCACACCCGGTTCACTTGTCACTCACCGGAGAACCTGAGAAAGGTTACCACTAGACTATTAGTTTTGATTCAATGGAACGATAACTGGCTGCCAGGTGGAACTGCTCGAAAAAGTTATTCTTCAAAGGCCGCTGCCAAGTCGACATCTAAGTCTGCGTCACCTGAATGGTTTGAGGTGGTGGGGCCCTTCAATGGAAACTACAGTGAGGGTGAACGGTGTGTCCACCCGGGCCGTGCTTGACAGTGGATTTCAAGTAACTATAGTGTTCCAAGACTGGTATCAAAAGCATCTGCCTGATGTACCCCTACAACCCTTGGCAGGCTTACATGTGTGAGGGTTGAGCAAGAAGTCTTATCCGTATTCAGGATATATTCAGATCTGGCTGTCTTTTCCTACCTCAGTGGCTGGAGTAGATGAACAAGTTGACACAGTTGCCTTAGTGTGTCCCCCTACTGGACTGTATGATGGGGTTCCTCTATTAATTGGGACAAATGCCCACATGTTTGGGAGACTGGCACAACTCTGTCATGAGAAGCAAGGGCAATGGGCTGGGCAGGCCCTAAGAATTCCAGCTCTGATCAAAAGGGCCTATGATTTGCAATGGAAACCCGAGGAAGTAGACCAGGATGAACTGGTGGGGATCGTGTGGAAGAAGGATCCTGACTCTCTGGTACTTGCACCAAATGCCCAGTGTACCATTCACAGGGAGGTCCGCCTCTGGAAAGATGTCAAGAACAAAATATTAGTGTTGGATTCAACAGGCGATGGAAAGTTGCCAGAGGGATTGTTGGTCAAACCCAGCATATTGCCTGCCCATGCCCAGACCTACGCATGATGAGTGATGGTTCAGATTCAAAATGTGTCAGATCAGGAGATCCAGGTGGACAGAGGGTGCACCCTAGCTACAGTACACTGTGCAGACACTGCTGTATTGCCTAGCAACAAGCATGCTGGTGAAAAGGAAAGAGTGACCCTGGACTTATTTGACTTTGGTGATTCTCTGTTGTCAGCTGAATGGAAGGCTAGAATTAGCAAGAAACTCGCCCACAGAGACCCAGTGTTTTCATTAAAAGAATGGGATATGGGGTATGTCCAGGGTGCAGAGCATCACAAATGCCTGTATGATGAGCGGCCATTTCGAGAGAGATCCCGACGCCTTGCCCCAGCTGACATAGATGATGTGAGGAGACACCTGCAGGAAGTGCTCGCTGCTGGCATGATGCAAGAATCAAAGAGCCCATATGCCTCCCCATTGGGGTTGTGCATAAGAAGAATGGGTCTGTGGGGATGTGTGTTGATTATCGAACACTGAACCGGTGGACCACCCCAGATCAATACACCATGCCCCGTATACAAGATGCCCTGGATTGCTTGAATGGGAGCTAATGGTTCTCAGTATTGGATCTTCACAGTGGATATTACCAGATTCCAATGGCCCTGGAGGACTGGCAGAAAACAGCCTTCATCTGTCCTCTGGGGTTCTACAAATTCCTGAGAATGCCACAAGGAATTTTGGGCGCACCGGCCATCTTTCAACGACTGATGAAACGTACGGTGGGAGATATGAACTTGCTGAAATGTCTAGTATACCTGGACGATCTCATTGTGTTTGGGCGCACATTATAGGAGCATGAGACCCAACTGTTTAAAGTCCTGGACTGACTGGAAGACTTCGGCCTCAAGCTAATCATCGACATGTGCCAGTTTTTCAAACCTCCATGAAGTATTTGGGACACATAGTATCTGCAGAAGGGATAGAGACCGATCCCAGTAAGGTTGAGTCACTGACTACTTGGCCACATCCTTATAACTTGAAAGAACTACAACTTTTTCTGTGGTTCTGTGGCTACTACCGCAGGTTCATAAAAGATTGTTCCAAGGTGATTCACCCACTCCTGAATCTTACCCAGGGTTACCTCCCTGCCAACTGTAAATACAAAAAAGGGTGGTCAAAGAACCCGAGAAAGTGTATTTCTGAACAGGAGAAACATTTGGACCCCGCTGGACACCTGAATGTGAAGCATAGAAACATAGAAACATAGAATTTGACGGCAGATAATGACCGCTTGGCCCACCCAGTCTACCCATTTCCCTACCTACTGGATAAGCTGCAGATCCTAGTTAACCAGCAGCCTACTTCTTCCTACCCCGCCTCCTAGAATTGCCTTTATGACTGTCCTATGCATGCTTGAATTCCACCACTGTTTTTGACTCATTAACCTCCTCCGGATGCCGCTCCATGCATCCACAACCCTCTGTGAAAAATACTTCTTAAATTACCTCTGAGCCACCCCTCTATCTTCTAAATTGTGCCCTTGTTCTTGCACACCTCTTTCTTTGAAAGATGCAACCCTTGGACTTTGTTGATTCCCTTGAGGTACTTGAAAGTTTCTATCATGTCCCCCTCCTCCTTTCCTCGAGGCTATACTATTAAGCTCCTTAAGTCTCTTCATATTCTCCGTGTAGACCCTGCACCATTTTGGTTGCCTCCTCTGGCAGCTTCCATCCTGTCTATGTCTTTGTGGAGACTGGGTTCCAGAACTGCACGAGTACACCAGATGGGGTCTCACCAGCTGTCTGTACAGAGGGATAATAACTTCCTGCTTTTCACTGGTGATGCCTCCCATGCATCCAGTATCCCCCAGCCCTCCTTGCTGCCTCTCACATTGCTTGCCCACCTTTAGGCCATCTGATATGACTACCCCCAGGTTCCTTTCCATTTTTGTTGTTGTCAGTATCTCACCCCCCATTGTGTACTCTTCCCCCGGGTTTTTATTTCCCAGGTGCATTACCTTGCACATCTTAGCACTGAATCTAAACTGCCATACATTTGACCATTCAAAAACCTTGCCAAGTCCCTTCTCATCCTTTCCACCCCACCTTGTGCATCAACTCTGTTGCAGATCTTTGTGTCATCTGTAAAGAGACATACTTTTCTTCCAGTCCTCTGCAATGTCGCTAGTAAGACATTGAAGAGGACCGGTCCTAATACTGAACCCTAGCACTCCACTAGTAACCCCCCTTTCTTCAGAGTGACTCCATTTTACTATTACTCTCTGTGTCCTATTCTCCAGCCAATTCTTTACCCAGGCCATCTTGGGACCCACTCCTAATAATAACTTGTGTATTAATCTTTTGTGTGGACTGTGTCAAATGCCTTGTTAAAGTCTAGGTAGGCCATGTCCACAGCCCTCCTTGATCTACTACTTTGTTCACCCAGTCAAAGAAATTTATCAGATTTGTCTGGCATGACCTTCCCGCTGTGAATCCATGCTGCCTTGGGTCCTGTGCCCCTCTGGCCTCTAGATACTCAACAGTTCTTTCCTCCAGAAGTGATTCCATAATTTTCCCTATCACTGAGGTTAAACTAACAGGTCTGTAGTTTCCTGCTTCTGCCTTCCTCCCACTTTTGTGAAGGGGAATCACATCTGCCCTCCTCCAGTCCTCGGGTGGTATCCCATGATTTGTTAAAGAGGGTAGTCAGAGGTGTCACTAGTTCTACCCTTAGTTCTTTTAGAATTCTGGGATGAATCCCATCAGGCCTCATTGCTTTTTCCACCTTCACTTTTAAGATTTCTTTCATAACCCTTTCTTCTGTAAATGGGCTGGTATCAACTTCTGTATCCAGAGTGTTTCTACTGTTTATTTTAGCTACCTCCCCCTCTTCATTTGTAAATACTGAGCAAAAATATTTGTTAGTATCTCTGTCTTTTCACAGTCACCTCTGCCCACCCTCCTCCCCTTATTAAGCCCTCACTATCCCTCCCTTAGTCTTCCTTCGCTCCCTGATATACCAATAAAAGGTTTTATCCCCCTTCTTAACTGAGTTGGCTATCTTTTCCTCGGTTTGGGCCTTTGGTGTTCTGACTGCCTTCCCAGCTTCCTTTTGCTTTAACTGATAGAGTTCTCTGTCCTGCTGCTTCTGTGATTCCTTGTACTTCCTGAATGCTTTATTTTTCTCTTGGACCTTCACTGTCACTTCCTTTGAGAACCATAGTGGTTTCTTACATCGTTTTGTTTTATTTGCTTCACACAAAGGCTTGTTACCTCTGTGATGGCAGTTTTTATTATTCCCCATTGTTCTTTCCACCCTTCTTCCTGCCCATTTGCTAGTGCATTCTCTTAGGCGCTTACCCATTTTGGCAAAGTTAGCCTCCTAAAGTCCAGTACTTTGCCTTATGTGGTGGTTTGACCTCTAGTGTTGTGTTTATTGTGAACCATACTGTTCAGTGGTCGCTAGTTCTCAGATGGCTACCCTCTACATCTGTGATCCTCCATCTCCATTTGAGAGAACCAGGTCTAAGATTGATCCTCTCGGGAGTGGGCTCCAGTACTAGCTGTCTAAGGCATGCCCCTGTAGGGCATCTAGAATAACCCCACTCTTGAAGTGGCTGCTGCAACTGCATTCCAGTTAACATCTGGCATATTCAGATCACCCATCAGCAATATCTCCTTTTTCTGCCATTCTAAGTATACTTTCTATCATTTCCTTGTCCATTTCTCCCTGAGAAGGGGTCTGTATACAACCTGTGCAGATTGTGGTGCCATTGCCTGTCTCCAAATTTACCCACAGTGCTTCTTCCTCCCTGTTTACCCTTTTGTTCTGTTGCTTTGATTCCTTCCCTCATGTAAAGAGCTACTCCTCCTCCTCTTTACCTCCCTGTCCCTCCTGTAGATAGGTGTATCCTGGTATGTTCGTCTCAGTCATGGTTTTGTGTGTACCATGTTTCTGTGACTGCCATGATATCCAGATGTTCCTCCTCCATCAAGGCCACTAATTCAGGAAGCTTGTTACCCAGACTATGGGCATTGGTACTCATTGCTCTCCATTTTTGATGGCTTTACCTTCTGTTGCAGCATCCCCACTGACCTTTCTACCTTGGTCTTTCTCATTTATACCCTGTTTTGTAGGGAGAGGCTGGGATTTTCCTGCTTGCTTATCAGTGCCTCCCCTTGACTAGTTTAAAAAGCTTGCCAATGAAACATTTAAACCGATTGCTCAAAAGACTTGTTCCCTTCCTGACAGATGCAGACCATCCCGCCAGTGTATAGGCTGGTGTTCCTCCAGGTGGAACCCCAGTCCTCAATGAAGCTAAACCCCTGTGCTCCACACCATTTTTTTCAACTATTCATTAAACTGCATGGTGCAAAGTACCTCACTACCCATGCCATTGACAGGCAGCACCCTGAGAAGGATACTGTGTGCTACTTGTCTTAGGCCCTCCTCCAACTCTACAAAGTCCTCCTGCACTGCTCTAATCTCATGATGAGCCAAGTCATTTGTCCCTAGGTGGACAATGATGTACAGCTCAGACTCCTGTGCAGCTGTTCTGTGATCCTGAGGATGCACTTCCTCCTCCAAGCCATGGCACCAGGCAGGCACCTTACTTCAGTTTTCCTGCTCCCCCAGTTCTATCCCCTAATACATTGAGTCCCCACCAGGAGCTGCTTCCTTTCCTGTGGTGTCCTCTGCCTCCTTCCTGTAGGCCTCCCTTACGACAGTTGTCCTCAGCCTCCTTAGTCTCCTCTGCAGGTGCATCCATAGGGAGCTATGCTCCCCAGAATGGTGTATGGATTGGGGAGTGGAACAACTGACTGGGTGTGCCTCTGTTCCACCATCCTCACCCTCCCTGAGCCCACTGTGGTCCAACTGCTGTGCTTTCTTCGCAACCTCTGAGGTAGTGGTGGTGGCTTTGGTGCTCCCTGGATGGGGGAGGTTCCCTTCCTATGGTCCAGTGTGGCCTGGGGGAAGGTTCCCTTCCTACTGTCCAGTGTGGCCTGAAGACGGGCAACTTCCTCCCTCAGGGCAGAGAGTTTTATGCAAATAGGGCAGCATCTCAGCTTCCAGAAAGACTCCCAGAAGACTGCTGCCCCACAGCCATTACATTGCACTACTCCCCACATGTTTATCTACTTTTTTTTTTGTGTGTGTGTGTGTGTGTGTGTGTGTGATTGGTTTGTTACATAGAAATATATATATTATACAATGTGTATGCTTTTATTGTCAGTGCAGTGTGCTAGAGAGGATATGATAGTGATATGCACCTTGCACTCTTGAGGAAATGATGTCAGAACCCCAGGTATAAAGGAACTATTTCCAGGGGTGGGTGAGGTGAGGGGTGGGCAGGGGTTGGGCCTAAACTGTGCCCTCATGAAATAATCAGCTAAAAGCTCTGACCCACCACTGTGATAAGTGCCTTCCTGTCAGCAAGATGCCCTACACAACAATTTGACAGAGAAAATACCCTGCTAATCAAACAGAGAAAAATCCAGACATCCAAGTCAGACACAGGTAAACCTCCCCAGCCCCAAAACTGCCTGGTGGTTTGTGCTCTAAAAGCAGTCAGCCCCAAAATAAGTCAGCTGTGCTTTAAACTCTTTCTGCACTGAAAATCTTAAGAATTGGAACAAAAGTAAAGCTAGATCCCCCTCCCTCTGTTGCTTGAAAGACTGTCTTTCCTGATAATTCTAAGTTCCTTATTTCACCTTTCAGTTAGAAGTAGCCTCCACCTGCAGAATATCTGCTATAAACCAAAGACAATTGTAAGGTTCACCTCCCTCTGTTGTGAGCACAACTCGCTTTCTTGCAAATCCTATGTTCAGTATTGCAGCTTCCAGCCAGAGGTAGCTTTACCTGAAGAATATTAGCTGTTCTGATGAGTTTGCTATAAAACACTTGCTTATAATACTGTTGTTCTCAGGTCTGTAAGACTCTTCCAAAGCTATTGGCTGATAAGTAGCTATGATGTAAGCACTTCCTGACACAGTCTGGCCTGGCCTTTTAAGGCACACACAGATAAACACAAAAAACAGTTTCCACCCCCTGGGGCACTTGTCTGGGTCAAATACACAGCCTGTACCTGCACTTACTTCAGGACTTATGACAAATTCTTAGCCCAGGGTTTAAACTCTTCCTGGACTGAAAATCTTAAGAACTGGAACAAAAGTAAAGCTAGATCCACCTCCCTCTGTTGCTTGAAAGACTGTCTTTCCTGATAATTCTAAGTTCCTTATTTCACCTTTCAGTTAGAAGTAGCCTCCACCTGCAGAATATCTGCTACAAACCAAAGACAATTGTAAGGTTCACCTCCCTCTGTTGTGAGCACAACTCGCTTTCTTGCAAATCCTATGTTCAGTATTGCAGCTTCCAGCCAGAGGTAGCTTCACCAGAAGAATACACAAAGTCATATACCAGCTCACCCATGCCACCATCCTCGCCTATGCTGACCCTACAAAGCCCTATGTGCTGCATACAGATGCTAGTCTGCAGGGCCTTGGAGCTGTACTAGTTCAAGACCTTGAGAATGGTTTGAGACCAGTAGCTTTTGCCAGCAGGAGCTTGACCCCATCAGAGCAAAACTATTCTGTGCACAAGCTGGAGTTCCTTGCCCTGAAATGGGCCATCATTGACCAGTTTCAGGAGTACCTCTATGGGGCAAAGATATTGGTGAAGACTGACAATGACCCATTAACCTAGGTAGAGACTTCAGCTTAGTTAGACGCCACTGGGCACCGGTGGCTTTCCGTCTTGTCAACCTATGATTATGCAGTTGAGTATAGACCAGGACTGAACCATACTAATGCTGACACCCTGTCATGAAGGCCAGCTTCCAAGAGTGATTCCGTCAGGCTGTCTGAACCTGACATTGTGCCAAAAGTTTGACAGAGATGAACAGATGTGTGCGGACACAGTGGACTGTCTAGTAGATTGCTTGGGCCCTCCTGATACCTGCATACTGGCTGCCTATTGCCATTTCTCTGCTCTAGATATCAGTGCACTACATCAACTTGACAATGACAGTATTCAGTGGGCTCAGTTCCAAGATCCTATGATTCAACCTGCACTTGATGCCCTGCGTGCGGGGAAAGATGTGTATAAGTTATGTTTCCCTGACTTGCGAACTGCCCTATTGTTTAAAGAAGGCCCCAGGTTGAAGTTCCTCAATCAGTTGTTATGCAGAGAGACAGTGGATCATAGTGGTCAAGTAGACAGGCAACAATTGGTCCTGCCAGACTGAGGTCCCTCCACAACCGCATGGGGCACCTCGGTATTGACAGGACTCTTGACATGATATGATCTCGATTTTACTGGTCCAAGATGGGGGCCAATATTGAGCATCATATAAAGACCTGTAGTCATTGCCCCCAAAGAAAAGCCCTTAGAGGTTTGCCCCCCTTGTTAATATCATTACCAGTGCCTCCATGGAACTGGTCTGCATAGATTTTTGGTTTTTAGAACCTGGTCAACGGAATATTGGCAATATGTTAGTGGTTACAGATCATTTCACATGGTATGCACAAGCTTTTCCAAGTAAAGATCAAAAGGCCTCTACTGTGGCCAAGGTGCTAGTGGAAAAATTCTTTGTCCACTGTGGTGCCCCCCAGTGGATCCACTCTGACCAAGGCAGAGACTTTGAAAGTAGGCTAATCAAAGAAATGCTTTCTCTGCGGGGGGTGTGAAAGTCAAGAACCAGCCACTATCACCCACAGGGGGACCCTCAACCAGAACGTTTAACTGCACCCATCTAGACATGCTGGGCACCCTCCATCCAAAAGACAAGCATAAATGGAGCCAGCAGATTATCACCTTGGTGCACGCGTACAATTGCACCAAAAATGACGCTACTGGGTTCTCCCTCTACCGTCTCATGTTCGGGAGGGGTGCCCGACTACCAGTTGATGTCTGCTTTAGGGTCTCTCCAAATGTGGTTTGGGCCGAAAACTACCTGCAATATGTATAGAAACTGAAAGCTCAGTTGAACCATGCATATCAACTGGCCCAGACAATGGCTGCCAAGAGAAATCTCACCAACAAAGAGGTACGATAAGAAAGTAAAGCTCAAGAGCTACGGCCTGGAGACCATGTGTTGTTATACAATTTGGTACTACATGACAAGCACAAAATTGCTGATAGGTGGCACCATCTTCCTCATGTAGTAGTTGGAAAGTTGGATGATCTACCAGTGTATAAGGTACGCCCAGAGAATAACTCCAAAGCTGTCAAGACCATGCACCATAATCACTTGCTGCCTATTGGCCAAGTTATTGTTGAAGCGGAACCAGCAGACATTGCCTCCCCTGGGCATGATGACTCATGCTGCTGCAAAAAAGAGACAGAGTCAATCTACCCCAGTGGTTGCAGATTTAAGATTTCCCCCGCAGCGGGCCCAGAATGATAGTGAGTGTCAGTCCACCTCTGATAATAGTGAGTGTGACAATGCCTATTACCTCTACTATGAATTGAGTCAGCTGTTTCGGGGTAACCCTATGACTAATTGTGGGGATGAAGCTGGGCCTTCTGGACTGCCTAACCCCCCAGCTTTGTCCTTGGAGCCAATGCTCCCTGAAAGTGAAGTGCAAAGTATTACATCTGAGGCTGCGGACTCCCTGTGTTTCATGGAACTGTGTGACTTGCACGAAGAAGGGACTGATGGTCTGAGTCTCTCTGGTATCACACCAGAACTTGAAGAACAGTATGAGAGTGCTGACAGCTCCCCTTTAGTGCTACAGAGCCTAATTGTGCCAGAACCTTCTCAAAATGAGCCAGCTAGGCTCTTGTCAGATAATAATGAACAAAGTGTTGTGGAACCAGAGCCTACAGAGCAAGGCACTGACAGTGCTCTCAGTTTGGACATTCCTGTCTATGCAGAGGCACCCCTCACAAGTGACAAAAGCTCCTAGACTAGTGCTGAAAGTACAGAGACTGTGGTTGTTCCCCCCCAGAAAAAGTGGTCTAGCTGTCAAGCCAGTATTGTGCTTCAGTTATGATTCTCCTGGGAGGCCAATGGATTTGCCTCTCAATGTGGTTCACAAAGGTGTTTGCTTCTCAGAGCTCACTACCCAAACTGAGCTTAAGGGCCAACTACAGGTTACTTGTTCTTCCCTCTCACCATGGTGCCCCTGCCCCATCCAGCCCCAAGTTAGCTGATAGGGAAGGGCCACATTTTTCATTGTTTAATGTACAAGAAGTTATTACATGAATCAGTATAGTGATGTTTAAAGTATGTTAATCATAGTGAAATCAGTATTACCTGTATGAAACATGCATAAGTATTGTCAGTATGGATATAGTATTGTGAAGTGTAGTGAATATGTATAGTAAAGTAATAAGTTTACGTTAACTGATGCTTCAGAGGATATTTGCATAGCATGCTAATGTTATACCTGTCTCGTTTATTTTGTATTTTCAATAGTGTGATAGTACAGACTTGATGCGCGGATGCCAAGTTTTCTCCAGGCAGAGAAGGGTGTAACCCCCCTACAAATGGGGGTTCCAAAAAAGTCATCCTTGAGCTTGCCTAAATGCTCACTGCCAGGCTGGTGTCATGCCTTTTAGCAGTTTAAATGTTATTACCAGAGAGTGCCTGTATAGCCCCTGTGTACTGTCTCTTTAAGAGCTGCCTAGGTTGCAGTTATAATTAATCTGGGGGGGGGGGGCTGAGTGTTTCTATGCTTGAGTCCTGCCCGGGTTCTCAGATAATCGTTCTGTTCTGCCATCGCTAATTGTGCAGAGGGGAGCTCTGTTATAAGATGTACTTATTTGCTGAATATCTATTAGCGTGGTAATAATACTGTAGTTTGTCTAACTTGCCTTCTTTGCAGCATGGACATTTCTGTTTATCTCCACAGACTTAGTCCGGGACTGCCAGATTGGACCAATCAGTGCCTTTGGAGACTCTGAAATGGAACCTGTCCCCAGGGGCTTTGTGGGAGCAAAATTCTGTAGGAATTGTAGTTTTGGGCTTTTGGCACCTAAATGAACCTGGAGGGGGAGCCCTTGTTGTGACTGGCAGACAGATCAGCTAACCGAACCTTTTGGATCCTGGGGAAAGTCTCAGACTGCTTGCAGTTTCAGTTCAGATCTGAGTTGGGAAGTGAAGGAGTAACAGCTCGAGATAGTCAAGCAGCAGACCTGCGTAGTTTCGTGCGAGATAACTGTGGAAAGGCCTGAGTTTTGGCATGCATGCCTGCCTGCTATCCCTGAGAGGGAACCTATGTTTTTTTTTTCAGACTGAATCTGAATTTGGAGAGTGAGTTAAGCCACTGAATTGTGACCAGGCTCCTACCTGAAGAAGACTGAAGATTTGCTGAATGTGATCAGTCTGTCCGGATTTCCAGCCACCTCTGAACTCCTGGATTGTGCAGAGACTCTGTAATTGTAACCGAAGATCTATTTGCCTGGTACAGTGGAATTTCCTTACTTGTGAATGTGCTGTGTGCTGATAGTGGGTCATGATTTGGTTCTCCACTGTGTGTCTGAACTGTGTTTTGCTTGCTGGAGGCTGCATCCAGCTCCATGGACTGAAATCCATATTCATCTCCATTTGGCCTGGGCTTTGCCTCACTGGCCCAGCCAGAACACCCGCTACACAGAGAAAGTCATTGATGAGAGACCTGCCTGGGGATCAGCCCCCTGCTCAATGCCTTGAACAGGAACGACACCTCAGTGACTCGTGTGGGCCCTGCTTCTCCTGGCACTCCAGTTCAACAACCTGCTGTCTCGATTTCGTTCTGCCTGTGTCCTGTATTGGGTATCGTGAGTAAACATCAGGGTAGTGCGGCACCCTGCAACAGCAACTGAATTTAAAATGTTGTCATCTGATTGCTTTGTTGTCTTTTCTGTCACAATCTGAGCCCTCCGGCTTCGGATTACAAATAGTGTGTTGTGCATGTTGCTTTCTTCCATCACAGGGCCCCAACCAGCTGCGAAGCTGGCCTACCCTGGGCAATGTTCCTGGCTAGCCCACCATTTTCCTGCCTGAGTACCCAGAGTGTGTGACTGTGTAGGGACTCTGAAGTGCATGCATAACTGTCTGATTGATATGGCCTTTAAGCAAATCAACCTGATTACGCCCTTCCCTTGTTCAAGTCCCCTGAATAAATCAGATCTAATTCTTTTTGCATTTAACCTGACTGTGGTTCCAGTTTGTGCCAAAAATACTGTACTGTTGCTATTTTCTGTGCATAACCTTGTTTTACAGGGGGTCCCCAGGGTCGAGCTAGAGGAATCAGCCTTGGTGGTAAGTGCACACAGTGTGGGTAATTGCCTGGTGAATACGGGTCATTGTGAAAATGATCATTGTGTATTGTTCAGGCCTCTAAAAGGGAAAAAGGGGGATTACAGTGTCCTGGAGGGCTGTGCCCAGGTTAGTGTGACCACTAACAACCCTGACCTCTCAGTGGAGGCACCTGTTTCGGTACCCAGGCTCCTTAATCTGCTATTAGCCAAGCAGGCAGGGGTAGTAGCCCTTGGGATAGTGCCACCTAGGGGTTACAAAATAATGAACTTTGGAGCACAAAGCTCCTTCAGCACATGACCGTGGCCATGTTGGCAACCCTTGACCTCACCAGCCAGCCAATCAGAGGGCTAGGAAGCCCAGAGAGACTAGCAGGGGTATGTGGGGAGGATGATGCAATTAGACCCTCCCTAATGGACTGGCTGGCTATGAAGGCCAATCAGAAGGCAGGACAAGACAGAACTGATGTACAGTCCTGCATGTCCAATGAGACACTGAATGAAGGGAAAGAAGTTTCTGGGCTCTCGAAGAGCTTAGGGCAGTCTGAGAGGGACACTGAGGTGTTAAGAACTGCTGCTGGTAGGACCAAAGAAGAAGAAGCAGGTCAGCCGCGCTTCAGTTAAATCCAAGGTGGTACTGCTGGTAAGGGGTGGCTAACCCCCAGAAAGAGTCACACTATGTCCACAAAAGAACTGGCTACACTCACAGGAATTGAAGATAGGAATGTAGACTCTCAACTGCTGTCTCATCAACCACCTTTATTCCTATAGCCAATAATGTAAAACAAATAGAGGTATAAAAACATCGAAGTCATGAACAGGAAGCATGCTCAGCACTTTACCATGTGGCTTTGTCAGGTGGCTCGGGGCAGTCAGAGGGACACTGAGGTGTTCAGACCTGCTGCTGGTGAGAACAAGCAAGAGGCCTAGCCGGGCCAACAATCCTGCGAGCCCTCACCAGGGTTCATTCAGTAAATTCCCTGTGAGCCTTATCCTGGGCTTATATCATTCAGAGACTGTGTAAGATGAGCACCTGGGGGAAGAAACTGCTGCGAGTATGAGCCTGTGGGTCATTGCTGCATACTGAAGCTGCTGAGCTGTACAGAGCCCTGCTTCCTACCCCCAATTACTCCGGAGCCAGATAAGGTGCCTACTAGCCCTTATCTAGTGGGATGGATTGGGGAACAGGGAGCCATGGGGCATGTGCCCTGAGTACATTGGTACTCTCTTTCCGGAAGGGAGTTGGATCGTAGGGGGCGTTCCTGGGGCCTTGGCTCCTTAGGAGCCAGGAAGCCATTGTCTAGTGCTCCTGTGACTAAGAACTGAGCCAGAAGGGCTGTATTCTGAGAGGTGTGAGCCAGAAGGGCTGTATTCTGAGAGGTGTGAGCCAGAAGGGCTGTGCTGCTGTGGAACATTGAAGAGAATCCAAAGTGATTTATCCCCAGGCTACTGGGGTCTGTTCCTGATTGCTGCCAGACCTGCTGCTGTGTGTTGTTCCCTCCATCGACTGAACTCCTGCATCTCTGTGACATGTGAGTGCTGGCATTGCTGGCTGGGGCCTTCGTAATTTTCCAGTTTTGGATTACCATTCATGCCTTTGGATTTCAGTTATGTTTCAAGCGCTGTCCCACTGGATTTGAAGTTCTTTAAATTGTGCTAGCGCATGATGGCCTGTTGGGGGGTTAAATTGTAAGCTTACTAATTTTTATGAAGTGCATCGCTGAAAAAACCTGGGCAGTGCAGATACCAAGTCTACACCAGGACTCTAGCATAATTCCTGGGTACCCAGAGTCATTGGTTATTGTGCCATACTTGAAACTGTAGTTTTATTACTGATACAACTACATAGTTTTACTTCTGGTACACCTGAATAGTTATCACACCCTATATAGTAAAATTCTTCTCTTTGTGCTCCGTGATTGCTGTTGCTTTATAAATTGTGGGGAATCTGAGAGGGTGGTACTGACCCACAGTATAGTGGCTCCCAGGGGTCAATGCTATAAGGTAGGAGTATAATAGGTGACTTGCATTTGTCTAACCCCTCCTTTTCTTCCAACTTCCAGGCCTGTGTTCTTAAATATTAGCACTGTCAATTTGTTTACTTTGACTCCTATGTATGTGCCCAGTTTGTATAACCTGATTGATGTGTTTATTGGTGAAGGTAACAACTGTCTTAGTGGTCCCCAGGAGGTGGTCAAGTCCAGGGTAGGGAGCTGGGTAGGTTCTGCATCCCAGGAGGAGGTGCTGCACATAACATCTGTCTCACTTATTCTCTGTGGGTGGAGGTACTGTGCTAGTTAATATTTGTTCTGGGACTAACCCCCCATTGCCAGAGAAAGAACAAACCCAACCCTGTCAGCCAGGTGGCCCTGCACAGACAACAGGCAGGGGTGTGAACCCAGACATGGTGACCTGAGGGTCACACCCTTCCAGAATCTGAAAATAGGTTCACACAAGAATCAATTCTTGTGAAATCCAACTCGCTAAGTGATCACTTCCCGGTCCTCTTCTCACAGTCCTCCAACACTAGTAAACCAGAGTCCAGAACTTTTCTGCACCGGTGCCTCCGCTGAGGCAGCCTCAGTAAACTCAAGCTATATCTCTCCCATCTGGACTGGTCCTCCATCAACCACACCCCTAATATTAACCTGGCCCTCGACCTCTTCACTCACTACTTTAGCAAGGCCTGTGACCTCTTTCCACATCTCACCAGGACCCACACCAAGAAACAAAATGCACCATGGGTCACTGCATCCCTTATCCAGAAGTTTAAACATAGGGACAACCTTTGGCACATTGCTGCTGAATCTGGTAAACCAGCTGACAGGCAAGCATACAGTGCCGAGCATAATAAGTGTACATGGGCCATACGTAAGGCCAAAGCTGAGCACTATCGCTCCACCCTTGCCTCCTCCTGGGGGTCTGCCCAGAACTTCTGGGATAACATGAAAGAACTGAACAGAAAGTCACGTTCCCCTCCCCATCTCAACTCACCATTAGTGGCTCTGTTATCACAGACCCTTACGACATTGCAGACTGCCTTAATACCTCATTTTCCGACCTTAGCTCTGTCCTCCCTGGCAGCTTCTTTGACCCTGTCCACCCCTTGCAGCCCCTCACCCTCCATCACCCACCATTCTACCTACGTACGATATCCCCACATGAAGCCAGGCCGTATCTATTAAAAGTCCTCAGTGGCAGTAGCCCTAGCTCTGACCAATTGGTACCAGACTTCTACGTCAGGTTCTGGATGTGGTACTGGCCCCTCTTACAGACCTACTCAACCACTCTCTGTATCTGGGTCAGTTCCCCCATGCCTGGAAGACAGCAGTCATCACATCCATACACAAAAGCGGTGATCAGTCCTCCCCCAGTAATTATCGACTGATCTCTATCCTCCCCCCACAATCTAAAGTGGTAGAAAACGTGGTAGCAGACCAACTCACTGAATACCTGACCAAACACAATATTATGTGCCCTGAGCAGCATGACTTCTGCTCAGGCCACAGCACCACAATGGCCCTTTTGGAATTTTCTAACTTCTTGCATAATTCCCTAGACTCTGGCGACTTGCTGGAGCCACGTTCATTGACCTCTCCAAGGCATTCTACATGGTTTGCCATCCCCTCCTGCTAGACTCCCTCCTTCAAATTGGTTTCTCTGCTGGCCCCCTCTCCTGGTTTAATAGCTGCCTCTCTTCTAGAGCCCAGTGTGTAAAAATCCACAGCTCCTTGTCCGACACCCGGCTTGTCTGCTCTGGAGTCCCCCAGAGCTCTATCCTGGGTCCCCTTATTTTTAGTCTCTATCTCAACACTCTCCCCAGCTCTAGTGTTGGTAGAATACTCCTCTATGCAGACGATGCAGTAATATTTGCCTCCCACCCTAACCCTGCCTACCTGAAGGCCTCTTTCCAGCACTCCTTTAACCAAGCAGAGAAGTAGTTCACTGAAAACAGCTTAGTCATTAACCTAAAAAAAAACAAAGGCAATGCTTTTCACACATCACCAAAGTAAGGCCAGAAATGCCCCCCTCCAGATACTTCCTACGAACATACGAAATTTGCCAGCAGATAAAGGCCTAGAGGTCTATCAAGTCTGCTCGAATGTGCAGCTAGCACCCCTTATTCTGTAGCTGCCCTTCCCTTCCACCCTTCCCCGTCATTAACCCTCCCCCTTGTACTGTCCCATCCCCTTTTGAAGCAGTCCACTGTTCTACTGGATACCACTTCTGCAGGTAACGCATTCCACCCAGCCACCACCCTCTCTGTAAAAAAGTGTCTCCTCATCTCCCTCCTGAACCTTCCTCCCTCCAGTCTCATATCATGGCCCCTGGTGGCCCTCCCTTCCCTTACTTTGAACAGCCCCTCTGTACCCATCTTGTTTATTCCTTTCATGTATTTAAAGGTTTCAATCATGTCACCCTGTCCCTCCTCTCCTCCAGTGAGTACATGTTCAACTCCTTCAACCTCCTCTCGTATGATAAGTCCCCCAGCCCCTTGATCATCTTTGTTGCCCTGCGCTGCACCCCCTGCAGTAACTTAATGTCCCTCTTCAGATACGGGCGCTAGTACTGCACACAGTACTCCAGGTGTAGTCTAACTAATGACCTATACACTGGCAGAATCACCTCCTCCCTCTTCGAGGATATACCCCTTGCAATACAACCCAGCATTTTGTTGGCCTTTGCAGCTGCCTTCCTACATTGTGCCGAGTTGTTCATTGACCCTGTAATGAGCACCCTCAGATCCTTCTCCTCCTCTGTCTGGGCTAGCTGCACTGCCCCCAGCTGGTAACTCCTCCTTGGGTTCTTCATCCCAAAATGCAGCACCTTGCACTTTTTGGCATTAAACCCCAGTTGCCAGGTGTCTGACCAGGTTTCAAGCTTTGCCACATCATCCTGCAACCCCTGCCATCCCCCTAGGTCATCCACCACCGCGCCTACCTTGGTATCATCAGCAAACAGACTGATCTTGCTCTTAATGTCCCATGATATGTCTGCAATGAATATCCCAAACAACACTGGTCCCAACACCGAGCTCTGTGGAACACGCTCGTCACTGCCCTTGGTATGAGAGCTCCCACCCACCACCACCCTCTGTTGCCTTCCTGAAGCCAGTTTCCTACCCATCTCACCAGATTTGCACCTGCCCTGTGCCACTAACTTCCTTCCCAGCTTCCATGCGGCACTCGAGTCAAATGCCTTACTGAAGTCCAGATACAGGACATCCACTGCATGGCCCTGTCCAGTTGCCTAGTTACCCAGTCATAGAACTCCACCAGGTTGGTTTGACAGGATCTGCCACATATGAAGCCATGCTGTCTGCTGTCCTGTAGTCCTTTGGCCTCTAGGAGGGCCACCAGCCTCTCCTTCAGGATAGTCTCCATTAGCTTACCCACGATGGATGTGAGGCTCACTGGTCTGTAGTTTCCGGGTTCATCCTTGGGGCCACTCTTGTGGAGGGGCACCACATGAGCCATCCTCCAGTCCTGAGGTACACACCCTGAATGTAGTGAGGCATTAAATAGGTCTGCCAAAGGTCCTGCAAGGACCTCTGCCTGCTCCTTCAGTACCCTGGGGTGGATGCCATCTGGGCCTGGCGCCTTGTCCACCCTCAGTGCCTTCAAACCCTCTCAAACTCTGCCCTCCATGATTTCCCCATCTGTCATCCCTTCCCCCCTGTTTCCTGGCATTTCTCCCACTTTGGGTGTCACCCCCCTCTTCTCTTTAGTAAATACTGAGCAGAAGTACTCATTTAGTGCTTCTGCCTTATCGCACCCTGCTTCCACCCAACCCCCCTCCTTCCTAATCCTTACTATGTGGTCCTTACAGCTCCTTTTCTTCCTGAAGTACTTAAAGAAGTCCTTCTCCCCCTTCTTAATGCCTTGTGCCAGCCTGAGTTCCGTAGATGCTTTGGCTCCCCTTACTGCCCTTGTCACCTCCTTCGATTCTGTCAAGTACTCCTCCCTGTCCTCCCCCCTCCCTGTATTCTTGTACTTCCTAAAGGCATCTCTTTTCTTCCTTACCTTTTCCATGACCTCCTTTCTCAACCAGCTCGGTTTCTTAGCTCTAGCCTTCTTGCTCTGGGCTTTGCAGCAGGTTTTGTTTGCCTCCACTATCCCCAGCTTTATGAGCTCCCACCTCTGGTTAGTGTCCATACTAGACTGAATTCTGGCCAGGTACCCTTTTACCACTTCCCTCATCCTCCCAAAGTCTGCCCTCCTGAAGTCCAGCACTCTTGTGCCAGATTCCACTCCTTCCTTGCCCATATCCAACGTGAGCCATACTGAGTGGTGGTCACTGCCTGACAGCGGTTCCTCCACTGTAAGTTCTCTCACTAAGTCCCATTTGCCAGCACAAGGTCAAGGGTATTCCCCAGCCTGGTTGGTTCACTGACCATTTGCAGCAGGAAGCTGTCCTGGAAGGCATCAGCAGTACCTGCTCCCTTCTGTTCCTGGTTGTTGGGTACTCAGTCCCTCCTGGCATGTTGAAGTCCCCACAATCACCACTACCCTTCTGAGGTCCTCCTGAGTCTGTCCGCTACTTCCCTGTCTAACTCCTCCGTCTGAGATGGTGGCCTGTACACCACTCCCATTCTAAGAATCCTATTCTTGGAATCCTGGATTTGCATCAAAGTGACTCTGTTACCCTCCTCCCTTCCTCCCTTACACAGTTCAGTCCTTCCTTCACATATAGTACCCCCTTTCCCAATCACCCTGTCCTTCAAAATAACCTGTACCCTGGTACGAACCAGGTCCTAACACTTAGCACCCCCAGAGGCAAGTGTGCTCCTATAAACTATTAGAGTATCACCTTCGATTTGCCCTCATCTTCCACTCCACATCAGCGCCCTCTCTGCCGCCACCAACTCCCGGATCGGTCTGCTATATCTGCACAGGGACTGTCTTCCCCACGATGCCCTCCGGCTGGCCATTACCTCCTCAGTCCTGTCCCTAGTGGACTATGGCCTACCAATCTAGGCAGCTGCTGACAATACTGCACTCACTAAAATTCAGCTTTCCATCAACAAGGCCTGCAGGCTCCTGACGGGAGCTACTAAATGCACATATACCTGTTTGCTTTACTCCACTGCCAATGTGCTCAACTTTGAGGAGAGACTCCACTACCAGATATGTCTGCTAACTAAAAAAAAACTTTCCTCAGCCTATCCCCCTCTGGGGTATCCACCTCCCTTCACTGTGTAAACCCCAATGTCCTCACACTCAGTGCATGTAAGGCTACCCTTCTGGTACCAAGAACCAGGACCTCCTTAGCTCAGCGGTCTTTCTGCTACAAAGCCCCTTCCTGGTTTAACTCCCTTCTGGCCAATATCTCCTGCCTCCCCAAAATTGGTTCCTTCAAGGTAGCACTCAGGAACCACCTATTCTCTTCTCACTGCTGTAGGTGTGCCTAATCTGTCCTCTCCCCATGCTCCCCTCTGGACCATCCATAGAGGGGATGTACTGCCAGGCTACTTTGGATCTGACAATGTCCCTGGGACTGCTAATTTTCTCCATACCTCCCCATATCTTGGCGCTGCTTGTACTAATAGTTCCATGCTTCGCAGGGAAAATGTATTGACCTCATCTTATGTACAATTCCTTGTCTGCTCAACCTGTTTAATCAATCTCTCTGCACCGCTGCAACCTTACAATGTATGCTATGTATCCTGCTTATCTGTATGCTGCTCATGTATCTTTGCAACTATGACTCACCTGTAACACATGCCTTGAAACCTTGTAACTGCTATTGTCTTGTTACTATTTTATCATGGTTTTGTCTCTGTTCTTTGTGACGAGGTGCCTTTGTAAATGAGTCTCTGACACAAAGATCTGTAAATCCGATATGTACAAATAAATAAAGAAATTATTTTTTTAAGGTTGCTTGAGCATTCCTTACTGTAGTTCCTCAGCAATTGTTAGAATGTGATCAGTTAAATGCTTTCATAATGTCTGCCTGTAATTTGGTGTTTTTAAATTAAATTTTTTTTTTTGTAGCCAGTTAGCTAATTTTAGTAGTCAGAGCTTCCCTTAGCTATAGAAAAAAATTTGACATTAGAATACTAGAGTGAGCATAACCATAGTGCAGAGTTTAAACTTCATTCTAATACCATTGTAATTACCATAAGTTCTATCGCATGGATCGACAGTCTTAGGCCACAGGCAAGAGAAACTGAAGGTAGAAATACTTAGAAAGTAACCTGCCATGATATGCATTTGCACTGGGAGAAGCCCTGCAAGTCACCAACCTCTTCAGATGTACAAAAAGAACTATAGATGGATCGCAGGAGGGGATGGAGCCAGACACATATTTGAATTTCATTGGAGCATGCATGTAATGGTTACGAGGTATAAACACTACTACACAGAAGAGTCTTACATGTGGTTGCTGCTTTATTCAGTGTCCACTTCCTGAATACTGGTACAGAATAGTATATCCTGCTGTACAGAATCTCTGTTAGACCAAACAACTACAATGCAAGAGAGAACTATGGAACACAGAATACAATTGTAGCCCAGGAGCCATGTGCCACTGGGTTACTACTCCTGTCTGTTGACTACCACACAGTTTAAGGGGCCTGGGTTCTGTTGTGATGGTGACTGGGGGTTCTGTCCCAGAATGGAAAGAAAATAGCGTGGTGCCTCCACCCAGAGTAAAATAACAGTGAGCCAGGTGTTTGACTGCTACAACCCCCTGGGATACTATACCTACCCACCTCCCCTTCTAGCCACTCCACAAGCTGGATACCACATTGTTCACCAGTACTGTACACCGCATAATATTTCTCAGTTAATAGCAACAAAATGCTCACCACACAGGAATTGCAACAAACAAACCACAGCTTTATTTAGGGGGAGGGCTAGGAAAGAGGATACCTGGAACAGGATAGCTGTGTGGGAGAGAAACCTGTTAATGGAGTCAACAGGGCCTGTAGGCCGAAACATATACTATGTCCACCCCTACTGGTACCAGTGTACACCCCCTATGTCCAGATTGTCCTGACTGGGAACCCAGGTTTTGCACAGGCCTGCTAGATGCCGCAGGTTGGCCAGTGCTGGGGACCTGGAAACAATTCTTTCTACAGTGCTAGCAATTTTAAACCTTTGCTCCACTTTTAGTTAGGGCAGGCCCTGGGTTACTTACAGTCTTGCAGCTGGGGATTCAGTCACTGGCATGGTGGGCACTGGCAGTTTGGGGATCTGCCAATCAATTTCAGAAGGCAGCAAGCAGATGAGCAGAAAAGATTTGTTGGAACAACCTTAGACTTTCATGGAGGTCTAGCAGCTTGTCCCCTTCCGACTTGCTTGGAGGTCTAGCCACTTGTCCCCTTCAGTCTGTTTCCAGGCCTGGTGCAGAGCTCAAATGCAGGGCCTACAAGCCTACAAGGGACCCAAACCCAGGAGTGACACCACAGTCTGGCTCCCCCCAGTATGCCCAGAGTGCCCTGGCACTCAGGCAGGCACCGGTGGTCCCCTGCAGCCAAGTCTGCCCCACTTGGTAGGGGTTTGCAGGTTCCCTACCTGGCTCCAAATTGTGCTGTGATGATTCTCAGACTACACCTTTCTCCTGAGCAAACAGCTCCAGTGTGCAGCAAACAGGATCTCAGATCTTTCCACCTTCCCAGTGGCTTTTGTCTAATAACTGTCAGTCTCTGATTCAAACCTCCACCTTTTCACGCTGGCTTTCAGCAAGCTACAGGCTCCTGAAACACTGGATGCCTGCAAAACGTTTTCTTCCAATGTCCTCAGCTTCAAAGAGCAGTGCCCTTTTGGCTCTGGCACTCTCAGTTCCAAGCCACCCCTTTCACTGGCTCAGGGTTTTTCCTCACACCGATGCAGGCTCACTGCAAAATTCCTGAATCTCCAACACCTCCAGGAGCTTGTCACCATCAATGTCTTAGGCATTCAGATGCAATATCACAATTCTCTCAGCAGAATAGAGTCCTTTTCCAATCCTCAACCACTTGTCTGCTTGATCAAATCAAGGCCTGAAACAAGCATTTGTCAATGCTGAATGTTTGCTTGCTGGCATTGGCATTGGTAGTGTAGAAGTTACAGAGCTGCATAATAGGAATGGCAGCAAAGTATTGAACTGAAGTCAACCCCACCACCACCCTGCAGAGAGTGACAGGCATTGGGGTGTGCCTTTGGGTCATCAGGCATAGCGACCACACCATTTCACCACACCTACCCTGAAGACACTGACAAGTGTCACTGTGCATGGGTCTTTGGCCTTATGCTCACCCATTCCATCAGAAAATACGGTGAGATGGGTGCGGTATAGGAGAATGGGGTGAAGTTTGGGCCCGAAGAGTCCGACACACCTTGATGCCTCTCACTGGCTGCAGGGTGTGGGTGGGGTGGAATGGTATGAGCATTACAGGCAAGAATCGCAAATCACACCCCTGATGCCTGTCATTTCTCTACAGGGTGGTATGGTGGGCACCCTAACGCCTCAGGCATTGGATAGTATTTTCACTCAAATTTTCAACATGTTTTTGTGACCCCCACCTCATGAACAGTGGCAATATCAGTTTGTTGGCGAAAACTGCTTTTGCACAGCAACTACGACATTTGGCACCACAGGTGCAAAACACATTCTGAGCAGGATGTGAAAAATGACAGCAGTAGTTCATGGGGAGGTGTAAAAATAGCAATGTTAAAATCTGTAATAATCTTCAAAAAACTGGTGAAGTCACGAGCATGCGTAGAAACCGTGCAACGCACACCCGTAATGTAACTAGTTTGGGGATTTTTTTTACAGCAGATTGTTAACACAGGCATTTTGGGACCTCCAAACATGAACAGTGTCAGTGTGATTTTCTTTATCTGTCCCGAACAATGATTTCCCATGGCGACCACGCATTTCTGCGCTGAAAGTGTGAAAACACATTTCATCCATGTTGTGGAAAATGACAGCTGTACTGTTCCTAAGGAGGTGTGGAAAAATGCCACTGGTGAAAATCTGAACTGAAAATATTACAAATTCATGAACTTACAAGGGTGCGTGGAAACTGTGCAATGCTCACTCGTAACACAGTCATTTATGGTTTTGTCACCAAATTTTCAACTTAGCCATTTAAGACCTCTGCTCCAGGACTAGTGTCACTGTGATTTTCCTAATCTGTCCCAAACATTGTTTCGCACCTGACTGTACCATTATGCGCTACATGTGGAAACACATTTTGGGTGAGATGTGAAAATGGTAGCTGTACTGCTCATAAGGAAGTGCGGTAAATGGCACTGTTGAAAACCTGGTGTGCAAATAATTACAACTCGCAAACTTGCCAGCTGCAGTGAGGAACTGCGTGAACGCGCCTCCTAAAACAGTCATTTTAGGAATTTTTTCACTCACATTTTCAACATAGCCATTTTAAGACCTCTGCTCATGAACAGTGTCACTGTGATTTTCTTAATATTGTCCTGTACATTGATTTCGCACATCGACTGCGCCATTGTATACGCTGTAAATGACACACATTTAGGTGAGATGTGAAAATGACAGCTGTACTGGTCATAAGGAGGTGTGGTAAAATGGTAATGTTGAAAATCTGGAGTGAAAATATTGAAAATTTAGAACTTCACAGTGTGCGTAGGAACTGCGCAACGCACGCTCGTAAAACAGTCATTTTGGGGAATTTATTCACCAAATTTTCAACATAGGCTTTTTGAGAGCCCACCTTATGAACACTGGCAGTGTCGTTTCGTTAATAGGTCCTGAAAGGGGATTTTGCGCAGTGAATTCGAAATCACCCTTCGGGCCTGATTAACGCCATGACAGTGCAAGAATTCATGAGGAGGGGTCCCAAAAAATCCATGTTGAAAATTTGGGCCCAAAATTCCCAAAAATGCCTGAGATATGCAACAAAGTTGAAAAAACCCTATTTATTCCATTATACAGCTTACGGCATTTCCTCAGTTAGGTAGTCGGCTTTGAAAGTGCAGAGCGTGTTCCGGTCCACCGATAATCGTCCTCGAGCTCTGGAGGTAAGTATGGGGTGAGGGGTGTGGGGAGGCAGGGTGCGCAGTGGGTGGGTGGGTGTGGATTGTGGGGGGTGGGAGACTGCGAGGAAGGTTTTCTTCTTTACAGGTTTTTAGATGGCCTTGGGACGTTTGCCACGCTGGGGTGGGCTCCCAGCGTGGCAGCTGAAAAACTGTTTAGAGCTGGAGCCAAAGGGGATTAGGCACCCCGTTGGCTATAACATGCTTTGCCACGCTGGGGTGGTCTCCCAAGCGTGGCACATAAACTTTTTGGGCGCATGCAGCATTGGAGCCGATGGGATTGGGCACCCCGTTGGCTATGACAGTTCTTGCCACGCTGGGGTGGGCTCCCAGCGTGGCACCTGAACAACTGTTGTTGGGGGAGGCGTGGGCCGGCCAGGATTGAGCACCCCCGTCGGCCACACAGTGTGTGCGTGGGGGGGAGGGAGCACATCAGCACGCAGTATGCCTGCTTGCATGTGTGTGTGTGTGTGTGTGTGTGGGGGAGCTCTACTCACTGAAGTGGAGCTCTCCCTTTCAAGCTGTATGCCACTGCATTTTCCTGCTGTCATAGAGAGCTGCAGCAGTGATTGGCGCACTGCGACCGCGCCTGCAAACACACTGACTGAATTGGAAGAGGCTGACACACCTCTAGAAAACTTGTATGATGGCACTATGTTTCTTGCACATGCGTGCAAGCAAACATAAAAAGGCCTTCTGCACTTTCACACACGCAGCCTGAGCCCTTCTTGACTCAAGAGGAGCCAGCACAGACTGCCCAAACTGTGCAAAGTCCCAGTGGTTGCTCCCGAAAATCCTGGCTTCTGATTGGCTGAATCCTGTTGTCAGTCACAAATATTAATAATCATCAGCCCAGTTCGATCATCGATTGGAAAGTGGTTTTAGTGCCTGAAATAAGATTCTCACCCCTCCCACAATGCAGTTCACCAGTTTTTGGTCACCCAAGAAGCTGATTGACTGGCCATAAGGGTCATAGTATCACAGCATGGCTGCTCAAGTATACAGTCCCACACAGTTCTACGGAAGTCCCCACTTTAAAGTGTTCTTCCAGCCAAACAAAGCAGTTTATATACATTTTTATTTATTTGTTCTTGGATTAACACCTGTGAGCTACAAGCTAATTTACATAGGTTCCACGTCAAGAGCAGACATTGTAACAGACATACAACTTAACACAGTGCAGATGTCAGTACAAATCAGTAACAAACTACTTAACAAAGAGTGCAGACATCAGTAGTATAATTATTTACAAAACTGTATTCATAGAGTCAATAAGGTAGCAAATGGTAGCTGAGGCCTCAAGGCAACAATATTTCATTACAAAGGTAATAGTAAGGACCAGTAGAGAGGACAATTTCAGAGGTGGGTGGGCAAGAAGGAGATTTCTGGTAGGTAGCTCAAGGTAAGAAAGGCTAGATGAGGGCTGCAAAGTAGCAGTAGCGTGCCTTGTCAAAGGAAAATTTGTTGAGTAAGGTCGGGGGGGCGGGGGCTCAGCAGCTCAGGCAGCCTTGTTAAGTGAGGAAATTAGGGAGTGGGTTAAGGGGGGTAGGATTAGGTTATGTAGACTGTTGAAGGAAGGAGACCAGGTATCAGTGGCCCTATTAGTGGTGCATAGGGTGGGCCAGTGGCCAAGATTAGGTGTAGGGGGTGGAAGAGTTAGTGGAATTGGTGACCACAATTACATTTTGAGTAATCAGATGCCAAGAGAGCCCTAAGGTTAGATTTAAACAGGCCAAGTCTAGGATAGGCCTGGAGATCTTCGCTAAGGGAGTTTAGCCATTTGGGGGCTCTATATTTGAATGATCTTTGCCATTGGGAGGTTTGTCAGAAGGGCACTTTTATTTTCTCCATATACAATTTTCTTATTTTTGCAATTTTTCTCCCCTTCCTGGGGTCATGGCGTACACTTGCGTACATGTGTGTGGAGGCATGCGAGCAAGCCAGGATCCAGTGACCCCTTCCACCCCACCCTAGACTTGCGTCACTGCTCCTGCCACCTGCACACCCATCGGACCTCCATCTGATGGGTGTAAGACTATGGAGGAGCGGGTGTCCACCCCTGGAGGGGAAATCCTGCTCCAGCCATCCCCCCCCAGCCGGCTCCCTGGTGACCCCAAGGTCATTCCCGAACCTGGGTTGCCAGTGTGGTGCGAGGTGTGGTGTCCAGCACCTCAACCCTCAGTGCCACTGGGCCGGCAGAAGGGCACTTTTAAGGATTGGTTGCATGCACTTCTTGTATTCCTAGTGCTGTTGTTAGCATGAAGACGGCTAAGTATCCCCGGAGTAGTGAGGCCAAGGGTGGCCTTTTTACCAGCAGGCATTCTTGGCACCGAATCCTGTTTTCCAGGGTGAGCCACCCAGTGCGGGAGTAGAGCTGGCATGCATGTGCTAGATGGTGGGCTCTAAGGATGAGGCTACAGGCTTTAGTAAGGGCAATCTTGAGTCTGTGTAGAGATGTGTCGGTAGCTGCCCCATAGATAACTAGCCCATAGTCTATAATAGATAGGACTGAGCTGGTGATGGCGGGTGTAATGGCGTCATCTGTTAAGCAATGTCTGTGCTTGTATAGCAGACTGATTTTGGAGTTGACAGTTTTTGCAACCATATCAATGTGATGAGAGTAAGAGAGTGAGCCCTAGGTATTTGAAGGTATGGACCATGTCCAATAGTTCATTTTATTTGTTATGAATTTGTAGTTGATATGATTTGTGTCTGTTTTGAGGTGTAGCAAAGAACATGGTCTTTGTCATCTTATAATGGAGAAGGAGTTTGTGGTTTAGGAACCAAGATTCCACTTCTGTGAAGCTATTCTGCATTAGTTTTTCAAGCGTAGCAGGATTGGCGTGGCTAGAGAACAGTACTGCATCATCTGCAAACAAGAGGACTCAGTCAGGGCAGGCTTTGGATAGGTTATTTAGAAATAGACTGAAGAGTAGGGGGCCCAAGATTGAGCCTTGGAGTAGCCCGGTTGAGATGTTGCGGTGATCAGAGAAGGTGTCAAGTATTCTTACTTGTTGTGTATGACCAGTTAGATAGCTATGGAACCATCCCATTGCCTCTGGTGAGAGATCAATACTGGCCCGCTGACTTAGAAGGAGCTCATGGTTGACCATATCAAAGGCCTTAGTTAGGTCGATGTAAGTTGCGCCAACCATATGCCCACAATCTAAGGCATCATAAATAAAACTAGTAAACTCAACCAGGGCAGTGGTAGTGCAGTGCTTTCTACTGAAGCCGTGTTGTTCCTGACACTGGAGCTGGTACTTATCGAGGTAGTCCACTAACTGATCACTAACTATCTTTTCTAGGGCTTTTGAGAGAGAGGGGAGTATTGAGATGGTCTGGTAGTTCAGGTAGGAGTGACCCCTGCCTTTTTCCAGATCTCGGGTAATTTAGCAGTTATAAGCAATAAATATAGAATGTAGGTTATGGATGAATAACCATGTCCAGGGTGAGGGCTATTAATTTGAGGTCCAGAGGGTTGCCACTTGATCTTGCCTTGCCAAGATCCTTTGTTAGGTACTTTTTTGCTTTTGCTATTGATACAAATCATCCTGTATGTGGATGATGCTGTTGTCTTTTCTATGCACAAGGACCTTTCACCACTACAATACAGCCTCCAACTCAGATTCAGTGCCGTTGAAACATGGTTCTCCAATCATAAACTAATCCTCAATCACAAGATAACCAAGTCATTGCTATTCTGCAGTTCACATAACCGTTACAAGCAACACCCCCTTGCCATCTCCACCAAGAAGGGGACTGTCCTCGAACAAGTTTACTGTTTAAAATACCTAGGGATTCTGCTTGACCCCAATCTCTCCTATACAGCTCACATTGACAGCATGGCTAAAGCTGCCAGCACACACCTTGGATTACTCTACAAGCACAGGCAGCACCTCACCCCAGAGGCCCTGAAGATTGCCATCCAGAGCTCTGTGGTGTCAATTATTGATTATGGCCTCATTATCTATGGCTCTGCCATGACATCTGCTCTCCGACGTATAACAACTGCACTTAACAAAGCATGCCGACTCACAACTGGTGCCCACCGTCTCACCCACACCTGTGCCCTTTATGAACAATCTGGATGGCTCCATCTCTCCAGCCATATAAAGTATCTCACATGTGCTATGGTGGGAAAAATCAACCTTGGCCTCACACCCCCCAGTGTTACTGCCTTGTTACATCAAAACACCAACCGACAGAACACCAGGAGCTTGACAACCCAGATTCTACAAGTTCTTCGCTGTCGAACTACGCAGGACCAATGCTCCTTCACATATAGGGCTCCTCTATGGATGAATTGTCTCAGCCACACCATCTCCTCTGCTTCAGCACTAGATCTGTTCAAAATCAGGCTCTGGACACATCTCATTGCCTCTGGCTCCTGTGACTGCCTCTCCTAGATGATGACCTACACAGCTTTATTCCTAATTTATATACTGCTTAACCCCAGGCCCCTTCCCCCCAGCTCCTGAGGCACAACCTCAAATCTCAGGTCTACATACCACCTCATTAGTCTCTCCTTGCCCCATTATAGCACTTATTCCCCCCCATCCTGCCCCATTTTTCTCTTCTATCACTCCTTCCCATTTATTTTTCAACAAATGCCTCCAGCTGCATCTTCATCCTCCCCCTCTCCTCTCATCCCTGTTTCTCTGCCACCCCGGGTGCCTGACCCTACCCATTCCTTGTGGGCACATCCATCCTAGATGTGTTTACCATTTTACTATAGCTGCCTCTGTTAACTACCTACACTTCTCCTCCTCCTCTACACCTTACTCTTCCTATAATTGACCCCTTTCAATAGCACTGTTGTTCATGAATTGTTTGCTGTTATTTCCTTGCTGTTTGTTATTTCTGATGTGATCTTTTGTAAAACAGCCTTCGCTCAAAGGTACTTGTAATCCTAGAATAAATAAATAAAAATAAAAATAAAAATACAGTGTTGAGGTAGAAGGGTGGGAGTGCATGAAGACAAGAGTTTCCTTCGCACTTTGGGTATGAGTTGCTTTGGGGGTTGAGGAAGTAAGGTCAGTGAATGCTTTGTTAAAGGTGTTAGATATCTCTTTGGCATCCTGGGTCAGCGTCCCATTTACATTAAGCATAATGGAGGGAGTTTTGCTGGGTTAATACCGGTTAAGGTTTTTATATTATGCCAGAAAGCTTGACTATTTCCCCAGGAATTGTTCAACTCTTGCTTTAAATACTGGCTCTTTGCTTGGCGAATGGCATAGGTGCATTTTTGCATGCTGTTTTATAGTTTTGTATGTCTGTAAGAGATCTAGTAATTCTGGCCTTATACCAGAGATTATCTCTTTCCTTCATTTGCTCGAGAAGGAAGGGGGTGATCCAGGACTTACGGGTGCCCTTAACCTTATGTTTTTGGAAAGGGGCATAAATGTTGCATATGTCATTAAAGGCACCCACAAAGAGCTCTAGTGCCATGTCTACATCCTTAGAATTGTAGATGGCTGACCAGTCTAGTTGGCTTAGATGGGTCATTAGGCAGCCTAGCTGGCCAGCATTTAAGACTCTGGAAAAGATTGTTTGGGTGGGTTGGGAGCCTTTTTTGTCCAACGACAAAGGACAGGAGAATGGTCACTTATATTGTTTGGGAGCACTACAGTCTTAGCTATCCATTCTGGGTGATTGATAATTAGCCAGTCAAGTAAGGTGCTGGTGCTGGTACTGTAAGTCATTTGGGTCAGGGAATCCACAAGCTGGGTCAACCCTGAGGTGACAAATGCATCTGCATATGGTGATGCCTCAGGTGATAGCCAATTTTGGCTGAAATCTCCAAACACTATGATTTCTGAATCCTTGCAGAGTCCAGAGATGTAGTCTAGAGTTGTTTTGATGCCTGATGATTGTTCCTTGGTTGGAATGTAGACAGTGACAATCGTGAGGCATTTCCCACGGGCGCCTATTTGAATTTGGACAGGTAGTATTTGGGAGTTGCCACTGGTGGTGGGACATGGCAGTACTCAATCCTGCAGGAGGTCTTTGACATAGACTAAACAGCCCCCGCCACGCTTACCAATCATATCTTGTCTAAATGAGGTGTACCCCTCCATTTGAATAGCCAGATCAGAAACTCTAGGGGCTAGCCAGTTTTCTACGATGGATAGAATGTCAGGCTTATGCTGTGCAATCCAGATCTGGAGGGAGTCATGCTTAGCCAGGAGGCTGCAGATGTTCATGGAGGCAGTGGTGAGGGCATTTTCTTTTTTTGGCAGATCAGATGGAGAAGGCCTAGATCCAGGGTTAGGATGGACATTACCGGATAGTAATAATAGTAGCATAGTAGCCATATTTGTCTAATAGCTTGCCTTTTCAATAGTTTTCGGGCCTGTGCATGGGAACAGGTTCTCATACTGGAATTATTAGGTTTTCTCCCCATTATACTGTAACTGCCCTTGCTCTCTGTTGAGCGACTGCACATTTACATCTACAGTGGAACCCCAGAGTTGCGAACCCCACAGATCTGGACTGACCGGTCAGCCGAACTCCCTGCCCAGACCCATCCTACCTAAACCTGTGACTGCTTCACAGCCTGTTATTTCAGCTGGAGCAGAGACGGTCCAGGATAATATTGGAGCAGGACATTCTCAGTTAGTGCTCCTACCTAATGTGGTGAAAACTGTCATCAACAAATATTCAGACCAATGCAATAATGCTGGGCTTCTCTTCAAACCCATTGATGTCTCTAAAAGTTCTGAACGGAAACTCTCTCGAATGAATGGCCATCTCATTAATTTCACTCCCTCATCTGATGTCACAGATTTATCAGTCATTTCGCAACTGAAGGATGCTACTTACCCAAAAATGCCACAAGTACTCCATTCCTGTGTCTCACCCATGGCTTCAGATTCTTAGCTGTTCACGACTCGAATACATGGTTTTCCCGATTTGACTGAAAGCTAAAGACAAGCTAATAAGTGCCATAAAAAGGGATCTGGTAGTTGTGGTTGTTGGGAAATAGATTCTATGGCTCAAGATTTACTAGAAAAACAAATAAATCAAAACTCTATTTCTGTGGGTTCAACTCAGACTTCTGGGTCTGCAGCTAGGGACTGTGTGCCAACTCTGCTGTTTGTCAATAACTGCAACTACCAGATCCCTTTTTATGGCACTTAAAATCGCTAAATACAATATTTCACAGATACAAATTTTTCAAAGTTATGAACAGCAAATTTCCCATGCTGTTCGTAACTCTGGGGTTCTACTGTATTAGATCCAGGTGCAGCTGGTCGCTAGCTCCAAAATACAGTAGCCCTAGGAGCTGCAATCCAGCTCATTATTGCTCATCGGGCTTTATTGATATTCATGAAATGCCCTGACTTTGAGTGCTTATAGCTGCTCTAAAGACACTCTCTGCAGCCCTTCTTATGGGCCTCCCCCAGGTGTCTGATCCCCGTTTAACTTATTTTGGGGGTCGAGAGCACCAGGGTGGTATCCGGATGACCTCTAATGCAGTCCAAAAGCAACAGAGCACTTCTGTACATGTGCAGACCCCATGGGCACTTCCAAGGTGGCAGAAGATACGGTGGCCCTGTGCCTGACTCCTCCAGCCCCAAACCCTGAGGAAACACCACCAGGGGCCGGGCGGAGACTGGGGAACCCTACAGAACCCAGACCCAGTAGCTGGGAGGTACGGGGTAAACAAGAACAGAACGGGCTCCCGGGGAGGACCAGGTAAGCCCCATCCGATTGGGGGGGGGGGTTACACAATATTCATAACAACCAGTTTAGATAGGCACTCATTTGAGTATAATCCCTGGGTAAGGAGGGGCTCACAGTTCGACTTTAACATAAACTCGTGCATATATAGGCCTTTTTTAATGATCTTTTAGAATTTCATGCATTCAACAAAGTGGACCTACTCTGAACTTTTTAGTAACTGGTTGTTCCATTAGTGGGGGCCCCGATACATTATGTTACTTCAGATAAGTAATCTAAGTCTGATAACAGAGTCACTGGCTTCAAAGCTGCTTGAGTTTGAACTATTTTTTATTTTGTTTAGTATAGCAAGTAGGATACCTTGATGTTATGTGGTTCATGATGTTTTATATAAACCTGGGATATTATGGAAATTAGCTTAAAGCTAGGTTGTCTATATTGCAATACAGTATTCTGAACAAATACTTTTTTTCAGTGTTCACAGAGGAAGGGATAGGGGATGGGCCACATAAAAGCAATAGGGACTCTGAATGGGGTGAGAAAGACACAAGTTCCTTTACAGAGGACAGAATCCTGAATGGACTTGCAAATCTGAAAGTGATCAAAGCTATGGGGCCAGATGGGGTTCACGCAAGAGTATTAAGGGAGCTCAGGGAGGTATTGGATGAAGTCCTTTTTAACAACTCACTGGAAACAGGGATGGTCTCAGAGGACTGGAGGAGGGCAGATGTAGTATCGCTTAACAAAAATGATAGCAGGGAACAGGCTGGTAACTATAGGCCAGTCAGCCTAACATCCCTAGTGAGGAAGCTAATGGAGCCACTGCTAAAAGAAAGGATTGTGGAATATCTTGAAGCCAACAAGTTACAAGACCCGAGGTAACACAGATTGGCAGGGGTGGGGAGTGGGGGTGGGAGGTCATGTCAGATAAACATAATAGTTTTTTGACTGGGTGACCAGTGAAATTGATCAGGGTGGGGTGGTGGCAGTGTTGGGTAAGTTACTTTTTCTATTACTTTCTATTTCATTTAGAATCTCGATCCAGGAAGGCTCTGTGCAGTAACTAGCAAGGATGGAGATGTACTAGAAAAAGTAATACACCTGACAGTTACAGTTATTTATTTCTTTTTATATAAAAACAATACAAAAATAATAAAAAACTATAACAGATGACATTTATTTGAAATTAACAGGTTAGTTACTAGTTACTTTCAAATAAATGTGATCAGTTATACTTAGAGCATTACTTTTGTATAAAAATACATAAGTAATTGTAACTGTAAGATGTATTACTTGTTCCAGTCTTCTCCATCCTTGCTAATGACTGCACAGAGCTTTCTGGAACAAGTTTCTAAAACTAATAGAAAGTAATAGAAAAAGTAACTTACCCAACATTGGGTGGTGGACATGGCCTGCTTAGATTTCAGTAAGGCTTTTGACATTGTTCCACATTGGCAGCTTTGGGGTGAGTCAAACTTGGTAAACTGGCTAGCAAACTGGTTAATAGATGAAAGAGGGTGGTGGTAAATGGAGTTCACTCTGGGGAAGGGAAGGAGGATGTCCAGTGGGAGCCACAGGGCACAGTACTAAAACCAGTCCTCTTTAATGTCTTTATAAGTGACATTGCAGAGGAACTGGAAAGGAAGGGAAGGAATGCCTCTTTGTGGATGACAGCAACATTTGCAATAGGGTGGACACTCCAAAGGGAGTGCAAAGAATGTGCAAAGACCCAAGGAAACCTGAGGAATGGTCAAGGGCATGACAGCTGGGGTTCAATGCAAAAAAGTTCAAAATCATTCACTGGGGGCTCAGAAACCCAGAGGCGGCATATAAAATGATCCTCCCTTCCTTTGACTATGCAGGCATAGTCTACAGTTCCACCCCTAACATTTTCTGGCCAGACTGGACACCCTTTTCAATTCCTTCTGTCCCTTCATATTATCTTGCCCTCCTTGCACTCTCCACTGTGATCTTTACAAAGCCACATCCCTCCCTTCTTTAGAATCCAGATGCCTGTCACATACTGCTACCATCTTGGCCAAATTTTGGACTTGGACTCTCCCCTCCTACCATTCTTCCATACCGTCTGCCTCCTCTCAGAGCTCTTATTCCCTTTGTAACTCTGACTCGTGCTCATTTGCCATCCTTTACCAATCCACCTCTGTTGGCCAGTCCACCTTTTTCTACTTCTGCCCTAAACGATGGAACGCCCTCCCTGCCAACATCCATCATGTGCCTTCTCCAAAATCTCTCCTTTCCCTCCTGTGGGATTACACATCTCTCTCCTGCTCTTGCCAAACATCCTGACCTCCTCCTAAGGCCAGAGCTTCCCAAAGCTGTTGCCCTATCCCTAATCCCGTAAACTTGTCCTATCTCTAGTCCCCCCACCCCCGGTCACAGTTGGACTGCCCAACCTGGCACTTGAAATGTTTGCCGAAATGCTTCTTATGACAGCTCCAGAGTGCTCACCTGTATGTTATGGAAACTTGTGATACTTGTTAGTCTCAGCTGCAGTAATACTAGGATCCTTCCATTGATTGCATCTATTTGTATTTGTTTGTAACTGCTGAAGTCTAATCTGGTCATTTATATTTTTTAACATTGTACTTCAACTTGTCTGTGCTGCATTTACTGTCACCTTGTGTATCGTCTGTTATTGTCCTTATTTACCATTATGTCTAAAAATACTGTCACTTGCACTACCGTATTTGTACCCCCCATTCCCCCTTACCCTCCAGGACACAACCAGAAACGAGCATTACTGCTCAGGTGTCTTCCTGGTGAATGCTTGAATAAATAAATAAAATAAAAATGGGAGAAGAGGTATTGATGGTCACCAAACAGGAAAGGGATGTGGGAGTAATCATATCTGATGACCTCAAGGTGGCAAAACAGTATGACTAGGCAATGGGTAAAGCCAGTGGGATGTTGGGGTTGCACAGGAGAAGGAAGGAGGTGGTGTTGCCACTATGTAGGTCATTGGTGAGACCCCCTCCTGGAGTACTGTGTCCAGTTCTGGAGACCATATCTAAGACAGGACACAGACAGAATAGAGGCAGTCTGGAGGAGTGCAACTAAAATTGTGCAGGGGCTGCATTGTTTATTGTTTATTGAGTAGAATCGGAATTACAAACCTTTGAGTCATAGACTCATTTGCAAAAGCTCCATGACAAGGAAAGTAAAATATACAGAGAACATACATGAAAACTACACAAACAGGAGTTACAACTGTACAATTTCAGTGCACTAATACAAGGTCCGAGTAGATTAGTATTTAGCTTATAAAGAGAAAATACTTCAGCAGGCCTGCACCAAGGCTATGACAGGGTACGGTATCATAGGATCATTAGGGACCCCGAGTCGTAGTAAGCAGACAAAGGGGACATGAGAGGGGGGTCTTTAGTAGCCTAACCATTTGCTACAGGACAATGTACAGGGAGGGAGTGGGGATGGAGGTGAAAATAGTAAGAGAGAGGGCCTAATTACAATCACAGGGAGTTGAGTCAAGGAGCAGGGTTTGGAGACTAGATTTAAAGAGGGTGAGACTGTGGGTCGAGGAGAAGGAGTATGGAAGACTGTTCAGCCAGTGGGGGGCCCGATATCGGAAGGATCTTTGTCCAAGCAAGGTTCTACAGTGCGGAACTAGAAGAGTAGTGTTAGCTGTGTGCCTTTGGGTCCGTCTGTGGGGGGCTGTGCGGATAAGTGGGTGGAGGGCAATGGGAGCTTGTTTAAGTTGTATCTGCTTGGTGAGGAGGCAGGTAAAGTACTTAAGTCTGCCTCGGAAATTTAGCCAGCCAGTGCATTTATAAAGCTCACATGTGTGTGTTAACCTGTCACTACCCAAGGCTAGTCTGCAGGCTTTGTTAAGGGTGAGGTTGATGCTGCGTAGGGCAGTTTGGTCTGCAGAGCCATATATGATGATTCCATAATCCAGCAAAGTTAGTATAGAGGAGGACACAGTGAGATGCATAGCCCGGGGGTGGGGGGGTAGGCAGTGCTTATGTCTGTAAAGGATCCCTGACCTGGTGTTAACAGAGGAGGAGACCTGTTGTATGTGAGTGTGGTAGGAGAGGGAGGTGTCCAGGGTGACTCCAAGATATTTGAAACAGGGGAATTGTTCTAGCGTGGAACCATGGGTGTTTTTAACAACTAGTGGTGCATGGCAATGGGGGCTTTGGCAGTGGGAAAAGATCATGGTCTTTGTTTTCTTGTAGTTGTTAATTGTATTCTGTGAGCCAGTTTTCTATCTCCTTAAAGTGGCTCTGAAATGCTGATTGGAGGGAGTCAGGTTTCGGGTGATTCCAAAAGACTACCGCATCATCAGCATATAGCAACATATGCCCACTGTAGGATTTAGGGAGGGAATTGAGGAAGAGGGTAAAGAGTAAGGGGCCGAGTATAGATCCCTGCGGAACACCTGTGCGAACTGGTTTGCTTGACGAGATAGTGGTATTTATTTTGACTTGTGTCCGATTGGAGAGGTAATCTTTGAACCAGGCGGTGACCTCCGGAGAAAAGTTAAGGGATGGAAGGGTGAGGAGTAGGAGGTCATGACTGACGGTTATGAATGCTTTGGCCAAATCAACGTAGCTAGCCCCTGCCCCAGAGCCTTGCTCTAAAGCCTCATGGATGAAGGAAGTGAGTTCAATGAGGGCTGTGGAGGTGCTGTGGCCCCTCTGGAATCCATGTTGTTCATGACAGAGCAGGTTGAATTTGAATAGGTAGTCAGTTAGTTGGTCCGAGACTATTTTTTCAAAAGCCTTAGAGAGGGGTGGCAAGATTGAAATCGGCCTTGTGGCTGTGGGATCACCACTCTTCAGGATGGGAGTGATTAATGCTGTCTTCCAAGTTGAGGGGAATTGGCTAAGGCATAAGGACAAGTTGAGGATTTTTGTGAGATGAGGTAGTGTCACTTCCAGCGAAAGCTGAATGAGTTTAAGGTCTAGGGAATCACTACTGTACCGAGAGTTCAGCAGTGCTATGGTGAGATATCATTTTGCCTCGTTACACGAGATGACTTTTAGCCTAAAGGGGGCATTGCAGAAGGTGGCCGAGGTGACGTGGGGGAAGGGTGGTAGGTTCTAAGGGGTCCAGTGGGAGAATATGTGAGAGGTCAGAGAAGGAGGAGTTGAGGGCATCCGCAATAGCAAAGGGATAGTGAGTGGTAACTCCATTTACTGTAACTTGAGCAGGGGTAGTGGGGACAGTTTTCCCACAGAGATCCTTTATATTGCTCCAGAATTTTTTTCCAGTGCCCCAAGATGAGGTGAGGGTTTGTTTGTAGTACGTAGTTTTGGCTTGTTTGGTTGCCCATGTGCATTTGTTATGGGCCTCCCTGTATTGTTGCCGATCCCGAGGGAGCTGTGAGTCACGGGCCTTGTGCCATAGGTTTTCCCCCAGGCGCATTTGATCGAGTAGTGCTTGGGAGATCCAGGGGAGGTTTCTTTTCTTAAATATAAGGGTGCGAAGATATTGCAAGCCCTATTGAAGGTGGCTATAAAGTAGGTAAGTGCAGCATCCACCGATTGTGCAGTGTGTATAGGGGACCAATTGCAGGAGGCCAGGTAAGACTTAAACTGTGTTAGTGTTCCTTTTTTGAGGTGTCTATGCAGAGTGATGTTGGGGTGGAGGAGGCGAGTTTTGTGGACCATAGGCAGGTCATGGGGGAATGGTCACTGATCGAGTCTGGGAGGACAGTGACTTGGGAGATGTTCTTAGGCCTGTTGGTGAAGATAAGGTCGATGAGGGTTGAAGTCCCAGTTCTAGGGTCCAGTCTGGTCAGGGAGTGAACGACCTGGGTGAGGTCAAAGGCTAAGGCAGAGTCCTTGCTGTGGGATGAGGCAACTGACAGCCAGTTGACATTAAAGTCACCCAGTAAAATGACTTTACTCCTAGGTGGGAGGTGGGAGATACTGTCCAGCATGGAATCAAAAGCAAGCTTTTGATGGCTGGGGGGAATATAGACTGCCATTATGTAAAGGGTTTTACCTGGGTTGCCCAGGCTGAGCTTGACAGTTAGGATCTGGGCTCCATGCAAGGGTGGAGGCGTTTGGACCTCCAGGGAGCGAAAGGAGGATCTGATGTAGATGACACAGCTGCCTCCCCTCTTGCTAATCCTGTCGGCTCTGTAGAGGTTGTAGTCACTAAGGGTGATAGAACTGTTGGGTATTCTATCCAAGAGCCATGTCTCTGATACAGCTAAGACATCGGGTGAATGCTGGGCAATCCAGCCCTGTAGGGGGGTGAATTTCTTGGGGAGGCTGCAGATGTTGAGGGTAGCAAGTAGGAGACCTTCTCGTTTGCCATTAGTGGAGCCAGTAAGACAGGTTGGTCCAGGGTTGGGGTGTATATTACCAGATAGCAGCAGGAGGAGGAGAGCATGTCGTAGGAGTGCTATCCTGTGCTGTTTTGATGTGGCATGCTTAGTTTGGTAATTAGTAGGTCTATTATTGTGTGTGATAGGTACAGGGAGTGTGTGTAGGAGGTGGGTTATCGTGAAGATAAGGGGTTGGGTACCCGGTAGAATGGCAAAAGGATGAATAGGGCATTGTAGTCTGTAGGGTATCAAAGTAGCTGTACAACGAGTATTGCATGTGTGGTGGTTGAAAATAAGCACTGGTAGGGAGTATGAGCATGTGTGATGACATAGCATGGAGTCGGTGGATTGGGGGTTAGCAAAATGGGACCATACCAGGTAATTATATGTTGGCTAGCAGAGTGGCTGTTGTTTAGTGTTAGATCCTTGGGGGGGTGGTAGAGCCATCTGAGGGATCATAGAGGCTATGAGGATGGTTAGCCAGAGGACTGGTAGCATATTTACTGTAGAGGTGGTTAGGTATTTGGGATTGAGAAGAGAGGCCACTAGTGGGGAGCTTGTATAAGCTGCAGATGGAGAAGTGGGTTGATGGGTTTTTAGAAGCTCTATGAGGACAGACTGAAGGTCCTGAACATGTACACCCTGGAAAAGAGAAGGGAGAGGGGAGATATGATAGAGACTTAAAAATACCTCACAGGGTAAATAACATATGGGGGGGGGGGCATTTTTCAGAAGAAAAGATGCACAAGAAGAAGGGGACATGCAGTAAAGCTGGAAGGGAGTTAATTCAAGAGAGATGTGAGGAACTACATCTTCACTAGAAGAGTGATGGATGCCTGGAAGAGTCTTTCAGTGGAGATGGTGGGGGCAGAAACAGAGGTGGGCTTAAGCATGCATGGGATAGACACAAAGAAATCTTTGTGGGAAGCAAGTGGGGAATGAAAGCTGGAGACTAAGTAGTGTCTTTTGATATAATACAGGCGGGGAACAAATGGACAGACTGGGTGGGCCAAGCGGTCTTTATCTGCTGTCAAATTCTATGTTTCTATGCTTTAAGCTGTGAGGTCCTCTTTCACAGTTCAGTGCTTTAACTACTGCATTGCACTTCCTTTCTGATTCCCTCTACACAATTATCTGCATGGTAGTTACCTTGAATAATGGAAAAAGAATGAAGTATTGCATCTAAGAACTGTCTATCTGGGTCTTCTGTTAATAGCCACAAACTACAAAAATAGAAACGACATGATAATTTACCAGATTCTTACAAATGGCTTGAGGTCAGACATTCAAAAGTCTAGCATATTTTATTTATTTATTTATTGAGAGAATCTGAATTACAATCCTTTGAGTCATAGACTCTTTTGCAAAGGCTCCATGTCAGTACAGGAAAGCACAAACATTACATTTAATAACAGTAATACATAGGTCATGCACTTTGGTTGCCCTATAAATCGCAACTTTTTTTTTTGACAGATTAATTTCTATCTACAATTTCTAGGGACCACGCCAGACTTAGCAGCAGGTATACAGTTTGGTGATGTCCTTAGCAATTCTAGAATGGGTGTTTTCTGCACAAAAACAATTTTCAAATGTGCACGTGCAACCAAAACCAACCTATTTAAGTGATGGAACTGATCTATGAAGTACAACTTGCAAACTGTCATATTTTTGTGCTGTATTGCATGTGTTTAAGTTGTGTTTCGGTCTCGGCGAAATCTGCTGTTTTACCCATCATACACCACAAGAGGGTACTAGAGCTCCATAGATATTGCAGTAAGGAATTCCAAGCAAGTCAGACATGCTTGCAGAGAAGTATTAAGTTCATGGAGAACTCAGTTCTACATGCATGAAGGTAAGAAAGTAGAATCCAACAGGCAGAGAATGAGGTTTGTGGGGTATTCAATAACTTCAGAACTAAAATTAACATTGTTTTCTGGGACTATTAGAACTCTAGGCATAAAATGCGTTCTCGGCATCAACAAAGTCCTGGCACCAGACAGCTGGTCTGGAATCTTCTACTTAAATAAAGCACTGCAAAGCAAAATGTTGACAAAACATACTTTTTTTTAAAAATCTGTGTGCAAAAAGTGTGTGGCAAGGATTGGCTACAGAACATAAACTGGCAGCTCCCCACTAGGATCCAATGTTTTGCATCATAACAGATGTTTCTTCAGGAGTTCCACTCACTGATACCGGAAAGCATTTACAGTAAAAGATTTAAAGGCACTATATAGAGAATACTGGATGGGCAACTATGCACAACCAGTGTGTTCTGCCACAGAGGGGTTCTGATTCCCTCTTACCTCGAGAGCGAAGCTCGAAAGGTCCATGGGAATCAGAACCCCTAGGTGGCAGAACACACTGGCTGTACATAAAGTTGCTCATCCTGTATTTTTTATAATGCATAGTATTATGTGAAATGTGCACACAACAGTTCTTTAGCTTTCAGAATGAAACTGACCTGTGCAGTCTGTAGAGGTTCCTGAATGTTATTGTACCACACAAGGGTACAATCACATTCCATGACCTTTAAATGGTGGTACAACAACATTTTGAAAGGGATGGAATTCTATACAGAACATTGCTCTACTATACACTATAATTAATTTAGGGGCAGGCAGGAAAATGTATCTCAGTGATAAACACAAACATAGTGCCAGGGCTTTGTCGATGCTGAGTTTAGTTTTTTTCCTGTACATGGACTTTCCCAGGTTGCAACTCCTTTCTGTTTACTATAAAATGTGTTCTATCAAACAATTTTTCTGCATGGAATTTTTAAAAATGTACTTTAAGCTAGAGATATATAACTTCTCAATATGTATTTGCATTTGGAAAAATAGTCATGTTCTGAGTCTATTTGGTAATATTTGAATAGTAGAGCACACTGTTTAAAAATATTAAAAGCCCTCACACACATATCTCTCTGCCAAAATCCCACCCCAGCTCAGCCCAATGATACCAGTAAAAAGATTTCCTTTACCCTGTCTGCATAGCATTCCACCTGCACCTTCCAACAGGTCAGCACCTGGTGGCTACCACTATGACCTATGAGTTTGTTATCCTCAGGTAAATGAGCGGATTAGCAGAGTGACAACAGGTCCTTTCTCACTGGCAGCATATCATTATCTTCTAATTCATACATTTATTTGAAACATATTTTATCAGGTGATCAAGCAGAGTCTAGATAGGGTAAGTTTCCAGTTGTGAGCGGGTGTGGGGTAGGGAGACATGGGAGGAGCAGTGAGAGCAATATCTGGTATAAGATACAGTTTTATAAATTCCGTAGGGAAAAATGGTTAGCTAGAATACAGTTTATGCAATGAGTTTTGATATTTGCAGAAAATATGGTTAGTTTTTTAGTTTCAAAGTAAATCATAATTATCAGATCATTATATTATGACACAGTGTGCTGTAGTGGTTAGAGCATCAGCTTGAGAACCAGGAGACTGCAGGTTCAAACCCACTAGAGCCAAATACTCACTGTGTGACCCTGGGCAAGTTACATAATCTCCCAGTGCTTCAGTCTGCCCAGCTATGGGAATGGGTAGAAGCAGGACCCACTGGAATGGAGATGTTGCCTCTCAGCTGGGATATTCTGGGTAAATAAAGTGTAAAATACAACAACTATACCTTTCTTTTGGGAGTGTCTGGAACAACACATAGCAGTGTCGTATTGGATGTGCTGCTCCAGGCTCCTCCATCTTACAATGCTGTAATTTGTAAATCTGTATATTTGTCAATACCTCATTGTAACTAACTAACTAACAAGCTGACCTGTACTATTCATCTGTGTACCACTAAGAATTGTTTCCCCACTCCAGAAATGTATGTGCCTGCCCTCCGTTATTACTTCATGAATTTATTATTACTTTACATTAATTGTTTAATGGATGCAGTTGTAAAAGAGAGCTTGCTCTCAGTTTTGCGTTCCAATAAATTGAATTGAAATCGAATGACTATTACATACTGTAGATGTCATTGTTATCCATGATACACAGCAATTCTCTGTTAGATATATGTGAGTCGCCCCTGAAAAAGGGACTCTGGGTCTCAGTGGGCTTATCTGGTCAACAAAATTCAATAAATAAATCTGTAAACAGTCAGACGCTGATTTTCTACTTATGTGTTTGTATCTGTGGGTGGGGAGGGTGAGGGGTGGGATTCTGTTACTTTTGTTGATCAGCTCACTTATCTGAGTATAGAGACTTACACTTGGTGTTGGACTGTTGAGCTGAACTGGCACTGGACTGTTAGAAGGTGGGTGGTGAGTAAGGGTGAGAGAAGTGAACCAATTGTTATTTTGATTTAGCTTCAAAATGGGCCTCACAGATTCTGTTAGACTTCAGCAATTTAGCCAAACCAGTTTTGTTCCCTATACAGTAATTGGCATGGAGTAAAGCAGACTACAAATTTTTTTTTGGGAGGGTAGGGCTGAAAAAGCCTTTAGGTCAGCAGCGAATATTAATTAGTATAGCTTACTTGTGGCAGGTGGTGTTGGCATGCATTTGCTGTGGAATACTGTTTGTGTCATCTGTAAAACTCACTAGTAGTAGTAATATCATTATTTGATTGACATACTGTAAGTCCAAAGACAGCCATTAGAACACAATATTAAAATGGAGAAGCACAAGTTCTTATAAAACATAAACCATTTAAAAACACTTATTTTATTCACCCCAGAATTCTAAAAGAATTAAGCAGAGAACTAGTGACACCACTGACTACCCTTTTTAACAAATCATGGGAGGATGGTTTGGTACCCGAGGACTGGAAGAAGGCGGATGTGATTCCCCTTCACAAAAGTGGGACCAAGACAGAGGCAGGAAACTACAGACCTGTCAGTTTGACCTCTGTGGTAGGGAAAGTGATGGAATCACTTCTGAAGGAAAGAATTGTTGAGTGGGACTGAAAGGAAAAGTATGCCTCTTTGCAGATGACACAAAGATCTGCAACAGGGTTGATACACGAGGCGTGGAAAGGATGAGAAGGGACTTGGCAAGGTTGGAGGAATGGTCAGAAGTATGGCAGCTTGGATTCAGTGCAAAGAAGTGCAAAGTAATGCACCTGGGAAACAAAAACCCAGGGGAAAATTACACAATGGGGGGGGGAGGTAGTAACAATGACAAAATGGAAAGGGACCTGGGGGTAATCATAACAGATGACCTTAAGGTTGGCAAGCAATGTGAGAAGGCAGTAGGGAGGGCTGGGGGATACTGGGATGTATAGGGAGAGGTATCACCAGCAGAAAACAGGAAGTTATTATCCCCTGTACAGACAGTTGGTGAGACCCCATCTGGAGTACTGCGTCCAGTTCTGGAGACCTCATCTTCGCAAGGACATAGACAGGATGGAGGCAGTTCAGAGGAGGGCAACTAAAATGGTGCAGGGTCTGCAAGAGAAGCCATACGAGGAGAGACTAAAGGAGCTTAATATGTATACCCTTGAGGAAAGGAGGGAGAGGGGGGACATGATAGAAACGTTTAAGTACCTCAGTGGAATCAACAAAGTCCAAGAGGGTAGCATCTTTCAGAAAAAGAAATTTGCAAGAACAAGGGGACACAATCTGAAGATAGAGGGGGGATGGTTCAGGTGTGATACCTGAGGACTTTAGGAGGGTGGATGTGATTCCCCTTCACAAAAGAGGGAGCAAAACAGAGGCAGGAAACTACAGACCTGTCAGTTTGACCTCAGTTTTAGGGAACATGATGGAGTCACTTCTGAAGGAAAGAATTGTTGAGTACCTAGATGCCAGTGGGGCACAGGACCCAAGGCAGCATGGGTTCACAGCGGGAAGGTCATGTCAGATGAGTCTAACTGATTTCTTTGACTGGGTGACCAAAGTAGTAGACCAGGGAGGGGCTGTGGACATGGCCTACCTAGACTTTAGCAAGGCATTTGACACAGTCCCACACAAAAGATTAGTAGTCAAATTAACCAGCCTGGGAGTGGGTCCCAGGGTGGTAGCCTGGGTAAAACATTGGCTGAACAACAGGACACAGAAGGTAATTGTAAATGGAGTCCACTCTGAAAAAAGGGGGGTTACTAGTGGGGTACCGCAGGGTTCAGTACCAGGTCCTGTCCTTTTTAATGTCTTTATAAGTGACATTGCAGAGGGACTGAAAGGAAAAGTATGCCTCTTTGCAGATGACACAAAGATCTGCAACAGGGTTGATACACGAGGCGTGGAAAGGATGAGAAGGGACTTGGCAAGGTTGGAGGAATGGTCAGAAGTATGGCAGCTTGGATTCAGTGCAAAGAAGTGCAAAGTAATGCACCTGGGAAACAAAAACCCAGGGAAAATTACACAATGGGGAGGTAGTAACAATGACAAAAATGGAAAGGGACCTGGGGGTAATCATAACAGATGACCTTAAGGTTGGCAAGCAATGTGAGAAGGCAGTAGGGAGGGCTGGGGGGATACTGGGATGTATAGGGAGAGGTATCACCAGCAGAAAACAGGAAGTTATTATCCCCCTGTACAGACAGTTGGTGAGACCCCATCTGGAGTACTGCGTCCAGTTCTGGAGACCTCATCTTCGCAAGGACATAGACAGGATGGAGGCAGTTCAGAGGAGGGCAACTAAAATGGTGCAGGGTCTGCAAGAGAAGCCATCGAGGAGAGACTAAAGGAGCTTAATATACCCTTGAGGAAAGGAGGGAGAGGGGACATGATAGAAACGTTTAAGTACCTCAGTGGAATCAACAAAGTCCAAGAGGGTAGCATCTTTCAGAAAAAGAGATTTGCAAGAACAAGGGGACACAATCTGAAGATAGAGGGGGGATGGTTCAGGGGCAATGTGAGGAAGTATTTTTTCACAGAGAGGGTGGTGGACGCATGGAACAGCCTTCCTGAGGAGGTTGTGGAGTCTAAAACTGTGGGAGAATTTAAGAATGCATGGGACAGACATAAGGCAATTTTTGTGGGGGGTGAGAAGAAATAGGTTGTTGATTAAATAGGGTGTCAGCGTGGCTCAGTTGGTAGCACATCCGCTTCTGGACCAGAAGGTCATGGGTTCTCGTCCCACAGCGGGATTGGACTTGCACCTAAAAATTGCTGGCATCTGAGTGCAGTATTGGGGGGTGCTGTACTGCTGGGGTGTGCCGTCCTTCGGGTGAGACGTTAAACCGAGGTCCCTTCTACCCATCCTGGTGTTGTCCTGGTGCGTGTCCAGGTGAATGTAAAAGAACCCAGGGCACTCTTCACAAAGAGTAGGGAACATTCCCGGTGTCCTGGCCAACATTTCCCTTCCCATAAACCGGTTTATGCAATTATCCAGGCTGTGTGTGGGTGATGATGTGCGATATGGCTGCCACCACACATTCAGTCACTTCACTAGCATTGCTTGTAAAGCGCTTTGGATGTATGAAAAGCACTATATAAATGCTGATTCTTCTTCTTCTTCTACAGCTTATCCTCTTGGTAGGAAAATGGGCAGACTAGGTGGGCCAAGCTGTCCTTATCTGCCGTCAAAGTCTATGTTTCTATTACCGAGGTATTTATTTTATTACAGAGACATTACTTTAATTTTTGCATTCATACATTTATGCAGTAAGTTCCATTAGTAACTGCCAAATCAAAACACAAGGTATCTATTCGGCACAATGCATAGAGAATAAATTCCAGGACATCTTAGGCTTGGAAAGGTTTCCTGTTCTTTGAAGCTGTAATAAGGAAATTAGCACACTTGTAAAGCACGCTTATAATTTAACAAGGAATCTGTCCCATTTAACACCACCAGGTACTTGTGGTAATTCCCATAACTGACACTGTTGTGCAGTATAAGATGGGGGTTGCACTGTTTAGGTGCCATCTTTTGGATGAAATGTTAAACTGAGGTACCTTCTGCCCATCTCTTGTCACTGTCCATGTGGAAGTTAAGTGTCCCATGGCTTTTATCAAAGAAGAGCAGGGGCGTTTACCCAGTGTCATGGCCAACATTCCCCTGTCAATAAAACAGATCCATGTAAGCCACCCCAGGACACACCTGGAAACAAGCTATCACAGCTTAGTGTGCTTTTCCTGATCCAAAAGAAACATTACAAATTCTGAAACACAGAAATATAGAAAATGGTCAGCAGAAAAGGGCTGTTAGGATCCAAAAACCCTCCACAAAGCCTCCTTAGCACAGGATCTTTGATTTTGTGAAAAAGTGAGCAGGACATCTCTTCCTGGGTGCTTGGTATCGGGATCAAAATAAAACCACATGAGCAGTGTCAGGGACATCCGCTCTACAACCACATACTGTTTCCTTATAATTTTTAAAATTACCAGCATATCATGCTGTCAACATATTGGACTTGTACCACTAGAATCTGAACTGGGTAAGCCTGACAAATACATTCTTAAGCTCAGGTTTGACAAGGGTACATTGGTATAGCTCATTTCTATTCTTGGCTAACCAAGTACTAAACCTGGAGCATCTAAAAAACAGGATAGCTTTTTTTAATCTGCACTGTATGCCCCTCACCATCCCCAACACTTGTCTCCCTCAGGAGATGTCAGGGAATTCTCAGTCCCACAACACCACCCACCTGTGCTCACCTGCCTCCACAGAGCCAGTGTTTGCCCCCTCATCTGGGATTAGGGTGAGGGGTATATTACTGACAGTGATTGCTCATCAGGCTGTGGTGCGAGGGAGGTGTGGGACCCCAGATATACCGGGGTTCATCGCTGTGAGCATCGAAGCCATTTTCCCTCAATTGTTTCTTCTCTCAGCCCTTCAGATACTGGCATCATTGATACCATGTGCAGGCATGCACAAAGGGTCTGGTGCCACGTGACATCAGCGAGCATCTCCCTGCAAACCAACCACACAGCTGCACCTGTAGGCACCCAGGTGGGGCTGCTATGATGGTGCTGATGTTGTTGCTCTGCCTCCTACTCCAGAGAAGAAAAGCATTCCTTGTGATGTTCTGTCCTTCTGTCCCTGGCTGGCCCCTGACAACCCAGACTCTTTTTCGAGCCCGGGTCGCTGGTGTCGTGAGCAGTAGCCTTACAACTGAGCTAATGGGCTGGCTCAGCCTCATATCTTTTTGATTTTCCAGAGCAATTAACTTTTGTTACATGAATTTATGAATTGCACCTTTTTCCTCTAATGAGAAAAGAAAACATTAAATTTGCCATCACTAGCATTTATAATGAAAAAGTTTAATATGCTCTTTTCAGATTGAAACAAGCTTATTTTGAAGCAGGGGAAGTGCAAAGAAAGCTACTTGCACATGAGCTGAGAAAGATGTCTGAGGCAGCCCAAACTGTATCTATTGAAAGCAGGAATGGTAAACCAGTGTTTACAACTAATCTAAATTACGATACCTTCAGAGATTATTATTCTTCATTATATCAATCAGAAGTCTGCTTTAGTCAAAATAACTTTGATACATTCTTACAGAGCCTCAAATTACCATTTATCTCAGAGCAGGACTGGGAATCACTTTATAAATCCATTTCTAGAGATGAAATATTAAAAGCTATCCACTTCTGCCTGTGGGAAAAGCACCTGGCCCAGACAGACTTACAGGTGAATTATATAAAGCGACTACCCAAAATCTCACTCCCATTTTGCACAGGGTCTTTTGAAATGCTTTCAACTCAGGAACCTTGCCTCCCACTATGAGAGAAGCTACAATAACTGTATTGCCTAAAAAATATAAAGAGCTTATGCAATGTGAGAACTATCATCCAATCTCTTTAATTAACGTAGACTGCAAAATCCTGGCAAAAATTTTGGCCAACAGGCTGAGTAGGATAATTCATTATCTGATACACTCAGATCAGATAGGATTTGTAGCTGGACATCGTAGTTCTGACTTATTCTGTGGTGGAAGCTCTGTCGTCCAGTACGCGGATGATGCAGTCATCTACCAGACCACTGCCACCATGGGAGGCCTTAGTCCCTCACTACAAGATGACCTCCAGTCACTGGAGCACTGTCTCTCCAAGAACAGAATGGTCCTCAACACATCCAAAACTAAGGCAATGCTGTTTGGCCCTAGATCCCTTGGTCAGGACAGATCACAGCACCTACAACTCACAACTGTGTCTGGCAACAGCCTAGAAGTTGTGCCCTTCCTGAAATACCTCGGCCTAACCCTGGACCAGGGCTTCACCATGAAGAACCACGTGGACTCAGTCACCAGAACTTTACATGGGAAACTCGGCATCCTATACCAGCTTAAAGACCAGCTCATACCCGAAGCCAGAACCTCAATCGCCACCAGTGTCCTCCTCCCAACACTCACATATGTTGCCCCAGTCAGGCAGGGGCTGGGAAAGCTGGAGAGGAATAGACTCCAGGTACTCTACAATAAGGTGGCTCTCTTCGCCTCCCAGGCTAACCCCAGGGATCACCACTGTGACTCCCTATCCTTCTTAAACTGGCCCTCACTAGATGCGCACATCCAGTACTCCCTGCTCTGCCTAGCATACAAGCTAACCAGCCTGACACCCCCCCCAGTCTCTCTGGCCTCCTTGCTCTAAAGGCCAATCACTGACACCTCCACACAACTGGCAGAACTCTCCTAAAGGTCCCCAGGGTCAGAACCAAGGTAGGCGGTATGTCATTTGCATTCACCACTCCCACACTGTGGAAACAGCTCCCTCCTGGGGTGCAGGAAGCCCCTACTCTCAAAAACTTCTGCACTAGGCATAAGGCCCGCCTAGTAGTCACCAGCTCCTGCCATTGTACTGGCTCCTGATAGGTACCCCAAGCTAAATTAATAACCAGGTTTTATCCTTCACCACTGCTTAACTCCAAGTCAAACTGCTAATTTTTGCACTGTGCTTAACACTGTTGATCAACCTATATATTCCATTGTGCACTTCTATGCTCCTGCTCTGCCATCATAACTGTGCTTTTGAGACTCCTGTAATCTGAACTAAAGCTGTATTCTATCTTTTGTTTTACGTACACCCGGGTCGCCCCTGAAAAAGGGGCCTCCGAGGCTCAGTGGGCTTACCCGGTCACCAAAATTGAATAAATAAATAAATAAATAAATAAATAATAAAATTCTTCACATTATCCATGCATCTAAGATCAAAAAATCCCAACCCGCGTTGCTATCGTTAGATGCCAATAAGGCCTTTGACAGGGTGGAATGGGAATATTTAATTAGAATTCTGAACAGATACAACCCTAGGTGATTCTTTTGGTAAATGGGTACAGGTCCTTTATGCTGAAGTGCATACCAGGGTAAAAATTAATGGGTTCTTCTCCACCAGGTTTCCTATTTTTCATGGTACAAGGCAAGGATGCCCTCTCTTATTTATTCTGACGCTGGAACCTCTCCACATTAAGATAAGGACATCCACATCTATATCTGGTATACTTGTTGGCAGAACTCAAAGAAGTTCTACTTATGCGGATGATGTGCTGCTCTCCATTACAAATCCAGTCACTACCATTCCCTCATTGCTAAAACTGATACAGGAATTCTTGAGTTTTTCAGGGCTAAAAATTAATTTTGATAAATCAGAAGCACTTTTGTTAACAGGGGAGAATGATAAGACAATTGTTACCCTGTACAATATTAAAATTAGATTAGGCAGGATTAGATTTCTAGGTGTGAATCTAACCTCAAACATCTCACAGATGGTTTGCCAAAACTTTAAAACACTTACAGATAATATGGAACTGGTCTTAATAAGATGGAACAAAATGCTTCTCTCATTCTAGGGTAAAATACAAGCCTTCAACATGATGCTTGCTGCTAAAGTGCATTATCTTATGCAGCACTTACCAATACACATACCCTCTCTTTTTTAACAAAATGCAGGCCTTGATCAGGAAATTCTTATGGGAAGATAAAACCCCTAGAATCTTTATGAGAAAACTTCAACAGCCTATAGACAAAGGTGTCTTTGGACTACCCAACTTTAAAATTAGACATAGTGCTTTTATTGGAGCCCAATGTGTCAAGTCTCTTTGGTTAAATAACAACCAGGATACACCAGGCTGGGTATGTCTAGAGAGAGCATTATTAAAAAGTCATCATCCCAGTGTAGTTTGATATGCTGATTCGACAAAGAACATTTAAACCAAACCCAGCTCTGAACCAAGTAAATAAATCTTGGAAAGAAATTGCCTCAGCTTTAGAGTGGGATCCCAACACATCTCCCCATTGCCCGTTATGGGGTAATCATATTTTAAGAATTAATGGCAAATGTCTAGATTGGGCAGCATGGAAATCAAAAGGCATTTGCATCTTGGATCAATCAATAAATCAATACTTTATTTGTATAAGGTGCCCTTCCCATGCTCAGGGCGCCTGTACAATACAAAATAAAAACACAAAGTATTACAGTATAAAACAGATAAAAACATAACAGTGCTCACATTAATAACTTATTGAAAAGGCCTGGTTAAATAAATTATATTACTAATCCTGTTTCAGCCTCCTTGATGTCTTTCTCACAAATCTCTCACAAGTTCCAAGTACCCAGGACTGAATTCCACAATTACCTCCAACTTAGAGATGCTCTTAGGGATAAAATGAATGAGGATGTAGTCTTCCCTGCAATTCACACCTTAGAACAATTTGCACAACAAACAACTGTCATAAAAATTGCTATAAAATGATTAACTCCAAGTCTGATCCTTTGGTGTCTGTATTAAGTAAATGGCAAGAGGAATTACAGGCTCCAATCTCACTCGAAAAATGGAGTCAGATTTGGTATATAACTGTAAAAGCTTGTAGAGAAGCCAAAGGTAGGCTGATACAATATAAAATTGTTCATAAATGGTATTCTACACCATGCAAGCTGGTAGAATTAGGTATATCTGCAGATGGCTTGTGTTGGAGATGCATAATAGAAAAAGGCATGCTTTCACACATCTTGTGGTCTTGTTCAGTTTTAACCTATTTTTGGAAGGACGTAGAGGAAATGGGCCCTATGCACCATTGGAGCAGAGTGGCTACACGTGCGTCTCTTACGTGTCTGGGTCAGCCACTCTGCACTCGTACCCGCCATGCAGGATGCACTGGGGGTGTGCAGGACAAATGCACTGATTCTCCCTGGTATGTGGACTGCACCACACCGGGGGTGGGCTGTGGGCATGCCACCACTACGCGCCGTGCACAATGGCACATAGTGCTGGCTGCAGGTGTGCAGAGGGAGCACAGGGTATGCCAGGGAGAACCCTGCTGTAAGTCCCCTAGACTCTCTGTGCAACCATCTGGACTCCGCTGGGACTGGGGGGATAGCCCACCCACCCAGACCTCTGTCACCTACCCCTGCACACATTGGTGAGGGGCCCCTGCCAGGCACCCCTACCCCACACACACACACCCACACAGGGGCACTGGGCACAGGATGCTGCCCCTTCCACACCCCAACAGCACCGCTGAGCCACCCCAGTCACCAGCCCCCACTGCTTTGGGTGTGATCTGAATGTGGGGTACATCCCTCCCGCACTGCCATCAGACTACCCTCCTCATCCCTGCACACCACTCTGGTGCCGCATTGGAGGGCCAGTGGCTTTGCCCTCCTCTTGCCACCACAGCTGCTGGCCGTTGGTCATCCACAGGGCATGCTGCTAATGCGTGCCCCGCCGTGGAAGGGATCAACTGATCAACCTAGACAGGGCGTCTGACTGGATGTCTGGCTGGGTCTGTGGCCTCGCCCTGCCTGCCCTACGGAGTCCTACATGCCGGGGGGTGGGGCTACGGACAGGTGGTTCATGCTGGTGAATACTGCCGGCGCACACCTGTCCACAGGTGCGGCCCAATGCGGGCGGGATACACGCCTCTGGCGGGTACGTTCCACCCATTCATGCATAGGGCCCAATATGTCTAAAAGTGATCAAGACACACACTGTATTTTCAACAAAACTATAAATTTTTGGAATTTGTTCCAACCTAACACAATTCTCTGAATCTCAAAAACTTTGGTTGCACATTCTTTCGTCCGAAATATATTAAAAACTTTGGTTGCACGTGGCCTTGACTACAGCAAAAAATGTAATTTTAAGACACTGGAGGAGTACAGAAGCACCTGTTATAAAGGAATGGTTACTGGATCTTTTTGTTAGAGCTAGTTATGAAAGGGCTGTATACGTTAATAATAGGCTAGATAAATGTTGTTATTTGGGAACCATTTTTAAAAACTACAGTTTAATAATAAGTGATTCTAACACTGTCAGGATATTCAGTTGATGGATAATTTTTTTTCTTCTTTGTTTTGAGTCTTCAATTAGTATAACACTAATAGAAATCTAGTATTTATTTTTCCCTTTTCTTTTTCCCTTCCTGGTAGATGGTCTTATATTTTACATAATATAGTATGTGTAGATAGTTATTCCTTATCCTTATTTGCCTTTACATGACATACTGTATGTATGTCTATTTGATTATCTCATATTTTGATGCATGCTTATATAAACTTTCAATAAAAATATGGATTACAGAAAAAAAATCAGTTTTATGCAAAATATTGTTTAACTGTGAAAGACAGAGACAATTAATGGCCATATTTTGAAATTCAAGCAATTAAAAATACATTAAGTGAGAGCTGTGTGAAATAGCCATTCTTAGTAATCATAACAAACAGCTGAATACTCTGGTTTCTGTTAAGGGCAAGAACTTTGACTGCTCTAATTCAGCCTTTACTGTGTGTGCCAGAATATCTGTTGGGATTCCAAAAATAAGTCTCATAACTTACTCAACTGTATCTCCAGAAGATCAGTATTGGAAGCTACCCATAATTCTGAGGCATATAATGCTTTTTTCTGTTCATTTTACATTTACCTCATGTAGTGTTGCTATTACCAAATTCCTCATGTAGTGCTGATATAACCAGATTTCCCCCATACAGTTTATGTTAAATCCAGAGAATCCTATTAGGGACTAATTAATTTTCTTTACCACTGTATTGATATGATTATTCCATCTCAAATCCTTTGAAAAAACAACATCCAGGTAGGTGTAGAATTTTATGGGTTCCATCTGTACCTCATTTAATTCTGTAAAGTAAGGCAAGTTCCCTCCCTGTGTCTAGGAGCATGATATGATATTTCTCATCCAGGGAGGGTCTGTTTAAGCTAGAAACTGGTTCCAGCAAGTTGCAGCAACAACAAAGTTGTTGAATGACTTTACATTGAAACCACTTTGCCAACAGCGATCACATTGCTGCAGCAAAGTGCAGATGGACCCCCACAGCGGCCGAGCCCCTAACTGTATGGTGTGGACTTTGACACCACACACCCATGCAGGGGGCTCTGCCCCACACCCCAGATTAATGATTGTCAACTCTGGGAGGGGAGTGGATTAGGGGTGTGGATTACAGTCAAGTCACTGTATCCATTCTTCGCTACCACCAACCGTTTGACACTGTGGATATCGACGGGTTGTTGTCGATAAGGAATGGATTCCGCTGTGGGGTGTGTCATTGTAATGGAATACCCCGGAAACTGGACCCTAACCACAACACCTTGGGCCTAGGAAACAAGGGCTGGGACATCAGACACCCCAGGGGTACCATTAAATGGGAGATCACTCACAAACAGAATGTTCATGCCAGGTGCTACAATCGAGCAGCTCAGTGTTAATTTGTCACAGATGTTACACATCATTCAGGCATTATTCCCCTTACCAGTTCACTTTTTTGTAAGTTCTTTTATGAGGCTTCCACATATCTGGGGCCTCCACATGGAGTTGGCACTGCTGCATAGATACTCACAACTTGATTTGGCCCACCTCCCATTACTGGGTTCCATGGGTGCTACTTCCCAGAAGATGGGCAAGTAGTGGCACTCTTCCCAGCCAGCATGAGACACTACCATTGAGGGTTGCATATGCCCACACATAGCAGTTGTGCCAGATGATGGCATTACATTAAATTCTAGAACCAGTCTATGGCTTCTAAACATTTGCACAGTTGGTCTAACCATGTACGCCTTCCTGTGTCATGCTTACTAGGTCCTAGTGACCTTTTTTTTGCAATGGTCTCTATCACCCAGCCAAACCTCAGTGGCACCTTAACTGACCCCAACTCTTGCCAGGCACCTCACCCTCATGAAACCATTACATACAGATTACAATTACAGAGCTGATTTACAGAGGTGATTTACTTAATATAGTACCATTAAAGCCTTCTAGAGCTTCTAATGGAGGTGAATGCTCATGTTGCACTCTTCTTACCTCCTTACTGGGAGTGACCTGCATGAATTTACAATAACTTCCTTTGTGAGGGGACTCACCACTACTCTCTGGCACCTCTTGGGTTTGCTGGATGGTGTGCTTTCCTATCAGGGCAAAGGTCTTCTCTTGAGGTGGCTAGCATTCAGAAGGGGCACTCCCCACCTCCAGTGGGGCATGGAGAAGTGGAGCTTCAGAGCTTCTCCCTGTCTTTCTCATGATCTGATGGTCTTCAAAAAGACACTGAAACCCCAAGGACTCCAAAGCTGCTATACTCATCTAGCCTCCTCCCTTTATAAAGTGAGACAGGTAAGGCCATACATATTCATGTCTGGGCTCCACTGGCTGAGCCAGGAAGCTCAGAACACAAACATCCAGACACTCTTTCTCCTAGGTAAGACCCAGCAAGAAGCAACTTTTAGGACTGGCTTTAAGCCTTCAAGTGCTCCCTGGTAACTTGCCTCAAACTTGGGTGAAGAGGGAGACTGGTTACACTCTCCTCTTCCAAAAACCTTGTGGTCCTCTGCAAGGACAGCTCAATGCTGGTGCCAACTCCTTTTACAATGGTACTGCCCTTGTGACATTCCTGTGAGGGTGATGGTGCACTTTCTTCCCCTACCTGTGACCAGTACAGACTGCAACATATAGAAAGCCATAACTTGCACCTTCAACAGGCTTATATGAAATGGATTCCATCTATAGGACTGGTGGGCAGATACTTACTACCTGACACTGACTGCACAGTTCTGACTATTCAATACACAATTTAATTTTAGCACACTTTAAACCTGCACAAGTGCCTAAGGACTGGGATGGAACCCAGGCGTCCTGCAGCTGTCTTCATTTTCTCAAGGTCTTCAGCCTCTTCTGCCTTTCCTCCTTCTGTTTTTCATAGGGGCATGTTAATAAGGCCCAGCTCCACCTGCAAGACAACAGAAAGAAACAGACACACAATGACACTGCTATATAAAACCCCCCTATGAATGGGGGTTCCTAGAGGCCTTCCCAGAGCTTGTCTAAATGCTCTGTGCCAAACTGTTGTTCGGCGTAAGGCAGCTGGATGCGGACATAGTGAGTGCTTTTAGAGCCTCCAGTGCTGTCTCTTTAAGAGTTGCCTGCTCGCAGGTTTTAGTGGTTTGAATGGGGGGACTGGGGTTTCCCTGTTCGAATCCCGTCTAAGCTGGGGGGAAATCGCTCCCTTCATGTAGTCACTGAAAAGCGCATCGGGAGCCCCTTTGAAAGATGTAACTGTTTGGCTATAACTAGTTAGAGTATTAAGTGGAATTACAGTTTGTCTAACCTGCTTCTTTTACAGCTGGTACTGTGTGTACTGGGCCCCTCCATTTTAGACCTGGACTATTGAAATGGGCCAGTGGGAATGGGGGGACCCTAAAATGGAGATCTGTTCGACCAACCAGAATTAGGACTCTCTAGTGAGCCGGCTGACCAATGAAGACACAGCTAGTGATTCTGGGAAGTGAAGTCTGGACCATGGCACCTCTTCGCACCAATGAGGGCAAAACTTAAGTGAATGGCATCAGTAGCCAGCCAATGGGATCGGGTGGCGCCCGAGCTGAGAGGATTGCCCCATGCTGCCAAGGGACAGAGATGTGGTGGATGTGAGCGAGGAAGGAGCTCTGGGCTCCTGCACCATTGAGTTTTCATGCGGGAAGCACGTGTAAGGTCTGTGTCAGGTATTTTGAATCACCAGCAAGTTCAGACTAAATCCGCTGGGTAGCGGTCAGAGGAGGGTGTGCAGGAGCGCAGCTACCTACCAGGCTCACCCTGTAGAGGACTGGAGAATCTGCTGAATTGCGCTCGGTCTGTTAGGAAGAGTGAAGCTGCGGTGAGACTCCCGATTAGCTGTGAGTTCGGTTGGGCCCTAGGAGCAGCTTCCTGGTATGGTACCCCTCTGTTGCTTTCCGTATAAATGTGTGGAGAAGTGTTTGGAGTCCAGGCTTGGTCCTGTAAGTGGTGTGAGGGCTTCTGGAGTCGTGAGTACTAAATCAGGGTAGCTCCCTGTCAAATGTTCCTAATAAGGGCCAGATCTTCTGGTTACTTCTCTGACTACACTAACTGAGCCAACTGGCTCTATTTAATCTTCATAGGAATCTCATGCCTGTCTCTGTGTTTTGGCCCCAACCAGCTACATCGAGGAACTAGCCTTTAGGGCTTGGGTACCCAGGGACAGTAACTTATAGGTTAGGCCTGTGCACAGAGCCCTAGGTAGATACTTATATATAGTGGTGGTAAGCCAATCAACTTGTTTCCCCCGGTCCTTGTTATCCCCCTTAAATAAATCAGATTGCTTGTTTGCAAAGGTACACTGGCTAGTTTGTGTATTAATGGTGAATTACTGCTCAGTGCATATTGTGTAACCACACCTTACTTTTCAGGGGGTCCTCGGAGTGAGCTGAGTGGCCCAAGCCGGGGGGGGGGGTAAGTGTGTATGGTAAGGACACTGCAATTGAACTGTGTGGGCCACTAGTGGGGAGAAAGGGGGGTTGCAGCAACCCAGAGGGCTGTGACCAAGTCAACCTCGACTGTCCTAACCCCAACCTCTGGGTGGAGGCACCCGCCAATGGATCTAGGCGCCTTACCCTGTTACAGTCGGAACAGGCAGGGGTAGTAGCCTTTGGGATAGCGCCCTCTGGGGGTTACATATAAATTCCCCCAAATGTTATTTTTTTTCAATAAAAGCAGTAAATGTTATTAAAGGGTAAACATGGAAGTCCACACTTTCACTTTGTTCTTTGTGAGAGCAAACATGCTTTCAATTAGGGTGGGTGTCCAGGAGGAGATCCAAGTGCAAATTAGGTAGTCCATATAGTCAAAGATGTGCCCTATGCTGCATAGTTCAGTACCAGGCAAGCCACAACTCCCTGGAATGGAGGACACTGGCCACTGATGCCTTGGAGTGGTTTTACAACTTTCCAGCCTAAGGTAGTGGAAGGCATATACCACTGACAAGTCCAAATACAGATGCAACATCAGCAGCTGAAGGTGCTCTTTGGTGACAACTGGGACCTTTCTGACCCTTTTTGATTCTGTACAGTTCTGTGGCTCGTGCCTTATACATTGTACTGGGGATGGTGTTTTCAGACATGCATCCAATCTGGCTGGATTGTCTGGATGAAATATCCAGTTTGTTGACCATCAAGATCCGTACGAAGAACTTTGTGCATTCTGATACTCTTGCCCATGTCAAAGGTGGAAACTTTGGTTTTGGCAATTCTATCAATTTCTTCTTTATGTTGTTTATAATATTCATGGTCCCCTTTGGTCAGTGACTTCTTGGTTTTCAAGAGTAGGATTCATTTGTAATTTGTATCCACTGTCTCCCAGAAATACCCTGGCATATGTGGGAAAGAGTAGTCATATCAAGTCTCTAACCAGAGTTTGATAGCATGGTCTGCTTGGCACATTTTCCAAGTTTCCTTACTCACCTTTCCCATATGGCAGCCTGGGTCTATGCCACCATCCCATCATTGCTCCATCTATTTGCTTTTAAATCTAGGACTCTGGGCCATTAGCATAGGGTTCTGTTTCTTTTTGCTCCTGGGCCTGAGGTGCATCTTGGGCTGTTGCAGTATGGGTCATGGAGACTCCAAGGGAAGACTCCCTAGTGCCTGTTGCTCCATTATTCTCGGTCACTGCCTCGACCACCACATCAGCATCCTGATTCCTTTACTTTTAGTGTTACTGTACATTTGCTGCTCTTCTGGGGGTCAGTCACAGCTAGCTGAGAACTGGCCTTTAGACAGGCTGTAGAGTTGGCATCCACATCAGTGGACAGACACATAAAGTCAGAGGGCACCATCAGGCACAATGAGTGGCTATACCATTCCGACTGCCAGTCAGAGTCACTAACAATCACAATCCAAACTCACTAACAGGTCTACTTGACCCCATACTCACCACAGAGTCAGTCTCAGCCCTGCCTCGCAGCAGTCTCTTTCTGGGTCTTCAACATTCCAGTTAGGTGGGCAACCCTCCCATAAGCAAAGCTTTCTTCTATGGCCATCACTGTTTCTGATAAGCTCTTGGCATGAGCCTCTTCCTGTAACATGGAGGGATTGGTGGTGGTGAATAGAGTGGCTGCTTTACCCTGTCTTCTCTCTCCCCTACTTCTTCAGTGGGCCACAAACTGATGGAGTACCTGTTAAGGCTTGGGAATATAGCTATCCCAGTCTCAAGCACAGTTTTACGATAACAGGCCTCACATAGTCACGCAGTCACCACCCAATCAGCAGGATGGAAGCATCTGTTATAGTACCCAGGAGGTGATTTATTTTCAGGTGATCCCACTAGGCCTCCCTGAAAATGTGCGCAAGTGTAAAACCTGTCAGGGCACCATCTGAGCACATATTCAGAAAACCAACCTGGCTGGTTTTCTGCATACTTCCTCAGAAGTTTCAGTCCACATTGGCCTCCAACCTTATCACTATATTGAACAGCTGCTACAAATACTGGGAGGGTACCCAAGGGACTACCTTACTTTTTTTTTGCACCATCTGAGCACTCCAGCATCCTTGCTTGCATGATTTGCACTGAACTGTAAGTGGCACTGTTTTCAAATTGCTGTAATAAAGTAAACTTGAGCAACAGCTAGCTGGCAGTTGTCATTTTGTTCACTTTTGCAGGCACCTGAAGGGGCCTAACTCTCCTGTTGGAGTCTCAGAGCTTGCATTTGCTGATGCCACCTTGAGTCGCAGCCTGAGGCCAGACTTCCTTCGGTCCTAATGGTGGTCCTCACCCCCGTCATGCCTGTTTAGACTGAAACAATTCTAAGTCACCTTATTGTAAGTTGAATATTGTTACACCATTCGGGCACACCAGAGCCTTGGCACAGCTACTGTAATTTTACTTTTACTGACACTTTGCAAAGTCTGCCTGGATCTCTACAAAATAAAGGGTACCTGTGATGAACTCTTGGAGGGCAAGTTTGGGGGAGACGTTCGTCGCTGGTGAGGCCTTATCGCAAAAGTGGGCAGAGGTCCATGGCATGCCTCCATCTTCTGGGCAGGCAAGGATGCTGAGCTAGATAGATCCAGTGTTCTGCTGCTCCTCAGTCACTGGGGCTGCAGCCACGGTCAGTGTCGGTTCCTTAGGGTCTTCAGGGTCAGTCAAAAGGATAGGAATATGATCCATGGTTCTTGGGGGGGGGTATGGGAAATCTTGCACTTCTCTCCTTGGTGTCTAGTCTGCTGGGGCCTTCTTATTCCCCTGCAGGCGCTGGCTCTCTTTGGTCATTGTTCTGACTGCCTTCCATACAGGAGAGCTCTAACACACATGACAGGCACTTCTTCCCTGCCAATTTGCATACAGGGATGGGCTTCTGATGCTCAAACTCTAATCACGCGATACTATTCAAATTAGTTAGGTGCCAGCTGCTCCTCTTCCGGATGGTTCGCATGCAATCCTAATTGGCTGTTAAAATAAACTGCAGAATGGCAATGTTTTTCTTTTTAAGTAAACCAAAATGTCTTCTGCCCATATCTCAGTTGTTTTAGTCCAGTTTGCACCAAATTAACTTCAAACAGTGTGAGAGGTATCCGGGTATCCTAGGTACTGTGCCCCCAGCTTATCACATCTCCCAAATCCCAGAGAATGAGCCTCCACTTGTAAGGCCAGGTTCTTCCCTGTATCTAGGGGCTTATGATGGTAGTTCTTGTCCAGGAAGGGTCTGCTTGCACCAGAAACTGCATCTTTAAGCACAACACCTTGGGTCTGGTAAATGTGGACCAAGGACTTTAGATATCCCATTGAGCAGGTCTATGTTTATTTGCCACAGATCTTACACAGCATTCAAGGACTTTTCCTCCTTATCATTGCAATCCTTTTTTAAGTTAATTTGTGAGAGTTCCGTATATCCAGACCCTCCACATAGGACAGGCACAGCTGCACAGATGGATAAAATTTAATTTGAAATATTATACTAAGGAAAGTGAGAAGCAGAGAAGGTACTTGGCCCATGTTTTCCTTCTTGGTCAGCAAATTATCCCATAGATAGTTCCATTAAAAATACTTTATCAAGTCTGTTTTTAATTTCAGCTTTATTCCTACTCATAATGACTTGTTTGGATAGTCTACTGCATGATCTAATAACTCTTTGTGTGAAGAAACACCCTCTAGTAGCAGTTCTGAATGTCTTTCTTTCCAGTTGTAGTGGGTGTCTATGGGTAATAATGGAAGACTGTTTAAAACAAATTTAATTCTGACATCAAATAAGGGTCCTGTATAATATCATGGGGAAATTAGAAAATCTCTTAATCTTCTAATTTGTAAAGGCATTAACTTCAACGAATGAAGACAATCATGATAAGACTGATTATGAAATCCTTTGATGGATTTTATAACTTTCCACTGCACTTTTTCTGTTTTCTGATCACATTTTTCAGCAGAAGAATTCTAAAGTTGACTTGCATAGTCTAAGTGTTGTCATACATAGGCTCAATAGATTGGTAGGAATATTTCAGGTTCCCTACTTGTGAAATTTTTTTTCTTACTCGACCATAGGATTTTGTTTGATTTAGAAATGACTTCCAAGTAATGATCATTAAATTTTAGTGTATTTGAAATGAGAACACTTAGATCTTTTTCAACTGTAACAGCTTTCAGAATGTTGTTGCTCAGTATATATTGATACTGTGTCCCCCCCACAAAGTGCATCATATGACACTTTTCTATGTTATAAGTCATACCCCATCTGTAGGCCCATGAAGTAATTTTGTCTAAGTCCAATTGAATTGCATCTATTTCATCTGTAGTGCCACAAGGACCATCTATTTTAGTATCATCTGCATATTTTGATATCCAACCACATATATTTTTAGACATACCTGATATAAATAGGGAGAATATAACAGGCCCCAGGACAGACCCCTGTGGGACCCCACTAGTAATAGAGCCCGATGCGGAAGAGTGGCCATTTATAATAACAGATTGGGTTCTGTCATATAGTCAGTTCTTAACCCAGTTAATTAGATATGGATCAAGATGTAGTTTGATCGTTTTATCTTTAATGACCCAGTGTGGCACTTTGTCAAATGGCTTGCTAAAGTCAACATACATCACGCCCACTGGTTTATGTGAGTCCAATGTCTCACTCACCTTCTTATAAAAGAATAGAGGTTTGGAGACACTAGACCTCCCTGGACTGAGCCCATGTTGTTCATTGTTCCTATTATTTGAATTATCAATATGTTGTTTAATTTTGTCCACTAAAATTGACTCCATAATTTTCCCTGGTACAGGGGAGAGACTTATTGGTCGATAATTAGTGATGTCAGTTTTTTTACCCTTTTTATAGGTAGGGATGACTTCTGCCCTTCTTCAATCACTTGGGATGATGCCTGTTCTTAATGACCTATCATAAAGAATGGAGAGTGGACCCAGAGTACCTTTACCCAGTAACTTTATAATTTTTGTTGAGATTTTATCTGAATCTGGTAAGTTAACTATTTTAGATAGGATTTCATCAGGGTAAATACAGATGTTGATATCTGAACCGATAACTAAATCATGAATGTGACCAGATTTATTTGAAAAAGCAAAACAAAAATATTTTTGAATTCGTTCACTAGTTTCATTGGGCAGGTAATTGTTTCTCTCAGTTTAGTGATATGACCAATATTGGTATCATTCTTTTTAAGGGAGTTTATGTAGTTGTAAAACTGTTTCCAGTTATCCTTTTTTGAGTTTTTGCCAAATTAATTTCTGCTTGTTTTTTGGAGTGTTTGATCTTGTTTTTACACTTCCTTAAGATTATTTTGTATATTTTTTCAATCACTGATTTTGATTTTTGAAATGTATTGTATAATTTACATTTTCACCATATAATCGTTTTTACAGAATTGTTTAGCCATTTTGGTTTAAGGCCTTTCATAGTGCAGTTTCTAACTTTTTAGGGCTGCGTGGGGGGAGCCCTTCAGTCCTCTTGGGAGGACTAGTAAAAAGGCAGCTTGAGAACAAACAACCTCAAGAGGTGACAAAAGTCACCTCCACCTGTCCATGCTTGCACTACTTTTTTTTAACCCTGCCTGTTGGACAAATGTTTCCTGACCTATTTCTCTGTACACCCCCCTAGGAACATCACAGTGGCACTATGGGTGCCCAGTCCCTCAGTGCAGAAATCTTCATCTCATCCCCCCCCCCACTACTGCACATGCGTGCCTCTGGACATTAGAACTCTCCTCACTGGACCACAGATGCTCTTCACTGTCCCATTCTGTTTTGCCACACCATTCCCCTTCACCCCGCCCCCCCACAGTCCCTGAATTTGGTGGACGGGCAGTGGCTTCAGGGTCACGGGGGAGAGAGAGAGACACACACACAGAACACGTGACAGAGAGAGAGAGGCAGTATTCTTGTCCCTCACCCCCCCATACTGCATGCAGAGTGAATGAGCCAGTGGACCACCACCAGAGTGGATAACATATAGAATAATATATGGGGTGGCGTGTGTAATGAGAAGTTTACGTACACCCGAGGGGTTAGATGCTCATAAACCCCAAGAACGAAGCTCGAGGGTTTTATGTTAGCATCTAACCCTGAGGGTGTGTGTAAACTACGAGTTTTAACACACTGCCCCATATTTTATTTTATATAATTGCTGAGTTTCCATTTTTCACCTCAGCAATTATATAAAATAAAGAGCTTCCTAGGTTCAGTTTCGTTTTAGTCCAGTTCACGAGATTTGCTGTATTTTAAACCTTTTTTTTTCCTTTGTGCAGGTCTTTGTGTGTTTCCAGGGTATATGGGAAAAAAGGAAAAGAAAAGAACTTACTGCTGAGTTCTTGTGGCGGTTCTGTTTCGGGCAAGATAGAAGCAGTAAGTGGTCTCGACTGGTCGCGCTACCGCATGAGCAGGTGCACAGCAAGAGAAATCATGCGCATGTTTGCCATTAAAAACACTCCTTTATAATGGCAAATTATGCCATAGTTTCCCTACGGAAAAAGGGGAAACCAGTTATTATTGCTAAGTTCCTGACACTGTGTCCCAGCCACAGAGAGGTGTCGCTGTCACAGATCCGGTGTGAGGAGCCGCAGTGCTCAACAACAACTGCCTAGGATGGGCACAGTGTGCTGAAACAGTGTGCCTCCCTGCCACAGAACAAGTGACAGCCAGCCAGAGACACTGACATTGCAATCAGCAGGCAGAGTACAGACTCGTGACAGTCCATGTGGCTCTCTCCGTGTCAGTGGCACAGTGCCCTCCTGAAGTCTGGTCCCCCTCTGGAAATGGCATAGTGTAATCAGAGCAAAAGAACGAAAGCATAGCGAGATAGAGAGTGAGCAAGTAGTCGGGTACAGAGAGAGAGGTACTTGCATGTGTTCCTTGTGCCGTGCAGCTATCCTGGGGAATGCTTACACAGACTATGCTCTCTGTCTGTGTGTCTTTTTATTGTTAGTGATTTGTCCAGGTTCTTTACAGGATAGACAGAGAACGGCAAATGTGAGCATCACAGCTGTTAGGTAGAAGAGAACGTTTCCACCTACCCATGTTATGAAGAAATTGCTTGCGATTGCCAGTGGACAGGGCAGAGTAACATGGTGCAGTTGTGGTGTCATTTACAGTATTTCGGTCAAAGTATTCAACAGCAAAAAGCTAGAATACAGGAACATGTTCCCTCAGTTATAAATAAAAAGAGACACTCCAGTTAGCAGTCATTTCAAGAAGATGCATAGCTCAAATTCCAGATGCCTTAAATTTCTAGGAGTAGAACGGGTTAAGCCACAACCAACAGCAGGGAACAGACTAAAAATCCTTTTGCAAAAAGAGAGTAAATGAATCTACAAACTGCACACTCTAAAACCCTATGGTATGCCTTATTTAGCCTTCCTGAAATGTAATATATTCTCTTTTATGTACTGTACAGTATGTAGTAGTTGTGAAAGTTAGTCTTTCAACTAACAAATCAATGTCCTCTAAATCTCCTCACCTATCCACTCCATAACACACCCCTCCCCCACAACCACTTTTCACCCTCCACCTAGAGAAATGTTCTGTTCCAAGATTAAAGTAACATATTTTGGATTTTATTCTACACGATATAAGTGATGTACTGTTACTGAATCTTTGTTCTCATTACCAAATGTGTTTATATGTTTTTTTGCTGTATGTAGCCAGAAGGGGAAGGAAGGAAACATATTTAATTCAGTCAGTACTTTAGAGTAACTGGTAATTGCTATTTTTCTTTTAAACTTAGATTGTGGGCTTTTAGTGACACTGTACTTTCTTTGTTGTCTTTACTTAGAATTGTTTTTGGGCTGTTGAAAATGTAAAACGTAGTGGTGGTGTAATTCTGTGCTGTCTTTATTAGCTGCAAATTTTGCCCCCCCCTCCCCTTCTCCCAACTCTTAATTATATGCCCTGTTAAATCTGATTGACAGGAGCTAAACACAGGGTATAGTAAGGGGTGTGAAGTAGGAGGGCATAAGGGGAAAGAAGCCCACCCTCAGCACGATAAGTGTTTTGACTCATTTATTTATTTACTGGTTTCTTTTCTTTTTTTTCTAAAGAAAATTATCTGAGGATCAGTGGCAGGATTTTTAGGACAGTAAATTAATAAAAAGGGAACTAGGAGAGCTTCAGTAGCAGATAAGTAGTGGAATAGCAGTATAATGTGGGGAGTGGTGCAATGCAGTGGCTGTGGGGCAGCCATATTCAGGCAGACCTTCTGGACACTGAGGTGCTGCCCTATCTGCATGCATCTCTCTGGACTGTGGGATGAGGTAGCCAGACTCAGGAGCGAAGTAAACTGGGTCAGGAGTACCATCACTCCTATCCAGAGACCACCCAGTCCAATGCAACTGCCTCAAAGGATGCCGAGAACAAGGAGCACTTGGATGACAGTGGGCTCAGGGAGGGTTAGAGCGGTCAGGCAGAGGCACATCCAGATCCTATTCCACTCAAGAACTCATATGCCACACTGGCAACGAGGACAACCAAAAGAGGTACCAGAGAAGTGGAAGGAAAGGATGTGGAGGTTAGCCAAGGAGGTGACCTCAGCGGGAAAGCAGTGGACCCCAGAGAGGAGGAAGCAAATCCTGGTGGGGACTCCATCATAAGAGGATCCAGCTAGGAACACAGGAGGGAGGACAGGAGGTGAGGTGCCTACCAGATGCCACGGCATGGAGGGATGGAAGGAAGATCCTGGGGATCACTGGGAAGGCAAGGCAGGGAGGGTGAGCTGGATGTCATTATCCACCTAGGTACTAATGACTTGGCAAATGGGGAGCCAAAGGAGTTCAGGAAGAGTTTAGGAAATTGGGGAGGGGTCTCAAGCAAGTAGCTACTTCTGTCACTTTCTCAAGTACTTCCTGTCGAGAGGCAAGGAGAGCATAAGTGCATGCACCAAGAACTTTAACTCATGGTTGAAGAACTGGTGCTGTGAGGAAGGGTTTGGATTCATTGGTGACTGGGGACCCACCTGGAGGATGGAGGTTTGTTAAGCCTGACGCCTGCATCCATCCTGGAGGGAATCCAAGCACTCAATGATAAGTTTAAATGCTACATTGACAAGCATTTAAACTAGCAAAGGGGTGGCAGGCCAGCAAGGAGGGTACCTACTTGCTCACCCCCACAGCTAGCAGTGGAACCAGTGAACCAGAGGAGTGGCTATCTCTGCAAAGCAGTGTGCAAAAGATGGAGATTAGTGCCCAAGAGGTGGATAGGCAGAAAAGGGCAAAATTCAGCAGAAGGGCAGACAGCAAGGAGAACCAGGGATAAAGGACAACCAAGGAAGGGCTGAAGTAGAACAGCAAACAGTCTAGGGAGGTCAAATCATGGAAAGCCATGTGCAAATGCCAGAGCCTTAGCAACAAGATGGAAGATCTGGAGGCTGTCATGGTGCAGTCAGACCTGGACATTGTGGCCATCACTGAAACCTGGTGTAATGATAACCACGACTGGGAGATGGCCATACCTGGCTACAACATATTCAGAAGAGACAGAGCAGGCAGGAAGGGAGGAGGAGTGGCACTGTATGTGAAAAAAGACATAAGGGCCACAGAGATCCAGGAGGAACAAAATGGGGGAGAGATACTGTGGGTTAAGCTGGAAAGGAAAATGGGGACAGCCATCCGCACAGGTGTGGTCTATAGACCACCAGCCCAGGAGGAAGAAACAGATAGGAGCTGATGCTAGCCATCCAAAGGATGGCAGACAAGGGTGAGGTAGTACTGGTTGGAGACTTCAATATTCCAGACGTGGACTGGAGCATCCCAGCAGCAGCATCAACTAGGAGCAGATTTATCCTGGACTCCCTTCAGGGTGCCTTCCTCAAGCAACTGGTCATGGAACCAACTCGGCAGAAGGCAATACTGGACCTTGTGCTCACAAACAGGGACAGTGTGATGGGAGTAACAGTGGGGAAGCACCTGGGGAACAGTGACCACCAGTCATTGTGGTTTGAAATCACAGAAAGAGCAGAACCAAACCACACAAAAACACGTATCCTGGATTTTAGGGGGGCAGACTTTGGGAAAATGGGGAGATACTTGAAAGAGGCATTAAGGGGAATGGGACAGGAATCAGGGGTTGAGGAACAGTGGGCAGTATTTAAAATGGGGATTACAAGAACAACAGAATTATGCATTAAGCAGGTTAGCAAGAGTAAAAGGAAGAGGAGACCATTATGGTTTTCCAAAGAGGTAGCAAAGAAAGTGAAAGCCAAAAAGATTGCATTCAGGCAATACAAAAAGACACAGGCAGAAGGGGATAGGGAGAAGTACCAGGAGAAGCAAAGGGAGGCAGGGAGGTCAGTAAGGGAAGCCAAAGCTCAGACAGAAGAACACATTGCAAAATCAGTGGGTAGAGGGGACAAAACCTTTTACAGGTACATAAGTGAAAAAAGAAAGACAAAGGGAGGGATAGTGAGACTGAAGGTAGAGGATGGGGGCCGCGTGGAGGATGACAACAGTAAAGCTGACATATTGAACAGGTATTTCTGCTCAGTCTTTACTGAGGAAGAGGAGGGTAATGGGTCTGAAGGAGTACAAGGGTGAGAATGGTGCAGAAATGGACACAAGTCCCTTTACACGAAAGGGTCCTGAAGGAACTGGAAGTAATAAGAGTTGATAAAGCAATGGGGCCAGATGGGTGCACCCCAGGGTCCTAAAGAACTAAGAGAGGTGGTGGCTGAACCTCTGGCTATCCTGTTTAGCCGATCACTGGAAACAGGGAGGTACCCAAAGACTGGAGGACAGCAGATGTAGTCCCCTTTATACAAAAGTGGGAACAAAGAGGAAGCAGGGAACTACAGACCAGTCAGCCTCACCTCGGTAGTGGGAAGATCATGGAAGCACTACTGAAGGAGAGATTGGTGGAACATCTGGTTGTCAATGGACTACAGGACCCAAGGCAGCATGGTTTCAACAGGGGAGGTCATGTCAGACCAACCTCATTGAGTTTTTGACTGGGTGACTAGGGAGGTGGATCAGGAAGGGCAGTGGACATAGCCTACTTCAGCAAGGCCTTTGACACTGTGCCACATAGAAGACTATTACACAAACTGGGGAATATGGGTGTGGGCAGGACAGTAGTGTGGTGGGTAGGTAACTGGCTGGGTGGCAGGACACAGAGGGTGGTGGTAAATGGCTGTCACTCCACAGAGGGAAGAGTGACCAGTGGGGTACCACAGGGATCAGTGCTGGGACCGGTCCTATTCAACATCTTCATCAGTGACATTACACAGGACCTAGAAGGCAGAATTTCACTGTTTGCTGATGACACAAAGCTCTGTAACAGAGTAGACACACCAGAGGGTGTAGACAGAATGAGAAGGGACCTGCAGAAACTTGAAGAATGGTCAGAGGTTTGGCAGTTGAAATTCAATGCAAGGAAGTGCAAGATAATGCATATGGGCACAAAAACCCTGGCACAATATATCAGTTGGGGGTGAGGATATAGCATGCACCAAGCAGGAAAGGGATCTTGGGGTTATCATCTCTGATGACCTCAAGGTAGGGAAACAGTGTGACAAGGCAGCAGGTAAAGCAAATAGGATGCTGGGATGTATAGGCAGGGGCATCACCAGCAGGAAAAGGGAGGTCATAATTCCGCTATACAAGACACTAGTGAGGCCCCACCTGGAGTACAGTGTACAGTTCTGGAGACCATACCTATGTAAGGACATAGACAGGGTAGAGAAGGTTCAGAGGAGGGCAACAAAGATGGTGCATGGATTGCATCACAAGTCCTATGAAGACAGGTTGAAGGAACTGAACATGTACTCCTGGAGGAGAGGAGGAGAGAGGGATATGATAGAGACATACAAGTATCTTACAGGAGGAACAGGTGCAGGAATACACTATTTTTAAGTGAAAAGATGTTCCAGGACTAGAGGGCATGGGATGAAGTGGAGGGAGGATTATCTAGAGGAAACATGAGGAAGAATTTTTCACAGAACGGGTGGTGGACAAGTGGAACACCCTGCCAGAGGAAGTGGTGGGGGCTGAAACAATCACGGGATTTAAGAATGCATGGGATAGACATAAAGGAATTCTGGAGGTCAGGGGTAAGGGGCAACAGACTTCTAGGAAAACATAAACTGAACTTACAAGCTCAAATGGGCAGACTGGGTGGGCCATAGGCCCTTATCTGCCGACACTGTCTATGTATCTATGTATTGTTTTTTTCCCATCTTTTCTATTATGGAGTCTCTTGCTCATCTCTCACAGGTACTAGAGGAGTTTGTACCAGGAAGCGTCAAGGCACTGGACTGGGATCAGGGAACATTTTTCAGGAGCAATTTTTCCTGTCTCTCTATCTCTTGCAGCATAAAATGTGATCCTTAGGTTTGACTCAAGTAGAAAATGTTAGTTGCAAAATGACGTTTGGGTGATTGTGCATTCAAGTCCTGTGACAGTGTTGACCTCTGCCACTCCTCCCCCATGATTTCTTATTTGTAATTTGACTGCAGCAATGTTTAGTAATGCAGTAATGTTTAGTTATACAGTACGTATTTTGTGTTACTAACTGGGAAGGTGCGGGGTCTAACTCCTTTAAATAATGTTCTATAAGTAATAGTAAACAGGAATTCAAGAGTTTTAGGATCCAATCACAAACTCATCCATAAACAAGTTTTTTTTCTTTTTTTTTGTATTTACATATTTGGTTATGTCTGTATTCTTAACTGTTACAATGAATCTTGCATAATTTGTATTAGTAGTCACTATTTTTGAACCTTGCATAATTTGTATTAGTAGTCACTATTTTTTGAACCTTGCATAATTTGTATTAGTAGTTACTATTTTTTTAGCTTTATATGGGGAAGTTTCCAGGAGCAATTTTTCTGTCTCTTTATGTCTTGCAGTATACAATGTGATCCCCAGGTTTGACTCATATAGAAAATGTTAGTTGCAAAATGATGTTTGGGTGATTGTGCATTCAGGTCCTGTAACAGTGTTGACCTCTGTCACCCCCACCGAATGATTTCTTATTTGTAATTTGACTGCAGTAATGTTTAGTTATACAGTACATATTTTGTGTTACTAACTGGGGTCGTCCGGGGTCTAGCTACTTTAAATAACATTCTATAAGTAATAGTAGACAGGAATTCAAGAGTTTTAGGATCCAATCACAAACTCATCTTAAAAAAAGTTTTTCTTTTTTTTGTATTTACATCTTTGGTTATGTCTGTATTCTTAACTGTTACAATGAACCTTGCATAATTTGTATTAATAGTCACTATTTTTTGAACTTTATATGGGGAATAGGAGCTGGCATCACAGCTTGTGATGTCATGGGTGAGGTCATCACTCTGTGCCTATAAGTTGAGGTATCTTGTTGTACTAAACCAGGCTGCTTGATGAAGCCCTTTTCAGCAAAGCACTGGGGCTAGTCAGCAATCTTATGTGAAGTGAGGTGCCACTCCTGCCAGCACTTCACTGGGCAATGAACTTAAAATAATGAACTATTTTGTAAATGCAGCATTCACTATGTGTCCTCACAATAAATTAAATACCTAATTGGGTGAACTTTTGAGTCTCAAGCATTCATACAGAGCAATTCCATACTTTGGTTTTGAGTGTGTCTTGTTCTTTGTGAATAAACTACAGCCCTATGTATCAACCTGGTCCTGCGCCACATCCTACATCTGAGCATTTCTGAACAGCCTCGTAAGACCGCTTGTTTAATCCCTTCCCTCCTACACTAAAAACTGAAACCATGTTCTCCAGTTATTTGATAAATTCCGATTCTGTGGTTCCCATCAGCTCATCTTTATTATGGACATCAGGCCTCTTTACGCAGTGATCCCCCACAGTGATAGCCTGACAGCTCTGCAGCACTTTCTGAACATGCTGGAAGTCCAGCAGCCACACACACACACACACTCAGACATTAACCTGACTGACTGAACGTTTGTTAAATGTACTGCTTTTTCATTCAATAACAGTAGTTTTTCAGCAGGTTAGTGGAGTTGCTATTGGTACCAGCAGGGGTCTCAGCTTTGCTAGTCTGTTTGTTGGTGGGGTCGAGGAACAATTTTTCTCTCCCTCCATGGTGCTGTTCCTGACCTTTACAAATGTATTTATTTATTTAAAATTTGGTAACCAGGAAAGACACGCTGAGCCAAGGCTCATTTTCAGGTGTAACCCAGTTGAAAGGGTAGAGGAAAATATCAAGCAAATACAATACAATACAATACTATAAAACAGGTTATTTTCATGTTCAGTTACATTTAGCGCATGACACTAATTGGCCAGAATTGTACGAATTTATTTTAGCAGTAAGTGATTAGTGCCTAATTCATTTCTATTGAAAATGTTCAATTGCGGTAAATTAGTGCCATTTTAAATTTAGTGCAATCATCACATTCAGCGAATATAGTGGAACTTTTGTTACAGCATAAATACCCAGTTTTACAGGAGGTGGTATCAAGCAAATAAAATGCAAACAACAGTAGTGCAATTTGACAAAAGATGCAACATTTACAAGTCATGGGTAAACAAGAGCAAGAAAGTGTGCAACTTCCTGAGATAAAAATCAAGCATCTGGTAGAGCATCACAGTATAGAGAAATGGGAGGCATACAACTGTTCCAAGGGAGAGTAAAAATTTGGGGAGGGGAAGGTAAAGGCAGGTCAGAAGGTGAGCAGACAAGTGCAGGAGGTCAGTTGGAGGAGTTTAAGGTGGTGCTTAAGGGAGGTTGGGAAAGGTGAGTGACAGAGTGGCAAAAGGAAAAGGTTCCAGAGAAAGGGGAGACAATAGAAGAAAGCTGACTGGCCAGAAGAGGAGCAAGGGTTGGGGGAGGTAGAAAGTATGGTGGTCCTGGGAAGGAATGGGATATGAGGCAGATTGGATGGGAAAGATAAGAGAGGATAAGTATGAGGGCAGTTCCACCAACCAGTATTTAGAGGTGAAGGAAACACAGTGATGCAGATGACAGGAGGGAATAGAGAGGATGGATAGGGAAGAGTGGAGTGTGCAGTGATGGGTACAAGTGGGTGAGTTAGTGGCAAAATGACAGAAAGCATTACAGAGGGTGTCCAGTCTGTCAAAGGAAGAGGATGGAACAGTACAGTATACCACATCAGCATAGTCAAAAGACTGGAAGCACCATTTTAGTAACCAGTTCCCAGATGACATGTGGGGACAGGCAGTCTTTATTATGGTACAGGGTTTCAAGTTCGGGCTAAAGTTTGGTGTGGATAGCAACAATGTGGGCAGAGAAGTCACACTTACTGTCAAGCCATGCACCAAGGTACTTATAGGCATGAACAACATCAAGGGAGGAACTATCCTAGGTAGTGAAAGAAGGGAGGGAGGGAGGTAAGCCTCAACAGTTTCTGGTCGGAACCAAAGGTCATGGATACTGTTTTCTTTTAGTAAGGGCAATCTGGTTTTCATACCTAATGTTCCTAGATGAGTGCCAGATACAGTCCCTATATCATACAGTATGTTTTATACATCAAGCTGTTTGGGTGGTGATGTTTAGCACAGAATGACTGTGTGTGTATAACACTGAAAATTCACATGAAGAAATTATGCAAACCTTTCACAAATATTGTTCATAAGCTAATGAGGTGGAATTCATCTTTACAGCCCTTTTACACTGATCACCCTGGTTAAATTACAATCTTAATGGTTTACATCTCTGCAACTTGCCATTGGGAAAAAGACTCTTGTAACATACTTATTAACAGGTTGCTCACTGTGATATGCCTCTACAGATAAAATGTCTTGTTTATGAGATGATCTCAGAGGAAATCAGCATAGAGGAGTTAATAGCAATCATTATCCCGGGCAGACAGGCACTCATTTAAGTAAAATGGTTGCACTAAATACAGATAACATGCAGCATATAACAGATATGAACTAGTGTATAATATACAAAAAATGAGTGCACTGGGTACAGACAAGATGCAGCATATAACAGATACAAAGTAGTGTAAATGGGTGCACTAAATGCAGATAAGATGCAGCATATAACAGATACAAACTAATGTATAATATATATGAAATGGGTGCACTGATACAGACAAGATGCAGCATATAACAGGTACAAATTTGTGTATAATATATAAAAATTGGGTGTGTAAATACAGATAAGATGCAGCATGTAACAAATACAAACTAGTGCATAATATATAAGCAGCATATGCAGTTTAAAAGGTCTGTACAGAAGTAATACATGAGGAGGAGAGGGAGGAGGAATAAGAAATGAGCAATATTGTATAGGGCTGATGTCTAATGGTCTGGGAAGTGAGCAGTGGATCAGTGCTGGTCACCATCTGGGGTGTATGGTAAGGGAGTCTGGAGGGGTTCCACTGGATGTTAGGGATAATATTTATAATGGAAACAAACATGGTTGGAGGGACCATAATCATGTTGGAGTTATTTGTAATATTTTCAACACCCCCAGAGCCACATATTTAGTGAGTGACCTTAAGCAGGTCACTGCACTTCTCAGTGCACCACTCAGCTGTGGAACCTTGTTGAATCAGGTCATCACTGCACTCACTACACACATACTGTATCATGCTGTATGATCATGAGGCACGATCATAACAAGGTTGTGTTAAAAATGTGGTGTAAAAATATTAAAAAAAATTATTTTCAATATTTTACCACAGATTCCTCTCCTGCAGCCCTATCTGCTCTGGCCAGAGTTTGTTTAATTTTGTTATTACAAATATTGGTTATATAATGTTTCATTATTTTCCATGTACTTTCCATATCCCTATCTTTTAATTCTGTTGCCCAATCTATTGCATTAATCTCAGCATAAATCTGGTTAACATTTGTAGTATGATAAAGGTAGACTTCAGCAGTACTAATCTTGCATTTTACTGTTGTCTTTATAGAACAATAAACCATCTTATGATCGCTATCCCCTAATGGTACATCAATATAGCATTCCATCACCTGAATATTTTCTGATTTCAGGATAAGATCAAGTACATTTTCCTCATGAGTTGGTTGATTAATAACTTGTTCTTAATTAAGCTCTCTACATGTATACAGGAAATCCTTTTCTTGTGTACTTTGACTTGTATTATTTTCCCAATTTATATTAGGAAAATTTAAATCTCCACCAATAATTACATCATCCATATTTACTGGCTTTTCGAGCTCCTTTAATATGTTAATGTCTGTTATTTCATCTGTATTAGGTGGCCTATAGTATAAACCACATATTAGGACTGGCTTGTTAACATTTAATAATTTAATTCACAATGTTTCTGAGTTGTGTGAAATATATTTTATTTTGTGCATAATGTCAGAAACTGAGAATTTATTAGATACGTAAAGGGCTATTCCACCCCCTTTTATGTGTTTCAGGTCCTGACAGAGTAATTAATAGGCCTCTATGTTTTTCCCCAGACATCATCTGACGTCCACCATGTTTCTGTTATGAATACTAGGTCTGGTTGATCTAGTTCTAGGATAATTTCTAAGTCCTGCATTTTATTATTTAAACTCCTTACATTACATAACACACACTTTAAGTTCTTACTATTGCATTTATCTTTTCTGCTACATGTATTCTTATTTATTTGTTTAAGCATGTTGGTGATACACCCTTCCCCCGTCTTATTCAGTTTAAATGGATCTCATTCATTCTATTTATGATCAATTTCCCTAGCTTATTATTGATAGATGGAGACCGTCTTTTGCATATAACTTGTGGTCATTAAAATAATCACCGTATCAATGAACTCAAATCCTTCCCTTTTACATCACTTTTGTAATCTACTATTTATGCGACGAATGGTGTTTTTTCTTTGGAGACTCGAGAGATAGGTAAGATTCCAGAAATAATGACTTCACACCCAGATTTCTTAAGATCATTACCTATGTCAATTAAATCATGGCAAATGTCTTTTTCATGATTTAACTCTACATTATTTGTACCCAGATGAAGGGCTACAATTGTTTTTCCCCCACAGCTTCTTAGCAAATTAATCCTCCTCTCCTTCTTGCCCCATTAGGATCCCCGGTGGAATTTTCGGTGCCACCACTGAAAGCAATGCTCAATGGCCGCCTTGCCGACTCCTGCCCCATCTTCAGGCCACCTGTCTGGAATCCTGCTGTGGATCCTCACACCATGTATGAGTGCCTAAAGCTGGGAAAAGCCCCTTACTTGTGGCTACTCTCTGATTGGTGCAGCACCACTTACAGTGCGCAGTGATTGGCCAGGACAATCTCCTCTCACCTCAGCCATTGGTGTGCACTCAGACTGCTGCTTAACTGCCATTTTATAACCTCTGAAGCTTTTCAGCAACTCGGTCTTTGGGGAGTAGTGTAATATTTTGTCCCACACCCACCACCCCCTCCCAGGCCTACATTAAATGCACTCTCACCCCTCCCACATTGGGCTGCTGCACCAATCCGCTCAGCACCCTCTGCCTCAACCAATTATATGTGTCATAACTGATATCCTACTTTTCTCTCTATCTTCCCCCCTTAGCATAACTATGTCTCCCTCCTATCCCAAACCATGGTGGCTTTAAAACTGCTACCAACAGTATTTATTGCAGTATTTATAGTATTACTCTGCCCCAATTCAGATGTGGTTACATCCTCCCACCCTAACTGCCAGTGAATGCCAACCACTGCTCTGTATTACAGTCCTGGCATGACAACTGGGATCCAACATAATTACCCCATGTCCCACTACTTCCTACTATGGCTTACTCCTTATCTTCTGAAGCCTCATACATCTAGTCCACCGAGTAACCTACTTGCTGTGGCAGCCCTCTGCAACAAGGCTAGTCAACCCATGCACCATTACACCAAGACACACAGACGCCTAACAAACAAGCAAGCCATCAAAATTCTTAAAACCTCCCTCATGAGATTTATTTTAATACTGCTTCTCCTCTCAGGAAATGTTCACCCTAACCCTGGACCTCATGGACCAACTGTGTACCCCCAGAATAGAGCAAAAGGGTCCCTCACTCTGGCATCCATTAATGTCTGTAGCCTTCTTAGCAAACTTGATAACCTCCAGACCTGGATCCAACAACACAATCCCGACATCCTCTCTGTCATCGAAACATGGCTTACCCCCAAGATCCCTGACTCTGCGGTAGCTATTCCCAGATACTCAATCTTCAGGATGGACAGGATCTTGAAGCAGGGTGGTGGCTGTGCCATATACCTGAAAGATACTCTCATGGGACACGCTATCCATGTTCCAAACCCGGGTTCACCATCTCAGATCCTCGCTATCAGAGTTCTTCTAGGGGCCCAAAACAAAAATATTACTGTAGTCTCTGTATATATATACCCCCAAAGAACCAGGATATCGGCTTCAATAACTTAATGGATGCCTCAAGGGACTGCGCCATAGTATGGAGACCATAATTATGGGGGACTTTAATATCAGCTGGCTTGCACCCGAGGCCTGCGTCTATAAGGATACTGTCACTGCACAGCACCTCACACAGCTCATCCCATCACCCAATAGAAGCAACTACAGGACAGGGACCAGCACCCTAATTGACTGGATACTGTCAAATCACCCTGAAAGAATTACTAAGGTGTCTGTCCTCCTGGACTCCATAAGTGAGCACTCGCCAGTGATCTGCTATTGGGCTAACAATATCACCAAGCCCCCCCCCCAAAATAATATACACTAGGGTTCTCAAGCAGGGACACCTACACCTGCTAAAATCTCATTTAAGCAGGCTGGATTGGTCTAAAATTGACACTCTCAAGGATGTAAACAAAGCCCTGGAACTGTTCATTAGCCTCTTCACTATAGCCTGTGATATCTATGCACCACTGGTAAAGAAGAAAGTCAAAGGCATGTCGAACCCCTGGATAAACTCTGAGCTCATAGCGCAGCTCAAGCTAAGGGACCACCTCTGGCATTGTGCTCATGCCACAGGAGTGAAAGGGGACATTCAACAATACAAAGCAGCAAGAAATGGCTGTACCCGGGCTCTCTGGAATGCCAAATACAAATACTTTAGAGAGGCACTTTCCAACTCCTGGGGTGATGGGAAAAAATTCTGGAATAACCTGAAGGACCTCACAGGGAAGGAAGCTAAGACACTGCCCACTATGCTTAACATTGATGGTACACCTATGATTGACCTAAATACAATCTCTAACACATTCAACAACATTCTCTAACCTGAGCAGTGTTCTACCACCTGATTTTTTCAATGACCTCATCTCCAACTCCACCTTTACAACATCATCCCAAGCACACCCTGCCCCACAGTTCTTCTTCCAAGAGATCCCTATGCACCTAGCAAGAACCTATATATGCAAGGCCATCAGCAAAACCGGGTACAGTGGTGACTCCCTTGATCTGAAGCTGCTTGCATTAGTTCTAGATGAGCTCCTTGAACCCCTGACAAAGATCTTTAACCTTTCCTTAAGATTTGGTCAATTCCCATCACTCTGGAAGCAGGCAACTATCACACCTGTGCACAAAAGTGGAGACAAGACGCTGCACACCAACTACAGGCCCATCTCCATCCTCCCCCCGCTTATCGAAAGCTTTGGAACGAATAGCCTCTGATCAACTTGTAGAGTTCCTGGACAAGTATGAAATTCATTGCCCAGAAAAACATGGATTCCGGAAAGGGCATAGTACCACCACGGCACTGTTGGAATTCACCGTTTCCTCCATGACACCCTCGACCAAGGCATATGCGGTGGGGCGGTATTCATTGATCTAACGAAGGCCTTTGACACTGTTAACCACCCACTACTTCTCAATCAACTGTCCACCCTTGGCCTCTATAAAAGATGCAGTGAGCAGGTTTGCTAGTTACCCTGCGGATGGGGTCCAACGTGTCAGGATTGCTGGAGTCACCTCAGATGAAAAAACAGTCCTCTCAGGTGTCCCCAAGGGGTCAATATTGGGACCATTACTCTTTTCTCTCTTTCTTAATGGTCTCCCAAGCATCTGCCAACAGAGAATATTACTTTACATGGATGATGCAGCACTATTTACAAGGAACCTCGATACTAGCCTTCTAGAGAGTCACCTACAGCGAGACTTCAGGTGTGTTGAAGATTGGTTTTGCTCACATAAACTTGTTCTGAACTACAGCAAAACTAAGGTTATGACATTCTACAACCCACGGAGCAAGTACAAACCTCTGCTCCTCAACATCAAGAACCATGCGGGGGCCTCACTTGAGCATGTTCCTGAGTTTAAATACCTTGGCATCACCCTGGACAGCTCACTTTCATACTCACATCATATTGGTAATGTAGCAAAAGCTGCCAATATACAGATTGGCCTACTCCACAAGCATAAGCATTGCCTGACCTTCGAAGCCCTTAGGCTGGCTATCTATAGCTCTGTCACCTCCATTATTGACTACGGTCTTGCCATATACAGCTCTGCCTTCCCTACTGCTCTCCGGAGGATATCTGTGACACTCAACAAAGCCTGTAGGCTCCTAACGGGTGCCTCCTGCCTAACTCTCACCCGTGACTTATATGCCCAGGCTGGATGGCTCCCACTCCTCAGTAGAATTCAATACCAGACCTGTCTACTCACCAAAAAAATTCTCCTTGGGCTCATGCTGCCTGGAGTGGCAAAACTCCTTACCACCTACAGTAGCACCCAACCTACATGGAGAGCTCATCGACAGACGTTCCAGGTCCCCAGATGCCAGACTACTATGGGGCAGAGATCTTTTTCACACAGGGCTCCTCAGTGGTACAATACCCTTAACAAAGAAGCACTTACAGCTGCGACTCTTGGTCCCTTTAAAAGGGAACTTTGACTCTCCATTGCCTCAACCACGCAGTGTGACTGCCTCTCCTAAACAATGGTCTTCACCTCCTACTGGAGACAATGGTGGTCTGTATTCCTGCCGCTTGCCCCTCTTTTCATCACCTGTTCCCCCACTCCACCCTTTACCCACCCCTCCCCTCTCAGCTGACACTAGGCCTGAGCCACCATCACCAATCTCATGCCATCTACCTCTTCCATCTGACAACGGCCATTTGCCTGCTGACTTCTCACTGCCTCCCTCCACTCCATATGCAGTTCACCTTCAAAACTTACTCATGCTGGCTTTTGCTGACTCACTCTGCAAATTACTGTATATACCATGCTTAGTCAACTTTGAGTGTAACGTATGTATCTATTGTTTCCTTTGTATTGACGTTCCCCTACATCCTTTGACATGGAACCTTTGTAAATGAGCAGTTCCTGCTCAAAGGTACTTGTAATCCTAGAGTATACTAAATAAATAAATAAAAATAAAATAAAAAATAGTATTTTTGAAATTCTAGGTTTAATGCCTTGTATTTTTTCCCCAGAGAAGCTGCTGACCATAGTGTTTAATTGATCATTATTGCAGAAGGAGGTATCACAATGTTTAATGATAGAATCACCAATCAATACTTTCATTCACTCTGGTTTAGAGGCTTAGTGCTGATCTTGAGTCACTGTTTGAGCTAGGTTCATGAGCCAAAGGATCAAACCTATTTGAGAGCCTGACCGGAGGAGGTAAATCTAGTAGTGCTCTTTGGTTATTTCTGAGACTTTTTTGTGGACAAACATAACACCAGTCATCTTCAGGAGTCTTATCTAGATCATCCCTCCTTCATTTAATATGATTGTTACTGTCTGATGAAGGATTTGGACTATTTAGTAATTTGTTCTCTTCCTCTAATGATCGTACAAATGTTTTAATTACTTCCTCTATAAGGGAGTTACTGTAAATTCTAAGCATTTAATACAAACAAATTCCTCACAAGTTCCAGCTATGGATTTTTCAATATACATTTTGCATTTAATGTATCTGACTATTGATCCCTTATTACATAAGAAAGTGAGCATTTCACTAGTAGAGTCCATGTTAAGCAGAGGAAGTTTAAGTTCTAACTACCTTAGATGTGAGTTTAAAGATTCTTGTGGCTGGTCTGGCTACCCCAGTGGACGCTGGCAGACATGCTAGCTGATGCTTGTGAGGCACCGGCTCTTCATGGATGCAGAACCACTGAGCTCCAGTTTTGCAAGCCTTCCAAAGTGGTCCAAACGTAGTTTTAAATTACTAAACCTGCTCCCTACATACAGGGTTGTTCAGGCAAAAACATAGGGGTGAAGGGGGGGCACTAAAAACCCTTGTATTCTGGGTCAGAATACCAAGCTATGGCTGGGTCTTCCCAGTCCTCCACTACCCCGCAAATCCCCTGTGCTCCATCAAGGAGTGGTACACAATACAGAGCATCCGCTTGACAATCACTCCCACTAATCCTGCTACGCAGACAGAGTTTCTAAAAGGGTTTAAAAGATTTAAGAACACAAAGTCACAGTCGATTGGTGCTTAAGTCGCAAAAAATCTCATCCCATGCAGAACTGGGATGCAGAGACGCTGGCTATTTATGAATACAGAACTGGAAGTGCATCACATTAAACTTCTGGTTTTATGAGTCTTCCAAAGTCATCCAAATGTAGTTTTCAGTTAATAAACCTGCTCCCTACACACAGGTTTGCTCAGGCAAAACACATAGGGGTGAAAGAGGGGTACTAAAAACTCTAATTTTCTGGAATGGTGTTACTACAGCTTTTTAGTATTAACACTCTTGTAAATAGTTCAACCACCAGCCAGTAGTTAAACTCCAACTTGAAGTACCAAGAATAGTCATGCTGCTTGGCCTTCCTTGAAAGTGTAACCAGCAATATACAAACTCTGTAGCCTTCTTAAAATGTCACTACAGCAAATTGTGTTTACTAATATAATAAAATTAATTATACAATGGCAAAGACATTTCCTCTCCTCTGATTGGTCAGAGGTTGCCTGGAACAGTGATGTTATTTCACAATAACATCACTGTATGAACTCCAGGCACACACATGACTGAATGACACACCATGAAAGCATGCCTTCCATCCACAAGGTACCGCCACTCTGGGCCACCATTGTAAATTACTTCAACCCCCCCCAACACACACACAAACACACAGACATTCCATCCCTCATCCCTTTCTTTTTTCAGACAGTATCTCAGTTTTCTACAAAGCAGTGCTGCAGCTTCTATATTTGACTTTTCTTTTTCCACTGAATGAAGTGATTTTGCTGAACCATGAAAAGCGGGGCTGAAAGCTAAACTGCCCATTGTGTGACCAAAGATTGCCACCAAAAGTAACAAAACCTGACCAGTGCCACACGTTGCCCTCTTCCTTTCCCTCTCATCTGTAAAACTTTGCTCCCACACCAAAATGTGAACCACAGTATTCCATAAAAGGCTTCTCGATCCCTCTCCTCTTGTGAACATGTTCGACACAGCGCATTCCCATGACTACAGTGCATCGCCCATTACTGAGTGGGCGATCACACTGTGTCCACACTTAGTAATGGTCACACAAATGAAAAAAAAAATAGAACGTGTTAACCCAGAACATACCCCAGTTCAACATTCTAGGTCAACAGTCTGAGGAACGGCTGTGGGGGGTTGCTGAAAAACATCACTGCAGCAATGTGGGAAAAACAGGGAAGAAAGTTATATCCCCGAGAAAGCAGTATTATGTTTACAAAGCAACTCTACCTACTGGTGGAAAAATATAGTGGACTTTTTTTTAAAAAAACATACACCTCCACTCGCAAAAAAATGAAAAAAAAAAAACACATAATTTTTGTTCTTATTTTATTACAAAATTAGCCATTGCATAATAGCAATAAGGCATCCATGGTGTGTGTTATTGTGTAATAACATCACTTCTTGGGTGTTAAACACACTTGGCCTGTGGCCTCGTGCTTTAACCACCTGAGGCATGATATTATTACACAATAACACACATCCTGTTGTACCTTATTGCTTAAATCATACACCTACTGTATAAAATAATATGATGGATAAAGTCCATCAGCTAAAATACCTTCTAAGTATAAAATGAAAGGTGTATGCTTCCTTCCCTCATCTTCCTTGGCTGACACAGCAGACATGCTTGCCACTGCTTGCATGTCGCTTCCACTCTGTGCTTGTCTCCGCTTGCAGAGGCAGTGCCTTTTATAGGTTTAGAGAGTGGCTGTGGGGGTGGGGAAAGGTCCTGTTCTCAAGCACCCAGGATAACAAGTAAAAGCCATAACAAGGACTGTAGTCTGCCTTCAAAAAGGTGAACAGATGCTCCCGGGGAAACAACAATGAGTCTCTCCTGCAATTACTGTGCCCAAAAGATCCATGGTCCACAACACTGATCTGGCTGTTTCAAACAATACACAGCCCTCAGAAACTCTGCTATGCAGCACACTTGCAATTCAGTGCTCCTTTTCCAGCTCAGAGGGGGTGCCTTTTATAGGTTTAGAGAGTGGCTGCGGGGATGGGGAAGGGTCCCATTCTCAAGCACCCAGGAGTACAAGCAAAAAGCCCTAACAAGGGCCATAGCCTGTCTTTAAAAAGGCAAACAGGTGCCCCCGAGGAAACAACAATGGGTCTCCCCTGCAATTACTGTGCCCAAAAGGTCCATAGTCCACAACAATGATCTGGCTGTTTCAAACAAAACACAACCCTCAGAAGCTCTGCAGTGCAGCACACCTGATGGCTCAGTGTCCCTATCTCCCATTACAGGGTCTTGTGGGTGGGTGCTACTTACCACAAGGCAGGTATGCAGTGACTTCTCCCCAGGCAGGATGAGATTTTACCCTGGGGGGCTACATATTCCTAAGCACAGCATTTGTGTCAGATGGTGGTATTACATTAAATTATACAACTAGCTAATGACTCCTTTCCTAAACATTTGCATGGTTGGTCCAGTCCTGTACACCTTCCTACATCAGATTGACTAGGTCCTGGTGACATTGGCTTTTTTTGCAATGGGTTCTGTCAAATGACCCAACCTCAGTGGGACTTTAACTGACCCTTACTCTTGCCAGGTACCTCATCCTGATGCAACCATTACATGCTCATTGCAACTAGAGAGGTGCTCTCCAGAGGTGATTTACATACTATGGTACCATTTTTTCCTTCTAGAGCTTCTAATGGAGGTAGACTTTCACGTTGCTCTCTCCCATGCATCCTTACTGGGACTGATCTGTATGGAATCCCTGTCACCTCCTTTGTGAGGAAGCCCACCACTACTCCCTGGTTCCTTTTGGGTTGATGGGATGGTGTGTCCTCAAAGTGGGACAATATTACTTATGTCTTCTTCTGGGGCAGCTATCATTCCGAAGGGCTTCTCCCTACCTTGGGAGGGGTGAGAAGCAAAGCTCCTACAGGTCTTCTCACCCTCTTCCTCTCTTTGCTGGTCTTCAAAAATGTGCCCAAACCCCATGGATGCCAAGGCTGCTAGGCTCAGCTAGCTTCCTTCCTTTTTAAAGTAAAGGGGAAAGGGCAGGGCCACACATGTTCACGTCTGGGCTTCACTGGCTGAGCCAGGAATCAAAGAGCACAAACATTCAGACACCATGTCTCCTACCTGAGGCCCAGCACAAAGCAACTCTCAGGGACTGGCATTAGCCCTTCAAGTGCTCCCTGGTAACCTGCTTTGAGATTAGGAGAAGAGAGAGGCTGGTAGCACAAGTAAATGAAACTGATTTGCCTTTTTATAACTGGAGGACTTTACTCTTATGTATACTCATTTTTAATTTAGAAGTCAAACAAAAATCCTGCAAGCTCAGAAAAAGCCTTTGTAAAATTTCTGCAGTAAGAGACACCAATACAATATCATCTGCATACGTCAATGTCAGAATTTTCCTATCTAGAATCTTAGGAGCATCATAATCCTGAATTCCCAAGGAAATTGAAAAATTGCTCAGATATCAGTTATATAGTAAAGGGGTAAGGATACAGCACTGCATATACCTTTGTTTGAAGGAAAGTAATCTGTAGAGGTTCCATCCCTGCCATAGCTAATTTTTCACCATATTTAAGCATATAAATTAATATTGATATTGAGAAGATTATGATCAATATAAAGATTAATTCATTTTTACCAAAGGATGCCACATGACAAAGAATCATATTATGTGACAAAGAATCAAAAGCAGAGGATATGTCTATGATGGCAATGAGAATTTCTGGATTACAGATTTTTACATATTCATGAATACTATGATCCAATGTAAATAATGGTTGACAGTCAAGTGGACAGACCTAAAACATGCCTGTAATTCAATAAGAATACTTTTAGTGCTGATCCATTCTTCCAGTTTCATTAATGTATTTTCTGTAAAAAAAGTTCGGTCTGATTGTCATACTGGAATTCATACTAAAAAATTTTAGGACAGAAAGCAAGCATTAGTCTGTATTTTCTTCCCCCTCTACTCCCTGGTAGGTATCACTACAAAAGACCGAAACTCACAATACTGACTGTCAGGATCCCGAGACTGATATCCCGAAACTCAAAATTCTGATATTTGATATTTGCCCTTGATGGAGTTTGTTATATTAAATGGGGTGGGGGTGGGAAGGGGGCTGAAAATCTCTGCTGTTGGCAAGTACCAAATACCGAGTGTCAGGATTCTGAGTTTTGGGATATCAGTCTTGGGATCCTGACACTTGGTATTGTGAGTTTCAGTCTTTCATAGTAAATCCCAGTGACAATAATTTTTATAGTTCCCTTAGTTCATATGTGTATCAAGTACATTTTAAAAAGTGTCCAGATTGGTACACTCAATCAGAGTAGCAGGCAATGAGTTCCATAGACTGATGATTCTCTGTGAAAAATAAAATTTCCTAATATTAATTTTAAAGTTTTTGAAAATCAACTGTTTATTATACCCCCTCCTACAATATGCAATAGTTTTCTTTGCTAAATCACAGGATGGTAAAAGACTGTCATCATCAATAACTTTAAACATTTGTATGAGATCACCTCTTATTCTACATCTTTGAAGACTATGCAGCCCCAGGCATGCCAGTCTATCTTCGTACGAGTTGGCCTTTATACCAGTAGATAATTTAATAGGCCTTCCCTATATTCTTTCAATTGTGTTACTATTTATAGCTGTTGTTGGTCCCCAGAACTGGTTACAATAATCAACATGAGGTCTGACATAAGTTCTATATTGGTACAATCACTTCCTTGGTTCAACCTACAAACAATTTTCTTTATAAAGTTAAGGATTTGATTTGATTTTTCTAAAGAACTCATCACTCTGTTTGGTATTTTTAAAATAATTTATTATTGTTACCCTCAGGTCTTGTTCTCCGTAAATTTCTTCAATCTGTTTGTCATCTGAAGAGTCAACTCTGTGCAGGATCAATTAAACTAAACAGACAATTTGAAATGGGATTGCACCGATTTCTTTTTTTATGGATGGGGACAATGTTCCCAGTCCAACTTTCAGGAATAAAAGCACACGTACTGCAAGAATTAAATAAACTGGCCAATCCAGTGGTCCACTGCTCTATATCTATTTTGTGAACTTCAAATGGTATGGCACCATAACCACTGCCCTTGCCTATTTAAATTAAGGGATTGCTTCAGAAATGTCCATGATAGTAATAAAGACAGACAGACACAGAAGTCTGGTTCTATGAGCCCAGGGGGAGTATTAAAGTCTTTCCTGCAAACAAAGCAAACATATTTACAATGGGAAAGTCACACATCCAGGTGTATGTAGAATCAGTCTCTGAAAGATGTTTCTTGTTCCCTTGGTTACAAGTACCCAAAAAATATTATTAGCATTCACTGTAATTGCCTCTAACATAGATTGCCATTTGTTTGTTTTATGTTGTATATTTTTTGTGTCCTGCAGTATTTGTTTATATCCTTTCCTTTCAGTATTTAGCATTAAAAAATTCAGCCTTGCGGGTTCTAATCTTGTTTTTCTCACCAAGGAATTCAGCTGTCTCTTTTCTCTTCTACAGATGTTGTTAAACCAGGTACTGTATCCTAAAATATCATTTCTTTACAAGGTTTGTCTAGGCATAATGTAAGCCTTTGAAATATTTAAGTCAAAGAGATATTTGTTACTGACCCTTCTGTTTTTTGTAATGCTATAATTCTCAGTCAGTTGATATTACATAAAGTTTCAGTATTTGAATATGAGTCAGTTTTACTTGTTAAACTAAGGGGGAAATGCTCACTGTCAGAATGCTGCAAAATCTGGAGTTCCTGATAGTGATTTAAATTTATAATGCTAACTATTGCCTCATCAAGTAAAGTTATGAAATTGTGAAAAAGAAAGAAAGCAAGGGGTTCCAGTTCTATCTGAAAGAAAGTGGACTTTTTTTTATTTTAATTTTATTTTAGTAATGACCCAGTTAGTTTGATTGAGACATAGGCCCCTTTTTCAGCTACAACCTAGGGGAAGCAGGGTAGGTACTACAATCGAATAGAATGGAATACAACTCGATATGTAAGCAATGATACCCAACAAGGTGGGTGGTATTGTGCTATACTAGACCTTCCAGGGGCTATTACACCCCTGGGTGGTCCAGTATAGCACAATACTGCCCATCCTGGAGGGTATTATTGTGCTTGGAAAATGGGTTATAGGTAACATTTTTAATAAAATGAAATCAAAGATTAAAAAGAAAACAAATAAATGTTAAAAGAGAATACAACTACAGTTTGATGTAAAGTAGTCCCCATAATGGTATACATGCAGTCACTTTTTTTCCTGGTGCCTGAATTGTCTGCCCCCCCCTTTTGGTTTTCTGCACTCCCTACTCACTTGTCTGTACTGTCTGCATCCCCCCCCCCACATGACTGGGTGCTGCTGTTTTTAGAGAAGGTGTTGTGGTTTTTGTTACCCCCCCCAACACACACCTGACAGTGAAAAGTGAGTGGTGAGGTCAGATTTGTTTTGTTTGTTCCCCAACAGTCCCCAATCCTATGCCAGAGTAGCTGTCCTGTATTTGTTAAGCAAAAAGAGCAAGAGCAGAGAGCTGCATCAGCATTGAAGAGAAGAAAGGTAATGACTGAAGGGTGGGAGTGCTGCAGCACTGCTGAACAGCATGGTATGCATGAAGGAAAGGTGTGACACTGGGATAAATGAGGTTTATCGCCACTGTGAATTTAAATTTAAAAGGCCATGGGGGCTATACAGTAACAGGTCTTTTGAAGGGAAAGGAACTGAACAGTGAGTGTGCTCAGCAATGCATTTAGCATGACCATGTTTGACAAAAAGGAGAGTGTGGTGAGCGTGATCAGCAGTCCAACTGGGAAGGAATTTGCTTACTGCTATGCATGTGATTGGCAGAGGACTGTGAGCGCGAGGTGGCATCGTATAGCACTGTCAGTCTGAAACAGAATAAGAAACAGGTAATTTCTGTTCCTTTCAGAATGCATACTGTATTTTTGTTAGTATCACTTTATTTTTCAGTTGGCTGACAGCTGCTGGGATAAGGATCCTAAAAAAAAAAGATGCAGGGATCTGGATGATGGCAGAGTGCCAGCGTATCAGAAGGCTCACCTGTGAGGTGACAGCGTGATGGCACTATTAACTTTCTGCTGTTGATATTCTTCTGACCAATGAAGTGTGGGCAGCTTGTACAGAGAAGTTTTAGTTAAAGGACAAAAAAAAGTACCAATTTGCATGCCAGATGCTCAGACATTTGTTGGGGGGGGGATGGTACCTCTCGCTAAGTGAGACAACATGGCGGCAATTTAAATGTGAACATTTTATTGGCACAATGATTTGGAATGTAATTAGACAGCAGAGAGAGGGACTCATTACTTATTGGTCTCTGTTGCCTGATACCTGACCAGCTGGTTGGTGGCCTTAGCCAATCAGCTTCCAGGATTTTAACAACCCATTTTCTAAAACAAGACATAATACAATACCATACCTTAGGAAATACACAAGGTAGTGCAGGACAATTTAGCACTATTTCTCTGGTGAACAATGAAGGCAAGTACTACAGCAAGGTCATTCTAACATAGAAACATAGAATTTGATGGCAGGTAAGGACCACTTGGCCCACCTAGTCTGCCCATTTCCCTACCTAAAGGTTAAGCTGCATATCCTAGTTAACCAACAGCCTACTTCCTCCTACTCCCCCACTAGAATTGCCTTATGTCTATCCCATGCATTCTTGAATTCTCCCACTGTTTTTGACTCCATGACCTCCTCAGAAAGGCTGTTCCATGCATACACAACCCTTTCTGTGAAAAAAAACTTCCCCACATTACATCTGAGCCGTCCCGCCTCCATCTTCAAATTGTGCCCCCTTGTTCTTGCACATCTCATTTTCTGAAAGATGCTACCCTCTTGGACTTTGTTGATTCCCTTGAGGTACTTGAAAGTTTATATCATGTCCCCCCCCCTTTCCTTGAGGGTATACATATTAGGCTCATTTTGCCTCTCTTCATATGTCTTCTGGTGCAGATCCTGCACCATTTTGGTTGCCCTCCTCTGGACAGCCTCCACCCTGTCTATGTCTTTGCAGAGATGGGGTCTCCAGAACTGCACACAGTACTCCAGATGGGGTCTCACCAACTGTCTGCACAGAGGGATAACAACTTGTTTTCTACTGGTGATGCCTCTTCCTATACATCCCAGTATCCCCCTCAGCCCTCCTTACTGCCTTCTCACATTGCTTGCCCACTTTTAGGTCATCTAATATAACTACCCCAGGTCCCTTTCCATTTTTGTTGTTGTCACTATCCCACCCCCCATTGTGTACTCTTCCCCTGGGTTTTTGTTTCCCAGGTGCATTACTTTGCACTTGTTTATGTTGAATCTAAGCTGCCATACATTTGACCTTTCCTCCAACCTTGCCAAGTCCCTTCACATCCTTTCCACCCCACCTTGTGTATCAACCATGTTGCAGATCTTTGTGTCGTCTGCAAAGAGACATACTTTTCCTTCCAGACCCTCTGCAATGTCACTTATAAAGACATTAAAAATGACTGGACCCAGTACTGAACCATGCAGTATCCCACTAGTAACCCCCCTTTTTTCACTGTGGACTCCATTTACTATTACCCTTTGTGTCCTGTTGTCCAGCCAATGATTTACCCAGGCCACCACCTTGGGACTCTTTCCCAGGCTAGCTAATTTGTTTATTAATCTTTTGTGTGGGACTGTGTCAAATGTCTTGCTAAAGTTTAGGTCAGCCATGTCCACAGCCTCTCCCTGGTCTACAACTTTGGTCACCCAGTCAAAGAAATCAATTAGATTCATCTGACATGACCTTCCTACTGTGAATCCATGCTGCCTTGGGTCCTGTGCCCCACTGGCCTCTAGGTACTCAACAATTCTTTCCTTCAGAAGTGACTCCATCATGTTCCCTAAAACTGAGGTCAAACTGACAGGTCTGTAGTTTCCTGCCTCTGTTTTGCTCCCTCTTTTGTGAAGGGGAATCACATCCACCCTCCTAAAGTCCTCAGGTATCACACCATCCTCCCATGATTTGTTAAAAAGTGTAATCAGTGGTGTTACTAGTTCTTCCCTTAGTTCTTTTAGAACTCAGGGATGAATCCAATCAGGCCCCATTGCTTTGTCCACCTTCAGTTTTAGGAGTTCTTTCAGAACTGTTTCTTCTGTGAAAGGATTGATATCGGACCCCCCCCCCATCCAGAGTGCTTCTATTGACTGGATTAGGTATCTCCCCCTCCTCTTCTTTTGTGAATACTGAGCAGAAGTATTCATTCCATATCCCTGCTTTTTCACTTTCCCTCTCTACCCACCCACCCTCCTCTTTATTTAGCCTCAGTATCCCTCCCTTTGTCTTTCTTTGCTCCCTAATGTACCTATAAAAGGTTTTATCCCCCTTCTTTATCAAGTTGGCTATCTTTTCCTCGGTTTGGGCCTTTGCTCTTCTGACTGCCTTCCCTGCTTCCTTCTGCTTTAACTGGTACATTTCTCTGTCCTGCTCCTTCTGTGTTTCCTTATACTTCCCGAATGCTATATTTTTCTCCCTAACCTTCCCTGCCACCTCTTTTGAGAACCACAGTGTTTTCTTTCATTTTGATTTGTTTATTTGCTTCACACAAAGGCTTGTTGCCTGTGTGATGGCAGTTTTGATGTTTCCCCATTGTTGCTTCACCCCTCTTTCTTGCCTGTTTGCTAGTACTTTTCCAAGGCACTCTCCCATTCTGACAAAATCAGCCCTCCTGAAGTCCAGTACCTTCACTTTTGTATTGCTTGACTCTACAGCTGAGTTTATCATGAACCACACTGTTTGGTGCTCACTTGTTCCCAGATGGCTGCACACTTCTAGATCTGAGATCTTCTCTCCATCCCCATTTGAGAGTACCAGGTCTAAGATTGCTCCCTAGAATTTTATAATTCTAGGATTCTTGCAGAGCAGCACTACTTATAGGAATACCTAAAGAGGGGAAAGACATGAAAAATTGCACCTCATACTGTCACATATCACTCCTGAAACAGGACTTAAAACAGGACCAGGGACAAGGTGTGTTGTTACAAGACTTTTAGAAATTCTACCAGGCAGGGCTATGTTCGTAGACTTTAATTATGAGAACTCAGCATGGGTAGTGTTAAATATTTATGCACCACAGAGAAAGAAGGATAGAGTAGATCTTTTCAACCTAATAAAACCATTTTTATTGACTTCAAGACATTCACTGTGGGGAGGAGACTTTAACTGCTCTCTAACTAAAGAGGATGGGGGAAAATAGTGTACAATATCCCAAGGGAGGTCAAACTTTTAGGAAAGGGCAATTGGCCACTCAAATAGATTTTATTTTTTCATCAAAATATGTGAAAATTCACAACACCAAAATTTACCCTGTAGAAACATCCAACCATAATCTGATTTCAGTAGTAAGAAATAAAAAACTATTTGAAAGGGATATTTGAAACTTAACTGCACCTTAATGGAGAAGGATGAAATTAATTTAATGATCCTTGACCCATTCAAAGCTAGGAAATTGGTAGCTTGTTTAGACGACAACCTCAGCTCCTGGTGGGCAAACACAAAGTAAGATTTAAAACTAGTATTCTAGCAACAGGCCACTAGCCTCCACACAGCACAATGTAAGAAGTATTTGACTGAAATCCCAATTGTCTTTTGTTATGTCTCTGAGTAATGAAGGTAGAGGAGACTATGCATCCCAGATCACTAATATAAAAAAAGACATGGAATCACTGCAGTATTCTAGGGCTACATTCTTTTTGCAGGAACATAGAGTATGACATCCAGGGAAAGGGAACTTTGGAGACATTTTTGAGAGTTGTAAAACCCAGGTTGCCTCAAGAACTATGGACTCACTATTGACAGACACTGGGGAGGAAATAAAAACTATAAAATACATTTTACAAGTTGTAACTAAACATATAACAAATTTATATGCAGACACAGTGCAACATCAAGGACTGACCACAGACTATCTAACTTCCATAGAAATACCCCCTTTATTACCTGAAATCATAGACCCTCGATTGATCCCGATCCAGGCAACAGAAATTAAATCAGCAATTAAATCACTTAGAAATAATATGGCACCAGGGTTGGATAGCCTATCATTTGAATTTTATAAAAAGTATATTTCTGAAATAACTGAGATTCTGGAGGTAGTTTTTAATTGGTTTTGTTGAATAACACTATAGACCCACGGCTAGGGAAGGCCACACAAATCTTTATTTATAAGAAAAAGGATAGAAGGGACCTTAATAACTGGAGGCCTTTGAGTCTTCTGAACACAGATATAAAAATATTAATGAAAATTCTAACAGCGAGACTAGCAAAGGTAGCCCCGAGTCTGATTGCTCTGGCCAAAACTTGTTCAGTCTATGGTAGATCAATAACAGATAATCTATTATTACTAAGAGAGCTGAAAGAAATGTGAAACCAGGATACTATGCACGGCTATGTGCTTTCTTTAGATCAAGAAAAAGCATTCAACAAGGTGTCACATGCATTTATGAAACAAACACTACTTTCCTATGGCATTCCAACTAAATTTGTGGAGTGGATAGTCTGTATATATGGTACATGCACAGCTACTCCATTGGTTAATGTTTTTTTTGGATCCACTGTCCCAATCTGAAGAGGAGTAAGACAAGGGTGCCCCCTAAGTCTGCTTCTATATTTTATTTATTTATAAGCTTTTGTTTACCGGGTAAGTGCATTAGGCATGAAAGCTTGCCTATTTTCAGGCACGACCCGGGAGAGTACAATATACAGAGATTACAAACAGGTGCAAGAAACATACAATTCATACAGCAACATCAGGTATCCCTGAGGGAGAAATAGTACAAAGCCGATAACAGTCAACGCAGGGATGTATAACAAAAAGACAAAACTACTCACAGTTGTACAGGAGTGCTTTGACATGACAAGTGAGAAACAGTGATGAACACAGCAAAAGAAATTAAGGGTAAGTACATGCCCCAAGTGCATAAAGGTGAGAGAACAGTGCATTCTTGAAGGAGGAGCAAGATAAGGAGCCTTTCAGTTGGGGAGGTAGGGAATTCCAGAATTTGGGAGCAAAGTTTGAGAAGGCCTGCTCACCCATCCTATTAGTGCAGAGTAGGACTGATAGTTGGGGAGAGGTGGAGGACCTGAGAGAGTGGGAGTGAGTTACAGGGTTGAGCATAGCCCCCAAAGAGTCAGGGTGGGTATTTCTGGTTAAGGAGTCAATGAAGCAACCCAAGTAATAAGAGGGCAGATACTTAGAGGGCAGCCAGTGCAGGGTGAAGTAGAGCAGACAGTGATGGGTAAGGCGAGGGGCCAATAGGGCAAACCTGTAGATATTGTTATAAGTAGTGTCCCACTTTCAGAGAGCACAAGCGTTAGCCAGGGAAAGAACAGGGGCAGCAGAAGTGAGACCAGGGAGTAGGTTACCCCTGGCAATGGAGATTCTGGCAGCAGGGGTAAGGGAGTGACTCACTCTATAAGCAGCACCAGTCTTAGAGTTAACAGATTTGCATACCTCATTAATGTGGGATGAGAAGTCTAGAGAGGGGTACAGCCTAACCCCAAGGTATTTGAAGGAGTTTGTTGTCAAGATGGCAGGCCCGTTAAGGCATAAGACCTGATAGTTGGGGAATTCTGCATGGACTTTTATAGAAGCACCGAATACCAAAGCTTGGGTCTTGGTAATGTTTAGGATTTGGTGGTTAGCAGTGAGCCAAGATTGGATCTGTTGAAAACCAGAAGATAGGAGATTGTTGAGAGTGTTCACGGACCTACAGGCAGCATCCAGAATCAGATCATCAGCATACATAATGGTGAAGCAGTGGGGTGAGGGGATGGGTAGATCATTTAAACACAAGGAAAAGAGAAGGGGCCCAAGTATAGAGCCTCGAGGGACTCTGCAATAAATGGGTGCAGGGGATGAGAGGACTTTGGAGAAGGAGACAGTTTGAGAACGTCCGTCAAGATAGCTTCTGATCCAGGATAGGGTGGAATCAGAGGCACCTATCTTGAGAAGTTTATTAAGTAACAAGGGGCAGTTAACCAAATCAAATGCCTTGGTGAGGTCAATAAACACTGCACCAGTCAGAAGGCCTTTGTCCATGTTGGTCTTAAAGTCACTTGTGAAAAGAGTAAGCGCAGTGGTGGTACTATGGCCTGCCCTAAGACCATACTGTATCAGAGTTTGAAGATTGGAATTCAGTAGGTGCATTGATATCTGGTGATGGATTCATTTTTTGAGCAGCTTGCTTAGAGTTGGCAGTAACTCTATAGGTTGGTAGTTGGTTAAGTTCTTTGGGTCACCCTTTTTGAACAAGAAATGGTCCTAGCAGTTTTCCAGCCCATAGGAGCTGTTGAGGAGCAGATGGAAAGGTTAAAATGTCTGGTTACCAGAGTAGTGAGAATGGAGGCAGCAAGTCGTAGCATTCTGGGCTCAAGACCACCTGGCCCAGCAAAGCCATGGGGCGGGATGGCACATGGTAATTTTATGACCTCTAGATGTGAGACAGAGGCTGGCACAAGAAAGGGAGGGGCTTCAGTGGGGGCTGAGGGTGGAGCATGGGAGCCAAGGGTAGTAGGTGGAGAAGTATTGGGAAGCTTGGTGAATAGTGAGTTAAAGGCATTGGCAATAGTGGCGGATTATTACAGTTGACTTTGTTGATGTTCAATTCACTAGGGGTTTGACACCTATTGTTCCCTAAGATTTCATTAATTTGAGCCCATTATCTTTTTATCTTTTGTTTGGACTCATTATTACGCACTCTGCAACAAGACAATGACATATGAGGCTTATATCCTCCACAGATGGCATTAGAAGTAAAAACAACTGCCTATGTAGATGATGCATGTATTTTAATAGCAGATCCATTGTCTGGATCCCGAGCCATACATCACCTGGCACAATATTCTATTATAGCAGGTGCAGCAGTTAATAAAGCAAAAAGTAGAGGCTACACCCTGAGTAATTCGACCACATCCATACCTGAATTAAGAGGTATACCAATCTCTGCAGAACCTATAAAAATACTGGGTATAACATTTGGCAGAGGTGATATGGGACTAGTGAACTGGGAAGATAAAGTAGATGTACAGAAGCAGAAAGTAGCCCAGTGGAAGAACTGACAGCAAACAAAAAGGAAAAAAGTAGCTTTAGTTAAAACATTTCTAATCCCTATTTTTGCATACCTCCAGTTCCTACACGCTTAGAAGCTACTGTATTGAATCTGGTTTTTCAAGTCATTTGGGGGTGCAGACTGAACCCCATTAAACAAAATGTATTGTATCTGTCTGTCAAAGAAGCAGGATTGAATCTGTTAAATTCCATTAGTCATTTTTATAGCATGTTTTTCCATATAAATGTAGTAAAATTGGAAGTTCTGACACTTGCAATATGGACATTATTTGCTCAACACTGGTTACAGCCATTTGTAGCATGTTGGAAATCTTCCTTGATAATCCCTACTACACATTGCCAGGCTCCGAAATTTTTCAAGTCCGTGGTTCTCAAATTGAGGAAATGGAAATTGCAACCATTACATGTCATCTTTAAGCACAGACTTCAGATCTATAATGAAATTCAGACACAGGCCTTCGCTGCAACACCAGATTTCTAAGGGATTACACCACCTAAGCTCCCATTGGTTAAAAAAACTATTAATTGATACAAGAACCCCACTACGCATGTGGGATGTAGTGTGGTTGAGTTGCCATGGCAGGCTAGGAGTGAAAAGTAATGCAAAACATAAAAGTCAAGAGGAGCGAATGTGCCCTAGACCTATATGTATAGCAAAAGAAGAAACTGTGGAACATTTTTCAGTTAAGTGCCCTTTCAATATCTCCTTCTGGACCTTACTGGCTAACAGAGGGGGAACCCAAAATGGAGACACATAACTTACCAAGAAATTGTGTTTTGTTTTTTCAAATGCCACAAGGGAAATAGATGGTAGTACCTTCCGACTAATACTTATGTGCATAACATTTTTGTTGTGACAAACTAGATGTACAGTAAATATGTCTAAAGACAGCATGAATTAACCCCTATGGCAGTTATAATGAGTGTGGAGCAGGAACTTAAAACACAGTACTAGTATGATAAGGTGCATTTTTCTGAACAAGTATAGAAACTAAGATGGAAGAATGTGAAGGGGATGCGGATTTAGAGGAATTAACCTGTATCCATAGTGAATTAATAATATGAGACCCCTGTTTATTGTTTAGATATGAATTTCATAGATGTACTATACTTTGTTCATGCATAACCTGTCCGTATTGTATTGTTTCTAGTCCAAATAAAAACATTCCCCTACTCTTTGGGTTGGGGCACTGCATTAGCGTTGTCTATGGAAGAGTCACAGTGTGCTGTGAAGCCAGTGACTGCGGTCAAAGAATGTGAAGTCCCAGACTCTCCCATGTCCACACTGCCAGGAGCAATGAGTTTGGGGATTTTGAGTACCAATGTCGGTACAACCATGCCTTCCACTGCAACATCCTTGACTGAAAGTACCTGGACGCCGGAACGTGTACAAGATGCAGTTTTGAAGTTTTAGGGTGTCTTATAACAGAAAAAAATGATATTTGTGGAACTTAATGGCTGAGGAAGAGGTCTTTTACATGTGGAGAAGGAGAGACTGTTTGCTCTACAAGAAAAGACACCATTGCTCTGCCGTCAGGTTGAGGTGGGTGTTGAATGTCCTGTGTTTCCTCTTGATGGTGCCACAGTCTTTAAAGAGCCTTACATGCAAGTGGGAGGTGCTCAACCCGCACAGACACTGTCCCGGGATGTTGCTGCCTAGATGGGCATACCCTTGGCTGTCTTCCAGGTCTCTACCACACTGGTTCGATATCTCTGATGTCAACTGGCGTTACAGTGACAGGAATAATATTGACCACAAATTGCGGTCGGCATGATTCCATGATGGACTCCCAGTCCTGCTTTCAGTGGGGGGCTTCAACCCCAAACCCCCCATGCAGGGACCTGTACTAAAGGATTATTAACTCCAGTCAGAGTTAAGTCAGGACAGGGGTGCAGGACTGGGAGACAGCATGCCTCTGCCTCGGGCACACCAACACAGCTACCTGTCAGCAAAGTGTCGATTTTGCCGACAGGAGAGTAGTTTGCTGTGTTGGTGTCACCGTAAGGGGGGCATACCAACTTCCAGGATGGCTCCAACATTGCAGGATGCTTTCCTGCTCTGAAACTTTCAGGGAGTCGGGGAGTTTTCTCTCCTGTTTTGGTGCTTCCGCCTGAGGCTGTTACAATCTCTCAGGCAATGTCAGAACATATGCGCTCCTCCATGAGGCCCGCTGGGGCCTTTTCTGGCAGTCCAATACAAGCAAACAGACAAGTCAAGGCAGGGATGGACTTCCCTGCTGCTGGATGGTCTCCAGTCTGAGCCCTACAGGAGTCAGGTTGGACAAGAGACCTGACTGGCCAGTGGCACTCGGTTCCCCAGGTGGGTCCCATGGCACCTGTTTTTGCCTCAGATGTGCATGGGATGTCACTTCTACAGACTTGCAGAGCAATACTGGCCTGGCCAGTACCAGAGGGGCAGACTGCTCTTTTAAGGCTGCTCCCCATCAAACCTCTCTGGTCTCCCCTAGCTTCCAGAGACACTCAGACTGAAATACAGTTATAGCTCTCTGCATCATTGCCTGAAGGGGGCCAGACTGTCCATGTAAACCTGGCTACTGAGACAAACTGTTTGGGAACCTCTGCATCCATAGACCTGCTGGGTGGTGCTGGGCTTCATACTTCCCTTCCCCCCCCAATTTGTCATTCACAAGACCTGGCACTCGGGCTATTGAAGGACACCCCTGTCATGGAGACCCCTGTGTTGATATCTCTGAGCTCTTGTCAAGGGTGGATCGAATGGACATGGAGAGCTCCATCACTGCAAGGACTACTCCATTACCCTTAGGAACAGTTACAGACCAAACCCCAGTGCAAAGATGGACTACATTTCAGAATAAGGATGCGTTTTCCACAGCCTCTGCACCTTCTCAGAGACAGAATGCAGTCTGCCTCTTGTACAAAGGGATTTGGATGAGCCACCTGACTGCTCCTATGTGGGGAGATTCCTGCTCAAGGAATCACTGCAGGTCATGCCTCAGGAACTGTATGCTTTTTTGCATGCTCCAACTGGCGGTTCCTTTGACCTCAGCTTTCAGACCCTGCGTATTTGGATAGATTGTGGATGGCATATAATACACTCAGAGACATGCAACCATGGTTGCCATTTCAGGTTATACCATTAACGAAACCTGTGGTGTGCACATGGTTATGCTCAAAAATGAAGATGTTTACATTCAGGATGTTCATTACTGGCTGTCCCAGAGGTGTGACATTTTGGGAGACCCTGAACCTATCTTGGAGGCGGAAGATTTCTGGGCCAGACACTGGTGTTTTAAAGCAAAACTCTGACACACTGCCATGGGGTTGCAGCATATTCCAAGTATGTTTTTTTCTGGGCTGAGACAGAGCTCAGTGTTTTTATCCGGGACAGCCAAAGACCTGCTTCTGCTGTGGCTCTGACTCCCATTTGAGTAATGTGTGTGACACTCTACAATACAATTTATGCCTGGCACTGGGTCATTCCAGCATTGATTGTACCAGCACTCTGTATTGCAACCTATGCGAAGTGTCAGGACACTCTTACTGGACGTGTCGGTGGGCTACCCATAATAAGGATGACAACTTCATGCAGGATATTCTTTTGGAGCAAACGAGGACAGTTAGTCCAGCAAAAACACCTGAAGGAGCTGGCTGAGGCTATCGCTCATCAGAAAGACTTGGACACCCCTTCTAGCTCACCAGCACCTGGTCAGGCCTTGACCTCCGAGCTGTCTGCATCTACTGAGCTGCTGCACTCTTTTTAGCATCCACAGAATACAGTCCCCCACGTAGAGACATTGGATATCGAGCTTACATCTTCCATGCCTGCACCGGCCAAGGCACCTGTTCCCGCAGTTTGCCAGGCTGGTGCTGAGATGGCCCCTCCAGAAATAATGCTAGTCAGCAGGAAAAGGTTGTTCAGGTCATACAAGCTGGGGTGCTTTCGCAATTGCCCACTCCCTCCAGCTCACCTTTGCCTTTGAGCAACAAATTTGCCATTTTGAACACTGATTCTGCCGCCAGAGATAATAACATACCCTCGGATGACTTCTCCTGTCCATCATCTAAAGTGTTGGCCACATTGGATACTGAAGAAGACAAAGCTCCCCAGCTGATGAAAAAGAAACAATGGAAAAAACTCGAGATGCTCTCTTGGAATACTGTTACCAAAAATATGTACTGCACCTGATGGAATGCTCCCCCCTTTTTTACACTAATTATTCTTCATGCTTCCTTCATTTAGTATTGCCACTGTTAATAAAAATAGTATTAGAAATGCCAAGTGGAGAACTGTGATTTTTTTCCTTCTGACGGATTTGGCCCTTGACATAATGTCCCTTCAGGAAACCAGACATACTACCTCAGGGGATATTTCTCAGGCTAGTAGACACTCATGCTGGTGACCTTCCTTTTGGTCATTAGGATTAGATAGGTATGACAGGGTGGGGATTTTATTTACCAACCGTTCCATACAGGTTCATAGTTTAGTAGACATAGAACCAGGGAGAGCTTTGTTGCTCTATCAAGTGTCCCCACTATGACTTATAAATATGTACACCACACAGACTAAGAAAGCTAGGGTGGACCTTTTTAAGGCCATTCAGATAGATCCGATTCTCCGGAAAATACAACAGCATCCACATATCCATGGTATTATGGTGACAACAGGCACTTGTGACGTTAAGGTCATGGTGCTTGTGAATGACGTCACCCTGTATATGAGAGACAAGATATTGGGGTGCATAGTGCTGGACCTTTTTGATGCCTTCACTCCCATTTCAGGGGCTCAGCTTACTCTGGGGTAATGCTTAGGTATGACTGTTGGACACAAGTGTACCCCAGTGAGTGTTTTGGGAGGTATAGATGTTTCTGCTATGACTCTTAAAGTTTTTGGGATTACTTTTGGTGTGGTCATGATGAATTGGGAAGAAAAGATAGCTGTCTGTGTAGCCAAAGTCCATCTTTGGAGGTTGTGGCATCAATCTGAATTGAAAAAGATGGCGATTGTGAAGACATTACTTTTGCCTGTCTTCGCACACCTTAGTATGGTGTTTCCCCTTCCAAGGTTTCAACTCCTTCAAGGCAGTCAGCTGAATCCAATAAAGTGAAATATCTTCTACCTCCCAGTGAAACAGTGGACCTTAACCCTGGTTTTCATGTTTTGTCATTTTTTAACTTGGAACATAGTGCCATGTCTGGGTATGGCGAATAATCTCTGGGTCCCATGGGTTGCACACTGACTTGTTCCAGTCCTTGACGGTTGAACAGTGGAATGCTTTCCAGCCTCTTTGACGTGGACAGCCAGCCTCTTGGTCCATACCATAGTTGATAAACTGAAAAGATGAGGACTGGATCTTCCCCTATTTTGGAATCCAGTTCCTCACCACCTCTACACATCCATTATGGCTCTAAATTTTACTGAATGTCCAGTTTTCCTCAGCATTCCCATAAACTCGGTTCCAGAAGTTCTGGCTTCGCTCTAGGATGAGAGGATTCCACTGAAAATGTGGGATGTGCTATGGCTGTGTTGTGATGGCAGACTGAGTGTAAAAGTGAATGTGAAACATAAATTGTATACAGGAATGTTTTTGTCTATAGGTTGGCTGTGGCCTGCAATTGGAAACTATGATGCACTTTCTTAATGACTGACCTTATGCGGTGGCTTATTAGACTTCATTGTCACTTAAATTGGGAAACCCATGTTGGTCCCAACTTTCCTTTACGGATATTATAGTCGACAGCTCATAGCACGTTCAACAGTATGAGAGTGGTACAGTACGACTCGTCCTGACTGCTTCTAAGTTCTATTTGTGGCACTCCAGGTGGACCTTTCTGTTTCAGCAGAGTGACATTCCTTCAGCAGCCTTATTACATCTTGTGGAGACTGACTTAGCAGTCAGTTATGGGGTGGACAGAGTGAAGTTCTTACCACATGACCTAACTATCTGTTGGTGGTGACTCAGTGGCCACTTACAGGTCAGCTAATTTTTTTTCCTGTGATTACCTTTCCCTTCTTTTTATTTTTTAAGACTATGGGCACCTTGTGGTTAGACACCACTGACATACCTGATATGGCCAGTATTCATTACTGTTGGAACTACTTTTTGTACGTAGGTTTGAAGTGTGACAGCTTTACTGGTCCTCCTATAGAGTGTCATTACCTGGCCATCTGACCCTGGATAGATCAGTATGTCCTTTTTGATTTTTTTTTCTTCGCCCCCCCCCCCCCAATTTTTGCTTACTTATCTGTATCATTTGAGTTGTACCATATGTCTTGGGGGTATCATGTAAAATAAGCGATGCAATTTGCATGACAGAATTTCAGCGACTACAAATGAGCAATCACATTAAGGGTGAACGACAGATTATGGCACTCGGCACATTACAGTGACCCCAAATGTTAACTTTCCCCGTGTCAATGTGCACCTCGGAGTGAGAATAATATAGATGGGGGGTCTAGGGTGTGCAGGGGGGCAGAGCCCCCCTGCATAAACATAGTTGTTAAATTTCACTGTAATGTGCCTCGCCATAATTGTTGGTTGCCGAAATGACGGTCACTGTAAAGTATTCGCCCAATTTGCGTTCGCCCAGTTAAATTCTTTCAAGTCATATGGAACTGTCTTGGGAGATGTTATGTACTGCATGATCTGTTGTGTTCAGTTATGTTTTCTTTACAATAAAAACTTCCCCTACTCTTTTTAAGAAGTGCAACAGGATCTTTAATGTCCACCTGAACAATCACCAGATCAGGCAGATGGGACCTTGGTCTAATGTCTCATCCAAAAGATGGCACCTCAGGAGTTCAGCACCTCCCTCATAATGCACTATAGTGTCAGTAATGGAATTTAACCTAAGTGCCTGGTGTGTGAATGGAACCCACAACATCTGATCGTCCGGTCTTAGAGGCAAGTGTGCAACCTGTTGAGCCACTGACACCGTTTTAAAGATTTACACGAAGTCCCCCAACAGTATAAGGATTACCAATACTGATTGAGCCTTCTGCAACTTTATATAGGAGAATTACATAGAACTAGAATATAACTCTTTCCACTGCACAGACCATGATATGTAAAAAGCAGATAATGAAACATATTCCTTTAAAGTGATTAACATTTGCAGGCTACTGCTGTCTAGGTGCTTTTTAACAGAATGGGTCCAGCCCCTTGCCCCAACCAGCATCCAAGAATCCCTTTACTGTATATAATATCCAAGCAGGAAGAACTACATGAAGATGAAGTTTTGTTTTTACTTTTTACGTCCCTGTCAATGCTATTGCAAAAGGGAAAATACAGCGAGGGTCCCAACAGGAAATCAAAACCCAGCAGAACAGTTTTAAAATCAACTGCTTAAAAGTTGCAGTAAAATCAGATTAACAGACAAACCAAAGCTGAAAGAAGGTGTAAGAGTCTTAATGTTCTGATGTGTAACTGAATAACTCTGGAACTCTAGCTGAAGTTTTCCAGCTTTATGAATTTTCTGGCATGAACTGAAAGCTTTAAAAATAGCCATAACATCAACACAGCCTACATTTTTCAAATTACTTTTTCTCCCCAGGGTGGAGAGGTCTCTGTTCGCTCATCAGTGATCTGTAAGGGAGGCCATTCCTTTCACTGCTCCTGTGTCCCTGCCTTCCTTGCCATTGTCTCTCAGCATTGACCATTCCTTGGCCAAGCCTGCCTCTCACTTATCCTCTTCTTTGCACAGTGCTGGAGGTGAGCTGGTGGGTCTGGAATGAGCACCCAGCCCACTGAAGAATTTTTAAAAAAAGATTGGTGGGGTGGGAAAGTGTCATGTGGGAGATGGCAGGTCTGGGTCGAGCACTGGACCCATTGAAGAACTAACTAAAAAAGTGGTCGAGGAAGGATAATGTGGGGTGGGGGCTGGCAGGTCTGAGACTTGCACCAGACCCATTAAAGGATTAGAAAAAAAGAGCAGGTGTTGGAGAGGAGAGGGGGGCTTGGGGGGGAGGAAGGAAGCACAGTGGTGGTTGGGAGCTGATGGATCTGGGATAAGCACTGGATCCATTAAAAGATTTTAAAAAAAGAGCACATTATGGGGGCAGGAAGTGCAGTGGTGAGTGGAAACTGGCATCCTGGACCCATCCAAATAAGGAACAGCATTAAAAATAGGTCTGAAAAGGGGAGGGAGGGGGAGGGGCGAGGGAGAGAGAGAGAGAGACAAAGAGGATATGCAGAGATCTCAAGCATAACATTTATATGATGAGATGCACTGTGCGGCAAAACATGATTAGCGTTGGATCCGGTGACATTCTTCCAGATCAAGCTATCTCTCCTCCTCTGTTGGCAAAATGCCAGCATAGCTCTTGCTATGCAGTCGTAAAAACAGAATGGAAGGAACTATGTAAAGTTTTGGGCAAATTTCTGTGGAATGGACATAAGCTCAGGATAAAGTAGGAGGTCATGGTTTGAACAAAATCGGAGGGATGTCTAGGTCTGCCCCGCCTTTCGGAGCTATTATGAAGCAACTCAACTGGGACCAGTGACTGAGATGGCGTGTAATGCTGCTACAGTTTGCTGGTTACAAATGGAAAGAAGCAATGTCAGGTACAGAGACCTAGGAAGTATGCCCTGGTAGGATTTAACCCACACCGGACTGAGGCAAGTAAGCAACAGGTGATCTAAGCAGGGCCAGATTAACAACTTCTGGGGCCATAAGAAACGTGTAATGGTGGGGCCCCATGTGGCTTTTCAAACAGGCTAAGGGTTCAGGGACTACCCAGGCCCCTGAAAACGGAAGGGTTTTTAATGCCTAAAAATGCATTTGGAGGGGTTTTCAGCTACTCTGAATGCCCTTTTATGGGGTGGATAATAAAAGTTAGAATGTTTGAAATTGTATGGCTAGAGTATATTTACACTGAGTGTCAGCAATCAGCACAGGCTGCCCAGACTTCTGTAAAATATAATCGGAGACCCACACAATCATACAAGATTAGACTAATGACAAGCCTCATCTTATATGATTATTTACTTATCAGTTCATAATTCATAAACAAAATGAGTACGATTGCATACAAACAGTAAACAGTAAGTTATTTTATTTTTTTAACCTGCCTAAAACTCAGTAAAACCGTGGGTAGTCCTAGTCCCACTACACTATTCCATGTTGCCATTCCCAAGCCCAGGCCAGCCTGCGCCACCTCCGGACTAGGGCTACTCTAACTGTCTGACTTTCAGATAGTTAAAAAGCCCATCAGCACCAGCCGTGTAGCAGGTGGCAGGCAGCTGAGCTGTGATACATACATACAACTGTTGTTGCCAACATTATAGCAGTTATCATTTTTTTCTAACCTACCTTGGTGAGTGATGATGATGATGACCCCCACATTTGGAAAATCCTGGACTGATTAAAGAGTAGCAGCCCTCTGCCCTCCTCCACTCTGAGTCAATCACTGTATTCTGTGTGCAGTGACTACTGTGATTCAGGTCAGCGATGGATGGTCTGTATACGCTCACTTGTACTTGCCTGTTGGCTTTCATCCAACTGATGGATGGGATCACATGACAACCCCATGAGTCACTAGACTTTCTAGTGACTAAGGAGTTTCAGTCACAGAATACTTTTTTACTTAGTTTCTTACCCTATTTTCACAGTAGGACTAGAACAGTCTACTTGACCCTCACAGTGATGACAGTGACCCTAGCCTGGGTAATCCAACCAACAGTACTACTAGTATTAGTGTCAGTGAGTGAGTGACTAGCTAGGAAATATCTAATTTCAGTCACAGTGAGTGAGGATAGGAGGAGTCTGGTTGATAGTTATGGGTCAGGGTGACAGGGCCAGCTGTGTGGCTGTTTAAATTCTGAGAGCGGGGGTGGGTCAGGAAGGGGAAGCATGGGTGATGCTGCACAAACTCTGTGTGTGTGACTGTGCATGCAACCTCAGTGTCATGATGAGACTGGTCTGCTGGAGAAGAGGAGGAGAAGTGGGATAATCATACTATCATGCAGAGGAGGAAATGTCTGAAGATGGAAAGGTTGAATTGCACTTCAGCAGTGTGCACAACAATATGATCCTTTCACTTTCACTTGTCCTTGTCAGCGGCTCCAGCTTGGCTTTTCTAAATCCCTTCCCTGTCAAAAAAATGAAATGTGGCTGGCAAGCGTAGCAGACCAAGGTAGAAAGGTCAGTAGGGAGCAGGACTGGGGTAAATGGAGATAACAAAGTCAGTAAGGGCAGGGATGGGGCTACAAGAGTTAAAGCCATCAAAAAATGGAGAGTCATGAGCACCAATGCCCGTAGTCTGGGTAACAAGCTTCCAGAGCTAGTAGCCCTGATGGAAGAGGAACACTTGGATATTGTGGCAGTCACAGAAACATGGTACACACAGAACCATGCCTGGGATGTAAACATACCAGGGTACACTATCTACAGGAAGGACAGGGAGGGTAAAAGAGGAGGAGGAGTAGCTCTCTACATAAGGGAAGAAGTCAAAGCAACAGAACAAAAGGGTAAACAGGGAGGAGAGGAAGCACTGTGGGTCAACTTGGAGACAGGCAATGGCACCACAATCCGCACAGGGGTTGTATATAGACCCCCATCTCAGGGGGAGGAAATGGTCAAGGAAATGATAGAAGGTATCCTTAGAATGGCAGAAAAAAAGGGGAGATATTGTTGATGGGCGATCTGAATATGCTAGATGTTAACTGGAGTGCATTTGCTGCAGCCACATCCAAGAGCGGGGTCATTCTAGATGCCCTGCAGGGGGCATGCCTTAGACAACTAGTATTAGAACCCACTCAGGAGGGAGCAGTCTTAGATCTGGTAATCTCAAATGGAGATGGAGAGAGGATAACAGATGTAGAAGTGGGTAGCCATCTGGGAAGTAGTGACCATTGAACAATATGGTTCACAGTAAACACAGCAGTAGAGTCAAGCCATACAAAGGCAAAGGTCCTGGACTTTAGGAGGGCTGACTTTGCCAAAATGGGTAAGTGCCTAAGGAATGCACTAGCAAATGGGCAGGAAGGAGGGGTGGAAGAACAATAGAGAATAATCAAAACTGGAATATGACTGTGGTCCACACCCGATTCCTTCCTTGAAGATAAGTTTAAAAACCAGTGCGCACGACGCTGGGAGTACTCCATCAAAGAGAAAGTGGCATGGAGACCCAGCGTATGCATAAATCCTTTAGAAATCAGGTAATACGCTTCCTTTCATTCATATGACTCTCAGAATGAGGAAACAGGATCTTAGACAGATTTAAAATGGTAACGTGTTTTAAATAAGACGCTCGTTCTTTTTTCCCTTCAACAGAGCAAGTTATATTAAAGGGATTCCTATGTGGCCTACCTATATGGTAAAGCAGTTATGAATTTTGTGGTCTTTAAAAAGTGAATTGTGATGACTTTAAACCTGACAGTGTAACAGAAAGGTGAAAAGAAATTAAATTTTCTTTTGCAGTTTTGCATAGTACATTAGACAGAAAAAGGATTTCATGCAAGTTGGCTTATAAGGTAAAATAGATGTTTGTGATGTTTAAAAGAAATGGATTTTGTGGCTTTCAGATAATTTTATAAGTGATAGTGTAATGGATTTGTGAAAGGGAATTTAATTTGTCTTTCTAGATATGAGAGACACTGTGAGCCTAATACAAATATATATACAAAGGATGTTTACAAGGCAAGTTTTTTCTACATGAACTTTATTTACCATGATAAAACATTATGAAGTTGAATTTCCGTGGTTTAAACACAAGTGAAGTTAATTTAGTTTATGAATGGTACCAGGATTTTGGAGTTTTGGAGAATTTGAACTATATTATAAGAATCCAATGCTTAAGGATTTTGAGTTTTTTCACAACTTGACATAAATTTATACTTAGGAATTGAGGGTCATATTAGCTGAACTGGACCATCATGTAGCTTGTTCTGAGTTCTTTTTAAAAACTGAGAAAGTAGGAAATGTTTATAATGTTTATTTGATAGTAATTATATATATACATTTGTGTTTATAGATACACAGTACAAGCACTGAGGAAGGATGTATTCTGAAACGTTTGCTGTTTATGTGTACTGTACTACTTACATTTTGTATAAAAAAATATGAATATACTAAGAAAATAAATATATTTTTATACATAATTTGGTGAGTGGACTATTTTCATACCAATCTGTTCCTATGAATAATCAAAACTGCCATCACTATGGCAACAAGCCTTTGTGTGAAGCAAATAAACAAAGCAAAACAATGTAAAAAATCACTATGGTTCTCAAAGGAGGTGGCTGGGAAGGTTAGGGAGAAAAAGATGCCATTCAGGAAGTACAAGGAATCACAGAAGGAGCAGGACAGATAACTGCATCAGTTAAAGCAGAAGGAAGCAGGGAAGGCAGTCAGAACAGCAAAGGCCCAAACCAAGGAAAAGATAACCAACTCAGTTAAGAAGGGGGATAAACCCTTTTATAGGTACATCAGGGAGTGAAGGGAGACCAAGGAGGGATAGTGAGGCTTAATAAAGGAGGGGGGGGGCAGATGGTGACTGTGAAAAGGAAGCGATACTAAACAAATATTTTTGCTCAGTATTCACAAATGAAGGAGGGGAGGTACCTAAACCAAACAACAGAAATACTCTGGATTGGGGGGTTGAGACCAGCCAATTCACAGAAGAAAGAGTTCTGAAAGAACTCTTAAAACTGACGGTGGACAAAGCAATGGGGCCTAATGGGATTCATCCCATAATTCTAAAAGAACTAAGGGTAGAACTAGTGACACCACTGACTACCCTCTTTAACAAATCATGGGAGGATGGGATGGTACCTGAGGACTGGAGGAGGGTAGATGTTATTCCACTTCACAAAAGTGGAAGCAGAGCAGAGCCAGGAAACTACAGACCTGTTAGTTTGATGTCAGTGATAGAAAAATGATGGAATCACTTCTGAAGGAAAGAATTGTTGAGTACATAGAGACCAGAGAGACCCAAGGCAGCATGGATTCACAGTGGGAAGGTCATGCCAGACGAATCTAATAGATTTCTTTGACTGGGTGACCAAAGTAGTAGATCAGGGAGGGGCTGTGGACATGGCCTACCTAGACTTTAGCAAGGTATTTGACACAGTCCCACACAAAAGATTAATATACAAGTTAGCCAGCCTGCTAGTGGGTCCCAAGATGGTAGCCTGGGTAAAAAATTGGCTGGCGAACAGGACACAGAGGGTAATAGTAAATGGAGTCCACTCTGAAGAAAGGGGGGTTACTAGTGGGGTACCACAGGGTTCAGTTCTAGGACCAGTCCTCTTCAATGTCTTTATAAGTGACATTGCAGAGGGACTGGAAGGAAAAGTATGACTGTTTGCAGACGACACAAAGATCTGCAACAGGGTTGATACACAAGGTGGGGTGGAAAGGATGAGAATGGATTAGGCAAGGTTGGAGGAATGGTCAAATGTATGAGAGCTTAGATTCAATGCTAAGAAGTGCAAAGTAACGCACCTGGGAAAGAAAAACCCAGGGGAAGAGTACACAATGGGGGGTGAGATACTAACAACAACGAAAATGGAAAGGGACCTGGGGGTAGTCATATCAGATGACCTAAAGGTGGGCAAGCAATGTGAGAGGGCAGCAAGGAGGGTTGAAGGGATACTGGGATGTATAGGGAGAGGTATCACCAGTAGAAAACAGGAAGTTGTTATCCCTCTGTACAGACAGCTGGTGAGACCCCATCTAGAGTACTGCGTGCAGTTCTGGAGACCCGATCTCTGCAAGGACATAGTCATGATGGAGGCACTCCAGAGGAGGGCAACTAAAATGGTGCAGGGTCTGCACCAGAAGACATATGAAGAGAGACCTAAGGAGCTTAATATGTATACCCTCAAGGAAAGGAGGGAGAGGGGGGACATGATAGAAACTTTCAAGTACCTCAAGGAAATCAACAAAGTCCAAGAGAGTAGCATATTTCAGAAAAAGAGGTGTGCAAGAACAAGGGGCACAATTTGAAGATAGAAGGTGGACGACTCAGAGGTAATGTGAGGAAGTATTTTTTTCATGGAGAGGGTTGTGGATGCATGGAACTGCCTTCTTGAGGAGGTTGTGGAGTCAAACAGTGGGGGAATTCAAGAATGCATAGGACAGACATAAGGCAATTCTAGGGGTTGGGGGCAGGAGGAAGTAGGCTGTTAACTAGGATCTGCAGCTTATCTATTAAATGGGGAAATGGGCAGACTGGGTGGGCCAAGTGGTCCTTATCTGCCATCAAATTCTATGTTTCTGCTAAAAAAAAAAATAGCACTGCCTCTGGGATACCTTTTATACTCAGGGCCCTGGAAAACTGCCCCTTCTGCCCAGTGATTAATTCAGCCTTGTGCCAAAGCATTCCCTTACTCTGTGGTCAATAATAAAATAAAAAAATATAGTTTAACAATAAACAGGCTGGATCCCAATACACCACTCCCAAGATTTCCTTCCAGAAACTCCGGATATGGCATTTAAGAGGTGGTATAAGACAGGGCTAACCTATTTCACACAATTTACCATGCAGGAGCACTCAGATCCTTCAGAGATATGGTTCAAGAATTCCAGCTCCTCAGTTCAGACCGTTTCAGATACTTGCAGGTGTGGAACTACCTAGCAGGTACAGGGTCAAGGGAGGATAGTGATGGAACAGTCAGAACTGTTCAATATGATGAAGGCATGGGCAACCAGAGTAGGGGTTAAAGGCCTGATCTCAGCTCTGTACAAGTTTCTGGTGAAAGGAAAGGGAGAGTTAGAAACAGAGCAAATAGAGGAACTGTAGGGGAGAGTGGCGATGGAATCAGCAGTAGATCAAGGCCTGGAAAAGATTTGGGGCAACATACATTACACCATTATGTTGAATAGTTTGTGGGAGTTTGGGTGCAAACTGGCAGTGCACTTCTTAATCACACTGGAAAAATCCAGACACTATAAGAACACAAACACGGACAGCTGCTGGAGGGGCTGTGGAGGTAAAGGAACTCCATGGCTGAGGAAGGCCCACACCTGGGATTGGCACTGCCCGATTGACTCACTTTCTCAAAGGCTTTGAGAAAGTAAGTCAGTCTCAAAATGTGTCAGGTGACTGCTCCAAGAAGATCAAGATGGTCAAGGTTCGAGTCTGAGACCTGCCATGATGGGACGCTAAACTACTAATTTGTATTTTTGAATTCCTTGGCCCAATTCTAGAAAGCATACGCCAGAGCGTAAGTAAGTTGTGACAAAGCAGATGTCGCCAGTCGCAAGTATGCCATGCAGTTGTGACATGTGGGATTCTAGAAAGCGACATGTGCCATATTGTAAAGCATGTATGCCAAGGTCAACTTACGCCGCAGTTGCGACATTCTCACAGGTACGCCACCACGTAAATGGACATACGCCAAGAAAATGTAGACGGATATGCCATGGCATGATTCTAGAAGGTTCAGAGTGACAAGTTATGTCAATGTCAAATGGCGTAACTTACACCAGGTGGGGGAAGGTGTAACTTACACAATATAAAAGGAGCCCTCCCAGGCAGGCTGCAGAGACTGTTGCACAGCAGTGTGAACTGAGAGTCTGAGACAACAGTGAGAGAGCAAGAGAAAGATGCCAGCACCAGCAGCCATACTAGGTATCATGCTACTGGGCAGGTGGCACAGGCACAGCAGGCGACGCAATGCTCGGAATCAGGGGAACAGGCAGTATCCAGTACAGCACATAACTGTCAGACGTCACATGCCACAGGTGTACAGGGCAAGGAAGTCACTCCTGGATTTGTCGGAGGAGCAATGCATTGCACGCTACTGACTGCCTAAGACCATAATCACAGGGATATGTAATGACCTGCAAGGAGAACTACGGAGTGCCTCCCTTAGGGAACACCCTGTTCCTGTGGAGGTGAAGGTCAGTGCAGCACTATGCTTTCTTGCAACAGGAACATTTCAGACCCTAACAGCTGACACTGTAGGCATATCACAGCCCAAAATGTCCAGGTGCCTACACCAGTTCCTCGATGCAATAGTGGGGCGCATGGTGGAGTACATTGCCTTCTCACGGGATGCACGGCAACAGCAGGCAGTGATACAGGGATTCTACGACATTGCACAGTTTCCCTGTGTGATAGGCGCTATCGACTGTACCCATGTCGCCATAAGAGCACCACCGGGTGAGGGGGACATGTATGTGAACAGGAAAGGCTACCATTCCATGAACATGCAGGTAGTATTTGACAGCCAGTGCCAGTTACTAGATGTGGTAGCCCAGTACCCTGGTTCCACACATGACTCGTACATCCTCTGCAACTGCGTCCTACATGAGGCATTCCAGAGAGGCCAGCTCACTGGTGGTTGGCTACTAGGTATGTGCAAACAGCACACAGCAGCACAGCCATGTAAACTTGCAGACCATGAGCACACACGTGGAACACATACCAAGCAGACTGATGCTGTTTCATGCATTCCACAGGTGACAGTGGCTACACACAACTGCCATGGGTCATGACACCACTATGCCAACCACGCACACCAGCTGAGACCAGGTAAAATGACACACACAGCCATACCAGGTGTGTCATTGAGTGCACTGTTGGTGTCTTGAAGGTGCGTTTCCATTGCCTCGACAGATCTAGAAGGGCACTACAGTACAGTCCTGGGACAGCATGCAAGATATTCATGGTGTGCTGTATTCTGCACAATATCGCAGTACAGAGTTGTGTGCTACCACAAGATATGGATGTGGATGAGGTGGAGAAGGAGGAGGACAATGTGTCTGATGGATGTGGCAGACACTGGCAGAACCAAGCTGCACTGGCATAGGCAGGGCATCGGGCATGTCATGAGTTGATGGCACAGCATTTCACCTAATGGAAAATACAACACCAGCAAGCAGGAATATCTGGAAACATCCATCCAGTCATAGTCAGCAGACCACCACATAGCCATGCCACTTGGTGCTGCACAACTAACATAGTGTCACTATAATGTGGCAACAGTGCCTATGTTATATGGCATCACCCAATGGTCAAACACACCCAGAGCTGTGTCTGAGGTACAGTGGTCTGGAATTAGGACACAGAAGGGAAAAGTAGCAACTCACCAGCACAACAGGTATGTGGTGTCAAGAACAACACAGGCAGCAGCACATAGGGGGGGGAGGTGAACACCGTCCATGATGTGTGCTGTACAGAATGTGTCCTACACACATTTGTGGCTCACACACATACAGCAGGGGAGTCAACCACACGCAACCACACCAGGAATATGATAACATAGACATGCAAATTGTGCCATAGCAGGCAGCACGACGCAATAGCGTGAACAATGAAGTGCACACACAAATGTACCATAACATGTCACAAGCAAGCACACACAAGAAGCACACGCAGTTTCGGCACACCAACCGAGTGGATGCATGTGAAAAATACAGCAACCGTGGTCTGCAGCATGTGACGAAAATGTGTCCTACATGCTATGCTTACGTGGCGTGGGAACACACGCATCTGCGCAGTGCAGCAGGTAATAGACACACATGCGTAGTGTGACTGGGATGGCAGCATGTGCGGTAGGCAGCAGGAAGTACATGCCACGTGCGGCACCATACGCAAACTGCAATACAACTGCACACTACACGGCGTGTGCTGTAGGAGCCTCCTAAGGTCTGTCAGTGGCAAATATACAGCAAACATGGCCAGTTTGAGTAGGAGGGCACCCAACTTCAGCCCTGCAGAAACCTCCCAGCTCAGTAACCTGGTGTAGCAGTGGAGAACAACACTACTGCCACCAGTGTGCAGGAGGCACACCCCACATCAGAGGGATGCTGTATGGAGGCAGATAGGTGCACACCTGTAGAGGGTGGGTGGGGTGAGATGCACACCCCACCAGCTCAAGCAAAGCTGGCAGGACCTCACAAGGCATGTCCCCAGCATCCTGTGGCAGCTAATGGACATGACCACCAGGTGTGATGCTGCCATACAGACAGGCCACATACACACAGAAGGTAGGTAGGACACTAACAGTGGCCCACTGGCAGCAGCAGCTACCATCCAGTGCATGGCTGTATGACCAGCACACTAACATATGTGTACCACTCTGTTCCCACAGGTCGTAGCCATGCAGGCACAAGAGTGTCAGAAGAGCAGCAGGTGCAGGGACTGGCAGGCATACTGAACCATCCACGGCAAGGTAAGTGAGTGCACACCACACAACAGGGCCAGGGTAAGGCAGAATACATGCAGGTAGTGATGCGGTCAGCACAACACCAACATGCATGTATCCAGGGGTTCAATGCGTGCATTTAGTGGCATACACGTGGCGTGTATGTCCATGTGGCACACAGGAGTGGTGGGGTGTATGCGCCCCATGTTAGCATACAAACATGGCATCACAATGCAGCAGATGGCTGACATGTGGAATGTCCACAGTGGAAGTGGCCCGTGCAATGCACAGTCACTGTGTGTGCTACAAGCACACTGCATCCCTGTGCCAACAGGTATGGTACAATGCATTGCCAGTGCTGTGACTGTGCACTGCGACGTGTACTATTGCCATGTTACAGGTACCAGACATGGAAATGGCCGACAGCACCTACTTCCCAGACACAGGGTACTCCTGCATGCCATGGAGGAGCAGAAATAGAGGGATGCACAGGAGTATGCCCTGCATACACAACACCATCGGAGGAGAGTGCGACCGCTGCCACCAGAGTGTGAGGAGGAGGAGAAGGAGGAGGTTGAGGAGGCTGTCACAGACATGGCACAGCAGATGCAGACCAGATCTGCTGTGTCTGAGGATGAACCATGGCAGGAGGACTTCAGGATGGCTGGTCCAGTGGCTGGGGCACTGCTGGCCCAGATGGAACATGGCTGGGATGCAGAGGACACTGCAGGACAGGACAATGGCAACACTGGCCAAGGCAGTGCTGATGTGATGGAGGCATGCATGGACAACAATGGACAGGGCATACAGGAGTGTGTTGCAGCATGGGAAGATGAGGTGGATGCAGGACAACAGGTGGGGGCTAGAGGCTCTGGGGATGACACAGGTGGTGTGGAAGAAGCACAAGACTGGGATATTGTGCCTGATATAGGGGTGGACCAGGGTCAAGCACAGCAGGCCAAGGCCCAGGGGGCTGGGCATCATGGCCCTGTACCACCACCTCAACCACACAGGGACAGGAATGAGATGCTAGCAGTCCTGGTGGGGTGGGGGGATTATGCAGGATATGGCCAGCCTGCATGGCTCTCTAGGGGCTCTGCTGACTGCTCTGTGGGAGCAGTGAGCCCACAGATTTGACCATAGCATACGATGTGCAGGCTGGTGTTAATAACTGTGGCCTGTAATGCAGGTGGATGTTGTTCCATGGGGAAGGGGGTACTGTATTCTTGTGTGGATCCAATGTTGTTGTTGAGGGGTGGTTGCGGGTATGGGTGACATAACTGTACATACCTTGGATTGATGAACTTTGTTGGGGGGGGCATACCTGTACATCCATGTTATGTTAATGTTTGTTGTGTGGGGGGTGGGCCATACCTGTACATATGTCATATTGCTGTTTGTTGTGCTGGGGGGATAACTGTAAATATGTTCTGAACATTTCACACGTTGTTTTAGTAAACAGTTTTGTAGAAACACGTACACTGTGTCCCTGTGTTCAGTCATCGAAATGTTACCTGTGTGTTGTGCATGTGTGGCTAACACTGTACACCTGTGGTCACATGCATGCAGTACCACAGTGGTGTTGGATGTGTGTCCACAACAGCTTGATGGCCAATGTGTGACAGCTGTACAGTGCACAGCTGATGTCACGACACATGGTATGTGACCATCTGGTGCATGCAGGCGATGGCAGCATTGCACCGAGGTCTGCTATGTTCACATACCCCTTCACTGAGCCTGCTGGTACATTGTGCTGGCTATGGGCCTGTATGGCACCACCCCACCTGGGCAGGGGTGTCGGCAGGCATACGCACTGTACTCAGCAGAGTACCATAAAAAAAAATCAGTCAGGGCAATAAATCAGGCAGGGGCAATAAAAAGAGGAAAGCAAGGACACTGTGAGTCACATTGTGTCTGTGTTGAACTGAGCCCTTCTGCTTTTGTTGTCTGCTGTGGGGCACTGATGCCACCAGCCAAATACACAAAGAAGAAATACTTACCAGGCAGGCAGAAAAACAAAAGAAGGAAGATTACAGGAACAAACTGATTACTCGATCTCAGACATGGCAAATGGGAGGGGGGGGCTATTGCTGGTGTGACGTGGCAGCGCATATTTTGGTTTATGTTTGCGTAATGTTTGGGGGGGCAACAGTGCATTAGTTCTGAGTACAAATTTAAAATTCCTGGCTACACCTCTGCACCTGGGAGCATCAATGGCTCTGCTGGTGGCACCGGTGGCACCTGGGCTTGGTGCTCCAGGCCACCGTGTATCACATCAGATGTGATGCCTAGTGCTGCACACCTGTCGTGATGACACTGTACACAAAACCCAGTGGCCATGGCTGGTGCATAGTGCCTGGTGGCAACAGCATCCAGGTCAGGTGGCACTGTTCTGTGCGTGTGCCACACAGTCACGTTCCATTGGCCACAGTGGCATGGGCTGTTGTCTACACACACCACAGGGCATGTTAATGGTGCTGTACAGCAAGAAATGGGTGGTGTGTGCATGTGGTGGTGGTTGGTAATGTTGTGTTGCCATGACACTGTTAGCATGTGATGAATGTGGTGGCCATGCACTGTTGTTACCTGGGTCGTCCACCACTTGTGGGTGGGGTATGTGTCCTATGTGCAGTCTGTGATACTGCCGCCATTGTGTCTTGGTGTGCTGGTGTCTGCAGTGCCAATATGTATGGCGGATGTGCTGTTTGGGGTTGTTGAACCTGTGTGTGACCCCCATGCTATTTTCTTTACGTGCACACATCCATCAACATCCATGGCCAATGGTGGGTGCAGCATGTGAATGCCCATGGCCCCCTGACATATAGCCTGACAGCGTGTCCTCTATGTGATTGCCCCTGTCCCCAAACACCACAGCAGCCTGCAACATTTGGTTGTACAGTCCCCCCTCGGCCAACCCACCCCATGGCCTGTGGCTTGGTGTTGCACATATGTCTGCCACACCCCCACCCCACTGCCCATCATCTGGGTGCTGCACACCTGTGCATCTGTGTATGTTGCACACACCCTTGTGATATATTTGGTCATGGCAGCTCATGTCTGTACAGACCCCCCCAGCCCATGGATAGCTGCAACACCCACAGCGGGGACCCACACATGGTGTGGGCCACTGCTGTTGAACTCATGATACGGCACACACTACACAAGACAACACTGTGTGATTGGAGGTACTTTATTCAACATGTATTCTTGTGGTAACAAATGTGCAACACACACTGTGCTATGCGGAGCTCCCTAACACACACACACACACACACACACACACACACACACACAAAAGCACACGTCCACACACCCACACCTCTGTGTAGTGCACTGTGCACTCCCCCGATACCATGGTACATAACATTATTGATACTGCCCTCTACCCATCCATCGATACAGTCCCCACCCGCCCAATGTAGCACCCAGCTGTGCGTACAATTTCCATTTCCCACGGCCTTGCCATGATCTCACACCAGTGACTGGGGCTGTTTGGGGTTCTGGTGTTGCCATTCCTGTTTCTGTGTGCTGTGTATCCCCTTGCAGGGACAAGCTTGGTATGGCACCATGTGGCCCTGTGTCTGTCCCGTCCTCAGCAGTGTTTCTCATCTTCCATGCCCCACTACTGTGCCTTGTCGACATGGACAACAATGGTGGTGCCACAACTCTGCTGTGGTTGCCACCCCCCTGTGTGGACTGTACAGCTGCCTGTCCAGCCTGTGTGCCCATGGTCTCTGGATGTGTGCCATGCAGTGTATGCACAGGGCTTGACACAGTGGTGGTGGTGGGACTGTTAGTGTGTGTACTGGTGGCAGGTGCCTGTGGTGCTGTAACTGTGTCAGGTGTTGCCCTCTTGTGCATCACAGCAGATGTGGTGACAGGGTCCCTGATGTCAGTGTCTGTGACCATTGTGCTATGGCTGGCATGGGCTGCCACCTGCATGGGTCTGCCTGGCACTGCTACAGATGCTGGTGTTGCAGTTGGAGGCAGGTGGGGTGTGGTCACAGGTGTCTGGGGGTATTCCTGGGCCATTGTTGGTGGGGCCCATCATTGCAGCATGTGCAGCTGCTGTTGCAGGGCATGCAGGGTGCCCTCTATGGCCTGCATGGCTGTGGCCATGGCTGCATTGTGGCTCTGTTGCTGCACCAGCATCTGTTCCATGACCATTATGTATCATTCCATGACTGCAACCTGCCCCTTGGCACAATGCCGTATGTCATGGATTGCCTCAACCATGTTGGCCATGACCACAGTATTGCCTCTGTATCCCCAGGCTCCATGTCCACTTTTGCACACATGCACACACACACTGCAGTCTTTCCATGCACAGTTGGTCCATGTCTCACATGTTACATGCAGTGCTCACCACTGTACATACCTGTGCCACTTTGACACCTAAAGGTGTCAAGGTTAGTGTTCCCACTGATGCTCTGCTGGCTCAGGTGTCTGGTATCCTCTTCTCAAGGCTGTTGAGTGGCTGCTGCTGGGTAGGTCCGCCCCCTGTGGCCTGGGCACAGCAGTGGTTGTGTGCCAGCTTCTGTTTGACCAGTCAATTCAGGTCATTGTACTTCTTCTGCAGGTTCCTTACTGTTCTTTTCTGGGGTTCCACTACACTTATCTTCCTGGCCACAGTGTCCCATGCCTTGCACCTTTTGTCCCTTTTCCTCTTTTCCCCTCTGTGGCTCAGGAGTAGGGCATGTCACTTTTCTATCTCAGCCACCAGTATGTCCACCTCATCATGGCTGAAGTTCCCCTAGCACCTCTGCCTCTCATTTGCTGGTTGTGCCATGTTGTGGTTGCCTTATGTGGCACGCTGTTGTAGCAGTTTTGTTTGGCATTGATTCCACCTATCTTGCATGTTGAGCCCTTTAATATTGCGCATGTTACAGTTCGTGCCATGCGCAATTCCCAATAGCGTATTTGTCGTGTGTTCTAGAATATGGTGCACGGCACACGTCGCAATTCTATTGGCGTATTTTGCGCATTTGCGCAACTTATGTCGGACGGATCCTGGCTTTCTAGAATCAGGCCCCCTGAATTCTGTTGCTGAGCCTACTTCCTACTTTTTTTCTTGAATTGTCTGCTGTGCTTTGGATATGCTGGACATTTTGTGAGTCTTTTATGTGCTTTTTAGACCACATGAGTTAATAAACGTTTTGTAATTTTGCACAAAGACTGAAATATCAGAGTTCTTGAAACTGAAGAAGCTTTAAAATAATCAGCACATAGTTGTCTTTGAGCAGGTGCCGGTTTATCTCTTGCTTTTTAAAGGAACTGCATGGTACATTTTCCAGAATTGCCCAATACCCAGCCCCATTCTGGGAATAGATTATAACCCATATTGGAGTGTGAGGGCGAGGTTGGATTTTATCATCTGTTCTAAGGATTGCTACCGGGTTGGGGGTGGGGGTTTTAAGTACCAAAGACAAGAGACACGTGTGCACTATTCTTATAGTAGCTTCAGGAAAGTCATTATTAGGTGATGGTTATCCAGGGAACCGTCAGGCATTTTTAGAGTGGAAAGCAATCTGTAAGAAGATCCAGCATATTAAAGGGATCACTAGCCCAGTTAGCCCAGTGAGGCTCCCCACAGAGAAATTCAGTGCTAGATGGCTGCCATACTGCAGGTGGATGGAAGCACGTGGGGGGGAGGGGGACAAAGGATATTAGAACAATTAATGTAAATCCTGGGGATGCATATAAATTAAAGGAATGTTCCACTTCTTAGTGAGAAATGGGGGGATGTTAAACTGGCAGCTATGGGGAAGCAATCAGTGTTTAAGAACCCAAAGTGAGAGAATGAACTGAATGCAAAAAGTTTGAGTTGGGGCCCATGTTCCAGAGCTACTGGATTGTGGTGAAAACTGTATTTTTTCAGTTTCTTATCTTAAGAAACTTCTAAAGTTCTATAAGACACAAAAAAAAGACATCTAAGACACAGGAAGGAAAATACAGCATGAAGGGTGAACAACTCGGTGGGGTGGGGGTGGGCTAGTTAATCCAGGGGCGTAACAATGAGTCAGGAAGTAGCCATGTGGGATGTATCATCTGCTTTCTTCCTTTAACACTTAGGTTTTGGCTTTGTTTGTCAGTGGAGCTGCAGCAGCTATAAGTACCCAACAGCTGTTGCTTGGGTTTTTTGACTTCTTGTTTAGTTAGGTCCAGATGTATGCTGCAGCCAGGCCTTACCAGTGAGGTATGGAATTTAGATGTAGATGCATGCTGCATGAACTTATGCAAGCCAGGAGGTTTAATGCAGTCGGGGGCGCTGGGCCTGTGGGGCTGCCAAGGCCAAATGTGGGCATGTTCATTAATGCACGAAAATGCCTCATTCTACTTGAACTCTGCTATGAACTTTGAAACAAGAGCAACCTCCTGTAACCTGTTCACCTTTGTGAGGTAATGGTAGGACTCTGTCATGTCCCCTCTCTTCCTCCTCTCTTCTAGGGTGTACATGTTGAGATCCCTCAGTCTCTCCTTGTAGGGCTTTTAATGTAATCCCTGCATCATTTTAGTTGCCTTCCTCAGGACTGCCTCCACCTTGACTATGTTCTGTCTGAGAAGCAGCCGCCAGAACTGGACACAGTACTCCAGATGGGGTCTCACCAATAACTAATACAGTTGTTACACCACCTCCCTCCTCCTGCTGGTGATACTGCCCCCTAAGCACCCAAGCATCCTACTGCCCTTTACCTTGTCACACTGCCACACCACTTTGAGGTAATCAAATATGATAACTCCAAGGTCTCTTTCTTGCTTAGTGACCGTCAGCCCCCCTCCCCATTTTATACTCAGCTCCTGGGTTTCTCTGCCATAGGTGCATGGTTTTATGTTTTATGGCATTCAACCCCAGTTGCCATGCCCTCAAATACTCCTTCAGTTTTCTAAGGTCCCTACTCATTCTCTCCATGCCCTCCTGAGTATCCATCCTATTAAGCTGTTGGTGTCATCTGCAAAAAGGCATGCTATACCTTCCCTTCTAGTTCTTTTGCAGTGTCACTTATGATGAAGATATTGGAGAGGATTGGTCCAGGTACTGAGCCCTGCGGCACCCTGCTGATCACTCCCCCTCATTAGAGTGAGTGCTGTTTACCACCACCCTGTCGCCTATCCATTAATCAGTTTTTTACCCAGTTTACCGGTTTGGAGCCCACCCCTAGACTGCCCAGTTTCTTTATCAGGCTCCTATGTGGCACAGCATCAAAAACCTTGCTGAAGTCCAAGTGACCCACATCCATTGCCCCTTCTTGATCTCTTTCCCTTGTACTCAGTTAAAGAAATTAATCGGATTCATCTGTCATGACCTCCCGCAACTATGAATCCATGCTGTCTTTGGTCCTGAAACCCACTGGATTCAAGATACTCTACTAGCCTTTCTTTTAACAGGGTTTCATTAATTTTCTCAGCACTGATGTGAGATTCACTGGCCTATAGTTACTAGCCTCCTCCCTGCTGTCGCACTTATGGAGTGGGACTATGTCTGTTCTCCTCCAGTCCTCTGGAACCACTCCTGTTTCCAATGAGTTGTTTTATAAGGCCACGAGTAGTGCAGCAAGCACCTCCTTAAGTTCCCTTAACACCCTTGGGCACATCCAGTCCTGTCCCATGCCTTGTCCACTTTCAGATTTGAAAGTCCTTTCAGGTCTCTTTCCTCTGAAAATGGATTTCTGCCCCCCCGCCGTGTTCCTGCTGCTCCATGGTGGTCTGTCCCCCTCTTCCTCCACTGTGAAGACTGAGCAGAAGTACCTGTTGAGGATGTCTGCTTTTTTCTGATCTTCCTCTGAGCAGTCTCTCCCTGCCGTCCTCCTTATCCTCACTGTCCATCGCCTTACCTTCCTCTTCTTGCTTATGCACCTGATGAATATCCTGCCCCTTTTTACTACCCATTTGGCTATCATTTTCCTTTGTTAGCACCTTTGCTTCCCTCATTGCCTTACCTGATTTGCTTTATTTTACCTGGTACACTTCCCTATCCTCATCTTTCTGTGTTTCTTTGTAGCTCCTGAATGCCACCCTTTTTTCCTTCACTTTTATGGCCACCTCCCCAGAGAACCATGATGTTTTTTTCCTCCTGCTTTTGCTCACTTCCTTTGTGCAGAGGTTGCTGCCTTCACTATGCCTTCCATTTATTTTTTCAATTGTTCCTCTACCCCACCTTAGCAATCCCCTCTCTAGGCTGCTTCTGAGGCAGTCTCCCATTTCTTTAAAATCCACCCTCCTCAAGTCCAGAACCCTTGTCTTTGTGTGGTTTGCCTCTAAGCCCATCTTAATGTTGAACCACACTGTAAGGTGATCACTGGTCCCCGGGGACAGCCCACAGTGATGTCTGCAATGCTGACTCTGTTAGTAAGTACCAGGTCCAGTATTGCCTTGTCCCTAGTGTTTGCTGACTAGCTGCCTGAGAAATGCTCCCTATAAGGAGTCAAGAATGACCCTGTTTCTAGCCAGAGCTGCAGTTTGAAGGCTCCAACCCACATCTGGCAGATTGTAGTCTCCAACAAGCAGCCCCTTCCCCTTTTTGCCATCTTGCTGATGGTTTCTCCTAATGCTTTATCCAACTCCACCCCTTGTGCTGGACATCTGTATATCACTACAGTATGATTAGTGGCCCCAGCTCCTGTCTCCAGGGTGACTCACAGCACCTCCAGCCCTTTCTTTCATGGGTGTGTGAGTAACGAATAGTATTTCCTGAATACCATGAATAATAGGCTATTCATTACTTGGGAAGAAAATTGAATAATCATGCTTTTTGGGCTATTCAGCATTTTGCTTTTTGGCAGAAGTTCAGAATCTCCCAAGACTTCTTGTCCAAATAAAGGCCATTTTGGAAGCTCACTGAAAGTAGGTCATGTGATCCAGCACTTGCAGAAGCTTCAAGCAGGAGAAGCAGAAGAAGTAAGCTGCAGCAGAGAAAGAATGCACTTCCATCCACTTGTTAAAACTAGACAAAAATCAGAAATCTTGACCTTTTTTTGTTCCCTGTCTAAATCCCAAGCTAGAGAGGGTAGATTTTTAGAAGGGCTATTTAGTGTTTGCTGAGAGAGACAGGCAGGCAGGTCCCAACAGCACACACACACACACACACACACACTCTTAGGCTGCATGTGTGTGTACTGTACTAAAACCAAATTAAACATAACGTGCAATCTAATGTGTTTTAAAGACTAACAGCTTAAAGGAGGAAGGAAGGTTTTGTAGCAGTCTACCCTGAGTAGAAATTTAAGGTTTTTGTGACTTAGTTGTTGTCTGAAACAAAGAACAAGGCAAATAGTCTAACTGAAGTTCAGTTAGCTGTTAGGGACCTTTCTTACGGCTTCATGGGCAGGGCCATGCTGATGTACTGCTATGATGTAGAAGAGAGAAGGTACTGTGGAAGCACATGATCGGATAACTAGACTGTCTTCTTCCAATGAGTGCTTCAACTGAAGTTGAACCACATCTCTCCACATTCTCTCCATTTATCACAATGGTGTTCCTTTGTCTGCTCCTCCCAACCCCTGCCCACACTACACTGCACTATTTGCTTCCTTCTGACTCTAAATAACACAGCTGGGTGCTGGGAGGATGCAGACTGAGTTGTAAGAGCAGTAATCATGAACTGTAGCTGGATTTAGGAAACTCGCAAATTTCTAAACACACTAGCTGTAGCGGTATTGATAACAAAACATTCCCTGGTGTCCAGTGGTACCCCCCAACCATTCTATCCCCATCCCCTTATTATCTTATATTTAAGTAGTTTGAATTGTCTTACAGCTTGTACCTGCCAGCGTGATCGTGTCTCGGGGCCGTGCCCAGATCTGCCTTCTATTTGCATTGAAGTTTGGAACTACAAGAAGGTTTACAAAAAGCAGTCACCCTTCTACAGCCACATGGAGAGCAGATCAATTATTTTTGTTCATGCCCTGGGAAGTGTAGCTAGTGGCCCGTGCTGGGGGATGGTTTGTAAAACATTTCTGATGGAACCCTCTGTAACTAGCTGATGTTGGGATCAAACCTCTAGTGCCAGTTTAATGTGAGTGGTGGGAAGGAACTGCTCAAAAGCAGAGAAGAACAGCTAAGGCTAGCTTGCTGCTCTCTTGTTTGTGTGTGCACGGCTTTGCCTAAAAGCTTTACATCAGAAACAGATTGTGTCCCAACCAGCTTGTGTAGTTTGTGAAGAGCTGGTGATCTGTGGGGCTGAAACTGACCCTGGAAAATGGTGAGGTGTCTGTCAGCAGGTGCTGTTGTCCTCCTCCTTCCAGCTCTACAGACACTATTAACTGCTGTCCTCGCATGGTTTTAATAGTACACTTTGGAATAAAAATGAAAAGACTGATCTGTGAGTGCTGCCTAGAGGGTTTGAATCACAGGTTGGAATGGGCTGTTAGAGCCCCTTTGTAAAAGAGATCAAGCTACTCTTCTGGGAAAGTGATATACAAAGGGATGTACTGTGCTGAACTATTTGATCAAAAGGGGGATGGGGCTAGACGGGTGGGGGGGTACCGCTGGACACCAGGGAATGTTTTGTTATTAACCCACAACAGCTAATGTGTTAAGAAATTCATGGTTGGCAATCAGAGGGTGGGGTTGGGGGGTCCACTAGACAACAGGAAATACATTTTTATGGCTGCATACCCTCCGATCACTGGCCATGAATTTCTAAACATACTAGCTGTAGTGGCATTAATAACAAAACATTCCCTAGTGGCCAGTTTTACTCCCTGCCCTTCTATTCCCAACTCCCTTTCGATCAAATAATTCAGCACAGTACATCCCTTTTTATATCACTTTCCCCAACAGAATAGCTTGATCTCTTTTAAAAAAAGGGCTCTAACAGCCCACTTCACTTCCAACCTGCAGTTTGAACTCTCTAGCAAGCACTCCTATTTTTTTTCCTAGGGTGGAGGTTTGCATGCATATATGTGTGTGTGTGTGTGTGTGTGTGGGGGGGTTACCATACAAGTACTGCATACTGTACTGGCCAGGCAGCACCAAGGCTACATGAGCAGGCAGGATAAGAAGGAACAGGGGATGGTCAGGGACAGTTGAACATAGAAAAAAAAGTCTGCTCTGAGGGAGGATATGGTAGAGCTATATTGCCACAGAGTGGATTTTGGTAATTTAGAAAATGGGCTTGAAAAGTAATGCACCCTGATTGGCTGAAAGACATGCTCAGGCATGCATTTATTTTTCAATAGATGCCTGGTGAAAAACAAGTGCCAATTTGGGGTGCCCCATTACTTAGAATATCTTTGGACGCCCCAAATTTGCATGCTGACCAGCTGCCATTTTTTCACCCTCGCTTAGTGAATGAGAGACCTCCCATTCACAACGTGACTTCATGTGCCAGAATGTAAATTATTTCAGTCCCACACAAAACCCCGCTATAAATGTGTATTATAATACCAATTTATTCCTACCCCAATAGTTTTTGCACCGCTTTACTGCCACTGTTGCTTATCTCCCACTTGACTCGATGTTCATGTCCCACTCAGTGCCAATTCCCAATGCTGTGCGATCCCCTTGAAACACAAGGAACCATGGAGCAAGTTATCGGCAAACAAACAGTATTCTATACACTTTTCCTCAACAAATCAAAATGTGTAAGTCTGGAGATGTGTTAAACAGAGGGGAAAACAAAAACATTTAGACTGTTGCCGTGTCACCTGAAAGATCTCCAATTCCACCTCCTGCTTTCACATTGTAGGCTTGTGCACTGATTCTACCAATCCCTATGAAAATACAGCACCTCTGCTGACTATCCCCACTCAAAATTTGGCTTTCTTTTTCTTTTGCTGTTAACTTGATCACCCTCAAAACTTATGTGCAGAACTTCCTGCTAAGCAGCTCCATAGTGTGGCGGGTAGGAATAGAATGTGTGTGTGTGTGTGGGGGACTCCAGCAACTGCCAGACTTTAAAATGACAAGAAACCAGCTATTTTTCTTTTTTCTCTCTGAGCTAGACAACCGTGCAAGGACAGGAGGGGTAACCATGACAACCAGCTCCAACAGGCACAGCTACAGAGGCTCAAATAGGACAAATGTCCAAGCAAAACAGTACTGCAATGTAGGCAGAGGAACCATTAAAAAAAAAGAAATGGAACACTTAAAACTTTTAACAGTTTAACATAAATTGTTTATATCTATATAATACAGTGGCCCATTTTCTAAGCACAATAATACCCTCCAGGGTGGGCGGTATGGGAAATACTGGACCTTCCAGGGGCTATAAAGCCCTCTGCCTGCGGCATCGGGCCTCATTATGCCCCTGGGTGGTCCGGTATTTCCCATTGCCGCCCATCCTGTCGGATATTATTGCTTACACAGAGTGGACATAAATGTCACCAGATACCTAGTTCCAGATATGGAAAGTCTGTTAGCATTAATGTTCTTTCCCAATCTTGTTTACTTAAACTTTAGTATACATCCATACAATGTACTTATTGCAAAGAAATATGCATTCTGTAAAAGTCCTTCAAGCAGCATAATGTGTCCTCCTGGCTCAACTGCCTAATTCTTTAGCACTTTTCTGTGCTTGCCTCTGTGATTAGATTTAAAAAAAGGCTTTACTCTACATCTTAACCCTCCATGGGACTGTTGAACAGGGGTGACATGCGCATGACAGTGACACATGCATGATGTCACAGCTGTTTTGGCTAAACCACACTTTCTTCAGAGTAATGCTAGTTCACCATAGATCCAGCTTATATACTAACAGCCCCACACTGGGAACATGGGATACGTCCCAATACTTACACTGTAGTGCATCAAGAGGGGGGTGCTGCAGTCCTGAGGTGCCGTATTTCGGATGAGATGTTAAACTGAGGTCCCATCTGCCTGTTCTGGTGGTTGTTCAGGTGGGCGTTAAAGATCCCATGGAACTTCTCAATAAGAATAGGGGAATTTCCTTGGGTCGCACCTGGAAATGAGCTGTGGCTCACTGTGCCTCTCCCGGTCGCAAACTTTCAAATAAAATAAATAAATAAATACAAGTTTTGTTTTCACAGCAACCATTGCTAAAGCCAAACACTATAAAGCTGCCCTTACTGATACCTGGGGCAGTGGGTGCAAATTCTGGGATAATGTCTAGGAAATCGGTGGAAAAAATCCCAACACCTCACCCAACCTAATAGCGATGGAAGGGCACCTGACTTCTGACCCCTCCAGCATAGCCTTGGCCTTCAACCAAGCTTTCACTAACCTCAGCCATGTCCTCACTCCTAACTTCTTCGACCCACCCCCTGCCTTGCCCCCCTCCCAGCGTAACCCTCCCTTCCACCTGCAGTGCATCACCCTTAAGGCTGCTGAGCCATATCTCAAGAATGCTCTAAACCACGCTTGTTATAGTAGCGACTCCCTGGACCTGAGGCTTCTCGACTCACCCTCCAAGGCATTACTCTACCCACTCACCCATATTCTCAACCTCTCCCTCTGCCATGGTAAATTCCCTCCATATGGAAATCTGCCTCCATTACCCCCATATTTAAAAGCGGGGATCGTACTGACAACAATAACTACTGGCCCATATCTATCCCCCCCCCATCTAAAGCTCTAGAGCACATTGTCTATGACCAGCTCACTTACCACTTTAACAAACACGATCTCCTCTGTAAACAGCAACATGGCTTCCACAAAGGGCACAGTACTACCACCGCCCTCCTGGAATTCACTACGCACATCCACTCTGCACTAGACAAAGGCTACACCACTGGCGCTGTTTTTGTTGACCTCTCTAAGGCCTTCAACACCATACACCACTCCCTCTTGCTAGTCACACTCTCCAACACTGGCTTTTCACAGGATGCCCTTCACTGGTTCACAGACTACCTAACGGGGAGGTGCCAACAGGTCAAAATTGGCATGACCCTGTCCAATAGTCTCCCAGTTCTCTCAGGGGTTCCCCAGGCATCCATCCTTGGTCCCCTCTTTTTCAGCCTTTACCTTAACTCCCTCCCTAGTACCTGCTCTAGCAACCTCCTGCTATATGCGGATGATGCTGTCCTCTATGCCTCCAGCCATGACCCTTTGCAACTCCACCATACCCTCCAGTCCTCCTTTAATAAAGCAGAGCAGTGGTTCACTGCTCAATGTCTCATATTGAACTACAAGAAGACCAAGTTCATGATTTTCACCCACCCCTAAAACACAAAACAGAAACTTTGCCCCCAGATCCTAACTGCTGACCAAACCCCTCTCGACCAAGTGACTCACTTCAAATATCTAGGCATCACCCTGCACCTGGCTCTCAATTTCCACCAGCACATACACCACCTGTCCACGGCCCTCAACATCCACCTTGGACTCCTATACCGCGTCAAACACTGCCTTACCCAAGACGCCCTCCGACTTGCAGTCTCTTCCTCTATCCTCTCCCTCCTCGACTATGGTATTCTCGTTTATAGCACTGCCACCACCTCAGCCCTAAACAGGCTCCGTCTCTCCCTCAGCAAAACCTGTCACCTTGTCCTGGGCTGTGACTGCCTCACACATACCTGCTCCCTATACAACTCCACCAACTGGCTTAACCTCAATAATAGGATCAAATTCCACAGCTGTCTTATGGCCAAAGAAAATCACCCTAGGTCTCTCCCTTCCGGGTCTCACCACCCTAATCTACCCATCCGCAACCCCTAAATTAACTTGTTACTCCAGCAAACAACAACTCACAGTTCCCTGATGCCATACCTCCCAATTCCAAAGGTCTTTTAGCTACAAGGCCCCCACCTGGATGAATGACCTACCCTGCCTCGTCACAACCCAAAACTCTATCGGACTCTTCAAAACCCACCTTAAGGGCCACCTGCAGACCCTAAACTGCTGTGATTGTTATTGACCTTGCCACAAGCCCCCTCCGCAATGACAACAGCCTCTGGCTGACAAGTTGCATAGAGATGGGTAGGATATGCCAGGGGGGACCCTGCCATAATGGCTTTACGCAGCCATGCCCACGCACCCACAGGGTCCTCCCCGGCATGACAACTGGTCAGGATCCCCCTCCCCAACACATGGAGCCCCCTGTCCCTTCAGCATGGAGACCCCCCCCAGCACATGTATGCCCCATCCCCAGTGCAGGTGGCAGAGGGGGTGGATGATGGTCAGTGCAGCCAGTTGTCCCAAGGCCACGACACCTCCTGCCAAGTCCAGGTGTCGGGGGTGGTGTGGTCGGTGCCACGGGGGGGACATGGGCGTGTGCTGGAGGGATTCCGGAGTCCCAGGGCCAGTGCCCCACTGTATGTCAGGGGGGCTGCAATGATGGGAAGGTGGCACTGCTGTGTTCAGGTGCAGGGGTGGGCATCGGGAGACTGGTGAGGGTGCTCTGTTGTGTTGGAGGGGCAGCTATGCTCCTGGCAGTAGGGGATGCCTCCAAGTGTATGTGACAACCCGTAGATGCCTCTCAACTGCCTTAAAAAAAGCATGCCGGCTCATCACTGGTGCTCACCGTCTCACCCACACATGTGACCTGTACACTCAGACCGGCTGGCTCCAACTATCAAACTGCATAAAGTTTCTCACCTGCTCCATGGTGAAAAAAATCTACCTTGGCCTTGCACCTTCTGGGGTCTCAACTCTATTACAACACCGAATTAACAAATTGTGCCTGAGGAGATCCACGCTGCAGCTACTGAAAGTCCCCCACTGTCACACTTTACAGGGACAATGCTCTTTTGCTTATCGAGCGCCACTCTGGTTCAGTGGCCTCAGCCCAACCATCTCCTCTGCCCCGACAATTGGTATGTTTAAAACTAGGCTCCAGGACTATCTCACTACCAACAGCTCCTGTGACTGCCCAACTTAACCTTGTTTCTCCACTTCCCTTTCTGCTCTAGTTGTCCCCCCCACCTCCTCACTGGATTCTACCCTCACATCTTGGTATACCCAATGCTGCACTTTTCACCCTCTCCCCACCCTTCCTACATTCCTCCCCCCTTCCCTCTCCTTATGACTCTGGCACTTCGTATCTGTTGTCTGTTTTCTCTGACAAATGCTGCTGGCTGCCTTGTTACAGTGCTACCCTTGAATTGTATTAATCTGTACTCTGTTTGCAATGTCGACATTGTTGTAATGTCTGTCTTGATATTCCCCATAATTTGTATTTCTCTGATGTGGAACTTTTGTAAAAGAGCCAAGGCTCAAAGGTATTTGTAATCCTTGTCTTGATAAACAAATAAACAAATAAATGTGGGGGCTCTACCCATGCATTCCACGGGTGCAAGCGTGTGATGTATGATCCGGTCCCACACTGTCATGCATGGGGGATCCACTCAGGGTCCTGGGCAGGACATTTGATTGACCACCAGCCTGGGACTGCAACTCTGCCCCCGTCTGCCCCACTAGTACATGTACGCTGGGGAGGTGGTGCCACAGACAGGTGGCCGTCGGTTGTGAATGCTGCCAGGTGCACACCTGTCTGCAAGTGCAGAGCTCCGTGGGTGGGGTACATGCCTGTGGCACATACAGTACTCCCCATCGTGCATAGGAGTCTATGTTTGTAAGAACACCACCTTACTGAGGTGCCTAGAATGGTAGTGCAGTTGATGCGATCTAGTGGACCATGGTCAGACTCCTTATTCTTAAACAGCTTATACATGACAGTGTGCATCCCTCAGTTTTATCATGTTCATAATATGCATGAACTGCTATGTATGCTCCTTCCTACTCTGGGTTAAACTGTGTTGATCAAGATCTTATGGGTGTGATCACTTGTTCATGAATTATGCTAATCTCTAATAAGTCATTGCAGTATCATTACTCCTCACCCACACAAATAACATAAAAACTATCTTCAGTGTTGTGGCACCTTGCTTCGGGGTATGCTGTGATTGCAGTTCGGATTAAACCGCATATTTATGGCATTTTGCATACTAAATGCAAACGCATTTTTCTTATTCACTCATGCTGCCAACTTGCAATGTCTCATCTGCAGTTGTGTTATTGTGAGCACAGGCAGACTGTTTCTTAAAAAAAAAAAATCAGATGAACAGGATAGAACATCACAATGAATTGCCGGTGTATAAATCAGACAGCTTGTAGTATCAGGGTAAGTGAGATTCGCTCATGATGCCAGCTTATCATTTTTCAAGAGTCTGTCTACTGTGGGTGACAGCATATCATGGATGATCACAGAAATATACATGTAGTATATCCATTTAATTTTGGACTCACCTTTTTCACAGCTGTCACATACCTGCAGTGTGTAGTTGCTAAGATTTCTTACTTTGTGTGACTGACAGGCTACAGCATGAGATTGAATTCAATCCACTCGTGTTTGATTTTCAACTGCTGGTTTAAGTACTGCACACGGCTATTGTACTGTCGTCAGCACTGCTGTAGCCCAGGTTCTGTGTGCCAGTGGGCTACTACCACTGCCTGTTGGCTACCACACAGGCTAAGGGTCCAGGGTCCTGCTATGGTGGTGATGGGGGTTCTATCCCAAAGTAATAGTGAAATAGCGCAGTGCCTCCATTCAGAGTAGGTTGACAGTGGGCCAGGTGTCTGCTTGGTACAACCTCCTGGGATGATGTACCTACTCTCCTCCCCTTTCAACCACTCCACACACTGGATACCAAGTTGTTCCCCAATACTGTATGCAACATATACTTGACAGTCTGCTTTCACAAAATATCCTCCACAGAGCAATTTCAACAAACAAAACACAGCTTTATTTTGGGGGAGGATTAGGGGAGGGGGTACCTGGAGCAGGGATAGCTGTGAAAGGAAGATAAAAGTTAGAGCAGTTAGGAACAACAGAGCCTGTAGGCCAAAACACCCCAGTGCCCACCCCCATTGGTACCAGTATAACCCCAGTTCAGACTATAAGGGTACCCTGCGATGGTGCAGGCCTGGTCGGTGCCGTGGGTTGACAGGCGTTGGGGCCCTTGAAGTGTATTTAAAAGACAAAGCTTTAAAGTTAATTTTAAACCTTTGTTGGCAAACAACCTTTCCCCAGTTTCCTTGATCAGGACAAGCCCCGAGTTAACTCACAGTTCCAGAGGCTGAGCAGTCTCTGGAGCCGAGGCGGGAGAGTGTTACAGCAGTTCAAAATCTGTAGTTTCAATTCAGAGAGGGCAGAAACAGACGGGCAGTAGTAGAGGTTGTGTAGACTCAAACTTGCTTGAGGGTCCGATCACTTGTCACCTTGATTGGGGTCTTGCAGCTTATCCCCTCCAGCCTATTCAGGCCCATTGCAGAGCTCCCACGTAAGGCCCACCAAACCACAGAGGACCCAGACCTAGGAGTGGCTCCACAGCCCAGCTACCTCACAGGTTAGAGGGCCCTAGCACTCCAGCATGCACCAGTGGCCCTTTACAGCCAGTAGACACCACTCGGTAGGGGTTGGCAGGTTCCCCACCTGGCTCTTAATAACAGCTGGGAATTTCCTGGTTCCACCTTTCTCTCAGACAGGAAAAACAGCTCCAGTGTGCAGTCAGACAGTTTAATAAAATTTTTCCTCTTTCCAGTGCTGTTTGGCAACAGATTCCAAAGTTCAGATTAACAGTTCCTTTCCACAACAGGATTTTAGCAGCAGCAACAGGTTCCTGAAGTATAGGACACCTGCTCACCTCGTTCCTCTTGCAGTTTCTCCGAATCAGAACAGCATCCACCTTTTCTCTGACTCACACAGTTTCAAGAGAGTCTTTTCCTCAGCTCAGGGTTTTCTCTCACCCCCAGTGATGCAGGATCACTGCAGCAAACTGTTTTCCTCAGAACCAGCAGTTTTCACCAGATAACTGGAATGCTCAGTAAAGGTACACAGCTCCTTCAAACAGTAAGATTCCTTCACTTCAGTCCTCAGCAATACTCCAAATTAAGCCCTATGAAAGGCCTTTGTACACTCCTCCACAAAGCACTGAGCCCTCCTGACTTGATCAGAGCCCAGCACAGACTGACTAAACTGCCAAACATCCCTGGGATCTCTCCCAAAATTCCTGCCCTTTGATTGGTTGATTCCAGTCATCAATCATAAATATTAATACTCATTAGCCCTCTTTGATTAGTGATTGGCAATGATCTCCTGGCACCTAAAATGAATTCACACCTTCTCCCATGAGCCCTCATAAACAGTTCTGGGTGCCTAAATAGCTGATTGGCTGTCCATGTGGGTTCATAGTATCATAACATGGCTGTTTGCACAGTCTCACAGCAGTCCACAGTAGTTCTAGCTTTACAACACCATTTCACCCCCTACAATGCAGTTTTATACATAATTTCCCTCACAGTCTTAGAGCAGCCTTTGTCCACAATGAAGTTACTACCCAGCTACGAATATAGACTTGCCAACCTGCCAGTTGCTGCCTCCGTTATATACTGTCCCCCTGACAGCGATCCAGCTTATTACTTATTAATGGGGGTCTTATTAATATTCATTATCCCCCCTCCCCCGTTACCACGGCACTCTCAGGTGCTGTTGTAACCTATCTGGGATGCTCCTTACCCACCTCCTCCAGAGTAGCTGAATTAGGAGGTCGAAGACACTGGGAAGGCATTTAGATGGACCCGCAATGGCCGCATCCCTGCACATTCAAGAGCTGGCAACTGCACTGTAATGCAAGAACCCAGTCACTAACCTTGTGGTTAGACCCCAGCAGCCCCGTTGAACCCAAACAATGCGGGGGGGCCAAGGAGAGTGGGCCAACAAGGTAAGCTCCCATAAAGGGGGGTTACACTGTAAAGCTGCTCTCTGACTGGCTCAGTATCCATTTAAATGTACCCACCTTTGCTAGATATCAACTGTGACATACCTCAAAATGCAAGATATCATGATATCTTGTAAAATGGGCACAAAAATATCAGTGTGATTCTGTGGCATTTCTCTCTATACCTGCTGTATAAATAAAGGATACATAATAGGGTGTTGTCAAGGCACAGGTCAGGAAGCATAGAAGAACCAGGAGCAGTTGCAGAATTCACCAAATATTTATTTACAGTAGCAGTAACATAAACAAATATAAACTTGTTCAGTATAACTATTTAAAAAGGCAAAGTTTTCCTTCAAGCTCTGTGTCCTTTTTTTCTTCTAGCAATTGCAGCTCAGCTCTCTTATAAGTCCTTCCAACCCCCACTCTTAATCAAGCATCCTGCTTCCTCCAAAGTGTTCTGTTCTTGTAAGTATCAGGCAGGCAAGAATATAGTGTGCCTGAGCTGAGAGGTCCCATTTCCACAGCTTTTGCAAAAGGCTTAAAAACTGAACTCAGGTAGCCTCTTTAGTTTACAACAGCTTTTTGCAATCATCTCAAAATATAATTATACACATTTCAACAGTAACACTATATATTGTCTAAGCAAAGGGGATCCCAATATCAGTTACAGTTCCATACAATGATTTGCACCTATTTTTATATTAGCAGATATGCAAGCGAGGAAAAACAGACAGCAAGAGAAGACTGCGAGACAGTGAGAGGCAAAGGATTGTGAGACTGTCGGGTTGATCAAGTCCAACGTCTCACGGGAAAATTTGGTTGTGCAACCAGACAGACAAGAGGGAAAGGAATAGAATAGATCCCTGCATTCAGACACTTTTTCCATAACAACTGGGACAGGGCCCTATTCTACCCTGTCACACAGGGACCTGTGGATTAAATGATTTTTCACTAGAGCTGTTTGACCTTGGGTAACCTCATGAGTGATGTAAGCCATGAGTGATGTGCCCAAGGTCAAACGGCTTGAATGAAAATAAAATCTCTAGGGTTACTACCCCTGCCTGTACATCTGATAACAGGTTGAAGGGCCTGGCTTCAGACTTAACAATTACTGGGGTTCCCTTCCCCTCAGTAACTATGCTTTCCCCCTAGACACAGTAACCTTAAACCTGGCAATGAGATATTCTTGAATCAGTTCAACAGTGAAACAACAAATCTGAATTTATTGGGGGGAATGTGAACAAGGGAAGGAGGCAAATCTAAATGAATAATTTCTATACTGGATTCTAACCAGGCTACTTTGCATGCATGCATTCAGTCCCACCGTAACAGTCTCGCAATTGCTGGGTACCCAGAGTATAACTGTGGCTAGCCTGAATGTTGCCCGGGGTTGCAGCTGTTGCTGGGGCCCTTGATGAGAAGAAAAGGCAGTTAAAGTTGCATAAACAAAGACCTTGACTATTTGTATCCTTGGCCGGTTGGCCTAGTCCAATGTAACTCTATAAACACACTGAATGAAATCAGATGGTACCACAGGATGATTTAAGAACTTGTTGCAGGGAACTACCCTGAGTTTACTCACAACACCAGTAGGTAGATGATGGCCTGGAGAAATAAAGACCTGTTGCAGAGCACTGAAGAGCATGGGGAAGCTGGGCCAACATGACTCACCTCCGCTTCATGGCCTTTCCCTTTAGGTGGCCACAACCTGAGATACCTTGCTGCTCAGGGGCTGTATCCCCAAGCTGGTGTCTCAGTGAGATAACTGTAACTGGTGTGGGAATAGATGGCTTGGGTTTAGCATGACTCAAGGTTGGAAAAAACACATCTGACAAAGTTCAGTTCTTTTGCTGGTGAACTCCTCCAGCTGGCTGACAACTTGGCTGAACAAGGCAAAGGGCTCCCCAGTGGCAAACAGGTGTCCCTAGTTAGTAGGCCTCAACCCACCTTAAGTATTCAGCACATTAGATGGAAACAGCATCCACTTCTCTATTTGGCTTCAGGCCAGTTCACAGTTACAGCCCTTTGCTGAGCAAACCTTTTAATCTGCAGAAAACAGTCTCTGATTACCGATTCCCAAACTCAGGACCGCAGACAGACACTGGAGGAATCCAGGCCGTTCCTGGGCCAGAACCCCTCAAGCTTGAAACGGCTCCTACTCCACAGAGTCTCAGGACAAATTCTCCACAGAAGCGCCTCTCCATTCAAGAGCTTGAGCTGCACTCTGTTGTTTGAATCACAGTCCTTGGACCAGTGCATTTCTCCTAAATCCAATTGGTCAGGGGGAGATGTCAGTCACAATCCTGTGCTCCCATTGATTCCTTTAGGTGCTGAACCTTAGAGTTCACAGTTTCTCCCATAAGGTACCTGAACTAAAGACCCCTTGAGGTCCCCTGTGTCCCAACTTGTCCAGTTCCCGGAAGTCTAGGACCAAACATGGTGGCTCCCATTGGGATGCATAAGCTGCAAGAAGGCGAGTCAAAACTAGCACTCTAATTTAAATACAATCACACATTAGAAATAAATATTTACAGTACTAGTTAGGGCTCCCTCTGCTTTGCTATCAACCGCAGAGTAGGGCAAATCAGGATGGTGCCTGGCCAGTCATGAACTCTGAAGCACTCAGATCCCTGGCCCAGGCCATTTATAACACACTGGCAGTGTCACTTAAAGGGAAAGGTGAGGAGGCATATCATGGCCCTCTCACACAGATCAACAGGGTCACCAAATAACCATGGACTTATGGTTTCTTCTGCCTGGCAGTGGGCACTGCTGGAGCCCAGGAAGACACATAAGGTAAGCCCCAAAGTGGTGTGGGTGGGGCTATTCTCTCCCCTGCTTAGGAAACTTGGCATTCACGTCAAGGCTATACACAATTAACAGTTTTTCTTGGTGTAATACTATTTTTTTTTACTATTTAGAGGTTGCAGCCATAAATTACTATATACATTACTGTACAGTTTCATCATCAATATTTATAATAAAGCATACTTTACTTGTAAATGGCATTCCTACAAGCAATGGTATTACCCAAACAGTTGCATTTTTATTTTAACATTTTGCTTTTAATTTCTATACTGTCTCAGTTAGTTATTTATTACAGTCTCCCTGGAAATTTTTTTATATCTAGCCCTAAGTGGCTAGTAACCTGAACCTGTCAGCTAACTTTGGGAATTCTGTAAAAATGACCCTGGGCATATTGGTTGGAGGATTTTATCACTAACTTAGGAGCTGCAATGAATCCTATCTTAGGAAGGTAGTTAGCTGTAATGTACACCCCTTTATGGACCACATTCATAGTAAGGTCTACAGGCTTTCCTGGGGAATCATACGTAAGATGTACTACAGGTTTGACAACTCTCTCTGATCTTCTAGGGGTAGGGGGCACAGGCACAGTCCTTTCAACACTGGCATTTGGGTTGATCATTCTCAGCTTATTGACCACCAATAAGACAGCTTCTATAGAAAGGGGCACCTCTGCACCCTCTGTTTGCCCAGAGTTGGGAGTGTTACTAGTATTTGTGGTAGCACTTGCATCTTCTTGCTCTGTGGACTCTAAATAATTCTACAAGAGGTATTTCAACAAAATGTGAGCCATTTAGCACACTGCTGGCACTTTCAGAATTAGCAACACCGGTCAACGTGAGGTCTGGTTCACTAGGCCCAGATATCTCAGCTTCAAATAAAGATTCACCAGTGAGGTTCTCACTTTCTCAGTCAGGACTAGCTATTTCAATCTCAGACAGTGCCACAAGACATAAAGAGTCAGCTACTTCTGAAGTCACACTTTGTACCTCGTTTTCAGGTGGCACAGGGGTAGCTGAGAGGGCTGGATTGCCAGACAGTTCTGAAGCTTCAGCATTGTTTCCAGCATTACAAGCAGGAATCCCCTGAAACAGCTGAGCTAACTTAAAGGAAGGGTAATACACAGGCCCATATTCACTCTCATCAGACTCGGAATTGCCATCATCATTAATGACAGCATTACTTGTTGAAGGCTTGGGCTGCTGCAAGGCAGGAGGCTGGTCTGACTGTTTTTTTCAGAGACAGGTCTGGTAATAGGCCCAGCTGGTGCATCACTTTGTGGTACTGTAGCTAGGATAATTTGCCAGTTGGAAGAAGGTGATTCCAATGGATGGTCTTTGCAGATATGGGATCTCCTTCTGGCCATACTTCATGAGCTGGAAAATTGTACAACTTGCTTATGACTATGAAGGGAGTGTGACACCAATGGTCAGCTATCTTGTGTTTTCCCTGCAAGCCCACATTTCTCATTAAGACACGCTCTCCAGGTTGCAGCTCTTGGACTTTCACTCTTTTATCATGCCTTACTTTAGTTGCTAGGTTTTTCTTGGCAGCCATAGTGTGAGCTAATTGGTAGGCATGATTGAGTTGTGATTTGGGTTTGTGAACATATTGCAAATAGTTGTCAGCCTGAATTCCATCTGGGGACACTCCAAAGCAAATATATACAGGTTTGCATGCTTTCCAACAAAACATCAGTTTATGTGGTGAAAACCCAGTTGCATCATTGTGAGCGCGATTATAAGCATGCACCAAGGTACTTATTTGTTGGCTCCACCTTGGCTTGTCCTTTGGATGAAGGGTACCTAACATGTCCAGTAATGTCCAATTAAACCTTTCAGGTTGTGGATCACCTTGCAGGTAATAGGGAGTGGTCCTTGACTTTTTCAAACCCCAGAGTGATAGCATTTATTTGATTAAATGGCTTTCAAAGTCCCTTCCCTGGTTGGAATGGATCTGCTGTGGGGCACCATAGTGGACGAATAATTTTTCAACAAGCACCTTGGCTATGGTGACTGCTTTCTGGTCCCTTGTTGGATAGGCTTGTGCATAATGAGTAAAGTGGTCTATTATGACAAGTATATTTCCAATATTTTTGGCATAGAAACATAGAAGTTGATGGCAGATAAGGACCTCAAAGCCCATCCAGTCTGCCTATTTCTTTTTCTACCTTATGAATGTGCCATCGGCCCTCACTCTGTCAATGACCTATCCATTCATACTCATCTGTATTGCTCCATATGCCTATCTCATGCCTGTTTGAAGCCATGCACTGTATTCATATCCTCCACCTCCTGAGGTAGGCTGTTCCATGCATTTACCACCCTTTCTGAGAAAAAGAACTTCCTCACATTACCCCTTAATCGGCCTCCCTCTAATCTCATGCTGTGTCTTCTTGTCCTGCAATTTTTCTTATATTGAAACATATTAGACTCTTTCACCTTGTTAATGCCCTTAAGGTGTTTGAATGTTTCGATCATATTACCTCTCCCCACCTCCGCTCTAGGGTATATAGGGCATCAGGCTCTAAACTTAAAAAGTCAATGCATACAAGCTCCATGGGTGCACTAGTGGTAGTGTTAACCAAGGATGCTGCTCTTTGTGGCTGGACCTTCCTCTGGAGGCATTGGCTGCGAGTTTTGATATACTGGTCCACATTTGCATTCAGTTTAGGCCAGTAGAAACCGACTCTAACTAAGTCAGCTGTCCTCTCACTGCCCAACTGTCTCATCTGGTCATGGAGTGCTCTTAGGGCCACATGTTTAAACTTGGAAGGCAACACCAGTTGTTTAATAACTTTGCCTTGTTCATCTGTGACTTCTCTGTAGAGTAGTTTATCTCACAGTTTAAGTCTATGACCCTCTCTGAGCAGTAAAGCAGTTCTCTGATCATTGGACAATTGCTTAGAAACATCTTGTCCCTTGTTCATGGCATTTAGCACAAGTTTGACCATAGGATCATGATACAGTTCCCTTTGAATGTCTGCTGGAGTGAATTGAAGCAGAGTGCTCAGATCCAAAGCTGCAAAACTGCAGTAAGCTATAAGAATACAAGTATCTGGAGGCCCTAAGCAATCAACTAGGCAGTTCACAGTGCCAGCAGATGGGTGTTCATCCTGGTTATACTTTCAGCACAGAGCCCTTATGGATTATTCTGACATTCTCACCCACTCAGGAAGCAGGCCTTCTAGATAGAGCATCGGCATCAATGTGATTGAGGCCCGGGTGGTACTCAACCGAATATTCATACATTGATAGAGCTGACAACCACCTGTGCCCAGTGGCATCTACAGTAACTTGGCTGTGGTTTGGACATACATGAGGGGGTTATTATCTGTTTTTATCAGGATTTTGGTACCATATAAATATTCATGAAACTGGTCTACTATTGCCCATTTCAAGGCAAGGAATTCAAGTTTGTGCACAGGATAGTTTTTCTCAGATGGGACCAAGCTTCTACTGGCAAATGCACCTGGGCGTAATCCTTCCTCATACTCCTGATAAAGCACAGCTCCAAGTCCAGTCAGGCTGGTATCTGTGTGTAGTACATATGGTTTAGTTGGATTGGCATAGGCGAGTATTGGAGCATGTGTAAGCTGGTGAATAATGTCGTAGAATGCTGTGTCGCAATCAGCAGTCCATCTGGCTCCGAATGGTTCATTACGCTTGAAGCAGACTTTATCACTTTCTTTCACAGCACCCCTTTTGTACTTCTGATTGGTAGGGGGATACCCTTGGGTCAGATTTAACAGTGGGCACATTTTACTTTTGTATAATCTTTAGCAAAGCACTGATAATACCCACAGAAATCTAGGAATCTTTGAAGTTCTTAAAGGTTGTTAGGCCTTGGCCAGATAGTTAAGGCTTCTGCTTTGCTCAGATCTGTCTGGATGCCTTCAGAAGATACAATGTGGCCCACGTACTTCACAGACTGTTGAAATAACTGGCACTTGTCAATAAATAATTTTAATCCAAATTCTTCTAACCGGTTCAAGACCTTGAATAGGTGAGCCTCATACTCCTCGAGCATTTTCCGAATATGATGACATTGTCCAGATAAACTAGGCATTCAAGGAGATTCATGTCTCCTACAGCTCGCTCCATTAATCTCTGGGAGGTTGCTGGCACTCCAGATATGCCTTGGGGCATTTACAGGAATTCATAAAAGCCCAAGGGACAAATTGAGGCAGTTTTCTCTCGATCTTCTGTCGCCATCGGGATTTGGTAGTACCCGCTTCTGAGATATAAGATGGAGAACTACTGGCCTCCATTAAGGCAATCAGGGTATCATATACTGATCCGGTATGGTCCTTTGGTTATAGTATACTGTAATCCATGCACATTCTTACCGATCCATTTTTCTTTTGAACCACCACAATGGGGGAAGCATAAGGGCTGTAGGATTCCTGAATGATTCCAGCTGCTAACATCTCTTGTAGGTGGCGTCGAGCATCATCAGTGTCCACAGGTGCCAATCTGTGTGACCTTTCTTGAAATGGCCTCTTACCATGGAGCCTGATATGGTGCTCAGTGCCTCTGATGCATCCAACATCCTATTCCTTTAATGAGAATACTTTACTTTGCTGTGCTAGCTTACAGCTGACTTTGTCTTTCCACTGCTTGGGAATGGGGGAATTCTCCAAAATCGAACAGATCCAGAGTCACTTCACCATCCTCCTCTGTATGGCACTTGCTTGGTAACACAGCAGTATCTGCGCAATATACCTTAGCCAAGGTACAGCCCCAAGTGAATTCAATGTCTCTGTCAGTTACATTGCAAAGTTGCACTACTACTTTTCCTAGCATAGGCATGAACTCTGACAGGTAGCACACTCTGGGATTAACTAGGAGCCCATCTGACAGCTTCCCCTCCTCTGGGGCATCTAGCATAAGAATCTTGCTTGTTACACCTTTTGCATACATACCTCACCAGTGACACTGTGCATTGGGTGACAAGACAAGAGTCGCTGGATCCTTTCTCCACATGATTCCCACTGGCTCATCCTTGTCTGTCTCTTTGGCCTGCATCTGCATCTCATACGCTTTCCGCACCATGGCATGAAACATAGAAACATAGAAATTGTTGGCAGATAAGGACCGCTAGGCCCATCCAGTCTGCCCATAGGCCCTATACATTTTATGTGGCCACTGACCCTATGTGATCAATGGCTTTTAATCACTCCCTCCCTTCTCAAGTTTCCCCTGTGCCTGTCCCAGGCATGCTTAAACCTCTCCACTGTGCTTGCCCCCCACTACCTCCTGTGGTAGACCATTCCAAGCATCGACTACACTATCTGTGTAGAAAAACTTCCTCACATTACCTCTTAATCTACCCCCTTCCAATTTCATATTGTGCCTCTTAGTTCTAGTACTTTTTGTACATTGGAAATGGTCCCCCACCTGTACCTTGTTTATGCCCTTGAGGTACTCGAAAGTTCGAATCATGTCCCCCAACTATCTCCTCTCCTCCAGTGAGTACGTATTGAGGTCCCTTAGTCTCTCCTCATATGTTTGCTTGCACCATCTTTGTTGCCCTTCTTTGGATAGTCTCCACCTTATCTATGTCCTTGTGCAGGTGTGGCCTCCAGAACTGCACACAGTACTCCAGGTGAGGCCTTACCAATGTTTTATATAATGGCATCATCACCTCCTGCTTCTTGCTAGTGATACTCCTGCATATGTACCCCAGCATGCCACTGGCTCTCCCTGCTGCCTTTGTGCACTGCTTTGATACCTTAAAGTCATCAGATATGATAAGCCCTATGTCCCTTTCCTCTTTGGTCACAGTCAGCTCCCACCCTAACCTGTATCTCTCCCCAGGGTTCCCTCTACTCAGGTGCATTATTTTGCACTTCTTTGCATTGAACCTCAGTTGCCATGTCTCTGACCATCTTTCAAGCGTCTCCAGGACCCTCTTCATTTTCTGCACCCCTTCTGGAGTATCCACCCTGTTGCAGATCTTGGTGTCATCTGCAAACAGGCAGACCTTTCCTTCCAGCCCCTCTGCAATGTCACTAATGAAGACATTGAACAGGACTGGTCCTAGTACTGATCCCTGTGGTACCGCTCTGCTCACCCCCTCTCCCCAGATTGTACCCCGTTTAACACCACCCTCTGTCTCCTGTCTGTTAACCAGTTCCTAACCCAGTTTTCCACTTTGTCTCCCATGCCCAGACTACCCATCTTGTTAATCATCCTTCTATGTGGGATAATGTCGAAGGCTTTGCTGAAATCTAGGTAGACAACGTCTACCTCCGCTCCCTGATTTACTTCGCTAATCACCCAATCAAAAAAAATCTATTAGATTTGTTTGACATGATCTTCCTGCTGTGAATCCATGTTGCCTCAGATCCTGAGCACTGCTGGATTCCATATGTGCCACTATCCTTTCTTTTAGCAGTGTCTCCATGATCTTAGCCACCACATAGGTGAGGCTGAATGGCCTGTAGTTCTCTGCCTCCTCCTTACTGCCACTTTTGTGCAGTGGGACTACATGTGCCATCCTCCAGTCCTCTGGAATGACACCCATGTTGAGTGACTCTGTGAACAGGGCCAACAGAGGCACCGCTAGTTCCCTTCACAGCTTCTTTAATATCCTTGGGTAGATACCATTTGGCCCCATGGCCTTATCCACCTTCAGCTTTGCAAGTTCTTCCAGAACTCTCTCCATTGTGAATGGACTGGTGTCCATTTCTCTCCCCCTACTGCCTCTGCAACCCAACTGTGGTCCTTGACCCTTCCTTTCCTTAGTGAATACTGAGCAGAAATATTTGTTCAGTATTTCTGCCTTGTCCAGATCCTCCTCCTTACACTCTCCCTTCTCCCCTTTGAGCCTCACAACCCCCCCATTTTTTCTTCTTTCACTGATGTACCTATAAAATGCCTTATCCCCTTTGTTTACAGACCATACTAAGCCCTCTTCTGTCTGTGCCTTCACCCTCCTAACAGCCTTTCCTGCTTCCCTTAGACATTCAAGGTACACCTCCCTGTCCTCCTCCCTTTGGCTCCCCTTATATTTCCTGAAACTCAGCCTTTTAGCCCTGACTTTGTCCCCCACCTCTTTGGAGAACCATAGTGGTTTCCTTCTTCTTTTTCCCTTTGGCAACTGTCCTAATGCATTGGTTTGTTATATCCACTATGGCTCCTTTCAGTTTCTCCCATTGTTCTTCCACCCCCTCTATTACCTCTCCCTTCCCCAGGAGTGCTTGTATACATCTACCCATTTCAGTGAAATCCACCCTCCTGAAATCTAATACTCTTGCCCTTGTGTGGCTTTATTGAGTCTATGTCCTTATATTGAACCACACCATGTGGTGGTCACTGGACCGCAGCTGCTCTTCCACCTGTATTTCTTTGAGTCTGTTCCCACTGGTCCATATCAGGTCCAGAATTGACTTGTCCCTGGTTGGCTCATGCACCAGCTGCCTGAGCCCAACCCCCTGTAGGGATTCCAGGATGACTGTGCTTCTGGCTGAAGCAGCCACCTGGGTGGCCCAATCCATGTCCGGTATATTGAAATCCCCCAGTAGAAGGATTTCACCTTTTGCTGCCATGTCATGTATGTTCTCCACTAGTTTCCTGTCTGCTTTCTCCCTTTGTGCCAGAGGTCTGTAGATCACCCCTGTGCATTTTGCTGTTCCATTCCCTGGCTCTAGGGTGACCCACATTACCTCGGCTGCCCCCTGTCTTCCTTGAACTTCTGTAGCCTTAATACCATCTCTGATGTACAGGGCCACTTCCCCACAATTTTTACCCTTCCTGTCTCTCCTGAACAGTGTATAGCCTGGTACATTGACTTCCCAGCCACGATTAGCAGAGTACCATGTCTCTGTTATTGCTGCTGTGTCAAGGTTTGCATCTGCCAACAAGGTCTCCAGGTCTGGAACCTTATTTCCTAGGCTATGGGCATTTGTTAGCATGATCTTCCATATTTTACAGTCTGCCCTCCCTCTGCTCCTGTTCTTCCTCTCCAGCTTCTTCCCCCACCCCAGTTTCCTTTCCTATATGCTCTTGCCCCCCCGTAACACTCGTTATACATTCTTCACCTGCCTGCCCCTCCCTGCCTGCTTTAGCTGTTCCTGTAGTCAACTTATATTCCTGCATGTTCCCATTGTGGGTGTTCCTAAGCCTCCTGACCCTCCTGGTTCTCCCTCCTTGACCAGTTTAAATTATCACAGCTGAAGCATTTAAATTTCTCACCAAGGACCAAGGTCCCCTTCTTGGACAGATGCAGACCATCCTCTTTATATAAGCTCACATCTGCCCAGGTCAGGCCCTGTTCTCCTATGAAGCCACAACCCTCCCTTTCACACCAATCCTTCAACCAGGAGTTGAAGGTATGGATGTGGAGTGCCCTAGATTCCCCTGTGCCCTGTACATGTAGCACCTCTGAGAATGAGACAAAGCATGTTGTCTGTTTCAGGTTTCCCCCAGCTTCCTGAAATCCTCCTGGACTCTGGCTAACTCCACCCTTCTCCTGGCCAGGTCATTGGTCCCCAGGTGGTCAATGACATCCAGCTGCTCCCTCCTAGCTATTGTCATAGCAATCCTATGGATCCGCTTCCCATCCCTCCACGCAGTGCTTCCAGGGAAGCACTTGACCTCCCTCTCTCCCCTGCTAGGTGTCCCTAACTTCACTCCCTGATCAGTAGAGTCCCCCACTAGGAGAAGCTTCCCCCTCCTCTGGAGTTTCCTGCCTCCCTTCCCTGGGGCTCCATCCTGGAGGACCCTCCCATCATCCCTGGTCCCAGCCTTGGGTTGCTGAGTGGGCTTTCCCATTCCTCCAAAACAGTCTAGGAGTTACTAAGCGGGACTGGATGGGGGATGTGCTTATGACCCACCTCCCTCACCCTCTTAGAGCCCACCATAGTCCAATCACTCCTCTTCTCTGGCACCCTTTGAGGTATAGGTTGGGGACCTGGTAGTTTCTTGGTGGGGGTGGATGCCATGTTCAGCTTGGCCAACTCTGCTTGGAGACAGGCAACCTCCTCCCTCAACCCAGAGAGGTGCCTGCAGATAGGGCAGCATTGCAGTCTCCAGAATATCTTCCTGAAGACAGCTACTCCACAACCACTGCGCTGTACCACTCCCATCATGTCTGTTTCTCTCCTCAATCAACTGTCTGCTTAAGATGGCTATTTGTTACCACTCAAATATTTTTTTCTTTTGCTTATTGTTATGCTTTCTCACTTTGCTACTTCCTGTATGGATGCAGGATGCTGCAAGGCCCTATGGGATCCACCATATAAATGTAGGGTGAACTCTAGGGTGGGGGTTGTGGGGGTGGGGGTGGGACCACACCACAGTCTGTGTCCAAAACAATCAGCCAAGGAGTCTTCTGGCAGTGGCTCCTCACTCCACTCACCATGGTCCATACACAGCTAATTACAAACACAGAGTCACAAACTTATCAGCTAGAATCCCTCACTCCTGCCCAAACTAAATGGAAAAGCATGCAGAAACTGCAGTTAAGAAAAGCTCTGAACTTCAACTACAAACACACAGTCACAAACTCACTAGCTAGGTTCCCTCAGTCCTGCCCCAACTAAATGAAGAATCAAACTGAAATGCCAGTTAAGCTCTCACATTCAAACTACAAATAATCCCTGTAATATGATGCCTGCACTTACATTTCAGACACAGCCAATTATAAACACAGAGTCACAGACTTATTAGCTAGAATCCCTTAATCCTGCCCAAATGAAATGGAAAAACACACAGAAAGTGCAGTTAAGAAAAGATCTCACGTTCAACTTCAAACACACAGTCACAAACTCACCAGCTAGGATCCTGTATTCTTGTCCCCAACTAGAGCTCACATTCAAACTACACTAATCCCTGTAATATGATGCCTACAGTTAAAGTTCAGACACAGCCAATTACAAACACAGAGTCACAAACTTATCAGCTAGAATCCCTCAATTCTGCCCAAACTAAATGGAAAAGCACACAGAAATTGAAGTTAAGAAAAGCTGTCAAATTCAACTACAAACACACAGTCAGAAACTCACTAGCTAGGATCCCTCAGTCCTGCCCCAACTAAGTGAAAAATGAAGAATGTATAAAGCTCATCCAGGCTTTTGGGCTTGCCTTTCTTGACACATCTGGGCTAATTGGCCAAACATGTGTGCATTAGTGCCGATCAATAAAGGGATCCCATCATATAAGCCCATTGGTAGGCAGGCCAAGGTCAAAGTCTCCACTGGCTCATCCACGCCAGCAATGATGGAAGGAAAAGATAGCCATATTCATAAGAAACCAAGGTAAGGGTAGAATTTATCGCTCAAACCCCATACATGCAGTCCATCTAGGGGTTGTAGAGGGTAGTCAGACAAGTGCTGGTCATACAAATCTTTAAATATTATAGTGACCTGAGATCCACTGTCCAATACGGCTTGGGCTGGGATACCATCAATGTGCACCATGGTTTCCATAGAAGGGCCCACCATCACCAACCTGTCTGGAGGAGCAGTCTTGGCAGGTGTCTGTACAGTGGCCTTAGATGAGAAAGACTTGTGGGGTGGTCCATACTGTGGCTTTATATTACTTTGCCAAACCTTGTTAAGCAGTTTGGCAGTTACTCTGCGCAGATCCTTGGGAGCACAGCAAGATATTTTAGTGTGCCCATCTTCTCTACACCAGTAACAGCATACTTGAGTTCTGAGCTCAGAAGGCCAAGCCAGGTCTTTTCTGGGTTTGCAGTTGTCAGACGGTACAGCCTGGTACTCTTCTTCAGGCCTAGATTCAAATTCAATTCCACTGTACTTCCTTCAAGGCACTGACTGATGGGATGAGTGAATGAGATCTCTCACCATAGTTTTCAACTCTTTCATTTCTTCTGTTACATCACTGCCTGATCTGGTTTACCTTGGGCACTGGCCCCTTTTACAGCAGGTTGAGCTTCATGGGTGGCCTCAGCATTGGAAGCACAGTTGACATGGCTTATCACCATTTCTGCAGTATTCTGGGTGCTGGCTCACAGCCCTTTTAGGTCTTTTAACAAGTCACTAATCTGTTGAGAATCAAGGGAGGTATCTTTTTCATTAGGTTTCTCAGCTGCAGGAGCAGTTCGTGCAATGCCAGCATATGGGTCCCAACAATCATCTTCGGTCTCTGCTTTTTGGATTTCTTTCATTAACCAGCAACATGTTGGGTAATTGTCTTCATGATCCTGAAATTTTAAGTTTAGCATAAGCATGCTAGCATAGTGAGCAGATTTGAGAATATGTGCTGGCCTCACTCGATTCAGTTCACTAGCTGGTATACCACCCTTGTGGTGTGCTCTTTGAAGGGTTCTCTCTAGCCGGGTCACATATGCGGATGAGCATTCATTTTTCCATTGCTTGGTGGATTTGAATTTTCACATCAAATCCTCCCCTGACTCAGTACTGCTGAACACTCCCTGTAATGTAGACATATAATTATTGGCAGAGGCATCCAGGTTTGTGGACCTCAGAAATCAGATTGCTTCAATCTCCTTAAGCCTTTTTCACATTTCACCTTCTGAGCATTGCCACTCTTGCACTAATGGGGATGTATAGTCCATCCAAGTCTCTAAGTCATCTTCCCCCACAGAGGTGGGAACAGTGCCTGAAAATAGTCTGTGCCTGCGGTGAGAGTCCAAATACACAGAGGTCATTACCATAGGAAACACTGCCTGTGGGGATGGTATAGGCAAAGGTGTAGTAGTCGAGGAAGAATTTGCAGTAGTGGCCCCCCTGGGGCTCTCTAATGCACATCTTAAATCTTCAAAGGTCTGTCCCTCGGCTGCTAACAACTTTCCTAGCTTCTCTTTCAACCCTTCCACTTTGGGTGACCTCCCGGGGGAGGACGCACCACTGTACATAGTAGTGACTCTCCAACCCACCTGGGATCCCTCAGGGATAATGACAGGGGGCACTCTTTTCATCTCAAACTGGGCATTACACTCCACTAGGGCTACTATGGTCTGCATAAATAAATCAACATTCTGCGCATGTACAGTGACAGGACCCAAACCCTCAACTTTGTTCACTATTTCTGCTGTGTCAGCTTTAGAAGTGCCTAGAGGGATATCCAACAACATTATAGCATGGTGGGGATCAACTCCATCTTCCTCACACCACCCCATTAAATGGTGCACAGTCATTTTGTGAGGCAGAATCTCAAGCTTGACCCTTGGAAATGGCTCCATTTTCAGTTTTGTACCTGTTTAGATAGTAATTGCAATTTTCAATTTTGGCCACAAGGGGGCACTAATCCCAGTGGTGCCACCACAATGTAACCCCTAGGTGGAGCTATCTCTAGGGTTACTACCCTGCCTGTACATCTGACATCTGACAACAGGTTGAGAGGCCTGGGTTCAGACTTAACAATTGCCGGGTTCCCCTCCCCATCTCTCCCCTCCCCTCAGTAACCACAATATTTTGGTGCCTCCACCCAGAGTAAAGTAAGTGGGGGTATTTATTCAACCTGGTATAACTCTTTGGGAAACTATATCACCCACAAGCCCACCTAGTGACCATGTACCATGCAATGGGAAACAGCCCTTCACAGAAGTTAACATACAGTTAGCAATGAACATTAATTAATTAATTTTATTCTTTGGTAACCAGGTAAGGCCCACGAGGTACAAGTGCATGTTTTCAGGGGCAATCTGAGAGCACTGGGTGGTTAAGTGACTTGCTCAGAGTCACACAGTATGCAAGTAGAGGTTGTGAGAATCAAACCCAGGTCTGGTCTGCGGGATGTATCAAGCTCATTACTCTAACCTCCAGGCTATACTGCCAGCCCAATAATATGCACACACCCCTTGCACTTACCACCAGGGTCTGGTCTTCGACAAATACCATGGAACCCCCTGTAAAACAGTATTCAAAATAGGCATGCACTTTTAAATGCTTTCTCCCCAGACACATTAACCTTAAACCTGGCAATGAGATATTCGTGAATCAGTTCAGCAGTGAAACAACAAATCTGAATTTATTGGGGGGAATGTGAACAAGGGAAGGGGGAAAATCTAAATGAATGATTACTATACTGGATTTTAACCAGGCTACTTTGCATGCATGCATTCATTCCCACCGTAACAGTCTCGCAATTGCTGGGTACCTAGAGTATTACTGTGGCTAGCCTGAATGTTGCCCGGGGTTGCAGCTGTTGTTGGGGCCCTTGATGAGAAGAAAAGGCAGTTAAACATGCATAAACAAAGACCTTGACTAATTGTATCCTTGACTGGTTGGCCTAGTCCAATGTAACTCTATAAACACACTGAATGAAATCAGATGATACCACAGAATGATTTAAGAACTTGTTGCAGAGAGCTACCCAGAGTTTACTCATAACACCAGTAGATAGAAGATGACAATGAAGACCTGTTGCAGAGCACTGAAGAGCATGGGGAAGCTGGACTGACACGACTCACCTACACTTCATGGCCTTTCCCTCCAGGTGGCCGCAACTTGAGATACCTTGTTGCGCAGGGGCTGGACCCCCAAGTTGGTCTCTTACCGAGAGAGGGAAGGGCTGTGAACATGGCCTACCTAGACTTTAGCAAGGCATTTAACACAGTCCCACACAAAAAATTAATAAACAAATTAGCCAGCCTGGGAATGGGTCCCAGGGTGGTAGCCCGGGTAAAACACTGGCTGGACAACAAGAATAGGGTAATAGTAAATGGAGTCCACAGTAAAGAAAGGGGATTACTAGTGGGGTACCACAGGGTTCAGTACTGGGGCTGGTCCTTTTTAATGTCTTTTTAAGTGACATTGCAGAGAGACTGGAAGGGAAAGTATGTCTCTTTGCAGATGACACAAAGATCTGCAACAGGGTTGATATGCAAGGTGGGGTGGAAAGGATGAAAAGGGACTTGGCAAGGTTGGAGGAATGGTCAAATGTATGGCAGCTTAGATTCAACGCAAAGAAGTGCAAGTAATGCACCTGGGAAACAAAACCCAGGGAAGATTACACAGTGGGGGGGTTAAGATACTGACAACAACAAAATGGAAAGGGACCTGGGGGTACTGTAGTCATATCAGATGACCTAAAGGTGGGTCAGAAATGGGAGAAGGCAGTAAGGAGGGCTGGGGCAATACTGGGATGCATAGGGAGAGGCATCACCAGTAGAAAACAGGAAGTTGTTGGCCCTCTGTACAGACAGTTGGTAAGACCACATCTGGAGTACTGTGTACAGTTCTGGAGATCCCATCTCCGCAAAGACATAGATAGGGTGGAGACTGTCCAGAGAAGGGCAATCAAAATGGTGCAGGGTCTGCACCAGAAGACATATGAAGAAAGACGAAAGGAGCTTAAAATATATAGCCTCGAGGAAAGGAGGGAGAAGGGGGAACATGACAGAAACTTTCAAATACCTCAAGGGAATCAACAAAGTCCAAAAGGGTAGCATGATCCTTCAGAAAAAGAGATGTGCAAGAACAAGGGGGCATAATTTAAAGATGGGGGGGACAGCTCAGAGGTAATTTGAGGAAGTATTTCTTCACAGAGAGGGTTGTAGATGCATGGAATGGCCTTCCTGAGGAGGTTGTAGAGTCAAAAACAGTGGGGGAATACAAGAATGCATGGGACAGATATAAGACAATTCTAGTGGGGGGGTAGGAGGAAGTAGGCTGTTGGTTAACTAGGATATGCAGCTTATCCATTAGGTAGGGAAATGGGCAGACTAGGTGGGCCAAGCGGTCCTTATCTGCCATCCCATTCTAAGTTTCTATGTAACTGGTGCAGGAATAGAAGGCTTGGGCCAGGTTTGGCATGAGCCCAAGGTTGGATAAAACACTTCAGACAAAGTTCAGTTCTTTTGCTGGTGAATGCCTCCAGCTTACTGACAACTTGGCCGAACAAGGCAACGGGCTCCCCGGTGGCAAACAGGCCTCCCTGGTTAGTAGGTCTTGACCCACCTTGAGCATTCCACACATTAGATGTTAACAGCATCCACTTCTATGTTTGTCTTCAGGCTGGTTAGCAATTACAGCCACTTTGCTGAGCAAACCTTTTAATCTGCAGAAAATAGTCTTCGATCACCGACTCCGGAACTCGGGACCGCAGACACACGCTGGAGGACACTAGGTCTTTCCTGTGCCCGAACCCTGCAAACTCCAAACGGCTCCTACTCCATGGAGTCTCAGGACAAATTCTCCACAGAAGCTCCTCTCTATTCAAGAGCTTGAACTGCACTCTCTTGTTTGAATCACAGTCCTCGGACCAGTCCATTTTTCCTGAAATTCTATTCATTGGGGGGAGTTGTCAGCCACAATCCTGTGCTCCCATTGATTCCTTTAGGTGCCACACCTTAGAGTTCACAGTTTCTCCCACAAGGCACCTGAACTAAGGACCCCTTGAGGTCCCCTGTGTCCCAATTGGTCCAATTCCTGGAAGTCATGGACCAAACATGGTGGCTCCCACTGGGATGCATAAGCTGCAAGAAGGCAGGACAAAATGAGCATTCTAATTTAAACACAACAACAAATTAGAAGTAAATGTTTACAGTACTAGTTAGAGCTCCCTCTGCTTTGCTATTGACCACACAGTGGGGCAAATCAGGATGGCACCTGGCTGGTCGTGAGCTCTGAAGCACTTGGACCCCTAGCCCAGGCCGTTTATAACACAGTGGCAGTGTCACTTAAAGGGACAGGTGCAGAGGTACATCATGGCACTCTCACGCAGATCAACAGGGTCACCAAATGACCATGGACTTATGGTTTCCAACGGACGTCTGCCTGGCAGTGGGCATTGCTGGAGCCCTGGGAGACACTTAAGGCAAGCCCCAAATTGGTGGAGTGGGGCTACATACTGTATATATATATATATATATACTGTATATATATATACATATATATATATATAGCAAAACACTACATTAATGCAGAGATTAGGGTTGTAAAAATGCAAAGCGACAAAGACGGGAAATGACAAAACATTAGGGATTTGGGTCTCCGGAGTATTGGCAGATCAGTGGTGGGGTCTTATTTGGGGTTGTCAAAGTTAATGCCAACCCCCAGACCATAGCCTCCTGTCTGAAGCACAAGATACAGCTCCAACCTAGTGCTTCATAGTGATACAGTATGGCCAACATAATTTGGCAGAGTTTTTTTCAGGCAGGACCCTGTGTGAAGACATCACATTTGACCTTGTCTGATCCAGGGTAGTTGTGGGCATTAGGGTTGACAACCCCAAGGCAGACCCATCACTGATTCGCCAATACTCCAGAGACCCAGATCCCTAATGTTTTCTCATTTCCAGTCTTTGTACACTTTGCATTTTTACAACCCTAATCTCTGCATTAATGTAGTTTTTTGCAACTAATTTCCCTTCTTTTTGTGATAGTGGAACTGTATCCTGGACCTGCACAAAATAAGCTAAATACAATATTGGAGACAGTCATGATGTAGTGCATGGGCTCAGCAGACCCCGGCACGTATTTCAATATCTTGTGGGTGAGGTTTCCTGACCACCAGAGGGTGTGGCATCTGCACCAAAACACTGCTCTGTCCCTACCCAGGCCATGACTGGTGCTGTATGCTGCAGCACCTTCCCCATCAGCCTTGTCCCAGTAAACCAGCTCACTGAATTCACACCTGAATTCAGTCACTGGCACGGTAAGTCAGCATGTTCTCCAGAGGTGCAATGGACATCCCTGCAGTTAATGTTACTTAATAAATTATTTTTTTTTTTATATTTTGACCCCAAACTTTCAAAATATTCCTCTTATGATCCCACTTCATAAACTCCATAGGTGAAAATATTCAAATCCGTGCTGAAACACCATTCTGTAACACAGGTGACAAAACACATTTTGGATGGGATGTGAAAAATGACAGCTGTACTGTTAATGAGGTGGTGTGAAAAAATGGGTATGTTGAAAATCTGGAGTCAAAATATTGTAAATTACCAAAGTTACATGCCTTTGTGGAAACTGTGCAATGCATGCTCTTAACACGATCATTTTTTGAAATTTTTTCACCAAATTTTCAACATGGGCTTTTTGGGCCCCACCTCATGAACACTGGCAGTGTCATTTCCTTAATTGGTTCCAAAAGATGATTCCACGCAGTCACCATGGAATCATCTTTTGGGACCAAGTAACAAAATGACAGTGCCAGTGTTCATGAGGTGGGGTCCCAAAAATTCCATGTTGAAAATCTGGTGTAAATATACCTAAAAATGGCAGAGATAGCAACATAAGTTCAAAACGCCATTGGCAGCCATTATACAGCACTTACCTTGATTCTTCAGTTTGCATTTTGGCTTTGAAGAGCGCAGACATGTCCCGGTCCACAGAGGATGACAGCACCTCTCCCCCTGTGATAAGTATAGGGTAAAAGGGGGTGCGAGTGTGGGTACTCAGTGGGAGGGTGGGGATGGGGGAAGGGACTGTGGGAATGATGAGGGCCTGTTTTCTTCTTTTGTTTTGCAGGTTACTAAAAAATAAAGACATCAGGGGACTGTTTTTTTTTCTTTGCAGGTTTAAACACATAAATGAATATACCTCAGGACACTGGGGGTGGGCTCCCTAGTGTCCCATGCAGCTGGGAGGGGGGAACAATATACTTAATACTGACAAGGGGGTTGGGGGACCCCGATGTCAGTAAAGTAATATTAAACAATGTGTGACAGGGAATGTCCCTGCCACTGGAATTGGACCATTTTTTTATCCCCTGTTATAACCACTCTTTCCTGTTGCTATCTCTTTATTTTCTAGTCCAGAAGGTAGGCCACCTTTGGGTGAACTTTTCCCTCTCTCTCCTGCACTTTCCCTTTTCTGTTTTTTCTTATATCCTCTTTGGTCCAACCAAACAGGGAGATCAAGCACAAATGATCTCCAATGCTTTAAGCAAGCATGAACCTAAAAAGCAGGCACATTAAGTGTATAAGGTTACATAGCGTAGCTTGATGAATGCAGGCAGAACAGCCTTTGGGGCTGGAAAAACTAAAGTGTCCCCCTGTTTGTGTGTTTTCCCCTTATATGTACACTTATGTTTAGGATATAGGATATCTGAGTAATGGACAGGGGCAGCAACGCTTTTTCACTTTTGTTTCCTTACTCCTGCTGCTCCTGGTCCTAGGCTGAATCGCTGAAGCGCAGGGGTTCCTGTCCATTTATTTTTGGCAGTTAATAAAATGCTATTAAGCTAAAATTGTAACTTGTTTGGTGTTGCTCCTGTTTCTTTTCTTTTGCTCCTGGTCCTAGAAGAAGGCCCTTAGATACTATATAAGACCCTAATAGAAAAGCTTTGTGTGGTTATTGCCATTATTTAGAAACAAAAGTATGGACATATTACTGCTGTATTAAAAATAATAATAAAAAAAAGCCAGGCTGCCATGCATAACATAAAGGGAGGTTTTGGCTAACTATAAAACAGGCTCCCTTCTTCTGTTGACCCCTTTTGGGAGGGTTACCTGTGTTAAAAGAAAGATAACCTTTGCCAGAAGGCCAGAATGAAATATCAGCCAATGGCTATGCTTACCAGCCTTCCCCAACAGCAAGAAACAGTTTCTGCAGCTCTGCTCTCCCCTTACATTAAACAACGTAGAACAGATAAGAGCTGCTCCTTTTTACTATTAGGCACTAAAATGGACTCTATTGTATTATTTTACTATAAAAATATGAGTTGTGACTGCTAACAAACATTAAATGGGCACTGACTTGTTTCTTGGTGACCCCCTTTTGTTGATATCTTTAGCAGAAAGCCCAGGAAGGTACTTTGGTTCCTATCATAGGTGCTGGAGTGAGGGGGGGGGGCACTAAGGGCATGGTCCTACCACTTTCGTAAGTGGCCCTATCAGTTTTTGAAATTGTGTTAATGTATTTAATAGGGGATAATTTACCCCTTACATCAATGGCCCTACCACTTTTCAAACTGTTCCGGTACCAGTGGTTCCAATATTTTATGAAACTTAAAACACTGGCCTACAGCCCTGGAGAGCTAAATTAAGCTAGTCTTTCCTGAACAGGGAGACTCTGAAAAGTGCCAGTCCAGGTGCCCTTTAGGCCAGCAGCGTCCCCTTGTGTCCAGCTTTATAGGAGGAAAACTGTCAATCACGGTGAGTGGAAAATCCCCACTTTCCTCTTCATTATTTAATCCAGTCTTGGGTTTCTTTATTTATTTTTAATTTAAGGACTGTGTTAACGTCATGTTTTGTAAGCCCTCAGCATATGTATAAATTAAAAAGATGGCTTAAAAAGCACATTTCTTTTCAGTGATGCTGAAGTCACCTGACCACAGGGGGTGGGTAGAAAAGGCCCTCCTGTGCTCCCAGTATTCAGATAGGGTCAGTTGCTGCTGATCAGTATAGGCTAAGGACTGTGTGGGTCTACGCTACACTAGTAAAACAGTAGTGGAAACAGTGTTGGTTTGCCACAAGATTTACTGTTTTATTTGCTTTAAAGTTTAATTTATTTTTATTTTCTGTACAAAGTACTTTATTTTATTTTGAAAAAAAAAACACCAAACAAACTAAACATCACACCAGGAAAACAGTATGTTAAACTTAAAAATTTGTTGTTGAAGTCTATGTTTTGTCCTACACCTTAACACAAGGGGCTGTCAGGTGGTGGGGGGGGCGACACTGGGGTTGGACATCCTGGTGTCGGATTATATGAATTGTAAAAATCACCATTCTCCTTGGAAGGCAGAAATCTCAGGTCACTGAAATACCTCTTGTCTGTCATGGAAAGGGTTGCACTATATGACACAGCTGTGTCATATAGTGCAACCACCTGTTAAGGGCATGCATTATGTGGCAGTAAGGGTTGCACTATACAACACAGCTGTGTCATATAGTGCAACGAGCTGTTGAAGACAAATACATCATGGGGACTAAGGGTTGCACTATACAACACAACTGTGCCGTATAGTGCAACCAGCTAACGGCAAATACATTATGCGGCACTAATGGTTACACTACATGACACAGCTGTATCGTGTAGTGCAACCAGCTGTTAAGGGCAAATACATTATGGGGTACTAAGGGTTGCACTATATGACACAGCTACTGTTTGTTTAATGACAACTGTGTCATATAGTGCAACCAGCTCCACAGCAGTCAGTTTTATTCCTCAGTTTGCGGTTGGGCTTTGAAGACTGCAGATGTGTCCTGGTCCACAGAAGAAGTCAGCATGCCACCTCCAGAAGTAAGTATAGGGTAAAGGGGGTATGGGGTGGTGGTCTTTCAATGGGAGGGTCGGGATGGGGGAGGGGAAGGGCAGCAACAATGAGGGACAGTTTTCTTTATTTCAGGTTAAAAAAATAAATAAAACAAAGACATTGATGGTTGGTTTTCTGTTTTACAGGTATACAGATAATAGTATTCTATTTCGGGACACTTGGAGTGGGCTCCCCAGTGTTCCACTCTGCTGGAGGTGGGGGGTGAATTACAAAAAACAACAGACTGCGGGGGACAATTGGGCATTGAAATGGAAAATTAATAAATAAATAAACAAATTAATAAATACACACACTACCACCGGGGATTGGGGTCCCTGGTGTGCAGAAATCATTGAAGATACAGCATAGTCCAGGATGACAAGGCTACAATGAGAACCCATCCCTGACTTACGAGTGGTGACAGCAGCAGGGGTTGCACTATATGACACAGCTGTCATATACTAAAGAAAGCTGTGTCATATAGTGCAGGCTGTTGCTTTCGCACAAATTCAGTTATGAATAGAACATTCATTTTTTGAACTATGCATGCTCAGAAATGGAACATTTTTATTAAATATTTTTAAAACTATTTAATGGTGGGACCACAAAAGCACACACCTTGGACTGACCTCTATCAAACCTGAAAGTTTCAGGTTTCAAAGCATCCTATTTTTTTAGTTACCGGGTGGCAAAAAAAGTCTTCATTTTCAAAAATGGAGACGTTTGTGTTTTTTTGCACCTCTGTAACTTTGCCTCCTGTTAACTAATCTACATGAAATTTACAGGATCAAGAGACCCAGACCCAGAGGCTGTGCTTTCCAAATTTCATGTAACTCTGTTGAAAGGGGGCAAAGTTATTAAGGTGCAAACATTTGAGTTTAACATAGAAGTGCTTACTCAACCCTATTACACAGGCACTACTGTGCCTGTATAATATATATATTTATATATATAATATATATATATATATATATATATATATATATATATATATATATATATGCAACAGGTGTCTGGATAAACTGAATGTGATAAATCTGTTTATCTGAGTCACTATGTGGATAAATTTATTTATCCACATAATAACTATGTCACACTCCGTTTATCCACATAGTAAGCATGTCACCCCCCTCCCCTCCCAGCACTACATCCAGCCACTTTCACTTTCCCCTTTCACTTATCATGGTGAACTTTGCATGACAAGGGGAAAAACACATAAACCAAATATTCACTCCTTGCTGTCACCCTAAAACAACCATCGCCCCTCTTCTACAGTTTTTTTCCAAAACGCCTTTTTTTCATAAAATACACCTGCTCCACGTCTCGGCTCACACACCTCGTTACACTCTATAGCAACCACCTGCCTGCTCACTTCCTTCAACTTATTACCACACTGTTCCTACTAATCGTTCGAATAGAGCAAATTTTAAAAGTATTATAACTTTTTTTAAGTACCTCCAAGTTACCATCATTGTCTGGCTCCATACCTCCAATCCGCTCCGTCTCACACATGCACGTCCTTTCTAAGCACCTCCTTCCTCTCACACTTGGACACTGGACTTTAAACCTTCAAACTACCACAGCAGCGCCTCTCTTACTCATGCCGGACAAAACCATTACAAAAAAAGAGAAAAAGAAACCAGGAAACTACACTTTTTTTCACATTGGCCTCCTCTTTGCACACAGTACAAAACCCACTGGCTAACACGCAATGCTATTTTTTTCCTACAAATGTAGAAATCAGATCCTGACCACCAATTAAAACACACCTCAACTATGTTCCCTACATCATTACTTTATGGCATCCATAGCAACCACTACACAAAGCAGAGTAATACTATTCACCACCACTGCAACCAGGCGGACATCGACTATTTTAGAAATAAGCCCCTAAACTTAAATAAAAATAACAAAACAAATAAAACAAACTGTCACACCGCATCCTCTCCTGTTGCATAAATTGAATATACGAGGGGGTGGGAGTCAGTGTGTGATAATGGATTTATCTTGTACAATTGCCAGTGACTTCTTGTAACTTTCACTCGTGCCTTCTGCACTCGTGAGGTTACTTGAGGTCACTGGCAACTGTACTAAATAAATCCATTATCACACACTAATCCCCCCCCTGCATATCCCATATATTATTTATACAATGGGGGTGAGAGCAATATCAGTGGAATAACTTCAATTATTTCCACTGCAGTGAAATAACTTACGATGACATCATTTTCGTTAAAATAACTTACAAATATACCTACTCTGCTGATGTCACCATTCACTCACTCACTCACTCCAGCCTGCATACTAAATTGAACTTCTCCACACATCTGTGTCTCACTGCTACTTGCAAGTAACTCAATTAACATTGCAAAGGACATTCAGCTATTTCCCATAGTGTTTGTAAAACTCCTAACCCATGACTGTGCTACTCTCATTTTCAAGAACACCTGCATTCTACATAACAGTGCCTCACAGTTTCTGTTTCCTACTGCTTGCTGAAACTAACTCAGTTAGCATTGCCAAACACATTCACCTGTTTCCCATAGTGTTTGTAACACTCCCAGCCCATTCAGAAACACTTACACACACTCAGAACATACACAAACAGTACTCTCAATATAGCTTAGCGGTTAGAGTAATGATCTTTAAACAAGCTTGGTACAGTTAGCTTCCCAGACCTGGGTTTAATTCTCACAACATCCACTTCCACACTGTGACTCTAAACAAGTTACTTAACTGTCTAATGCTCCCAAATCGCTTCTGAAAACTTACCCAGTTACTAAACACTAAAATAAAAAAACATAACAACACTTCTGAAGCTCTTATCCCATTATATAAATGGTGCAGATTGTGGAATATGGAAAGTATTGTTATTCCTTTTGGCACTTATGAGAATACAGAGCTCACTCTGCATGAATGAGAATATTTTCCATATTCCATTTCTGCTCATCATGTATTACATATATATATATATATATATATTTTGTATGTATATTATACTGGCACAGTAGTGCCAGTACAGTTAGGGCTGCCTGGCCACTTCTATGTTAAACCCCAGATTTTGCACTTTAATAACTTTGGCACCGTATGACGGATGTGCCTGAAATATTGCATGTGCAGTCTGGTACCCAGGCTTGGATTAACCATAAGGCTTAAGGAGCAATTGCGCTGGGCCCCCCTAGTTTTGTTCCTCTTTTAAAATTGTTTTTTAAATGTTTCCATTTCACAGTCCACTAGTGTGAGTACAGAGTGGTGCCTTGGGGGGGGTGGGGGGTGTCAGGGTCTGTCAGCTCAATTCCCCCCTGCCCCATCGACCATCCAAAAGTTAATTGCTGCTGTTTGCGATATAGCGGTAGTTTCCCCACAGACATTCAGAGACAGCCCAACATTCTGGTCCATTCATGATTTCCGCATTCCCACCCACCCGGACCAGAACTTTTTTTACCACCCCCAGCCCTCAGGTCCATGCGTCAGTCTCAGTCACGTATAGTCTAAGTCTTGCCCTGCCATCCCCGGCATGGATCTGTGGAAAAGAGCACCAGCCATGCTCTGAAACCACTGGCGCCAACACTGTGCACACTGCTGGGCCTATATTCTGTGGCCAGGCCAAGTAAGTGTGTGGTGGTGTGGCCATCAGTCATTCATCCCTCGTCGCCTCAGACCACAGATGGTCCAGTCATTGTCGGGTGAGAGTGAGAAACACTGCACTGAGGGAGGGTCCACTCCATCTCACTCACTGTCTCACTGAAGAGCAGTCAGATTGTCTTGTCTTTGTGATTGGGTGTCAGGCCATTGACCACATTGTCGTCGAGACTCGAGTATGTGAGCTGCCTGCCGCCAATGAGGACCACTGATCATGGAGTGCAATGCGTGACCTGAGACAGTAGTACTACTATTGCCACATAGTACCATGCTCAGACAGTACAGTGTGTCAGTCAGCAGAGGCGGACTCGGAGCCAAACAAGAAGAGCAGAGATCCAGTCAGCTTAACAACTTCTGCTGCTGCTGCCCAGTGTCCTGTGATGTTCTTCTCCTGACCTGACCTCCTCCTCCTCCTCTTCAATCATCATTTGAGGTAATTACCTTGGCTTCCTATCTAACCCTAAAAAAATATGCACTTGTGATTACAGTCTGTGAACACTGAATAGTCAGTCATGATGATGATGTGCAGAGCAAAGTGGTGAATTTTGATTGGTTAAAGTGCTATACAAATTTGCAACAGCAACAGTCATGAGATTTTTTCCTTACGTCTGACTGTTAAAAATGAAAATCATTATTTCCAAATTAAATGTGACTTGGGTTTTCTGAACACACAGGAGAAGGATGGTCTTTGCCTCTGATTATCTGGGCCAGGACTGAGAAACAGGAAAAGATGCCCCAGATTATTTGGGCTGGGTCTGAAGGACAGTAAGGATGGGGTTCACAAGTTGACTTGTAACATGACAAAAAAGAGAAACCTCAAATAATGGAACGTCATTGGACAAAATGCACCACATGATCAAAGCTGGAGCCGGGATTAATGACTGGTAATGCCCGCTCCAACTAAGTATTAATCACTGGGTCACCGGGTCAAGGTATAGTACCAGTAGGTAGCACTGCACAAAACACTGTATGGCAACCGCAGGATCTGACACACAAGTATTAGCAGAGATATTGTCAAAAGTCCCACAATGCAGTGTACCACATACAATTCATCTCGGCGAAGAAGTAGCTTCTCTTCGTGGCGAGATGAATCCCAAGATTTTGAGCGAATAGAAGTTGAAAAAACAAACGGTAACAACAGTAATGTATGTTACTCTGTGAAATCTGCATATGAAATATTTACAGTCTGTGTACACACAAGTATGTAAGTCAGTGTGCTGTACCGTGCGAGAATGCCGAACGCTGTATGTAAACAACAAGCGTTTGACAAGAAATAAACACCTTTCTGGAAGCATAGGCAAAATGCTATGTCTCCATATATTTCACAGTAGCAGACATCAACAGGACTACTTATTGTCATGTTACAAGTACATTGATCCCCTCCAAAGGAGGATGCAGTGTTGTCCCATCTGTAGGCAGCTCTCTGGGCTGAGGGAGGAGGTTGCTCATCTCCAGGCTGAGTTGGCAAGGATTTGTGGGACCTCCTCTTCCATCCAGGGACCACCAGTGCCACTGCCATTCCTCAGAGGTTGCCAAGAAAGAGGCGGTTGGACAACAGTGGCTCAGGAGGGTGAGGGTGGTGGAACAGAGGTGCATCCCTCAGTTGTACCTCTCCACAGTTCCTATGCCATTCTGGCAAAGTGTGGTTCCTCTATGGAGGCACCCACAGTGGAGACCAAGGAGGATGCTGGGAACCTCCCACAAAGGAGACCCACAGGAGGGTGGCAGGGGACCCGTGGGAAGGGGAAACAACTCTGGTGGGGACTCCATTGTTAGGAAGGTAGAACTAGGGAGGAAGGGAGAGGGGAGGTGCCTGCCTGGCACCATGGCTTGGAGGGACAGGGAGCAACTCCTCGGGATTGCCAGAGCAGCTGCACAGGGGAGGGAGCTGGATGTCATTGTGCACCTAGGAACAAATGACCTGGCTAAGAAAGGGATTAGAGAAGTACAGGAAGAGTTTGTGGAATTGGGGAGGGGCCATAGACAAGTAGCACGCATGGTAACCTTCTCGGAGGTGCTGCCCATCTACGGCATAGGAGAGGCTAGGGTGTTCCGCACCATGGGATTCAATCAGTGGTTCAAAAGCTGGTGTGGAGCTCAGGAATTTGGTTTCATTGGGGACTGGGGGTCCACCTGGAGTGATGCAAGCCTATACTGGCATGATGGGCTGCATCTGTCCAGGAGGGGAACCAGGATCCTAGGTGATAGGTTTAAATGCTTCATTGGCAAGCATTTAAACTAGCCAAGGGGGGAGGCACTGGAAAGGAGCAGGGAAGTCCTAGCCCTCCCAAAAAATCATGGTAGTAAGTTCGGCAAACACCAACATAGAGGTGTTGATAGGGAGAAGGGCAGGGGTAAATGGAGAAATTGACAAAGGCAAGAAGGACAGGGATGGGGCAAAAAGGAGTAAGGCCATCAGGAAATGGAGGGTAATGAGTACCAATGCCCGTAGTTTGGGCAACAAGCTCCCTGAGCTGGTGGCCTTGGTGGAAGAGGGATGCCTGGATATCGTAGCAGTCACAGAAACATGGTACACAGAGAACCATGACTGGGATGTTAACATATCAGGGTACATAACCTACAGGAGAGACAGGCAGGGGAGAAGAGGGGGAGGAGTAGCTCTCTATGTAAAGGAAGGGATAAAAGCAACTGAACAAAAGACTAAACAGGGAGTAGAGGAGGCACTGTGGGTCACCTTGGAGACTGGAAAGGGCACCACAGTCCACACATGGGTTGTGTACAGACCCCCATGTCAGGGAGAGGGAATGGACAAGGATATGATAGAAGGCATTCTTAGAATGGCAGAGAAAGGGGAGATACTGTGGATGGGAGACCTGAATATGCCAGATGTTAACTGGAGCACATTTGCTGCAGCCACATCCAAGAGCAGGGCCATTCTTGATGCCCTACAGGTGGCAGGCCTCAGACAGCTAGTTTTTGGAACCCACTCGTGAGGGAGCAATCTTAGACCTCGTACTTTCAAACGGGGGCAGTGAGAGGATCTCAGATCTAGAAGTGGGTTGCCATCTGGGAACAAGTGACCATCAAACAGTGTGGTTCACGTTAAACTCAGCTACAGAGTCAAGCCATACAAAAGTGAGGGTACTGGACTTTAGGAGGGCTGACTTTGGCAAGATGGGAGAGTGCCTCAGAAAAGCACTAACAAACAGGCTAGAAGGAGATGTGGAGCAACAATGGGGAATCATCAAAACTGCCATCACAGAAGCAACAAGCCTTTGTGTGAAGCAAATAAACAAATCAAAACAAAATAAAAAGCCACTATGGTTCTCACAAGAGGTGGCTGTGAATGTCAGGAAGAAAAAGATAGCATTCCGGAAGTATAAGGAAACACAGAAGGAGCAGGACAGAGAGCTGTACCAGTTAAGGCAGAAGGAAACAGGGAGGGAAGTCAGAATAGCAAAGGCCCAAACTGAGGAAAAGATTGCCAACTCAGTTAAGAAGGGGGATAAAACCTTTTATAGGTACATCAGCGAGCGTAGAAAGACAAAGGGAGGGATAATGAGGCTGAATAGAATGAACGGTGGGTGGGCAGAGGGGGACAGTGAAAAAGCAGGAATACTGAATGAATATTTCTGCTCAGTATTCACAAAAGAGGAGGGGGAAGTGCCTAATCCAATTAACAGAAGCACTCTTGATAGAAACATAGAAACATAGAAGTTGACGGCAGATAAGGACCGCAAGGCCCATCCAGTCTGCCCATTTCTTTTTCTACCTTATAAATGTGCCATCGGCCTTTGCTCTGTCAGTGGCCTATCTATTCATAGTCATTTGTATTGCTCCCTTATGCCTATCCCATGCCTGTTTGAAGCCCTGCACTGTATTCATAGCCACCACTTCTTGTGGTAAGCCATTCCATGCATCCACCACTTTTCTGTGAAAAAGAATTTCCTCACATTCCCCTTAATCGGCCCCTGTAATCTCATGCTGTGTCCTCTTGTCCTGCTATTTTCTTATATTTAAACATGTTAAACTCTTGCACCTTGTTAATGCCCTAAGGTGTTTGAATGCCTCGATCATATCACCTCTCTCCTCCTTTGCTCAAGGGTATACATATTGAGCTCTGTTAATCTGTCCTCATATGTCTTCTGATGCAGTCCCTGCACCATTTTGGTTGCCCTTCTCTGACTGCCTCAATTTGGTTAATGTCCTGTGAAGGTGTGGCCTCCAATACTGCACGCAGTACTCCAGATGGGGCCTAACCAGTGTCTTGTAAAGAGGGATTATTACCTCCCTCTTCGACTTGTGATACCCCTACTAATACACCCTAACACACCCCTAGCCTTACCTACTGCTTTAGAGGTCTGCTTGGATGATTTCAGGTCATCAGTGATGATGATGCCCAAGTCTCTTTCTTCCTTTGTGACTGCTAGCAACTCCCCTCCCAGCCTATAGGTGGCTTCAGGGTTTCTTCCTATGTGCATGATTTTGCACTTCTTTGCATTAAATCCCAGTTGCCACTCTTCTGACCATTTTGCTAGTTTATCCAGATCTCTTCTCATTCTGCCCACCCCATCTGGATCATCTTCTCTGTTGCAGATCTTGGTGTCATCTGCAAACAGACAAGCCTTACCCTCTAGTCCATCTGCAAGGTCACTAATGAAAATGTTGAAGAGGACTGGCCCCAGGACTGATTCCTGAGGTACCCCACTTGTGACTTGCATCTCTTCTGACTGTATACCATTTACCATCACTCTCTGTTTTCTGCCCGTCAACCAGTTTGCCACCCAGTTGACCAACTTCTGACCCACCCGAGCCTACTCAGCTTATTTATCAATCTTCTATGTGGAACAGTGTCAAAAGCTTTGCTGAAGTCAAGGTAGGCAACATCAACTGCTCCCCCTTGGTCCACCACTCTGGTTACCCAGTCAAAGAAATCTATGAGATTAGTTTGACAGGACCTTCCTGTTGTAAACCCATGCTGTCTTGGATCCTGTGCCCCTATGGATTCCAGGTGTTGCACTATCCTTTCCTTAAGGAGTGCCTCCATAATCTTGCCCACTACTGAGGTAAGACTGACTGGTCTGTAGTTCCCTACCTCCTCCCTGCTACCACTGTTGTGGAGCGGGATCACATGAGCCCTTCTCCAGTCTTCTGGGACCTCTCCTGTGCTCAGAGACTCACTAAACAGTTCTGTTAATGGCTCTGCTAGTTCCACCTTTAGCTCCTTAAGTACCCTGGGATGTATGCCATCAGGTCCCATTGCCTTTTCCACCCTGAGCTTAGCAAGCTCTTGTAGGACCCTTTCTTTTGTGAAGGGAGTAGTGCTCACCTCCTCCCCTGTGTCCATGATGCTGAGCTGTGGGCCCTGCCCTACCTTCTCTTCAGTAAATACTGAGCAAAAGTATCTATTTAGGATAGATGCCTTTACAGGGTCCTCCTCCTCACATACTCCCTTTTCTCCATTAAGCTTAGCAATACCCCCTCTGGACTTTCTCCTTTCACTAATGTATCTATAGAAAGTCTTGTCACCTTCTTTTACTGTTTGTGCTAGTGTTTCCTCAGTTTGGGACTTTGCCTGCCTTAATGCCTTCCCTGCTTCCCTTAGGGCAGTTTGGTATGCCTCCCTATCTTCATCCCGCTGTGTTCCCTTATATTTCCTGAAGGCCAGCCTTTTGGCTCTGTCCTTTTCTGCTACTGTATTTGAGAACCAAAGTGGTTTCCTTCTTTTGCACTTCCTTTTCTGTCTAACACAATGGGATGTTGCTTCAAGTATTGCATCCTTAATGCTTGCCCACTTTGCCTGTACCCCCTCACCTGTGTTTCTTTTTGCCAGGGCTAGCTTAACTCTGTTGGCCATCTTATCAAAGTCAGCTCCTCTGAAGTCCCATATTTTTGCCTTGGAATGGGATGATTTAGATGTAGTAGCCAAATTGAACCATACCATGTGATGGTCACTGGCCCCCAGGTGACCTTCTACCTGGAGATCTTTGATCCCTTCCTTGTTAGTCAGTACTAGATCTAGGATAGCCCTGTCTCTTGTGGGTTGCTGTAACAGTTGCTTGAGGCATCCCCTGCAGGGAATCCACTATGTGTCTAGTTCTGGCAGATGTTCCTGCTGGTATTGACCAATCTGTATCCGGCATGTTGAAGTCTCCCATTATCAGAACCTCCCCTTTAGCAGTCATGTTTTGTATATCTTCTAACAGTAATGTGTCTATATCCTCCCCCTGGTCTAGGGGCCTGTAGACAACCCCAATTCTTATGGCTGTCCCATTTCCTGTTTCCAGGGTGACCCACAGTTCTTCTGGCTCCTATGTGTATTCTGAATTTCTGTAGCTTTGATATTTTCATTGACATACAGGGCCCTCCTCCCCTTTTGCACCTCGGTCTCTTCTGAACAATACATAGCCAGGTACTGAAGTCTCCCAAGTGTGGTTACTGGTAAACCACGTCTCACTAATTGCTATTATGTCCAGTTTAGCCTCTGACATTATTGCCTGCAGGTCTGTGATCTTATTTCCCAGGCTGTGAGCATTTGTGTACATGATTTTCCATTGGCCAGATTTTGGTGCGTTAGTTGTTGGGTGAGGTTTGGCATTACCCCTGTGCATCGTATGGGGAGACAAACCTGTTTTCTTACCTGGTGATGCAGATGAACTGCAAACATGATGAATCCCTGTTTGACCACTAGCTGAGGGGGGAGGGGTGTTATTCCCATTCGACGTATGGGGTGCTGCACCCCTCTCCCCATTTGCAAGTTTAAATATTCTGCAAAGACGTCAAACTTCTGCCCCAATGCACTGACTCCCTCATTAGTCAGATGCAGTCCATCAAATTTAAGGGGTCGATCCCAGTCCTTTCACAGAAGAAAGGGTTCTGCAAGAACTCCTAAAACTGAAGGTGGACAAAGCAATGGGACCTTATGGAATTCACCCCAGAATTCTAAAAGAATTAAGGGAGGAACTAGTGAAACCACTGGCTACTCTTTTTAATAAATCATGGAAGGATGGTGTGGTACCCGAGGACTGGAGGAAGGTGGATGTGATTCCCCTTCACAAAAGTGGGACCAAGACAGATGCAGGAAACTACAGACCTGTCAGTCTGACCTCTGTGGTAGGGAAAGTGATGGAGTCACTTCTGAAGGAAAGAATAGTTGAGTACCTAGAGGCCAGTGGGGCACAAGACCCAAGGCAGCATGGGTTCACAGTGGGAAGGTCATGTCAGGCGAATCTAATAGATTTCTTTGACTGGGTGACCAAAGTAGTAGACCAGGGAGGGGCTGTGGACATGGCCTACCTAGACTTTAACAAGGCATTTGACACAGTCCCACACAAAAGATTAATAGTCAAATTAACCAGCCTGGGAGTGGGCCCCAGGGTGGTAACCTAGGTAAAACATTGGCTGGACAACAGGACACAGAAGGTAATTGTAAATGGAGTCCACTCTGAAGAAAGGGGGTTACTAGTGGGGTACCGTAGGGTTCAGTATTGGGTCCAGTCCTTTTTAATGTCTTCATCAGTGACATTGCAGAGGGACTGGAAGGAAAAGTATGCCTTTTTGCAGATGACACAAAGATCTGCAACAGGGTTGATACACAAGGAGGCATGGAAAGGATGAGAAGGGACTTGGCAAGGTTGGAGGAATGGTCAGAAGTATGGCAGCTAGGATTCAATGCAAAGAAGTGCAAAATAATGCACCTGGGAAATAAGAACCCAGGGGAAGAACACAAAATGGGGGGGGGGGGAATTAGTAACAACAACAAAAAAAAGGAAAGGGACCTGGGGGTAATCATATCAGATGACCTTAAGGTTGGCAAGCAATGTGAGAAGGCAGTAGGGAGGGCTGGGGGGTATACTGGGATGCATAGGGAGAGGCATCAGCAGTAGAAAACAGAAAGTTGTCATCCCTCTGTACAGACAGTTGGTGAGACCCCATCTGGAGTACTGCGTCCAGTTCTGGAGACCCCATCTCCGCAAGGACATAGACAGGATAGAGGCAGTCCAGAGGAGGGCAACTAAAATGGTGCAGGGTCTGCAAGAGAAGCAGTATGAGGAGAGACTAAAGGAGCTTACTATGTATACCCTTGAGGAAAGAAGGGAGAGGGGGAACATGATAGAAACTTTTAAGTACCTCAGTGGAATCAACAAAGTCCAAGAGGATAGCATCTTTCAGAAAAAGAGACGTGCAAGAACAAGGGGACACAATTTAAAGATAGAAGGGGGCGGTTCAGGTGCAATGTGAGGAAGTATTATTTCACAGAGAGGGTAGTGGATGCATGGAACAGCCTTCCTGAGGAGGTTGTGGGGTCTAAAACTGTGGGAGAATTCAAGAATGCATGGGACATACATAAGGCAATTCTTGTGGTGGGTAGGAAGAAATAGGCTGTTGGTTAACTAGGATCTGCAGCCTATCCTGTAGGTAGGGAAATGAGCAGACTAGATGGGCCAAACGGTCCTTATCTGCCATCAAAGTCTATGTTTCTATGTTTCTAGGAGGCTTCTTCTGTGGAATTAATGCATGGTTGGGTGGTTGAAGGCACTTCGCTTTTGGCCTCATGCCACAACCCACCACAACCATGCATTAATTCCCCAGTAGAAGCCTCTTTCATCGGGGATTAATGCTTACTTGTTTCAGACAGAGAAAGGGTCCCTAATCCCCAGCGCATTCAAACATAGTGTTTCAGTCTGCTTAGACTGGGAGAAGGGTCCCTATTCCTGATGTCTGGATCTGCTCAGATCCCTATTACAGTGTTGGGGATGTTTTACACAAGTAGTTTGAATTTTTTTGTTTACTCTGTACTTGCCCAGGGTGGTCCAGCTGAGATGCCACATCTTGTTTTAAGGGGGGGTCCTGCATTTACCCATTTTTTTTACTGTGGGGTGGACTGAACTGAGACTAAGTGACTTGCTCAGGGTCATACAGTGAATAAATGGCTGTAGTGGGATGTGAACTGCATTCTCCTTGTTTCCAGGCCAGTGCTCTAACCACTGCACCACACTGCCTCACAGTCTGCTCAGATGAAACTGTGCACTGTGTAACCATCACTTGTACTAAATTCTCAAGACTGATATGGGGTTGTGTTTACTGCAAACCTGTTGAAGGTCCGGTGTTTGCCTTGCCCGGTCCTCACTCCTCAAGTTTAACTATAGATGGTCCTAAGTCCCTTTTCCAGCTTTGCTATTTAGCAGGATTTAACTAATGTCTCTTCACAAGCAGTGCCTTGATGTATACCTCAACCATTACAAGACAGCATGGCTTGTGTATGTGTGTCCCCACCTGCTGTGATTGTGCAATGCTTCCAGCTGGCATTAGTGTTTGTCATGGGGGAGCATCTCTAATCATTGCCCTTACTCTCAGTAAATGTAGCTCTGCTGGGCAACCCTCCCTAACCCAACAACACGCCCCTGCTCCGATCTATATTTTATGTGCAATTGGTCACCTAGAGTTTTGGGAGCGGGGATGCATTTGGTCAGTTTGTTTAATGCTTCTGTTCTCTCATTGGCTGCATGGGCTGGTGTGTGTATGTTGCTGTGCTTTTCTGTATTGTTCTGGGCCTTAAGTGCTGAAACCATGCCCCTTCTAAAATCTGATTGGGTTAGCAGTCAAACCCTGGAGGTCTAGAATGTTGCCTCACACATAAACACACTCTGAATGCCCCCTTCCCCACAGCCATGCAAACAAATAGTTCCGTCGACAGGCTGAATCTCACGCTTCCTCTGTTGGCAAACATGATGTTTGTTGACTTCCAGAGACCTTCATGCTCTTGTACTGGGCTTCTGAAGACTTGAAGACCCAGTGCTGGCTAAGGTTGTGTAAAACAAAGGCAAGCAAGCAAAACACACACAAAGCAAACTGTAGTTCATGGGGAGAGTGGCATCAGGTTGGGTAGCTACCTTTTTGCTTTATTGAGAATGTTTGTACTTTGTTGCAATTTTCCCTTATGCCATATGGTTAATCACAGGGCCTACTCAGCTTAACAACTTCTGCTGCTGCCCAGTGCCCTATGATGTTCTTGTCCTGACCTACTCCTCTCCAGTCTTCATTTGAGATAATTACCTTCCTATCTAACCCTAAAAAAATATTCACCTGTGATTACAATCTGTGAACACTGAACAATCATGATGATGTGCAGAGCAAAGTGGTAAACTGATTGGTGAAAGTGCTGTGCAACTTAGCAGCACCAACACTCATGAGATTTTTTTATGTCTGACTGTTAAAAATGAAAATCATTCAAAATAAAATGTGCTCCTTTGTTGGCCAGTATGGGGGTACAACACCTCTTTCTTAATGCAAAAACAGCAGCAGACACACACAATGGCCAGTATGTTTTGATGCAGATGCAGGTATTGGCATGTATAAACAGAAGGGCTTGTCTATGCTGAAATTGTCATTCACATATCACATTAGCAAAATGTATTTGAGAGAGGGCCAAAAGTAACATATAAATCATTCCCACATGACACGAGTGTTAAGTGTTGAATTTGACTGTACAAAAAGTAATAAAACAACTCTTCTTTATATGACCAGTATAGTGTGGTCTTTTGTATATCACATTATAGTAAGTCATTTATTAAATATTTTCTTTTCCCCCGGTCAATCGTACTGACTTCATCTGTGGCTATAACCTCTTCAACTCAATTCATTTCATTCTCTTCCAGTTGTCCACCCCTAGCTCTACAGGTCTGAGTCCCCCACCCCAGGCTGGAGACTTTGGGGATCAGAACTGCCCACCACACATTAACAAGGCAGGCTACTATCTTTTTGGGAAATGAGATGTTGGTGTGGAGGGGCCAGCACCAGTAATGCATGGCTGTGCTTAAGAGCTGACATTCTGTGTGAATGTACTGTACTCCAGCCAGCCAACGCCAAGCAATAGCCTTCTATTTCCACCCTAAGAATGGCATTCAGAGTAGCTGGAAAACCCTCCAAATGCATTTTAAGGCATTGAAAATTGTTCAGCTTTCAGGGGCATAGGCAGCCTCTGAACCCCCGGTCTATTGATTAAATCACAGGGGGCTCCACAATTCAAAATTGTCCACGGCACCACAACTTGTTAATCTGGCCCTACTGGTACCATAGATCTCTGGATCTAGCAAATTGTGTTATGGTCGGATGAGTGGTCATGTAAGACAATCCTGCATTTAGTTTGTAAAAATAATGGTCAGGAAAGGTTTTGACCTCATGTCATGTCATACTCAGCCCTTGTTTAGGTAAACACCTGTTGGTGTTTACCTAAATAAAGGATATTGTTATCCTTTAATTGCCTCCACAGGGGCCAAGGCATAATTTTTTTCCTATTTTATTTTATTTCTACAAACAGCCCTACCGGTCCCTCCCTCTGTGTGCCATTCCACCATCCACCCTCTACTGCCGGTACCTCCATCCCTCAATGAAAAGCCCTCCTGCCACCTCCCTCTGTGCAATGTCCAACCCTCCACCCTCTGTTGACTGTGGCCCCATCCCCATTGAAGCAAAAGCCCTCCTTCTCCATCCCTCTGTACCATGTACCACTCTCCGCCCTCCATTGCCAGTTCTGCCGAGCCAGCCCACTGTTATTTTTTATTTGCCGGGTACCCAATCCCCGTGCCGGCATTCGTACCCCCCTCCAGTCTTCAGGGACACTGGGTAGCCCTCTCCCAGTGTCCTGAAATGTAATTTTATCTAAAACTGTTAAAAAAGAAAACAGTCCCCTGATGTCTTTTTTTATATACCTGAAAAGAAGAAAACAGTCCCTTGTCATCTCCCCATCCTCCTCCCCATCCCCACCCTCCCTCTGCTCTCCACACCCCTCTCCTCCTTACCTCATACTTACATCTAGAGGATGGGCACTGTCATCTTCTCTGGACCAGGATACGTCTGCACTCTTCAAAGGTGAACCGCAAACTGAAGAGTTAAAGTAAGATCTGTATAATGGCAGTCAATGGGGTTTTCAACTTATTTTGATATATCTGCCAATTTTAGGAATTTTGACCCCAAATTTTCAGCATGGGGTTCTTGGGACCCCAATTCATGTAAATTGTCACTGTCATCTTGTTAATCAGACCCTAAAGGTGATTTTACAGTTACTGCACAGAATCACCTTTCAGGATAGATTAATGAAATGACAGTGCCAGTGTTCATGAAGTAGGGTCCCAAAAAGCTCATGTTGAAAATTTGGTACAAATAGTCCAAAAAATTACTGTGTTATGAGCGTACATTGCACAGTTTCTATGCATGCTCGTAACTTTGCCAATTTTTTATATTTTCAGTCCAGATTTTCTGCATTGCCATTTTTTTACACCTCCTCATAAACGGTATAGCTATCATTTCTTACATCCTGATAAAATGTGTTTTTGCACCTGTGGTACAGAATGGCTCAGTCGCTGTGTGGAATCAACTTTTGGGATGGATTAATATAATCACAGTGCCAGTGTTCATGAAAAGCCCATGTTGAAAATTTGGTTGAAATATTCCAAAAAAAATGGCTGCGTTATGAGCGTATGTTGTGCAGTTTCTATGCATGCTTGTAGCTTTGCCAATTTTTCATATTTTACCTCCAGATTTTCAACATTACAATTTTTCACATCTCCTCATGAACATAATATAGATGTCATTTGTAACATCTTGCCTAAAACATGTTTTTGCACCTGTGGTACAGAATGGTGTGGTCGCTGTGCATAGTCAACTTTCAGGACAAAGTAATGAAATGACAGAGCCATTGTTCATGAAGTGGGGTCCCCAAAAGGCCATGTTGAAAATTGGGTGAAAAAATTCCTGCAAATGCCCGAGTTACATGCATCCGTTGAATTTATTTTATGCACGCGCATAACTTTATGGGATTGGAGCACAGGGTCCTTTGGACCCTGTGCTCCCACAGTAAAATAATGATACTATTATACTATCTCAAAAAGAAGGGACATTCATTGCAAAAAAACTCCATTAATGCATCAGGTAGGGCTGCTAGCACAGCAATAAAAGTTTGGAAATTCAATGTTCAGGTGCCCACCCCTACCACCCCACCCTCCCACCTTCCACACACCAGCAGGCATTGGGGCACGCTATGAGGTTGTCAGGCCTAACTCTCACCCCATTCTCCTATACTGTAGTGTGTTAGCTTGTTTACACATGGAATGGGGTGAGTGTTATGCCTGATGACCCCATGGCACACTCCGACACCTGTTGGTGTGCAGACGGTGGGAGTAGGGGGGCACCCCAACATTGAATTTCCAAACTTTTGTCGCTGTGCTATCAACCCTAACTGATGAATTAAAAGAGTTTTTAGCAATATATATATATATATATATATATATATATATATATGTGTGTGTGTGTATATGTGTGTACATTATGTGTATATGTATATATATATATGTGTGTATATATATGTATATATATGTGTGTGTATGTATACAGTATATATGTGTGCGTGTATATATATGTGTATGTTTATATGTGTGTATATATATATGTGTGTATATATATATGTGTGTGTGTGTGTGTGTGTGTGTGTATATATATATATATATATATATATATATATGTATATATTAGAGACAAATAATGCATCAGTTAGGATTGTTCACTACGTGACAGTGAGAAATTCAGTGTTAGGTTGAAAGCCCCCCTTGGACCCCCCAGCCCACCGGTATCGGGGGTGTGCACTGGGGTTGTCGGTCCTAACTCTCACCCCATCACATATGTAAAGAAGCAGAGGTATAGGAGAATGGGGTGAGAGTTAGGACCGAAGACCCAAATGTGCACCCCGATGCTGATTGGGGGTGGGCTGGGGGTCCAAGAGGGTTTTCAACCCTAACACTGAATTTCCTCGCTTTTGTCACTGTGAAACAACCCTAACTGATGTATTTAACAGAGTTTTTTTGCCTCTAATTTCCCTTCTTTTTGAGAATGAGGATGATAAATAGTGAATGGAATGTGGTGGTGGGATTGTGGGTCTCTTTGGGCCCCGCACTCCCACCACGTGATGTCTTGTTACATAGTAACAGGAACTGCAAAGCAAATGCAAGCGGCAACAGTTACGCACATGGTAAAGCAAACGTAAATTGTAAAGAAAACATTAATAGAAACGCAAGTGTAAAGTGACATCGAAGTGAACAGTGATGCAAACGGACACGCACGCGCGTATGAAAATGCAACTGGTAATGCACACAGTGACTTCACCAGTATTGTAAACACAAATGTTAAGTGTTACAGCAACAAGAACGCCAAAGGTAACAGAAACAAAAACGCGAATGGAAGTGCGCATGTAAACGTGAACTGTAACATGCACGGGCACGGTACCACAATTGTAAATGCAAATGGTAAAGTTAACATGAACAATAACACCAAAGGAAACGAAATGTAAACACAAGCATAGCCGCGTCTAATGCTTATAAACTATAATCGCTCATCCGTTACCTCAATTTGTAAACACAAATAGTAACAGCAACAATAACACCAAAGGAAACAGAAATGCAAAAGGAAATGCAAGCACATATGGAAACACAAACTGTAATAGGCACGGCACAGTAACACAATGGGAAACGCAAATGGTAGCAGTTACAGCAAAGAAGATGCAAATGAAAGACAAACGCAAACGCAAATGAGGGGGTTGCCATAAACATAAATGGCAATGCACATGGTGACGCAAACCAAAACACAAACACAAACAGTAGTGGAAACGCAAATGGTAACAGTAACGCAAACGCAAGCGCAAATGAGAACACAAAAGGTACTTAGCGGTGGCATACGGGAACAGTAACGCAAATGGATATGTAAACGCAAGTGGAAACAGTAACTGTAACATTAACAGAAGCGCATACCCTGTTTTTCCCCAACAGCTGTATAGAGAAACACAGTGTGTACAAAGAATGTATGCATAATAATGGGCCTCGGAGCCGAAAAAATGAGGTGTTGGAATACTAAATTGCTTATATCTCAGTAACCGCACGACGTAGGAAAAAAAAAAACATGATTCATGATTTTCCTGGCTACATTTTTGCTGAATGTGTAGCATTGTCATGATGAAAATTCCGTATCTTGCATCTTTTTCGAGATATGAGCCCCAAAAGGCGCAGCATACGCCACCATGTTAGTCTATGGGAAACAACGTCAATATCAGAGTACTGTAACTTGGCAGCCGTGTAATATTTTTTTTGCCAAACCACCAAAAGGCACATCTGTGAGATGTTGGCTGCATTCCATGCAAATTTCAGCCCAAAAGACCAAACGGTTCTTTTTCAGCAGGGTGGCAAAGAACTCCTGTCATTTTGGCCATAGTCTGGAAAAGTAGTATTGCAATTTGCGACACTTTTCTCAAAATTTGCAAAAGTGTTGCAGGTGCGACACTACTGTTTCCTGAAATTTGCAAACATATTTCTGGGGTGTTTAACCCCAAAATAAAGATATGACTAGCATCCTCAGGGTCCGACTAGGTGAACACAGAAAGAATTGTGTCCCTAGAGGGTCACAATTTTAAATGCCAAGCATTTTTCTGATCACTAACTGAAAACAAAAATGGCAGATTTGCGACACTACTAGGGCCATTTGCAACACTAAAAAGTGCATTTGCGACACTTTCAAACTTTTTGTTAACTTTTCCTATTGACTTATAATGGGAACTTGTTTTTTGAATAATTTTTGAACCATTTAATATTTTTTAACGAAATCTTCAAAAGGCACATCAGGGACCCTGACCACACATTCCCTGAAGTTTTTGGACCAGTCGCACAAACCATGCGACCTGTACGTGAGAGCAAAGAATTAGCAAAAAAAGTAGTTGCGCATTTGGTTGTTGCTTAATAACTCTGCAGCCGTATATCCGACTGGTATGAAAGTTAGTAGATCCTAAGATCTACCATGCCCAATCATGCATACCATGTTTCAGGCAAATCTGTTGAACGGTGGCAAAGTTATTAAGGTGCAAAATTTCACCCTTTAACCTTAAAAGTGCTACTCAACCCTAACTATGGTAGCACTACCATGCTAACATAATGTGTGTATATATATATATATATATATATATATATATATGTGTATGTGAATGTGTGTGTATGTATGTGTGTGTGTATATATGCATATGTGTGTATATATGTATATATAGGGGATATGACATGGCCCGACTGAAGATATCATATTTATCTTCACGAGAGGCCAGTGATATCATGATATCTCACGAGTGGCGAAGCCAGGCAACAGACGCTCGCGCTTCATTTTACTGTTGAAAAGCCGCCGGCTCGGTCACTGCTGCACTCTGTGTGCAGTTTGAAGCTTTTTTTACAACCAACTACAGAAAAATTACAGGAAATTCTAACTTACTGAACTCTGGGCACATTCTAAAAAACATTTACCAATGTACAAATCGTCACTGTCTATAGCGCTCGGTCATGCTACAATTCTAGGGAAAGTGAAAGTACTCAGAGTGGCAGGATCAACCAGATAAGTTTCGATATGACGTATAGGAACATGGAGATAACATATGACGTATAGGAACATGAAGATAACAATGTTATCTTCACGGCCCATGTGAGATATTATGTTTTATACTCTCATTTATCTGACAACATACGTTGTATAAATATATATATATATATATATATATATATATATATATAGTATGTGTGTATATATATATATATATATATATATACACACACATATTAGAGCCAAAAAAACTCAGTTTAATGCATCAGTTAGGGTTGTTCCACAGTGACAAAAGTGAGGAAATTCGATGTTAGGGTTGAAACCCCCCCTTGCACACACCCCCACCCTGTCCTCCCAGCCAGCATCGGGGTGTGCGTTGGGGTCATTGGCCCTAACTGTCACCCCATCACATGTGTAAAGAAGCTGAGGTGGTGAACTATAGAAGAATGGGGTGAGAGTTAGGACTCAGTACCCCAATGTGCACCCTGATGCTGGCTGGGGGACAGGGTGGGGGTGGGTGCAAGTGGGGGTTTTGAACCCTATCATCGAATTTCCTCACTTTTGTCGCTGTGGAACAACCCTAACTGATGCATTAAATGGAGTTTTTTGCCTCTAATTTCCCTTCTTTTTGAGAATATGCAGTAGAAGTAGTGAATGGAATGTGGTGGTGGGAGCACGGGCCGTAGGGCCCCGCGACCCCACCACGTGATGTTTTCTGACATAGTAACGGTAAGTGCAAGGGAAACGCAAGCACTAATGGTTGTGTACATGGTGACAGAAACGTAAATGGTAAAGCAAATGTTAATAGAAACGCAAGTGCAAAGTGACACCAAACTGAACAGTGATGCAAAAGGGAGATGCAACCATGTAAGAAAATGCAAACCGTGATGCGCACGGTCATGGTATGGCAATTGGAAATGCAAATGGTAATCTTAACAGCATAAATAATGCCAAAGGGAACCGAAACGGAAATGCGAATGCAAGCGTACATGGAAATGCAAACCGTAAGGTGCACAGTCATGGTACCGTAATTGTAAATGCAAATGGTAACGTTAACATGAATAATAACACCAAAGGAAACAGAAACAGAAAGAGGAATGGAAGTGCATACGGAAACGCAAACCGTAACGCGCACGGTCACGTTACCGCAGTTGTAAATGCAAATGGTAATGGTAACAGCAACAATAATGCCAAAGGAAACAGAAATGCAAAAGCTAATGGAAGCGCGTATGGAGATGCAAACCGTATTGTGCACAGGCACAGTAACGAAATTGGAAATGCAAATGGTAAACGCAAATGGTAACAGTAACAGCAATGAAGATGCAAACCAAAAGAGAAATGTAAATGCAAACGAAAGGGGTGCTGGAAACGCAAACCGAAACGCAAACAGAAACAATAGTGGAAACGTAAATGGTAACAGTAATGCAACCACAAGCGCAAACGGGAATGCAGAGGGTAACGCACATGGAGGCGTACATGGGAACAGTAATGCAAACAGGTATGGAAACGCAAGTGGAAATGTTAACTGTTACAGTAACAGAAGGGCACACCCTGCTTTTGCCCAACAGCTGCATAGAGAAGCACAGTGGGCGGGATATTCAGAAGGGTTGCGCATGGCGCAACACAGTTGCACCATGCACAACCCACTGATGCACCCGGCATGATATTCAAAAGTGGATTGAGCCTGTCACAAATCCCGATGCACCGGAGCGCATCAGTAATGCATGCGGTGCAGGTGGGGGGGGCGTGCCCATGCATACTCCGCACATCCCGATATTCAGCCTTGTATGTGCTGAGCCCATGCATGCACAACCCCTACCTGTGTTGCACACAGGTGAGCCAAAAAAAAAAGGAGCAACAGCTGGCCACCCACAGGTGAGCTGCTGTATTGCAGGGTGCAACACGGCAACTGCTACCTGTGGGTGGCCACCCGAGCTCCGGCGGCACCTTTATGGTGGCGCCCCCCATGCCCGATCGTGGGCATTTGTTATAATTAATAGTCCCATATTCCTGGTGGTCCAGTGGACCACTCGCAGCCCGATTGTGGGCATAAGTACATGTCAGACAGTTAACTGTATCCCTGGTGGTCCAGTGGACCGCATGCAGCCTGATCGCGGGCATAAGTACATGTCAGACAGTTAACTCTGTCCCTGGTGGTCCAGTGGACCACTTGTAGCCTGATCATGGGCATATGTAATAACAGAAAGAGGTCCAAAATCCCTGGTGGTCCAGCGGTACCTCCCTCCCCACCTGCCCACTGAGCCCCAGCACCATGCTTCCCCCCGTCAGTGGCGGGTGGCAGCTCCCCACCCATCAGCCACCCCGCCACCTGCCAACTGACTGTGTACAGTAGGGCTGTATGCCCATTGGTCCACAGCATGGGCCAATGGGCATACAGACTGTACCATACAACACAGTCCAGATTCGTGAATGGATCATTCACATATCTGGACTGTGTAGTACGAGAGTGAAATGTACATCTACTTGGCTCACGCTGTGGACCAATGGTGTACAGCCCCACTGCACGGAGTCGGCTGGGTGGGTGGAGGGGCGGCTGGTGGTGTGAGACCGCCACCTGCCACTGACCAGGGGGAGTGCTGGCCCAGTGGGCAGGTGGGAAGGTACAGCTGACCACCAGGGATGGCTTGGTGTGTTTTATTAGAAATGTATGCCCACGATCGGCTGGATGTGGTCCACTGGACCACCAGGGATAGAGTTAACTGTTTGAAATGTACTTATGCCCGTGATCAGGCTGCAAACGGTCCACTGGACCCCCAGGGATAGAGTTAACTGTTTGACATGTACTTATGCCCACGATCAGGCTGCAAGCAGTCCACTGGACCACCAGGGATAGAGTTAACTGTTTGACATGTACTTATGCCCGCGATCATGCTGCAAGCGGTCCACTGGACCACCAGGGATAGAGTTAACTGTTTGACATGTGCTTATGCCCGCGATCAGGCTGCAAGTGGTCCACTGGATCACCAGACATATAGGACGATTATTGTTATAGATATGCCCGCGATCGGGCTGCGAGCAGCCCACTGGACCACCAGGGATATGGGACTTTTATAATGCAACATATGCCCGCGATCGGGCAGTGGGGTGCTTTGCCGCTTATGCAGGGGGCGTCAGTCCCTTACGGCTGCAGCCTGGCAGGGAGCCAGGTGCAAGTCACCGAGGATTGGCGCACCTGCATGCAAATGGGGCCATAATGACATGCAAATGGCCCCATTTGCGCCTTGCATACATTATGGCCCCGTTTGCATGTGCACTTTGAATATCAAGCAAGCTTTTTGCAATTCCAGCACAATGGAATTTGTGCTAGCGCATCCCCTGCTCCACTCTGGCCACTTGCGCTGGTGTAGTGCCACTGCACCATGTGCAGTGCGGGTGGCCAAGGTGCGATATTTAACGATGTTGTGCCATGGCGCAGCTCCGTTGAATATCACCCTGTCAATGCCCCTGTGCAGCTAAGTTGTACTGCGCCCAGGCTTGCACCACAGCCTGGCACAGTTTGAATATCCCGCCCCGTGTATACAAAGAATGTATGCATAATAATGGGCCTCGGACCAGAAAATGAGATGTTGGAATGCTAAATTGCTTATATCTCAGGAATCGTGCAACATAGAAAAGAAATTTAAATTTCACATGAGTTTCCTGGCTAGGGCTACACATTGTCATGAAGTAAATTCTGTATCTCGCACCATTTCTGAGATAACAGCCCCGAAATGCGCGGCTAAAACCACCATGTTAGTCTATGGGGAAAAAAATGTCAACTCCGGAGTACCATAACTTGGCATCTGTGCAATATTTTGTCACCAAACCACCAAAAGGCACATGTGAGAGAAGTTGGCTGCCTTCCCTCCAAATTTCAGCTCAAAAGACCAAACCATTCTTTTGCAGCAGGGTGGCAAAGAACTCCTGTCATTTTGGCCATAGTCTGGAAAAGTAGTGCCACAATTTGTGAAAGCTTTTGCAAAATTTTACGAAAGTGTTGCAGGTGTGACACTACTTTGCGACACTACTTTTTCCAGAAATTTGGAAACATACTTCTGGGGTGTTTAACCCCAAAATAAAGACATGGCTAGCATCCTGAGGGTCCGACTAGGTGAACACAAAAAAAATTGTGTTCCTAGAGGGTCCCAATTTTAAATGCCAAGCATTTTTCTGATCAGTAACTGAAACAAAATGGTGGATTTGCGACACTACTAGGGCCATTTGTGACACTAAAAAATGCATTTGCGAAAGTGTTGAACTTTTTGTTAACTTTTCCTATTGACTTATAATGGGAACTTGTTTTTTGAATAACTTTTGAACCATTCAATATTTTTTCATGAAATCTTCAAAAGGCACATCATGGACCCGGGCTGCACATTCCCTGAAGTTTTTGGACTGGTCACGCAAACTGTGTGACCTGTAGGTGTGAGCAAAGAATGTGCAAAAAATCGTAATTGCGCATTCTGATGTCGCTTAATAACTCCGCAGCCGTATATCCGACCAGTACGAAAGCTGGCAGATCCCAAGATCTACCATGCCCAACATGAGCATACCAAATTTCAGGCAAATCCATTGAACGGTGGCAAAGCTATTAAGGTGCAAAGTTTCACTCTTTAACCTTAAAAGTGCTACTCAACCCTAACTATGGTAGCACTACTGTGCTACCACAATATGTGCGTATATATGCATTTATTCAATAGGGGTGAGTGATAAATGAGTGAGATAAAACAGTGTATCATCCACTGTGATATTTATACCCTCTGCTTTACTGTGATGATATCAGCCATTTTCACATACAGGTCACACAAAGGTCACTGATATCATCACTCTAGGCAGTTTTCCTCTCAGCATGCAAGAAACACCAGTGCTGTTACCATAGACACAAATGCAGAACTACATGAGAGGTCTCACTGCTGCCTGCAGCTCACTCAGTTAGCATTACAAAGTACATATATTCCCTACTCTAACTTCCAGCTCATTACTGTGATACTCTCAGCTTGACTGCAGCCAGAATTCTAAAGAGCACAGCTTCTTAGAACACTCTGTTCCTCACTGCTACCTGCAGCTAACTCAATTACCACTAAAAACAGCCTCAGCTGTTCTGACACTCTGATTCTCAGCCAGTTACCATTACTGTGATACTCAGCTTAACTGCAGCCAGACTTCTAAAGAATACAGCTTCACAAAATAGTCTGTTTCTCACTCCTACCTAAAACTAAATAATTTAGCATTGCAAAACACACTCATCGGTTTCCCAGAGTTTATAACACTACCCGCCTATTCAGAAAAAGTCATGCACAGAATGAGTAAACACATAAACAGGAACAGAACACGAGACAACATAACAATACTTCTGAAACTCCTAGCCCTATTGTATAAATTGAATAGGTGATGTGCAGATCATGTGCTATGGCAAATATTGTCACTCCTGCATCGTGAGCTCTGGATATCTCACTCATGCCTTTGGCACTCATGAGATATCAAGAGCTCACTCTGCAGGAGTGATAATATTTCCCCATATCACACTCATGCCCATCATGTATCCCCTATATATGTATGCGTCTATATATGTGTGTGTGTGTGTGTGTGTATATATATATATATATATGCCTTTGCTGATTGTATTGTAAGGCCTTCTGGCACCATGCAATTCTGCTTAAAGTTGAGCCAGTCCAAATTAATTCATGGGCATTTACATATGTTTCCCATGATGCTTTGCATTATTGGGGTATGTGCAATTGTGTTTTCTTTATATATGTATATACATATATATATATATTTATTCATTCATTCACTTTTTATTGTTTGACTGTTATAGTCCTCAACAATTAAAACATTCTATTTAAAAAAATCACAAATATTCACAAACTCAAATAATTAAGTGCATAAATACATGGGCCGGGATATTCCAAGGGGTTGCACATGGTGCAACAGTGTTGCACCATGTGCAACCCACTGATGCGTCCTGGCATGATATTCAAAAGGGGATGTTGCGCTGCGCAAATCCAGATGCGCCGGGGTGCACCAGTAATGTATGCGGTACAAGTGCGGGGGGCATGCCCATGCATATTCGGCACATCCCGATATTCAGCCGGGATGTGCGGCGATACAGGCACACACCCACCTTGGAGTACAGGGCAAGATGTGCCCCACAAAAAGGAACAAGTCGGGGACACCAGGCCGCTGCCATATTGCTGGGCACAACATGGCAGCCACCTGCTGTGGGTGGCCACCCAACCTCCCAAGTCACAGGCCAGGCATCGGGCCCCCCAATGCCCGATCACAGGCTTAGTAAATAAAATAGAATCCCTGGTGGTCCAGTGGACCTGCTCCCCAGCCTGATCGTGGGCTTAAATACATAAATCCATTCCCTGGTGGTCCAGTGGACCTGCCCCCCCCAGCCCGATCGTGGGCTTAGTATATTGAAATGTATCCCTGGTGGTCCAGTGGACTGAATCCCAGCCTGATCGCGGTCTTAGTGTAATTAAATGTTTCCCTGGTGGTCCAGTGGACTGAATCCTAGCCCAATCATGGGCTTAGTGTAAATAAATGTTTCCCTGGTGGCCCAGTGGACCGAATCCCAGCCCGAGCGTGGGCTCCATAAATGACGATATATCCCTGGTGGTCCAGCGGTACCCCCTTCCCCACCCACCTACTCAGACCCTCACTCCAGTCCCCAGCAGTCAGGGCAGCAGCTCCCACCCTCAAGCCGCCCGGCCGCCGTCGCCTGACTGCGTCAGTATGGTTGTATGCTCACTGTGTGGGCCAATGGGTATGTAAGATGTATTGTACTACTATTAGTCCCGACATGTGAATGAATCCATTCACATATTATTGTGTGTGTAGTATAGCACGTTCTGCATGCCCATTGGCCCACACAGTGGACCAATGAGCATACAGCTGTACTGTACGCTGTCAGTCAGTGGGTGGCTGGGTGGCTTGTGGGTGGGGAGCTGCAATAGTCCAGGTATCTGCTGTATGAAGGAGAATATTGGTCAGCATATCTATATCTATATCAAATTGAGTGTTCAGAAAAGGTTTGAACCTATATGCCCGTTCTTTGTTAAACCATGAACATGTCCACAAAATATGGATAAGATCTTCAGTTCCATCCACCTAACAAGTGCAATTTGCCATCCCCAAGTGTGATTTATCATGTTGGCATTTTAAGACATTACTAGGGGACCTTTTGAATTTATGCATAATAAATGTTCTACGTACTTCAGTGTCCTTTAAGATGTCCAAGTTGGATTTCATACCAAAGTAAAAGTTATTTGCAAACCACTTCGAAAAGCAGAATTTTTAATATGTTTTAAGTCCTTAGATTCTCAGAACTTTGTGAGTTTTTTGGAGATATACCTTTTGTATTTTAAAGCTCATGTTAACCCCTTATACCACATATTTACTTAGGACTTGCAATTTATGTTTTTCAAGAAGTTTCATGATTGAACTGCACCAATAGTTTGTGACAATGCCCAGGTTGTGCCATTCTTGCTTCTCTTGTAGGCAAAGGTTGGTCATCCTATCTGTCTCGTGCCTTGATGTTTTCAGCCAGAAATTTACTTTTCTTGTTTCAGTGCTGGCATTTGTGTTTGCTAGGCCCAATTCTGCCCTGATATATTGAGCAGGGCAGGATGGACCTTGTCCCATAATTTTTCTCATCATTTTATTCAATGGAATGGTTAACCAATCTCGGTTATTTATATCCCAGACCTCTGACCCATAAAGCAGCTGAGCTTGATTTGCATTTATAACTTCTACTAAGTGTCTATGCCTTACTCCGCCATATTTAAAATTACATCTGGCTAATCCCAGTACTGTTTTTGTTAGTTTTTCTAGAATCTTTAAAAAATTATCATTCCACATGATGTTCACACTTAATTCTATACCCAAATATACATAAGACTTTAACCACCTCAACTTTTTGTTCTCCAAGATGCCAAGTTCTTTTGTTTTGTTTCACATATGGACTATGTTGTCCAAAATGAATACCTTTGTTTTTGTCAAATTCATTTTTAATTTTAGTTTTAGAGACTCCTTATTTATGAAGTTCAATTTTTTTTGAAGACCACTCTTCATCAGTGATAACAGGACTAGGTCATCTGCATATGATAAAACTGCGCACCTATGCTGCTTTACTTTAGGAGAATCTGACTCAAGCTGATCTATGTCTCTTAACATTTGATCGATAGATAAGGCAAACAGAACTGAGGCCATCACATAGCCTTGTCTGACCCCTTGTTTATAACAAATGCAGATTATAACTGACCTCCTACACCCAACTGGACTTTTGCCCAATTATCAGAATAAAGACTGTGTATAACATTAACTAATGCTTTGTCTATACCCTTATCAATCATCTGGGTCCATAGCACATTTCCTGAGACGGAATCAAATGCCATGGAGTAATCTACAAACATTGCATATAATTTTTATTTTCTTAATTTAACATATTTCTCTGACAGATGGTAAAGTATAAAAGCATTATCCAAGGTTGAATAATCTGATCTGAATCCAGCCTGAGAGGGAGATTAGCCCCGGTTTTGTGTAATTTGATAATTCAGTCTTTCTAGAATAACTTTAGAGACAATTTTTGAATTAACATCTAACAGACTAATAGGACAGTACATGGCTGGGTTCACTTTATCTCCCTTCTTATGTAGTGGAATGATGTTCACACCTTTCCAGATTGCAGGACATTTAGATTCTTTTATACATATGTTACAGAAAATTGTTAATGTTTTACACCATGACCTAGTAAAGCAGTGATAAACCTCAGTGGGCACACAATCTGGTCCCGGGGCTTTATGCAGTTTTAATGAATTAATTGCTCTATGTACTTTTTCTGTGTTAAATAATACAGTGGAACAAACAACATTCTCTCTTTTCAGGCAAGAATCACCTACAAATGGGTCATAAAATAAAGTAATTTATCCAATCTGATTCTGAGATATAGGAATCTAGTGTATCGTTATAGTTATTAGTCCCTTTAGCTACAAGCATCCAAAAGTTCTTACTATTTTTCTGTACAACTGCTTCTAACATTCTCTCCCACTGTTTTTATGATAGGATTATTTTTTTTATCCTTTAACAGTGCTTTATACTCTTTCCTTTTATTACTGATTTCCTTTGATACCTTTTTACTCTGTCGACTTCTACTTTTTAATTCATTTCCTTAATAAAATTTTGAATTTCCTACAGTCCTTATCAAACCAACTATCTCTCGTCTTACGTTTGTTAGTTATAGACAAAGTCCTTTCCAAAGTGTTTCTTATTTCTTCAAATAATGTTGTGAAGGCATTTATAAATTGTTTTAGCAAACAGTCCTGTAACCACCTTACCTCTTTGCAGATAATTGAATTAGATAATAAGTTACAGATAGTTGGTTCAGCATCTATATTCCAAGAGATCCACTTTCTGTAAACAAGCATGCTTCTGGTTGAATTCTATGCACGTTCATATTTATTGAGCTGCTTTCTAGTATAACCAGAAAATTGTCACTTTCTGTTCGTTCTAAAATTTTAAGACCACACCTTTGGTTAATTAAACCTGTCCACAGTATAAGATCAATCAGTTAACACCATTTTAATGAAATATAAGTATACTCTCCATTATCATGCCCACTTAATCTTCCATTAAATGGGTAGATATTATATATTTTAAGAATCTTTAATAATTCCTGACCTGTCTCATTTACTTTATGATCTTTTGTTCTCCTGCTTGGCATCTTATTTGAAGTGTTTAGATGGGTGACATATGAATTATCAGTTAGGCCATCATATTCTCCTATTCTTGCATTGTAGTCCCCTACCAATAAGATCTCAGTATCTGGAACATTGAGAATTAATTTTTCTATTAGTAGGATCAAGTTGAGCCAGACTCCTGGCTGAAAATGTCATGAGTTGACTGGTGGGATATATCCATTAAGTAACAGAAATTTGTATGTAGTTGTTCACAATAAAATAATTATAAAATTATTTGAAATGTGTAAGCATTGTACTTGTTGAAAAGAACCTATCTTAATAAAGATAACTACACCACCCGAACAGCTACCAGACTTGTGTGTTTTAATACCTGGAGCATTGAATACTTTGTGGCCATTTAAATGTACGCACTCTTCATTATTATGCCAAGTCTCTTGAAAGCACAAAACATCAAATCTAGTAACCAAGTCTATCCATTTCTCATCAATATATTTTGATATATTTGGATAATAAGCCAGCTAAGTTCTAAATTAATACTAATATATCTTCTTTACAAAAAACAACTAAATCATAAACTTCATCCTCTAAATTAGTTAAAATAGAGACTTCCATCAATCAGGGTAGTTGTCAATCATTGTACCCTGCCAGAGTATAGTACCTATTTGATTTCAATACTAAGTTACTTGACTCTTGATCATTTGAAGTTACAATGGGATGAACATTCAAAACTTCAGAGTCTACTAAGTGTAGACCCATCATATCTAAAATGTCTGCCTTCCATAACATCTGCTTGTACAAGTCTTTAATTTTTACTAATATGTTGATCTGACTACCTGTTCCTGTCCTATATGCAGCTATTACACTTTTCCTTCCCTAATTCTGTTTGTAAGAAATTTCACAAAAGGCCGCAAATAGCACCCATTAGTTTGTAATAATTTTCTTTTCTTATGTAGCCCATGCCAAATAGGCTAAGGCTAACCTCTGTATCTTGATTTGTTTCCATTTTATTTTCTTTATTAAAAAGGTGCCTATTGGGAAATGATAGCATTATTTCTTTATTTGTGGCCTTTGAGCCATTTAACCACACATAGTTAGCATACCTAGTGGAGAAGAGTAAAACATTAATCAAAACAGCTGCTTATATAGGTATAAATCTCACTTCTACAATTTCATCCAATATAAGATTAATGTCTAGAACTTCTCTTACTTTTTTGAAAAGAAGCTCTAAATTTTCCACCTGACCATCTGTTCCTTGGGTGAATCAATCTTCTGGTCCCAGAAGCCTAATGATTGGATAGGCTTCATGTGCCTCCTTTTCTTTTCCATCTTTTCCTTGTGCCTTGCTCTTATCTACCTTCTCCATAACTTCTCTCTGTGGCTTCAGTGGATCATCCCTATACCTTTCCAAATAACTGCAGATCTCCTTCCCATAGTTGATTGAATTCTCAGTCAGGTTGTTGGTTTAAATGTCCAATCTCTATCTCCAGATTATTTAAACTTGCAAGTAATGGTGACTGTGATGATTGCAGTAAATCAATGTTTCCTGCATTCAGATCTTCTCCCACATTTTTCCTTTCCCGGTCTATTACTTCCCTTAATGGCACTGTCCCTTCAGGTACATGCAGTGTGTTTGCAATTGTATGGTTAGGTCTTCTTTTTATTTTTTGAGTGTTTCCCTTTTTTTTCCTTTGTCTGTCTTCTGAGAGTTTTTTCCTGTTTTTGTTTTCCTTTCCCCTTTTTTCTTGTTTGCTTTAATTCTCAGCGCATTTTGACTAATGCTTTCTGGAATTACCACTAGGTTGAAATCTGGTTTTGAATGTTTCTGTCTCTCATCTTCTGAGTCATCTTCAATCACCTCCACCACTTCTGGCAACAGGACAACAGAATCACTAATTAATTCCTGCGTTGCCACTTTGTTTAATATTAGATCTAATTTTTCTCTATTAATAGCAATGTCAACCTGGTTGATTCCATAATATCTTTGCTAATAACCAATTGCTCTAATATGAGAATATTTGCAGAGTGCTGATTTTTTTAATGTTGAAATGAAGTCCTTACTTAAAAAACATGGCTGATAACCATGGTTAATCATACTAGAGATATTGCTATCATTGCTTTGTATTTGCATTTGTGTACAATTATTAACACAGGTAGTTTTGTTTCTTTATTGACTTTCGCAGTACCTGAGTCCCATAATAATATTCTGTAAGCCCTCATGGATTTCACTCAAAGCTGTTCTATCTCTGACTTCTTTATTATTATTCTGAGAGACATCCCAAAGCTTTGGGAAAATCTCTAGGTCCTGCAAAGTTATACTGTCATGCACATCAGGCAAGCTCACTGAGCATGCTGAGTGTACTTCATTGAATTTTACAGAGATATCTGGATCATCACCAATAATATCAAAATTATCAGACACATCCCCCAAAGTTTTTGCAGCCATCTGTAGGGAGATCAGAGGAGCATTTACTATTGTAGGAGTGGAAATTTTACCTTCAGAGATCTCTGTTCCTTTCATTAAGTGTTCTGTAATTTTAGATTGCCTTATTTGCTTAGTTTTCTTAATGGCTGGGCAATCAGAAAGTAAAGGTGAAATACTGGGGTCCTTCATTCTCTGCAAATGTGTGTTTACCATCTCTATGTTTAATTAGAATAATCTATGATACACGATGACTCTTATATCACTCTGGTGCTATAGTAGTATTGTACTGTAACCCTAGAACACTACTGTACATAAACACCAAAGGAAGGCACCTTACTCCACTTTTCACACATTTTATAAGAATTAAACTTACTCCAAAGGAAACACAGAAAAAAACATAATCAATAAGTCCAAACAATGGAATATATGTGGCCTATAAAGTGCTAGCATCAGCCGAGGTCAGTAAGCTCTTTTTTCCTCCAGAAGGAGACTCTGTCCCTCTGGGGTTCTGAAAGTTATCTAAAATTATTGCACTAAAATGTTGCACTGTGCTCTAGTATATTACACTATATATGATACTATATGGCACTCTATTGTACTATAAATACAGAACAACAATAATAGTCAAAATCAAATGATTAGTTTGACCAAAGTTTGACCAAAAGAACAGTTCTTCACTTCTCACCAGACTTTGTTTAACAGAGTCCACTTCAGAAATCTGGAGGGAAGTGTTCCTCTTGTTTAAACGGGGGTGTGTTCCATAACTTTCAGTTCAATAGTTCAGTAGGTCCTATTTGGAAAATGATGGATAACTACACATAATTTATGTATCTTATATACTTAACAAATTGAACACATACTCCATGATGAATGGCATTAGCTAAAAGGTTCAGAATTTTTCCCATCTAATAAGGTGCTCACTGCAGGCTCTAAAAGAGAGGAGTACTCCAGACTATAAATGCAATAAATGCTGCCAATATTACAGCTTCTTTTTCAACTCCTCAACTCCCAGACTTTCAAAAGAGTAAAAAGTGGAAAGACCAAAGCTATTCTAGTAAGTAAAACCTTTGGTCAAACAAGGTCCAGCGTGTCTTTGCTTCCTATTCACCCATGTGGCAAGACAGAAATGGCAGTCTGCCTTATGAACACCGGTGCATGCTTTTTATGGGAAAAGATCATGTGGGCTAGGGGAAAAATAAGGCACAAACCATTATAATTGTTTTACAATCTAAAATCTAAAAATCTCATAATTAACAAAAAAAACAACATATTACAGCACCAATTCCCCCTTTCAGTCTGTCACAAATAATAGCGGGTGAAAATTCATAAGTAGCAATAAGCTGCAATGGTATCTGTTTGTAAATATATGTACTGTATATAAAAGTAACGCTATAGTTTCAAGTTTTTGCTAAAAGTAGCCTTCTCCTCATCTCAAGAATCCCTTTGAAGGTGAGGGGCTGACTGAAAGATGTTACAGCTGCACCAGACTGCAGTTTGAATCTCCTCCAGTGTTGACCATGCTCCACAGTGCTTCCCCGCTGACTCTCCTGGGCAGGCTACCCCTCTGATGGCACTCTGGCCCCTGCAGGAGAGAAACAAAAGGATGATAGCCACTCAAGTTAGCCCAGAAAGTGCTGCACAACTAGACAGGTATGGATCAAGCAAACAGTGGAATACCTTTTCTAAAAATTAAAAAAAGCCTTCTACAGCTCCTGCTAAACTAGCTCCTCCATGGCTATTCAGTGTGCAGTGACCGTGTATATGTATATGTATATGTATATGTATATGTATATGTGTATGTATATGTATATGTATATGTGTATATATATATATATATATATGTTCATGGCAAAAAACTCCATTTAATGCATCAGTTAGGGTTGTTCCATAGTGACAAAAGTGAGGAAATTCAGTTTTAGGGTTGAAAACCCTAACTCCGCATTCACCCCCCCAGCACCACAAACACACAGACACACACACACACATGCAAGTAGGGGGCAGGACCAAGGCGACACAACCAATCACAGACAACCAGCAGCAGGTGACAGAAATAAAAAACAACTGTCTAAATGTACTACAAGACATCCCCACCCACCTGACCAGGTACTGCATGCTCAGTGGAGATCCACAGCAAAACTGATGCCATGTACACCAAACGTACACATCTCTGATTGTAGGTGCACACAACGTATCACACTTAGGAGTTGCATGGCCTTACCTAGCGATGCCCCACACCCCACCACACCTGGTACTGCACCTCAGCTATAGAGCACAGCAAAACTAAGTAGTTGGACAGATATGATATGTGTGGTTGATTTCAGGTATACACAACCTTCCACTGTTAGGCAATGGAGGACCTTCACGAGGCAGTGCCCCACCCACTGAGACCAGGTACTGCATACTTACTGGAGAACCCCAGTTAAAATGAATCCATGAACATCAACACTGTTACTCCATGATTGCAGCCTTGCAAAGGTTAGTACAATAATGAGTCACACAGTCTGTGGGAGAGAATGCCGCCTGCCCTCCTACAACACTTGGTCCATTGTGACTGAAAGGTATAGTAAAAGAAAGTCTGTTTCTATCTATGGTACACATACCTGATTGCTGGTGTAGTACAATTAGCATAATTATCACTTGTATGGCGTCAGCCACGTAATGGTCTGCCAAATCCAAAGACCAGATACTACAACCTGAATGGAGACCGACTGCAAAAAACTGAGGGTGTGGAGATAAATGGTGCACCTCACTCATTGCAAGGATACTCAACTTACCACAATTTGTATTTGTATGGCGTCAGACAGGTGATGCCATTGTCTTTACCAGGTGCTACATCCTCAGTAGACAGCTACAGCAAAACTGAGCCTATGGACATCCATGATACACCTCTGTCATTTTAGGTACACTAATGTTAGCATGTTTAGAAGTTGCTTGGCCTCAGCCAACTAATTCCACTCCCTGATAGACAGACCAGTTACTGCATTCTTAGTATACAAACACAGTGAAAGTAAGTCCATGGTCAGCAACAGTACACCTACATCACTGAAACTGTACATCTGTTAGTACCATTAGGAGTTGCACAGCCTTGTACAGGCAATAGCTCCTCTGTACCTCCAGATCAGGTTGTGTATCTCGAGTGGACAGATGCAGTAAACTTACTACTATGCACATCACATACTTAAATGCAACAGTTCTTGTATCTTGATGATAGATGTGTCTTTTACTACATTTACGCAGTTGTTTTTATTTCTGTTTACTCATAAGTGTACAAACCTTTGTACAGCTGCAATCAGAGAGTTTCATTGTTGATGTCCAGTCAGGGTGCAGTACCAGGTGTGGTGGGGTGTGGGACATCGCTAGGTAAGGCCATGCAACTCCTAAGTGTGGTACATTGTGTGCACCTGCAATCAGGGATGTGTATGTTTGGTGTACATGGCCTCAGTTTTGCTGTGGATCTCCACTGAGCATGCAGTACCTGGTCAGGTGGGTGGGGATGTCTTGTAGTACATTTAGACAGTTGTTTTTTATTTCTGTCACCGGCTGCTGGTTGTCTGTAATTGGTCGTGTTGCCTTGGTCCTCCCCCTACTTGCATATGTGTGTGTGTGTGTGTGTGTGTGTGTGTGTGTATGTCTGTGTGTGGTGCTGGGGGGGTGAATGCAGAGTTAGGGTTTTCAACCTTAACACTGAATTTCCTCACTTTTGTCGCTGTGGAACAACCCTAACTGATGCATTAAATGGAGTTTTTGCCTTCTTCTGAGAATGAGAAGTAGCAATAGTACCCACAATGTTGTAGTGGCAGCACCAGACACACATAGCCAAATGCACACATATGAAGAACACAGTAAGTCATCTAACAGAATTGTCTCGTTATGAAGAGTAAGACAACATTCATCTCAAGCATATGTCTCTTAATATTTATCTATTTCCTTTGCTTAACATTGGTATGTCACTTACTAATTTATGTTGTTGCACTGTTTCACACACTATTATTTTGCAGGCAATGAGACTACTCTTGTGGGACATAAAAAACGTGGCACTGTATTTCTCAGCACCACTGTTAAATATCTACATATTTTACATGGTCTTCTTCCGTACCTTTACTAGACACAAATTCTGAACATAACTCATACATATTAATGTACCTGCAAAAATGTTGTCATAACACTGTGAGATATGTAGCACAACAACAATTGTGATGTGTTATCTTTTTAAACCTGAAACTTTGTGTATAATGCCCTTCTTTACCAAACTAAGGAAAATGACCGCTTTCTTATACAATATATATTGATGACAAAGATCCCCACAGCTTAATAATACCACAAGACAAAGTGTTATATTCAAAAAATATTTATTTATACATATATTAAAGTAAAAAAATATACTTATTAGACCTTCAAATCAAACAAAGTCAGTCCTGACAAAAAATTGTAAAATATTTTAAATGATGGTTCATAGAAAAATATAAAAAACATAAAAATATATGATTTTTTTTGTTCTTATTCATCTACAAAATTAAATGGTATATAAAAAAATAGATGTCTTCATTAAAAAAGTTACAAAAATGATAATTTTACAAAATTCGTGAAAAAACATTTTAAAAACTATTTACAATATTTACAGACAACTCTGAGAGAGAGGTGTGTTGCTGCTTGAGGCAGCCCAACCTGTAAGTTGGACTCAATGTGGAGGCGAAATAGAAGTGGAAGCTGTTGTGCCTTCCAGAGGAGATACCAGAGGAGCTGTGGAGGCTGTTCAGTCTTTGCCAGGGAAGCTAGATGCCACTGGTGCAGGTGAGGTACTTGAGCTGGCCACAGTCTCACTTGCCGCTGTCACCAGAGGCTCAAGCACAAGGTTGACAGTTGCTTGTTGCACTGCCATGAAGGACAGTAATTTCTCCTGCCCCTCATGGAGCACAACATTGTCCTTTATAAGACTGTCAACCTTGCGCTCAAGCCTGCGGTAACAGCGACAGTGACCAGTGCACTGCTTTAAGCAAGGGCGCCCTGCAAAGTGACAAAAAACATGAATCAATATATGAACCTCAAAATGGTGATTGTCTACCTGTCTTTCATCTTAGAATATTGATATCTAATTCAATAATTGCAATACATTTTGCTAGGCACTCTCAAGACCATCGAGGAGTGTGATGGTAATCAGAACTGCTGTCTTGTCAGTTACGTTATTATATTTTTTCCTACCGTACTATGTTCTTCATGAACAAGTTGAATAGATCTATAAGAACAGTATACTTCCTACACTGTTATTCTATATCAGTTAGTATTTGCCAAAACTCACTACTTAAATGTTTTGGCATAATGAACAACACAGTGTAATATACAGTGATATTAGCTCTTCAATTGTGTATGAACAAGCGAACTTGAACATCTGCATCTATATTATTTGTTCCCAGCTGCATGAGAATAATAGCATGACCAGTAGGCAAGCACTACTATTTCCATTATTTGATGTTCACATAATCTTCTTTTTAATAACTGCTACAAAAGAGACACATATGTCATATACTTTTTTATTTTGTGTACATATTTTCAAAGAAGCAAATCATCTTTTACTGCTGTTACATTAATGCTTAAAATAATGTTAAACATTTAGAAACCAACAGCTCAGTGACATTGGCAACAGATTAATGAAATATTATCTCTACACATCATGTAAAGAAACAGTGGGTGGGATATTCAGATGTGTTGCGCATGGCGCAACACAGTTGCATCATGTGCAATCCACTGATGCGCCCCGGCGCAACATTCAAAAGGGGAATGTGCCTGGCACAAATCCTGATGTGCTGGAGCGCATCAGTAATGTATGTGGCGCAAGTGGGTGCGTGCCCATGCATGTTCCGCACATCCTGATATTCAGCTCGGGATGTGCTAAGCCCATGCAGGCACAACCCCTACTTGCGCTGCACACAGTTGATCCCCAAAAAAAGGAGCAACAGCTGGCCACCCACAGATGAGCTGCTGTATTGCAGTATTGCAGGGTGCAACACGGCAGCTGCCAGCTGTGGGTGGCAACCCGAGCTCATGGTAGCGCCCCGCCATGCCCGATCGTGGGCATTAGTATGGTAATAATGGTCCTATATTCCTGGTGGTCCAGTGGACTGCTTGCAGCCTGTAGTTGATGGTGAGGCCGCGAGGCTATATCAACCATCTCAGTGGTCCAGCGGTGGCCTCTTTCTCATTTGCTTCACTGAGCGCCCCACTGCTCGCCTCCCGGTCAGCGGGTGAGCGGCAGCTTCCTCACCTGCCTTGCCACCCTGCTGCCTGTTGACTGACTCCGACGGAGGCGACGCCATTGGTCCACAGAGCAGCCACTGGGCGCACACTGGCATTATTAGCTCACACAGGCCAGATATGTGAATGGATCCATTCACATTTCTGTACTGTAGTATGGTATGGAATGCACTCCCACCAGATTACACTGTGGACCAATGAGCATACAGCCCTACCATACGGAGTCTGTCAGTGGGCAGTGGGGCAGCAAGTGGTGGGAGCTGCTGCCCACCGCTGACTGGGGGTTGCGGGCGTGGGGCCCAGTGGGCGGGTGGAGGGGGTACCGCTGGGCCACCAGGGATGGATTAGTTTGTCATAATATCTTACTGACACCCGCGATTGTGCTGCGAGCAGTCCATTGGACCACCAGGGATATTGGACTATTATTTCATTACATATGCCCGCGATCAGGCTGCGAGCAGTCCACTGGACCACCAGGGTTATAGGACATTGTAGTTTATCACATATGCCCACGATCAGGCTGCGAGCTGTCCACTGGACCACCAGGGATATAAGATGTTTATTATTTATTCATATGCCCACAATCGGGCGTTGGAGCATGTTGTGGTAGGGGCAGGGGGTGTCGGTACCCGACGGCTGCAGTCTGGCAGGGTGCCAGGTGCAAGTCGCCGAGGATCAGCACACCTGCATACAAATGGGGCCATAATGACATGCGAATGGCCCCATTTGCACCTTGCATGCATTATGGCTCCATTTTTATGTGCACTTTTGAATATCATGATTGTTGCACCTAGCGCAATGGCACTTGCGCTAGTGCATCCTCCTGCTCCACTCTGGCCACTTGCGCTGGCACACTGCCACTGCACCATGCACACAGTGGGTGGCCAAGGAGCGATATTCAACGATGCTGTGTCATGGCACAGCTCCGTTGAATATCACCCTGTCAACGCCCATGTGCATCCCAGTTGCGCTATGCCCAGGCTTGTACCACAGCCTGGCGCAGTCTGAATAACCCTCCCAGAATGTACGAATAGTAAATAGTTAATATGATATCAGTATCTTCTAATTTACTAAAAAGTTGTTTTAATCTCAATGTTGTACACGATACAATTGTTCTCAGAAGTAACACTTTTCGATTGCCACGAACATCCTAACTTTCCTATGTAAAATTGTTTTAAAACACACGTAGAGCTTCATCATATGCTGGACAAGGTCTCACACTATTTTCTAATAAAGATTATTATTATAATAACAATAAGCTACCGCCAAGAATCATGTAAATAGTGAGCTAATCATCCTGTAGTGTCATGTTGCAGTCATGCACACATCATGACACCTTGTACCCCTACACAATGATTGACATGCTATAGAATTACCCTTGCTCATGCCTTGAAACTTAATACTACTTACACATGAGAACATTGATGCATAGACTCAGGATTGTTAAACTGTTGAATCCCACCTAACCATAAGCTATGCAGCAGCATTGAAGTTATCTTTGGAACACCTACATTAGACTATGTTGATGAGTTGAACATATCGCAACAGTTTCATGTCATGAAAAGCTTGAGTGATATATCCTTGTGTAAGGATCAAAATGATAACCTGTTCAGCAGTTTGCTATGATGAAACAAACTGCAACAGTAATTGATGCAGAAAAAAAAAGTGGCACGTGAACATGCATAGTCATAACTTTTCATTACTCACTCTGTAATCTGTGTCATATATATAGCTGCACACTAACCTTCCACTGTCTGTGTGGGGGGGGAGGGGTGTGAGCATACACCATAAGCAAACAACAACAATATGTACCCACTTACAGGTGACTTGACACATTGCAGAACATTGCAGTACACCCATCATCCGTAAATGGCAAGTACACCATGTGACATATCCATTGTACCCCACCCCGCTACCATTGATCACAATGTTACAATATGGTAACTAGCTCTATTACTACACTGGGCCCTCCCCATTCAACTGAAAACTTGTTTTGAATTGGTTGAGTATGCATTGTAGTCCAGTAGACCTTACCATCTTGATTATCACAAACTTTCTATCTATAAATACACTTCTTATCCCAGTACACTCCCCCCCTTCATACAATAACACTTATGATGACATACATGCATGGCACACCAGTCCAGTACACTCCGCCACCACTGCACACACATTGCGATAATTATGTTAACATAGTCAGAATTGGCTTAGTACAGCTGCTCTCATGGGCCATACTAGTCTTACCAAATCATACATTCCCTGATGTAGTACTACCAATTTGACCACCTACCCACTGGAGAACCAAAAATGTAATCATAAGTGTAGCGCCATTAGGAGTAGGTCACACTGTACAGCAAAATACTTCCCAACCATGCATGAAGTGACACCATATAGTACACCTGTATGCATTCTAAATTAAAAGTGGGTCTCTGAACATGGATAACAGATTGTGTCACAGAATTAATACAATATCGATGATAGGTAGTTGTAGGGATAACGTTATGCCTGGGGTGACAGGGCACAAGGCTGCAGGCCGAGTGTGACTAATCACCCCAGAAATGACGTTATCCCAGCACAACACACACCCTGGAGTGCATTATTGCTATTATACAATGGATCAATGAAGAAAAAAAAGACTAAATAAGTTTAAAATACATTTTGTGCTTCTTTTTTAATTATTTTTCTGTGTGCAGGCATACTAATACAAAAAATAGTGCCCACTCTAGTCAGTAGGTGGCAGTCTGTGATGTTGTGCAACTGTGAGGTTGCTCTCTGTTGCCCTGAACCTCCCTGTCTGTTTGCCTGGTGGTTCGTGTGGGTAATTCTCCGGATGTAGAGTCTGGTATTTACTGCTTATCTCCTGTTATTTGTCACTAACCCTACACTCCATATCCCGCTCACAGTCTCTGTCAGCTGCCGTTTTCTCGTATGTAAGTGCTGGCAGTGTTAACTGAGTGCAGACAGATTGTGTGAAGAATAATTTGTGGAGAGAAAGATCAGTTTTGTTTTTTTTCCCGCTGGTTGGTGCTATGTGAAAGATGTGATGGCTTATGTGGTGAGATTGGAGAATGTGAGGAGGTTACCATACAAAGAAGAGGAGAGGTGCATTTTACCTTTCAGGTGCTAGAAAAGGAATTGTGAAGAAAAACTATTTCTGTTTACGAAGGGCTTTCATACCAAACCGCTACTGTATGTGACTTTTGAGGGAAACTGCAAGCTGATCACGCACTGCAGTAAAAGATATCGTAATGTGAAGCCACTATTTTTGTGTAAGCCTGCAGTTTGGCTTTGGCAGGTTTGGATACATGCAGGAAGCTGTAAAGTGTGATTTGATGGTGTGAGCTCCTGAAGGCAGGGGACAATCATCATAGCGCTGAAGGTAGAGTAAAATCATGCTGGTGTGTGCTGCTGTTTGAAAGAGTCTGGGTGGTGGCGTCAAATGAGCAGCCGGTAGTGATTTTTTTTGTCATTCGGTCACATTAGCGTTGGGACTAGATCCATGATGTTGTACTGGGATAACATCATGGGTCCAGTCCAACACTGACCAATCAGAGTGCAGAATTTTTTATGCCATTGTATAATATACAAATGATCCATTCACATATTGAGACTGTCTACTGCAGTACTGTTTGCATCCCCACATCCCTTTCACAAATAGCCACGCTGCTCTCACACTACCTAGCAATGAGCAGTTCTATGGCTGCCTTAGGGGTGACAAGGTCCTCCATAGTACTGAACAGAGGTTGTGGGTGCGGGGGACTGTGACAGTACATCTTGTGTGAATATCTTTTATGATGGTACTTACGCTCAGAGCTGGTGCCAGGCTCCTCCTTCACCTGCACAGTTCTCACCGGCACTGCTTCCCTGGCCACTATAAAACATATAAGTTAAAAATATTATAACATATACCACAATATATTAATCTACCACTAAACTTTTATTGTGAAATACAATTTTTACAGTGTCTCATGGTGTTATTCAACCATGTACCACATTTGTTTTTGTAATGACACCTCTGTGTTTCTGTGCATGTTGTATCATTTACCAGCAGTGACATCCAGGCACTGGCCCTGCTCATGGGTACAGCAGCAGACTCACTCACATGAAGGGTACTGGCACTGCCACAGCCGATCTTCCACAGAAGTTCCCACACCTTGCTAGCCAGATCAGCACTGCATACCCCACTGTAATTCAACAGCACTCTCTCTGCAGTACTGTGCATGGCCATCCAGCTGCTTAGTGATGCCCACCTCATTTTCACTTATTCCCCCAATGGTAGCATAGACGTACAATACCGTCCATGCAGAAATGTACAGATTGTGGCAATATATGACCAGGACATAACAGGCTCAATATCACAATTTGTTAGGAATGCATGGGTTGCCCCCAACTTGATTAGCATATTTTACTATTCTTCCCTTCTCACATCATTATTTGAACAACAGAACATTCTCCTGTGTATATTGTGTCTGGTCACATCAGTACGTCTCACCTAAGTGGGTGGTATATCAATATGCAAAATCACTTTAAATATACCAGCCAGGATCTAGATAACATATATTGGGATGAGTACCTGTATTACTCACTTTGATCGTGAGATGACGCAAAAACACAATTCAGATGTGTACAAATATCTTCTTAGGGTGCAATGAAGACAACATTCATTTATAAAAAATATATAAGAAATTCATATGACAACAATACTTCACATAGCATTAGTGTCTAGAAATTGAATCACCAGTTTTAGAACATAGTCAGTTAAACAAAAGTGAGATGCATACACGTACTGTACATCTGGCTATAAAATCTGTTCCTTTTGAATCACCAGTTATGTTTTGAAGTAGTATAGCTTGTTGTTTAGAATATTTAAGCAATATACCCCGACAGGGTGTGGGTTTACTGGAGGATTTACAACGGCTGGTGTAGTTCGGTCACGAGGTGCAGCCGAGGGACTTAACCACGCCAGGAGTGGTAAGTCATCCAGAATACCCACTCCCTGGAGGGGTATATTGTGATTATACAAAGGCCCTGTTTGTTTTTTTACAAAAAAAAAATATTTAAACATCCATTCATTTTCAAACTTGCTGCTCGTTTGTTTGCCATCTATCCGTGTGCTTGGCAGTGGTGTGTTTGCGATAAACATAGGGATTTGCCAGGGAGTTCCTGATGCTGCTGAGTGATGGCTGGCACCTTTTCCTGCATGTACACTGGAGTATTTACAATGCTGAAAAGGTGCCAGCCAGCCAATCAAAATTCAGGATTCTGTTCGATTTTTTTGTGTCCATTGTATTATTACAAATATTGCATGGTGCTGGAACTTATGGTAACTTTCTGAAGAGTATTTCCTAAAAAGAAGTGAGTTAAGTAGTCCAGCTCACACCTTACATGACAGCCTCATACCACCCCAATTATCTAATGCAATTATTTCTATCAGCATCTTACCATCTGACTCGACAAGGATGACACTGTCAGGGTCAGACTTCTCAGCCTCCACAGCTTCTGACTGTGCTGGTACTACCTTGGCTGGGAGTGGGGGGTGCCTGCGCTGCTCTGTGAAAGAAAATAATAAGTAGATCCACTAAGTATTTCATGTAAATGTCAACACATTTTAACTACACTTTCTTTAAGCATTCAACATATTTCAGGCACCTAACATTGCCTGTAATCAGGTATTGCAGAGCCATTGCAGACACATATAAAATCAGAATTAGTGCAAATAAATATTTCATAAATAAAAGGTCATGAGCTGACTCAGTACACAATACTTAGTACTTATATAGTATGCCACATGAAATACAACTCTGCTTCAATAAAATTGATACTGCATAGTAACTCCCTCACTATCATTGCACAACAGCAATACATATGTAATAGTAGAAGTACATAATAAGACTTCAAGTCTTGAGAAGACATTTAAGAATGCAATTTGCATGTTACACCTTCCCCTTTCACCAAAGATATACAAAAACAGCTAAAGCCAACACCACACATGCCATCAGTTAACACCTCATATGTTGCATAATTGTCATGATAGAATTTATACATATATAGGGGATACATCATACCCAGGAGTGTGAAATGGAAAATATTCTCACTCCTGTACAGTGCGTTCTAGTTACACATGAGTGTTGAATATTTGCCATAGTACACGATCTGGGCATCATCTGTGTGATTAATACAATGAAGTTAATATTTTCTGCTTTGCTAATGTCCTTTTCATTGTTTTGTGGTGTTACACAGACTCTTTTTTCTCTCTGTATCAGTGGAGGGATGGAGGGGGGTCATGCTGGAGACCTGCGATAACACAGCATAGACTATTATTAACTTTTGCAGTTTTGTTGTGATGTATGCCCAACAAATAAACTGTTTTAATGTAGTGCACCTGATAGTTAGAGAAAATACATCTTTCCCGTACTTCCAACACCTGACTGCAATTATCTTTAACGTTACATAAAAGTGGTCCAGTCATTCAACGTTTGTCTTGGTATGCGGCTCTGTCATATGTACAGTGTTAACATCAACTACTGAAATAGGAAGTATATGTATAAATGCAAGATTAATGCACATACTGTATACGTCATTGGGTTGTTTATTCAACAGTGGCGTGTACATGTTTTTATCTAAGTCAACATCAGGCCACATGTATTGTATGAACATATATATATTAGTAACAAAAAAAAATCATCATTATTTAATAACAGTTATAAATATTTTTTCCTTAAGACAAAAAAAAACAAAAAAAACAAACGACACAAAAAAAGATGTCTCTCGTGACATAGGAAATATTCAGTTGTTTTACACTGCAGCCACTTGACTTGTAACACCATATTGTGATAATAACATGGCTACAACAACAAAGACTTCAATCAGAAAAAGACTTTCTTTTACCCGATTGTGTACATGTACTATTATATCATAGAATCTGAGGAATTTTTTTGAATAACTTACAATGAGTGAGGCATTCCCCCACAGCTGGCTTGCCTGCAGCTTCCCAGAGTTCATAAGTGAGGTAGTACCAGCACTTGTCATTCTCCGGTATCTCCTCTCTCTGCTTCAAAAGATAGAAGCACTGGGGCAACAGCTTCCACTTCCTCTTCAGCTGCACAATAATCTTATTTTTCACCCTGAAGACCATGTGCAGGAAGCTATTGATGCACTTCCACATTGAGTCCAACTTACGGTTCATGCTCCGCATTAAAATGCGAGCACTACCCCTCGCTTGGACTGCCTCAAGCAGCAAGCACACCTCTCTTGTTGACCACTGCCTCATTGTTCAATTTTGTATTCTGCAATAAAAACATACACAAACATTCCATTACTCTCATGTCTCAGAACCTATATATTTCTATGTATTCTATGAAGTATTCTGATTAGAACGTGGCAAGAACAGCATTATAAAACTCAATTGTCATAATCAGAAAAATTATCATTCAGGCACGTGAATTAGTGTATTTCAACACACTAATAACATACACAAGTCTGTGTCATGTCATGGTACGTTCGAGTAATAAGATATACCACAGCTTGAATACAGCTACATCAAAAATTCATCTTCCTGTCTATTGAAGATGAAGAATTGTCTGTCTCATGTTGGTCTGCTTTGCAGCCAGCATCTTGTGGTACTACAGAGTTAGAGGAATGGTTACTGTTGGGGCGGATGCACAGTACATAACAGTAGGTGTGTTCCACATTCCCCAATCACGCAACAGCAGTTGCCACCACCCTGCCTAGCTAATTAGGTGATGACATCAGAGAAAAGTTAAAGTGCAATGAGATCAAAGGTCTCACACAGTGTGACTATAACACACCTCTCCCTACGTGCACCCAACATAGCAGCAGTGAGTGCCGGTGTTGCTTGTGAACACACCCATTTATTGTGTGTTTATGAGGGTACCCAGTGCCCATTGGCAGAATATAACCCCCTCATTTTTTTTTGCTTGCTGAGGGTGTGATAAATCCCTCTTGGTTTGTGTGCCCCTCTTTCCTGGTTTGATGAGGGGGTACCCCTTACCCCATCACTGCCTGTGCCCCCCTTTCCTGGTTTCTTGATGTAGGTGCCCAATTCCCCATTGGCTAGACCAACCACCAACACACACAGAGTCAGTTGGTATGCTGAGCAGCTCACCCTAGCATGGCAAAGAACCTGTATAAATGAAAACAGTGCCCCGATGTCTCTTGCGCCGATTTTCTTATCTACAAGTGGACATCACAGTAGTCACAGGTAGCAGAACCACTGTCACACTGGTGCACATTGGTGCACACTGGTGCTTCTCTTTGGGTACTTACCCTGGCACTATGACACAGAACCATATAATATGCAACTGCCACAGTCACATATTTCAACACAGCTGACCCATAGCATGACGTCATTAAATATCACCCTGGCAACACCTGTCATGCATCCAAGGTCAACTGTTACCAGCCCTGCATTTCACTGTGAATATCCCCAAGTATGTGTTACTCCTGTGTGAGTGGTGTATATACCCATTCTATTTTTTGACCAACATGTTTGGTTCTTAAAATAACCTTTTTTTACAGCTCAATAGGTATACAAACAGTCTGACATTCTTAGAGGACTTTGAGGATTCCATCTCGAAGGTCTCCCAGGAAACGGCAATTGCCAGCATGTGAGAAGTGCACACCGTCAGGTAAGTATAACCAATCATAAGAAAACTTAATTTCAGAGTGACGTATGGCGTGCATTCCACACATGTGTAGATATGCAGACATTTGTATGTTCACCTTTCTCCATGCTCTGTCAAGTAAGTACACATGGTGTTCTGCTTGCCAGACCCTACGCTCTGTAATATCTGAAAAAATGATTTTACAGGCTGGCAACATACTGATAATAGAAGCAAGTTCCAATTTTGTTTCTGCCACTAAATCTACTCAATGTTTGGTGCCTAAATCATTCCCTCCAAGATGTATCACCAGTATGTCTGGGTGAGGTTGACTACTCAGAAGTCTGTGCATTGTTGCCATGAGGTGCTCCCACCTCATTCCACCCCTGCCATACCACTTCACACAGCAATTATTTTTCACAGGGGTTGTATTGTGGTACAGTAACACTCCTATGCATGCTTGACACATCCTGATATTGATCCCGTGATACAGTGAGCATCTGCAACCACAACCCGTACTTGCGCTGCACACTGTTGAGGCCCCCCAAAAAATAAAATAAAAATAACTGACAACCACAGTGGAAGTGCAGTATTTCACAGTACAACATGGCAGCCACCAGCTGTGGGTGGGCACACAAGCTCCAGGGCTATCGTGTGTTGGCATCAGTCCTCCCTCACCAACTGTGATTTTGCTATGAAAAGTATATCCATGGTGGTCCATTGCACCCCACCCCCTCACTCAATTGTTTGTGGGCTTTCTGTTTATAAGTAACCCTGGTGCTGTAGTGCAGCTGCTACTCCAGCCCAATCGGGTGAGGAAGTAGAGTGAACAGGGCCACAAGGGATACATTTTATACAGTTAACCCATGAAAAGGTGAAGGGGTAGAGTCCACTGTACTACCAGCAGTATTTATTTGTTATAGAAAAACCAAGATCTAGTGTTGAGATATATTACCACAAAGCACCCAGGGGGGCTTCGGTAGCCGACAGGTACTGTCTCACAGAGTACCATGGACAAGTTACTGATGATCGGCACACCTGCATGCAAATGAGGCCATAATGATATCCAAATAGGTGCATTAACACCTTGCATGCATTATGGCTCCATTTGCATATACAGTACTAAATATTGTGATAGTTGCACCTACCACCACTGCACTTCAGTGCTGTATCCCCCCTACTCCTCTCTGGCCACTTACACTGGTGCAGTCCCAGTGTAACATGCACAATGCAGGTTGCCAGACTGAAATATTTAAACTGCTGACCATGCCAGAGCACTGTAAAATATCACCCTGACAACACCCTGCTGCATTGCAGTTGCACTTTGCCCAGGCTTGTTCCCCAGCCTGGCACAGTCTAAATATTTCTGACCCATGTGTTACACCTGTGTGAGTGATGTATGCAGCTGTTCTATTTTTTGACCAACATTTTTTGGTTCTGAAAAGAACCTTTGTTTGCACTTTGCTATTTGTGCAAACAGTCTGACATTCTTAGAGGACTTTGAGGATTGCATCTTGAAGGTCTCCCATGAAATGGCAATTGCCAGCATGCAAGAAGTGTACACCATCTGGTAAGTATAGCCAATCATAAGAAGACTTAATTTCCGGGTGATGTATGGTGTACATTCCAGCCATGCGTAGAAATGCAGAAATTTGTATGTTGACTTTCCTTCGGGCTCTGTCAATCAGGTACATATGATGTTCTGCTTGCCAGATCCTATGCTCTGTAATATCCCAAAAATTATTTTACAGGCAGGCAACAAACTCATAATAGAAGCGAGGTCCAATTTTGCTTCTGCTACTAAATCTACCCAGCGTTTGGTTCCCAAATCATTGCCTCCAAGATGTATCAGCAATATGTCCGGATGAGCCTGAGTACTCAAAAGTCTGTGCATGGTTGGCATGAGGTGCTCCCACCTCATTCCACCCCTGCCAAACCACTTAACACAGCAATTTGGGAGCTGCAGGTTTCTTCCAAAATCATTGTTCTGAGCATACTCAGACACTCGCCTCAATATACTGCTTCCAACAATCCACAAAGTCCTTTTGCTGTTTTCTGCCATTCTCAGCTCTTCAACTTAGAAGTGGACAGAGAGCTACCAAAAAAGTCAGTGTTCACCCTGCAGTACCTAAGCAGTAGTGAAAGTAAAACTGCTATTTTCCCTCCTAAGTTCAACTCAGCTTCAGTGGGCTGATCCATGACACACAAATAAAACAAATCATTGGCTACTACTGTGCCTTCATTAACCAATGTAGTGTATGCACTATCACTGCACTTCTGCTTCAGCTAAAATGTGCTAAAATTTAAAGGTTGGAAAAATGTATCCTTTTGATAGGCAGTTTTAAACAATTACAAGTGCAGACACATGTCTGATTGGTTTCCCCTTCTGTTGTGGGTACACCTGCACCTAGCTATCTCCCTCCATTTGCAGCTGTATCTGTGCAAGTAAGTACCAAATTACTGCCTGACTTTAAACACTTTTAGCTAAATAATGAAACATCATAGCTTATTTCAATCTACATAGTCAAATAGAGCACTAAAAAACATTTTGATTAATACTATTTAACTGTTTCTAACACTTTTTATGATAATAGAAAAACTATTTATAAATTGTGATGTACTTACAGTGAGAAATGTGCACTGTCATAGTTGAGTCTAAGATGGCTGCTATGTCCTTCTTCATTCTTTTTCATCTGTGATTGGTTGTCTTACATGGCCAGATAAATCTAGCTCACAATTGGTAGAAGTATCTGTCACTTCTAATAGCAATCAGATATGATTGGATAATGAATACAGTCATCACTCCCAAGCTTAAATTTGCGACACTTTCGCATGAATGATACTACTTTTGCGACACTTTCGAATGCACAACACTATATTTTGCGACATTTTCATGTACACGACACTGTTTTTTCAAAACTTTGAATGTACGACATTATTTGTGATTTTTCCCAAAAATGATGATTACTGAAGGAAAAAGTTTCCTGCTTCTTACCTAATGTACAAATACATAAGTTCACACAATTTCACATACTTATTCTAAATCGTGACTCTACCTGCACAACTATGTAATTGCTGAAGTTACATTTTCTCATTTCGTTGTTTTCTGTCACTGCACGAGTGACCTCGATATTCATTCCTAATCAATAATTATGATTATTTGTCTTACCAATAACACATGAACAGAGCTTGGCTTAACAATATCTTAAGCACTCCCTAGGGGTGTAATGTGGCACAAGGCAGAGCCAAGTGTCATATTGCCCCAAAGACGTCATTAAGTAACTGTCAATGTGACTCTTGTGAATGCTTTATGGCTATTACGAGAATAAATATTCAAAAGTTAAGTGTTTAAAGTCGACTTTATTAATCTGTTCCTCATTTAGTGAAAGATTTTAAATAAAGTAGTTCTTTCACAAGCAGCTTAACAATACTAGGTTAAAATCACTATACAGAATTGCAGTAATTCTGCATTGCTCAATGATGAAATAGTACGAAAAAGAATCTATGTGCCATGGTGATAACGCTATACAGGACAGTGTAACATGAATTAAAATAAGACTGTCAAAATTCGAGCAACCAATCTGATTACAGCATTTTCTGAGACCGTTCTTTGTAATATTGTATACATAAATCATCTGTGTCAATATACAATGTTAGAAGTGATCAACACAAGTGTATACTAATTTTTCCTTTTTCTGTGTCTTTTATGCAGGTGTCTGATACTTCTGTAACATTGCTGACTGCTACTGTGAAGTAACACATTGAAAGATGCCTAGTAAACACAGACGTGCATGTATAGAAAGACGAAACAGGTATCAAAGTACTTCACTGTTGCTAAAGAATGATAAAAAAATCAGTGATGTGAGTTCAAGACGTAAAACAATACAGAGTTCTACTGGAATAGTGAGCTCTACAGTAACTCACTCCACAACAAAACCACATACTTTCTCAACAGCAAGGAAAAAATGTTTACCTGAGTGACAGTTGTGTAGATCTCTCAGACAAAACACAACTATTGCTACAGCAACCATAACCAGACCTTCTAAACAGCGCCGTAAACTCACAGCTGGTGATTTTCATCTGAGAAAGCAAAAGTATTTCTGATTGCTAGCAAGTAAAGCTAAGATCTACAGGCTTATTGCTGCTGTGATGAGACATGAGTGCAAAAAGACAAAGAGTCATCTGACTGATAAAATTGCATCTCAAAGTACACACATTTGTTAATAGAGCAGTATTTGTTCTTCAACATTTATGGTGTAAGATGTCTTACGTGCTTGAACTATTCAGAAAAGTTGTGTACGACATCAAGAAAAGGCTACAATGCTATACTACTTTGACTGTGCACAATTTCTGTGATGTATTCACAGGTCACTGGATGCACACACAGCACTCAGAGGCATATTTCTGGGAAGAATCTTATTATTCACAGAAAAAAGAGAGCAAGTTCACCATTGATGAGTCCGGTAAGCTGGTCAATGTGCTCAGTGTCTGTGATGACACAGCAATGGAGACAAATGATGACTGTGATGCAACCACTGTGTCCCATAAATGGCACTGTCTCTCATGGCCATGTGATGCAACCTGCAACCGTAGGCAATCGACATTTGAAAAAGTTGAACAGTTTGTCAACCTATTTGTGATAACAGATCGCAAAGAAAGATATAAACTGTTTAACAAGATTGACCTTTGTGAAATCCATCCACATACTGGACTTATGGGTCGCTTGCCAGCATGCCTCGATAGTGGTGTTTGTGACAGTGTCTTTCACAACATGCGGATGCTGGGAGTGCATCAAACAGGCATGCGGAACTTTGTATACAGGGTATATGAAGTCCGACGAGTTGTCAATCAGTACACTTGTTTAAATGACTTATTGCAGTCTAGTGACATGCAGGGTGCCATCACATTTCTCAAACAGCTGCAACATGTGACTTCTGTACCAGACACAAGTATTTATCAGTCACCAAGTTCTGGTGAAACATCTGTTTCTGTGTTAGAAAGTGACATGCTGAAAAGTACGGCGAAGAAATTCAAAATTTGAGCTGTCAAAGGCTCAGAAGTTTGACTCCGTATGTGTGTCATGTGACTGTCTGTGCTACAGCAAACAAACAGTCACAGTGAACCTTGAAACCTTGTCACCATACAATGACATGTGGTTCTGTCTCTCAGCATTTTTGCTGATGAAATCTGACTTTCAGTTACAGACCACCATTGTGCTGTGCAAACACTGTTTCACCAAACTAAAGTCCAACATTCTGCCACCAAGGTCACTGTTGAATAATATGGAGGCACATGTAACACCAAGTGAGATTGCGACATTGAATATGTTTGAGTGCATTCTAATTCAGACAATGAAACCATTTCAAACCATTCTACGACTGAACACAAAGACACGTAACATTTCACAGAAAGAACTCATTAGATCTCTAAAGGGTTCCATGATGTATCTCCCACTTCCTCTACAGGAAAATGTGGAGGCAATCTCTATGAAAAATAGTTTGGCGATTCTTGTAAATGGTGTTCCAACTAAGTCCAAGGTCATCTGGCAAGATGTTGTCAATGTACAGAAGGTAAAGCTTGCTCTTACTTATTTAAAGAGCAACAATCCCTTTTATGCAGACCTTGACATTGATCACATGAGTAGTCTCTCTGTTCAACATGTTGTCTTAGAAACAACTAAGCCAATGATTGAGAAGGTCAGTGGACAGACAAGTGATAATGTGTATGAACAGTACACAATTCACCCACTACATGGCATAGATCCAGTAGGGGACAACATTGATCTCTAGCAAATGAAACAGGTGGAAGGTGAGCCTGTCAGCATTTGGGAGGCAACACTAGAAGCACGCTGTTTCCCAGACTTATTCCCAAAAGAGTCAGGTGGATGGCTAGACGAAAGGGAAGTGCATGTACAGGGTGCTGAGTACCACACTAGCCATGTGCTCAGTAAAGATGGCAAATTCAGATGTAACATACAGTACCTGTTTCACCTCCTCTGGGAGAGTGAACTTAGCATTCTGTCTGTGTCTATTGCACATACTATTCATCTCACAAGTCCACTAGATGGAATAACAGCTGCTCAATTTCTAGAGAAATTAAAGCAGAAAGATGAAAATGTGCAAGTGAATCTGTCTTCCATACTGTCAAGTCTACATTGCACCAAAGAATATTGGTATCACAGACACTCTGAGGTGATGACAATGCTCTGAGAGTATGGTGCAGCCACATGGTTTGTCACACTTAGTTGTGCTGAATATGCCTGGGATGAGCTCATTGAACTGTTGAAGTGGGCAAATTCTGATGTTGATGGCATTTCATCAATGACTGTCGGAGAAATGTGTTCACTTGATCCTGTGTCTGTCACAAGACATTTTCACAAGCGGTTCCATGACATTCTGACTTTCATTTTGTCAAAGGACAATCCACCTCTTGGTACTGTGGAGCATTACTTTTGGAGGACAGAATATCAAGTATGGGGTGCCCCTCACATTCATATGTTATTGTGGATCAAGAATGCACCACGCATAGGTGAACATGAAGCAGCACAAGTGCTAGCATTCATCAAGCAATATATCACTTGTCACATTCCAGACAAATATGACAGTCCTACATTATGGAAGTTAGTAAAAAAGTTCCAGTGACATATTTGTGCAAAATACTGCTGGCGAGTAGTACAGAATAAATCTGATTGGTACACACGATGTCGCTTTGGATTCATAGAAACATAGAAGTTGACGGCAGATAAGGACCGCAAGGCCCATCCAGTCTGCCCATTTCTTTTTCTACCTTATAAATGTGCCATCGGCCTTTGTGATGTCAGTGACCTATCTATTCATAGTCATTTGTATTGCTCCCTTATGCCTATCCCATGCCTGTTTGAAGCCCTGCACTGTATTCATGGCCACTACTTCTTGTGGTAAGCCATTCCATGCATCTACCACCCTTTCTGTGAAAAAGAATTTCCTCACATTCCCCCTTAATCGGCCTCCCTCTAATCTCATGCTGTGTCCTCTTGTCCTGCTATTTTTCTTATATTTAAACATGTTAGACTCTTTCACCTTGTTTATGCCCTTAAGGTGTTTAAATGTCTCGATCATATCACCTCATCATTCCCTAGACGAATTTGTCAGGATGGTTCCATGAATGAACTTTTTTCAGCAATGTGACACCACTTGAAGGCAAAATCAACCAAGAGGGTATACGAGTTACCAAGAGATGAGAAAGTGGTGTACATCAATGACTACAACCCAACTCTTCTCCTAATGTGGCAAGCAAACATAGATGTTCAGTTTGTGTCTGACAACTCATTGGCCCTGATGTGGTACGTGACTTTGTACATAACCAAGCATGAGCAGACTAACTTGCAAGATCTTAGGGAAGATATTGCCAGTTCAAGCAAGAGCCTGACATCTCAACTGTGGTCATTGGGCTTGAAGACCCTTTCACACAGAGAATGTGGTGCCTATGAAGCCAGTGACTGTTTAATGGGTACACATCTGTACGGGAAGTCTGATGCTGTCTGGTTTCTCAGTGTGAACTACAAAGAGAAATGCAAACGTGTACTGATTCCCCATGCTGAGATTGAGGAACTCGCTGCCAACAGACCTGCTTCAAAACATATCTTGAAGAATAACCTGATAGACACATACTACCCCCATAAACATGATGACATGGATGATATGTGTCTCTTTCAGGTGGCTAAGTGGTATGACTACAAGGCAGATATATCACCTGACTCAACACGGCACATTTACAAGGTGAACGGAGTGGATGGCTGTCTCGTAAAGAGACACAAGCCATGGCTCATAGACCACTGTAAATTACATCTAGGCACATCGGAGAGCAGAGAGCATTACTACTGTGCTCTCCTATTCCTATTTAGACCCTGGAGGAGTGAATCTGAATTAAAAGGTGACTGTGATACATTCGAGGAAGAATTCAATCTCCGTTATGAGACTTTCAAAACTGAATACTCAGAGACATACATACAGAGACTGGAGGCTGAGAAAGAACAGCTTGAGAAGGCAGAGAGCAGCTTCAGGAAGACACTCCTGTTAGCTCACAAGACAATCTTGATCCAGAAGGACAAGCTGTTCTAGGCGAACCTCTGCCTTTAAATGCCCCACAAGTGTTAATCTCAGAAATTGAGACTGCCATGGAACATGGAACACACTCTACTGTCAACCTAGCTGACTTGAGAGAAAGACTGAATCAGCAGCAGCATGTAGTTCACTCTCAAGTCATTGACGCTGTTTGACATGGCCTACTACATGAACCAAAAAAATGTGACTGTCTTGACTATAAACCACTACTGATCTTTGTTAGTGGTTCAGCTGGTACAGGAAAGAGTTTCCTTATTGAAGCCATTACTGCTGAAATATGGAGCCTGACAGGGTCATCAATGGCTGTTGCTGTTACTGCTCCCACAGGACTAGCTGCATACAACATTGGTGGAGTTACATTACACCGTCTCTTTATGTTGCCAGTGGAACATGGAAAAACAGGAGAGTATTGTAAACTGTCATTTGAGGTTGCATCTCAGCTCCATTCCATGTTCACAAAGATGAAATTACTCATCATTGATGAAATCAGCATGGTCTCCAATGTAATGCTCACCTGTATACACCTACGTCTACAGGAGATCTTAGGTACTGACTATGGAGTACCATTTGGTGGCAAAAGTATTGTTGTATTGGGAGACCTTTTACAGCTTGCACCAGTTAATGTGGAGCATGTGTTTGCAACTCTGACTGCCAAGCAAGCTAAGAACATACTAGGCTGCATTGCAGGTTTTAACATTTGGGAGTTATTCACCTATGTTGAGTTGTATGAGAACATGCGCTAAAGTGGTGATTTGGCTTGCAAATCACTTTTAGATCAAGCTCGTACAGATTCTCTATCACCAGAACATGTTGCTATGTTAAACGATCAGAGAGTCAGAGTAGATACTACATCCATAGAAACAGCATGTAATGTTTTCAGCGATGTGTACTCTACAGGCACATACATAGTGTGTCTTATGCCATGACTAAAGAAATGCACTGAGTTCAACAATGTTATGCTGCTGAGAGAAAACCAAGAAGTTCTAACTCTGCATGCTGTTGATACAGTTGATGGTGTCATTCTCAGCCGTAACCTGGTAGCAAAGATGACAGAATGACTCACTGAACTGAAGTCAGATGTTTCACGCACAGCTGGCCTAGAAGCTGTTCTTACACTTTGTAGGAACGCATGTGTCATGCTACGACGTAATCTCAATTTTGAATGAGGCATGGTAAATGGTGCCACGGGTAACATCACTGACTTTGTCTACAATGTCCAGAGGACATATATTGAGACACTTGTAGTTCACTTTGACAACATGGAACAGCCTGTACAGATAGAATGTACCTGTGTGAAATTTAAGGTATTTAAGGATATCTATGTAAACAAGAAACAGTTTCCACTATGTGTTGCATATGCTGTTTCTATTCACAAATCTCAGGGCTTGAGTTTGGATTCAGCAATGATGGACATAGGTACAGACATTTTCAAGGATGGCATGAGCTACGTGGCACTTTCACGTGTCCGTAGTCTTTTCAGGTTGCACATTATAACTCTTGCACCTCAGAAGATACGAGCTGACAAGTGATGTATTGTTGAGTACAACAGGTTACATACTCTCTATCAGCCACAAATTTATTTAATACCACTGCCTACATATTTGGCTGTCTCACATCGTACAGTCACATCTACACCTGTCAGCAAACAGGCACGAGCTTCCACAAGTGATTCAACTCTAAAGAGTTCAACAAAAGTCACGATATCAACTACACATTCAGAGCCTGCTGTTCATCAGAAATCAGTTGGTGTAGCTACTGTGCCAGTCTTTGACAACAGCACTAGAGTGAACTGCTATGCTAACTCAGCTATGCAAGTTTTTCTCCACATGCTACACTTTGTGCAGGCAATATCTGCTTCACAAGACACTCCACTATCAAATGCATTGAAGCAGATTGTAAGCATGGCTTCTGACCAGTCTAACAATGTGCAGTCACTAACACCACTATGGCAGGTGTTAGGTACATATGATGGATGCAGTACATTTGCTGCAGACATACAGCAAGACACTAGAGAGTTTATGATGGCAATCATAAACAGCTTGGATGAAGATGGCATTCCAATGCGCCAGTACTTCTCTGTGTCATATGTAACCAAATATGTATGTGTATCATGTGGTCATTCACAGCGTGAAACCACAGAAGACATGCTGTGGATTACTCTTTTTGTCCCTCAAGCCAAAAGTGTCAAATTTTAACAGCTATTTACCAATGCTCAATGTGGTCACTCCTGTGAAAGGTGTGGAGGCAGATGTACTCAGTCCATACGTCTCAGGACTTCATCTCAATATCTGTTGCTTATATTGCACAGATTTGACTCCAATGGGCTCAGAGTTGACACTCCCATCACAGATTACACAGCTGGTAGAATAGTTTTTAACCAATCAGTGTTTGACACTCACAGTGTAGTCTATCACCATGGTCAGTCTATGCATTCTGGCCATTACACCCATTTGCTAAGGTACAGAAGAGGATGGGTAGAGTGTGATGATTCTACAAGCAGTTTTAAACAGAGACTGCCACGACACTTAAAAAATGCATATCTTCTAATATTGAAGAAGTATGGTGACCTTCATATCTCAGAAGAATAGCACACAACATGTGACATTTTTTACTCACTACTTTGTGACAGACTCAGTTGTAGGGCAGTACAATTGTTTCCAATCTACGACTGTCAATAAACCGTAGCATATCAACAAAATGATATACTGCCAGAGACATTTCATGCACTATGACATCTAAGATCTTGTGTGTGGATCAGTGACAATGTGGAAATTGTTGTAGTGGCTTCAATCGGCGACAACAGTCTTCACAGTCACTAGAGAAACCATGCTTACATGTCTATCGAAGATTGTACATGTCAAAACAGAGTCCTTTCTGGCTCCCCTGTTCTGTACATATTTTTTCTTGTAGGTGTATCATACCCATACATAACAAGAAGTTGTTGCCAGTTGCTAACTGTTTGCCTCTGCAGAGACACAAAAATTGTCCCTTATCATTTTAAATAAGTGTGTAACACATGTCTCATTCACCAAAGAGAACACTCTGTCACAAGTTTTCTATCACCAGCTTTTTTTCATCTATTATCTGTTGACATCTTGACATCATCATTCTTTCACCATGCAACAGTGTTGAACTATGCCTGATGTATCTGTTACACTGAAACTGTACATATGTAAATATAAAACTCTTTAGTCATAATGAAGCAAGTGAAATGAAGCAAGTGTGAATACTGAAATATTGCAGCTTATTATCAAATGACTCTTGCATACCTATGTAATGACATATAAATATTTACATTCTCATTTCATCTGACCATTGTTGTTGACTAGTTTAATTGTTCTAGTAAAAGTGTTACTATAAGAGTCGAGTAAGAATTTCTCCTTAACATATAATAGAATACTATAGTGATTACGTTCAGTGACCTATATCTTTGATAAAAACAACATGCTACACATATTTATTTACTAGTTAAGAACTGATATAGTAACTAATGTAACCATTGAAAGAAATGTATATTGTACCTGTAATAATATGAAATGTGTTGTACTTGTCATACAAGTAAATGTAATCTACTTGAAATTGTAAATCAGACACTTTTACTGAAAACAACACACTTCATACCTGTTCCTGACAATGTTTATGATTGCCTCTATTGAGGGGTCGGGTGGGAATTTTCCATATGCACCTAGTCAGTGATATATCTTAAAATATTTAACTGAACACATACCAGTTATCTAATGTCACTGAAATCATAACATTTTTATATTCTATTACTTGAACACTTAGCATCTGGTTTTTAGCCCACCCCAGGAACATACACATTATCAGTCACACAATAACAACAAATCTTTACTGTTTCATGTGTGTAATCACTGCTTAGAAGCTCCTAACATACCTTAATTAATGTAGGATAGGAGAGAGGGACAGGACATGATTGGAACATTCAATTACTTAAAAAGGATAAATATTGTTGATAACCAAAGTCTCTTCAAGCTGAGTGGCAACCATATCATGAGGGGGCACAGTCTTAAGCTGGAGGGTGAGAGGTTTAGAAGGGATGTCAGAAAGCACTTCTTCCCACAAAGGGTGGTGAACAATTGGAATGTGCTGCTAGAAGAGGTCACCTCGTTAAAGACAGTGAGCAGCTATAAAATAGCCTGGTATATGCATAGGGGAAGATAAGAATCATGCCTAGGGAGGATGGGAGGACTGCGGAGGGATAGCAGAGACATTAGCTCAAGATGCGGACCCTGCAATACGAGCAGACTTAATAGACCAAATGGCCTTCTTCTGCTGTCTGCTTTCTATGCTTATATTTCTGTATGTATGTACTTATTCCAATCCATATCATCTACTTACTATGCATGACACACATTTAGATATATTCCAAGCAATGATTACACACATGCAAGGATTGTATTGTGAGACTGATTTTGTAAAAAAATGTAAATCTTAATTGGCCCTTTCTCAGTTTCATCAATTGGCAATAAATTTTTTTTAAACTTAACTACCTGTGTTGAGTCTTTACTGAACCATAACATTATAACATTAGAATGTAACTGTTGTTCCTTTTAAGCATGCAAATCAACTGGAAGAAGTAGTGCCACACATACATGTCCATGGGCTTATTTTTGCTATGGCTCTCCACTCAGTATGCACCACGTGAGCTAGGGCGTGGCACATTGCTTGACACAGGTCCCGTAATTCCTAAGTGTGATAAGTAGTCTGTACTGCCCTCAGTTTTCCTATGCCTCTCCAGTCAGCGGGCAGTAGCTGCTGTAGCGAGGTGTGGTACATCGCTATCTAACACTATGCAGCTGTGGCTATACACTCATGATGCAGTAACTGCTATGTGTGCTGTAACTGCCTGGCTGAGCCCATGCAACTCCTAACTGTGCTAACTTCACTGTACCTACAATTACAGAGGTGTGCCGTTGATCTCCATTGCCTCATTGTTGCTGTGGTTCAGCACTCATGATGCAGTACAAATTTTTTGGGGGGCAGCATTACCTGTCTGAGTACATGAAAATCCTAACTGAGCTAACTTCAGTATCCCTGCAATCAGTGATGTCTACCATTGATATCCATACCATCACATATGTTGTTTATCTCCACTAAGGATGCAGTACCTGGTATCACATTTGAAGACACATTGCCTGCCTGAATCCATTCAAGTGATAACTGTGCTAACTGGACTGTTCCTGCAATCAGGGAGCTGTACAACTGATCTGCATTGCCTATCTTTTCCTGTGCCTGTTCACTCAGGATGCAGCAAGTGGTCTGCAAGTGCAGTCCCCCCATGACACTGTTCATCTCCATGGGCTTTTTTTGTTCTGTAGCTCTCCACTCACTATACAGTATGTAGGCTAGGGGTTCAGACATTACCTGACAGAAGTCCTGTAATTTCTAAGTTAACTAGTATGTACCAGCCTTACTTTTCCTGTCAGTCTCCAGTCAGGGTGCAGTAGCTGGTGTAGTCAGATGTGCGACACTCCTACCTAAGTCCATGCAGCTGTGGCTGTACAGTCAGGATTAGTAACTGTTATGCATCGGGAAATTGCCTAGGTGAGCCCATGCAAATCCTAACTGTGCTAACTTGTGTCTACCAACAATTACAGAGGTGTACAATTGATGTCCATTCCCTCAGTCTTGCTGTGCATCACTACTCATGATGCAGCAACTGGTCTGGAGCTATAGTCCCCAACCCCCCCATGAGACTGTGCAACTCCTAAGTGTGCTAACTTCTGTACACCTGCAATGACAGAGCTACACTGTTCATGTCCATGGGCTTATTTTTGCTGCGGCTCTCCACTGAGTATAGATATGTGGGCCTGGGGCTGGTTCATTAACTGACAGAGGTCATCTAATTCCTAACTGTGTTAACTACTATGTACCACCCTTACTTCCCCTGTGACTCTGCAGTCAGGGTGCAGTAGCTGCCATGCTGAACTATGCAACATCGCTACCTAAAGCAATACAGCTGTGGTTGTACAATCAGGATGCAGTAACTGCTACATGTGATGGAATTGCCTGGCTAAGCCCATCCAGCTCCTAACTGTGCTAACTGGAGTGTACATACAATTATGCAGGTGTACCGTTGATGTCTATCATCTCACTTTTGCTGTGGCTCAGCACTCAGGATGCAGTATGTATTCGGGGGGGCATTGCCTGTATCATAACATGCAAATCCTAACTGTGCTAACTTGATTGTGACTACAAACACTGAGCTGTAAAGTGTCCTAACTTCTGTACACCTGCAATGACAGAGCTATACTGTTCATGTCCATGGGCTTATTTTTGCTGTGGCCCTCCATTCAGTATAGATATGTGGACCTGGGGCTGGTTCATTAACTGACAGAGATGATCTAATTCCTAACTGTGTTAACTACTATGTACCACCCTTACTTCCCCTGTGACTCTGCAGTCAGGGTGCAGTAGCTGCCATGCTGAACTATGCAACATCGCTACCTAAAGCAATACAGCTGTGGTTCTACAATCAGGATGCAGTAACTGCTACATGTGATGGAATTGCCTGGTTATGTCCATGCAACTCATAATTATGCTAGCTGGAGTGTACCTACAATTACACAGGTGTACCGCTGATGTCCATCACCTCACTTTTGCTGTGGCTCAGCACTCAGGATGCAGTATGTATTCGGAAGGGGGCATTGTCTGTATCATAGCATGCAAATCCTAACTGTGCTAACTTGACTGTGACTATAATCACTGAGCTGTACCATTGATGTCCACATCCTCAGCTATGCTGTGGGTCTCTGGAGGTGCAGTCCCCCACCCATTAGACAGTGCAACTCCTAAGTGTGCTAACCTCTCTACAGCTGCAGAGACGGAGCTACACTATTCATGTCCATAGGTGTATTTTTGCTGTGGATCTCCACTCAGTATGCAATATGTGGGCTAGGGGGTGAGGCATTACCTGACAGAGGTCCTCTAATTCCTAACTGTGTTAACTATTGTGTACCACTGTTAGTGTTCCTGTGGCTCTCCAGTCAGGGTGTATTAGCTGGTGTAGCGAGATGTGGGACATCACTACCTAAGGCCATACAACTCCTAACTGTGGTAACTTGTGTGCACCTTGAATCAAGAACGTGTACCATTGCTGTACATGGCCTCCATTTTGCTGAGGATGTACGCTGAACATGCAGTACATACTCTCAAGGACTGGGGATCTCTTGTAGTACATTTAGACAGTTCTGTTGTATTTCTGACACCTCCTGCTGGTTGTCTGTGATTGGTCCTATTGCCTTGGTTCTCCCCCCCTGCTTCCATCTGTGTGTGTGTCTGTAGTGCTGAGGGGTGGACGGTGAATGCACAGTTATGCTTTTGAACCCTAACACAGAATTTCCTCACTTCTATCACTGTGGAACAACACAAACTGATGCAGTAAACAGAGTTTTTCCCTCTAATTTCCCTTTTTTTTGAGAATCACTCTGAGAAATACTGAATGTAATACAGCGGCGGGAGGGCCCCGTGCTCCTGCCACGTGATGTCTTGTCACATAGTAACACAGTGCCCGCAAATGCAAATGGTAATGCGCATGGTGACGCAAAGTGAAATACAAAGATAAACAGTACTGTAGACACAAATGGTTAAAATAATGCAAATGCAAGTGCAAATGAAAATGCAAAGGGTAACGCACATGGTGGCGTAGACAGGAACAGTAAGTGAAATGGGTACGGAACCGCAAGCAGAAGCGGTAAGGGTAACAGTTATGTAAGCGCACATGCTGGTTGTCCCCAAAAACTGCATAGAGAAAGACAGTGAGTACAAAGAATGTACGTATAATAATGGCTCTCGGAACAGAAAATGAGGACTTGGAATACTAAATTGCTTATATCTCAGGAACCGTGCGACATAGAAAAAAAATGTAAAAGTCATATGATTTATGACTATTCTGGCTAGTTTTATGCTTAGCCCCCAATAGGGGGCTAAGCATTTTTCTGACGAAAAGTCTGTATCTCGCACCATTTCCGAGATACGGGCCCTGAAAGGCACGGCAAACGCCCTAATGTTATCCTATGGGAAAAAAAGAGAAGTTTGGAGTGCCATAACTTTACCTCCCTGTAATATTTTTTCACCAAACCACTAAAAGGCACATCTGTGGGATGTTGGCTTTCTTCCCTCTAAATTTCAGTCTGAAAGACAAAACCGTTATTTTGCAACAGGGTGGCAAAGAATTCCTGTTATGCAGCGGACGCCACAATGTTAGTCTATGGGAAAAAGTGTCAACTTTTGAGTACCGTAACTTTGCATCCATGCAATATTTTGTCACCAAACCACCAAAAGGCACATCTCTGAGATGTTGGCTGCCTTCCTTCCAAATTTCAGCCCAAAAGACCAAACCGTTCATTTGCAGCAGGGTGGCAAAGAACTGCTGTCATTTTGGCCATAGTCTGAAAAAGTAGTGTTGTGATTTGCGGCAGCTTTCGCAAGCATTTGTGAAAGTGTCATGCGTGCGACACTATTTTGAGGCACTACTTTTTCCAGAAATTGGAAAAACATATTTCTAGGGCGTTTAACCTTAAAATAAAGACATGCCTAGCATCCTCAGGGTCCGACTAGGTAAACACAAAAAGAATTGTGTTGCTAGAGGGTCCCAAATTTAAATGCCAAGCATTTTTCTGATCACTAACTGAAAACAAAATGGCGAATTTGCGACACTACTAGGGCCATTTTCGACACTAAAAAGTGCATTTGCGACACTGTCGAACTTTTTGTTAACTTTTCCCATTGACTTATAATGACTTATAATGGGAAATTGTTTTTTGAATAACTTTTGAACCGTTTAATATTTTTTCATGAAATATTCAAAAGGCACATCAGGGGCCCTGGCCACACGTTCCCTGAAGATTTTGGAACAATCGCACAAACCGTGTGACCTCTAGGGATGAGCAAAGAATTCAAAAAAGCGTAAATGCATGCGCAGATCACGCTTAATAACTCCACAGCTGTATATCTGAACACTTCGAAAGTTGGCAGATCCCAAGATGTATGGTTCTTGATTGTGTATTCCAAATTTCAGGCAAATCCATTGAATGGTTGCAAAGTTATTAAGGTGCAAGATTTTAGGTTTAACATGTAAATGGCTGCTCAATCCTAACTATGGTAGCACTACCGTGCTACCTTAATATATATATATATATATATATATATATATTGTTGGGTTTATTTGGTGAAGTACTGCTTTTGTTGCTAGGACCATTGTCATGGATGTGGCATTGGGGCACTGCATTATCATGTTAACATTGTTGCTGATTGGCTGGAATTTGGCTGTTGAAGAAAAATGCTGGACAATATGGCACCATTGTTAGTGAGAGTGCCAGGGATGGTAGAAGCCACTGGGCATTGTGTGTGGTAAAATAAATTCATTTAGTGCTCTGTGAAGATTATTTTTTATTTGGAGGCTATTTTATTTTCTAGTAAGTGAAATTGTTGTGGGTGGGCATGGGGGGGGCCAGCCAGTGTGTGAGCGGAGTGTGAAAGTGGAGCAGAGTGGAAAGAGACCTGGGGTAGTCATATCAGGCAACCTAAAGGTAAGCAAGCAATGTGGGGAAATAGTATGGAGGGCTGGGGGGATACTGGGATGCATTAGGAAAGATATCACCAGTAGAGAACAGGAAGTTGTTATCCACCTGTACAGACAATTGGTGAGACCCCATCTGGAGTACTGCATGCAGATCTGGAGATGCCATCTGTGCAAAGACATAGCCAGGATGGAGGCAGTTCAGAGGAGGGCAACTAAAATGGTGCAGGGTATGCACCAGAAGTGATACAAAGACAGACTAAAGGAGCATAATATATATACCCTCAAGGAAAGGACAGAGAGGGGGGACATGCTAGAAATGTTCAAGTAACTCAAGGGAATCAACAAAGTCCAAAACAGTAGCATCTTTCAGAAAAAGAGATGTGCAAGAACAAGAAGGCACAATTTGAAGATAGAGAGGGGACGGCTCAGGGGCAATGTGAGAAAGTATTTTTTCACAGAGAGGGTGGTGAATGTATGGAATGGCCTTCCTGAGGAGGTCGTGGGGTCAAAAAAGTGGAGGAATTCAAGAATACATGAGACAGACATAAGGCAGGAGGAAGTAGGCTGTTGGTTAACTAGGATCTGCAATTTATCCAATAGATAGGGAAAGGGGCAGACTGGGTGGGCCAAGTGGTCCTTATCTGCCATCAAAGTCTATGTTTCTATGAATTTGCTGCTGTCATAAAGTGGCTCAGAGCAAGTGGTTTGGGAAATTTGGGCTGCATCAGATGTATAACTCCACAAGGCATTGGAGTCATCAGCAATGTACAGTGAACCAGAATGGCAGACCGAGAGCCTGAGAGGGAGCTGTAATTGAAGTGGGAGGGACATAAATACTGTACCCTCAAAATTCAAGTATGTCCATAAGTACATTAGTAGAAATTAATAATTACTCATTAATTTAGCTAAAAATACATTGTGTTTGATCAGATCTTTAATCCCATCCACTGAAGCTTCCATGCATCCCTGATGAGATATGGCACCGACCTGCAGGGTACACGCATTCACGAATGAGTTTGCAAAAATTTTCTCTTTAGCAGTTAAACACTCTCCTCATTTCTACATTGTTTGTTGAGGCTGGGAAAGTGAAGCCCATTTCAAACTGAGTGCTCTAACCATTGAAATTTTGTTTTTTGAAAATTTATGCTGAGACTCTGGGCATGTGCAGTAACATGACCAGTTACTGTGTATGTGCCACTACATACCATTACCTTAAAGGTTTCAATGAAAATGAGTAATCCTGGCAATCCACCTTTATCTCCATCTGCTCGATGCTAATCTGTCACATTCACATCTCTTCATTGCACTGAAGCACCGAGAGCTCGACCAAGGATGACTTTGGCAAAATTTAAGCTGCATCAATTGAATGCATGCTTACAGACTAGACAAAGAGGTGGACTTACTAAAGTGACTCCTTTTAACAACCTAGCACTGTAGCGTGGTTAAACCTGTGTTTGAAAGTGAAGCCATGGTGTTCAGTTGTTAAAAAGGAGTCACTTTAGTAAGTTCACCTCTTTGTCAAAGTCATCCGCAGATGAGCTCTCTGTCCTTTGGTGCCATGTAGAGATGTGAATACACCAGTGTATGTGCATTAGCATTGGGCAGATGGAGATAAAATCAGGTCACCAGGATAACTAATTTTCATTAAACCATTTAAAGTAATGGTACATTGTGGCATGCTTTCACCATACATATAGTAACTGGCCATGTAGAGAGCTGCAGTCACCTTTCTAATAGGAGGGACAACAAACAAAAGCAGACAGTGTCCCTTTAAAGTGTAGTATAGCAGCTGTGTTGCCTCTGACCAGAGTTTGTTTCTATTGTTGTGCATGGCTTGGATTTGTGCCCAAGAAAAAATATTTAAAAATATTTTTTTCCTGAGAATTTTAGTCAGACTTGACTATCGTGAGTGAGACATGTCAGCTCAGCATTGCTGCAGTGACTTGAGTGACTTGATTTCATAATAAATATAATTTAATTTACTATTAGAAATCTTCCTGTGAGGAACTCAGGCTTCGTCCCTTCATGGCCACTTAAGTAATTGTGAGTGCACCATACCTGTTGCTGGTAGGGTGGGACTAGTCAGTCGAATCCCATTGCTTCAGTTAGCTGCTTTTCTGCTCTGTGTGTTCATAGCTGTGCACTGAAGATATTTTTCTAAATTTGTGGCAATGTGCCACAAAGAAATTTAAAAATATATATTTTCTCCTGAGAATTTAGCCAGGCTTGACTATTAGTGAGTAAGATTTGTTGGCTCAACATTGCTGCAATGACTTGAGTGTCCACTTAAGCAAGCTTGAGTGCATCGTATCTGCTGCTGGTATGGTGGGACTAATCAGCTGAATCCCACCGCTTCAGTTAGCTGTTTTTTCTGTTCTGTGTTTATGCACAGCTGTGCACTCAAGGCATTTTGTTTAAATTTGTGACTGTGTGCCCAAGAAGAAATACATTTTTTTTCTCTGAGAAATTAATAAGGCTTGACTACAGTGAGTGAGATTTGTCAGATCAGCATTAGTACAGTGACTTGAGTGACTTGATTTCATAATATACAGTCAAGCCCACTTAAACGCATACCGTTTAAATCTAAATCCCATTTAAATGCATAACTTTTAGATTTCCTGATTCCTTTCCTATACTTACTGTGTTATTTAGCCTGTTTAAGCACATAACTGCAGCCTGTATAAATGCATAATTTTTCCAGCTCACGAAGCTTAGAAAGTGGATGACTCTCTCATCACTTGAGCTGGTACAGTATCAAATTTAAGCTCTCTTGTCTCTGAATGGTCAACAAGCTGCACTCTGTCTCCTAATTAGCATCTGATTACTGGATTACAGGATTCAGTTGACAAGAAGTACAGTTAGCTCACTGACCACTCTGTCAGTCAGTTAGGTGTGTGAGATGGAAGCACCTCCTCGTAAAAAAATAAGCCGCCTCTTGCAGACAGGGTTAAGACTCTCAAAATGCTCTCTAGCCCTGGCACCTCACAAACTGATGTGGCTAGAAAGATGAGAGTGTCACAGTCATAGATATACCAGCTTGTAAAGAATAAGGACAAGGTAATTCAGGAATACCAGAGCAATGGCAATCTTTGCAACAAGGTGAGGAATCCAGCCCAGACATCCAAGAAAATGACAGAATCCACTGCTAGAACACTATAAAACATGCATTTATTAAATACAAAACACAGATAAAAGACAATGTTTGTCTAGGTACACTTAATAAGTAACACCCCCCCCACACACACACAAGTGCAAGGAATGATATGATGATGAAATAAAAAAATATTTTTTGTTTCTGAGAATTTAGTCAGGCTTCACTATTAATGAGTGAGACATATCAGCTCAGCATTGCTGCAGTGTCCACTGCTAGGACACTATAAACCTTGCATTTATTAAATACAAAATGAAGATAAAAGACAATGTTTGTCTAGGTACACTTAACAGGTAGCACCACTCCACAAGTGCAGGGAATGATATAATGATGAAATAAAAAAAATATTTTTCTGAGAATTTAGTCAGGCTTGACTATTAATGAGTGAGACATATCAGTTCAGCATTTCTGCAGTGTCTTGAGTGACTAAATTTCATAATAAATGTCATTTAAATATAATTGTATGCATTTCCTGTGAAGAACTCAGGTTTGGGTCCTTCCATGGCCACTTAAGCTAATGTGAGTGTAACATAGCAGGTAGGGTGGGACTAGTTGGTGGACTCCCAGGCACCACTTCTGTTAACTGCTTTTCTGTTCATTGTGTTTACATGGTTGTGCACTCAAGACATTTTTTGTAAGTTTGTAGCTTTACTGCTCAAGAAGAACTTTTAAAAATAATTGTTTTTTTGCAAGAAAGTTTGAGGCTTTCATCCCAAGAAGAAAAGTAATACTATAATTTAAATTTAATACATCTTCCTGTGAGGAATATGATGGAAGACAGAGGACTTAATACCAGAAAATGTAGTTGGTCAAGTAGCCCCTGGAAAGCTGTAGCAGGTGTAGAGCGGCAAGGAGCAGGACAGGGTGAATGTATTGCAGAGTGATACTCAGGGCACACTGGCTATACAAAATTATGTTTTACCCCATCAAAGCTTGCAGTCTCCACCAGCACAACTATGGCATTGGCTGACACCAGGGAAAAAGAGTAAAAGTACCATTCAAAGTATTAGTAGTGCTGCTAGGAGGACATTGCCATTAATTACCACTGATAGTGCCAGTGCCACTGCCACCAGTACCACCAGGATGAGGATATCTGCCTTAATAACCACCACTGCTCTGATCCACCACCCCTCCACTGTGACTACTAGCATCCCAACTTCTGCTGAAACATTGGCCCTGCCAGCCACTCCTGTCATTGTGACTGAGACCACTTCTGCCACTGTGACCCGGACCACTCCTGCCACTTAGACTAATATCACACCTGCTGCTGTAACTATGGCAACCACCAGTACTGATACAGTCACACTGTCCACTACTACCTTTGTGGTCAGTCAGTTGCACAATTATTTCCAGTACTATGTCCATTCCTACGGTGACACCTCTTGTTTCTTGAATGTCTCCAGTACTGTAGAACTTGTCAGTGCAGATGAGGAGGATGCACACTCAATGGGGTCTGAGTACTTTCCATCAGCAGATTTGCCCACTGATACATCATCTGAGGAGGCTAACCTAAGCAGCTTTGATGATGAAGCAGAGTACTGGGAGTGCTGTAAGAGTTGTAAAGCAAGAAAATCAGGTGGCCAAAAAACCTTAAACTCTCAAGGTTGCAGTAGAAGGAGAAAGAAGGATATGGTTCCTCCATCCAAAAATACTCGGCAAGCTACTCTTCAGCACTATGTTCAGCAGGCGTCATCCCATCCTGAATAGCCAGGTAGAGTGAGTGCAGGGACAGCAGTGGTGCTATGGGAAAACATGCAGATGCAGGTCCAAACAAGAAAGGCTAGCGGGGGTCCAAAAGAGTGGTGATGGTACTGGTGACAGTAGCCACATGAGTGGTGTCAGGAGCAGTTAGAGCATGGTATGGTTACATTTCACATTACTAAAAGAAGATAACAGAAAGGCAGTACACACACTGTACAGTTCAGCTATCATCAGCGAGGGAATCTTTGCAAATTTAACAACCATCTCCTTAATGAACCTCCTGATGTAAAACATCCCCAGGTTTTTAAGGCATCAGGGTCCATGCCTATGGTTTCATTAGAGCCATATCATGGTGATGATGATGCAGGCAGTGGTTGTGCTGGTGCTAGAATTGCCACATAACATTCTGCCTCTCAAAAAAGATGCTGCTGCACCTGCTGCTGCTACAGCTCCATCTACCTCAACACCAAAGAGTCCTCCATTCACCCCCAGCACTCCTGCCAGGCACCAGTCCCCTGCTATTTGTACACTATCTGGCAAGCGTGCATCCCACCATCCACGGTCAGTGCCAATAGTGAAAATGTTCCAGGCCAGAACTAAGTACCAGTCATCCCATCCAACAGTTCAGCACATCAAGCAACTCACAGGTGAAAGGAAAGCACTGGATCTGCAACCCTTTTCACCTGTGGAATACACTGACCATTGCAGACTTCTGCAGCACTTGCAGCCACAGTGCCAGCTCCCAGCACATTTCACTTTTTTATGCACTGTGGCTCCAAATATATATGAGGATGTGAGAATGGCAATTGCCACTATTCTTGGAAGCTGTGAGTGGAATTTCCCACTGCAGCTCAGAAATCTGGAGCAGTACAAATTCCATGCATGCATATCTCTTCTTCACTACACACTGGTGTGTGCAAAAGCCTGTCTCCTGTTGTGGATTCCTTCTTTTCTGCCTGTGTCTCTGACACTCCACTCATCCTGCCACAATCTGGCAGTCTCTCCAGGTCTGCTCTTCTAAATGTTGGGTTAATGGAGAAAGACCACATGTCATGGAACATCCTGGCATTCATTTAAGACATGCTGCAGTCATGGACAGCTGGTACCAATCCACATGTTTTTTTTTTTGCGTCACGTACAATATAATGGGACAAATATGGTGAAAACAGCAACTGATAGATATTTTGACAGCATTTGTTGCTTTGCCCACACCTTGAATCTAGTGGTCACATCTGCAGTACATCAAAATACTGAGGTTAGCTCCATCTGTGCTCATTTTCATTGCTCTGTAAAGGTGACCAACCAACTACGAGAAGTGCAACAACACCTTGGTCTGTCTCAACATCACTTGAAACAGGAAATCAATACCAGATAGAATTCATCATATCTAATGCTGTCTATACTGCTAGAACAGAAACGCACATGCTGTAAGATGGAAATGGAGTGCAACATTGTGGGAGTCCTAGGTCACCATAAGTGGTCGCTGGTTGATGCCATGGTGAGTAGTACTTGGGCTGTTTGAGAGGAGCACTTGTGATCCAAGTACATCCACTGCCACTCTGAGTCAGGTGAACCCAGCAGTGCATATACTGAAAGCATCCATGGAGAGATATGTAGAAGAAAACAGGGAGGTTCCAGATGGGGCAGCTGTGCTCATTAAGCAGCTGCATGCTGAACTGAATGTAAGGTTTGCAAAAGTGCTGAATAGTTTTAGCCACATTTTTGCAACCACGCTGGACTCCTGGTTCAAATGTAAAACCCTTTACATGGCTATAGATAGCTACAGAGTGATTTGTTTTTGACAAGATCTGTGTGATAAGCTGGCTGGTTGCATGCAGGGAACTGATGACACTGGTGGCTGGCAAAGAAGGTCATGAGAGAGAGGTAATTCCATCTGGCAGGTCTGATTCCACTGGTGGAGATGGGGAAGAAATACCTGTTACTGACAGTAGCACTGATGGGAGTGAGTAGGCACTGCTCAGCACATCCTTACATCAAGAGCAACAGAAGAGGATGCAGTCATAGCCATTTTCTGTGGAAAACATCTTGAGCAGCAATTTTTTAGAGTCTCTTGAGCCATTTCATTTTGATTCATTAGGCTACTGAGTGCTGAAGAGGCATTTATTCCCTCACTTGGCACAACTCATTGTAAGATACATCAGTTACCTCCCTATGAGTATGCCATCTGAGAGGATGCTAAGCATAGCTGGTGATGTTGTTGAGCCTCATTGTTCAACACTAGACCCTGAACACATCCAAAAGCTTGCTTTCTTTTCATCAAGTTTACCTTGCCATTACTTGGGTACAAATATGTTACCCCCATGAAAATAGAAAGCTAGTCTCTCAAGTCTGCTTTTGCTTTTTTTCTTCGTAAAGTTAATCTGCATATTTTTCCCCTATGCTTCTTTCCTGCAGCATTTAATGCATGCACCTTAATTATAATACAATAAATACATAAACTTTTTAAAGATGAAATATACATTCTCTCTTGTTGTTTTAATACATGTTACAGTAGATTCTGCTTAATTGCACACCTGTTTTGCAGAGCTCAAATGTGAATTTAAGTGGAACGTACACTTTGGCGAAATGCCATTTTTTGAGCTGAAATGCAAACTAAAGTAACACAAAGTAATGCGGCTGTGATAATTCCCTTTAACGTGGAATAAAATTGCATAAAATCACTTTGTACACACAAATCACAACAAGAAAAGAATACATCTATCCTCCCCCCAAAATTTAAAATATACTCTCTTCCAGCGGCTCAACCAGCCGTTTGTTGTCAAAAAAGAAATGCCCATATTTGCTGCTACATCCTCTGCCTTCTTCTGTATAATGGGACCACTGATTGGGGCATCAACACTGTGAGCTGTGGAGAACCAGCGGAGGAGTGCAGCTTCTACCTCCTCACTCTTCCCACAACTACATCGTTTTTGGTCCTGATTATCCGAACACTCCGATTCTGAAAATAATCTATCTTTACTGGCCACAGTTTGAGCGATGGTGGAAACATCTACCCTAAACTGTTTTGCAACATCTATTCTTTTTATATCTGGCTGCTCCAACTGTTGTAATAAAGCAATTTTTTGACCAAGTGTCAGGGTAACCTTCTTGTGCTCCATATTGTTGAAATGCCAGCTCATTCAGTTGCTTCCTTAACTTGCCATTAAGTACAGTTCTCACACCTACTCAAAACACCTGTGCATGTAAGATGTGTTAATTACATGGGGAAAGATGTGTTGGTGAGCTGTCAGAATGTGTACTAAACCAAAATGTGTACTTAACCAGTGTGTACTTAACCAGATTGTTTTGTATTGCAGGAATAGCAAAAAAAAAAAAAAAGGGATACCAAAAAATGGTGCATTTAACAGGATTGTGCATTTAAGCGATGAGCACTTAAGTGGAATCCACTGTGTCATCATTTATCTTAGAAACAGCAAAGATGTTGAACATAAACACAGCTATAATAGTCCCAAGATAACTTAAAACCCAGTGGGTGCTAATAACTTACTTCTCATGTTATAACTTATAACAATGAGGTTGTCAAACTGGGTATACAGCACAGTGCACCACTCACCACTCCACTTTTGCATAAAGCCTACAAAAGTTACATTCCTAAAATATTCGTACTTCCCAGTTCCCACATTGCTCCAACATTTCACAGATAATGGCTTGTTTAGGGGACTGTTTTTAATAATAATAATAATATCTTTATTTGATTGAGCGCCTTTCAAAATTGGCAAAGCACTTTACAGAAAGATAATAAAAGCAATTACATAAAACAGCAGTTTAAAAGTAGACAGTAAAATCTGTTATTGAATATGCTTATTTAGTATAGGATTGGCCCCGTAAATAAGTTTTAAGTGCCTTGTTTAAAATCCTCCATGGTTGCGCACTTCTGAAGCTGATGGGGTAGAGAATTCCAAAGGGCAGGGTCCACGAAAATGAATGCATGGGCCCCTGAAGATTTTAAAGATACCCTTGGAATCTCTAGCAACCCCTCATCAGCCAAGTGGAGCCGTCACTCAGGGCAGTAGGGGGAACAGAAGCTCTTTCAGGTAGTCTGGGCCAAGTCCGGGTAGGGCTTTATATGTCAGTAATCCGACTTTGAAGGTGATCCACCTCTGAATCGGCTGCCAGTGCAGTTCGCGCAGCACCGGTGTGATGTGACATGACCGAGAAGTCCCCGTCAACAACCAGGCTGCAGCATTCTGCAGCAGCTGTAGGCAGCAGATATCAACCCCCGGTAGCCCTAAGTAAAGGGAGTTGCAGTAATCAAGGCACAAGGTCACAAAGGCGTGGATCAGCATAGGAAGGTCACCAGAATGAACAAGGTGCTTGATCCTGTGGTAAAAGGATGACTTGATGACTGCCGACACCTGAGAGCCCAGAGTCAGCCTATCATCAAGCATCACCCCTAGGTCCCGCACCCATTCAGAGGTAAGTAGCTGGGAGGCCCCCAGAAAGAGCCCCATGGGCTGACCAGCTCCCAACCCCCCCATCCGGTGACTGGATCCACAACCATCACCTCAGTCTTTTCAGAGTTCAACTTTAGCCAGTTCGAATTCATCCAATCCTGGATTTCAGTGAGGCAGCTGTTAAACACCGAGAGTGCACTATCCTGGTCAGATGCAAAAGACAGGTAGAGCTGAGTTTCATGAGCATAGCAGTGAAACCTCAGCCCATACTGTCTTACAATGTCTCCGACGGGCAGCATGTACACTGTGAAAAACATGGGGGACAGCACTGATCCCTGAGGGACCCCACATGACAGAGAGAGAGGGTCAGAGGAATAAATCCCCGACACCACCCTCTGGTTCTGCCAGTGAGGAAAGATTTAAACCACCTGAGGACTGTACTAGTCAGGCCACAGAAGAACCTCAGGCACTCAAGCAGCATCCCTTGGTCCATAGTGTCAAATGCTGAGGAGAGATCAAGGAGTACCAGAATGGAACGGCTTTTCCGATCTCTCACCATCAGGATATCATTGAACACATGAACCAGAGCAGTCTCAGTACTGTGCCTCTTTCAAAAACCAGATTGGAGAGGTTCATAAATGTTATGGATGGTCAAGTGGTTCTCCAGTTGTACAGCCACTACTTTCTCAATCACCTTCCCCACAAAGGAAGGTTCGAGATTGGTCTGTAGTTAGCAAGAGAGTCTGTGTCCAATAAAGCTTTCTTCAGGAGGGGTGTCACCACCGCCTCCTTCAGGGAGCTAGGAAACACCCCCCCGAGTCAAGGGAGCACCAGACTATCTGTGCCAGGATCAGGCCAATGATGTCACAACAACCCATAATCAGGGAGGTTGATCCCAGATCCAAACTACAGCACATAGGGCACATACACTGGCCAATCTGCATGACATCCATGAACTCCAGCTGGTCAAAGGTACTCTAGGAAAAATGAGGGACAGTGACCGAGCACCGATCAGCAGCATCCCCCATAGAGTGAGATGACTGGGTCTCTGCCCTGATGTTGGCCACCTTATCCACAAAGAACTGAGCAAGCTTGTTGCACTCCAACGGCAAAAATGCTCTTCGAGACTGCAGACAGGCTGGGTTGCACAGCCTGTCCACTGTTCGAAAGAGCTGAGCTGGTCTGTTCGAAAGAGCTGAGCTGGTCGGTTCTGAGCTGCAGCAATCTCTCCGGACAAGAACTCTGCCTTCTTACAGATGATTGTTGATTAGTAGACTTGATAATGTTCTAACAATCTAAGATGGTCAGCCACCAGGGTGGATTTCCACCAGCAATGCTCTAACCTTTGTCCTTGTTGTCTCAGCACCCCCAAGGTCCCATCAAACCAAGGGGAATGAGGGTGAAGAGAGAGAGGATGAACACGGACAGGAGCGATAGAATCCAGGACTGTGGTCATGACCTTATTATAGGCCAGTACCAAGGCCTCTGGATTCCCACTTGCCACAGGAAACTCTGATAGGTCAAGTACCACCAATAGGCCTTCAGGGCTCACATCCCATAAAGGGCAGTATATAACCATCTCCACAGGGGTGGGCCTATGAAGGGGGTGTGAAAATTGAACCCCATGGTGTAGTGATCAGACCATTCGACAGGTTCCACCACCAAATCAGAGGCTTCGACCCCCAGGAGGAAAACTAGGTCAAGAGAGTGACTATGTTTGTGAGTAGCAGAGGTAACAATCTGTGTGAGGCCCAGTGATGTCATCAACTGGAGTAAGTGTTGTCCAAATTGCGAGAGTTTGTCATCGACCCAGGTGTTGAAGTCACCCAGGACCATCAGCCTGGGTGACCCAAACATCATATCAATGATGAAGTCTGCTACTTCCTGAAGGAATCACTTCTCATCTCTGGGTGGATGGTAGATGAGGGCTATCCTACAGCCTACACCTGCTACTACGGTGCACTCAAATGACCCAGCCTCCTCAACCAGTACATTCATGAGGTCCAATTCTGTCTTGAAACAATCCACAACCCCGGCCCCGTGGTCCAATCTCGAGTGGTATATCATGGAGTACCAAGGGTGCTGGAAGATAGTAAAAGCTGAGGGGGCTGAGAATCAAAAGGGCACTTATGAGGGTACAAAGGGCACTTTTTCTATACTAGTTTTTGCCATTCAGAAATAAAAAGTCGTGTGGCTACCGCTCCTTTTGCACCCCTGGTTCTGGCGCCTATGCCGAGTACCCGGCAGGAATAGCAGCCTCCAATATGGGGCCAGCATTTTCATCCAGCCAGGTCTTGGTGATGCAAGCCAGATCTGCTGTCCCAACAAGATCTGCAATAATCTCAGTCTTGTTCTTAATGGATCTGGCATTGCATAACACTGATTGAGTAGGACAAGTCTCTAGGGCTGCCCTTACCACCTGCCCACCAATAATGGTGGTGCCCTTGGGTATGGGGACCAGACATGGAGGACCATGATCAAGGCTCCAATTCATCCCAGAGCATCTTCTGAACCTAACTACTCCGATGTGAGGGCCCAACTCATTCATCCTCCACTGTTTGCACCCCCCACCCCCCCTCCTATGGGCAATACCCAGCGCTTCACAGTGCTTGCAGGTTGAAAATGCCAGGGGGGAAGGGAGGAGGGCATGATGGGCAGAGGACGAATAGCGCATGACCTCATGGGTAAGCCCACGACACATATTACAGGCTCTAAAAATAGACAAAAAGTGCCAGCTAATGTAAAGAAAAGAAAAACCCCTTAAACAAACCAAAAAGTAAAAATACAAATCACAAAAACCCTGCCCTGCAGCTCTCACTTTCGGGAACAGTGAACATAAAACTCAAAAAACAAGCAACTAAAACTTAAACAAATTAACCCCCCCTTATTTACCACTCCCCCACGCTTCTGTATCAGAAGGGAAAGATTCAACTAATATAATACATCAAACTAAAATGCTCACCCCACAAATTCAATAAATTATAATACAATATAACAATAAAAACTATAAAAAAACCCTTTCTAAACACTCTGATATCACAGTCAAAGCACAAAATCTCCAATAAACAAGATTAATCTGAGTAGTCCATGTAAGTCCGAGAGAAAGATGGTATACCAGTCAATCGAAAGTCCCAATTTAGAGCTTCAGCACACAAGAAAATAAAATAAAACAATATGGACTAAACTTAAACCATTGGATGCAAAAATAAAACTTAAATACTTAAGTACACCCTCTCTCACCGGGTGTACCAAGCTGAAGAAATAATATCAGATGAAATATGGGGCCCCAGGTCCTCTCACTACCTGGGGACACCAAAATATAACACAACACTCTCCATGCTCAAATAATAAGCCAGAAATGTAAATAATTTGAGGTCGGACCATTTAGTTGTTATCTCGGCAGCTGTTATTTCAGTAGGATTTCTTGGAATAGGGATTTCCTGGCAGTGGTCCTGGTCTTGTCATGGATGTTAAAGCCAAGGGGCCCTATCTGTGAGGGCTGCCAAATGAAATGTCTGTCCTGCAGCCTTGGCACTTCGCCTTTGCCAACCCACCGGCTAGCCCAGCGAGGGGCCTTGGAGAGCCATAAACCCACTGGCTGGCTCCCTGACCTGTCCAGGCCTGGTCCTCCCAAGCAGGGCAGATTCTGGCTAGCCAGCCACCCACAAATGCAAGGCCCTGATATTCTAGGCAGATGAAGTACCAGTTCCCTTCAATCCGGGCTCAGTATCCTCTCCAAGTAAAAAACACTACTGGAGCAGAAAGGACCCAAATTGCACAGGTAAACACACAAAATGATCCCAGGCTGGAGCCCACAATATGGTCCTCTCACTCGGCTCCACATCTACATCCACAGACTCTTGTTTTCAGGTGCTAAATCCACTCGCTAACCCTGATGCTTGTTTCAGGAGCTAAATCCTCACTCTAACCCTGGTGCGCGCCACGTCCAAGGCACTCATTCAAGGGCTCAATCCTCCTCTTATCCTGGTGTTCGCTCTCTTTCCTCCACACCACTACAACTTCCTTCTGCCACTGTCTCCCCACTACAGAAAGGATACGAGTCAAAAGTGGGGAGGCAAACTTAAAAAGGGCTTAACAAACTTTTCTATGACAATCGGAGTGGTGGCAGGGCCCGGCCGAACATCCCCAGTACACACTATGCAGCTGGTCGACAGTGACCCCGACAACGCTTCAGGGACAGCTAAAGTAACTCACTGCGGGGCTCTGTCTATGCTAAATAAAATGATTTAATGATAAAACAATTTAAAAAAACAACACCTCGGCCAAAGACACTCGAAGTTGGCAAATAGCGAAAAAGAAACAAAAGTTTTAATGGACAAAAAATGGAGCAGTTACAGTGTTCCCAGCATGGCGGCCATCATGGTTTTTGCTGCTTTCATCATGCTGCTGCCTCTTTCTTGCTTGCAGTTATTAATCTCACAAATAGAAAAGGCTGCCTACTTTTATTGCTCTTTTAAAGTCCTTTAATTGCATTTTCTTTTTCCACACATCCACTTTGCTCAGCTGCCACCTGACACCCAGCTTGTGCTAGGCTGCTGTGGCAGTCTCACAGGAGAACACTGTCTTTGCACCCAATTTTCAAAAGAAGAGACATACATGGGATGCTTAATCCTGTCTGCTCTGGTTCACCCCAGAGTGACCAAGGTCCATTTGAAAACTTGATTCGTTGCAGTGGTTAGCAGTACTGACAGTACTGTAATGCAACAGGACTCACTGTTTCTTTTCATTGTACGAAACTAAAGCATTATTTTTTTTAATCTATTATTTTTCCTTTCTGTTGTCCACTAGGGATAGATCCTGTAATCAGATAGGGATGTATCCTTAAAACAGACAGGGCTATACCCTGCCCTGTAATCAGACAACGAATGGGACATAGGAAAAAGCTGTTTGCAGTACATCACAAGATACTAGAAAATGAATGAGCTGCACTCTAAATAACATACCAGCTGAACCAAAATCGCAAAAATTAGAAGTTTATTCACAGACTATAAGCACTAAAGGCTTCCTGGAAGACAGACTGAGCACCAGTGCTTTGACCAATGCTGGCCTTCATCAGGGGTGTGTCAGCTCCTGAAACAGGTATGCTTTTATACTGAATCAATTTAAAGGCACAGCACCCTTAAATAAGTTTCCATTGTAAAAATTCAGAGACACCATACAATACACAAGTTATGACATTTGACCCTGTGTTATAATTCATTTTTAGTAATTAATAGGAAAGTAAAATAATAGAGAGTGTGGTGCATACATTTTTGAAGAGGGCAGAGGGTAGTTTGTGTGTCTGGGAGGTGGTATTGTGCTGTAGATTAAGAGTAGCAGCTGAGAAGAAAATAGTGTGAGACTGAAAAGGGTAAATTTTATAAGATGAAGCATTATTTACAATATCAAAAACCAATATGTAGGAACATGGAGACTCAAAAATAAAGACTAAATTTGTATAATTCATATAGAACCAAGTTGTTGATAATATGAAACCCAAAATACAAAAACTGTATAGGTGTGTTACGGACAGATTTGTGGTGCAGAAAGGTTCCTCAGTGACACGGGTATCATATGCATAGTGAGTCATGATATCAAGCAAACAAAATGTAACCTCTCAGACATAATTTTGACCAATGCCCAAATTAAAGTGTTGGAATATGGCTTATCATTCGCACCTTTACCATCAGTGGACTTATTCAAGATTAAAACAGACATATTTAAACTTACCAGAAAGATCAAATTTAAATATTACTTCAATTCAAAAGGAAACATGGGCCTCACTGGAAACCAAAATTTAGTATTAAATTTACAGACAAATGCCAGCCAACAACGAGCTGAAATAACCACAGATCGGGTTTTTTGAGCAGAGCACACGTACATCATCATCAGAAAATAACAAACATCTCTGTGAAATGAACTTGGACTTAACTGGTTGCATAGGCTTAGATAAACTTTTCTGGGCTAGTGGAGAAGGCATATTTAGAAACCATGGGCACTTCTAGGATGGAACTGTTTACTAACAAAAGACGTACTGATGGTCCACCCAGGGTGAATTTTGTAACTACATATACAAGGCATGCAAATAAAATGCAACAAATAATTAATAATAATTGGCACAGTTTAGAAAATGAGCCAGGCTTGTCAGAGTTTACAAAATTCAAGCCAAGGATGGTGCATCGTAGGGGCCGTAGTTTAAAGGATAGATTGGTCCACAGTTTTTATAGACCTGGAGGTACAAATACAGAAGTGTATACCTGGTTGCCCCCCCCCTCCCCATGGGAAACTTCAGATGTGGCAATTGTAAGTTCTGCCCATACATTTTGAGAACTGACACTTTCACTACATGCAATAGTAGTAAGTCATTTAAAATGGGATCTTTTTTCAATTGCAGTAGTGAACAAGTGGTTTATTTAGCAACATGTGAATGTGGTGCTTTTTATGTGGGCAAGACAATTCGACTTATGAAGGTACGAATAGGGGAACACCTGAGGTGCATAAGGGAGGGGGATAAAAAGAATGCTCTGGCTAGCCATATATTTACAAACAATAGTGGTCATCATGATTTTAAATTCTGTGCACTTGAAAAAGTGAAAATGGGACCTAGAGGTGGTGACTTAAATGCAAAGTTGCTATGTAGGGTGTCCTTTTGGATCTTTACTTTAGGAGCATTGAAACCACCTGGTCTAAATGATCGCATAGAATTGATGCCATGCATACAGAGAAAGTAATCATATGTATTTGTATTTGTCTTTACACTGAAATGAAATAATGCATTTTTTCTGTTGTAATGCTTTGTTTCTCTCTTTTTATGTCTCCATAGGTTTTCTTGATAACCAGAAATTTGACAGGCTATTCCAATTTTGAAAAAGGAAAAATATATTAGCGTTATTAAGATGCATATATTTCCTGTGATGTTATATGTATTTTGGATTCTTTTTTCTGTATCGTGGTGAAAATATGGACCTTTATTGTACATATTATATTATATTTGTTTTGTATATATGTATTAACTTATTTAGCAGGTAATAATGGTTTGTATTTTAAATTTAGTGAGCACTGTCACTTTAAATTATAATGATGTAGTATGTATTTAAGGGTTCACCTTTGATGGTAGTGTTAGCCTCCTGATGATGCATATGTTGCGAAACCGGTAGAGGTTTAGTAGGGCTGATGCTGGTGTTGGTGTTTGGCCTCTTTTTAATATATAATAAAGCTGCTGTTTCTGTTCAGTGTCGTGTGGTGCGGATATTTGTTTCGTTAAGCTTTTAGGTACCAGTATTAACACTGATCCACCTAATAAAAATGTCACCATTATAGCAGGAAGATCAGGTAAATGTAAACCTAAGTCTGTGTTCAATTCCATTATAATGTACGTGGAGCCCTTTTTAACCAGTGAAATCAAACAGATTACAGCTTTGTTATACCATAGCATCGGGAGCAGATCTGCGCATGCACAGATTTGAATTAGCATCTAACAACAAACTGCCATGGCGGTGAAAGCTGGTTCTAATGGAGAGTGGCACGATGTGTAAACATGAAAAAAGTAAGGACGATCCCCGCTTTTTGGTAGTTGTTTTGCCCATACACTATAAAAAAATAATGACTACCTTTCAGTTAACAACTGCGCTGAAATCTTGTGGTTATCTGGACAACAATAAACATCTCGAGCTGCGCTCTCCAGGTTTACTATGTTGTCCTGGCAACCACTCGAGGTGATTACAGTGTGGTTATTAACTGAAAGGTAGTCATTATCCTCTATATTAATAATGCAGCCATAACAGCATTTGAAGAAGCTGTACTTATTGAGATAGATGAGATGGACAATACATGCCACTTCCATAGGTACACCACTTTACCAATGAACAAGAAAGAATAGCATTACAGGAGCTCTGTGACCTCAAACATATTGTAATCAAACCCTCTGACAAAAGGGGAAATATGATTATTATGACTGAAGATTTTTACATAAGTGATGAATTTACTGGGAGAAACTAAATTACCTGGGGATCCCACCTCTAAATATAAACTGGCTTTGTATGAAGTAGATGACAGTGCATATAAAAATGGTTGGATTACTGGAGAAGAAGCTAACTTCCGAAAACTGAACTTCCCAGTGATTCTAATCATTTATGCACTTCTGAAAATCCACAAAAATCAGTATGATCCACCCATGAGTCCCATTGTTTCAGGCATAGACTTTATCACAGGAAATATAAGTGGATTGTTAACTTTTATTTACAAAAATATGTGACAGGACTGACATCATGCATAAGAGATACACAGTATCTATTAAAAAAACAGAACACATTCAGTGGAGGGAGGATTATCATTAGCTAGTTATTGACATAACCAGCCCATATACTGTACCTGTGTGTGGCATAATAAAAGCATTAAAGCAGCAGTCTAAACAAACCATCCATTGGTGATTGTGTCCCCACCACCTTTAGCACAGAGTCATTAGAATTTTTGCTTGAAAACAAAACAGTCTTGGTGAATCGGGGTGGGGTCTTCCTTGTGGTTCTCAGCCCTAAGGCTCACCCCATTCCTTCTTCAAATAAGGTCAGATGTGATCTGTTTTCTTCTGCCAGTGCCTACAGGTTGTTCACAACATGATGGCAGACAAAGTTCTGTACGTTTGAAGACCGTATCACAATGAGGTGAGCATTAGGGTCGAGAACTGCAAGGAAGATCCCAATCCTGATTTGCCAAGACTCAGGGCAGTGAAAACCATAATGTTTTTAACTTGTGCTGCTTCAGGGGTGGGGAAGGGGAATTATGGTTGGAAATCCTAACACCACATTTCCCTACTTTTGTTGCTTTAATCTGAACCCTAACTGGTGCATTAAAACAGTTTTTTGCAAAGAATATATTAAATATGCCTTATATTGTATTATAAGATGTTTATGTGATCTTTCTACATATGACCTGTTTGTGTAATCTCTCACCAGTTATTTATTGACTAGTTGTTTAGGTTGTTTTCCTGATGTCACTGTACTGTATCTGCCCTTCCATCTGTAACCCTGTTACCAGGACACCTCTGAAAACGAGCTGTTTCTCAGCTCAGTAGGCCTTCCTACTAAAACTGTTTCAATAAATAAATCAATAAACTAAATGCATGCATACATAATCTGGGTAGACATGCCTAGAAGGAAGCCACATAAATAAACATAATTAATAAATTTATTTATGTACAATAATTGCAACTGATAAAAAGAGGCTTATAATTCACAGTTCAAAATGAAAGCAGTAAAATTACAACAAAAAGAGCAGAAATAACTCAGAACATAGGCAGCATAATTTTCTGTGTTACTACTGCATCTGCCTTATGAGAAACTTTGAGCTGTCCTTGAGGACTTTTTGGAAACTCCAGGCCCTAATCACACCATCAGTGTCTCTCAGTTATGATGACTATACAGGCCTAGATTTACTAGGATTACATACTGCCTAGTATGTGCTATTTGGGAAAAAGAAGCATGTTTTCTCACAGGGTTAGACATCTTAACAGCATGCTTGATCAAATCTGGGTTGTAGCCAAAAATGGAATATTTTAGCATGCTGTGAGTATGGGTTTACAAAATCTCTGGCAACCCACATTACTTCTGATTAAATGAACAGAAATGCAAGAGAATTAAGCTGTCTAAAGTACAAGAGGGCTGCTCCACAGTAAAGCACTACCTAGTATGACTAGACTTCTGCCAAATGTGATGCACATAATAGTTCTAATAATTAGATACATTATTTTTCTCATTATAACCCCCACAAGCAGCTGGGGACTTACTGTTGGTCTTGGTTGGTTCAGATTTCTTCCCTGCTGGGCACTAATGAGTTAATGTGCACAACTCTGGCCTAGGCCTTTAAGTTGTTTACTGCTGTAGCAGTGTTCCTGCACAGGAAACTTTGTAAGCTGCATGAACATCCTGCATGTAGTGTGCTCTGTAAATAAGAGGCCCCATTCTGTCTGGATATGCCAGCCGGCAGGGGTATAACATAGACACATAGGCCCATTATTATAGCTGTGGGCAGAGACTACAGGTGTTTTTCGATCTTTTGCCTTAAAATGGCCAATCATGGCACCTTCTGTTGGACTTTTGGAAGTATCTTTCCGAATGTCCAAGGGAGCTTGTAACACTCTGCCATGATTGGCCACTACGAAGTAACAGCCACACTATTTCAGCTGTTACTTCCACATTCTGGGGCAAGAACTGCACATGTGCGCCTCACGCACATGCACAGTTCAGCTGGTGCCGTCATCTTGTGAATTGCAGAATGCCATTCACTGCAACTACAGATGCGCGACTGCCACCATGCGCAGTTGCACAGCTGCCAGTCGGCGGCACTCGCTCTTTGGATCTTTGCAAACTTGTCACAGCCGTATCAGCTCTGGCTAGAACTTATTAGATATGTAGGGTCTGCAAGGTAAACTGGGACCTTCAGTCAGGGTAAAAAACAAAAACACAGTAGTTACCACTGTGCTAGTCTGAGTTAGGGGAAGGTAGTTGATAGTCATCCTTGAAGTTAGCTGGGTCAGGAGAATAGCTGTGAACTGGGGCATATGAATTAGGTAGAAGTGAAGCAGTTGTCTGCATTTAGACTTCCCTGCAGTTTTCTTTTGCTCACAGAGCAATCTTGCTATCAGAGCAAGGAGGCAGCTAGAACATCTCTGCTAAAACATTTCTAACTAGGGGTTAAGTAAAAAGATACTTTATTAGAAGTGTAGCATCTGCAAGATAAATTGGGACCATCAGTCAGGGTAAAAACAAAACTGCAGTAGTTATCACTGTGCTAGTCTGAGGTAGGGGATGGGATCTGATAATCACCTTTGCAGTTAGCTGGGTCAGGAGGATAGCAGTAAATTGGGAGCGTGTGCTTAGGCAGATGTGAAGCATGTGTCTGCATGTAGACTTACATGTAGTTAGCTTTTGCTCACAGAGCAACTTTTCTATCAGAGCAAGGAGAAAGTTGACTGAGGCAGCTAAACCATTTCTCCTAGACATTTCTATCTAGGGTGTAAGTAGACAGATACTTTATTGAAAGTGTAGGGTCTACCAGGTAAATTGGGACCTTCAGCCACTGTAAAAACAAAAGCACAGTAGTTATCAGTGTGCTAGTCTGAGTTGGGGGAATGGAGCTGATAATAATGCTTACAGTTAGCTTGGTCAGGAGGATAGCTGTGAAGGGGGGGGGTTGGCAGAAGTGAAGCAGTTGTCTGCATTTAGACTTCCCTAGCCTTCTTACAAGAGCACTATAAAAGGACTTGCTCCTAACTTGTCCAGCACATCTGTGTCCTAGCGAGTAAGTGGAATGGTGAAGGAGAGGAACAGGAGTAAAACTGACATCTTAGGCAACACCAGGCAACAGCAGGCATGCAGGGAACTCTGCTGGTCCAGAAAGGTAAGGAGGACTACCAGTGTACTGGCTGCTACCTGTTTAAAGGGTGTATTGTCAGTGGTAAGGGGTAAACAATGGTGTGGGGTAGGGAGGGTAAGACCTACAAAGATCAAGCTAAGGGCAACTGAAACGCACAGTAGGGTGGGAATAGTGGCAACACCCTATCTAGGATAGTGGGAGAAAGTGAGTATAGGGAGCAAACTATTATAAATTACTAAGGGCTGAAAAAGGGAACTGAAGAAAAATCCTATCTAGGTTAATGGGTTGAACACAAACTTGGAAGGGGAATGCGAAAGGAAAGCCAAGAAGGGGGTAGGAATAAAGGAAGTATAAAGGCAAAGGAAAGGCAGGGAAGCAAAAAGTCAGGAGGACAAACAAATCATCAGGCATGGGAGTGCAGTGTAATGGTGGGGGGCACACTCTTCACAGACATGTTCTGGAGACTGGGGTATTGCCCCATATGCAGGCACCTCTCTGGGCTGAGAGCAGAGGTTGCTGTACTCTGGACTGAACTGTCACGAGTACAGGGCCCCGTCTACCTCACCCAGTGTCACCTAGTTCTTCTTCGTGACTTTTGTTCTCCCTCTTGTAATTACCTTTGAACCTCTTACTCTAATCACACTTTGTGTTCACCTCCCTATTAGTTTACCATGTTTTAGTACTCTTTTCCTTACTTGAAATGTGTTCTTTCACCACTAAGACTTAGTTTACACCTGATATGCATATCATTTGTACTGCTGTTTAATTAGTTTTTTGACCTTCCTCATCCCCTTTCCCTCAGAACGCATCTGGAAACAAGCTGTTATCAGCTCAGTACGTCTTTCCTGGTGAAACTTTTTGAAATAAAAAAAATCAATCAATAAATAATTACATGACTAACTAAATAAATAAATAATTGCCCTGTTTTGCCAGACTAATTTTTAGGGGACAGAGAATGTTTAAGCTGAATCAGGGATTATGCAATGAGAACTAACAATGGAAATAAAGTTAGAGCCAATCACTTTACCGAGTTAAAATGCCCAGCTGCTGCAATCACAGATGTCAGTGCTGAGCCACCCAACAGTTCCAGTTCCCACAGAGACCTTGTTCAGGAGAACAGTATTGTAAGCTACCTGCTCAATTTGCCCTGAGCCAAGGAGTGTCCTGTGTCACTCATGAATTCCCCCAGGTGGAGGCACCTTGAACCAAAAGAATTAAGGTCATCCCTCTCAGAGAGGAAGGAGAGGAGGACTGCGATGGCCCCTGGTAAAAAGGTCTTGCTGTGGTGCCAGACACTTATGCCCATACCTGACAGAGGGCTTACAGAGAAGAAACCACTAGGATTCAATAGCATGCACCTTGGCATGTCTCGCTGTCAGTACTTGTGGCACCCTACAGAATGAGGGTTTGGACCAGGGAGAAAAAGTCCTGAAATTGCAAATAAAAAGAGCATTATACACAGCTGTTTTGGACAATGTTGCTGGGTGAATAGATTTGTTTGTGACATAAAGTACAGTATTTAGAATCATAGAATCTTGATGGCAGAAAATGACCCTCAGGCCCATCTAGTCTGCACTTTCCCACCCCTTTATTTATTCCACCCCCTTGTGGTGGCCCCTTTCCCATTCCCACACAGTTCCTTATGTCTGTCCCATGCAATCTTGAACTCCGACACTGTTCTGGCCCCCACCATGGCCTCTGGAAGCCTGTTCCATTCTTCCACAACCCTCTCCATGAAGAACTGCCCCCTCATATTGCTTCTGAATCCCCCCCCCCGTAGTCTCAAACTATTCTCCTCAGTTACCGCTCCTTCCTTCCTTCATTCCTTCCTAAGAAATAGGCTCCCTGCCTTCACCTTGTTGATTCCCTTGACATATTTGAAGGTTTCAATTATGTTCCCTCTTTCCCTTCTAGTTTCTGGGAAGTACAGCTCCAATTCGCTGCATCTCTGCTCATATGGTTTACTATGCATACCCTGAACCATCTTAGTTGCCCTTCTCTGAACATCCTCTAACCTGTCCTTGTCCTTCTGCAGATGTGGCCTCCAGAACTGGACTCTGTATTCCAGGTGTGGCCTCACCATCGCTTTTTAGAGGGGCATCAGTACCTCTCTTCATCTGCTAGTGATGTCCTGGATGGGACATGCCAGCATCCAATTTGCTTTTCCCACTGCTCTGCTGCATTGGTTTCCCAGCTTGAGGTTACTAGATACTATTACTCCTAAATACTTCTCCTGCTCCATAACCCTGATAACCTTCCCCTCTAGCATGTATCCTGCTTTCAGATTTTTATGCTCCAGGTGCATCACTGCACACTTCTTGACAGTGAACTTTAGCTGCCAAGTCATCACCCATCCTTCTAAGGTCCTCAAGTCTTGTCTCATGTCCTCTACCCCCCCTGCGGTATCCACCCTATTGTACATCTTTGTATTGTCTGCAAAAAAGGCTCACCCATCCTCTCAGTCCCTCTGCTATGTCATTAATGTAGATGTTGAATAGTAGGGGACCCGGTACTGACCCCTGGGGTACCCCTCTTGTCACCTGTCCTGTCCCAGAGTAAACCCATTAAGCACCACTCTCTGGCTTCTATCTGCCAACCAGCTTTCTACCCACCTTGTTACTTTATCACTCACCCCTACACTTCTCAGCTTGTTACCTAGCCTACTGTGGAGAACGGTGCCAAAGACCTTGCTGAAATCCAGATAAGTCACGTCCACCACCCCCCCTCCGGTCAGTTACCATAGTGGTGCCTGAACTGTTGTTGGGATGGTACCAAAAATATTTTATGTGACTTTCTCAGAGACTGTTTTAAAGGAAGTGCATGCCGCACATGCTGGCTAAGTTTTGAGAAGTGTTTGATCTCCCCAAGACTGTAACTAGCATTGGACTTGCCTGCATACCTCAGGATGACCAATGATGTTGCAGTGACCTGGTGGACATGGCAGGCCCAAGAGAGTACAAACACACTGACACGTTGCCACCTGATCTGTGGTCAAGGACTGAACTTAATGAGACTGAAAATGCTTTGGTACCCTTAGGGTTTAACCTGAACTGTTTGCTATTTTGAGTGGAAATTTCTAAACCAGCAGGAGTGCTCTGTATTGGCAATATTTGGGTGGATCCAGGACTCTGTTGGGTATTATTACATTGCCTAGTTATGAAAAAGCATGGAGAAAAAGGAACTGCAACCTATCTACTTAACTGGAGTGCCAGATGCCAAAGTAATCTACCACCATTAGGGCATCATGTCAGAGCCACCACCAGCTCAGCCTCTGTTCCAGTCACTATGCTGGTGCTTGTGGGCCTGTGTTACCATTGTCCTTGCATGGGGTAGCACAGCTGCTGTGTCCAGATGTCCACAGTGCATGTAGACTTACATTCACCCACAGAGTGTGATGTTTGAATCAGGGTGGCACTGGGATTCACTGGGCCCTGATACAAGACTGTGAAGTGCCCCCCCCCCAAAAAAAATATTGTTGTTCTTCCATTTTCTGAACTTAAAGGTGCACACGGCGGGCTTTTGCTGATGCAAGTTTTTCAATCACATCAAAACAGTTTACTTGTCTTGCAAGTCTATTTTCAATTGAAGTACAGCCAATGCAGACAATCTCTCCTGTGACATTGTGGAGCGCAGGTAATTATTTATCAAAGACAGTTTACTGAAGGATTGCTCAGCACTGGCAACTGTAATTGGAATTGTATGCAGTACCTGCAGTCCAATTTGGGTGTTTGGAAATCCTCTGCTCAGGTTTTTCTGTACCAGGTGCTGTAACACTTCAAACAGAAAGTTCACATCATCAGGTAAGAGATGAGCCAGCAAGATTATTTATGTGGACATGTCTGAACTGTCTATGACCCCAAGAAATCGGGCCAAGTCACTGAATGCTAGTTGTAGGTTTTCATCACTTCCGGATGCTTTTATGTGGAACAGGAAACCAAAAAACGACTGAAAATCATGCACAAATTGGAATTGTTCCACAATTTCCATCAGCTCTTTATCAAATAGGCAATTGAAAAATTGAATTTAAAGCTTTCCTGGACAGTTAAAGGCTCATCTTTGTCAAACTCTCCTGGCATGCGTTTTCACTATCTGGTACGTTTTTCTGGTAAAGTCGGTTCAACGTCCAGCATTCAGTCTACCACCTTTGCTTCCTCTAACACTCTACCGAATCCTTGGCTTCAGTAATCAAACAGTTGTTCCTTGATTGCTGAAACCATATCTATGGCATTTGACAAGTTTAAAGTGGGTAACTATAAAATCACTATCACACAATTGATGGCACTAAGCACTTCATTCCACACAAGTAAATGTACAATAAACAAAAATGATTCCAGTGTTTTCACAAGACCTGTGATTTCAGACACCATTTCGCTGTCACAGTTTCCAGTTTCTGATATTTCCAGCAAAGAATTCAACAACTCAGGCAGTTGTTCACAGACTGCCTTTACAGTGTCAGTGTAAGCACTCCAGCGGGTCTCTGAAAGTGACTTGAGGGTATATCGTTTCATGTGCTAAGCGAGGATGTCCCAATGTTTGGTTGACCCTGAGAAGATTCTGTAAAGATGCTGCAGTACTCCAAAGAAATTATTTGCTTCCAAGGATGATTCAGCTGCATGTTCCAACACAAGATTCCAATTATGAGGACAGCAAGGTACGTACACTGCACGTTCATTCACCTGTTGTATTCTTGCTTGAACTCCTTGATGGACACCTCTCATGTTAGCCCTGTTATCATAAGACTGGCTCTTGCAGTCTTCAATTTTTATGCCATGTTCAGTAAGTCGATTTAGCAATAATTCAGCCAAAGCCTCTTCTGTTGTATTTTCAACATGGAGAAACTCCAGGAAGCTCTCCTGCACTTCAACATGATCTCCATTGATTGCAACATAACAAATCATTAGTGATAACTGCTCCTTATGAGAAATATTTGGAGTGCAGTCCATCAGTACACTTTAGTAGCCAGCATTCTGTATTTTGTCTCAAATCTTACTAGTCACAGCTTCAGTTAACATCTGCATTAATTTGTTCTGGTTATCCTTACTTAAATAATAAACATTGCTTGAATAATAAACGTTGGTTCCTTGCTGAACACGTTGACAGTGATAAGCCCTGACAGGGTCATACTTGGACAACAGTTCCAGCAATTTCAAAAAATTCCCATTGTTGTCCACGTACAGACAGTCTACTAAACCACAAAAGGCTAAGTTTTGTCCTGCAAAGTATAAAACACAGACAGGAGTTTGCAAGAAAAGCTAGATAAGGAAAAGGAATGATGGCATGCTGTGATTGTAGAATTTTGGACTATTGTAGCCCAGTTCTGTAATCCTAGCTCTAAATGTTTCCACTTGTAGAAGTTCTTCATGTGTGATGAGTATGCTTCATGTTGAGACAGCCTTTGTGATAACTTTTGCCAGTTGGAGAAACCTTGTGTAAACACTCCCCTGTCTTCCCCAAAAAGCTTACAGCAGAAACAAAATACAGTGTCTGCAGACTTGAAGTAAACTAACCAAGGCTGTGAATCTTTGTGGATCCCACTCTATGCTCATAGGCTCCTATTCACAAAGGGGCATAAGGTACATGCCAAAGGCATGTACCCAGTCTGCATAGCTCTGCACTTGCAGACAGGTGTGCACATGCCTGTATGCACAATCGGTGGCCACCTGTCTTTGGCTCTGCCCCCCCCGGCATGCAGGACTCTGCAGGGTGGCCAGGGGTGGAGTTGTGGTCCTGGGTGGGCATCCAATTGGATGCCCGTCCCAAGTCCCAAAGTGGATCCCTCATGCAGCAATGCATGGGTCCGGGGTAGTGAATGCCTACCACAGGCACCTGGACCCGTGTGCCCATGCCACCATGTGCAGATGTCTTGTGAATAGCCCCCCCACCACCACACAGCCCTGCCCTGGCACTGTAGTGCCATATCATACCCCACACACAGCAGTGCCTGGCCTGTAGTGCATATCATACGGACACTTTCCCCCCCTGAACACATGGCAATCCTGGTCCAGAAGTCACAATGCATACTCCCACTACTCCAATCCCACACATGGGGACCCTGACCCCATGGGTGCCAGACAACCCCTCTGACTGCATGTGCAGTTCCCAATGTGGGTACACAAGTACCCCCCAACACCGAGTGGTGCCCAGACTGGCCACACAACCCAGCCCCCCCGGTTCCCCACCACCCACAGCCGGTGTCCATTGGCAGTGGCCCCACCCCACCCTGCAGCACTGACAACCCCCACCCTGGTCCATGTACTGTCCCGTCAGTGCCACGGCTCCAGATGGCTGGTGGCACAGCCCTCTGCACACCTCCCTTGGCTGTTGGCCATACAACTGACACTGGGAATGCAACTCCTATTTATAGGGTGCATTCCCATCATCACTGCATGGCCAGTGGCTGAGGAGGTGTGTGAAGGCTATGCCACTGGCCTTCCAGGCTGTGGCACTGGCTATGCATGTATGGGGGGGTTGTCGGTGTGGTGGGGGGTGGAGGGACACTGAACACCAAAGAGGGTTGGGGGAAATGGGGTTTGGGGGTATACTGGGATGGCCGGTCTGTACCCAGCGCAAGTGGCTTGCTGTTGGTCGGACACCGGCAGGGTGTATCCATCCATTCATGGCCCCTGGTGCATGTGGCCATTGTCTGGTATGGGTATGCTGGGGCACCACCACAAGGGGTGCCTACTACTGGTCAGGGGTGAGTGTGTGGACATGTACGGGGATGGGGCCTGGGTGTGAGGAAGGACCTGAATTCACAGGGCTGGTGCCTCCTTTTATGTGTGTGGGGGGGTGCAGTAACGGGGATGACCATGGGTGTGTGTTGGGGTGAGTGGGCAGGCACGGCAGACGGGTGCTAGGGTGAAGCTTGTGTTGGACCTGGTCTGTCCTCCCAGTCCAGGAGGGAGACTGTGTGTGCAGCCACATGTAGGGCAGTTATGGCAGGGTGCTCCTGCCATAACCTGCACACAGGTACCCCATGAAGGCACTATGTGAGCTTTGTGCATAGTGTACATAGTGCTGGCATGCCCCCCCGCCCGCGCCAGGGCATGTTTGCAGTTCATCTTGACTGGGGGGTTTAGGCGCATAGGGGTTGTGTACCCCATTTTGTGCATCCCACACGGGGGGTTGCAATGGGCATGGAGTGACTATGTACCACATATACGCGGTGTGTAGGCACTCCACACCTTTGTGCATAGGGCCCATAGTTTGCAGAAGTAAAACGGTGACCAGCAGTTTTTGGGAACTCAGTGTCAGTTTCTTTGAGCTGCAAGGGTTTATGCTTCACAATTTCAACCCTAAGCTCTGACTCTGTAGTAAAACTTTCAGACCAGGTAGCTGGGTCATAAAAATCATACATTAAAGGTGGTTGAGTGGGTTCGGGGTTTATGACACCACCTGATTCAAGTTCAATATATTATTGTGTTTGCTCTCGTTGTACATTTCTTTCAGAGTCTGTGTCTGATTCATGGTTCCCCCACTCCTCCTGTACTGCTGTTGCTGTTTAGTGCGAGGAGATTGACGGTTGCCCGCTTGTGCTTTCTCCAGCTGCTAATAACACTGTTGTTGTTGCCGGTGGACAACTTAACTATTTACAGTCTACTTTTGTAGCATTTTCTGCTTCTTTCTGAGTCAGCTGTGGCTGTCTTTTTTGTTCTTTACATTTTGCACAACCTGACTTGTACTTTGGTACTGGTACTACAGGATTCAATGACATCTTGTCAATTTCTGTTCCTTTTGTTTTGTTAAGCCACTTGACAGTTACTCCAAGTTCAGGCATAATAAGCCAGTAGCCACTTAGGCTTTAAAGTATCAGCTCAGACCCCCTCTCCCTAACCTAATTCTTTCCCCTCCTTTTTCCTTTTTTTGTTTTGTTTGTTTTTTTCAAGCCAATGAAGCCACTACAGACTAGAGACAGTCAGAAACAGTATAGCCACTGAGACTTTCTAGTATCAGCAGCAAATCAAACACCCTCCCAGGTGATCTCACTTCTTTCTTTCTTTCCCCTTTTCTCCTTTTCTGTTTTTTTTAAGCCACTTACTCAGAGTCCATAAGCCACACTAGCCACTTTGGCTTTATATAGTCTGAGTCAGTAATAATGTAAGCCAATAACCATAAGCCACTTAGGCTTTATCTCTCCTTGGACTCAGATGAGATCCCCCTCTCTTTCTTTCTTCCCCTCCTTTGTTCTTTTTTTCATTTTTTTAAGACACCCAGGGTCTATAATCCACACTAGTCTCTTAGGCTTTGCAGTCAAGGTCAGTAATAATCCCCAGTAGCCACACAAGCCACTTGGTCTTTGTTGTCTCTGAGACACACACAGAAATGAGCTACTAGCAGGTACGAGCGTGGCCGTGCAGTGCGCCGGTAGCTGCAACCACCACATTTTATTACTTGTCTTCTAATTTACATAATTTAAATGGCTAAGTGAGTTGAGCAATCAGCAGGCAGGCAAGGTGGAGGCAGGGTGCAGCAACGCACGGGCAGGAGCACAGGCTCATACTCAGCTCACAGCAGATAAACAGAATATAGTGAGCATTTAAAAAAATAATACAGATAGGACTCTAGGCCATGGGCCCCCCTGCACTTAAGGCCTGGGTGCAGTGGCATCCCTTGCACCCCCCGTGACACCGGCCCTGCATGCTGAGACCTTCAAAAATGTTTCCTGCAGTGGCTTAAGGGATGAACCAGCAAAGTGCCACCTGCCACCTGTGTACTTTTATACGTGACACTGGGACAGTTTGCTGAGCTGTTGCACTGTGATTCCACACCCACCAACAATGCTGGGGCAGTGATGGAGTCATGATTGGAGAAGAGGAGGAAGACAAAAAGCCAGGTTCCTCCAGGGTAGTGTGCAGGCCTGAGGCCACCTGCACCACTGTCTTCTCATGACAGTCGCCACTAACCAGTTCAGTATACCAGAAGGGGAGCACCTTCCTTGTCATTATTTCAGATGTGGGAGCCAGTATTATGTGTCGGCATCCAAGAATGGGAATAACTGTGTCATTGTCCCAGAAGAGGGACCACCACCTGGGTTTTAATGTCCCAAAGCAACTCACCATTCTGTGTCCCAGCTGAAGAGCTGCACATTGTCACCAAATCTCCTTCTGGTCTGGGAGCACTATACTGAGAACCCTTGTCATCTAGAACTGATATCCTAATACGCAATTCCTTTCTACTTTTTAAGGAGGACTTTGCCAAGGACCCTATGCATGTTCGTTTGGTTGTCCCACTCTCAACTGTCCAGGGAGTGCGATTGCAGAAGGGGGACTGGAACCTTAGAAAGAGATTAAGTGATACTCTTTGCAGACATGTACAGTATGTTTTTGACTTTTGGATTCTATGCACTGAGCTGTACACCCTCCTATCTGCTTAAAGGTCACAGCCAGTGAACTTTGTGCTTCCTGTGGGAAGTGGCACGTGTATCTATTCAAAATTTCAAAATCTGTTTTCTCTAACCTAGGATGCCTACACAGATACAAAAAAAGGTAAAATAGGTGTACCCTCCCATAAAATCTCTAAATGCCATCTAGTGGCATGCCAGGTCATACAGCTCCTCCTAATCCTTGCAGGTAATATACATCCTAACCCTGGCCCTTCCTATTCCATTGAAACATGTAGGCGATACCTGGAAGTGGCTCATGTAAATATTGGAGGTCTCTTGCCCAAGCTTGATGAGCTTAGGCTTTGAGTAACCAACTCCAACTTTGATGCTGTAGTAGTTACAGAATCCTGGCTCACTCCCTAAATCTCAGATAATGAAGTAAACCTTGACTCCTACTCCATGTTTTGACAAGATAGGACCCATAAAAATGGTGGTGTCTGCCTGCTGTATGTCAAGTCTCACTTAAAAGCCACAAGTCTCTCTAGTACCCCTGCATCCACACATTTGGAATGCACAACTATAAACCTTGCCCTAGGTGCTAGGGGTGAGAAAAACTTAAACCTCGTCATAGCCTATATTCCCCCCAGTAGTATTTCACAAGGCCTTGACTGCCTCCTTGACATCATCGCAGGCCTAAACCCCCATTATGAAAAAATCATACTTGGAGACTTCAACTGTAACTGGCTCCCAAGCAGCAATAAATGCCACCGTGATAGATTGCCAGCCTCTACTTAACACAAGTTATAGCCTCACCTACCAGGATCAATTACAAAACTGGAACTGCCTCACTTCTAGACTGGGTGCTGGTCAGCCACCCTGACAGGATCCTCTCCTCTGACGTACTACCTGATTTCCTGAGTGACCACTCTCCTGTCATGCGTAGATGGTCGGCTAAAACACCCCCTGTTGCTCCTTCCCGCACCAGGACACGAGTGTTTCACTCTCATAAGATACCCCAGCTTTGAGCACTGCTTCAGTGGACTGACTCATCCTTCCTGCAGCAGACTCAGGATGTTGATGCTGCCCTGGAATACTTCAGCATGCACTGTGATCTCGTTGTCCCATACGTGACACTCATCAAAAAAGTTACCTCCCAACCATTGTTCACCCCAAGCCTCCTGGCTCAAATAAGAGAGCGTGACAGGGTCTGTTCACAGTACTATGAGATCAGTTACAACCCTCTCCTGCAAAAGTACAAAGAGCTTAGAAATAGGGTTAAAACTCAAGTCAAAGCAGTCAAGGCTAACTATCACAAAAACAAGCCACTCCCTCGCTGTGTGCACAGTCATCTTGAAAGCTGTGTGCAAAGAGAGGGGTTACTAGCTCCAGCAATACAAATGTTCCAAGTTCCTTTGCACTCCTATGTCCAACAGAAAGGTGTATGCTGCTGTTTCATTCAAAAGTTTTCATTCCTGGTACAGATAGTCTCCATTATTCAGCCTTTCAAGCAGTGTAATGTCAAACACTCAAACGCTACAAATCTCTAACTCCAAATCCATTCCCAGCACTTCGACCAGGGTGTGGTCTTTCCTCAGGGGGGTGGAGTTAGTTTGGAGTATCCTCCCATATAGCCAATTTTTAGGCGACAACATTGCCCTCTGTCACTTTCATAATTAACTGTAACAAATTTATACTAATAAGTGGCTCTGGAAGAATTCAAAACTATTGCAGTGAATAATGTTATTTTAGTATAAGATTGTAAATAAAAAATATTTAGATTATAAAGAGTCAGGTAATACAGTTGGCACTTTGATAACGTTATAATTATCTAGCTTATAACATTCCAATATTTAGATAAATCAATAAATCATAACTGCTTAAAGTTTTAGGTTAAATCAGTGCTCTTCTATTTACAGCTTTATCACAATTTCATACAATAATCATTGGGTTATAACAATTACTGCTGTTCAACAGTTAACCGAGTTTTTGACTTGTTATTGTAAACTTTTGACATTAACTGTTGATGGCTTATCAGAGACTTGGCTGCAAATCTCTTTGCACATATCGAGAAGCATAATCACCAAATTACTTTTTTTTAACTTTCTTCTTCTTTACTTTTCTATACTTGGGCATCTTGTGTGGATTTTCAATTTTACAATCAAGTTCAGAATAGTTACAGGCCGAGACAGTGATCACTCCCTTTTTTTAAATCCAAGTTGGAGGGGATCCATACATCCACAGCAGTAGGCAGGTTGAGAACTAGATAGAAAAAATGAAAATGGTATTAGTAAAACATTTCATTCAGTTTTATTTCTTATTCAAAAATGGTTTCAAATCCCATTCTGTGCTGTGCCCTCTAGGTTGCAGGCTATCTAATGTAAATATCCAGAATCTTTCTTTTTGTAAAAGTTTATGGAGTCTATCCCAACCCCTGGGATCCCTGGTTGCCTGATCCAGGGCCATACATTTTGTTCCATCTGGTTTATTATTGTGCCTCTCACAGTAATGTCTACTCGGTGGTTTAGTTATTAGTCCAGCTTTGATGTTTCTTACATACTCCTGGATCCTCTGGCACATGGGTCCTATGGTGTGGCTTATATATAATAGGTTACACGGCACCATATGGCTCACAGTACATAGGTACTGCCACAATTCAGAAAACTTCTAATCTTTACATTCTTCTCATAGCCCTACAGTTCAAAAACTTTACACTGACAGCAGTATTTGCATATATTGCATCTCCCACATCTATACATTCCAACAAGGGGGTGGTGGTAACCACATTGTTGTCTGTATTCCTCTTTTAGGCACAGTGTATCTGCTGTGTACAAGTTTATCCTTTATGCTTTATGCTTTTGTGAAGGTTATTCTGGGGATTACCTCCTAGCTTGTCTGCCAAAAGGGAGTCATTCATGAGAATGGGCCAGAATTTCCTTACAGTGGCTCCAATCTGTTCTGCCATGTTGCTGTATTGAGTCACAAATGTGGCAGGTTATTTAGTCTCTGCTGATTCCTGTACTCCTGTACTCCTGTTCTGAATTGTTTTTTAGGTTTTAAAAGATTTTCCCTGTTCTCTTTTTTGGCTTTATCAGGTGCTGCCGTAAGTTCCACCCTTGTCCTATCCCCTTGCTTCAAATCTTTTAAACGTTTCATCAGTGTGTTTATTAAAATAATCATTCCTTGAACAATTTCCCCTCAGTCTCAGAAACTGTCAAAATGGAATTGATCTGACAAGGGAGTATGGGTGGGTATTATCAGCTCTCAGCACATTATTTGTGGCTGTTGTTTTTCTGAAATTCATGGTTTGTACCTTTAGATCTTTGTCCACAAATAAAGGGAGGCATAAAAAGGTCAATGTTCAATTTATTATTGTTGTGAGTAAATTTCAAATTCAAATCAGTATTATTTAACCATCCCATAAATTCAGAAATCTCTTCCTCTGGTCCTTCTTATATACACAATATGTCATCTATAAAGTGATTCCATTATTTGATGTTTTTAAAGAATGGGTTTGTTGTTTCAGATAGTACAAGGTCCTTTTCCTAGGACCTGAGGAAGAGATTTGCGTAGCTCAGAGCCATTGCTGCCCCCATGGCTGTCCCCTGTAGCTGTAGATAAAAATCTCCATTGAACTCAAAGAAGTTGTGGGATGAGGTAAATTCCAATGCAGCAAGGATGAATTCTGTGGGGAGCTCACTACTCTGTGGGTTTTCTCTGAGGAACTGAGCACATGCCTCTACACCTTTCTCATGAAGAATGCTTGTGTAGAGAGATTCTATGTCAGTGCATATCTATGAGTATTCTGGATCCCATTTAAATTTATCAAGTTTTTCCAAAATATTCATAGTATCTCTTAAATATGATCTGATTTGTGTAAGGCATTCTTTAAGAAAAAAAAATCTGTGAATTGATTAAAATGATCCAGCATGGACCCAATCCCCAAAACTATAGGGCATCCTGGGGAGTTATTTAGTCTCTTGTGTACCTTGGGAAGTGTATAAAATGTTGTTTTTTGGGGGGTATTGTTCCACAGGAACTTAAATTCATCTTCTGTAATGTATTTGTTAGCTCTCCCCATTCCAGCAGATCCAAAAGTTTCTTTTTAAATTCAGTAGTAGGGTCTTTTGATAACTTTTTGTATTTTGTGACATCATTTAATAAATCATAAACACTTCTTGTGTAGTCATCTGGATCCATTATTACTGTATTTTCCCCTTTATCTGCTGGCTTAATAATTACTGGCATCTTGGATAATTCTCTCATTACTTTCCTTTCCGGTCCACTTAAATTGTGATATCTATTAGGGGGCTTGTCTTTAAGCATCTTATCTACTTCCTTTAAAACAACTGTCTCAAACATTTTGATAAGGGGGTTATTTGTTATTGGACAGAATTCTGAAGGTGGTTTGATGCACTTTTTCCATTCTTTTTTTAATGATACAGTATTTATATCTATTACCAAGTGGCTCTGCTCCCCATCAACACATTCTGTCTCACATTCATCGTAAATGTCATCATTCTCCATTCTATTTTCCACCATGCCCTCATTTAGTAGAGCTTCTAATGTAAGAAAATCCTCAGATGCAGTATACACAATTGTTTCCTCGTTCTCCTCTGTGTCCACATGTTCTGCTACAGTTTCACTAAGACCAGCTAGCAAGTTAATCATTTCATTGACAACATCCTCAGTGATTACTCCCTCCACCCCCAAATATTAAATTCATTGTCAAACCCCATTGCAGACATTTTTTTTCTTTTCTGTGATATTTCCTCAGTCTAACCTTCCTAAAGAGTTTAAAGAGGTCTACCTGATTCTTAAATCTGTCAGTCTCTGGTATGGGCAAGGTTTAAGCCTTTCTTAAATAGACCAATTTGAATATTGTTTAACATTATCTTGGAGAGGTTAATAATTCTTAGGTCTTCTTGGTATTGGTCCTCGGTTCTCTTCCTTGGCCTCTCTTTTCTGCCCCTCCTTGTTTTCTGGTTTTTCCTTTTCTTTTCTTGCAGTTTTTCTCTTGCTGTAGGTCATGTCGCTGATCTGACATTTTTTCTAAAAAAAGGGCTCCTGCTGGTTCCTGGTCTTGACGTGCTATCTGTCTCCTTTTCAGTTTGTATAGTTACTCTCTTCCTGGAATGTGAGTGGCCCCTGCTAAATGATTGAAATCTTTTTGGCCATGTTAATATGTGTCTCAGCAGAGTCATTCTCATCTCTATCCAATTTAGTTTGTTTCTTCTGAATTCAGTCTTGTTCATGTTTGTCTAATTTCCGTCTCAGTCTTTCAGTAAAACCTTGAAAATCAGCATGAGGTTTGCGTTGCTTTAGTTCATGGTGAACCTTTGTAATCTCTTCCCTTATCTTTGTGTGTTTATCCCCATCTTCTGCAATAATTAATTCAATGACAGTTTGTTGCAATTAATTATGAAAATGACAGGGGGAAATGTCACCTAAAAATTGGCTAGATAAGGGAGGGTACTCCAAACTAACTCTACCCCCTGAGGAAGATCACACCTTGGTCGATGAGCTGGGGAGTGTGTTTGGAGTTGGAGGTTTGGAACATTTGAACATTTGACATTACATTGCATGAAAGGCTGGATAATGGAGACTATCTGTCTTTCGGATGAGACGTTAAACCGAGGTCCCATCTGCCTGGACTGGTGGTAGTTCAGGTGGATGTTAAAGATCCCATGGCACTTATCGAAAAAAGTAGGGAAATGTCCCCTGTGTCCTGGCCAAATTTCCCTCATTCACTAAAAATACCACCAACAGCTTAATCTGGTTCAAGGTCAGTTGGCATTCATCTGTATCACCCTCCCCCAGGTCGTGCCTGAAAATAGGCAGGATTCGTTTAGTGCACCTACCCGGTCAACAAAAAAACTAAATAAATAAATAAATTTGTACCAGGAATAAAAACTTTTGAATGAAATAGCAGCGTATGCCTTTCTGTTGGACATATGAGTGCAAAGGTACTTGGAATACATCACAAAAACAAGCAATATGCCTTCCTCAACAAGCCTAAATCCCTCTGAAATGGGCTTAATGACATTCCAGACAAGTCTCATAAACCGCTTCCCCATTGCATCCAAATTAGCAAGTTCCTAATTGAGGGTTATGTGAACATAGCAAACACATTTAATAACACTTTTAGTGACCTCTCAACCTATATTACAGCACCTCCAATCACTCTGTGGAAGCCCATAACACCCCTACGAATGGTCCGCACCCCAAATTCTACCTCAGGAGATTAACCTGAGCAGATACAAACAAATATATTGCCCATACAAAAATATCAACTCATATGGGGCCCAATAACATCGACATGAAACTCCTCAAATCTGCCCTACATGAGGTTACACATGCTCTCCAACTAATCTTTAACTTATCACTGTCCACTGGACAAGTGCCTAAAATCTGTAAAATGGCACACATTACCCCTATCCAAATGGGGGGGGGGTGCCCAAGACCTACCCACTAACTACCGTCCCATCTCAATTTTGTCCCCTCTCTCTAAAATGCTTGAAAAAATTGTGAATGACCAGCTTACCCAATACCAGAGCCAATATGACCTACTATCACATTAACACCATGATTTCTACAAGTACCACACTAGCATAACTGCCCTATTGGAATAAATGGATCTTCTTCACTGTGCCTTGGACAGAGAGGAACTTGCTGGCTCCATCTTTATTGACCTCACCAAGGCATTTGACCTCGTCAATCATGCCTTGCTTTGCCACAAATTAACTAATTTTGGCCTCTCTGTGGAAGCCACCAAATGGCTAAAACACTACCTGACAGATAGAGCCCAAGTAGTAAAATGGCGAGTGTCCCTCTTAGCCTACAGGCCGGTGACAGTGAGGGTCCCCCAAGGATCTATCCTTGGTCCCCTTCTTTTCAGTCTCTTTGTCAATGAACTTCCAAAAGCTTGCAACTCAACAAAACTCCTCCTATATGATGAAGATGTGTTATCATTGCAACACGCAGAAGCTTAGCCAGTATCCAGTTCAGCCTCCAAACCAACTTCTTAGCTATCTGGGACTGTTTTCAAACAACTTTCTCATCCTAAATACAACGAAAACTAAATCCATGCTTTTCTATGCCAGATGTAAAACCCCTACACCCACCCTATTTATTACCTCTGCATCAGGTGCCCCTATTGAACAAGTTGCTGCCTTCAGGTACCTGGGGATAATCCTTGATCTGGCTTAACCTACTTGGCTCATGTAGACATGCTAATGAAGGCAGCCAGCTCAAGACTCAGCCTGTTGTACAGGTACAAAAATACCTACCTCCCTGAAGTTAAGCAACAACTTGTCAGATGCTACATTTTCAGTCTCATAGATTATGGCTTTGTGATCTATGGTGTTACCTGTGACAGGGTGCTTGACAGGGTTAGAGGCTTGATGAATGGGGCCTGCCACTATGCACTCAATCTAAAGTGGGACTCCCATAAGTGCACCCTGTATAACAACCTAGGCTGGCTAAACCTTGACTCCTGACTGCAATATATTACTCTTGTCACTGGCAAAAAAGCCTTGCTTGGATTGCTGTCCCCAGGGGTCCTGACCCTGCTCAATCCTGTGGCCTCCAGGTATCCAGCCAGAGGTGTACAACATAACTCCCTGGTGCTCCCACATAGGAAAATCTCACTAGGGCAGGCCTGTTTCTTCTTCAGTTTCCCAAAACTATGAAACTCCCTTACCCCATCACTCAAAGTCACCAACTCACTAACCAACTTTAATTCCCAGCTCCTAGCTTCTTTTGTCCCTCCAAACCCATGTGGATGTTATTGCTGACTTGTCTGCTCCATCCCTTAACCTCCCCGGAGCCCATTGCTCTCTTCCTCCTCCTCCACTTAGTCTCTGTTCCCACCCACTTGTACTGTATTTTCTGCACTTATGTTGTACCCTGCCCCTTTAGTTTTTTGTACTTCATGATCACAATTTATTATAGCCCATCTCAATGTAACTGAGTTATTCCTATTGTATTGCATACACTGTACCTCTCTCAATTTCTGCTGTAAATATGTAACATGTTGTTGTCACTACTACACTGTTGTATATGACCCTAGACCCTTTGAAAATAGGCCCAGCCTAAAGGGTCTTGTGTGTAATAAATAAATAAATAAATAAAATAAATAAATATATGCATAATATGCAAGACTAGCATGGACTGTGTAAATATGTGTATTGTTTACGAGTAATAGAATAAGCCTATTTATTAATAAGCTTAGAAGCTTTTTTTAAAATACTGCCTAAATTGTTTGTACTTTTTGATGCTGCCCATCTGTAACTTATGTTTATATAGCTATATGTCATATATATCTTACATGTTTTCTTCAAGATACAGTACTGTTAGTAGAATTTGAGCTTTATCTGATATGGGGGTTCTGCATTGTTGGCATCTGCAGATTCATTTACAGGTAATGCAGGGACCCACAAGTCTTCAGGTGTTTACCATTTTCCAGTGAGATCTATATGCATGCCAGAACCTTATAAATTATGAGTAATGCTGCTTTTATTAATGATTATTGTCTGTTCCCTTTGTACGTTGAAAGAAAGACTGCATGTTCCATAAATATGCTGCAGATACATGGGAAATTGAGGATTTTCAAGACAACAAAAGCCTGGATATACAGTATGGCACTGTGCTCCTGTATAGCTGATGGTGGCTAGACATAGTTTTTGCCATTGCTTGCCCAATTGTCTGCAGACTGGGAGCCCTGTTTGTGCTGCACCAATGTGTCCTTGTTACTGTAATACTTGTATATTTGTTACCATGCCTCATGGGGTATATATATATAAATATATAAATATTTTACCACTTTTTATTACTGTCATGCCTCATCAGGGTACAAGAGCTGACAAGCACATCAAGAGTTTGGCCAGGGAGCATGTAACCCCCTCTGTGCATCCTGTTGGGAGCTTGCTGCTAGTCTTGGTTGATTAATATAACAGAAAAAGACCTTGCACTCTCAAGAACCTCTGTAGAGATAAAAGAGTAGTTATAGGTACAAATCTTCATTCAAAGCCATAAGAAGATGTACATGTAGGTAAACCACTTGGAATCATGCCTAATGCATTTCACATTATCTGTTGCTTTTACAAAGGTGTCACATCATGGTTCAAAGATCCCTTTTATAGTGGGTCTTTCTTAAAGAAATACATACAAATGTTACAGTGTGATGTGAAAACTGCATAGTACTGAGTTAAAAACAGTGATTAAAATTAAAGTTTTAACACACTAAAGATACCTGTGTACATAAAAGGCTTTCACTTTTTAAAGTTACTTATTAAATAGATGTCACGGTATTTACCAATAACAATAAAGAGAAACTAAAGGGGACAGTATTGCAGACATCAAGGTGGGAGGCTACCTGGAAACCAGTGATCGCCATGTAGTGTGGTTCAACAAAAGGATGGCAGTGGAAGCAAACCACACAAGAATGAGGGCCCTGGACTTCAGGATGGCAGAGAAAAAATTGTTGAATACCTCAGAGATGACCTAGCAGGGGAGTTGGCTTGGGTGGGGTGGAGGAACAGTGGACCAAGTTAAGAGATGGCATAGTGAAGGCAACAAACCCCTGCACAAAAGAGGTAAGCAAAAACAGGAGAAAAAAGAGACTGCTGTGTTACTCAAGAGAAGTGGCTAAGAAGGTTAAGGCTAAAAGAATAGTCTTCAGGAGGTACAAAGAAATGCAGAGGGAATAGAATAGGGATGTAATACAGAAGAAGCAGAGGGAAGCAGGAAAAGTGATGAGGAGCGCAAAGGCACAAACTAAGAAATGGATAGCCAAAGGGGTATTTACAGGGGACAAGACCAGTTTAGGTACATAAATGAAAAGAAGAAGACAACGGGAGGGGTTGTGAGGTTAAGAAAGACAGGGGAGCTGTTCAGGGAAGGTCAGGAAAAGAAGATCTCCTGAATAGATACTTCTGCTCAGTCTTCACAGTGGAGAAGTGGACAACATAAAGCAGCAAGCACATTGGGGAGGGAGGAGGGAGGTGGACACAAGTCAATTTACAGAGGAGAGAGTCCTGAAAGGACTTGCAAATCTGAAAGTGGATAAAGCTATGGGGCCAGACAGGGTGCACCCAAGAGTGCTGAGGCACCTCTGACAGCCCTATTCAACAACTCACTGGAAACAGAAGTGGTTTCAGACTGGAGGAGGGCAGATGTAGTCCCATTTCATAAAAGTGGCAGCAGGGATGAGGCTGGAAACTGCCAGCTGGTCAGTCTGACATCAGTGGTAGGGAAGTGAATGGTGTCTCTGTCTGTGGAAAGGACTGTGGAGTATCTTGAATCCAGTGGGTTACAAGCCTGAGGCAGCATGGATTCATGGGGTAAGTCACGTCAATCAAACCTGACAGATTTCTTTAACTGGTTGACCAGGGAAATAGATCAGGGTGGGGCAGTGGATGTGGCCTACTTAGATTTCAGAAAGGCCTTCAACACCATACCACAAAGGAGGCTCATAAGGAAACTGGGCAATTTGGGGATGGGTCCTAAAGTGGCAAACTGGGTATCAAATTGGCTGATGGATAGGCAGGTAGAGGGTGGTAGTAAATGGAACTCACTTGGGGGAAGGGAGAGTGATCAGTGGGGTACCTCAGGGCTCGGTATTGGGACCAGTCCTCTTTAATGTTTTTATAAGTGACACTGCAGAAGATCTGGAAGGGAATGTATGCCTCTTTGCAGATGACACCAAAATCTGCAATAGGGTGGACACTCTAGAGAGGGTGGAGAGAATGTGCAGAGACCTGAGGAAACTCGAAGCACAGTCAAGGGTATGGCAGCTGGGTTTCAACATGAAAAAGTGCAAGATCATGCACCTAGGGCACAGAAACCCAGAGACAGAGTATAAAATGGGGAAGGATGTACTGATGGTTACCTGAATCCTGCGAGGGTCCTGACCCGGAGGTCACGAGGGCTGCCGTACCTGCCCTCCCCCATCCCCCAGAACAAAGTTATGAGGAAGGACACCTGGATCCTGTGAGGGTCCCGATCTGGAGGTCGGAAGGGCTGCTGTACCTGCCCTCCCCCACCCCCCAGAACAAAGTTACGAGGTAAAACGTCGAACGAGCCTGCACCAGCCTGTGGTGCTCTGCACTCCCTATTGCAAGCCGATTTGTGTACTGTACTGCAAGAAAGATTTCAAAGGAAAAAGAAAAACAATTTTACCCTGTAAAGTGTAGCTTGAAAGCGCCATTCTCCGGACCTCTGGTGAACTTCTGGCCTTGCAAACTGCCAAGTGGGGTGCTACACTGCGTAGGAGCTGCGTGCAGTATTATTTGAACTTGGCTTGGTGCCTTTTAAAGGTTCTGTCAGCGTAGAAGTGTAGATACTTTTTTTTATCTCTGCAAACTATGCTTCACCTGCAATTTTCACTGGTATTAGTTGTGCCTTAAGAGTCTGTATTGCATTATAGAGGAATTCAAGTTATCTCTCTCTAACAACGATTTACCTGCATTTTCACTGCACTGTGAGGGTACCGTGAGGGGAAGGCTTTCATACTTTTCACTCGGTTAACTGGGGGATTGTTACTTTACTTAGAGCCATTCTAACTGTGCAATAGTAGTTGAAACTTTTTTACTCAGGTAAAAGCTGATTTTTGGTGTCTGGGGTTTCAGTTGTTAAAGCCATTGCAATCGGTGTAAAGTGTTTTTGGGAATCTGCATGAACTCAGCTCCTCTCTGTCCCTTCTCTGTCCGCTCAGGCCCTTTTCTCCAATCTCACTCCTTTCCTATCTCCTCCCTCTTTGCCACGATATAAAAGACTTACCTCAGCTCTCTATTCTCCACAGGAAGGACACCTGGATCCTGTGAGGATCCCACCCTGGAGGTAGCAAGGGCTGCCGTACCTGCCCTCCCCCACCCCCCAGAACAAAGCTATGAGGTAAAATGCCTAACGAGCCTACACCAGCCTGTGGTGCTCTGTGCTCCCTATTGCAAGCCAATTTGTGTACTGTACTGCAAGCCGGATTTCAAAGGAAAAAGAAAAATAATTTTACCCTGTAAAGCATAGCTTGAAAGCACCATTCTCCAGACCTCTGGTGAACTTCTGGCCTTGCAAACTGCCACGCGGGGTGCTACACTGCCTAGGAGCTGTGTGCAGTATTGGCCCCACCAGCTGCGCCGACTGCCTCACCGCCCCCACCACCACCCGTGGTCGTCACCGAGTTATATACCTCACATCTCGCATCACATGTTGTGCAAAAACCAATCAGCCCACTTTGCCATTTGCAGGCTATACTTATTCACCACTGGAAGCCTCCTCTATATTAACTGCCTTTAAAGCACAATCCTGTCAGCCTAAATCGATTGAATGCACTACCCTTGGGTTCCTATCTCCAGGGTTCCAATATCCAGGGTACTCTCTGGGAGGTCCTAATTACTCCACCCCTGACCTGACGCTTAGGGTGGGACCCCTAAATTGCTACCTAAAGCAAATAGCCTTGTCCTCCTGCTAGCCAGTGCCTGGCCAAAAGGGCCCACACTGAGCCAACACCTGCTGACCTTGGCCATGTTGTCTTTTCATTTGGGCTCCTTCCTCTGCTGGGTACCTCTCGCACTCCTGCTGCCTCAAATGGCTTGGGCCATGGCTCCACTTGTGCAGGCTGGGAACTTAGCCAGCTGTCAAGGTCCCACGACAACCCCATACTCCTTCAAGTCCCCCTCAGCCTGGCTATCTGCCAAAGGACTAAAAATAGCGCACCTCAATATCCACAGCATCTTCCAAAACCTAGCAGAACTAATGGCCTGGGTGGCCCACTACAAGTTTGACATTATGGGCATCACAGAAACTTGGCTGAAGCCTCACATCCCTGATGCTGCATGTACCCTCCCGGGCTACAGCCTCATCCGGAGTGACAGGGCAGGCAGTAAGTGTGGGGGAGGTGTGCTCCTATACTATAGGGTGCACCTTAATGTGTCTACAGTGTCTAATTCACCTCCTGAACCCCCAGCCTGTGAGTTCCTTCACTCCCTCCTCCTGCTTGGGAACACTAAAAAGGTGCATCTTGTCTGGGCCTACAACCCTCCAAAGGGTGCTGTTCAAGGACTCTCCTCACTGCTTGACCACCTTAAAGAAAATGTTGGCTCAAATGAGCTGCTAATCCTGGGGGACCTCAACCTCAATTGGCTGGGGCCAAATACCAAGCAATATCAGCCTCTTCTCTCAGGCCTTGCTCTCAGCCAGATCATCACGGGACCCACAAAGATCTCCGCTCGGGGGGGACAAAGGGTCACTTATCAACTGGGTACTGAGCAACAGACTGGACAAAATTGTCCACTCAGGAATACTCCCGGATGTCATCTCAGATCACTCTACAACCTACTGCATTTGGGGTACCTCCTCATCCAAGGTCCCCAGCAGGAGTGATCCTGATGAGGGACTATTCCAAACTCATCCTCAGTGACTACCTTGAGGATCTACAATGTGTCAACTGGTCTAGGGTCACTGCTACAAATGACCCTGTTGCACCCCTTGATCATTTCCTTGCCATATTTGACCCCTTGCAAAACAGGCATGCACCCCTTACAAAAAGGAGGGTGAGGGGCACAGTCACAAAGTGGCTCCATGGTGGCCTGTTCTCCCTCATGAAGCAGAGAGACAAATGCTGGTTGAAACACAAGATTTCCCGCAACAATAATGACCTCCTCGAGTGCCGGTGGCTCAGAAACTCCTGCAAGAGAGCCATACGCGCCGCTAAGAGTGAGTACTGAAAATTTGCCCTGCTAGCCTTAGCCAATAACCCCCGGCACATTTGGCAAAATGTCAAAAACTTGATTGGAGGGTCTGCCAAGGAAACGATCGCCGACATGAATATCGGAGGGACCAACTGCAATAACCCCCATATTATTTCCACTGCTTTTAACTGCATGTTTTCAGACCTGCTGGCTCCTCCTTCATCCCAACTCTCTGCCCCTAAACCTCTGGATGGGCACCCCCCCAACCGCCATTCTACCTCAAACAGATCTCAGTTGGAGAGACCCAGGTACTCCTAGCCGGTCTCTCCCACTACATGGGGGCAGGTCATGACAGCCTCGAACCAAAGCTGCTTAGCTTGTTGGCTCCCCTCCTCGCCCGGCCAGTCGCTCATATATTTAATTCCTCTCTTATCTCGGGGGATCATACCTGACGTATGGAAAGTGGCCAAGGTTGTCCCTGTTTACAAACAAGACGACCCCAAAGATATGAAAAATTACCGCCCCATCGCCATACTCTCGGCTACCTGTAAGCTCCTTGAAAAGGCAGTTGCCTCACAACTCTCCCACTACCTTCAGGGTCATGCAGTTCTCTCCCCTGCTCAGCATGGCTTCAGAAAGGGGCACAGTACATCGACTGCACTTGCTGTGGTTACTTCTGAGATCAGGTCCGTGACTGACCAAGGCAAACTGACTGGAGCCATCTTCGTCGATCTCTCTAAGGCCTTCGATCGGGTTGACCATTCTCTCCTCCACTCCACTATTCATTCCCTCGGATTCTCCCATGAGCCCTTGCCTGGTTCTCCAACTACCTTGGAGGAAGGCAGCAATACACCTGCTTCAACTGCGCCCTCTCTGCCCTCTCCCCTGTCAACTGCGGGTTCCCCCAGGGATCCATCCTTGGACCTATTCTGTTTTCCCTTTTCATAAATGAACTGCCCTCCATTGCAACCTACGGGCACCCAACTCTATATGCGGATGACCTCGACGTACTGTCCAGTTCTCAGGATATTACGATCAACTCCTGACTTAACTCAGACTTCGATCTTATCCAGAACTAGCTTGAGAGACACAATCTCACCATCAACCTGGAAAAGACCCAGGCAATGCTCTTTGGTTCTGTGGCCAAAACTGCTTCCCGCTCTGCTCCTCTAATGATCTATGGAGCAAATGGCTCCTTCCTGCCGGTCATTGACTCTGTCAAGTATCTAGGAGTTACCCTTGATCCACAACTGGATCTCACCACGCATCTTCGGAATATCTGTAAAGCCACGAATGGCAAGCTTGGACTCACCTACAGGGCCAAAGATTGCCTCACCCCGGCTCCTCGACTCGCCATAGCCAGGGGGGTACTCCTTCCCATGCTTTGCTATGGGCTCATAGCCTTTGCCCCAGTCCCAAAGTCTAGCCTAGCAAAATGGGATACTGCTCATAACAACATATGCCACTTCACACTCTCTGCACCTCACCTTACACATCACTGTGACCTCTACTATTGGCTGGAGTGGCTCCCCCCTGAAAAGCACTGCGCCTTTGTTCTTGGCAAAATCGTAGATAACACAGTTAGAATGGCTACACCTTCTGCATTTGCCCTTCCCCTCAAATATGGAACCCCTGCCTAACACTTAAGATCTAGTGCTGCTCAGGTCCACCTAGTTCCTAAGATCTGCACCCCATACCTCTCAACTGTCACACATTACGAGGTACGTCACTCATTTTGTCTCTCAGAAACCCTCTGTCCCACACTGAGAAGGTAACATCAACCACTGACCACTGAGACCTTTAAGCAGAAATTTATAACAATACAAGATGCTACATTATCAGCAAGCATTATAAACATGAGTACACTTATTTCCACTGTGTTCTGAGCTTGCAGTGTCATGTTTGATAATTTGTCACACATCATGTCCTGTTATCACACATCTTGTCACACATTTGGTTGAAGAAAGGTTGAGAGGTATGCTGCACCCTCACAGGTGACCAGACCTCCGTCCAAGCACCTAGACCATGGAACTCCCTTCCTGCCCTAGTTTGTGCCGCTCCCTCCCATCCCTGCTTCAAAACATCCCCATGGAACTTCCTCAAAACTGCCTCTGCCTGTCTATGTACTATATAGACCCAGAGTAGTCTCTCCCTTACCCCAGATTCTCTATGGGAATCAGTGAGCTGATTCACCGGCTGCTGCTAAGTCTCTGCTGATAACCAGCATAAGGCACTTTCTGCCCTTCTGCTGGAGAGGCACTCATGTCATATCAGTACCCGCTTCTAGCTGCACTATTTTGATGCGCATTCTCTCTCATGATAGGTGCTCATGTCATGCAAATACATGCCAGTCCTTTCATGTAATTTTGATGTACTCTTTGTCATGATGTTGCCTGTTGTTATTCTACCTCTCAATACTGTTATGTATCTTGTTGACATACTGCCAACTTTACCATTTAAAGCCAGTTGTACCATTTGCTGCTCCACCCACTTGTTCGTGGGCATGTATGTTACCTTGACTCTGTATTATGTTTCTTATGTGCTCTGTAACCTCCTGGGTCACACCTGAAAATAGGCACTTGTTGTCTAGTGTGCTTACCTGGTTAACAAAAGCAAATAAATAAATAAACAGGAAAGGGACTATGGACTAGTCATATCTGATGACCTCAAGGTGGCAAGGCAATGCAACAAGGCAGTAGATAGGGCCAGCGGGATGTGGGGGTGCCTAGAGAGTGGTATCACCAGCAGATGGAGAGAGGTGGTGCTGCCATTGTATAAATCGCTGGTGAGACCCCATCTGGAGTATTGTGTCCAGTTCTGGAGACCACATCTTGGGAAGGACATAGACAGGGTGGAGACTTTCCAGAGAAGGGCAACTAAAATGGTGCAGGGGCTGCATCAGAAGCCCTATAAGAAGATACTGAGTGACCTCAATATGTACACCCTGGAAGACAGGAGGGAGAGGGTGAACATGGTAGAGACTTATAAATATTCATGGGGTTGAATAAGGTACAGGAGGGGAATATTTTTCAGAGGAGAAAGTGCATGAGAACAAGGGGACATGCAATGAATTTGGAAGGAGGAAAATTAGGAAGGATGTGAGGAAGTATTTCTTCATTGAAAGAGTGGTGTATGCCTGTAGCAATTTTCCAGTTAAGGAAATGGGGAAAAACAGTGGTGGGATTCAAGCATGCATGGGATAGGCACAAAGGAATCTTAGTTTGGAAGTGGGGGGGTATTGGGGGTTAGGTAAGGGCTGCAGTGACAGTACAGACAGGGACAAATAGACAGACTAGGTGAGGCAAGTGGCCTTCATCTGCGGTTAAATTCTATGTTTCTATGTTAGACAGACAGAAGTGCGAATAGGGGGCTGGGGAAGGGGGAAAACTGACAATATCAAATTGGCAGAGGGGAAAGTTAAGAGGCAACTACATATTACAAGTTTAATATATAACAGGTTGCAGTTTACAAAACACAGCAGTCCTGCTTGAAAGCCTGACAAGAGTGCTCCCGAGTCCATGCCTTGTACAAAATGAATAATAGCTATTTCACTCAGTATGTTGCCTCTGGACTCCTGGTAGCTGATTTGCAGAGACTGGAATGAAAAACAGAGGTTGAAGAACACATAATATATACAATTTTATACATTAAAGGACCTAGTCAAATGTCCTAAGCAGTGCAGAAGTTAATTCTGCTGTGGATTTAGTCCCCCAGAAAGGGGGCCTATTCTAAGTACCGATTGAGGCCAGTCCATTCTCATACCTTTAACTTAAATATCCACAGGTCTTCCCACTGGAGAATCTTGGTGCTGTAATCCACCCTGACCCTGGAGTTTGGGGCCAATTTTTCAATATCCTTAAACTGAAAGCATGGCCTTCTGGAACTCTGCACTGCTTTATGGTTGGGGGGGGCAGTTGCATAAGTTTTGTCCCCCCAATTAATAGCCATACAGTGCTTCCCCACATTGATTGTAAGCTTTCTTTCTGTTTTTTCCATGTAGAAACATCTTCATTTGCAGGTGATGAGGTAAACTACCCTGACAGTATTGCAAAGTATAAGTTCCAGAATGTCAAATACATTAGGTCAGTTTGGACTTTGGAAAGTTTTGCTTTTTTCTATAACAGGAAAAATAAATGCATCTGTGGTGGGTGACAACCTCTGGCTGGCATATTAAGCCAGGTAGCTGTGGGCAAAGGTCGTTGAGTGCTATGTACCAGAGTATCTTCAACAGTGGTTGCTCCTCTGTAGGAAAAAATAGGACTGTAGCTGCAATTTCTGCTAAACATGCATCCCCTGCAGTACAAGCCAGTGCTTCCTAATAAAACGTCCAAGGTGGCTGGTATGCAGTGAGTACGTGGTTACAAAATGAAATCTTGTGTCTTCCCTCTGTTGTCAGCACTTGTATAAAGTTGTGCCCTGTCCTGTACTCTTGCAAAACTTTCAGCTTCTGTGATACAATCATTATATCCCCTTTCTCCAAATCTGGTAGCGAGTTCTGCCTCTCCCTTATCAAAAGCCTCCATAGTACTACAATATGGCTAAGGTGTAAGAATTGTCCCCTTGGGATATTAGTGACCATGCAGCAGGGGTGGCAGCTGAAAGCTAGAAGGAGTAAATTTCTATCCACGTCCACAATTCTTTCAGGACCTCTGGAAATATGCAAATCCAGAAAATGTATTTCTTATGAGTCAATACTATAGGTGAATCTGAGGTTCTAATTCATAGAACAGAGATAATTCACAGACTGATTTAGCTCCTCTAGTGACCCCTGCCACACGTCTACCACATCATCAATATATCTTTTGCAAAAAACAAACAAATAAAAACAGTTTGTTAAAATACAGATTCAAAGCTTGGTCATAGACATATCTATTTTCCAATAACCTACATAATAGTTGGCAGCACTGGGGGCAAAGGTAATCCTCATGGTGGTCCCTTTCACGTGCAGATAGAATTACTTAAGGCAGGTACATATGTTAAAGTTAAGGACAAATTCCATTAGTTATAGTAGTAATGAAGTTGGAGGAAGGGTATTTTCTTGTTGCATATTTAGATAGTGTGCCAGACCATCCAAAGCTCCCCATGAGGTATATTTGTACAGAGTCAAACAAATGTACTGCGTTTTTTGATAGAGTTAGTAAGGCACTGGAAAAGGGGTATTCTGTGGATATTATTTTTTAGACTTTAGTAAGGCATTCGACACAGTGCTGCACCACAAAATGGTCGAGGTCTTAATGAACTCTGGGATTAAGATTAGTATAGTGGCATGGATCAGTTCCTGGTTGGATGACAGAAAGCAGAAGGTTCACATTCGGGGAGTGTCATTGGAATGGGACAGTGTTACCACTGGGGTGCCACAGGGATCTGTGTTGGGACCCAGTTTATTTAACCTATATATTGCTTCAATGCAGTGTGGAGAGGGAGTATGGCTATCAAAATTTACAGATGATACCAAAATCAACTTTGTGGTTTATAGCTCAGAGGAGGTATACAGTATATACTGCAAAAGGAATTGTCTAACTTAGAAGAATGGGCCATGAGGTGTAGGTGGTACTGGGTGAATACAGCACTGCCTAAACAGTGCATGAATGGCTGCACTGCCAAAAGTGTGAAAGTTTCTACAGTGACAGCGGTAGCTCAGCGTATGGTAATAACTGCTACCTCTGTCACTGTAAGCTCACCCAGAGGAGTGTCAAGGAGGCTGCCGGTGCAGTGCCTGATTGAGTTGCTCCCATAGTGGAGTGGCTAGGGCACTGACACCTAGTGGCATGGGGGACCTAGGACCATGGCTCAGTTCCTGCCAGGTCTAATACTGCTGCAGCTTTTTTTTTTTACAAAACAAACAAAACAAAATCCCCCCTCCAGTGTTTCACCTCATCCCCAAAGTCCACACCCCCTCGGAGTTAGATATATTCAGTCTGGAGGGGAAATGCACCCCCCAAAAAAGACACTGTGTTTGTTTTTACCATGTGCACTGTTACTTCTATGGTCGGTGTTTTTTCTGACCTTTTTTTGCTGTGCACTGTTTTGTGTGTAGCATTGTTGTTTTGCACTGTTTCGGCCATGGCATTATGACCCTGTCTGGTTTAAGCTCAGGTTTAATATAGACAAATGTGCTATAATGCATTTAGGTAGGTCAAATCAAAAGGTAAGGCATTTATTGAATGACCAGCATCTTAAGGAAACATCAGAGGAGAGGGACTTGGGAGTATTGTTGACGAATGACATAAAATGTAAGAGGCAATGTCACTGGACTGCAGAAAAGACATCTGGAATTCTTAACAACATTAGAAGACATATTAGTAGCCAGGATAGGAGAGTTGTGATCCCTTTGTATGTTTCCCTGGTGAGGCTCCACTTGGTGTACTGTGCCCAATTTTGGTCAGCCAGTACCAAGGCAGAAATCAGGGTTCTAGAGAGGGTGCAGTGAAAATCTACCAAGATGGTATTGGATCTTGATAACCTGAGTTATGAGGATAGGTTGTGGTCACAATAAATGATTATTAAGTTATCTGAAAGAGTTCTGACTAGTGAAGAAGAGTCAGCGCTAAATAAAGGTTTTAAATTTGCCCCTACTAGTCCAATTGATGAGGTCCAAACAATTATAGACCTTAATCTGGCCTGCAGGAAATTAAATCTAAAATCCTTTTTTATAAAAGAAATGTAGGGAATTATCAGATGTATGAAGTCAGAGACAATTTTAAACCAGACTCAACATTCTGCCCCCCTTATAGCCCAGCAGTAGTGTTTTTTTAAGACACTGGTTGGACAAGAGCTTGAAGATGTTTTTTCTAATCCTCCCAGAACTCAATATTAGAATATGTCAGACAATGAGAAAGAAGATACATAGATACAGGAGCTTTGAAAAACTTGCAAAATGACAAAACCATTGTAATAAAGCAGGCCGATAAAGGGGGATGTGTGGTCTTACAACAAAAAGAAGACTACGTGGCAGAAATAGAGAGACAGCTCGACAACCAGGTCTTTTACTGTAAACTATCAGCTGATTCCACAAATGACTTTAAATATGCCATAGACGAAATAGTCAAGGAGGCATTTAACAAAGGCATCATTACAGAAAAGACAAAAGAATTTCTAATAACACCGAACCCAATAAAGGCAACACTTTACACTTTACCAAAAGTACATAAGAAAAAAGACTGACTGCCTGGCCGCCCTATTGTAAGCAGTATTGGGTCATTAATAAAAGCTTTGTTACGCTATGTAGATGCACAGCTTAAATCATTTGTGGAACTGTTACCATCCTACATTAAGAATACGAAGCATCTTTTAAAGTATTTATAAGAATTTGACTTTGAATGAGAACACCTTGCTGGTAGCCTTAGACATTGACTGGCTTTATACTGATGTGCCCCATAAGGGGGCGCTGGATGCTGCTGCTGCTTTCTTCCTGAATACTAGACCTGAAACAGCCGAACCTCCAGCTGATCTTGTGATAAAATTGCTGGAGTATGTTTTAAAATACAATGCTTTTTTATTTAACAATAAAATGTTTTTGCAGGTTAAGGAAACATCTATGGGGCCACTGCGCCCCCATGATAGCCAATTTGTACGTCAGACTATGGGAAAACACACATCTTAAACAATGTAAACCTCTTTAAAAAGAAAATAGTATTTTGGGGTAGATATATATATATTTGGGATGATATGATTCTAATTTGGCAGGGAAGTGAAACAAAATTGGGAGATTTTATATCTGACCTGCACAATACTAATGAAAACCTAAGGTTTATATACAGCAGCAACATGAGGAGTGTGGATTACCTCAATGTCTCTTTAAGTAAAAACACTGAGAGAGGACTGAATACAAGGTTGTACAGGAAGGAAGTGGATGCAATGGACTATTGATTTCATCTAGTTGCCATCCACCTCACATCAGGTGTAACATCCCAAAGGGACAGTTCCTCCACACCAGAAGGAACTGTAACATTGGTGCAGCATAAAGAGAGGAAGTGGATACCCTTACAACCAGGCTACAGGAAAGGGGTTACAGCAGTGTAAATATACAGAAAGCAAGACAAGCTGCATACCTGGCAGATAGAGATGCACTGCTACAGGGTAAAATAGATGTGACTGGTACAGAAAGGGAAGACATACAGGTATTTAACTTTGTTACCACTTTTTCAACCCAAGCATCACAGGTCAGACAGATTATCAATAAACATTGGGACGTTCTGGGTGGAGAGCCAGCCCTGAAAGATTTATTCAGAACTTTTCCTAGAATGTCGTACTGCAGAGCAGCAACATTAAAAAAACAAACTTGTTCATAGTCATTTTGTGGAAGAAGAATAATGTACCTGGTTAGATGAAACCAAGGGCAGTTTCAGATGCAGAGATTGTCTGTAGTGCAATTATGTAAAAAATGGAAACACTTTCACTAGTGCAAATGTTAATAAGGAATTTAGCATTAGACAACTCACTTCCTGCAACACGGCAGGGCTCATATATTTAGCACAATGTAGCTGTACAGCTTTCTATATACTGTTGGAAAAACAAAAAGACCCCTTTAACAGTGCCTTGGGAACACATAAGGGCAATAGAAAGAAAATACCCCCGTATGCTATTGCTGTACATATTAATGAATCTGAAAACAGAGATGAGCACAAGGTACAGTTTATGATTCTTGATAAAGTGAGTAAAAACCCAAGAGGGGGTAACTTCAACAATCTACTGTTAAAGTGGGAATCTTTCTGATTATAAAATTGCATGCCATGAAAAATCCTGGCCTCAGTACAGGTTTCAAGCTGAAACCTTTTTGGGATGCTAGATGAATCTGTTTTGGTTACTAATTATCTGACTTCATGCTTTAAGCACTTTAATTGTATTTACATATGTATGTATTATTTGAAAATTGAGTTATACATGTTAATACACTATACTGAGGTGAGATGACCCCCCTTCCTGATCTATATAGTATAAAAATGCTATTTTTACAGATGTTTTTTACACCAGGTGGTGTTAGTCTTTAATTATTCACTTTGTGTTTTTTGACATGTACAGTAGTAAAATCTAGCCAATGAATTCAAATGGTGCAATTGTGATGTCACTGGTGTGGCAGTTAATGATTTGTATTTATGTATGGTTTTAATGTGGATAAAGCAGCTTTTGATAAAGGATCTACCTAATCCAAAAAATGCCAAGCATATACCCACTTTTGTAGTGCAGTTGTTTATTTGTCTATTTAATAAAATTAACTGAAACTTCATAAAAGAGGTTGGAGTCAATTTCTCTACTCTGCTGGCGAGTGCTCAAATTTTGGAGTGCTTATGTGATGTTTTTTTCGTAAGCACCACCACCACAGTGCTCACTTTTTTGGACTTGTGTTTCAACTTCAACATGCCAGATACAGATTGGTCAATACCAGCAGGGACATCTGCCAGAACTAGACACATTGTGGATTCCTTGCAGGAGGAGGGCCTCAAACAACTGGTACAACAACTCACAAGAGACAGGGCTATCCTGGATCTAGTACTGACTAACAGGGAAAGGATCACAGATCTCCAGGTAGAAGGTCACCTGGGGCCACTGACCATCACATGGTATGGTTCAGTTTGGCCACTAGAAGAAAATCATCCCATTCCAAGGCAAAAATATAGGACTTCAGAGGAGCTGACATTGATAAGATGGCCAATAGAGTTAAGCTAGCCATGGCAAGAAGAAATACAGGTGAGGGGTTACAGGCAAAGTGGGCACATATTAAGGATGCAATACTTGAAGCAACATCCCATTGTGTTAGGGAGAAAAGCAAGAACAAAAGAAGGAGGAAACCCCTTTGGTTCTCAAAAACAGTAGCAGAAAAGATCAGAGCAAAAAGGCTGGCCTTCAGGAAATATAAGGAAACGCAGCAGGATGAAGATAAGGAGGCATACCAAACTTCCCTAAGGGAAGCAGGGAAGGCAGTAAGGCAGGCAAAGGCCCAAACCAAGGAAACACTAGCATGGACAGTAAACAAAGGGGAGAAGACTGTCTACAGATACATTAGTAAAAGGAAAAAGTCCAGAAGAGGTTTTGCTAAGATCAAAGGGGATAAGGGGGAGTGTGTGGAGGAGGACTAAGGAAAAGCAACTATCCTAAATAGATACTTCTGCTCAGTATTTACTGAGGAGAAGGTAGGGCAGGGCCCACTGCTCAGCACCATGGACACAGGGGGGAGAGGGGTGTGCACAAGTCCCTTCACAAAAGAAAGGGTCCTACAAGAGCTCGCTAAGCTTAGGCTGGACAAGGCAACAGGAGCTGATGGCATACATCCCAGGGTACTAAAGGAGCTAAGGGTGGAACTAGCAGAGCCATTAGCAGAACTGTTTAGTGAGTCTCTGAGCACAGGAGAGGTCCCAGAAGACAGGAGAAGGGTTCATGTGATCCTGCTCCACAAGAGTGGCAGCAGGGAGGAGGCAGGGAACAACAGACCAGTCAGTCTTACCTCAGTAGTGGGCAAGATTATGGAGGCATTCTTTAAGGAAAGGGTAGTGCAACACCTGGAAACCATAGGAGCACAGGATTCAAGACAACATGGGTTTACAACAGGAAGGCCCTTTCAAACTAATCTCATAGATTTCTTTGACTGGGTAACCAGAGTGGTGGACCAAGGGCATGCAGTTGACGTCACCTACCTTGACTTCAGCAAAGCTTTCAATATTGTTCCACATAGAAGATTGATTAATAAGCTGGGTTGGCTCGGGGTGAATCAGAAGTTGGTCAACTGGGTGGCAAACTGGTTGGCGGACAGAAAACAGAGAGTGGTGGTAAACGGTATACAGTCAGAAGAGATGCAAGTCACAAGTGGGGTACCTCAGGGATCAGTCCTGTAGGGCCTGGATCAGGGTTCGAGTTACTGGGATCAGTTTGGTCAGAGGGTCCTTCCTTTGAGACCAAAAGGCTCTCAAATGGAACTGAATGTCCCTCATCTGAAATCTTGCTCCCTGCACTACTGCTGTAGAAGCAGCCATGTGCCCCAGGAACTGTAGAAAATGCCTTGCTGGTCAAAACACCTGCAGGGTGAATGAGGAGGCCAGAGAAACAAGGGTCCTTGCCCTGTCCAGGGGAGGGAAGGCTCTGACCTTCTCTGTGTCTAGCTCTGCGCCTGTGAAGGTGAGGAGCTGGACAGGCTCTAGAACTGACTTTGAAAGATTTAGGAGGAAACCCAAAGAAGTGAGCAGTTGCTGAGTTATCTGTAAGTGTAACTTGACTTGGTCTGGGGACTGGCCTACTATGAGCCAGTCATCCAGGTAAGGGAAAATGGCAATTTTCTGCCTTCTTAGAGAAGCAACTACTACTGCCAGGCATTTTGTGAATACCCTTGGAGCAGAGGTGAGGCCAAAGGGCATTGCTCTGAACTGGTAATGGCCTGAGGGCAGCTTGAACCTGAGGTACTTTCGATGGGAGCTTCTGGTGAGAATATGGAAGTAGGCATCCTTGAGGTCCAGGGACACTAGCCAGTCCCCTGGTCTTAGAGAGGGTAGAATAATTCCCAGAGTCACCATTTTGAATTTTGGTTTTAAAAGTTGCTTGTTTAAGTATCTGAGATCCAGGATGGGCCGCCATTCTCCTGTCTTTTTTGGGGTAAGGAAGTACCTGGAATACAATGCTTTGCCCTGGTATAGGGGTGGAACCCTTTCCACAGCTCTGAGAGCTAGGAGGGAAGAGACTTCTGCCTCTAAGGCAAGTGCTTCTGATGGATTTGCAGGTGGAAAGGATCTGGTTCTCATCTTTGGAAACTTTTTGAAGCTGAGAATCAGTCCCTGGCTTACTACTTTCAGGACCCATTTGTCTGATGTCAGAGACTCCCAGTCCTGGACAAAGTAAGCCAGCCTGCCCCCTACAGGTAGCTGAGAATCGGTCCTGACAACCCCATCAGGGTGCCTGCTTGGCAGTGGCTTTGGGCTGAGGGGTGGAAGCAGGCCTGCTTGTACCCCTTCTGCCTCTCCCTCTAAAGAACCCCCTCTGGGCATAAGCAGAAGAGGAGGCCTGGGCTTGGTAAAAAGGCCTATGAAAAGGCCTGCCCCTGCCCCTGGGAAGCTGCCTTTGAGGAGTGGCCTGCCTTTCCTTGGCCTGTGCACTCCTATAGGTGGTCCTATACTCATCCATTTTCTTCATGTAATTCTCTGTATGCTCCCCAAACAGAGAATTACCTACAACAGGAAAATCCATGGCCTTAGTCTGGGTATCCTGTGACAGGCTAGTACATCTGAGCCAAGCCATTCTTCGAAGTGCCACAGATGTAGCCATGACTCTTGATGACACATCATTTGAGTCCACTGCAGCATGGAATTGCACCTTGGATGCCTCAATACCATCAGCAGCCACCTGCTCCAGCTCCGTGGCAAGCTGGCCAGGGACCTGTTTAGCTAGAGCCATGACAGTGTCCCATCTGGATTTCTGATATCTAGCAACATAAGCCATTTAATTTGCCTGTCTGAGTCCCAAGGATGCTGCCATGTACTGTTTCTTTGCCATGGCATCAATCCTCCTGGAGTCCTTGTCTGGGGTGTGTGAAGCCAAGGGAATATTTGCCTTGTCACAGGCTGCAGCTTGCACTACCACAACATGGTTGCATTGTTGTGTAAGGAACTCCATATCAGAGCCTGACAATGTGTACCTCTTTTCCATTCTCTTATCCACAGGAGGTATAGTGTGAGGAGTTTTTAGAATTTTAAATGTCTGTTTCCCAAAAGATTTATGCAAGGGAATAGAGTCTCCTAGACTCTGGGATATCCATCATTTCCACATAGTCATGCTCCTCTTGATCATCCACAGCTTCCTCCATAGGGAGCTGGAGGGTTTCAGCCACTTTTTTATAAAACATAAAATGAAGGGGACTCAGAAAGCCTAGGAGGAGACACTCCTGAAGGTCTGTCTGGGGAGATGTCCGGGTCAATGGGCACATCCAGACTTTCAAATCCACATTCACTCTCCTCATACTCCTCTTCCCCCTCCTCTGGTTCATAATATTCCTCTAAATCATACTCTTGAACCGGTGGAACTGGCCGAACCGAGCGCCTACCTGACGGTGTCGGTTCGGTCGGAACTGGGGAAAGCGTCTGGACAATTTTGATTGCTTTGGCTATTTCTTCAGCGGTTGGAGAGGAAAGTTTTGGCTCCACACCAGCTGATTTTCTAGTCCTTTTTGCTGGTATCGACTCCTCAGAGTCGGATCTCCTTTTGCCCGAAGAAGTCTCGCCCTGGTCAGAGGGCACTCCTCCTGGTTCGGTATGAACCGAACCGGGCTGGCCATCCGGTTCAGCGGACTTTTTGGCCTCCTTTTCCCTGAGCCTACCAACTCTCTTTTCCAGGGTAGCTGCAGGAAAATTTTTACAAATCTGGCAGTCTGCATTGAGGTGGTCAAACCCTAGACAGTAAACATAGGTGGTGTGGGGATCAGCCTTGGCAAAGACTTCCCCACACACACTACAGTGTTGAAACCCAGTGGGCCCGGTTTTTCTTTTGGGTTTCTCAGACATAGTGCCAGTCCTATCCAAACTTACCCATTTATGGCAATCCGCCAGGCAAGACCCTCACAACCGTGTCACGGGTCGTGGAAAAAAACGTAATAAAATCCGTTTTTTTAGAACCGATAAGAACCGGTAACCACACTCTAAATCACAGATTAAGATTTTTTAAACTACTTGATCGGTTCAAACCGAACCGATAAACCGTTTACAAGTTCCACACAGAATAGAATCAATGTAAAACCTATCTAGTACTCACAAATACCACAGACAGAGACTGAACTGACAGGTTGCGGTTTAAATTCGGTCGAAAAACGGTACTTTAACCGACAAAATGAACCGAGCAGAAGGAGAAATCTCTGGAGCGACTGTTCAGTGAGGCGGAGTAAAGAATCTGACGGTTTGAGTTTGAAGAACAACAGACAGAGTCTCAACCGAGCTCGAGCTCAGCGTTCCATGCCTGGCATGGAAAGTTAACTCTTTCATCTCCGGGGCAGTTCGAAGGTTGGGACTCACTGCATATGTCAGAATATAGCAAGACTTCATGTTGTTTGAAGATAATGTTTGTCTGTTTTCAGATGACACCAAGATCTGCAACAGAGTAGATGATCCAGGTGAGGTGGGCAGAATGAGAAGAGCTTTGGAAAAAACTGGAAAAATGGTCTGAAGAGTAGCAACTGGGGTTTAACGCAAAGAAGTGCAAGATCATGCACATAGGGAAGAGAAACCCTGAAGCTACTTATAGGTTGGGAGGGGAGTTGCTGGCAATCACAGGGGAAGAAAGAGACTTGGGCATTATTATCACAGATGACCTGAAATCATCCAAGCAGACCACTAAAGCAGTAGGTAAGGCTAGAGGGATGTTGAGGTGTATTAGTAGGGGTGTCACAAGTCGTAAGAGAGAGGTAATAATCCCTCTTTACAAGACACTGGTTAGGCCCCATCTGGAGTACTGCATGCAGTACTGGAGGCTGCACCTGCACAAGGACATTAACAAAATGGAAGCAATCCAGAGAAGGGCAACCAAAATGGGGCAGGGACTGCATCAGAAAACATATGAGGACAGATTGATGGAGCTCAATATGTATACCCTAAAGCAAAGGAGGGACAGAGGTGATATGATTGAAACATTCAAGCATCTTAAGGACATTAACAAGATGAAAGAGTCCATCGTGTTTCAATATAAGAAAAATAGCAGGACAAGAGGACACAGCATGAGATTAAAGGGAGGCTGATTAAAGGGTAATGTGAGGAAGTTTTTTTCACAGAAAGGGTGGTGGATGCATAGAACAGCCTACCTCAGGAAGTGGTGGATATGAATACAGTGTAGGGCTTCAAACAGGCATGGGATACAAGCACAGCCCTCCTCTCACCAGCAGGCTGGCTTCTGACTGAGCTGTCACTGAGCATGTACTGTATACAGTACGCACTCATTGGTTGACAGCTCAGAAGGAGCTGTCAATCAGTTAGCACATACTGTATGCAGTGAGAGGAGGGCTGTGCTGGTCACCAGCTTGGGATCTGGGATGGGGGGAGCAGGGTGGTGGGCACTACTTGCCGGGGTGAGCGGTCCACCAAACCACCAGGGAATGGTTTCATTAACATGTTAATTTACGGACTTTTGGGGTGGGGAGGGGGACTGCTAGATCATTAGGGAATGATTTTCCTGACATTTTCATTTATGGGCAGATTGGGGCTGTGGGGTTGGGGTCCACTATATCACCAGGGACTATGCCATGAATAATTTTGAGGGAGATTGGGGATCAGGAGGTGGGGCCGCTAAACTACCAGGCATGTCACCTACTTACCCATGGTACCATTATTGGACTGTACATACAGTCCCATGCACACACACATGTCCAGGTGCCATCACTGTCACCCAGCTGTCCCCTGACCCCCCATGACACCTCTTGTGCCCCTTCTACACTTGGCTGCCTCCTATCCAGCAGCTTCACCCCCCCACCATACCAGCCCCGCTAGTGTTGCACCAGGTAGAGGGGCTGGATCCCTGCAGCATGTCCCGCAGGTGAGCCAACTGTTTGGAGTAGCGGGTGACTTGTGGCAAACCCAGTGAGTTTTGCACCAGGACCCTGTTTTTTATAGAACTGGATGCAGAGTCCCTGGCACACCCAGAGGTTGCCACATCCCTGGAGTGACGCAGCTTGCATTGTTCTAAGGGATCTTTGAAAACAGAGCCCCCTGTCTCTGGGAAAAATCTCCTAGAAAGCAGCTCTCAAGGTCTGGCTTAACCCATTGAATACTCTCTAGTAACCTGCCTCAAGCTGGTAGAAAAGAGAGAGAGAGACTGGTTACACTATTTTTATGAGAATCTTTAGTTGCATCATGTTTAGCCTGAGTTCAGCCACTACAGTCTTTGCACGATTTCTGTCAAGATTATCCTTGCATTTCCAGAGATCCTAGTTAAGCAAGTTGTTTTGATCCTTCCTGTATACTGTTAATTGCATGTTGTTGCTTAATATGATTGGGTTGGAAGCCTCCCAGGTAGCACCAGTTTCCCTAGGTGCCTTGCTTAGGAGAACTTTTTTGTGAACCACCTGCTCAGTTGGCCCTGAGCCCAAGAGTGTCCTGGGGCATTCATTAGTTCCCCCATTTGGAGGTAGCTGGAACCCATAGAACCAAGGCTGGCCCCACTCAGAGAGGAGGATTCCATGGGAACAGGAAAAAAGGCTTAGCTCTAGCGCTAGGTCTTTGTGTCAGTAGTTGGCAGAAGTCTTACATCTTGCAAACTGAAGTCTGTATTCAAAACAAAACATCTATATTCAGAAATGTCATGGTACAGGAATAAACCAAATAGTATTGTCTATTAGAAGGCTGAAAATGTTCAGTTTTAAATAGAAAAGGATCCCCCCTGAAGAATGTCCCTTGATACAAAACAAGAAATCATTTTATATGTGCAAGAAATTGGTTTAGGAAGCCAACAGTTTTGGTTTCTTTTTTTTTTCTGGGGCCAGAAGCTCCATTCCCTTGTGTTTTATTTTTCACTTGATTCCCCTTGTCACCAAGCTCAAGCACTCATAGAGTGTATCTTGACACCTGACTTTAGCTGTGAGGAGTGCAGGCAGAGTACTCTTCCTAAATCCTGCTAGAAATCCCCTTTGTAAGTTTGTTCAGGGCCGTCGGGCTCCTGTGGAGGTATGGTTTAGGACTGTAAAGCACATCAAGGCTGCCCCGCTCCTGGGGTGCAGACAGATAAACAAATAACCAGAACAAGAAAAAATCCAGCACCACCTATCATCAGTTTCCAAACAAGGTACTGAGACACAAAATTGTTTGTGAAAACTTACATAGAAACATAGAAACATAGACTTTGACGGCAGATAAGGACTGCTTGGCCCACCTAGTCTGCCCATTTCCCTACCTACAGGATAAAGCTGCAGATCCTAGTTAAGCAACAGCCCATTTCTTCCTACCTCCCACAAGAATTGCCTTATGTCTGTCTCATGTATTCTTGAATTCTCCCACAGTTTTAGACCCCACAACCTCTTCGGGAAGGCTGTTCCATGCGTCTACCACCCTCTCTGTGAAAATACTTCCTCACGTACTTGACCAGTCCCCCTCTCTATCTTCAAATTGTGTCCCCTTGCTCTTACACATCTCTTTTTCTGAAAAATGCTACCCTCTTGGACTTTGTTGATTCCACTGAGGTACTTAAAAGTTTTTATCATGTCCCCCCTCTCCCTCCTTTCCTCAAGGGTATACATATTAAGCTCCTTTGGTCTCTCCTCGTATGGCTTCTCTTGCAGACCCTGCACCATTTTAGTTGCCCTCCTCTTGACTGCCTCCATCCTGTCTATGTTCTTGCGGAGATGGGGTCTCCAGAACTGGACACAGTACTCCAGATGGGGTCTCACAAACTGTCTGTACAGAGGGATAACAACTTCCTGTTTTCTGCTGGTGATGCCTCGTCCTATACATTACAGTATCCCCCTGGCCCTCCCTACTGTCTTCTCACATTGTTTGCTAACCTTAAGGTCATCTGATATGATTACCCCTAGGTCCCTTTCCATTTTTATGTTTGCTTGCACGCATGTGCAAGAAACATAGTGCCATCATCTGAGTTTTCCAGAGGTGTGTCAGCCTCTTCCAATTCAGTCAGTGTGTTTGCAGGCGTGGTCGCAGTGTGCCAATCATGGCTCCAGCTGTCTATGACAGCTAAAAGTGCAGTGGCATACAATTGAAAGGGAGAGCTCCGCTTCAGTGAGCAGAACTCCCCCCTCAACATGTAAGCATGCATATTGTGTGCTGACATGCCCCCCCATGCACATACTGTATAGTTGATGGGGGTGCCCAATTCCCCGTCGGCTGCACGCCCCTCCAAAGCATCCAGGTGCCACGCTGGGAGCTCACCCCAGTGTGGCAAAATGTTTTATGGCCGATGCGCCCTCCCAAAGCATCCAGGTGCCATGCTGGGAGCCCACCCCAGCAGGCAAAATGTTTTATGGCCGATGGGAGTGCCCAATCCCCCGTTGGCTGCACGCCCCCCCAAAGCATCCAGGTGCCACGCTGGGAGCCCACCCCAGCGTGGCAAATTGATGTTATGGCCGACGGGGGTGCCCAATCCCCCGTTGGCTCCAGCCCCCCCAACAGCCTTCCAGTTGCCACACTGGGAGCCCACCCCAGCGTGGCAAACGTCCCTCATAGTCTTCATCCCTTGTAGTCTTAGAAAAAAAAACCTGTAAATACAAAAACTGTCCCTCGGCGCTTCTCCCTGCCCCCCTCCCACAACCCGCACCCACCCACTGCGCACCCCTGCCTCCCCACACCCCCACCCCATACTTACTCCAGAGCTCGCACGATGATCTTTGGTGGACCGGAACACGTCTGCACTCTTCAAAGCCGACCACGAACTGAGGAAATGCCGGTAAGCTGTATAATGGGATAGATAGGGTTTTTTCAACTTTGTTGCATATCTCAGGCATTTTTGGGAATTTTGGGCCCACATTTTCAATATGGGGTTTTTGGGACCCCTTCTCATGAATGCTGTCACCGTCATGGCGTTACTCGGGCCCGAAGGGTGATTTTGCAGCCACTGTGCAAAATCACCTTTCTGGAATGATTAACAAACGACACTGCCAGTGTTCATAAGGTGGGCTCTAAAAGCCCATTTTGAAAATTTGGTGGAAAAATTCCTAAAAATAACTGTTTTACGAGCGTGCATTGTGCAGTTCCTACGCACGCTCGTAAGCTCACGAATTTTCAATATTTTCACTCCAGATTTTCAACATTGCCATTTTACCACACCTTCTTATGAGCAGTACAGCTGTCATTTTTCACATCTCACCCAAAATGTTTCTGCCCATGTAGTGCACAATGGCGCAGTTGGTGTGCGAAATCAATGTATGGGACACATTAAGAAAATCACAGTGACACTGTTCATGAGCAGAGGTCTTAAAATGGCTATGTTGAAAATTTGGTGAAAAAATTTCTAAAAATGACTGTTTTACGAGCGTGCGTTGCAGAGTTCCTACGCATGCTCGTAAGTTCGCAAAATTTCAATATTTTCACTCCAGATTTTCAACATTGCCATTTTACCACACCTCCTTATGAGCAGTACAGTTGTCATTTTTCACATCTCGCCCACAACGTGTTTCTGCCCATGTAGCGCACAATGGCGCAGTCGGTGTGCAAAATCAATGTATGGGACACGTTAAGAAAATCACAGTGACACTGGTCATGAGCAGAGGTGTTAAAATGGCTATGTTGAAAATTTGGTGAAAAAATTCCCAAAAATGACTGTTTTAGGAGCGCACGTTGTGCAGTTCCTACACACGCTGGCAAGTTTGCGAATTTGTAATATTTGCACACCAGATTTTCAACAGTGCCATTTTACCGCACTTCCTTATGAGCAGTACAGCTACCATTTTTCACATCTCGCCCAAAATGTGTTTCCGCACATGTAGCACACAATGGTACAGTTGGTGTGCGAAAACAATGTTTGGGACAGATTAAGAAAATCACAGTGACACTGGTCATGAGCAGAGGTCTTAAAATGGCTATGTTGAAAATTTGGTGACAAAACTCCATAAAATGACTGTGTTACGAGTGAGCATTGCGCAGTTTCCACGCACCCTAGTAAGTTCATGAATTTGTAATATTTTCAGTCCAGATTTTCACCAGTGGCATTTTTCCACACCTCCTTATGAACAGTACAGCTGTCATTTTCCACAACATGGCCGAAATGTGTTTTCACACTTTCAGCACAGGAATGCGTGGTCGCTGTGGGAAATCATTGTTCGGGACAGATAAAGAAAATCACACTGACACTGTTCATGATCGGAGGTCCCAAAATGCCTGTGTTAACAATCTGCTGTAAAAAAATCCCCAAACTAGTTACATTACGGGTGTGCGTTGCACAGTTTCTACGCACGCTCATGACTTCACCAGTTTTTTTAAGATTTTCATAGCAGATTTTCAACATTGCCATTTTTACACCTCCCCATGAACAGTACCACTGTCATTTTCACATCCTCTTTGAATGTGTTTTGCACCTGTGGTGCCAAATGCCATAGTCGCTGTGCAAAAGCAGTTTCACTAACAAACTGATATTGCCACTGTTCATAAGGTGGGGGTCACAAAAAAACCATGTTGAAAATTTGGAGTGAAAATACCAATGAATGCCTGAGGCGTTAGGGTTTCTGACCATAACGCCCCACTCTGTACAGAATGACAGGCATCAGGGGTGTGACTTGGGATTCTTGCCTGTCATGCTCATACCATTCCACCCCACCCACACCCTGCAGCCAGTGAGAGGCATCAAGGTGTGCCTCAGACCCTCCGGGCCCAAACTTCACCCCATTCTCCTATACCGCACCCATCTCACCGTATTTCCTGATGGAATGGGGTGCGCATAAGGTCCAAAGACCCCAAGGCACACCGTGACACTTGTCAGTGTCTGCAGGGTAGGGTGTGGTGAAATGGTGTGGTCGTTATGCCTGACGATGGAAAGGCACACCCCAATGCCTGTCACGCTCTGCAGGGTGGTGGTGGGGTTGGCTTCAGTTCAGTACTTCACTGCCATTCCTATTATGCAGCTCTGTAACTTCTACACTACCAATGCCAATGCCAGCAAGCAAACATTCAGCATTGACAAATGCTTGTTGTTGTTGTTACTACCCCCCCATTGTGTAATCTTCCCTTGCGTTTTTGTTTCCCAGGTGCATTATTCTGCAGTTCTTTGCATTGAATCCAAGCTGCCATACTTCTGACCATTCCTCCAACCTTTCCACGCCTTCTTGTATATCAACCCTGTTGCAGATCTTTGTGTCATCTGCAAAGAGGCATACTTTTCCTTCCAGTCCCTCTGCAATGTCACTTATAAAGACATTAAAAAGGAATGGACCCAGTACTAAAGACATTAAAAAGGACTGGACCCAGAACTTATCACAATAACTTTATGTTAAAACAGTGCCAAGAAGGAAGTACCTGTGAGTGTCAGCCCCTTACAGAGACACTAGTGGTAACACCACAAACCTCCGACTGGTTTTGCCTAATGCAGCATCAGGGAGTGCCTTGATACCACATATCTCTCCAATAAACAGTACGTTCCTTAAAGAGACAGTACAACTAAAAAGTGATTGTGCATGTTAATAATCTATAGTGCCTAAAAATCTGGATAAGAGTGACATATACATAAATGAATGTTTAAATTAGCAAAACCACCATCTTCAGCAACATAATAGGAGATATATATTGTATTAGCAGGTCAGATATTATATGTATTTAATCAATAATAATGTTGAATGTATTATGCAGGATTTTGTTACTCTAGTGCATTGTCTTTGGAAAAAGATTTGTTGCACTGTGCATGCATATCCTGAAAGAAAACATTACTCACCATAGTAATGTTGTTTCTTCTAATGGAGTCTTGCTGTATTCTGACAATATACAGTTAGCCCCAGCACCCGAACTGCCCTGGAGAGGAAAGAGTTAACTCTGTGCAGAAGCATAGAACATTGAGCTCGAGCTCGGTTTTCAAACTTCTGTCTCTGGTACTTACCAGTGTAACCATCAGATTCTTACAAGCAAACTATCTAACTAGGTACACACTGTGGAAATTGTTAAACATACAGCCAAAAGGCAACAAATTGGGTCCACAAAGACTCAAGTCGAGAACCCAAGAAAAAAAGGGTAGTGACAATAAATAAATATATACAAAACTTAACAATAGTAACAATAAGACAACTACCCCACCCCAAAGAGGAAGGGTACAAGGTACACCCCTGAGGAACAACACTGTACCTGCCCACCCACTTCCCAAAACTAGGTTCTGAGAGGGGAGGCAGGGAGGGAGGGAGGTCAGAATACAGCAAGACTCCATTAGAAGAAACATTACTATGGTGAGTAATTTTTTCTTCAAACAACAGGAAGTCTTGCTGTATTCTGACAATATGCAGACTACCAAGCAGTTCCCCCAGGAGGAGAGAATGCTGAACCTACTTTGGGAACAGACTCTGCAGTACTGCTGTGCAAACCTATCATCACTCTGAGCCTGGATGTCCAGAGAGTAATGCTTGGTAAATGTATGGACAGTTTTCCAGGTGGCTGCTTTACAGATTTCTAGCAAGGATATATCTTTTGCAGCAGCTAGAGAGGCAGCTGTACCCCTAGTTGAGTGAGCCCTCAGGCCTGGAGGGGGTGTTTTTCCCAATTTGTCATAGCAGAATTGTATACAAGAGACAATCCACTTGCCAACAGTTCATTTAGTAGCAGGCTTACCTTTCCCCACCTCACCGTAAGTGAGAAACAATTGAAGACTATCATGCCCGTGTGCCTTAGAATGCTCTATGTAGTAGCTAAGAGCCCTTTTAACATCCAAGCTGTGTAATCTTTCTCCTGAAGAAGAATGATCAGTGAAAAACACAGGAAGAGACATAGACTGATTCAGATGAAAATCTGATACCACTTTGGGTAAGAACCTCCTATTGGTTCTTAGGACCACCTTATCTCTCTGGAAGGAGATGAAGTCAGGTTCAACTGACAGGGCCTGTAATTCACTGATCTGCCTGGCAGAAGTAATAGCTACCAGGAACACAGTCTTCCAGGTCAAGTACTTAAGCTCGGTTGAAGCCAGAGGTTCAAAGGGTGGCTACATAAGTTGGGCAATGCAGACATTAAAATCCCAAGCTGGAGTAGGCTGTCGAAAGGGAGGGTTAATGTGAACCAGACCTTTAAAAAACTTACTGAAAACAGGATGAGATGCCAGGGAAGAGCCCTTCCCTGCTGAAAGGAATGCAGAGACAGCTGCTAGGTGAACCTTCACAGTTGCAGGCCTAAGGCCTAGACCATTAAGATAAACCAGATAATCTAAGGCTGTAGCAATATCTGCAGAATCATGCACAATGCCCTTCTGAGAACACCAAATGCTGAACCTTTTCCATTTGGAATTATAAGTTTTTGTAGTGGAAGGTTTGCTGGAAACCTTCAAAATATCCAGAACTCCCTGAGAAAGATGCAGGCCTGCATATTCTAACTCTTTAAGAGCCAGGCCTTGAGGTTGAAAGACTGGAGATTGGTTAACCAAATCCTCCCATGACAGGATGTTATTATGTTGTATCTCCTGTGGATAGACAGGGGAGGTGACACTGCCAGAGACAGCAGCAGAGGCTACTAAGGCTATCTGGCCCAATCTGGAGCCACCAATATCACTGTGCAGGGTTGGGACCTGATTTTGATCAGGACTCTGAACAACAGAGGGGAAGGGAGGGAAGGCATAGAGAAACTTGCCCTTCCAATCCAGAATGACAGCATCCAGAGGAACAGTGCCCAGGACTGGAGGTCTTCAACAAAACAGAGGAAGTTGGTGATTGTCCAGGGCTGCAAAGAGATCGATCTCTGGGGTGCCCCATCTGGAGAAGATTCTGTAGTCAGGACTACTGAGGGGACTTGAGAAAGAAATGGAACTCCTTGCCTGAGATTGTCCTGGTCCAGCCACCACTGGAGAGCTTGGACCAGAGTCTGAGACACTGGAATCAGTTTGGAGAGAGAGTCTCTTTTTCTGAGACCAAAAGGACTTTAGGTGGAACTGAATATCTCTCATCTGAAACCTGTCCCTTTGCACCACCGCAGTGGAAGCTGTCATGTGGCCCAGGAGTTGAAGAAACTGCCTTACTGGACGAGAGACCAGAGGTCGAAAGGAGGAAGCAAGATCTGTTAGGGCCTTTACCCTTGCCAGAGGGAGGAAGGCCTTTGCCTGTATAGTATCCAATTATATTCTTATGAAAGTAAGAAGTACTGGTTCAAGAACAGACTTGGGAGATTGAGAAGAAACCCCAGAGAACTGAACAAGTCTTGAGTGATTTGAAGAGCTGACTTGACCTGGTCGGATGACTGCCCTACAATTAGCCAGTCGTCCAGATATGGGAAAATGGAAATACCCTGCCTTCTGAGGAAGGCAACTACTACTGCAAGGCACTTTGTGAACACCCTTGGAGCTGATGTTAGGTCGAATGGTATGGCTCTGAACTGATAGTGGCCTGAAGGCAACTTGAACCTGAGGTACTTTCTGTGGGAGCACCTGATGGGAATATGGAAACAGACATCCTTGAGGTCCAGAAATGCTAGCCAATCCCCTGGCCTTAGAGAGGGAAGAATCATTCCCAGAGTCACCATTTTGAATTTTGGTTTTGAGATGTGTTTGTTCAAATGCCTTAGGTCTAGGATGGGTTGCCACTCCCCTGACCTTTTTGGGGTAAGGAAGTACCTGGAGTACAGGCCTTTGCCCCTTTGCTGAGTAGGAACTTTCTCTACAGCTTTGAGAGCCAGAAGAGATGAAACCTCTGCCTCTAAGGCAAGGGTCTCTGAGATGGATGCAGGTGGGAAAGATCTGGCCCTCAGTTTTGGAAACCTTTTTTTTTATTTTATTTTATTAGTTGCAGTTACATTGATACTGTAGGGCAGTGAATTAATATATTTTAATGCTCTCGGCATGACATATTAATTAACGGAACAGTTGATTTCCATCAACTTTTCTTTAAGTATTCTATTATTTTGATTAGTTTCATTCACTTTACTTTCAAACATCTATACAGTGAATTAAAAGAAGGAGGAATTCTTTAATATATAAGTTTTATATATCCCAACCTACTTATTTCAGTCCCCTGGCTACCCTCCATAACTCCCATCTTGTCCACCTTTGAGTGTAGATCTGAACCTGTTGGTTTAATTTAAAGGTAAGCTCCTCTAATTCTGAGATATTCTGAACGGTCAATATCCAGTCCTGTTTTGTAGGGATTCTGGGACTTAGCCAAGCTCTGGTTATGACCTTGTGAGCTGCGGCAATAAGAATCGCCCAGAGGTACCTGGAGTTTTGGAAACCTTTTGAAGCTGAGGGCCAGTCCCTGGCTTACTACCTTCATGACCCACTTGTCTGAGGTAACAGACTTCCAGGCCTGGAAGTAGTAAGCCAGCCTGCCTCCTACTGGAATGGGGAGTCGACCTGGACTGACACGTCGGGGTGTCTGCTTGGCAGGATCCTTGGACTGGGAAGAGGATGCAGCCCAGCTCATCCCCTTCCTACCTCTCCCTCGACAGAACCCCCTCTGTGGGAAGGAAGAGGAAGCCTGAGCTTGGTAGAAAGGCCTTTGGAAATCCTGCCCCTGCCCCCAGACTCCTGCTTCTGAGGAGTAGCTTGCCTTTCTTTGGCCTGTGCACTCCTGTAGGTGGTCCTGTACTCATCCATCTTCTTCATGTAAGCTTCTTTCTGCTCCCCAAACAGAGAGTTACCCACAACAGGGAAATGCATAGCCTTGGCCTGGGTATCTTGCGAAAGGCTAGTACATCTGAGACAAGCATGTCTCCTGAGAGCCACAGATGTAGCCATGACTCTTGATGCCACATCACTGGAGTCCACAGCAGCATGAAATTGCATTTTGGATGCCTCAGTTCCATCAGCAGCCACCTCCTCCAGCTCTTTGGCTAGCTGGGGGGAGGCCTGTTTAGCTAGTTCCAGAACTGAATCCCACCTGGACTTCTGGTACCTGGCTGTGTAGGCCATATAGTTAGCCTGCCTGAGTCCCAATGAAGATGCCAAATACTGTTTTTTGGCAATGACATCAACCTTCCTGGAGTCTTTGTCTGGGGGGTATGTACTAATTGCTTTGGCTATCTCATCAGCGGTTGGAGTACGAGGTGCTGGATCTGAACCAGATGACTTACATTTCCTCTTCGACGGAACTGACCCCTCAGAATTGGACCTCCTTTTGCCTGAGGAGGTATCACCCAGGTCAGGAGGCACCTCCTCAGGTTCGGCCATAACTGAACCGGGCTGGCCATCCGGATTTATGGACTTCTCGGCCTCCCTTTCCTTCAGCCTACTCAACCTTTTATCCAGAGTGACTTTAGGAAAGTTCTTGCAAATCTGGCAGTCTGCTTTGAGGTGGTCAAACCCCAGACAATAAACACAGATGAGGTGGGAGTCGGCCTTAGCAAAGGCCTCCCCACAGTCTGTACAGTGTTGAAACCCAGTGGGACCATTTTTTTCTTGGGTTTCTCAGACATGGCCAACCTAAACAATTACCATTAAAAGCTTTCAAGACAGGTAATAAACAACCAAATGGTTACAAACCATGTTACGGGTTCTGTAAAATAACCAGAAAAAGTCCGGTTTTTTTGAAACTGATTGGCACCGGAGCACCACACTAATCCCAGAACAAAATTAAACAATCAGAAAGGTTGGTTCCTAACCAGACCAACCAGAGAGAAATCGAGAAAAGAACAATTTCTACAGAATTTAATAAAATAAAAGTCACTACCTATCTACCACACTACCTCTACCGTAGACAGAGGTTGGAAAATCCAAAAATAATAAAACGGTCAGACAAACCGAACGCTGATTCAACTCTACCAAACTGAGCAAAGGAGAACTCTCCGGAGTGACTTCACTGTTAGGTGGAGTAAAGAACCTGACAGTTACAATGGGAAGTACCAGAGACAGATGTTTGAAAATCGAGCTGGAGCTCAACGTTCTATGCTTCTGCATAGCGTTAACTTTTTCCTGTCCGGTGCAGTTCAAGTGCTGGGGCTAACTCGATATTGTCAGAATACAGCAAGACTTCATGTTGTTTGAAACATTACTTTACTGAGCACAATACAATCTATCGCTCCTATTATGTTGCTGAAGATGGCAGTATTGCTCATTTAAATATTCAGATTTTTATGCAGTATTGATTATTAACATGCGCAAGCACTTTTGTAGTTGTAGTATCCCTTTAAGGAACTTGCAATTTACTGGAGAGGTATGTGGCATCAAGGCACTCCCTGATGATGCTTTAGGTCAAAGGTCTGCAACGTGAGGCTCGGGAGCCGCATGCAGCTCTTTGCCTGTGTTCATGCGGCTCTGCAGCTCTTTAGCTCTCAAAAGTATAACTTTATGCTTTTCAGGATCTCTGCTTCTTTGCTCCACAATAAAGTATTTTGGAATTGTTTGTGGAGGTCATGCACTGAATGTGCACTATCACATACACACTGATATCCTTGATAGAACCATAGAAATGTGTCTGCAGAAAGGGACCACCAGGTCCACCCAGTCTGCTCAGTGTGCCTAACCAGCTGCTGGGATTTTACAATTTCCTACCATCTCACCCCTCCTGCAGATCCAAGAGACCCTTGTGTTTATTCCACATTTCATTGAATCCCCCACAGTCCCTGCTCCCACCACCTTCTGTAGGAGTTTGTTCCAGTTATCCACCACCCTCTCCATGAAGCAGAATTTTCTTGATGTTGGGACAATATGAGGAAGTTAAGCATAATTACTTATGAGAGGCTATCGGCACTGCAGTGTCCACCATATTATAGGCCAGTATTGATGCTACCATTTGCATTACTGACATCAGCCAGTGGGATGTGAAGGAGAAAACTTTCAAAGGTTCATGGCAGGGCTGCCTGATGACATCATAGTAAGTATTACTGCTTACCAAGGAGCTGAACAAAGTTGGTGCCAAAGCCCAGAGTATTGCACATCAAGTGGCAAACCCAGTGACAACTGGCTCTGGATGTCTCACAATTGCACAAATGCTCTCTGGTAACCGAAGAGGAGGCATCATGTTGGCAGAGATTTGTAGTTCAGGAAACTTTGCCAGATGTTAGCAGGGCTTGCAGTACTTAACATTGAATGCAGAGGCACCAAACATGCCATGTGTTTTTACATATAGCAGGCTGGGCCTGATAGATGTCCATACTCAGCCACCTTTACCTGACTAAGACATCAGTGCCCCAAGTGGGAGGGACAGTTGGACTCCTACCCTCAGATACACAGGATGGTCCAGCCAGTTATTGTGCCATCCTTCTCCATCTCTTAACAGGTGCTGAGCACTTTATGTACTTTATTGTGATAGCCTCACATCATTTGGGATCTAGGTGAGGTGAGAGGTAGAACCACAGTTACATCAGGTTGCTATGTAGCATTCAGATCATTAGAAAGGCAGTTGTTCCTCAGGCAGGATAGAAGGCTGTGGGGATGGAAGGAGGACTGAGTCAAGGCATGCAAGGTCATACAACTGCAAGAAATATTAAAGGGACATTAACTTTTTTGAATTATTTTAAGCAAAAATTCATATTTTATGATTGCTTACTTTCTCTAAAATTAATTTATGCTGCTGGTTATTTTATCTACCTCGCTGCTTGTTAGAAATAAAAAGCATGGTAATGTATAGCTATGCCCAGCACTGTTTTGCTTCAAATCACTGAACTACTCTTAGTGCAAATTTCCTGAACATAAGAAACATCATCAAGCAGTGCAGCCACTCATGATATAATAGTGTCCTTTACTCCCACTGCATAATGAGTGGTTAAATTGTGTTGGGGGTGCTCCCAAATCCAGGAAAGATGCAATGTGATGTGGTCAAGAAATGTAAACAAACATGTTTTGGTGTGATAACACCAGTATGGTGGCCAATTAGTTTTTCACTTTAAAAGAAAAAAGGGACATGGATCAAACTACCAGCTGCATAAACAGTCTGTATTAAATGTGAATAAAAATAAAAAAATGTGCGTTTTAATCTAGGGACACTCTGAGGCTTAAGGAAGTTGACAGTGTTCCTTTAAGTGTATTAAACAAAGCTTTGCCAGTATTAAGGTGGCACTGATATTGTGAATCAGCCATACATTTTATGATAAACTGGCACACCCAACAAAGAAAAAAAACATAGATGAGAACATAACCTTCTACTAGACTGGGTGCTTTTGGTTTCATCAGCAGGGGTGGATAAATGTTTTAAGTGATTTGCAGTGAAAGTTTTTAGAAAATACTACTAATTCCAGGGCAGGTCTCAACCAAACATTCTACTGTATATATGCCAATAATGTGTGATAGGGGTGGCCAGGTTCACCCCTACCTATGCCAAGATGCAGGAAGGTTGCACCAGAGACCAGGGGCCTACAGAGCGGGACTCTTTCAGTGGCTCCAGGAGAGTTGCCTGAAGCATGTATTAGGAATTAATTTTGAGTTTCTAGCCATTTGCTTTTTCAGCTACAAAATCATGGCTAAAACTCCTCTGATTCTCAGTGAGGATCTGGAAAGGAAGCTATCCAGTGTGGCTTCTTTGTGCAGTGTTACACTGATTAACATATGCATTATTCAAATAGCATTGTGGGATGAATTTAAGCTAAATTATGCACTACAAAGGACCTCTGCTAAGCATATGCTTATATGGCTCTCTGGTAATCAGATTGGTCATGCCAGGAGGACATGTGGCTCCTAATTCTAAACAGGTTGCAGACCCCTGCTTTAGGTGAAACTGGTTGGAGGTTTACGGTGTTATCACTGGTGTCTCTGTAAGGGGCTAACACTCGCAGGTACTCTTTGGCACTGTTTTAACGTAAGTAAAGCTACTGTAATAAGTTTTCAAAAACAATTTTGTGTCTTAGTATCTTTATTGGAAATTGACAGTGGGTGGTGCTGGATTTATTTCTTGTTATCATTTAGGACTGAGCAGGAGGACTAAGCAGTAGTATTTGGGTGATTGTGGAGCTTATATTTTGGCTTACACTGTCTCTGTCCCTGCTAAGGGGACTTACCAACCTGTCCAGTTGCCATAATGATAGAGGAACTCTCATGAGCTGTCTCAGGGATGTAGTCCCCAAGACCAAAGGCACCTTAGAGAAGAAGGCCCAACCCCAATGAGAGAGAAGGGCCACAGGAGGAGAAGGAGGAAAAGAGGATGGTGTCAACAAAAAAACAAAGGATGCTTGGGCAGGTTTGAGTGCTGAGAAACAAAACAAAACAAAACAAACAAACCAAAAATGAAGCTGCAACATTTTAAAAAAAAAAAAACGACTCCCTCTGTATCCGCGATCTGTAGCTTACCACTGCACACAGACTCCCTGTCTGATCCCAGTACAGTTGACCACACAACTGAGAGGTATGCTATTGCCCCTCACATTTACAAAATAATGGAGCAGAGAGGGGAGTGGGATCCATAAATAAAGCGAACGTGGCCATAATGGAGGGTGGGGGGCTGAGGGCTTCCTTTAAAGAAAACAGACTTGGGGGGTGAGGACTGAAGACAAGTTCATGTACCACTGAGGGGGGACCATGTCAAACACAACAGTGCCCTCTACTGGCAGGAATTCCAATAGAGGGACTACTTAACCAATAAAAGTTAAAAAACTTAATAAATTTTAATTTCTGCTATTGCAAAGTTAAAAACTTGAGTCTGTATTTTTTTGTCACTGAGTAGGCCATTTTCTAATCACAATAATACCCTCCACGGTTGGGAAGTATGGGCAATAGTGGACCTTCCAGGGGCTATAATGCCATCCACTTGTGGTGTTGGGCCTCGTACATCACTGGGCAGACCAGTATTGCCCAATACCGCCCATCTTGTCAGTTATTATTGCTTGCTTGTCTTACAGTCTCTCTCTTTCCCTACTAAGGGGATTATCAATCTGTCTAGTAGGGTTGCCATAAAGATGCAGGAACCTTCATGAAAAGGTTCCAACCCCTCAAGTTGTTACAGGGATGAAGTCCCCAATACTGATGGTGCCTTAGAGAAGAAGGTCCAACCCCAAAGAGAGAGAAAGACCACAGGAGAATGAGGAAATGGAGAAGAGGATGGTGCCAACAAAAAAATCTGAGCATTGGAGAGTGTGGTAGTGTCTCTTGTAGCAACGCTGTATTCACTATATTAAGTATATGTCTGTCTGGTATGAATGTGAATGAATGACTGTTTTCTGTAGTTTGTGAGTTAGTATGTCCCTTGTATAAATAGTGAATGATAGACTGGCCATCTATTGCACACTATTAAAAATCCTTAAGCTGTGTTATATTAGTCAGACACTTCTCCCTGTACGTTTGTCTCTAGGGTCATGGGGCAAAATTACTTAAAAGGAACACCCCTCTGGGCAACTGGTCCCAGAATACTTATTTACTGTGGTGCTAGGATATAATAAGATAGTCCTGGAAACTCCTCATTTACTTTTGAATAAGCGCTATGGCACTTATTGCTATCGTTAGAGAAGTTCTGTGGAAAAGAACTCCCTGCCTAATGTATTGGCAGCACCAGAAATAAAGATTTTTGTTTACTTTAGGAGTGTGGCGTTGTGCTGCCTCCCCCCCTTGTAAGTATAGCAGATATTAATCTGCTTCTGTTTGAAAAGGAATAGATACAGGACCTACCAACTCTGTTTTGAAATGTTTGCAAAACAAGCCGCTACGGTGGTCTTTCCCCTGACTGCCTGCTTGAAGGTGCACAGAGTCGTACCAGTCCTGCCGTATAATTAAGCAGGACGGAGCTGGGATAGAAATACAAGGCTTTAGGTCTCCATAAACTAAGGAGACATTAATTGATCATTTTAACTGAATTTCAGGGTTATAAGCCCTGCTGGGTTTACTAGAACAACCGAGAGGAACGTCACAGTACTGCCCCAGCAATCCTGTTCCTTTAGAGCCGGCCGGCCTCATTCATTCAATATTTATGCAGGGAAGCTGGGGGCAGTGCTTTCTGGCGTTCAGAAAATGTTATATTTGGAATTCTTTTGCTTTAGGAAATGTATTTGATGTCACTGCTGTTTAAGAATGATTATTGCAGTAAAACCTATTAAATTTATATGTAAAAACCTAACATTTGTATGAAATGTAATAATATTAAACTTGATGGATGGATGGGCAGACCAATCTTTATGTCCAGCCCCCTATATATGTTTGATCATGAACAGCACTAGATCAGATAGGAGTTAGGTGTTGAACTGAGAACACCTCAGGAGTTTAGTTTTTACTACTCCTACGTATTGCTATGGATTTATGTTAAACTTAATGCGGAAATGAAGCCTGTTGTTTGATTTCTGGTATCCTCTTCTGTTTTATTTTTATTTTATCATACAGTTCACTTTAATTTTGTTCTGTAAATAAATAAATAAACAATATCTGCAGGAATACTGCAACTCTACAGTTCCTGTGTTGGTGTCCATCTGTTAACCCACAGCCTTTCACAGAGAGATGCTTGATCTATGTACCACTCAGAGAGGGTATGGCAGTTTTCACCTGCTGCCCTCTATACTGCAGACTGTAGCCTTAAAATTCAATGGGTGATTGGGCTTCTATGAAGTCAGGGTTTAGAACTGAGTAGGAGGAATATTTAGTAGTATGTGACTATGCAATGTGTTGTACTTTGGCTTACACTTTCTCTGCCCCTGCTAAGGGATTACCAACCTGTACAGTTGCCATAAAGAAACAGAAACCCTCACAATAGAGTTCCAGCCCTTTCAGGTGTTGCAGGGATGTTGGTCCTCAAGACCAGAGGTGTCTAAAGGAAGAAGGCCCAAAAGAACAACAGTGACAGATGAACACATTCTTCCATAAGAGAGATGAAATGTAGCCAGAATGAGACCAACTGAAAACAAAAGGAAAACCATCCAGCCCCAGCTGCAGAAAATTAATCTATTATGACTTATGGCATGAAGGTGAAGAACCCTGCCCCCTTGTGGAAGAAACCTCTACGGAACCAAGGCCTAGTCTCCAGGCTAGGGACAATATTAGTGATGGCCCAGAAGTTGCGCTTTAGATACCCAAAACAGGGGGAAACTTTTAGAGGAAAGGCTCTCATTCTATTTCTCTAACAAGATAATGCAGTGAAGTGCTACCGAGAGTTTAGACAAGGTTAATGAGCCCTCTCTCCACTCTATGAGGAACCCCACCTACAAGGCATTGATTTGAGGAGAGTAGCATATGATGACCAGAGGTCACCCAGCTTGAACCATGCGAGAGCCCATCCATGAATAAAAACTAAAGGAAAGAGAAACAGCGAGAGACTAGGTGACTTATAGGCAAATGCAGGGATGACTGCTTCAGCAAGTGTTGCTGAGTTGGTCTGCACAACCGAAGAGACCCCCATGAAGAGGGTCTCATCTACAGCAACATGTCATGAATATAAGCCCTGAAGGTACCAGCAAGTCAATCTGCATAGCTAAAGGGGCCCCCTGAGCAATCAACCTACCCTCAGGATGCTGGGCTGGGGGTAGATGTCAAGAAGTGCCACCAAGTTGATCTGCATTATCAGACGGATCCCCATTCAGTGAGGGCCTCATTCTCCAGAAGCAGGCTCCGCAGCAGTAGGAGCACGTTAGGCTTCCTGGTCTAGGCAACCATGAAGACCCAGAAGGTCGGATAGTCTGGCAATGCATTAAGGTGAGGCGGGAGAAAGCCACACAGGGCTGGCAATGGGAGCCAGATAGGCTAAAAACAACAAGTAAATGGAAGCCAGCCAGGCTGAACTGTCATCATAGAAAAACAGTGCAGCAACATTCATAATATGAATGAATGAATTCTAGAAAGCAGGGAGCGATACCGGGAGGTAAATGGCTTGCCAGCATGGCGCCTGCTCACTCTGTTCAACAGTGGCACTTATCTTCTCAGTTACTGAATGAAGTGTGGATTTGGTAGAAAGGCTTTTGCATTTGCAACATCTGATAGCTGTAACAAACTCCCTCTCCAGCTGAGGAATGCATCAAGCCTGCAAGTGGTGAAGTCCAGTCTTGCCAGTCACCTTAGAATTCCCTGTATTTGTTTTGGTCTAGAATCCCCATCTACCCGATCATGATCATGTTGCATATGAATGCTCATGCTGTTTATTTGCTGTGACCCACCTTAACTTTTCTTCATTAGTGTTTGGATGTACTCACCTTAATTGTTTTTTTTCTTGTGTATAGTTTAACCTGTATGTAACTATTCCTGCTGGACTATATTAACCTGTTGACTGCTGCTATCCTCCCTGGGATCCTCATGAAAACTAGAAGCTGTATCTCATGTGGTTATCCCGGTTGGAGACATTTCAAATGAATGAGTGAGTGAGTGAGTGAGTGAGTGAGTGAGTGAGTGAGTGAGTGAGAGAGCGAGACAGTCAGTCAGTCAATAAATAACTGGAGAGCCAAACATAGTACAGCATGAAGCAGTCTGCATCATAACAATGGCAGCAGGTATAGCAACTGAGGCAGGCAAGACTCAAACAAACAGAAATACATGGTTGTCCACATAGGGAATGGCAAGGACAGAGAAAGGCAGACAGAAGCACAGCCAAACAAAAGAGAGAAGGCCGAGGGTCAGACTAACAGCCAGCACTACAAGCAACAAAGAAAATCCCAAAAAGGCAGGGAGAAACTGATGGCAAAGCAGCAGGACAGTTGCACCACGGGAACAACTGAGTAAACAAATGCAGACAGGCAGGGAGCCATGATCACCCAGCAACAACAGAACAAGAAAAGACACAACTACAGGAGAACAGAGGAGAAAGGAAGTGGGATGTAACAGGAGCAGCTACATGGCTGCAAAGTACGCTGCAAGGTACAGACAGGAGGGAAGCAGCCGTGCATCAGCAACAAAAAATAAGAGTGTATGAGAGACGCTTGGACATGTGCTGTTTATGTACCACTCAGAGGGGTTTGTCGAGTGTTGATCACTAGCCCTCTGAACTGCAGGCTTGAGGCTTAAAATTGCAGTTGATGGTGCAGAGTGGTATACTCTAACCTTTCCCTTCTGGAGAGTGCCTGCTTTACCTTTTTGGCATTCCCAACTTCTGCTGTCCCTGTCAGAGCAAGACCTGAGGTTTCTCCTAAATCTTGACCTCACATGAGGCCGTGTAATGTGCTACCATCAAGCCCCAGGACCAGCCTTGCTTACCTGTTTGCCATAATTTCTCAGAATGCAAATTATTTAGTGGACAAGCCTAGTATGTGACCGAGGTAGGAAACATTCCCCAAAAAAGGTGAGTGAGCTATTTTGTTACTGAAATGAAACATAGAAAATAATCTATATTGCAAGACAGGAAAAACAGCAAGACCAGGCAATTAATTTTGCATTTACAAAGCTGGCAAGCATAAATTAAAAACCCGTTGCATACTGTATACTTTGGTTAACATTCAGCACTGCAAACATAAAAAAAATAAAAAAAATTTGAGCACTTCCATAAAGGTGCATCCTCCACATACTGCCATATTAAATATAGAAAAGAAAAAAAGTGTAGCACACAAGCGTAGAGATAAATACATTTCTTGAGCTGGAAAACAGGTGCGGTGCAAAGTAACCCCCTATGTATCACCCTATATGTGGGGTTTCCTCAGAGGGGTGTGGAACAATGCAATTAATTGGTTAGAAATACCCCAAAAGCATACATATTAATTTATGCAAATGCTTTAGCAAGCCATCAATTAAACAGTGAGAAACCATTATAAAGTGACAGTCATAAACAAAGTGTTAAGAAAACTTGATTAAATAAAATCACCAATGTGCTTTCCTAATTTGGTCCTACTAAAGGTAGGTCCTTATCGGAAGCCAGTTGCTGGAAATATGCTCCTTAGAGCAGATAACTCACATCCTAGGGACCCAGTTGACAGCATTCCTTATGGCCAATTTCTTAGAATCAAATGCAACTGTACAGAGCCAGAAACTTATTAAAAGGAGGGCAAGATGCTGTTGGCCAGGTTCCAGGAGAGAGGCTGCTCAGCAGCTGTGTTTCAAACAGCATACAAAAGAGTGAGTAAGTTACAAAGATGATAGCTGTTGCAATATAAAATTAGGAATACAGAGAGAGATAATCAGATCACTACAGTCTTTGATTTTAATAGTGAATCTAATAACCTCAGAAAAATCATCAAAGAAAGGTGACAAGTGTGAAGAAGAGAGCCAGAGATTGGCTCATTATTAGGCAAATGCCCGAAAGTCACCTTTTGGAGGGGACAAAATCTTAGAGACCACCTATCACAAAGCAATTTTTCAGGAAGTGTAACAGGTGTCCCATATAATCAAACAGGCTTTTTTTCTTGCAGACATTGTAACATCTGTAAGTTTATATGGAAAGGAAATCTTTTTGAGCATCCTAAAACAGAAAAGAAATATTTTTTGAAGCAGTACATTGATTGACACACACCCTTTATGGTATATGTAGGATGGTTAGAGTGTGGTTATTTGCATGTCGGGTGTACAGTATGACTGTTAAAGTAGAGGATACAAGAGCGCAATAGGACCATCCATAATGGTAAGGAAAATAGCTCCATGGGGTACCACTTTGAAGAAAAACATGGCAGCAATGTAAATGGACTTTTGTTTAGGGCTTTGCAACATGTTCCTGAATTTTCTCATGGAGGGGCTCAAACTCGGATCCTTCTCCAAAAAATAATGTTCTGGATCATGGAACTGAATGCACTGACGCCCATAGGTCCTAATGAGGAAACTGATTTTAAACCATTTTTAGGTTGTAATTAGGATTAGCTCTGTTGTACAGTGTGAATTATTATCGGACAACTATTTATGTAAGATTATTATTGGCAATTATCTGTGATGATTACAATGTGGTAATGGATTCATTACTCAAGATGTCCAAGTAGAATTTTTATCTTGCAATACATAGATGAGTTCCGCTGCAATATTGTTGAATCAGCTCAACTAAGAAAATGTATTTTTGCAATGTTCCGAAGTTGTTTGATAGAAGTGGATGAATATTATCTCCCATGTCCATGTTTTCCATCCCTTTTCCCCCAGTTCTTCCCCCTTCTCTTGTTCTCCCCTGCCCTCCTCCCCTACCCTCCCCATCCTAACATACTAATTGCCAGCTGATTAAGCCTTACGGTCTATTGAGTCTGCTTGAACCTCAGATCCCTAGTTGGGTACTGAGGCCCTCCCCTCCTTGTGTTCCAGAAACCCCTATCATCCACCCCCACCACCCCCACCCCCGGCCAGGTCATCATCTGATACATCCGCTTTCTGTGTCTGTCACACCCTCTCTTGAAGCCCTCCACTGTGGATCTCTGAACCAGCTCACCAGGCAGCACGTTCCAAGGATCCACCACCCTCTCAGTGAAAAACCTCCTCCTCTCCCCCACCCTTCCAACTTCAAACCATGCCCTCTGGTGATACCTCCCTGCTTTAGACTAAAGATCTCCTCCGTGTTTACCCTATTTATTCCCTTGAGGTACTTGAAGACCTCAATCATGTCCCCACATCTCTCCTCTCCTCCAATGAAAACAGGCAGAGCTCCTCAAGTCTGTCCTCATATGTCAAATCCCCTAGTCCTCGTATCATCTTAGTTGCCCTCCTCTGTACCCTCTCCAGGAGCTGTATGTCCCTCTTCAAGTGTGGTCTCCAGTACTGTACACAGTACTCAAGGTGTGGTCTAACCAATCCATTGTATAGCAGCAGAATCACTTCCCTGCTCCTAGAGGTGATCCCCCTTACGATGCATCCCAACATCCTGTTTGCTTTGCTAGCCACTCTCCTGTACTGCTCGGAGTTATTCATACATGCATCCACCATGACCCCTAGGTCTTTTTCCCCTGTTGAGGCCTCCAGCGCCTCCCCTCCCAGGGTGTACCTGTGTTTAGGATTTCCCCACCCAAGATGTAACACCTTGCACTTGGTGATATTGAAATTTAATTTCCGTGTGTGAGCCCACCTTTCCATGGTGTCCAGGTCCCATTGCAGGGCCAACCTCCCCTCTTCCCCCTCAACTACTGCTCCCATCTTGGAGTCATCAGCAAAGAGACTCGTTTCACACCCTATACCCTCCCTGATGTCCGAAATGTATACATTAAACAGGATTGGACCCAGGACCGAGCCCTGCGGTACCCCACTACCGACCTCTTTAGGGTTCGAGAGCTCCCCACCGACCACTACTCTCTGAGTGCATCCAGCTAGCCAGTTTTCAATCCATCTGACCATCAAAGGGCCTACTCCCAAACCTGTCAGTTTCTCCACCAGACCATTGTGGGGGACAGAGTCAAACGCCTTGCTGAAGTCCAAGAATAATACATCCACAGGCTTTCCCCTGTACAGTTCTGATGTTACCCATTCATAGAACTCCAGAAGATTGGTTTAGCATGATCTACCTGGCACAAACCCATGTTGCCGACTATCCAGACCTCCCACCTACTCCAAGTACACCCCCAATCATTCCTTTAGTATACTCTCCATTAATTTTCCCACCACTGAGGTCAAACTGATGGGTCTATAGTTACCTGGTACTTCCCTCGACCCCCCTTTATGGATTGGCACCAAATGTGCCTCTCGCCAATCCCTAGGTACCCTCCCTGTCTCAAGCGACCTGTTGAAGAGCTCCACCAGGGGTGCAGCCAGTATGTCCACAAATTCCCATAGTACTCTCGGGTGAATGCCATCTGGCCCAGGAGATTTATCTTGCTTTAGGCCCTTAAGGGCTAACCACACCCTTTTGGTGGAGATAGCATTATCCGTCCCCTCCACCTTACTGGCCTTTTTATCCTTATCCTGATGTGACACCCCTGGGGTACCTCTCCCTCCCTCTTGCTCCATTTCTGTTGCTCCCCTGATCCCACTCACTACTGCTTCTATCCCCATCGTGCCTTGCTTGTAGATATCCCATCCCCCTCTTTAGTGAACACAGAGGCGAAGTACTCATTTAATACCTCTGCCTGCTCCCTCACCTCTTCCACCCACCCTCCTTCTGATCTCAACATGCCGAGATGGCCCTTAGTTTTTGTCTGCTCCCCAATGTACTGGAGGAACCCCTTTTCCCCTCCCCGTGTCCCCTGTGCCAGCTGCTGCTCTTTACTGGACTTTGCCCCCGCACCATCCGAGTGACTTTTCTAGATGCAAGATGGTACATTTCGTTTTCCCTATCCCCTCTCGTTGTTTCATATTTTTTGTAGGCAGCCTTCTTTTCTCTGACCGCTACCTGAACCTCACTGGACCACCAGCATGGTTTATGTGATCTTGCTCCCTTACGCTTCACCTTAGCATAGGTCCTGACTGCCTCATGAAGTCCCCATTTTATGACCTCCCATCTCTTTTCCACATTTGTCATTGTTGTAATCCCCTTCAAGTGATCCTTGAGAATATTTCCCATGCCCACAAAGTCTGCCACCCTGAAGTCCACTGCCAGTGTCCTAGATCTCTCCCCCCTCCCCCATACTTATTTGAAACCAGACAGTATTGTGGTTGCTCCCAGTCAGGGGATCCTCTACAACCAGGTCCCTTACCAGATCCTCATCCGCCAGAACCACATCCAGGACATGCCCCTCCCTTGTGGGCTCCATCACGTGCTGTGTTAAGAACACATCCTGGAAGCCGTCCAGCAGCCTCTGCTCCTTGGCCACCTTAGAGGAAAATGGTTCCCCAGTTTGTACCTGGCACATTAAGGTTCCCCATCAACACTACTCCCTCCCCTTTTGGTCCACACTGGGCAATGATGTTGTCCAGCAAACCATCCTCCAGAACATCACCCATCCCGGGGAGCCTATATACTACACCCAGCTTGACCTTACCTCCTGCCGGGGTTCGTAAGGTGACCCATAAGGCCTCCACGTTTCCCTCTCCTCTTCTACCCTAGCAATTTCTATGTCATCTTTAATGAACATAGCCACTCCACCCCTCTGCCCTCCTTTCTATCCTTCCTAAGCAAGTGTACCCCCAGGAGTTTGAGGTCCCAGTCATGGTTTTGTTGTGCCACGTTTCCGTGACCGCCGCCATCCACCCCCAAATAGCATGGCCTGGAACTCTGGCAACTTGTTTCCCAAGCTCCTAGCATTTACTAACACCACCCCTCACCCTTATCCTGATCCCTTTGTCCGACCCCACCCAGGTTCCTTATACTTCCATCCACCCTCTGCTCCTCCTGAAACCTCCTCTCCCAGTCTGTTTCCCCCTCCCCCCTTGGGTTTGAAGGCTACTCCCCTCATCTGGAGGAGAGGGCTTCTGGTCAGCCCCTCCCTTATCCTCCCCCCTTCACAAGTTTAAACCCCACTTTTCTTGAATGTAGTCAGCCACCCCCTGTTTAAGGACTTCCTTCCCTAATGGGGCAAGATGAAGCCTGTCCTTGGCATACAGTCCCTTGTCCTCCCAAACTCCTTTCCAGTTCCCTAACACCCCCGACCCACTTTCTTCACCCCACTTCGTGAGCCAGTCATTAACCTCTGTGATCTTCATTTTTTTTTCCACTGAGGCCTTTGGTACTGGCAATATCTCCGAAAAGGAAATGTTGCATCCATTATCCTGACAGACTCTGGCAAGTTCTCGGAACCTTGCTTGGATATCCAAAACACTATTTCCCTCTAGATCATTAGTTCCCAAATGCACCAGGAAATCTGGTTTCCCTCCACAATCCCTAACCAGTTCGTACACCATGAACTTTGCTCTGTGTACCATCAGCCCAGAGATACTCACTATCTTCACCTGGCTATGGCATCCACCCCCCCGTCCCTCTCAATGGATACCCCTAATCATCGAGTCTCCCAATAACAGAACCTTAACACTGCCATCATCCTTATGGTTACCTCCACTATGCGCTGTCAGCCCCCATCCCCCTTTATTCAGTGATCTCAATTCCATGGAGTTTTCCCACCTTATTAGAGACCCCCATCACCCTCCCTTTCTGCCTCCCTTGTTATTTTGCCCATAACCCAGACACCCCCGAATAGGGTGTCCCCTTTAACCTCTCTTATCAGAACAAGTGGATCCCCTTCCCCACACCACCATCCTCCTCCCTTGTAATAGTACCCCTGCCTTCAGAGGCCCTCTGTGGGTCCCCGTTACCTAGGGCCCCATCCTTGGTACAGACCCCCTTCCCCTGCCTCCTTGTCTTCCAGTTTCTCTCCAGTCGTGCTCTTCTCCCTCATGTCTGCAATATGTTGCATCTCCCCCATCTGCTTAACATTTACATTTCCCCCTTCTCCCTCTGGGACTATTTCTATCCTTTCCGTTGCCGATCTGTGATGTCCTATGGGTATCAGACTCCCTCCCTCGGTCTCTGTATCAGTTTCTTCATTTCCACCAACCCCTTCCTCCCCCTCTAGGTTACTTAGTAGCTCAAATTTATGGTAACACTCTATGCCAGCCTCCATCAAGTAACCTGAGTTTCTCCCGACTGCCCCTCTAAACTGCCCCTATTCCTCCCCTCTTGCCCTGTTCTCCTTAGGAGCTCCCTTCCCACAGTCTGCTCTTTTAGGCTTCCCCACAACAGCCCTTCCCTTCTCACTGTCTGCTCTTCTTTCCCCTCCACTCTCTTTTTTTTTTTGCAATTCACTTTACTTTTTCTCCCCTTCTAGCCGCCTGCCGCCTTCACATCTGCTTGTTCACGGCTTGCCGGCTTCTGTCCCCAAATTGGCCGCCCCCCCGATACCCCATGGCTTACCCCCCATGGTGGGGGCCCGCGACACAGCAGGGAATGCCCTGGGCACTGTAGAATAGTTGGGGTCGCCTGAGGACACATCGAAGCTGCGGCGGGCTTCATATATGTGCTCTGTGTTTTCTGGTTTTCTGGAGGCGGGGCCACACCCTGATGCCGTGACGTCACCACCAGCCCCACCTCCAGGGAACACGTAAGTATCGGATTTTTGGGCACACCCTGCCTCTGCCAGGGGTCCCTAGTACACCCGATCACTACCCGCACCTCCCCGAGTAGGAGGCTGCCTCGCCGATCTCTACTCTCGACTGGCCGGCCCGACGGACCCGGGTCCATTCCTGAACCCGGTCGCCGCGCCGCAAGCGGAAATCCCACCGCTGCACCAGCGGCCGCTACCTCCACTCTCTTTATATTTGGAATGTTTATTCTGTAAATCTTCCCCTTAGCATCAACATCCCTATCTAAGGGTCCTCTGTCCCTAATATCCCCCCTTCTGCTTGGTGTAACATAATGTCCTGTAATTTCTGAGCATTGCCCCAGCCTCCCCTCAGCCCCACCCTTCTGCCACCCATATCCACACCCCTTATTCTTGGTCACACACCCGAACTCTCCCAGCTTACTCCTTAACTAATATACTTCACTCCTGATATGAGATAGCTGTCTACAGAGTGGGCAGCCTCCCTCTCTCCAGGCCCAATTGAGAATTATTGCCACCCCACAGCCTGTGCAGCCTACAACCATTCCGAAGATGCCTGCTATGGTGGAATGTGGCCACCCTGTTTGTCCCTCTCTGTTCATAATGGCATGCACCCCTTTTCTCAGTCCCTTCCCCCTGGAATACCATCTCTCTCTCTCTATACTGACTGCGGTTGTTTACGAACCCTATTTCAACCCCACCAATAATGTTCCCAAGTCTCACAAACACATACAGTCCAATGTGTGTCCAGTCCTGCTAACAGTGTGTGTATATGCAGACATCAGGTACCCTATGATGTCACAGGCCCACCAGTTCCTGTGGCTTCAAATTTCAGTCACAAACAGAAATGCACAGCCCTTCAATCCCAACCCCCAGTGGCTTTTCAGTATTTAAGAAAGCCTACAACACAGGGTGGGTGGGAGAGCTCTACCGCCACCAGGCAAACATCACATTAAATTTCACTCTAATTATCACTGCCAAACAAGTGTTCCCACAAGCCCCAATAGTTACAATATCACAGCCCAAGTAACAGTTCTAACTTAAAGTAGTAATTTTTAACACACAGAACTAATTTCAAGTACAAAACTATTCAAATATTTCAGTTAAAACAGAATATAAACCAAACCTCTTTTCTGAACAACCTCCTACTTCTGTTCCCAGGTGGACAATGAAAGACAAGATGATTCTTGCAATTACCCTTCCCCCTAACACCAGGCAAACACCACATTAAATTTCACTCTAATTATCACTGCCAAACAATTGTTCCCACAAGCCCCAGTAGTTACAACATCACAGCCCAAGTAACAGTTCTAACTCAAAGTAGTAATTTTTAACACACAGAACTAATTTCAAGTACAAAACTATTCAAATATTTCAGTTAAAACAGAATATAAACCAAACCACTTTCCTAAACAACCTCCTAATTCTGTTTCCAGGTGGACAAATCCTACCCTTCTTCTTCTCTTCCCCTATTCCCCCATCCCTCCCTGCTTCATTTGGTAAAGGTTATGTTTTGCCCAATTTGCAAAAAACCTTTCTCTTTGATAAATTTTTTGCCAAAAATTACAAAATTGTTATTACTAAAACTGATTGCATAGGCATACTTTGGGCTCATTTAGATATCTAATATATGAGCCTTTTAAAGAGACAGTCTTTTGTGGATACTTTGGCAGTGGAGCTGTTTAGGCTAAATATTAAAACAAAATATATAAATATATATTTCTTTCAGACAGCTCCCATAATTAGCAGGTCCAAGTTTAGAAAGCATATTGGTGCTTTTGCTTACGTAATCAAATTTTCTTAACACTTTGTGCACGGTCAGCTTCATGATGGTTTCTCAGTGTTTAATTGATGGTCGGTTGTTAAAGCATTTGCATAAATTAATATTTATGGTCTTGGGGTATAACTAACCTATCAATTGCATTGTTCCATGCCCCCAAGGAAGCCCTGCATATAAGGTGATATGTAACGTTTACTTTGCACCGCACCTGTTTTCTGGCTCAATAATAGGTTTTCATAGGAGGCCATGGTTCGGCCCCTTCTTAAGAAGTCCTCCTTGGATCCCGACTGTCTAGCAAACTACAGGCCCATCTCTAACCTACCCTTTTTGGGTAAGGTTATTGAGAAGGTGGTGGCATTACAGCTGGAAGACCATTTGACCAGCCACAATGTCTACGATTCTCTCCAGTCCGGTTTTAGGAAGAGACATAGTACTGAGACAGCCTTTGTTCGGGTACTAAGTTACCTCCTAATAGCGAGAGATCAAAGGACTTGTTCCATCTTGGTTCTTCTTGATCTCTCTGCAGCATTTGACACTGTGGACCATGGTGTGCTGTTGGATCACCTGTGGTTCATCTGTGGACTCTCGGGATCTATCCTCAAATGGTTTCGGTCTTTCCTTATGGGTAGGACTCAGAGAGTGGTGTCTGGGGTTTTTTCCTCAGCACCATTCTCTCTATCCTGTGGGGTACTGCAGGGATCCATTTTGGTGCCCATGTTGTTTGCAGTGTATATGCTACCATTAGGAGTGATTATTAGATGGTATGGCTTGAGTTTTCACTGCTATGCAGATGATACTTGGCTATACATGTCTTTTGTGCCCAGTCAGGATGATGCTGTCTCGGTACTGAACAGCTGTCTTACTGAAATCCAGGCCTGGATGAATTGGCTATGGTTGAATCCTAAAATAAATGAGGTGTTGCTGGTGGACCCAGGTCGTCGTGAGGTGGGTATGTTGGCAGGTTCTCCTTTGGGTCTGTGGCTTGGAGATGTCCAGCTAACTACCTCAGACTGGGTGCAGAACCTGGATGTTATGTTTGACGACTGTCTGACCTTAAAGTCGCAGGTGTCAGCGGTTATTAAAACTTCTTTTTACCATCTGAGAAATATCGCCCGGGTTAAACACCTGGTTCTTCCCTATGATCTTCCAACGTTGGTTCATGCTTTCATTACCTCCTGCCTTGACTACTGCAATGCCCTTTACCTAGGGCTACCAGGGGTTGATATCCACCACCTGCAGCTGGTGCAGAACACGGCAGCCAGGCTATTGACTGGTACTTCTAGAACCAGTCATATAATACCTGTGCTCCGTGCTCTGCACTGGCTGCCGATACAGTGGCGGATCACCTTCAAGTTTGCGTTATTAACGTATAAGGCCCTACATGATCAGGGACTAGGTTACCTGAAAGATCTCCTTTGTGCCTACTGTCCCCTCCATCCTCTCCAATCCACCTATGAGGGATTGCTAGAGATTCCCAGGGTTCAGTTACCAATATATGGGGCAAGGGCATTTAGTTTTGTGGCCTTGACCCTGTGGAATTCTCTACCTCATCGGGTATAAGGTTGCCTGACCATCCAGAGTCTTAAGATTGCTTTAAAGATGTACCTTTTCAGTTTAGCATTTGTTGATTACTGAAGCTGCTACTGTATTTTATGTGTGTTATTCCTTTTGGGATAAATATTTTATATGTTTTATTGTACAAGCACCTTGGTTTGGAAAGGTGCCTTTTATTAATAAAAATGATTTGATTTGATTTGATAGGTTTCATAGATTGTCTTCAAGCATAGATAGGTAATTTGCCCTTTTTCTGCTCTCTCATCTTTAGTGATTGTAACTCCTCTTATTGCTACCTAGAAAATGTATATCCCGTTTAACCTTAAACTCTTCTTTATTACCATTCCCTACAATCCCCAATGGTAGACTATTCCAAATACTCACCAACCTCTGTGAAAATCAAATTCCCCTGCTTTTTGTTTTGTCAATTTCACTATGTAGTTTAAGGCTGTGAGATCTAGTTGCAAACTCCCCATCCTTCATTTCCAGACCTATATACAGTACCTGTTATAGATAAGTAGTCCATTACCTGGTTTTGCCTGTCGGTGCAGACACCTGCCGAGAGGTACTGCCTCCCTGCTGAATGTTACAGAAGTGGTTGTCAAGCGGTAGCAGTTTCTGTTGGTATTTACTGCGGTATTGTACTTCTTGTTTTGCAGCACCTAGATGTGCTTCCTTGTTTTTCCACCAGGTGGCCACCATCACCCACTATCGCAGTAGTCAATTATTGCTATCTCCCGTGATTTATTCCATCCCACACACCTGCAGATGGTGCCCTACAGTACATGAAAAAAATGTATACTCACATTAACATCCTAAACACATTTTCGGCAGACAATGTTTAAATCGTCAATGTGTCTAAATAGCGCCCTATATTAAAATGAACTGATAAACACTGGGTGAAATATGAGCAGCAGTGATATTACTAAAATAAAAACAATATTTCCACCGCTCAGACTCTCATAAACAGCATAAGACGTTTTCAGACTAGAATCTATAAATTTGAAATTGCTGCAGTAGTGTCCCCAGCATTTTTTTCCTATTTGCAGTACATGTTAAGGTGCTCTGATTTTTGTATTAAAATGCATTAGCTGTGCCTTTATTTCCAGATTTTTATTAATTTGCTGGTTCCACAATTTGTTTTTCTTGGGCAGTGGTAGTGGTCATTTTGACTCCATGGGTGCTGGCAGTGGGTTTCGTGCAGCTGATGCGTTAAGCTGCAATGTTCTGAATTTTTTTCATCTGTGTCCATTCACTGGTATGACGGTAGCTGCTGAATCAGTATTTCTGTCATTGTCTGTCTTGGGGTGCTTTTGATGCTCTGTTACTTTTGCTTTGATTATGGTTTTACAGTAGTACCACAGATTTCATGGTAATGAAAATAGCAGTGTGTTGCTTTTTACATGCTGCAGTATTGTGTGGTGGACGTGTATACCATTGCTTTATTGCTGTATTGCTTTATTCATGTCGAGATCCTATTCCTGTCCTTGTCTTGGTGTCATTGCGCCCCTACAACTCTCCCCCCCACCACCTGGTGTTTGGAATACTTGTTTAACAGTATATCTAGATGCCCAATACACCACTCTGCTACAAGTGAAAATTCTCAATACTCTGGCAAGTAAATCTGCTGAATTGCAGCAAAAAAACGGGCACAAGTAACAAATGATAGTACATGTCTCCAACATATTTGTAATCACTGGCAGAATCCATGTGTTGCAGGCTCCTGTCATATAAAGGTACTTTATCAATAGCAGACATTGGTATTCCTGCTCAGTCATCATCAATTGTCATGTAATAAGCCCTAGCACCACTTCCCTTGAGCTGGCAGTGTAGCACAGAGGACAAGGTGCCTAAATGCAAGCAGTTTGGTCCTTTCAAACAGTGGTTTGGTTCCCGAACCCACCCATTCATAAATTTTACTTATGTAGTGATAACACCTGGTTGTAGTCCAACAGAATTGCTGCTGTATATAGCCTTTTCTGCTTAATTTGTTACTCCTATCTGACTCCTCTGACAACTCTTTGACACCTTTTCTGTCCATTTCTTAATATATCCATGGAGCCCTTAAATTAGTAGATGTGCAGTATAACTATATAGCAGCTGACTTTTCACTATCTACAGTACATTTAGCCAATTTTATTTCTTGTGCTTCCATACTTAACCCTTGTGCTGCCAACTGAATTAGACCATATATGATTTATGGACTGACATACAGTATAAGTCCCTGCACAGAAAGCCTTAATGTTAATCTAATGTTATTTGTTTCGTTGTCATTATTCTGAGCATCACTACAGTGATTTCTGCTTTTCAGCTATTGACACGTTAGTAGCTGAAGGCTCCCCTAGTTACATAGAATGGTATAAAGAAATAATGTTCGCATTACAAGCTGAATGTATTATGGCAAGTACAACCAATAAAATGACTAAATTTAATCATGTCTGGGAACCATTTTTTACCCTTTTAACAGTTCACTAGATGTGTGACGCCATTTGCAACCTTAGCAAGTTGACTACTGTGATCCATGCTTAATCACCAGTTGTATACCTGGTCATCTAATACATCTTTCTTTATTTCCCTGGGTTATACCCCTTTCTCAGTATTACGTCTTTCTTTATTTCCCTGGGTTATACCCCTTTCTCAGTAATACATCTTTCTTTATTTCCCTAGGTTTATACCCTTTCTCAGTAATACATCTTTCTTTATTTCCTGAGTTATACCCTTTCTCAGTAATACATCTTTCTTTATTCCCTGGTTATACCCTTTCTCAGTAATACATCTTTCTTTATTTCCCTGGGTTATACCCCTTTCTCAGTAATACATCTTTCTTTATTTCCCTGGGTTATACCCCTTTCTCAGTAATACATCTTTCTTTATTTCCCTGAGTTATACCCCTTTCTCAGTAATACATCTTTCTTTATTTCCCTGGGTTATACCCCTTTCTCAGTAATACATCTTTCTTTATTTCCCTGGGTTATACCCCTTTCTCAGTAATACATCTTTCTTTATTTCCCTGGGTTATACCCCTTTCTCAGTTACCTCCAGTGGCAGAGTGTGGGGGGGGGAAGGGGGGTTAGTAATATTTTGTTAAGTAGTCAACAAAATTTCCTCATATGTGATTTTTGAGCTTGTACCTCTATGCCACTGACTCTCAAGTTTGTATACTGTGCTGCCATTCCTGGCTTATAATAAACCATACTTAATTAAAAAAAACATTAGTAGTTGAAGGCTATGTGAATGAATTATGATTAATAAATGATAAAGTGACTAAAGTGTTTGTCTCAGCTGTTCCTCGCATTTTGCGTACTGTACATTAGGTCCCTACTGATTGCCCCAATTGTATAATTATTAATAAATCATTCTATATCTTTTCAGCATCCAAACTCTCCATCCCAATGCTAGAGACATCAGCATGCATCTGGATGGTATTAACCGGGATAGGGAACCAGGATGCCGGTATAGTTTCATGCCATTTGTATGGGCTACCTATCTGAACAGATAAAGATTGATGGGCCCAAACTGAAAGTTAATATTTATGTGTTTTTTTAAACTTAGTTTTTATTCAGGTTTTCTACAGGGTCCAGCACATCATAAAATAGTCACCAGAAGTTTAATGTGTTTCTTTTTACATGCTGTAGTATTGTGTGGAGAACATGTACACCATTGCTTTATTGCTTTGTTCATGCCGAGATCCTATTCCTTTTTTAGGTGCCCTTCACTTTGTAAAGCTGTATCTAAAAAGCCACACACTACTATTGTAATTGTCATAAAGCATGTTCAAGTATCGTTAAGCCAGAATCAAATCACAAGTTGCAGCAAAAGCCACTCTGGTCAGACAGTGACATAATTAATTTTTAGGGGACTCCCCACATACAAGTGAATAGACTCCAATCCAGCCCTCACTCTCTGTCAAATACTGTCCTTAATGTGGAAGTCCTTGTCTTGGTGTCATTGCACTCCCACAACCCCCCCCCCCCAACCGCCTGGTGTCATGGAAGTCTAATGTCTGGAATATCTGTTTAAGAGTATGTTTAGATGCCCAATACACCACTCTGCTACAAGTGAAAATTCTCTGTTCTTTGCGTTTTGTGTACTGTACATCAAGTCCCTACTGATTGCCCCAATTTTATAATTATTAGTAAATCATACTTTATCTTTTCAGCATCCAAACTCTGTATCCCAATGCTAAAGACATCAGTGTTCATCAGGATGGTATTAGCCTGGATAGGGAACCAGGACGCCGGTATAGTTTCTTGTCATTTGTATGGGCTACCTGCCTGAACAGTTGCTTTATTGGTTGATGGGTCCAAATTGAAAGTTCATTTTTATGTTTTTTTTAAAACATAGTTTTTATTCAGGCTTTCCATAGTGTCCAGTACATCATAAATTAGTCACCAAACTTAATTTTTAAATAAGAAAATGTGAAATGAAAAAGAAGGTGCTGCTTCAGCTTGTGGTCTGTCTTAAACGGTGATAACAGCTACTACACTATGGCGAACATCAAAAGTGCATTTCCAGAATGTTGCAGACATAAACAGTGATGCTACATTATGGCTAAAGTACAGAAACAGTGATTTCATAATACACCTTTAACATGGGGGGCTGTACCCCCATGAACCCTCGCCTACTTATTTATAACCAACTCCGGAGGTACACATTGCCAAGTACTATTGCCTTTCAGTGGGGGTCACCGTAATCACATAGTCACCGTAATTGTCATCACCTTTCTGACTTCTCCGTTATTGTGTCATTGTTATTAAGGAGCTGTTATTACGTGCTACCATCTTAAACAAAGGCAACCATAATATTTAATATTCACGCATACAATATAAAATAGCATTTTAATCAACATTCTGTGCTACACAATAGTTATACTCCATGAATTATCTACACATAATGCAGCTGTCTCTGATAAGAAAACATAAATGAATAGATGTGCTTTAAAATGGATTCTCTATGTACAGTATTCCCTAGCTGTAGTAGCACTTGAAAATATAGTACCTTGAAACACCACAAAATACCAACTATGTACCATAGTTTTTGTTTCTGTTTTGGTTGTGGTAATTAATTATTTCAGTATTAACCATGATTCCAAACACATACTGTACAGTGTACCACTCTATATAGGGCACACAAACAGACTGATACAGCTTTTTGTATTCTATTTAAAAAATCAGTGGGATGACTGATGTAATAAGCCCATGAATCACATTATTATTTGATATGATAATGTATTACTGTGTTGACTTGCTGACCCAAACTTAAATACAACAATACAGTTGTCTCTGATCCCAAAAAATAAAATAGTAGAGGTGAATAGAAATGGATACCCTATGTATTCCCTGGCTATAGCATCACTTAAAAATACAGTACCTTTAAGCACCACAAAATACCAACTCTGTGCCAAGTTTCTGGCTAAACAGCCTCCCGTCCTCCATCTCGTTGACCCATAGTCTCAACCAATTTAAGTCAGGTCTCAAAACCCTACTACTTGACTCCACAATGTGTGCCTGTAATTAAACCCCAACCCCCCCATCCCTATCCCTCCCCTCCCTCTCACCAACTCCTCGGTCAGTTTACCTAGGAACCTACTCGGTCACAGTAACACCCTTTCTCATTTAGTTGATTGGTGTAAGCCTCCCTCCCAAGGCTCCCAATCTTTACCTATCCTGTTATGCAGGTCTTATGACTCTGGGTCCCTCATGACCCTACAAAATTGTTTCCTGTCTTAACTTTGTTCCCGGGGACTCCCCCTTGCTTCCAGTTGATGTAACCTGCTATGTTAACGTAAGCCAAGGTTGTCTAACCTGCATTTTTATACTACTACTGTATCTGTATTGTGTCTTGCTTTGTTCTTTTATTTTACCTGACGTGGAGCCTTTGCAAAAGAGTCTATGACTCAAGGGATTGTATTTCTGATGAGTTCAAATAAATAAATAAATAAATAAATAAAATAAATACTTTGTTATTTTTTTTTCCTGTTTTGGTGGTAATTAATTATTGCAGTACATACTGTATGCTGTAGTATATAGGGCACTAAAATGAACGATGCAGCTTATTTTATTCTCTAAAAATTACAGTTCATGATTCAGTTCTTGATGGCTGATTAACTGAGGACATGCGGAAATGGGCAAGCCAGAATGGCCACAGTGTGGAAAATATTTGCTTTTGTTTAATTGCTGTAAAAAAAGAAAATGATTAAATATAAACAAGAAAGAGTGGAAAATAAGTGCATTTGTTGTAGTTTGTGTCTTGTATTCTACAGCGTTAAAGTGGCAGGCAATGCAGACAGAAATGTTAATGGCCAGTCCAAAACATTTCAACAGAGGTGCAACAAATTACATGCCCTTGCTCCCCAATCTCATGCCTTTGCTCCACAGTCGTAATATACAGTAAGTGCAGTCATATTTCTGATACAACATTTAAAGCAAAAGTGCCAAGAACTTGTACATCATTAAATATTTCAAGCAATTTCCAGTTTTCTTTTTTAAAATGTACAGGATGTGCTGCTTTCTTCTTAAAAAAAGACCCCAGTGCATCCCATATGTCATGGTATCTTTTGGTTTTTAATTCACTGTGATAGAAACACTGCCACAATACCATTCATTTTATTTTTTTCATTCACTTTTACCAAAGAACAGGTACAGTACCAAACAATATTGCTTTAGCCTCTCGGGACTATGCAGTGTTATTTTGTAGGAGTGACTTTGCCAGTAAAATTTGGTTATAAAGAAATAACTTAAGCAATACAGTTACTGTACTGCAGTGATGTTTCTCTGTCATTGACTTCTAAACAAAAATACAAATACTATGAATAAACAAACAAACATTCAGTCCGGCTGACACAGCCTCTTTTAGGTAATAACGCTCCCATCAGAGGCTGAAGCAATAGTGTTTGGGTACTGTGGCTGTGTATCTGTAACACTGAAGTAAATATAAAAACAATGGTTTACATGACAATCATATTACATAGAGATTAAACAAGGTCATACATAAACACAGACATTCATTTTGTTTCTGAGTCAATATTGTACCACATACTGTAAGACATTTCTGTTGAGACTTATTCATTTTAATGGTTGTTTTCTTGCCCTTTTGACTAGTCGCATACACTGTATAATGTACTTTTGATTTTACAGTTCATAGTTTTTATTGATTTTTCACCAGAAAACAATCATTAAACTGGATATGTCTCACCTGAAATGGCGTATGTTGTACAATATTCACTCAGAATCAAGATGAATGTCTGTGTTTCTGTTTTACCTTGTTTAATCTTTATGTAATATACTTGTCATTTCAAGCTTGTAATGTGCTTGTAAAGTTATTGCCCAATTTCTGTCCTAATGGAAGTCTTTTAATTGAAAGAAATCAGTAAAAGATATCATAGATACATAGATACATATACAGTGTCGGCAGATAAGAGCCTATGGCCCACCCAGTCTGCCCATTTGAGCTTGCAAGTTCAGTTTATGTTTTCCTAGAAGTCTGTTGCCCCTAACCCCTGACCTCCAGAATTCCTTTATGTCTATCCCATGCATTCTTAAATCCCGTGATTGTTTCAGCCCCCACCACTTCCTCTGGCAGGGTGTTCCACTTGTCCACTACCCGTTCTGTGAAAAATTCTTCCTCCGTTTCCTCTGAATCGTCCTCCCTCCAACTTCATCCCATGCCTCTAGTCCTGGAACATCTTTTTTGCTTAAAAATAGTGTATTCCTGCACCCTGTTCCTCCCTGTAAGATACTTGTATGTCTCTATCATATCCCCTCTCTCCCTCCTCTCCTCCAGGGAGTACATATTCAGTTCCTTCAACCTGTTCTCATAGGACTTGTGATGCAATCTATGTACCATCTTTGTTGCCCTCCTCTAAACCTTCTGTACCCTGTCTATGTCCTTATGTAGGTAAGGTCTCCAGAACTGTACACTGTACTCCAGGTGGGGCCTCACTAGTGTCTTGTATAGTGGAATTATGACCTCCCTTTTCATGCTGGTGATGCCCCTGCCTATGCATCCCAGCATCCTATTTACTTTACCTGCTGCCTTGTCACACTGTTTCCCTACCTTGAGGTCATCAGAGATGATAACCCCAAGATCCCTTTCCTGCTTGGTGCATGCTATATCCTCACCCCCAACTGATATATTGTGCCAGGGTTTTGTGTGCCCATATGCATTATCTTGCACTTCTTTGCATTGAATTTCAACTGCCAAACCCTGACCATTCTTCAAGTTTCTGCAGGTCCTTCTCATTCTGTCTACACCCTCTGGTGTGTCTACTCTGTTACAGAGCTTTGTGTCATCAGCGAACAGTGAAATTCTGCCTTCTAGGTCCTGCGCAATGTCACTGATGAAGATGTTGAATAGGACTGGTCCCAGCACTGATCCTTGTGATACCCCACTGGTCACTCTTCCCTCTGTGGAGTGACAGCCATTTACCACCACCCTCTGTGTCCTGCTGCCCAGCTAGTTACCTACCCACCATACTACTGTCCTGCCCACACCCATATTCCCCAGTTTGTGTAATAGTCTTCTATGTGGCACAGTGTCAAAGGCCTTGCTGAAGTCCAGATAGGCCATGTCCACTGCCCTCCCCAATCCACCTCCCTAGTCACCCAGTCAAAAAATTCAACGAGGTTGGTCTGACATGACCTCCCCCTGGTGAAACCATGCTGCCTTGGGTCCTGTAGTCCATTGACAACCAGATGTTCCACCAATCTCTCCTTCAGTAGTGCTTCCATGATCTTCCCACTACCGAGGTGAGGCTGACTGGTCTGTAGTTCCCCGCTTCCTCTTTGTTCCCACTTTTGTATAAGGGGACTACATCTGCTGTCCTCCAATCTTTGGGTACCTCCCTTGTTTCCAGTGATCGGCTAAACAGGATAGCCAGAGGTTCAGCCACCACCTCTCTTAGTTCTTTAAGGACCCTGGGGTGAACCCCATCTGCTCCCATTGATTTATCAACTCTTATTAATTCCAGTTCCTTCAGGACCCTTTCTCATGTAAAGGGACTTGTGTCCATTTCTGCACCATTCTCACCCCTTGTACTCCCTTCAGACCCATTACCCTCCTCTTCCTCAGTAAAGACTGAGCATAAATACCTGTTCAATATGTTAGCTTTACTGTTGTCATCCTCCACATGGCCCCCATCCTCCACCTTCAGTCTCACTATCCCTCCCTTTGCCTTTCTTTTTTCACTTATGTACCTGTAAAAGGTTTTGTCCCCTTTACCCACTGATTTTGCAATGTGTTCTTCTGTCTGAGCTTTGGCTTCCTTACTGACCTCCCTGCCTCCTTTGCTTCTCCTGGTACTTCTCCTTATCCCCTTCTGCCTGTGTCTTTTTGTATTGCCTGAATGCAATCTTTTTGGCTTTCACTTTCTTTGCCACCTCTTTGGAAAACCATAATGGTCTCCTCTTCCTTTTCCTCTTGCTAACCTGCTTAATGCATATTCTGTTGCTCTTGTAATCCCCATTTTAAATACTGCCCACTGTTCCTCAACCCCTGATTCTTGCCCCATTCCCCTTAATGCCTCTTTCAAGTATCTCCCCATTTTCACAAAGTCTGCCCCCCCCCTAAAATCCAGGATACATGTTTTTGTGTGATTTGGTTCTGCTCTTTCTGTAATTTCAAACCACAATGACTGGTGGTCACTGTTCCCCAGGTGCTCCCCACTGTTACCCCCATCACACTGTCCCTGTTTTGAGCACAAGGTTCAGTATTGCCTTCTGCCGAGTTGGTTCCATGACCAGTTGCTTGAGAAGGCACCCTGAAGGAGTCCAGGATAAATCTGCTCCTAGTTGATGCTGCTGCTGGGATGCTCCAGTCCACGTCTGGAATATTGAAGTCTCCAACCAGTACTACCTCACCCTTGTCTGCCATCCTTTGGATGGCTAGCATCAACTCTATCTGTTTCTTCCTCCTGGGCTGGTGGTCTATAGACCACACCTGTGCGGATAGCTGGCCCATTTTCCTTTCCAGCTTAACCCACAGTATCTCTCCCTATTTTGTTCCTCCTGGATCTCTGTGGCCTTATGTCATTTTTCACATACAGTGCCACTCCTCCTCCTCCCTTTCTACCTGCCCTGTCTCTTCTGAATATGTTGTAGTCAGGTATGGCCATCTCCCAGTCGTGGTTATCAGTACACCAGGTTTCAGTGATGGCCACAATGTCCAGGTCTGACTGCACCATGACAGCCTCCAGATCTTCCATCTTGTTGCTAAGACTCCTGGCATTGGCACACATGGCTTTCCATGATTTGACCTCCCTAGACTGTTTCGCTGTTCTACTCCAGCACCTTCCTTGGTTGTCCTTTATCCCTGGTTCTCCTTGCTGTCTGCCCTTCTGCTGAATTTTGCCCCTTTTCTGCCTATCCACCTCTTGGTCGCTAATTTCCATCTTTTGCACACTGCTTTGTAGAGATAGCCACTCCTCCGGTTCACTGGTTCCACTGCTAGCTGTGGGGGGTGAGCAAGTAGGTATCCTCCTAGCTAGTCTGCCACCCCCCTTTGCTAGTTTAAATGATTGTCAATGTAGCATTTAAACTTATCATTGAGTGCTTGGACTCCCCTCCATCCCTCCGGGTGGGTCCCCAGTCACCAATGAATCCAAACCCTTCCTCACAGCACCAGTTCTTCAACCATGAGTTAAAGTTCCTGGTGCATGCACCCCTATGCTGTCCCTTGCCTCTCACAGGTAGTACTTCTGAGAAAGTGACAGACATAGCTACTTAATAGTATAAAAATACAAAATTAAATAAATGGAATGCTACTGTGGCTCAGTTTCTGTGGAGGTGAATGAATACCAGTGACAATATTGACTTCATGACTACTGTACAGCTGCCAGTGTGTCTTATTTGAAATATACAGATTAATATCACAATCACAATAACTATAACTGTAGTTGGGGGGGGGGTGTTGGTGTACCTAACTCTGTCTAACCAAAGATTTGCCTTATGTCAGTGCAAAACTAAGGACATTTTTCTGTTTCCTTCTTTTATTTGTATTTTATTTTTTTATTAAACCCTGCTGCCTATCTAAATAAAAATAAACCATGCTTACACAGGGTTTTAAATAATTGATTAGCAGTTTTCTTCTTGGGACGATACTAACTGTACAGAAAGTATTTACATAGATTTTCTAGAAGTGCTGTCTTTGTTAAACACAGTGAGGCAAGAGCTCTTCATTTTCACAAAGTTTTAGCACTTTTATGAGCAAAACGCTAATCAATATTTAGAGTTAAATAAAACCCTGCTTACACTGTTTTGACTGCATGCTATCATGAAGCAGCCACACCCCATCTATCACTTATCCATTAGTTGTGCTCAGTCTCACTGTAAAAGTACCTGACTAGCTACACTTTGAATGGCACTGTCAAGTGTTTTTACATATGAGTGTGTTCAGCCAAATTGAAGTGGTTGACACCTCCTACTGGAAGAAACTGTTAACCGGTTCCAGGTGGGACAACAAGAACTGGTGCCTAGGAACACATCAACACCTACTGTCCATATAATATGCCATTAATTTCTTTTATTGTCACACTGAGGCTTGAGCCAAGTGTTGTAATTTAGTCCTGTGGCTGTGGAAATATAGGGTGTAATGTTTACTGACTTAAAGGAGAAACATATTGTATCTATAAATCATTTCTCCCACCTGCAACTCCTCTTAAAATACTGTTTCAAATTATGTTAGTGCTTTTGCTATACTAGCCTTTTAGTGATCCTGCTGGGCCTTTATGATATACGTACTGTTCAGAGGTACCTTTTAAAACTGTATGATGTAGACAACTTCTGCTAGTGATACTTCTCCCTATGCACACAAGCAGGCCACTGTCACTCCCTGCATCACTTTTACTCTGCTTATAGTATGTCCCATTTCCAATCTTAATAACAGTAACACCAGATTATGAAGCAGAAACACCGAGTGATGTTACTAAAAGTCCTGTACAGAGGGAACCACAGCATACTTTTAAACAGTACTCAAAAAATCACTTTGATTTGGATAATTACTTCAAGGTTCAGTGCAGTTCTCCATTAAGAAGAGTAACATTAAACAAGCAGTGCAGCAGACAAAGGTTTTTCTAAAAAGCTAATTTTCTGCCCTGGTTATGATACATATTGACAGCACTGTTGTGTTGGAGTTTCTGGATGCTTCCTATGCTGTTTCCAGTACCATTCCATTTCTGACTCCATTCTTACCCTCCTCAGGTCCTCAATATTATTTCGATGCAAAAATGAGGTGGTCATTTTTTTTCTTGAGAAATAATTATTTTTAAACTTCAATAAAATTCTAAAATGGTAACATAAACTGTCAATTTCGCATTTCCCCTTAATCTGCCACCTATTGTGATAAGTTATAATGACCCATTGTTTATGTACAGCTAAAGCAGGCAGGGAGGGGCAGGCAGGCGAAGAATGTATAACGAGTGTTATGGGGGGCACATAAGAAAGGAAACCGGGTTGGGGGAAGACACTGTAGAGGGAGAACAAGAGCAGAGGGAGGGCAGCCTGTAAACCATGGAAGGTTATGCTAATGAATGCCCGTAGCCTAGGAAATAAGGTTCCAGACCTGGAGGCCTTGTTGGCAGATGCAGACCTTGACATACAGTAGCAGCAATAATAGAGACATGGCACTCTGCTAATCATGGCTGGGAAGTCAGTGTACCAGGCTATACACTGTTCAGGAGGGACAGGGAGGGTAAAAAGAGTGGAGGAGTGGCCCTGTACATCAGAGATGGTATAAAGGCTACAGAAGTTCAGGGAAGACAGGGGGAAGTCAAGGTAATGTGGGTCACCCTAAAGACAGAGAATGGAACAACAATATGCACAGGGGTGATCTACAGACCCCCGGCACAAAGGGAAGAAGTAGACAGGGAACTAGTGGAGAACATGCATGACATAGCAGCAAAAGGTGAAATCCAGCTACTGGGGGATTTCAATATGCTGGACGTGGATTGGGCCACCCAGGTGGCTGCTTCAGCCAGAAGCACAGCCATCCTAAAATCCCTACAGGGGGTTGGACTCAGGCAACTGGTGCATGAGCCAACCACGGACAAGTCAGTTCTGGACCTGGTATGGACAATGGGAACAGAGTCGAATAAATACAGGTGGAAGGGCAGCTGGGGTCCAGTGCTCATGACATGATGTGGTTCAGCATGGAGACATGGACTCAGCTGAGCCACACAAGGGCAAGAGTATTAGATTTCAGGAGGGCGGATTTCACTGAAATGGGTAGATGTATACAAGCAGTCCTGGGGAAGGGAGGGGTAATAGAGGGGGTGGAAGAACAATGGGAGAAACTGAAAGGAGCCATAGTAGAAATAACAAACCAATGCATTACGATAGTGGCCAAAGGGAGAAGAAGGAGGAAACCACTATGATTCTCCAAAGAGGTGAGGGACAAAGTCAGGGCTAAAAGGCTGAGTTTCAGGAAATATAAGGGGAGCCAAAGGGAGGAGGACAGGGAGGTGTACCTTGAATAACTAAGGGAAGCAGGGAAGTCTGTTAGGAGGGCAAAGATGCAGACAGAAGAGGGTTTAGCATGGTCTGTAAACAAAGGAAATAAGGCATTTTATAGGTACAGTACATCAGTGAAAGAAGAAAAACTGGGGGGGTTGTGAGGCTCAAAGGGGAGAAGGGAGATTGTAAGAAGTGGGATCTGGACAAGGCAGAAATACTGAACAAATGCTTCTACTCAGTATTCACTAAGGAGGGGGAGGGTCAAGGACCACAGTTGGATTGCAGATGCAGTGGTGGTGGGGGGTGCGTGAGAAGTGGACACCAGTCCATTCACTGTGGAGAGAGTTCTGGAAGAACTCACAAAGGTGAAGGTGGATAAGGCCATGAGGCCAGACAGCATCCACCTGAGGATATTAATGGAGTTGCGAAGGGAACTAGCAGTGCCTCGGGCAGCCGTGTTCACAGAGTCACTCAACACAGATGTCATTCCAGAGAACTGGAGAAGGGCACATGTAGTCCCACTGCACAAAAGCGGCAGTAAGGAGGAGTGGATACTCAAGAAGGGATGCAGAATAATGCACTTGAATAGTGGGAACCCTGTGGAGAGCTACAGGTTGGGGGAGGGAGGAGCTGACTCTCACCAAAGAGGAATGGGACCTAGGGGTTATCATCCCTGATGACGTTAAGGTATCAAAGCAGTGCACAAAGGCAGCAGGGAGGGCCAGTGGCATGCTGTGGTGCGTAGGCAGGGGTATCACTTGTAGGATGTGGGAGGTGGTGATGCCATTGTATAAAACATTGAAAAGGCCTCACCTGGACTACTGCATGCAGTTCTGGAGGCCACAAGTGCACAGTGGAGGGGTTTAAGTATGCCTGGCACAGGCATAAGGGAAGCTTGAGAGGGGAGTGAGTGATGAAAAGCCATTGATCACATAGAGTTAGTGGCCACATACACTGTATAGGGCCTATGGGCAGACTGGATGGGTCTAGAGTTCCTTATCTGCCAACAATTTCAAAATTTTTATGTTTCTACTCACCCTACAATATATTAGAAAGATGTCTCCACCTCCACCTTTACCTGCTGTGCCTAGAAACATATATTATACTACCCCCAGGTCCCTTTCCTTTTTTGTTGTTGCTAGTTTCCCCTCCCATTGTGTACTGTTTTCCTGTGTTTTTTTATTTTCCATGTGCATTACTTGGCACTTCTTTGCACTGAATCTAAGCGTCTATACGTTTGTCATCCCTGTTGCAGAGCTTTTCCTTACAATCCTTCTGCAATGTCACCGACATTATAAAGACAGTCTCTGCGTCCTGTTGTCCATCAAAGTTTGACCCAGGTGACCACCATGGAGTCCACTCCAAGGCTGGCTAACTTCTTTATTAATCTTTTGTGTGACTATAATTTTGACTTTCAGTGATGCAATTTATTGGGTGCTGAAGCATCATGAATGTATGAGATCATCATGGCCACTGATTGACTTAGTGGCTCCTTAGGAATGCAAATGATGCTGACCAATCAAATGAATGTAATTTGAGTATTCAGTGTATCAGTGGAAGATACCACTGTCACTGTATGAGCCAATCAGAGAGACTTCTTTGCTCAGTGACTCATGAAAAGCATAGTACTTGCTTCATTGTGACACCACCAGTTTCAGTGTTCAGGTTTGAATTACAACTGTGGTTTACTTCGCTTCCTAGCAACATGACTACAATTTGCAAAGCAGTATTGTCAGTTCTGGCCAACTATTGAAAGTCTGGAAAGACCTACAAAGAATATGTATCATTCCTGAAGGAGACTGGAATCCATGTCACTAAACAGGCAGTAGCCAAGTGCCTAAAGTGGGATGGAAAACAACGCCCCAAGAAGAAACCAAAGTTTGGAAGATAAAGTATGCTGTATTTCAGCTTTGTATAAGTACAGTAATATACCACAAAATCTTCTATGCCAAAACATTTCATAACATGAGGATTGGAATAATTTGTTTCTGTTCCAGAGATGTATTGGAAGCAATTGACTGATTGATGGATGAGGATGACGAAAGAAAAGCACTGGAAATAAAATATATTTTGCCACATGACCTTTCTGTCAACATCTCAGAGTCATCTGTACACAGAATGCAAAAGCAGCTTGGGTGGAAGTTTGGGAGAGCAAGGTAATGCACCACCAAATTATTTGTCTATTATTCTAATGTTTGAGTCTTTGTTGCTTGCATAATACAGTTTTGGATAGCTTTTGGCGATGGTTGGTGTCCTGACATAAATTATTACATTTGTACTGCACACAAAGCTAATAAACAAAGTTACATACAGTGCTGTATGCAGGGCCAGCCTTAGCTAGGTGCAAACTGTGCCCCTGCACCTTGGTGGCCCATACTTTTATCTTGAGGAAGCAAAAATAATTTAACACATTTAAAAATGCCTAAATTTTGTTATAAATGAAAATGTTTACCAGCAAATCAAAGTGGAAGACAACTCTGCTACTGCTACAAAAGGTGGGATCAGCTTTGCTGCAGTGGAAAAGATTAGGTTAAGTAAGTGCTAAAGGTGTTAATGGCCATACTTTACACCTCCCAGGTTGACTGCTTTCACAAACAAAGGGCTATATTGACAAAAAAACTTGTTTGTAACCTGGACATGTAGCTGAAACAATGAATGATATGATAAAATCTGTTTTAAAAAATATGTGAGCACTCAAAATCAGGGATCTATCTTAACAATGTTTTACTAGCCCAAACACTGGTGCAAATTGTCCAGGGCTAATGCAGCTCTCTACTTGTTCATCTTGACTAGTGTAGGTTTCATGGCTGTTAATGAAGTTAAAGTCTCTTCTGTAGCAGGCTCTAGTCCTCATGCTAATCTCTTTCAATGTTCCAGATGGCCTGGTATGGTTAACAGCTCATTAAGAGCTGCAATTATCTGGCATTTCAAGAGGGGGATCCAGCAAAAGACTCAATGTGAGTCATTATCACTCCACTGTTAGGACTTTCAGCTACTGTCCAGGGTGTGATCAAGGGTAGAGTGATGTTAAGTTACTAGCTTCTAGTTTTCTGAATGTGTCTTTGTCTAAAAAAATTGTCCCATATTATTAAGACCAGTGCCCCTCATTTCCCTACATTTTGAGTGTCTATATCCAATATTTCAGTGACAAAATGCGAGGAGGTATACTGGGTCAGCCCTACAGGTGGTGGGTTTTATCCCAGACTCACCATAACTTCCCTCTCCCTTCCAAACCTCTTAACTCTGTACTTTCCCTGGACACCACTGCAGACCAGACTCTGAAAAGACCATCCACAGATCCATAGCTGCCATTACTGGCAGGTGTAAGGGGTCTCCAGCTCTTCCAAATGGACCATGCCAGCCATCAATATCCATACAATCCCATCCATATCCCACCCAGCATGTCCTTTCATCCTAAAAACAAAACTGGATCATGTATGGCACAAAAATAAACTTTAATAAAATGCATCATTTGAAAGCTTAAAATAGGCATTCCTGGGGCACACAGATCATCCTATGTAGAAATAGAACATAGACTTTGATGGCAGATAAGGATCACTTGGCCCACCTAGTCTGCCCATTTCCCTACCTAGAGGATAAGCTGCAGATCCTATTTAACCAACAGCCTATTTCTTCCTACCCCCCACAAAAATTGCCTTATGTCTGTCCCATGCATTGTTGAATTCTCCCACAGTTTTAGACCCCACAACCTCCTCAGGAAGGCTGTTCCATGCGTCCACCTCTCTCTCTCTCTCTCTCTCTCTCTCTAGAGATAGTATAGCATTATGCCTGTGCACTATTTAACCATGGCTGATGAAAGGACAATGTTAAAGAAAGATCTGTTATTGTTGGTGCAGAGCATATTAAAATCAGTGCTTTTAAAAATAAAAATGCCATGGTTTTCTATTTCCCAATCCCCTTAGGTTTATGTAGCCCCAACCCCCAAATAAATCTTAGATGTGCTCCTGGTTCACTTGAGACTGTACAAAAACTTCCAGAATTTCAGGTCTCCAGTTGACTATAGTGTGGGGGCTGAAAGTGTCTTTCTCTGCCTGACTCTGTTTATTGCCCTGTGGGTGGTGGTGACACTGTGGTGAGGCGCATGATGATGTCAGCTATTATGTGTGTGCAGAGCTAGGACTGCTTGACTGAACATTTGCTGTTGTGATATCCACTGGTTTGGGTGTTGGGGTGTGTGTGTGTGTGTGTGTGTGTGTGTGTGTGTGCACGCAGAAAGAGAAGAGGAAGAGAGGAGACCATGGTACAAAACAATGGGGGGGGGGCTCACTGTGGGTGATGGCATTGCAGTCTGTTTTTTTCTGTTGGGGAGCAGGATAAATCTGCAATCAGAGTATTTCTTGGCTTGCATTGTTTCCTCTATAAGCGATCAAAATTTACCATTATAATTGAGGGCTAGTGCAACCATCTATGGACTAGTGCAATTTTGAATTAACTTGCCCTGCTGGCTAGTGCAAACTTTGTTTTTAAGGTTGACCCCTTCTCACAATGGCTCAAAAACCTGACCAGTACAGGGCAAGATTGGATTTCCTGATAGGGACCCTGGAAACCCTATCACCAGGTAAAAAACCTGACAGTTGGTCAGTGATTTTATTTTTTTTTTTTACCAGGATAGACAATAAGTGGAAAGCTTGTTTACAGGTGCAACCTGGAAGCACAAGGAAGTTAAGTGACTTGCTCAGGGCCACACAGTATGCAAGCGAGGGCTGTGGGATTCAAACCCAAGTCTCCAGGTTTGCAGCTCAGAGCCTTAAACTACTGCACTATGCTTTGTGCTATGATAATCCTCTCTATTCTCTCTCACACCTCCAGAAAAGTTATGTTTAACTTTTTTGCAAATCAGAGTAACTGGGGTGTGAGTGTCCAGTGATGATGTCCCTGTCCTTACAGAAATGAATATGGCAGTAGTACCATACTTACTTAAGTTCTTGCTCCAGGCTCAGTCAGATTCATTTCCAATGGTGAAGTCAAATAATTCAATGCAGTCAATGGCACTAATTAAAATAGGCTGGTTAAACTAGTAGACCTGCTATTGCTTTATGAATACAGAACAGGGGGGTTAGTTAAGTGTAAATGTTGAATGTCTGGGTGAGTATGTACTGTGCAGTATGTCAACAAAATACATACATTGCTATATGCAAGAGTCATTTTGCTGCCAAGTTCAAGGACAATTCATTTTGTGATGTCTTTTCCTCCCCCTCCATCTCTGTCTCTCTGTCTCTCTCCCTGTTTCTCTCTTTCTAACATATGTGTTTCTTGGTTGGTGGAGGGGATAGAGAGAGTGGGGATAGTGGAGATGGGGGGGGGGGAGAAAGAGAGACAGGTAGTAAAGCAGAGGCATACTGCCAGTGTTAAAATTCAACACAAGTCAACACGGGCATATGACGTCAAGTGCTTTTATTATTGTTTTTATGAAACACTGGCTTCTTTGTTTGGTAGGATCTGCCCTATGATAAGAGAGCAAACAAGATCATGTGTATGGAGAGGGTCAGGCAGTGGATTGAAGAAGGAGAATGATCTGACAATGTTATTTTCTCTAATGAGACAGCCTGTCGGCTGGAGAGCCACACCATTATGACATTTCATGAAAACTGTAGACAAGTGTGCAAGCCGAAGCCCAAACACCCACTCAAAGTGCATGTGTGGGGTGCCATGTCCCGTCGTGGTCCAGGACCAATACTTATTTTTGAAGGTAAGAGGATCATGACACACAGGTGTGCTCTTGTTTGCTTGGGGTCCGGAATTTGTTCAGTGCTTGATAAACCCATATCCCTCTTTTCTTCACATAAGTAGTCCAATACTTTCTCTGCATTTTGGTCAGTATACTGTAGGTTTACCCACCCTATCCATACTCGAATCACATCAGTATTAGCTGATAGGCAGGTGAAATGGCAGCTGGTAACATACCTCTCAAAATTTCAACCACCAAATGTGGAACACTGGATGATAAAATGTGCAACAAATGGGCAAAATGTTGAACACTTCATGAAATCTCAAAGACAGATGATCAGAATGCTGTAAAAATGTGTTTTCATGTTTACAGAGTTTCCTTTTTATTGATGGACACCTTTTTCACATTCAGTAATTTTTTTTTTATTTCTGCTTTAAAATGTCAGCATAAAATGTGGGACAGCAACCACTCAGTGTGGCATAGAGTGCTTTTTTGAGGCAAAATGAACTGTTCCTCGTAATGTGGGACAGTTGAGAGGTATGGCTGGTAATGGTACAGAATGACATCATTGTTTACTCAGCTTAGAATGTTCAGTTACTGTAGTTCATGAGTGACAGCCAGAGTCTGCCAGTGTGATCTGTGTTAGAGAGCCCTCTGATTCTCACCCTAGTTTTGGATTTAAACTCCAGTTAACAGGGAAGTGGTGGAGACATTTTCAAGCAAGATTTCTAGATTTTCACTCAAGGGTGCGTGAAAGGGACTACATGTTTCGGTGGTAGGGTTGCCACCTTTGGATGAGACAAAAACTGGATTCTAAGCTCGGCCCCTAGCCCCACCCCTTTTCATGACTCATCATGCACTGTTCCTCCTAGAAGTCCATTTGTTATATCATTAAAAAACAACACTCAATGCAGCAGTTAAATAGAAACTGTACTGTGCCTGTTAAAGTTACTTTCCTAGGTTCTTCCTAATCATTTATTTACGTATTTATTTATTTATTGACATTGATTGACTAGATAAACATACAGAGATAAAAGAAATCTCATTTACAGATATGATCTGGGGGGAGACAAGGGAAATACTGTAAATAGCATACAACAGTATACATACTTTATATCTTTTTCTGGCTCCATTTCCTGTTCTAGTGCACAGTACTATTTCAAAGCCAAAGAAGTGACCATACTTTTTTTCTTGAGAAAAAAAAGAATTTAAAACATTTAAAAATGCCTAAATTCTGTTTGAGATGAAAATGTTTACCAGCAAATGAAAGTGGAGGACAACTGGTTCTGTTCCTGTTACAAAAGGTGGGGGCAGCTGTGCTGCTATGACACTTTAAGATGCAGTGTAAAGATTAAGTAAATGCTAATGGTGTTAATGGCCATACTTTACACATCCCAGGGTGACTACATTCACAAACAACAGGCCACATTTACAACAGAACTTGTCTGTAACCTGGACATGTAGCTGAAACAATGAATTATATGACAAAATTTGTTTCAAAAGTATGTGGGCACTCAAAATAGCTCAAAAACCTGACCAGCACAGAGCAAAACCGGATTACCTGATAGGGACCCTGAAAACCTGATCACCAGGTAAAAAACCTGACAGGTGCAACCCTATTCGGTGGAGCCAAGGGGCAATACCCTAAAGGTCCTGAAGGTTCAGTGTTTGTACTGCTGCCTTTGAGAAATTACTGTGTGTTAATTTTCTGACAAGCTACCAAGGGAAAAGGTACAGATACAGAGACTATCTCATTAGGGAGTTGGCTGAGGTGTGTGTGGCCTACAGTATACTGTACATCCCAGAGCTAGGGGCATTACCAACCTATGCACTGCAGCAAAAGTAACTGTTATGCCATATGTGGGAAATTGTAATTTATGGTGGTGGACAATTTGCCAAAAGTGGTGTGTGGGTTACAGAGGAAAGCACACAGTGCTGACAATACTGATAATGATGCAGCTATTACTGTGCTGTGTTTCAGGAATTATGAATTGTGTATTCTTTGAGAAGCACATCATGAAGGAGGTGCTCGCACCATACATTGCGGACTGATGGTCAGATAGGCCACATCGGTTCTTCCAAGGTATAGTACAGTACAGTAGTGTCATGCATGTACATAATCTCAGTACTCATATAATTCAGCCATGTGTAATTACTTTTAAAAATATCCACTGAGGCAACTTGCACAAACAGAACATTGCAAAAAGTGTGCAAAGCATCTGAATAATAAAGAATACAACTGTACATGTGGTACTATAATTCCAAAAGCTCCGGGACAGGATCTTATACCTTCTGAGGTCTTTCTGATCTCACCAGCACTCTGGTCAACCTTTCTTACAGCCTACTTTAATATTTGCTGTAAAAACGTAACCTTTCCCAGCTCATAGAAAGGAGCATTGATAATATACACACACATATATATATATATAAACATAAAGTGAACTTACAAGCTCAAATGGGCTGACTGTGTGGGCCATAGGCCCTTATCTGCCGACACTGTCTATGTATCTATGTAATCTCAATTTATAAAAAAGGAAACAAAAGGGATCCATTGATGTACAGACCAATTTCACTACTTGACAATCTGGGTAAAGTCTTTTCCAAATTAATCCTTAATAGACTTACTGAACAACTTGCAAACCTCGGTGGACTTTCAGAATCTCAGGCTGGGTTCTGCCCTGGTTAGTGTACAACAGACAACTATTTTGTAATTAAACATCTTTTTGAAAAATATGTGACAATAAGACAACAAAAAGTGTATGCAGCTTTTATTGACTTCAACTCAGCCTTTGACACTGTTTCTCTAAATATGCTGTGGTGTCTTATGCAGGAAAAAGGATTTACACATGAACTTATAGCTATTATTAGTGAACTTTATAATAATACGTGGGCACAAGTGAGATTGGGTAAAAAACCGGACAGTTGTCTATTTCAACCAGTATAGGAGTCAGGCAAGGCTGTGTTCTGGCTCCCTTAATATTTTGCATTTATTGTGATAAGCTATTGAAACAACTAGAGCATTCCTGAACTGATTCCCCGAGAATTATGGCAGATATTGTGCTGTGTTAGCGTACGTTGATGATCCTGTGTTACTTTCTTTAACACAATCTGTTTACAGGTGAAATTAAACATTCTGAAGCAATATTCTGATAAATATAATTGTAAGATTAATGAACAAAAGAGCCAGACATTAGCCTTTGTTTCAAATATTATTAGAAATGTCTGGAATATTGGAGAATGTAGGCTTAGGTCTGTAAAAAGATATATATACATATATATATATATATTTATATAGGACTTACATTAACAAATAATGGCAGATGGACCAAGCACACACAATCTCTCATAATAAAGCTTAAACAGACGGCAACTTCATTGTGCCTTTTTAATAAGAAATAGGGGGGGAAATTCTATTAGGCCCCTCATAACTGCAGCTAATGCCAAATACAATGCCCAGGCACTCTTTAACAGGGAAATCTGGGATACAAACAATTTTAATAAGATCAAGATACCTATTAATAAGCTCCTAAGATCCAGTCTGGGTTTAAATAACTCCATACCATCTTCCCTGATTAGAGCAGAAATCGGGCTGCCAACTCTCAGGGCCCGTTTTGCTGCCAGGAAAATAAATTACTGAATAAAAATTTTACAGCATAAATCCAATAGGCTGACTCATCTTTGTCTTAAAGAAAAACTCACTTGGTCTATTTTAGGACATTTACGATCTAATTGGCTTTCCACTGTCTATAATTTACTTCATAATACTGGTTTAGATTATCTAAAAAAGTATGTCACTTTGGGTGTTTCTATCAACTTGAAATACCAAGCATTTGTCATGTGCAAATTAATTGGATAGTACAGGGAGAAAGATTTGGAGCTTAACTCAAGATTACGAATTGCATCATGGTTGCAACAAAATGACAATTTACATTATTACAGGACATATCTTGATATTCTCACTGAGCCTGATTTAAGGGCTCAATACACTAAATATAGGTTTGAAGTTTTTCTGAGCAACATTAACCTTGCTAGATATGATAGTGTGTCATCTTTTCAGTCTAAATGCTGTTCCTGTTCCTCTTGGTATCTTGAAGATTTATATCATGTTTTCTTCATATGTCCCTGGTATAACTCACCTAGAAGCAAATGGCTGATACCACTTTGTAATACTCTCAAACTAACGATTTAACCTTACTACTTAATATTTTTCTTACAACTAATGACAGATTTATAATTAAGAGTGTTGCCCATTATCTAGTGAATATTGCTAGAATTTGTATTAGGTTCAAAAGTACTACTTAGATTAAAGTAAATAGCATATTGTGATCTTCATAAGTATGTGTTTTGCCTTGTATCTAAAATCATGTTAAAATGAACTGCCCTATTTTATAAATTCTGTTTGGGCATATTTTTATGCTTCTACACCTTAGATAATTTCTACTTCTATGTTAGCTATTTATGTATTTTAAACTTTAACTACTTGTATATCTTATATGTCTGTAACTTTTTTTGTGCTATGAAGCTGTATAATATTATTGTGCTGTGTCACTTTTGCTACTGAAAAGGCCAATATGGTCGATCAATAAAACCAATTTATATACTATAATTCCTCCACCAATGTTTTTCACCTGTCACTAATCTGTATTTCTTTTCACTGAGACCAAGACGAGCCATGGCTACAACAAAGTCACTTCCAATCTGAATACAGGGACTTACTGTTCTTGCCAATGTTACATGCTATAATTGTGATAACCTTTGTAGTATTCTTGTGTCAATTTTGATCCAATGTTTAGTTTGATTAATTCTGTGGTGTGATACTGCTATACTCCTTGTCATATTACCCACTGTACAGTACATGTACAGTATAGGAACTGTGCTGTATGTACTGTGACTGGCTGTTAGAGAAAATGTTCACTGTATAATGTGCTGACGCCACAACTCCCATTTCCCTCACAGATAATGACCTGAAACATACAGCGGCCTAGAGATGTTTGCAGGAATGTGGAGTGAACTGGATTAAAACACCAGCTGAGTAAGTAGTCAAATCATGATGCACGGTACTGCAAGAGTAGCAAAAAACACTGTTCGAAAGGGTATGATAAATGTCACAATCTGATTGGCTATCAGGATTGTTATCCCATTACAGTGCTCTCAGTTACACTGTCATGTACAGCCTGATAACCTTGCCACATTATTTTGTCTAGTTTGGACTGCATACTCTGGCACTGCTAAATGTCTATGGTAATGTACGGGTATTATGATTTGCAATCAGCAATCTTGAACTGGTGGTGGGAAAACATTACTCACGGTCATTGCTTAATGTTTATTTTGATAAATTAGAATATAATAACAATATAATGGGCTCACAGTGGTATTGTGTAATATCTGTGACATTGTGTTGTCTTATCACAATATACTGATCATTAGGGGACTGTTGCTTTCTGTGATAAAGTCTTTATATTTGTGAAGTGCTGTGATAGGAAGTACTGTACATTTGTTGACTCTTGCATACTGTTACCTAAACACTTTTGGTGTGTAAGGTAAATAATAATAATACAGATTCTTGTGTCTTGGAGTCTGCCAAGAAACATTCGTAAACAAGCAAGGAGTACTAATAAAGTTTATTATACTACTTACGCCAAGCATGTGACAAAGAAAATCACAAGGGAGATGGGTTTCTCACCACTAGCCTGAAGAATGTACATAATCTCCAGGATTGTAGATCCTAGGTTCTTTAAGATCTTGTTTTCTCTCCATGCGCTCCAGCTCTCCTAGAGCCTACTTACAGTTGGTTGCAGGCAACTATATACTACAGATAACAGCATAGCAACATAGGTTACCTCATAGTTTCAGATATGAGAAACAATATGTATTGGTCCTAAGTCATTCTCCACTGAATAATGACTTAGGAGACAGAACGACTAATGAGTATCATATGAGACAGAATATGCTTCCATTAGCATTATAGCTTGGACCAAAGAAATGCCGACTGGTTCAAACTACATGTAGCATTTCTTGCTTATGTATAATATAAGACATAGACATAACAAAGGCCTTCTCTCTGTGTCAGCTTGCCTAGACAAAGAGAACTGCTGATAGGGCTCTATTACGCGTGGCATATCTGCCTGAGTGTAAAACACACACTACATATAATTATATGAGAATATAAGTATACAATAATCTAGATAAATGTAATATAGTGAGGTATAACAACTCATGCATGATAAACATTAGCATATATTAGCAACAAAGCACATTCCTAGCACTCATGCTTATATGATGGGTGCCTAAATCTACAATGTTAGTGCAAAATAGCAGTATCATAATACAATAGACTAGGAATACAGTGTGAGGTGTATGCGAGGTGTATGTGGGATGATAGGGGGCATAACCCAGGTGTAACAATCCCTTCTTTGTTGCCCTAATTGCAAAAGTGGTAAAACAACAAAAAGACGGTGGTTAGGCACCATTCATCTACAGGCCCAAGGCATGAGCCTGATAGAGGAAACTAACTAGTCACGGTGGTGTTTCAGGGATTTTCTTAAACAACAAAATGTAATTATAAGGAAAAATGTTAGTAAACCTTGTATTACTATACACATTTGGAATACAACTTCACAATGGGGTTTTCCAATATCAAAACAATCAGTAAATGCTGATATATATCAGGTGTGTACCTATTGGGAAGAAATTGAAGAGACAAACTTAAGTTGCCTGTATGGTTATTAAAAATAAGTAAAAATTGAGATAGAGCATCAAGATAGTTAGGACTAGACTTAATGGTATCTCGTTCTGGGATGGGAACAGGTGTGATTACTGTATAACCTATTACCTGTTTAAGGTGTAAAAACATAAGTTAGAAAAGTTCACTTTGCATAACTTTTAGTCCATATCAGAAGAATGTATAGTTGGTCACCACACAATGTTCCACATCAGCTGAAAATACCACCTTGAAGGATGACATTTTTCAGTTGGTAAGTTGAACAGTACATGAAATGTCAATGTCCACAAGCCATAAACTACGAACAGTTCCGGGATAAATCCAGGGTTTCTTCAAATGTTAGATGAAGATTCATAGTTCAAATTTGATGCATTCAGATTTTCCAAAGGTAGATCAAAATGTTCAGGAGGCAGCTGTATTTTCAGAGGCCTCAGCAGGGGTTGCATTAGATTGCACATTGAGTTTTACAATGGAATAGCAACAGTGTTCTGTGGAAGATGATCACACGGCTGCACAAAGTGTAAAAGTTTATGACAGTACTCAGTTTGTATGAGGTGCCAGCCAAGCTTGGAAAACAAGCAGTGAAGAAAATGGATTTCTTGATTGTAGATCAAATGAAGAAGAGTGTTCTTGCTGAGTTAGGGAATTGCCCCCACCCAAGACTTGCTTCATAGTATGCATAACAATGAGCTTGATTGTAGAATCTTAATTGGCTGGACCGAATACAGTTTATTTGAGCGTTCACAAGTGGAAGCCTAATTTCAGTTATTAGGCCTGCATTCACAAGTTGGTAAGACAAGTTGGAAGATGTCACATCTGCATAACATAGAAACATAGACCTTGACAGCAGATAAGGACTGCTTGGCCCACCTAGTCTGCCCATTTCCCTACCTACAGGATAAGCTGCAGATCCTAGTTAACCAACAGCCTATTTCTTCCTACCCCCACAAAAATTGCCTTATGTCTGTCCCATGCATTCTTGAATTCTCTCACAGTTTTAGACCCCACAATCTCCTCAGGAAGGCTGTTCCATACGTCAACCACCCTCTCTGTGAACAAATACTTCCTCATATTGCCCCTGAACTGCCCCCCCATCTTCAAATTGTGTCCCCTTGTTCTTGCACATCTCTCTTTCTGAAAGATGCTACCCTCTTGGACTTTGTTGATTCCACTGAGGTACTTAAAAGTTTCTATCATGTCCCCCTCTCCCTCCTTTCCTCAAGGGTATACATATTAAGCTCCTTTAGTCTCTCCTCATATGGCTTCTCTTGCAGACCCTGCACCATTTTAGTTGCCCTCCTCTGGACTGCCTCTATCCTGTCTATGTCCTTGTGGAGATGGGGTCTCCAGAACTGGACTGAGTACTCTGGATGGGGTCTCACCAACTGTCTGTACAGAGGGATAACAACTTCCTGTTTTCTGCTGGTGATGCCTCTCCCTATACATCCCAGTATCCCTCCAGCCCTCCCTACTGCCTCCTCTCATTGCTTGCTAACCTTAAGGTCATCTGATATGATTACCCCCAGGTCCCTTTCCATTTTTGTTGTTGTTATTACCTCCCCCCCATTGTGTAATCTTCCCCTGGGTTTCTGTTTCCCAGGTGCATTATTTTGCCCTTCTTTGTATTGAATCCAAGCTGCCATACTTCTGATCATTCCTCCAACCTTGCCAAGTCCCTTCTTATCCTTTCCACACCTCCTTGTGTATCAACCCTGTTGCAGATCTTTGTGTCATCTGCAAAGAGGCATACTTTTCTTCCAGTCCCTCTGCAATGCCACTTATAAAGACATTAAAAAGGACTGGACCCAGTACTGAACCCTGCGGTACCCCACTAGTAACCCCTCTTTCTTCAGAGTTGACTCCATTTACAATTACCTTCTGTGTCCTGTTGTCCAGCCAATGTTTTAACCAGGCTACCACCCTGGGACCCACTCCCAGGCTGGTTAATTTGACTATTAATCTTTTGTGTGGGACTGTGTCAAATGCCTTGCTAAAGTCTAGGTAGGCCATGTCCACAGCCCCTCCCTGGTCTGCTACTTTGGTCACCCAGTCAAAGAAATCAATTAGATTTGTCTGACATGACCTTCCCGCTGTGAACCCATGCTGCCTTGGGTCCTGTGCCCCACTGGCCTCTAGATGCTCAACAATTCTTTCCTTCAGAAGTGATTCCATCCCTTTCCCTACCACAGAGGTCAAACTGACAGGTCTGTAGTTTCCTGCCTCTTTCTTGGTCCCACTTTTGTGAAGGGGAATCACATCCGCCTTCCTCCAGTCCTCAGGTACCACACCATCCTCCCATGATTTGTTAAAAAGGGTAGTCAGTGGTTTCACTAGTTCTCCCCTTAATTCTTTTAGAATTCTCGAGTGAATTCCATCAGGCCCTATTGCTTTGTCCACCTTCAGTTTTAGGAGTTCTTTCAGAACCCTTTCTTCTGTGAAAGGGCTGGGATCGACCCCCCCTATCAAGAGTGCTTCTGTTAATTGGATTAGGCACCTCTCCCTCCTCCTCTTTTGTGAATACTGAGTAGAAATATTCATTCAGTATCTCTGCTTTTTTACTGTCCCTCTCTGCCCACCCACCGTCTATTTTATTCATCTTCACTATCCATCCCCTTGACTTTCTATGCTCCTTGATGTAACTATAAAAGGTTTTATCCTCCTTCTTAACTGAGTTGGCTATCTTTTCCTCAGTTTGGGCCTTTGCTATTCTGACTTCCCTCCCTGCTTCTTTCTGCATTAACTGGTACAGCTCACTGTCCTACTCCTTCTGTGTTTCCTTATACTTCCTGAATGCTATCTTTTTCTCCCTGACTTTCCCCGCCACCTCTTTTGAGAACCATAGTGGCTTTTTCTTTCATTTTGATTTGTTTATTTGCTTAACACAAAGGCTTGTTGCCTCTGTGATGGCAGTTTTGATGTTTCCCAATTTTTGCTCCACCCCTCCTTCTAGCCTGTTTGCTAGTCCTTTTCTAAGGCACTCTCCCATCTTGCCAAAGTCATCCCTCCTGAAGTCCAGTACCCTCACTTTTGTATGGCTTGATTCTGTAGCTGAGTTTATTGTGAACCACACTGTTTGATGGTCGCTTGTTCCCAGATGGCAACCCACTTCTAGATCTGAGATCCTCTCACTGTCCCCATTTGAGAGTACGAGGTCTAAGATTGCTCCATCACAAGTTGGTTCTGAAACTAGCTGTCTGAGGCATGCCACCTGTAAGGCATCAAGAATGGCCCTGCTCTTGGAAGTGGCTGCAGCAAATATGCTCCAGTTAACATCTGGCATATTCAGGTCTCCCATCAACAGTATCTCCCCTTTCTCTGCCATCCTAAGAATGCATTCTATCATATCCTTATCCATTCCTTCCCCCTGACATGGGGGTCTGTATACAACCCCTGTGCAGATTGTGGCCATTTCCATTCTCTAAGGTGACCCACAGTGCCTCCTCTCCTCCCTGTTTACTCTTTTGTTCAGTTACTTTTATCCTTTCCTTTACATAGAGAGCTACTCATCCTCCTCTTCTCCCTTCCCTGTCTCTCCTGTAGGTTATGTACCCTGGTATGTTAACATCCCAGGCATGGTTCTCTGTGCACCGTGTTTATGTGACTGCTACGATATCCAGGCATCCCTCTTCCATCAAGGCCACCAGTTCAGGGAGCATGTTGCCCAGACTAACGGCATTGGTACTCATTACCCTCCATTTCTGGCCTTATCCCTTTTTGCCCCATCCCTGTCCGTATTGCCTTTGTTACTTTCTCCATTTACCCCTGCCCTTTTCCCTATTGACATCTCTATCTTGGTGTTTATCTCACTTACTACCCTGACTTTTTTTTGGGGGGGCTAGGATTTCCCTGCTCCTTTCCAGTGCCTCCCCCCTTGGCCAGTTTAAATGCTTACCAATGAAGCATCTAAACCTATCACCTTGGGTCCTGGTTCCCCTCCCGGACAGATGCAGCCCATCATGCCAGTATAGGCCTGCATCACTCCAGGTGGACCCCCAGTCTCCAATGAAGCAAAATCCCTGAGCTTTGCACCAGTTTTTCAACCACTGATTGAATCCCATGGTGTGGAGCACCCTAGCCTCACCTACACCATAGACAGACAGTACCTCCGAGAAGGTTACCATGCCTGCTACTTGTCTAAGGCCCTTCCCCAACTCCACAAACTCTTCCTGCACTGCTCTGATCCCTTTTTTAGCCAGGTCATTTGTCCCTAGGTGGACAATGACATCCAGCTCCTTCCCCTGTGCAGCTGCTCTGGCAATCATGAGGATTCGCTCCCTGTCCTTCCAAGCCATGGCACCAGGCAGGCACCTTACCTCCCTCTCCCCTTCCTCCCCCAGTTCTACCTTCCTAACAATGGTGTCCCCCACCAGGAGTTGTTTCCTTCCCCTGTGGGGTCCCATGCCACCCTCCTGTGGGTCTCCTTTGTGGAGGTTCCCAGCATTCTCCTTGGTCTCCACTGCAGGTGCCTCCATAGAGGTACCACACTTTGCCAGAATGGCATAGGAATTGTGGAGAGGTACAACTGGAAGGATGCACCTCTGTTCCACCACCCTCACCCTCCTTGAGCCCACTGTGGTCCAACCACTCCTCTTTCTTGGCAACTTCTGAGGCAATGGCAGTGGCCCTGGTGGTCCCTGGATGGAAGAGGAGGTCCCACAAATCCTGGCCAACTCAGCCTGGAGATGAGCAACCTCCTCCCAGCCCAGAGAGGTGCCTACAGATGGGACAACACCGCATCCTCCAGAATGTCTCCTGAAGACTGCTGCTCCACAGCCACTGCACTGCACCACTCCCATCATGTCTTATTTCTGGCCCCTTCACTGTTGTTTGGAATCCTTACTCTTTCCTTTTTCTTCTCTCCCTACTTACTTACTGACTCTGTGCCCTTTAAGCTCCTGATCATCCTGTTCTGAGACAAGAAGATCCTATATTTCTCAGTAGACCCCTTACTTGCTCAGATGCAGACCTCCAGCAGTTGGGGGGAGGGGCTGGAGAGCTACTCTTGCCCTTCTAGGATGGTGAGTCTTTGGTGGCTCTGTGATCACTCACTTCCTGCTCCCAAACAGGGACTTCCTGTTGTCAGTCAAATCCTGTGCCTATAAATGTAGAACTAGCTTTGGGTGGGAGGGTGAAGGGAAGGGAAGGAGGGCAATATAGTCCCAGTAGAGAAGTCCAGTCACACAGCACTCCTTCCTCCTGGTGTTCTCTGCCAAGCCTCTGGCAGAATCTATCTAGGGCAGTGTTTAAATCTAGCTTCCTTCTAGCTATGCCACTCCCTCTACTTAATAGATCTTTCTACATGTAATTAAATTTCACAGATAACAATTCCCTTCAGCCACCTGAGATTTACACCTAGATAACTGCTTCAGATAACCATTCACTTGAGCTAACTCAGACAAACACACTAACTTTTTTTTGTTTGTGTTTTTTACCCTAAATTGAAGATCCCAGTAGAAGAGTTCTACTTTTTTAGTCCCAGTAGAGAAGTCCAGTCACACAGCACTCCTTCCTCCTGGTGTTCTCCGCCTATTATCGACAGAAGCTGTGTCACAGTTTAGATTCAGAACCTTCATTTCAAGTCTGCTGTAATGAAAACATACTGAATCACACTGTTCAGTCAAGGTCTGGTGTTGCAATACCAGCACGTTAATTCTTTCAGTAATTACTTCAGACTTATCATCTCTAAGTTCCTTGTTTTCAAAATGTAAGGAATCAGTGTTACTAGCCAGAACACCATTCTTTTGAAAACCTTTTTTTCTAACAAGTTTTGCCTTTTCAGCATTATCTCTTAAGGCATGCAGGTCTTTGCTGCTTCTCTCATTAAATACAGACTCATTTTCGAGACAGAGAGACTGCAGCCCAATTATCTTCTCTTTATGAAAAGCCTTTTCCAGACTAATTCCTTGCTTGCAAGCAGCATACTCAGATTCCAAAACAGATATTTCATTTAGAACAGCATCAAAACAATTAAACAACATTGCAACTAATAATCCTTCAGGGTCATTGGTACCATTTTTCAATTCCCCATAATGGGCAATGATATCCCTTAAAGGGCTACCATTGGATTTTGATATTTCAACAAAACCGGACCAACCAACGTAAGCAGTTTGGTATGTTGAGGCATCTATCCTCAACTCAGTACTGATATATTTAGACATGTCTTAGGATAAGAAACCCTTAGCTGTCTGTAGATCAAAAACTTTGTTTGCAACCAAAGTTCATGACAGGACACAAACAACATTTGGCATATGTGGACACCTAGATGAGTAAATACCCATTAGGATTTAAATCCACAAGAAAGCAGTCAATCTGTCTGTTTGGATCCCTTTACAGCTGTGTTCCCACAGAGAAAGAATAGGGGAAAAAAACAAAACAAAAATAAAACAACTCATTACACAGAGATTGAATATCTTCCAAGAGATTGTTTTGTCTGCACTGTGGAACACACAACTGACTGAAAAGTTAAACATAAGACACTTTCAGCTGCTTGTTACTGAGGACTTCTTGCCCAGTGTTTTAATTTACAGAGGAAATTAAAATGCTACTTGGCAAACATCCAGACTCCACTCGCGGTCACTATTTATGTTACCTAAACACTCTTGGTGTGTAGGGTAAATAATAATAACACAGATTCTTGTGTCTCGGAGTCTGCCAAGAAACATTCATAAACAAGCAAGGAGTACTAATAAAGTTTATTATACTACTTACACCAAGCATGTGACAAAGAAAATCACAAGGGAGATGGGTTTCTTACCACTAGCCTGAAGAATGTATATAATCTCCAGAATTGTAGCTCTTAGGTTCTTTAAGATCTTTTTTCTCTCCCCACACTCCAGCTCTCCTAGAGCCTACTTACAGTTGGTTGCAGACAACTATATACTACAGATAGCAGCATAGCAACATAGATTACCTCATAGTTACAGATATGAGAAACAATATGTATTGGACCTAAGTCATTCTCCATTGGAGAATGACTTAGGAAACCGAATTACTAATGAGTATCATATGAGACAGAATATGCTTCCATTAGCATTATAGCTTGGACCAAAGAAATACTGACTGGTTCAAACTACATGTGGCATTTCTTGCTTATGTGTAATATAAGACATAGACATAACAAAGGCTTTCTCTCTGTGCCAGCTTGCTTAGACAAAGAGAACTGCTGACAGGGCTCTATTACACATGGCATATCTGCCTGAGTGTATAACACATACTACATATAATTATATGAGAATATAAGTATACAGTAATCTAGATAAATGTTTTATAGTGAGGTATAATGACTCATGCATGATAAACATTAGCATATATTAGCAGCAAAGCACATTCCTAGCACTCATGCTTATATGATGGGTGCCTAAATCTACAATGTTAGTGCAAAATAGCAGTATCACAGTACAATAGACCAGGAATACAGTGTGAGGTGTATGTGAGGTGTATGTGGGATGATAGGGGGCATAACCCAGGCATAACAATACTCGATTCACTAAACATTAATACTATGTTTCATCATTTTTTTTTTCAATGTACAGGTCTCCAGATCTCAGTCCTATTGATATTGTGTGGCATACCCTAAAGCACTACCTCTGCCAGCATGCCAAGCCAAAATCCAAAGAAGCATTGGTAACAGCAATATGCTATTACTGGCTGAATCAACTAAATAAAGAGGACTGCAACTGATATATCGATCACACCTGTACAATTCTACACAAGGTCATTAAAAACAATGGTGGGCCATCTGGAGAGTGAGATTGGACACTGATCAAAATTGAGTTATTGTTCACTTTTAATGTAATGACTGTATGTCAGCAGATTGATGTCATGGTGACTAAGAAATCATGTACTGTATATAAATGATAAAAGATTGAATCGCCTACAATTTATTTAATAAAAAAAAAAATTGAAATGTGCTGTACTTTGTCTTTGTATGGGGAGACCAGGAAGGGAACCACAGCACAGAAGCAAAGGGAGTTAATACAGCAATGGTGTAGTCATTAAAAGCATACTCTTTTTGGGGGGAGGGGTGCAGTGTTTTGAAGGATGGGGAATGGATGTTGCAGAAGCAATTGGTATCCCATGCTGGGCTGAATACAGTATGTCAAATAGATGTAATGAATAAATCATTATGAAAAAAAAGTAAGAAATACCTTATTATTCAATTAAAAATGTGCAAAGGAGCTTGGGTGGGACTGGGGAATAGGGGGACCACCTAGAAAGTTTATACAGGGGCTGGCATACCTGGAAATTCAATAGGAGGTCCAGAGTGACAGAGTAATCTCAGTATTCAGCTTCAATATGATATGCTACATTGACTGTGGGTTTGCATCTTTCATTTAGTTATGGGGCAGATTTCACTAAATCATGATGATAAAACCAAGTATTCTCAGAGTTCTCAAGGTGGCCATGTTCCCAACAGAGGAGTGCAACCTGGTAATTTCAAGCTCTCCTGCTGTGCAAGTCCGACCCCAAAGGGAGCATACAAGAGGGCAGCACAGAGGGACACAGAAGCCATAGTGCTATACATATGAACAAAAATCAATGGTATTTAAAAAATGTACCCTAACAACCAGTAGTAAAAATAAAGTGAACAGAAACTCAAAACAGGAGTGTTATTTTAAAGTGTTTATTTCCTCCACACAGAGTATAGCTACTGTAATAATTATAGCAGTGAAACATAGACCCTGGTGGCAGATAAGTACCGCTTGGCATACCTAGTCTGCACATTTCCCTACCTATTGGATAAGCTGCAGATCCTAGTTAACCAACAGCCTACTTCTTCCTACCCTCACCAAAATTGCATTATGTCTGTCCCATGCATTCTTAAATTCCCCCACTCTTTTTGACCCCACAACCTCCTCAGGAAGGCCATTCCATGCGTCCACCACCCTCTCTGCGAAAAAATACTTCCTCACATTGCCCCTGAGCCTTCCCCCGTCTATCTTCAAATTGTGTCCCCTTGTTCTTGCAGATCTCTTTTTCTGTAAGATGCTACCCTCTTGGACTTTGTTGATTCCCTTGAGGTACTTGAAAGTTAATTCTGTGGTGTGATACTGCAACACTTTGTGCTATAAAAAAATACACATGGATTTGTTTCATGCTTACTAAAAATAACTTTGTTATTAAAACTGTCGGCAGTATTTGATGGAGGGTGCTGGCTTTCTGAATGGACATATCACAGCTTCGGCCGGTATTGCAGTTTTGAGGTGTGGGGGATTTGTAGTATGGGCTGAATGGGTGAGCAAGAAGGGAAGCATAAAAGAACTACAATAAGAACAAAGGCTCAAGTTCTGTGCTAATTGCATATATTGCAAAAGTCAACTCTTTTGCTTATTGATTTACTTATGGTTTTCTAGGAGACTGCCATTTTTCCTTTTTGGTTAGCTAATAAGAGTGCACAGTACACATGGTGCTAGTGTAGCATCAGCTTTTTTTTTCTTTTTTTTGTGAACAGAAGCAAACACCTTCTCTTAGTGCACTGCTGGTTGTAATTTAACTATATGGGGTGAGAAGCTAGGTAGGCACATGCAAATGTCCATCATTGCTGTGGGTGGGGGTGGGCGAGTTGAGGAAGGGTATAAATCAGCAATCACAGTTTCGAGAACTTTATGTAAAAACACAAGTCACAGATCCAGCGATTGAAATCAAGGGACCAGGGACCACGGGTTTTATTAATGTTTAATTTATTAGTGATTTAATGTAATGTTAGGCTTATTTGTCTTTAACTTTATTGTATTTTACAAGCATTAATATATGTAAGAGTGCTTAGACGTGGAAAATAATAATAGAACAAATAAACCATCATTAAAACTATGCCTCTAGTAACAAGCCCCAGCCATGGTGCCACAACACAGCATGCAGTTAGTTTTATATGCTGCTGTTGTGAAAGAAAGTACAGTACCAGTGCTGGCAGAATGGTGGCAAATGGGGTTTCTATCCTGAGGATCCAACACACTCCACGCATTTCTCATGGTAAACACAGCCCAGTATAGCACCACATGACAGAATGGCACCACACCAGACTATTAAGAGTCTAATCATGGCATTGAGGTTTGGTAGCAGGAGTTTAGAAAAAAAATATTAGCTTTAAGAATGAAATTAATATTAGCTTTATCAATTAAAGTAATGGTTAACAGTCATTAGGAATAATGTGTTTAGTTTGTCTCCGACAACGGTTAACAGCAACCAGCTTCTTTGGAATGGAATCACAAGCAACTGCAAATATTTTGGGGATCAGAAGTTGGAAACCCAGCAGAGACCCCCTCGTTGATGCCTGTATCAATGTGCGTTACTTTTCTTGGTTTGTTGACATGCAGTTATTTTTCCCATTAAAGTGCTTGAACAATAAAAAAAACATTCACCTCATTCCATATATGAGCCTATCAGTGACATTCGGGCAATGAACACATTTTCACTGTTGTGTAAAATATAAAATACAATCAGCACATCTATCCATAATAAAATGGTAGTGTACCATACTGACATGAGGTCATACAAAAAAATAAAAAATAAGCCTTAGCATTCTATACAACAAATAGCTACTGCAGCAATAATAGTGAAAGGCAGAAGCAGTGTTTCTTGAAATCAAACTCCAGCCTTACAACAGCTGCATGCAGTGCAGTAATTATTAATTTGATAGAATGTTTAAAACTTGTTTTCATGTTTGTTTCTATGATCCCATGGGAGACTGGTAGGCTATCATATGGGTAGGTGTTGCCAATGTGTTACAATGCTGTGAATATCTGTTCATTTACCTTATTCTGTAGCAGCCCTGTTGCAGTCTTATTGCTACTGTAGCTAACAGTGTTTACCCAGAAGATATTTCCTCACTTAAATCTGAAAGGATCCACATACTGTCAGTCTTTCAAATCATTTTTTTTTATTAGTGATGTTTCTGTTGCTGCCATACCGCTGACCACATACCAAGGGACTGCTGGATTTCTTTGTACCGTATTTATTTTATGTCCATGTATTTTGAGTTCTATACCTAATAAAGTGCTACTGTACAATTCTCATGTGATCATAAAAATAGAAAAATAAGCATTAGCATTCTAGGAAAGGAATAGCTACGGCACCGACAGAAACTAATGGCTGAAGCAATGTTTGCTACAATCCTAACTCCACCCTTGAAACAACTTCAGTTGGTGCAGTATTTATTCATTTTATAGAATGGTAAAACTTGTTATTAGTGGTGTTTCTGTTGTTGCCAGACCACGGACTACAGACCACAGAACACCTCATTACTAATAAAACAAAACATTCACCTCATTCCATACAGTAAATGAGCCTATCAGTGGCATTGGGCAAAGCACACATTTTCACTGCAGTTACAGTAGCACACCTACCCATAATAGAATGGGCACCATACTCTCATGAGATCATACAAAATGGAAATGAAAAATTGCTTTTGAGTTTGGGCATTGTGCAGCAGAGGATGGTTCATCTTTGAAATTTAAAGTGATCCACATATTATAGGTGTGGAAAAATGTTATTCTTTTACATTAGTTTGTCAGCTAACAGTATTTCACCCAGAGGATGATTCCTCTTTGAAATCTGAAGGAATCCACATCCTGTCCATGTGGCATACTGTACTATATAATGTTTTATGTAGTGGTGTTTCTGCTGTGGCCAGACCACAGAACACAGACCACGGAATGCTCAATTTTATTTGATTTATTTTATTTTCATTAGATTTTAGATTGGGCTTTGTGTGGCTTCAGTGGTAACAAATCAATGGGGGCACATCTCAATGTCCGGTGTTGGTGGGGGGCTGCCAGACCATGGACCACATGTCACGGACTGCAGGATTTCTTTTAATTTTCTGTTCATTTATTTTAAGTCTGGCTTTGTGCAACATAAGTACTTTAGTAAGACCTACGGGGGGGGGGGGCACCAGAATGTACAGTGTTGGTGGTGGGAGGCAGGGGCTGGGGAGGGGGATCGGCAATCACAGTGGGCCAGCTCCTTTTTTTTAAATTCTTGCTTTTATGAAACAAAGCTGGAAAAAATGATCTCCACTGACCAGTCCCGAACCCTGTACATCAGCACCACAGGTAGCTAATCAAACCACAGTGCTATAGGATGAGTCTCAAAGTGGTAGCCAAAATACAGTCTCATATTTTAATAGCAATCACTGCTCCTTACGACATGGAGCCAGCAAGCATGGGGTCATTTTGCTATTAAAGAAAGATACTGATCACATTACTGGCTTTATTAGTGGACTGCATTACATGGCAAAGTGCAGAGTTATTGCAATTGATAAAGACTACTAATCCCAATAAATGAGCAATGTGCAATGTGATGCAGGAGAGGGTCTTTGTGTTGAAATATAATTCAACTTTAGAACAAATTACTATTTCAGGAATTACTATATCAGGGACTAAAGATCCTTGCACAGCAACTGCACTTAGTCATCCTGCTTGTTAGTGCAAAATGCACTGCATATTATCGAGATTTATTGTCCCCGTTCAAACAAGACTGCAATGAGCACAATCATTGCCATGGGAGTGACTCACAGAATTCAGAGTCAGCTGAAGAGACACCTACTGGAAATTCAAGAAGTTGCAGGTGAATTAAAAAATCATGAGCACCACCTGACACATTTTCATGGTTTAGCAGGGATAAAAGGCTTTGCAAACTTAGCAAGCAAGTACCGCATACCGCAAAGGCAGCGATACCACCGACCGCTACTGATTAAGGCATGACATATTCAGAGGGTACCGCTTCTGCTAATGCTCTTCAGTTGAACTGCTACAGCGGCTGCTGCTACCGCTGTTGATCCTGCCGCTAAATAATGTGGTGATGGTCAACTTATCTGCAGCAGGCACTGTATTCCCATAAATTATTATTTTCAAATGCACTAAATACAAAACATAAATCCCCCAATATCCTCCTATATTCCAATGAATAGTCCTAATTTATCCAGTCTGTCTCCATATCTCATCTCCTGCATCCCCACAGTCCTCCTGGTTGTTCTCATCTGCCCTCCTCCAAACATCTTATTCCCTCCTTTGTATATTGTGAACAAAACTGACTGCAGTATTCCAAATGGGGCCTCACCAATGACGTATACAGAAGCAGCAGGACCTTCCTGTCCCTACTCTGCATGTGTCTCTTATTGCAACGCAAAATGTTATAACATTTTTTTGAGGTTTCACTCCAATGTCTTTTAAAGGAGAAGTCATCTGTAATAATAATTCCCAGATCTGTTTCCTCCCGCGTTACTGTTAACTCTTTCCCTCTTAATATATATTTTGCCTTATTAGATCTCCCCAAGTGTATGGCCTTGCACTTTTCCGTTTTGAATTCCAATCTATTCTCTTCTGCCCATTCTTCCAATATGTGTAATTCCCTTCTTAAGTTTTCTATCTCTTCTCCATCATGGACTGTTGACCCTAATTTAGAGTCATCAGTGCATTTAGCTAGCCATACTGTGTCATCACAAGACATGGATGACACATACATCTTGAAAAGGCACGGTCCCAGCACCAATCCCTGTGGCACCCCACTCATCACCTCTATCCAGTCTAATAGTTCACCCCTCAAAGAGACACTTTGTACTCTTTCTGTCAACCATGACTCTATCCATTTAACCAAGCTTCCATCTATTCCCATACTGTCCAGCTTAGTGTGGTACCCCGATGGTGGTAAAAAGGATGTTAATGTGTGCTGGGTCTCCACAAAAATATAAAAGGGTAAATAAAGCAACGGTGCTGTAATAACACCAGTAACCTGCACGCAGATTACTAACACAGGTCTTAAGGAGGTGGATGGTGGCACCTGACAAAGAGAGGCAGGAGTCAGAAATAGATTCAAAACACTTGTCAGGATTTTATTCACATAACCGGGGAAAGAGAACACGGACACAGGGAACACTTCTCCCTACTCTCCTGTACGAGAAGAACTCTAAATCAAATGACTGTAACAGCTCTGCTTTAAGAGCGTTCTATCCTCTAAGATCAGTGAATCACTATGCAATCTCTAATACTACCCTGAGGTGCACCTCTACCTAGGGCCTATTACCTGGAGTACTCCACTCTAAGGAACTCTCTCGCATGTCACTACAAGATACTACATATGTCATAAAAGCTAGTTCATGCACAGTTGAGCTTTCTCTGTCGTTGAGAAGAAACTGGGATGCAAGATATGGAAACACAAGGGGAACAACTTGGCTGAATGGCTAGAATGAGTTAAAAACTAAGGGAATGCAGAGAGGATTTTGAACAGGTCATGAGTGCTCAGCCACACCCTACCTTTCTAGGGCTGCCAGAATTTAGGAACAACACAAAGATTTCCCCAGCTCATAACCCACTGAGGGCCACCAGAATTGAAACACAGCAGACCCGGCTACAGCCCACTTCTGGACTGCCGGGGGAAGAAGAAGATGCTGAACAATCAGCCACAGCCTGCTTCTGGACTGCTGGGAGACGAAGAAGATTTTTATTTATTTCATTTATTTAGTTTTTGTTGACCGGGTCAGTGCACTAGACAAATCTTGCCTATTTTCAGGCACGACCTGGGGGAGTGGGATACAGATGCATGCCAACTGACCTTGAACCAGATTAAGCTGTTGGTGGTATTTTTAGTGAATGAGGGAAATTTGGCCAGGACACCGGGGAAATTCCCCTACTCTGCAGTAGGGGGACTTGCTGATTGTGAGCCATGGCCACTTCAGGTGGAGCTCCAAAGGTGCAGGATGCCCGATTGGAGGGGCAGACAACTCTTCTTGCAGAAGATCTATCCGAAGAATCGGAAATCTTTATTGATGTTATTTCAGACCCTAGTGACTTTAAAGTAATGGAGAATCTAATTTCAAATGAGGATCACAGGAAAGGAATGCCAGAAGTGGATTCAGCTTCAGATATGGCTGAGGATACTGTGTTGAAAAAATCACTAATGGACTTGCTCACTAAAGAAAAAGAGAGGCATTTACTTGAAACAGAGTGTCTGTTGGAGCAATTCACTTGATTGCAGAATGAAACGCCGGCTGTCAAAACTCCTGGCCCACCTGTCGTCGAGCCTACACCTCAGAGTGACGTGGCATTCTCACAGTATGCATTAGGGTCGGGTGAGTCAGACCTTATCTCTTTTTCGCAGGCTTCTCCTGCTAGTGACAATAATATAGTGTTCATGGCTGGCAGTAAAGGAGCATATGATCGCTCGTGCCAAAAGCCGATAGAAGTAAACCCTGATACTGTTTTGCTACCAACTGTTCCTTTGGCAGAGTCTGAGAAAGTAACGATACCTTGCAGTATTACAGAACCCAAGGAGCTGTCAGCACAGGAATGTTCCGAAGGCAATATAGTGCTGCAGTATTCAAAACTTTCAAAAACAGCGGGCTTTGTCTTCCGAAAACTTAAACCCAAAACAAACCTAGCTCCTGAGAACAAGGAGGTGATTTATCAAACTATTGCCTCACATCAAAATGAAGCAACTGAATTCACCTTTGATCGGAAACCTTCGGCCAGATTTGGACTGTGAGAGGAAATTAAAGGGAAACGTACAGCTATTACGATTGCAAACAGATGAATTCCAAACAGTCATACAGTTCCCGTAACACAACAAGACAATCAAGTGGGTTTTAATGTTATACCAGATGCTATTGCTGGAAAGGAAAATAAAGAGACTATACCATCAAATATCCCCTCAAATGAACCCTGGTCTCCCCAGAAAGCATTAAGTGAAGCAGGATGGACTCAAAATATGAAAGGCATATGGATTCCCACTCCTGACTGGGATCCAATGTTGAACTTTACCCAGAATACACCTGAATGGTGCCCTATAGTTCTACAGCCTGCTATGACCCCAAGAACATTATCCATTGATCCTTCACAGGGACAGGAGCCCTTAATATCTAACCCTGAAAATAATTCAGAAACTCAGCGGCTGGATAAACCATATTCAGCTATTATTTTGGACCAGAACCCCCCTTCTCGAAAACAGAAATCAACAAGCTCCTGCAGATACCCAAAAACCACTACTGTCAGAACTATTTACCAAAATTAAGAAAGAAGCAGCTCCATGGCGAAATGCTGTTCACATTAGATACAAGGGAGGGCTGGAGGTTAGGCCAGACAGACATCTTGTGGGCAAATTTTCATTAAAAGACTCATTGTACTTCTCCCCAAGAGAAGTATTTGCCTTTATCAACATTTCAGGGGAGGACAACTTTGATGTTAGTTTTAGGTCTACATATGCTCTTGATTTATTCTGGGAGAGGTATAATCAAGTTAAATTGTCCCCCCACATGGACCCCCTTTCTGGTAATTCCTTTGACAAAACGTCTGATTAAATATGTCATTGTGATGTTTAGGAATGAGGAGGTCCATGTGGAGGACATAACTTATTGGCTGAGTCAAAAATGTGATGTAATGAGCCCTGCAGAGGCCATATTAGACACAGAAATGTTTTGGACTGAGGGATGGCATTATAAAGTAAAGCTTCGACAAACAGAATCTGGTATTGAACATGTCCCTAACTCATTCTTACTAGGTAGAGAAAGAGGTGTCTGCTTTTATGCTGGCCAGCCAAGGGCCTGCTACAAATGTGGATCAAGAACACATCTTTTCAGTTCATGTGACAGGCCCAGGTGTGATAATTGCGGAAATGTGCAAACTTCACAAAATGTGACCTTTGCGAAGATACTGGGCACGTATTTACTGAATGCCACTGGGCAGCTAAAAACAAAGCCACATGTTTAAGTCCAGATCTCCTTATCCAAGAAGTGCAGGATTCAGCATCCTGATGGAACAACGATTCCTCAATCCCTGACCAAGCAACATTAGACCACTTAGAAAAGCAAATTCCCTCACCTTCTTCCTCCCAACCAAACACTGTTGAGAAGCAAGAAAAACTTGAACCCATGCTCCCCCGGCTCCCACCTCCCCAGTACAACCACCGCCAGATACTTTACTCCCAGTTTGTTATACTGACCCTACAGAAGACATTTCCATCCACTCTAGTCAGGTACCCTTTACAACAGTACCAGTAAGGAGATCAGCCAGGAATCTGAAAACAGACACGGTCCCAAACCCCACAGACTCCAAAAACCCCTTTACAGTCTTATTGACCCAGTGGGGGAACACAGAGATGGATGTGGAAGATTCAGACTCCCAATCTATAAAAACAGAGGCTGTCATGGTAACACAGTGCCATTCAGACTATAAAGGGAAGAAAAAGAAAAGGAGGAAGAAAGAGCCTTGAGCATGTCCTTACTAACAAACTAACATGGGCCCTTTTAAAGTAGGTTCAATGAATGTACATAGCCTCATTAATCCCAGAAGGAGATCTGTGGTTTTCAGTCAAATCCACAATACAGCTATTGACATCTGCTTTTTACAAGAAACCTGGATGTACAGTAGTGATCAGGCAAGGTTTTTTCAAAGAGACTGGGTTTGGGGACCCTCTTATTGGTCCTTTGGGATGGCAACAGCTGATGGTATAGGGATTCTATTTAATTCATTTAATTTTACTCTCATTAAATTGATGGACTTGGTTCCAGGGAGAATATTAATTCTAGATGGGTTATGGGATAGCATGCGTTGTAGATTAATAAATTTTATTTTTATTTTATTTATATTGCAATCAGTTTACAACCTTTGAGCCAGAGGCTCATTTCCAAAGGTACCTCGTCAAGAGAAGATAAGATAATACATGTACAAAATACGTAATATACAAAATACATAATATAAGAGAACAGATGCATAAAGATGCAGGCATACATGGATCCAGGCATACACGGATCTAGGGAACAGGTTACATTGATTGCATTATAAGGTGCAGATTCAGGTATTATTGACAAACGGATTGGTTACAGAGTTTAGCAGCATATAAATATGACACGTGCAAAAAGAAACAGTCGTAACAAGTTCCATGGTATTAGTTCCAGAGTTAGCAGAACAGGTGTCAAGGACAACACAGCAGGTAGTTTGATTTGGTAACAGTAGTGCATACTTGTAGGACAATTTATCAAGCATTATATTAAGATTCTATCATACATGGTACGTTCTTGCCAACTGAGAGGTAGGCTGTTGGGTATGGCAGTAATGTAGGTGGTAGGAGTAAGGAGGTACGGTGAGGGTGCAGCCCAGTGGGCATTGTCAGGGCATAGGGTGTTGTACACCTGTTATGCACAGCTGCAGCAACGCTTGTTGAATAGCTCACTTTTGAGAGCAGTTTTGAATTTGGAGATAGTGGGGATTTCTGAGATGGAGAGAGGGAGCGTGTTGTACCAAGAAGGGGCTCTGTGGCGGAAAGACCTCTGTCCATGTGAGGTCCTAGATCGAGGAACCAGGAAGGTGGCCTTGCAGGAGGTCCAAGTACTGACTAGGGGTTGGGCTAGGAGAAGGGAGGATGTCAGCCCGGGTGGTGAAAGTCCTAGCAGGGTTCTTTTAAGCTATAAGGCAAGTTTGATATTGCAGCCGTTCATCAAGGTTTAGCGCTGTTGCCATGTCATAAAGTTGGCATGTATGTGTGAGCCTAGGGGCCCCTGTGATTAGCCTGCATGCCTTATTTAGGATGAGGCGGATTTTGTTTAGGGCAGTCATATTGGCAGCACCGTAGACAGGTAGCCCATAGTCAACTAGGGATAATATAGAGGATGTAACTGCAAGCCGGAGGGTATCGGGGGGAGACAGTTTTTGTAGCGGTACAAGATACCAAGCCTTATATTGGTAGCAGAGGCAAGTGCTTCGATGTGGGTGTGGTAGGTGAGGGCTGAGTCAAAGGAGACCCCTAGGTACTTATAGGAGTGGACTTGCTCCAGTTGCTGTTTGGAGTAGGAGAGGATACGGAGAGGGGAGTTGTATGCTTTGTTTTGTGGGTGGGAAAAGAGCATGGTTTTAGTTTTTTTAAGATTTAAGACCAGTCTATGCTCTTTAAACCAGGTTTCAGTGTCATTATAGGAACATTGCAGGGAAACCTGGAGGGAGGTGGGGTTACGGTCGGTGGCGAAGATGACGGGTCATCTGCATACAGCAGAATTTTCCCAGTGCATGCACTGGGCAGGGTGTTAAGGTATAGCGAGAAGAGTAGGGGTCCGAGGATGGAGCCCTGCGGAACCCCAGAGAGGATAGGACATGGATTGGAAAGTGTCCCACCAATATTGACATGTTGGGAGCATGTGGATAGGTAGCTGGAGCATCAGGCAAGTGGCTCAGTGGCAAAGCCAGAGTGACAGAGGGCTTCCAGCAGGAGGGGGTGTGAGACCATGTTGAAGGCCTTTGAGAGGTCGAGGAACACGGCCCCGGCTAGGGAGCCAGTGTCCATGGAGGAGTGTAGGAATGATGCAAATTCAACAAGAGCTGTGCTAGTACTGTTTCCTGCACAGAATCCGTGCAGTTCAGGGCAGAGGATGTTGTGTTTGGTCAGGTATTCAGTGATTTGCATGGCAACCAGTTTTTCCAGGGCTTTGGAAAGGGGTGGGAGTATGGAGATAGGTCAGTAGTTCCCAGCTAAGGACCTGTCACCCCCTTTATGGATAGGAGTAACAGTGGCAGTTTTCCATGTAGTGGGGAATTGTCCCAGGCAGAGGGATTTGTTGAGAAGGCTGGTGAGTGGGGTAAGGACCTGATCCAGTACCAGCTGGAGAATTCTGTGGTCCAGAGAGTTGTCACCGGGACTGTTGCCTTTTAGTGCACGGGCCAGGTGCGGTCTGGCTTCCTGAGCAGTTACCCTATGTAGGTAGAAGCTAGGGTGATGGAGGGCAGGGGCAGGTTGGGAGGGTGGTTGGTCAAAGAAGTTACTGGGGAGGATGGGGCTAAGGTCAGTAAAGGAGGTGTTGAGGAGGTTTGCAATGTCAGCAGGGTCAGTATCGGTGGTGTTGTCAGTAGTAATCTGGGAAGGGGGAGGGGAGCGAGTGTTCCCATTCAATTGTTTGACATTGTCCAAGAAGGTACGGGAGCACCCCCAGGAGGTGGTGAGGGTGGCCTGATAGTGGTCAGCCTTGGCTTTCCTGATTGCCCATGTGCACTTATTCCGCGCAGCGTTGTAGGCCTGTCTGTCTGCTAGTCGCCCAGTTTCTATGGCACGGTGCCAAAGATTATCCCTGTGCCTGAGCAGCTGTAAAAGGGCAGGGGTAATCCAGGGCAGGTTATGTTTTTTGGTTCGGATGGCTGAGAGGGGAGCAAAGAGGTCACAGGCTTTACTAAAGGTTTGGGTAAAGAAGGCAAGGGCAGTGTCAATATCAGGAGTGCGGTGAATGGGGGACCAGTCTTGCTAGTCAAGGTATTGTTTGAGGTTTTTCAGACCACACGGTCTGAAACACCAGCGGGGTGTGCACAGGGCAGTGGGTTGGGGTGAGGTGGCCATCCAGCGGAACAGCACTGAGGAATGGTCACTCAGTGAATCAGGGAGGACTTGGATGTATATGGTTCACAGATGTATATGGTTCACAGATTAAATCTGAAAGAGTAGCATTGTTTGATAGTATAAGGCCTTTCTTACTCACCTCATCCAAAGTTTTTTCATGTGGAGACTTTAACTGTAGTATACAATCTTCTCTTGGTGGCAAGACACCCCAAGGGAAAAAAGTATATTGTGACTCCAATGCACTACGAAAGTTGATTGATGCAGCAGATCTTGTACATTGTAATACCTATCAGATTTCAGGACCTAAATTCACATTCCGCAGAAGCAAATTCACTTCTACTATAGATCATATGTTTATTTCTAAATCTTTACCATCATTCCAATTCAAAACCATAGCCACTGATTTTTCAGACCATTAATTATTACTATGTTCCTTTCTCAATACTCCAGAACACCCATGTAAGAGGCCTAGGTGGAAACTAAATTCTTCCATCCTGTCTGATCCCTGGATACAATGTCAAGTTACAAATATACTGTATGCTCGTTCATCTGTGAATTTTTTGTATGACGATGCAGGAATTTGGTGGACTGATTCCAAAACAGATATAAAAGCGTTCTTTATGAAGTATGGGGGAAAAAAAGGAAATGAGAAGTTTTTACGGTACTTAAAACTGGGACAACAACTTCAGAACTTGTATTCTGCAGCTAACACCTCCAAATTTGACTACACAGGCCAAATTAACCTATTGAAAATAGAAATGACCAAACTTAACTTCTCAGAGGTCCCAGTAAAATACGAAAATACCACATAGCTCTTATATCTATGTCTGTTAAAAAACTAGTGCTTCATCACTGGAAGGATGACATAGCTATGTCATATACGGAGTGGCTGACGGAGTTATTAAGTAACATCAGACTGGAAAAGATGATCGCCAGTCTACAAAACAGACTGAGTAAATTCAACAAAATCTGGGCTCCGCTTTTAGATTTGTTTTCTCTGCCAGCACCACAATCATAATAATTCTGGGAATTGTAAACCTCATGTTATTAATAGTTCAAGGTGCTTGTCCTGAGATGGGCTAATGTAAAGGGGGGAGGGGGTGATGGGGAGATTGATAAGGATAAAATAATTTTTCCCCCTTTTATTTTTTCTATCATAGGTCTTAAGTTCTGGTAACAGCATATATTGAAGTACATGTTTCCATCTAATCCACTGTGTACATGATGTACTTTATGTTGAAAAACTGTAATAAAGATTAAATTAAAAAAAAAAAAGAAATGACCAAACTTCAATATGACAGAACCCAGACTATGAATGCCCTGTTACAAAATGGAACCAAGAAGTCTCCGCATGGGAATCCTTATGAAGCTTTTAAAAGTTTTAAGGATGCCACCCTTTTAGAATCCCTATCTAATAAGGAAGGTACTTTGGTAACTTCTATAGAGGCACTGAATGGAGTCATAAAATAATTTATTTCTTCCCACACTCCTCTGGACCCCCCCCAGAGGATGTTATATGGCAATTCTTAAATAAGATATCTGTCCCAACTCTCCCAGATGATAAAACAAATTTAACAATACCTATTGAAACATGGGAAATTGAAATTGCGATCAAATCTTTGAAAAATGGCACATCACCTGGCCCAGACGGTTTAACAAATGAGTTTTATAAATCCTTTTCAAAGCCTTTGTCACAATGTTTGGAGATAGTTTTTTTTTTCAGCTACTTATAGCACTCCCAGGTGGTTTACAGAAGGTCTTTTAATTTTTCTTTTTAAACCTGGAGACAAAACCTCTATTAATAATTGGAGACCAATTACGCTTTTAAACACTGACTATAAAATATTGGCTATTGTTATTAATAATAGACTAAAACAATTTGCTAATTTGGTTTTATCCCCCTTGCTGTTTTGTGGCTTACCTGAAAGAAAGATCCAACAGGCTTTAATAATAATAAGGGACCTGATTGATTATGTTTCACTAAATGGGAATACAGGATGTATAATTTCTGTAGATCAGTATAAGGTCTTTGATAGGGTCTACCACCTATTTCTTTTTTTAACCCTTGAAAAATATGGAGTTCCACCACCAGTAACACAATGGCTGAAATCATTATATAATGATGCAATAGTTTACCCTGTAATCAGAAACCAGGTCACAGAAGGGTTCTCCATAAATACGGGAGTACGGCAAGGATGTCCCCTTAGTCCTGTTCTTTATATTTTTTCTCTTGATCCCTTCATTCACCTTTTAACAGATGATCCTAGATGTTTGGGGATATCTGGACCAGATAATTCACAGAGATTTCAAATACATGTCTATGCAAATGATATTTCTTTTTTTCTTTCTGACTTTACACAAATATCTCTCTTTTTAGATGCAATGAGCCAATACTCTAATTTTTCCAATGCACGATTGAATAGAACAAAGAGTAAAGGGCTATTCCATGGCTCCAACTGTCCAGACCCCATAACCATTGATGGAATATTTATTTCTTCAGATCCCTTAAACATTTTAGGCATCTACTTTGGAGCACAGAATATCCCCTCTTTTAATTGTGAGTCTGTATTGGCTAAGGCAGAACTAAAGGTCCAAAGATGGAGACACTGGTGACTAACTAAAAATAAACAAATACATATCATCAAACAATTTATAATTCCCATGATTCTGTATACGGCCATGATTTTCCCACTTCCTGCACAAATGGAAACCAAAATATATAGTCTTTTTTTCAGATGCTATGGGGAAACAGTTTGAACCCCATCAAACAGCAATACACCTATTTACCTAATGAGACAGGAGGATTAGGCATGATTGACCCAGTTGTTTTTTTTCCACACTTTATTTTTCTCACAATCGCTTAAAATTAGCCTAACCCCTGGTAATGCACCATTTTCTTATTGGATTAAAATTAATTTGTCTAGCTATTTTTCTAAACGGCAGACTATTCCTCCCAAGTTATCTAGTACTCTTCAAATTCCTCATTGGTTTACGCCTGCAGCTCAAAAACTGTATAGATGGAATCTAACGGTACAACAAATTATTGAGAATTCAGGATCACAGTTATATAAAACAGTAATGGCCTCCATTCACCCAACTACACCAAGTTTCAAAAATTGCCCTTCCTCCCAAAATGCAGGAGTTTTATCTCAATTGACTAATAAGAGAATCCCCACTCAAATGTGGGAATTTTTATGGTTGGCTGTTTATGACAGAATCAACATAAGAGGAAATGCAAAATATAAAGCAAAAATAGGAAGGAACTGTCCTTTCGAAGAGTGCATTAATCTTGAAGAAACCATGGAACATTTTTTGTTCCAATGTTCGTATGCAAAATCTCTTTGGAAATACCTTGCCATTAAATGGAAAATGGAGTGGTTAAAGTCCTTACGCTATGAGAATTTGGTATTAGGGCAGTTTGGTAATCTAGAAAATTATTATCACAGAGACACACTGGTTATTTTTTATTGTTGTTTAAAATTTTATGTATGGCAGGCTAGATGCCAGTGGGTTCTTTATCAAAAAACTATGGCCTTATGAGACAGTAGAGATTCACATACACTCAGCTATGGAAAAAGAGTATACTTCAGACCTTGGGGTTTATTCATCTAAACAGATCTATAATTGGTGGAAAGGGTTTTCAATGTTTATTAAGTATAAATAGATGATATTAATGGCCTTCAAACTTTAAGTTTGTAAAGCAATATTAATGCTATTTATTTATTGGTACATAGGTGTCATTTGCTTTGTTTATTTTTTTCCATATTATTGTGAATATATGTATGTTTCCTTTGATATTGTGGGGGAAGGGGATGTTTATATATAGTCCTTGTAACACCGATTTGAAAATGTATGACAAAAATACTTATTTGATTTTGTTTATCATTTGATTTGCATATTAATTCATGTGACTTAACATTGTAATTATTTTGTTTTTGATGTTCTGATAATAAAAAATTCCCCTACTCTTTTCGATAAGTGCCATGGGATCTTTAACATCTACCTGAACTACTACCAATCCAGGCAGATGGGACCTCGGTTTAACATCTCATCCAAAAGACAGTGCAAGAAAGATGCAGAACACCCAGCCACAGCCTGCTTCTGGACTGCTGGGAGATGAAGAAGATGCAGAACACCAAGTCACAGCCCTCTTCTGGACTGCTGGAAGATGAAGAAGATGCAGAACACCCAGCCACAGCCCACTTCTGGACTGCTGGGAAACTAAGAAGATGCAGAACACCCAGCCACAGCCTGCTTCTGGACTGCTGAGAGATGAAGAAGATGCAGAACACCCAGTCACAGCCCTCTTCTGGACTGCTGGGAGATAAAGAAGTTGCAGAACACCCAGCCACAGCCAACTTCTGGACTGCTGGGAAACTAAGAAGATGCAGAACACCCAGCCACAGCCTGCTTCTGGACTGCCGGGTAGTGAAGAAGATGCTGGGAGAAGAAAGTCTGTGGAATGTGGGAGAACAACAGGGTTTTGGGCACCAAGGCTGGATGAGCCAAGGACTGACATAAAATAAGAAACAGGACGATGATGCAGGGAACTGAAACAGAAGATCTGGATGGCACTTCGGTGTGGACAACAAAACAAGAGAACGGATGGCAGACTTTGCATGGGGCCTGGCTCCGTGCACTGGGAACTTGAGATAGGAAAATAATAAATGGGACGTTGCAACTGAGACAACTGTGGTTCAGTTCTTCAGGAAGTTGCTGCTAGCTGATTCGGAGATGCACTGGGAGATGATTTCTGAAGAACTGATGAAAACTTATCTGGATACACATTGGAGAAGTGACTCTGGAGACCTGCTAAAAACTGATTCAAATACTTTTCTGACACTGAAATGCTGGCATAAAGCAATACAAGGACAGTTCTGGCACTTATACTGTTCATAGGATTAACAGCAATGCAATGAATGTCTCAGTTCCTACGGTACTGGTCAACTTTACATTTTCAATGTCCAGACCACAGTAAATAAGCAGGCACTTTATGATTCTGGGTGAACCCTAGCTTCAGTGGACCTAACTACCTGGGGTTCCTCTAAAAGGGGCCCTGCAGCATTAGTGACCCCAGATATTGAGGGCCTGGCTGCTACCCAGACCCACAGTAACAGGAGAACCTGATCTAGCTAGAGTCTAGCTAGATCAGGTTCTCCTGTAACTGGGAGTCTGTGTAGATAGCTAGGCTCCCTCAACATCTGGGGTCACTAATGCTGCTGTGCCCCCTTTTCATTTTCACCCTGTGGACCTGAATGACTAGCTGTGGGCCTTGTGTTACCCTTTTAATAACTTGGGCTTTTCTGGATTGAGCCCCTTAAAATAGCAGTGGGCCTAACTCACCCTGCATGTACTGTAATAGTGGGCCTGACTCACCCCTTTAAGTAACAGTGGGCCTGACTCACTCTGTATGTAGCAGTGGGCCTGACTCATCCTGAATGTAGCAGTGGGCCTGACTTGCTCTTTGAAATAACAGTGGGCCTAACTCACCCCTTTAAGTAGCAATGGGCCTGACTTGCCCTTTTAACACCCTGGTCACCTTTAAATGTCTGGGTCTTTCTTAGGCCTTCCTGTTACTCTCTGATCCTTGAGTTTAGTCAGGGCCTTTTCTGCCCTTACCCCACCTTAACTCCACCTCTGGGGCTTCCCTTTATTAATATTTATAACTTCTCCCTACAGACCCTGTCTACCAGGCCCCTCCCCTGGGTGTTGCTAAAGCCAGATGAATATTACTCTATTTCAATACAGCCCTCTGGCCTGCACCACAGCTCTCAGACATTCCTATGTAGCGCCGTCTGCGCTGCTAAATAAATAACTTTTACTTAAAAAAAATAACTTTATGCAGTCAGCACCTAGCTGCTGGTGCTGCCACCGACTCACCACCCCGGCCTGGGGTGAAGACAGTGTTGACGGAGGCAGGCGGTATTGCTGGTAGAGGGAAGGCTTTTCTTGCAGGTGGGCACAGGACATCTGGGGACTGCGAGGTCCTAGTGGCTCGATGGCTCTGCTACCTTCTCACTTCATGATGTGGCACTGCTACCACCACCTTTGGGGGACAGGAAACTACTTTAAATATAAAAAAATAATAAACTGGGGCTCCAAGCCCAACATGCTGAACAGGACGCTCTGCTCTTCTTACAAGGTGAACCGATGGCACCTCAGACCGCACAGCTGCTTCACAGGCTGGAGGCTGGCAGGATCAGGAACCAGAGGCAGCAGAGGCACACAGAGAAGTCCCCAGGGACAGCTTCAACCCTACAGGTAAGCTCTGTGGTCCCTCTATGCTTTCTGTATTCTCTCTCCTCCACAGCCACCAGGATTCACACTGTAACAACTTATCTTTTTTTTAAAAAAACAACACTTTGGGTTCTAATTCTGGTTCTGGCACTAGAATGCTAGGCATGTGCCACACAGTGGGCATTCCATCTGCTCAGCCTGGCATTCTATTCTGAGCCACTCTATGCACACGTCAGGCTGTCATAAAAAGGCTAAACTTTTTTATTATATTCTTAACTATGTACATTATTTAAAACAGGTTTGATGGCTGTATCAGAAACTGGAACACCTGGCATTTCGGTGGCATCTTTCAAGCTACTGGGGCACCTCCTATTTTCTTTTTTTTCTTTCTGTTGTGCCCCCAACTTTGGGGCACTACAGATTTTGGCCTGCCAAATGATACATTTCCTCATGTATCTCCAAAAATTTATTTTTATAACATCTATTGCATGTGAATGAACTTACTTCTACAATACTGTCTACATGAGGAACATCTCTAAAACTTTAAATTGACTGTATAACAGCTTCTTAACTCTACTTCTATATAAGCTTTAAAAAGTTCAATGTGGTTCTTTTAACTAAGATCTACAAGTACTATAAACTATACTTGAGAATGAGTCATCACCATTTTTAAATCTTTCTTAACCTCTAAGGTAACTTTGGTAACTTTAAAGAACATGAACTGCACTGCTGGCACACATAGATCATCTGTTTTCCCACGCTGTGTGAGACACCTTCTTGTGGTGTGAGACAGATCAGAGACAGAGGTGTATGTCCATTGAAGTGCTCAATTACATGCCACTACGGCAGTATAGGCACTTGGCTGAACCAGGAAGCACTCCTGTGCTACTAGTATCCAGGAAGAACCTTATTACAGTTTTTAACAGCAGTTTTAACTGCTTTTGGTTGCATTAACTGCTTTATGTGGGTTTTTGGGCACTGGATAGCACCATAGTGCTTTATTTATTCAAGTTAAGGATGTTTTGCTGCCTAACAGGTGTGCATCCCGGTTTTTCATTTCTGGGTCATGAGGGATTTGGATCTCACCCCTTGGTGAGTGGGGCGAGCCTGAGTGGGGTGAGCATTCAGCTCTGCACGCAGAGACACGCGCCGAGACACGCGCGTATGCGCGTGTCTAGAGTGTCAAGAGTGTCAAGAGTGTCATGAGTATTTGTTAATATTTGAAGGCATTTAAAAGTGTAAATAAGATAGGAATCATAACATATTCATACACCACGGCAACTAGTGCACATTCACCTATTACTACCTCTACGGGAAGTGTGGATCTACAGTGCATTGTTTGCTCTATGTATATGTTAACATCATGTGATCTCCCAATTTACCCATTCACTTGTAAAAAGTGTATGGAAATGAAAGACTTGCAAAAAATTGTGGACTTTTTCAGTTCTTGATTAACGTTGTTAGAACAAAGTCAAGCCACTATGCAAAAGTGGCTAAACGCCTCTAATTCTACACTGTTAGTGGATACAAATTTTACACAGGATAGTTCTGTAATTTGTAATAAACAAGATGTTAACACCATGGATAGTCGTTTTACCCCAATTTTAATTAGAGATAATTCAAGAAAGAGAGAAATAGAGAGAAGATGGTAATTTTGATGACCATGTGAATGGTGAAGAGTGCAGGTAAGAGAGCAAGCAAAAAAGGAAGAAAGGCTGAGTTATTTAATACAGTAACATACAATAGATTTGACCCTCTTGCCACTGCAAATGATGGAAATGACACAGCTGAAAACAACAGAGATGGAGTTAGCTTAGGTGGGGATATTAGATTCAGTTAATCATGTGGCTTTGGATCCTAGTCCAGTCTCAATAAGTCCTAATGAATCTGAAATAAGTCAATTGCCCCTCATTGACTTTCAACATACTGAACCTACCCATGATTTAGAATGTAGTCCCACCAGATTGGACCAATCAATTAGACAAGTTTATGTATTAGGAGACTCAATTATTAAACATCTAGATCATGCAGTTTTCAATGTGGATAAAACAAATAGGACACATTCTAGCTTCAGAGGGGCAAAGATATCAGACATTACTAAAATGGCAAACATTATATTAAAGGGCTGTGGTACAAACCTCATCATTGTGATTCATGTTGGAGCTAATAATATTCTACATGATCCAATCACTGTAATTAAAAGAGATTTTGTTGCTTTGACCAACAAATTGATCGAAATGGGTTGTGATGTTTGCCTGTCTGAAATATTACCTATTCCCCACATCTCACCTTTATTGAATAGAAAAATTAAGATCATAAATGAATGGCTTTGTAAATGGTGCTTACACCAAGAACTTACTTGCATTACACATTGGGAAGAGTTTAATTGTCATAATGAACTCTTCTTGCACTTGAGCAAACAAGGTAATGCTTTGTTGGGAAAACAACTGCTAACTATTATTAACAATCATTTAAATTAATTGGGGGGGGGGATGATGGAAACATTACCATCTAACTCAGGATCTAAATGCATCATTAAACATCACAATTTACATTGTTTATATTTTAATGCAAGGGGTTTGAACTATAAACTAGATGAACTAAAATGTAGAATTCATCTAGAAAAATTTGATGTTGTTTCAATTTGTGAAACTTGGGGAAATGATAAATCACCTTGGGATTTAAATATACTTGGCTTTACTTTATAGAAGTTAAACAGATTTAATAGAAAAGGTGGTGGCGTTGCCATTTATGTAACCAGCAGTTTGAATTCCAATGACATCTCTGAAAATATCAAAGATCCTGATATACAAACTGAAACTGTTTGGCTAAAGGTGTTCTTTTCTACTTCTGATTTCATTATTCTTGTATGCTGTTATCGCCCACCTAATTCAACTGTGGACATTTTAGAGGTTATATTGCATGAAATGGAACTGGCCAAATCACTGGGAAATGTTGTGAATATTGGGGTCTATAATATGGCTTATATTAATTGGACTAATTTCTCAGCAAATAATAGCTTGGGGAATAGATTGTTAAATACATGTACCCAATTAGGAATTAAGCAATGTATAACAACTCTTACGAGAGGAAATAATGTATTAGATCTTGTTCTAGCAGATGATGATCTAATAATTGATAATATTAAAATTACTGAGCCAGTTGGAAACAGTGATCATAATACAATTACATTTAGTATTAAAAAGGACTTTGTTTATACTCCGAATACAACAGTCATATATTTATATGACAAAGCTGATCTTATTGGCATTAAACAAGATGTTAGAGAACTAAATTGGGAATCAGCATTATTACTCTCTTCCCCCACAGCATTGTTGGGAATCTTTTAAGAAAATCATTTACAATCTAAGAGATCAGTATATTCCATGCAAAATAAAAATCCCCAATCACAAAAAGGCGCCGAAAAGGATGAATCAAACTATTAAAAGATTAATTAAAAAAAAACAAAGAAAGTACAATGCTTTTTTAAAAAATAAATCATCAAAACACTGGAATTCTTACAAAATTCTTCAAAAAAATTCAAAAATATGATTAGACAAGCTAAATCTAAGTGGGAATATAATTTGGCATGTAATGCAAACAAAACAAATAATAAGGATTTTTTTCTTTTATAAATTCATTAAAAAAACCTAAAAGTCAAGTTGGTCCATTATTAGACAATAATAACATTATTGTCTATGACTCCAAAACAATGGCTGATTTACTTAATACCCAATTTTGTAAAAACTTTACTGCTATATTAAGTGATAATTCAGTCTTGACTTTAACTGATTCTGTCAGTGATACACCAATTAGTTTTTCTAAAGATACCATTCACAAAAAATTGTTAACCCAAAAAGGTAAATATAACCCAGGTCCTGACAATATACCTGGCCATCTATTATTTTTATTGGCAGACATTTTGGCTGAGTCCTTGAAATTAATTTTTGATTTTTTTCTTGCTGAATGTTACATCCCACAAGATTGGAAGGATGCGTATGTTGTCCCAATAAACAAAAAAGGACAAAAAAATAATAGGTGGGAAAATTATCGTCCCATAAGCCTTACGTCCTCAGTCTGTAAAATCCTTGAGAGTATAATAAAAGACATGCTTGAACCTGTTTTAAGTGTTTGTGACTTTGAACAACACGGGTTTAGAAGTGCACATAGCTGCATCACTAATTTGATGTGTTTCTATGAAAGCATTAGTTCTCTCATGGATAATAAGACTCCCTGTGATATTATATTTATTTATTTAAGTGTTTTACCAGGAAGGCATACTGAGCAGAGTACTGCTTGATTACAGATGCGTCCTGGGGAAGGGGAGAACATAGGAAAACAGTTTACACAGTATAGATAAGAAAATACATAGTGGGAGAAATATTAACATTAGGATCTGGTTACATGTCAGTAGTAGCTTGAGAGAGACAAATTGGTAACCACAGTACGTACGGTATGAGAAAACACTTGAACTCAGGATGGACAAGTGAATACATTGTGGAAAATCACTAACATTTGGTTCAGAAACCACTACATGTAGGATTGAGTGTGGCAGTTGGTAACACAGTTACATACAGCAAGTGTATAACAAAATTAAGTTTTGAGTCATACGAGAGACAGTATAAGGCGAGTGGACAATAGTTAGATACTGATGAATTACAAATTTGCTAAGTGCCAAAATTCCCAGAGAGTTGCCTAGTAGTTAGACTTTAGTAAGGCATATGATGTAATGCCACATTGGGCTCTATCTCAAAAACTCTGTAAATCGAACATCGATTCTTCTTTGATAAAATGGATATTGAACAGGTTACATTTCAGGACTCAACAAGTTATTATTAATGGAATAAAATCAGATAGCTGTTCTATCTCCAGCAGTGTGCCGCAAGGATCTGTCTTGGGACCTTGCCTTTTTCAAATATTTATTTCAGATGTTACTAAGGAATATTCATCGGTTAATATTAAGTATGCGGATGATATTAAAATTGGGGGTATCTGTACATTGGCTTCAGATGTACAAATTATTCAGAAAGATTTCAATTATATCACCGAATGGGTTAACAAATGGGGTATGAAATTGAATACATCCAAGTGTAAAGTTATGCACTTGGGGCTTTCAAATTTACATAATGAATATATTCTGGGTGGCACAACCTTGACTCAAACATCAGATAAAAGGGATTTTGGAATTATGATCTCTGATGATTTATCATATAATAAACATATACATGAAATCATTAATAGATCTAATAAGATCATTTGCTCTATTTTTCAAAATATTAGATCCAAAGATCAGACTGTATTGCTCCCTTTATTCAGAGCATATGTTAGGCCACACTTGGAATATGCCTCTCAGCTTTGGAATCCATACAAAAAATCAGAATGTCAACTGCTTGAGGGTGTACAGTGGAAATTCACAAAAAAAAAAAAATCTGGTTTGGAAAAAATTCCATATTGTGAACGTATTGACACTTTAAAACTTATGTCACTTTCAACTCGCCGCCTTCTAGGTGATTTTTTAATTTTGTATGACATCATTAAAGATCCATATCTCATGTGTGAAATGGATCTTGAATTTAAGGATCATTCCTATGAATTCAGAGGACATCCATTACAGTTGATCCAGAAATCATTTAATCACAATAATAGAAAATATTTTTATACTGTAAGGGTAAGCGGCCCTTGGAACAAATTGCCACTCTATGTGGTTATTAGTGAAACAAAGAATATGTTCAAGCATTGATTAGATGTATTGATAAACTTCGGTTACAAATTGACTTATTTTTCACTGGCTTAGTATGGGAGCATTATGGGTCTTGGCCTTTTAGCTCCCTTAACTGACCTTAGTATGAACTAAACAAATGTGACCATATTGGGGTAACTCTCTATTATACTGTGTTTCAGGAGGTAAAACTAGGGACTCCCCATGAGAAACCTTCTAGGAGGAATTCCAAAATTGATTCTTTGAGATCTGCGAGGCAGAGGGCATGAAAGTTCGGTAGAAACAGGTTCGGTCTCTATGGCATTTTCAGGCATCAACCTCTCAAGACTCTCTGAGTTAGCAGTATTCCAGCATAAACATAACTACTCCCTTCACTCAAACTCTTTATCTCTCATCACCTATACCTTGGCACTGCTACCCCACTACTCCTCTCACCTCTCTCTCTGTCTCTCACTCCCCCTTCACCTATTTCTGCCAAACTGGTATCGCTCTCATAGCACTTTATCCCACTTTAATACCGTGTCTGAATGCCTTAATTTTGCCTGATTGTATTGCCTTATGTTACCTAATATTGTATCCCTGTGTACTTTTTGTTTTAATACCTACAATTCCTTCTCATAATTACCACTGTTATGCTTTAATATCTACCTGTAACTTGTGTTTTGTATTCATTAGTGTTCCCATGAAAGTTTTGTCTCTGTACCCTCCTGGGTCGTGCCTGAAAATAGTATCTCTGGCTAGTGCACTTACCCAGTCAACAAAAACTAAATAAATAAATAAAACCCCAGAGATTGACATACCAGTCTGTTAGGGTTTCCAGCTTAGTCAGGGTAAGATCTCTGGAAGGGTATTCCTGCCTCTCTGTTGACTTAAAGTCAGTCTTTCCTTTCAAAATTTCTGGAGATGTATAGGGTGTGAGTTGATCTTGAACTCCTTTACCATTTTCCACATGGGTCTTATAAACTGGGAGGTTAGAGTATGGAGCTGCCATGATGGTATATGGCTCTGGCTCCCATTCCAAAAGTGAGTTGTTCACTTGATTGGTTCTTTTCCACTGGACATGTTCCTGGACTAACAACGAGACTGTTTGGGGTTTGCGATCTTCTCTTTCTTTTGTTATCCACAGATTAGCACATTCTCTTCATTTGACAAGCAGCTCAGGTTCTGTTTAGGCAGCGATCACTCCACATGTGGACTGCACTCCGGAGATGGAACAATCCAACACTCTCTGAAAAGGTGTGCTGGTCAACTGGAAATACTCTGCTTCTAGTGACATCCTAGGCAACACTCTCTTAACTGTCTTTGCAGACTCACTTTCTCTTGTTCCAGTAGGTGCAGCTTCATTGCAAGGTGTGACACCTCTGCCTCATGTCTCTTCCTTCACTCCTTACTGTCTTTCTTCTGCAGCAACATCTGCCTCTTCAGTTCTTCCATGGAGCACCGGAGTTCTTTGCCCTCTCTGTGGAACTGCTGCGTCTCCCTTTCTTGCTGGAGGTGCTGCGTGGCTTGTTCTTCAGACTTCCTCTTCTGCTGTCGAAGGGCCTCTATGAGTTTTTCACATTCCTGCTCTAATTCTGTCCTCTGATGAAGGAATTCCTGAGTCTCCTGTTCCAGTTTCCTGCAAAGTGCCTCCAGTTTGGTGTTTGGCTTACAATCCCATCTGCTTGCTTCAGCCATTTGCACATTTACAAGTACAGGACACTCATCTGGGTAAGGATTGCTAACCAGCGGTGGGCTTCTCATCTTGTCCCTCACCAAGGCATTGTTCTGGTCTATTCTCTTGATTTCCATCCTGGTGTCTTTGAACAGCTGATGTTGCACCCTGTTGGTCTCATGCATGTTGGCAGGGTTCTTGAGGCATCTCCTTTGGATGTGTCCACTAACACCACACCTCCTGCAGATGGGGCTACCTCAGGTGTCAAACTGGTTGATAGGACATTGCCCTTCTCTTCTTCTTGGGTGGGCTACCATCTCTCCAGGTCTCTGATCTCTCTCTGATCAATCACTGATGGGTCCCAGTCTCCAACTGCTCTTATGGTCTCACACCTCTTGGCGCACCTCAGTAACTTTACTGGTAAGAGCAACAGTTTGTTCAGTCCATTCGATACCAGGTCCTGGACTACACCTGTGAGATGGGGTCTGTGCCTGAGCCATCTGTGTGTAAGTCTCTTCAGTGCCTGAGTAGCTATTTGGCTGAAATGATCCTTCCGAAGGTGCTCCTGGCATCTAATGACTCTCTGGTTTCCATCCTCTGGTGGTGTATTCTGGCCATGTTTCATTGGGAAACATCATCTACTGTTGACACACAGCAGCCTCTCCTCTAGCTCGGCTTGGTCCAAAAATGCGTATTGCCTTCTTCTTAAAGTCTAAAAAGAGAGCATCAGGATCTTGAAGGTAAAGCATTTGCAATTCTCTCCTGAGAGCGTCACTGAGAACTCCATTGATAAACTTTTCTTTGAGAGTCTTATCTGGGTCTCGCACTTCTCTGGCATCTATCCTTTCTACAGCTCAGAGAGCTTCTTGCAGACTTAGGGCATATTCCCTTAGCATCTCTCAGGGCCTCTGCATTCATGAGAAGAGCTTCATTTTTAACTCTGACACGGCCCGGGTATCAAAAGTATCTCACAGCTGATTGAAAATCCAATCTGCGGTGGCCTTTTCTCTTTTGGGCCATGACTGCACTTTTCGTTGGGCAGCTCCTTTCAACTGACCTAACAAAATCTCCACTTGCTGATGATCAGGTACTTGATGAAGTCAGAACATTGACTGTATTTTTGCCTTGAACTCTCCTAAACTGCTGGAGTCTTCACCACCTGGCTCTCCTGAATAGCTGGGAAGCCATGGTGCACCAAAGTAGTATGGCATGGTCAACCGGGAAGGTTGCACTCATCTTAAGCCTTCTCCTGCTGCTCCATCCATATCACTATCCATCTCACTACTACTTCTGGATCTTGACTGCATCTGTACTCTATTCTTCCTCTGGCTTTGGTCTCTTTGGAGGACTCACTCTACACCCTGCTCCACTGTGCCAAAAAGAGGTGTGGCACCCTGATGGTGGTAAAAAGGATGTTAATGTGTGCTAGGTCTCCACAAAAATATAAAAGGGTAAATAAAGCAACAGTGCTGTGATGACACCAGTAACTTGCACACAGATTACTAACACAGGTTCCAAGGAGGTGGATGGTGGCACCTGACAAAGAGAGGCGGGAGTCACAAATAGATTCCAAATACTTGACAGGATTTTATTCACACAAACGGGGAAAGGGAACACAGTCACAGGGAACACTTATCCCTACTCTCCTGTATGAGGAGAACTCTAAATCAAACAACTGGAACAGCTCCACTTTAAGAGCGTTCTATCTACTATGCCCTGTATGAGGGTGGCTCTGTTCACACTTTTAGTGATCGACTGTAACAGCTCCACTTTAACAGCGTCCTCACCTCTAAGAGCAGTGAATCACTATGCAATCTCTAATACTACCCTGAGGTGCACCTCTATCTAGGGCCTATTACCTGGAGTACTCCACTCTAGGGAACTCTATAGCATGTCACTACAAGACTCCTCATATGTCATAAAAGGCAGTCCATGCACACTTGAGCTTTCTCTGTTGTCGAGAATAAACTGGGATATGGGAAATGGAAACACAAGGAAAATAACTTGGCTGACTGGCTAGAATGAGTTAACAACTAAGGGAATGCAGAGAGGATTTTGAACAGGCCATGAGTTCTTGGCTACACCCCAAATCTCTGGGGCTGCCGGAATTTAGGAACAACACAAAGATTTCCTCAGCTCAAAACCCACTGAGGGCTGCCGGAATTGAAACACAGCAGACCTGGCTATAGCCCACTTCTGGACTGACGGGAGATGAAGAAAATGCAGAACACCCAGCCACAGCCCACTTCTGGACTGCCGTGAGATGAAGAAGATGCAGAACACCCAGCCACAGCCCTCTTCTGGACTGCTGGGAGATGAAAAAGATGCAGAGCACCCAGCCACAGCCCACTTCTGGGCTGCTGTGAGACAAGAAAGATGCAGAACACCCAGCCACAGCCCACATCTGGGCTGCTGGGAGACAAAGAAGATGCAGAACACCCAGCCACAGCCCACTTCTGGACTGCTGGGAGATGAAGAAGATGCAGAGCACCCAGCCACAGCCCACTTCTGGACTGCTGGGAAATGAATGAATCAATCAATCAATCTGTATTTATTTAAGGCGCCTTTCTTAAACCAAGGCGCCTTTACAAATTACATAAAACAATAAATATTTAAAACAAGATTTAAAACAAGATTAAGATTAAATAATTGACAGTCATTAAAAGCTTTGTTAAAAAAGGTAGGTTTTCAAAGCTCCTTTAAAGCTCTGGACAGTCGGGCAATTTCATACCTGACGAGGTAGAGAATTCCACAGGGTCGGGGCCATAAAACTAAAAGATCTTGCCCCTGAGGTTTTTAAGTGAACCCTGGGAATCTCTAGCAATCCCTCATCAGTGGATTGGAGTGAGTGGGGGGGACAGTAGGGACACAGGAGATCTTTCAGGTAAGCAGGTCCCTGATTGTGTAGGGCCTAATAGGTCAGCAAACTGACCTTGAAGGTGATTCGCCAACAAACTGGCAGCCAGTGCAGTCCATGGAGCACAGGCATTATATGACTGGACCTAGAAGAACCAGTCAAAAGCCTGGCTGCCACATTCTGCACTAGCTGCAGGCGGCGAAGTTCAACCCCCGTAAGCCCTAGGTATAGGGCATTGCAATAGTCCAGGTGGGAGGTAATGAAGGCATGGACCAAAGTTGGAAGATCCTCTGGAGGAACCAAGTGCTTCACCCGGGTGATGTTCCTCAGATGATAAAAAGAGGTTTTGACAACTACTGACACCTGAGACTTAAAAGTCAGACAATCGTCAAATACAACGCCCAAGTTCCGCACCTGGTCTGAGATAGTCAGCTGGACACCCCCAAGCCATAAGCCTTAGGGTGATCCAGCTAACAAACCTGCCTCACAATGACCCTGGTCCACAACCAACACCTCAGTTTTTTCAGGGTTCAACCGCAGCCAACTCACATTCATCCAGTCTTGGATTTTGGCAAGACAGTTGTTAAAGACCGAAAAGGCAGTATCCTGGCTGGGCACAAAGGACATGTACAGCTGGGTATCATCTGCATAGCAATGAAAACCCAAGCCGTACCACCTAATAATCACTCCTAATGGCAGCATATACACTGCAAACAACATGGGAGCCAAAATGGAACCCTGCGGTACCCTACAGGATAGGGAGACTGATGTCGAGGAAAAAATTCCAGACACCACCCTCTGAGTCCTACCCTAGAGGTACGATGGAAACCACCCTAGGACTGTACTAGACAGTCCACAGATAGATCGCAAATGTTCTAATAGCACACCATGGTCCACAGTGTCAAACGCTGCAGAGAGATCAAGAAGGACCAAGATAGAACAGGTCCTTCGATCCCTCGCTATTAGGAAGTCATTTAGTACCCGTACAAGTGCTGTCTCGGTACTATGCCTTTTCCTAAATCCAGACTGGAGAGAATCATAGACACTGTTGTTGGTCAGATGATCATCCAACTGTGATGCAACCACCTTCTCAATAACTTTACCCACAAAGGGTAAGTTAGAGACAGGCCTGTAATTGGCCAGACAGTCCGGGTCCAAGGAGGACTTCTTAAGAAGGGGCTTAACCACAGCCTCCTTAAGAGGATCTGGAAAAATCCCCCTCTCCAAGGACTTCCAGACTATCTCAGCAAGAACTGGGCTGAATTTATCCACAAAATCCACTAAGAGATGTGTGGGGCCCGGGTCCAAATCACAGTTGGTCGGACTCAGTGATTGGATAACCATCACCATGTCACTGATTGTGGGGAGGCTGAAGTTAGACCACGCAAACTGGGTGTCCAACATCTCCTGCCGACCATCACAACTCCCATTTGAGAGGGTCAAACGGATCTCGGATCTGATTTTGGTAATCTTATCTGCAAAGAACAGAGCAAACTCCTCACATCATTCTTGAGAAAAGGCTCTTCCGGGCTGAAGACAGACTGGATTGCACAGCCTGTCCACAGTCCAGAAGAGCTGAGCTGGTCTATTCTGTGCAACCGTGATCTCTCTGGACAGGAATTCTGCCTTCTTACAAGAGATTGCAGATTGATAGACCAAATAATGGTCCATCAAAACAAGGTTTGTCACTATCCAGACCCGATCTTCGCCAACACCTCTCCAACCTTCGTCCAACTCTCCTCAACTCCCTCTGGGTCTCATCAAACCAAGGAGACCTGGGGCAAAGAGTGAGAGGACGAACATGAATAGGAGCAATAGAATCCAGGGCCCCTGCCACCGCCTCATTATAGGCACGTACCAGCTCTTCTGGATCCATGCAATCTCTTGGGAAGCCCGATAGATCCAGTACTGCCATCAGATCATCTGGGGAAACACCCCTTAATGGGCGGTACCGGACCATTTCCATAGAGGCTGACCTACTAGGGGTGGCCTCAAAACTGAACCCAATGGAGTGATGGTCCGACCATCCAACCAGTTCCACCACCAGGTCAGATATCTCCATCCCCAGAAGGAACACCAAATCCAGTGAATGACCACCAACATGGGTCGAAGAGGAAATTACCTGTGTGAAGCCCAGCGAAGTCATTAACTGGAGGAAGTCTTGACCAAAGTGTGAGAGTTCATCATCGACCCTGGCATTGAAGTCCCCCAGAACCAACCATCTGGGGGATCCCAAAGTTAGGTCAACAATGAAGTCTGCAACTTCCCGCAGGAAAACATTCCCATCACCTGGTGGACAGTATATGAGAAGTATCCTGCGCCCCACACCCTCACCTAAAATACATTCAAAGGATTTGGTAACTCCCACCGGCACCTCCACTAGGCCGAGTTCTGTTCTAAAACAAATAGCAACACCCCTGTCCCTATGATCCACCCTCGGGTGGTGTATTACCGAGTACCCTGCTGGAAATGCTGCCGCCAAAACTGGTCCAGCATTTTCATCAAGCCAGGTCTCGGTGATGCATGCCAGGTCAGATGACTCAACAAAATCAGCTATAATAGCTGTCTTGTTTTTAATAGACCTGGCGTTACATAACACCGCCCGAGTAGGATGAGCCTCCGAGGATGACCGTGCTACCTGCTGACTATAATCAGAACCCTTGGGTATGGGCATTAGACAGGGAGGTCCCCTTTCCTGGGCCCATTTCACCCCAGGGCGTCTCCTTGTCCTCACTGTCCCAATCCACTCACTCCTTTCCATTCCCCGTCCAGACCCCGCCCCCATCCTCCTCCTCCTCCCCACAATCCCCAAGGCCCTGCAACGTCTATAGACCTCTGGTGATGGGGGGGACAAGAAAAGGGGCGAAGATCCCTGAGCCTGGAAGAGGAATAATACCCAACTGTCCTAATATTATCCCAACACATAATTATCACACCAGATAAACAATCCAGAAATTAACCCACCTCTAAAACTTAAATAAATACAAAGCTCTACAATGAAACAAAATACAGTTTAACCACACCTCAGACTATTAACTTAAACTAGCACAACTGTGGGGGATGCTGTAAGCTGTACTACTGACTAAAAATAAAACAAGCAAAACCTTAAAAGAAAAAATTAAACTAACAAACTAACAATGCACACTTAAAAAATAATTTAAAAGCTCCACCCAACACCCAAGTTAACTTAACATCAATTCAGAACCTGAAATTTAGAGACCCTGACAACCCCCCTTAAACACAAAATAACCCACTAAAACAAATACACAGCAAAACAGAGCTTAGGGACTCTCACCCCCCAAACCCAAACACATAATACAACAAAATACAATAAATAATGAATTCCCCTTCCCCACCTAGTCTTCTCACCACTGGAGAGAGAAAGGGCAGCACTCTCACTGCTAAACAATTAAAACAAACAAATGAATATAAACATAACAAAATTATTACAAAAAATGAAAAAGAAAGAAAGCTGTAAACTCCCCCTTCAGTCCTCTCACAACCGAGGAGAGGGAAAATTACAATCTTCCACACTGCCAAAGAAAACAGCTGTAAAATCCAACAAAACAAAATAAAGTACATGGATGCAGGGTCCTCTCACAACCTGATCGTCCAAATGAATAAAAATTAGTAATTCACAGAAAAGTCAGGAGGGGGTCAGCAGTCTCTTCAATCCAGGTCCAGGATTAAGTAAGGGCGAGCCCAGGTACCACCGAAACCTGCATAATCCAAAAATAATTCCAAGGGCTGAATCGATGACCAATTTTACTGCAGAAACTCCTTTAAAGAATCCCTCTGCTTACCACTGAGTGCTCTCAGGAAAATAAAGCCAGCCAACACCAAAGGACCCTAAGAAAGGCCACAATTGCAGCTAATTTCAGGGTCCAAGGGAACAAAGTACCCCAACCAACTCCTCAGCTGGGTAACAACACCAAGCCCTCCGTGGGTCGGCAAATCCCCATATAAAACACCCAGCAAAAACCAAGGGACAAGGAGATAGTTCAACAGCAATACTCCACCAAATATACTGTATGCAGATACCACCCGAAGTTCAAAGGGTGGACAAGAAAGTCATAAATCCAGATACTCGTAGTTCTTCCACAGCCCTACACCTTCACCCCTCCTGTGCAGTTCCTCACACATACAGAAACACAAATCCAGATATCAAAAGCTTCCTGCAGGCTCACCACAGACCAAACTCAGCTGAAAATCCCTTGGGAACCATTCAGAACTAGGCAGAAGTCCTCCACAACCTCGCACTTCGCATGCCCGTGCCGCACCTCACAAACAACGTAGCGGCATGGCATGGAGAGCCTCCCGCGGAACAAACGGGAGGAAAGCCCAATCGACACTGTTCTCCTAAATCCACATGCGGAGAACACTCAGTTAATACAGTCAGCTCATTCAGCACACTTCGCACTTGCTAAAAGGGGTGAAATGAAGAAGATGCGGAGCACCTAGCCACAGCCCGCTTCTGGACTGCCGGGAAATGAAGAAGATGCAGAACACCCAGCCATAGCCTGCGTCTGGACTGCCAGAAAATGAAGAAGATGCAGAACACCCAGCCACAGCCCACTTCTGGACTGCCAGGAAATTAAGAAGATGCTAGGAGAAGGAAGTCTATGGAACATGGGGGAATAACAGGGTTTTGGGCACCAAGGCTGGATGAGCCAAGGACTGACATAAAATAAGAAACAGGACAATGATACAGGGTACTGAAACAGAAGATCTGGATGGCACTTCGGTGTGGACGACAAAACAAGAAAACGGATGACAGACTTTGCACGGGGCCTGGTCCCATGCACTGGGAACTTGAGATAGGAAAATAATAAAGGGGGTGTTGCAACTGAGACAACTGCAGTTTGGGTCTTCAGGAAGTGGCTGCTAGTTGATTCGGAGATGCACTGGGAGATGATTTCTGAAGAACTGATGAAGATTGATCTGGATACACATTGGAGAAGTGATTCTGGAGACCTGCTGAAAACTGATTCAAATACTTTTCTGACACTGAGATGCTGGCATAAAGCAATACAAGGACAGTTCTGGCACTTATACTGTTCATAGGATTAACAGCAATGCAATGAATGTCTCAGTTCCTATGGTACTGGTCAACTTTACATTTTCAATGTCCAGACCACAGTAAATAAGCAGGCACTTTATGATTCTGGGTGAACCCTAGCTTCAGTGGACCTAACTACCTGGGGTTCCTCTAAAAGGGGCCCTGCAGCTTTAGCGATTCCTGATATTGAGGGAGCCTAGCTAGCTACCCAGACCCACAGTAACAGGAGAACCTGATCTAGCTAGAGTCTAGCTAGATCAGGTTCTCCTGTAACTGTGGGTCTGTGTATGTAGCTAGGCTCCCTCAACATCTGGGGTCACTAATGCTGCTGGGCCCCTTTTTCACCTGTGGGCCTGAATGGCTAGCTGTGGGCCTTGTGTTACCCTTTTAATAACGGGCTTTTCTGGACTGAGCCCCTTAAAATAACGGTGGGCCTAACTTGCCCTTTTAAATAGCAGTGGGCCTAACTTGCCCTGTATGTACAGTAACAGTGGGACTAACTCACCCCTACAAGTAACAGTGGGCCTGACTCACTCTGTATGTGGCAGTGGGCTTGCCTCACCTTGAATGTAGCAGTGGGCCTGACTTGCCCTTTGAAGTAACAGTGGGCCTAACTTGCCTGTTTAAGTAACAGTGGGCCTAACTCACCCTGTATATGTAGCAGTGGGCCTGACTTGCCCTTTGAAATAACAGTGGGCATAACTCGCTCCTTTAAGTAACAGTGGGCCTGACTCACCCTGTATGTGGCAGTGGGCCTGACTTGCCCTTTGAAATAACAGTGTGCCTAACTCGCCCCTTGAAATAACAGTGGGCCTAACTCACTCCTTTAAGTAGCAGTGGGCCTGACTTGCCCTTTTAACACCCTGGTCCCCTTAAAATCTCTGGGCCTTTCTTAGGCCTTCCTGTTACTCTCTTATCCTTGACTTTAGTCAGGGCCTTTTCTGCCCTTACCCCACCTTAACTCCACCTCCGGAGCTTCCCTTTATTAATATTTATAACTTCTCCCTACAGACCCTGTCTACCAGGCCCCTCCCCTGGGTGTCGCTAAAGCCAGATGAATATTACTCTATTTAAATACAGCCCTCTGGCCTGCACCACAGCTCTCGGACATTCCTATGCAGCTCCGACTGTGCTCCTAAATAAATAACTTTTACTTAAAAAAAATAACTTTAGGCAGTCAGCACCTAACTGCTAGTGCTGCCACCGACTCACCACCCTGGCCCGGAGTGAAGACAGTGTTGAGGGAGGCTGGAGGTATTGCTGGCAGAGGGAAGGCTTTTCTTGCAGGCGGGCACAGGACATCTGGGGACTTTGCGAGGTCCTAGTGGCTCGATGGCTCAGCGACCTTCTCACTTCATGATGAGGCACTGCTACCACCACCTTTGAGGGACAGGAAACTGTACTTTAAAATTAAAAAAATAATAAACTGGGGCTCCAAGCCCAACATGCTGAATGCGGCGCTCTCCTCTTCTTACAAGGTGAACGGACGGCACTTTGGACTGCTCAACTGCTTCACAGGCTGGAGGCTGACAGGATCAGGGACTGGAGGCAGCAGAGACACACAGAGAAGCCCCCAGGGACAGATTAAACCCTACAGGTATGCTCTGTGGTCCCTCTGTGCTTGCTGTGTTCTCTCTCCTCCACAGCCACCAGGATTCACACTGTAGCAACTTATCTTTTTTTTTTAAAAACAACACTCTGGGTTCTAATTCTGGTTCTGGCTCTACAGTCTGCTTCTGGACTGCCGGTAAACAATGAAGATGCTGGGAGAAGGAAGTCTGTGCCAGAAAGTATTACTCTGTTGCCAGCATTTCAGTGTCAGAAAATATTCGAATCAGTCTTCAGCAAGTTTCCAGAGTCACTTCGCCAACATGTATCCAGATCAATCTTTCTTAGTTCTTCAGAAATCATCTCTCGGTACATCTCCAAAGCTGCCAACTGCAACTTCCTAAAGAATCATACCGCAGTCATCTCAGTTGCAACGTCCTGTGTATTATTTTCCTCTCTCCAGTTCCCAGTGTATGGCCTGGCCCAGTGCAAAGTTTGCCGTCCGTTTTCTTGTTTTGTCATTTGTACCGAAGTGCCATCCAGATCTTCTGTTTCAGTACCCTTTACCCACCCCCTCACTCCCTCCCACCCCCTAACTGTGCTGCCACTTAGCTGCTCACTGCACTGGCATAGCCACTGGCTGCCTTCTACTAACCCCTCACTCCCTCACACCCTCTCACTATGACAATGACAATGACTACTGCCCCTTTCTTTCTCACCTCCCTCACACCCCCCTCTCCTACCCACTGCCTCCTTTAGCCTATTTCTAACCCCTATCTGCCTATCTCCAACTATTTGTTTGCCAACTTACAGGGAACGCAAACTTTTGGTAGTTTACCTATTATTGTTATGTTTTTTACACTCTTGCTTGTATACCTTTGTAATTATTGTTCGTGTTGTATACTCTCTTGTTTGTATAATCCTTTGTGTTATTGTCTTCCTTCCCACTGACGTGGAACCTTTGTAAACGAGCTCCCAGCTCAAAGGTGTTTAATCCTGGATCTCAATAAATAAATAATAAATAAATACCCTGCATCATCATCCTGTTTATTATTTTGCATCAGTCCTTGACCCATCCAGCCTGGGTGCCCAGAACCCTGTTGTTCTCCCATGTTCTACAGACTTCCTTCTCCCAGTATCTTCTTCATTTCCTGGCAGTCCAGAAGTAGGCTGTGGCTGGGTGTTCTGTATCTTCTTCATCTCCTGGCAGTCCAGAAGCAGGCTGTGGCCGGTTGTTCAGCACCTTCTTTTTCTTCTGGCAGTCCAGAAGTGGGCTGTGGCTGGTTGTTCAGCATCTTCTTCTCCTCCCAGCAGCCCAGAAGTGAACTGTGGCCAGGTCTGTTGTGTTTCAATTCTGGTGGCCCCCAGTGGGTTTTGAACTGAGGAAATCTTTGTGTCATTCTTAAATTCCAGCAACCCTAGAGAGGTGGGGTGTGGCTGAGAAACTCATGGCCTGTTCAAAATCCTCTCCGCATTCCCTTAGTTTTTAACCCATTCTTGCCAGTCAGCCAAGCTGTTCCCCTTGTGTTTCAAATCCCACATCTATTTAGCTAGCTGTACTGTGTCATCACAAGACAAGAATGACATACATCTTGAAAGTCAATTTCTTTTCGACGACAGAGAAAGCTCAACTGTGCATGAACTGTCTTTTATGACGTAGTTTTGTGATGACATGCTGTAGAGTTTCTCAGAGTGGATTACTCCAGGTAATAGACCCTAGGTATAGGTGCACCTCAGGGTAGTATTAGAGATTGCATAGTGATTCACAGATCTTAGAAGATAGAATGCTCTTAAAGCAGAGCTGTTACAGTTGATTACTGAAAGTGGTTTGCAAAGAAACACCTTTGTACAGGGTATAGCAGATAGAATGCTCTTAAAGCGGAGCTGTTACAGTCATTTGATTTAGAGTTCTCCTCATACTGGAGATTAGAGGTGTAATAGATCACCTGTGACCGTGTTCCCCTTCCCCATTTATTGAAATAAAAGCCTGTTAGGCATTTGTAATCTATTTCTGACTCCCACCTCTCTTTGTCAGGTGCCCTCATCCACCTCCTTGAGACCTGTGTTAGTAATTTGTGTGAAAGTTACTGGTGTCACCACAGCACAGTTGCTTTATTTACCCTTTTATATTTTTGTGGAGATTCAGCACATATTAACTTCCATTTTACCACCATCGGGGTACCACATCTCTGAAATTGTTTAGTGATTTACTGATTGTAGTTGATAGGATGCTCGTAAAGTGGAACTGTTACAATTGATTATTGAAAGTGTGAATAGAGTTACCCTTGTACAGGGTATAGAAGATAGAAGGCTCTTAAAGTGGAGCTATTACAGTCATTTGGTTTAGAGTCCTCCTTGTACAGGAGAGTAGGGATAAGTTCCCTGTGACCATGTTCCCTTTCCCTGTTTGTTTGAATAAAAGCCTGACAAGTATTTAGAATTTATTTCAGACTTCCGCCTCTCTTTATCAGGTGCCACCATCCACCTACTTGGGACCTGCGTTAGTAATCTGTGTGCAAGTTACTGGTGTCATCACAACACAGTTGTTTTATTTATCCTTTTATATTTCTGTGGAGACCCAGCACACATTAACATCCATTTAGCTAGCTATACTGTGTCATCACAAGACAAGAATGACACACATCTTGAAAAGGCACAGTCCCAGCACCGATCCCTGTGGAACCCCACTCATCATCTCTATCCAGTCCAATAGCTCACTCCTCAAAGAGACCCTTTGTACTGTGTCAGCCATGACTCTATCCATTTAACTAACCTTCCATCCACTCCCATACTCTCCAGTTTAGTTATCAGTTCCAAGTGTTCTACAGTATCAAAGGCTTTTCTATAATCCAAGAAAATTACATCCACCGGTATCCCTCTATCCATGGCCTTACTGACCCTGTCATAAAAACTCAACAGATTTATCAAACATGACCAACCGCCAGTGAACCCATGCTGTGTTACATTCTGTAATACTTTGAATTTAAGAATTTTTCTAGTTCTTCTTTTGCTAACTTTTCCAACTTCTTGCACAGTGCAGAAGTCAAGTTCACCAGTCTGTAATTACTATACTGTCCCTTGGCCCCTTTTTTATAAATTGGGATAACCATTGCCCTTCTCCAACTCGATACAACATGTCTCAAGTCTAATGAGGCTTGAAATATTCTGGCCACTGGTGCTGCTAATTCATCCACCAATTCCCTAAGAACACATGGATGCAGGTCATCTGGTCCTGGTGCTTTATTTGGTTTAAAACATCTTAACCTTTCCCTAATGTTACCTTCAATAATCAATATTCTCATGTATTTACTACTACTACACTTCTATCTTATTTTGTTAACCTTCTGTCTAAATATTGTACTAAAATACTTATTGAAAACTTGTGCCATCTGCTTGTCCTCAGTCAATAAAAATATGTATCTCTGAGTATGTGCTCCATGCTTTTTCTTTTCTAGCGCTGAAAACTACTTTGATCCTGCTATACCCACCAGCCATATGAAACTGAAAACCAATCCTAAACCCAACTGCTGTTCCACTGTTGACATTGACATGATCACAATTATTCTTCAGGTTGCCCTAATTTCAGAAGGGGGGAATCTGGCTGTTCAGCAAGGCTGTAGCTATGGAATGGCCTGAAGATGTACTCACCCTCTTGTACTTCCTTAGCAATGATTCTAGATTTGGCTTCTGCTCAGGGTGTTCCCACAAAAGATCAGTGGAATGGGAGAGGAAGTGCTGGAGGCATTGGAGGCAACCTGAGCTGGAGTGTGAATCCATGTATTCCAGGTGATAGCCGAGAATGTTGTCTCTGCACCACTGAAACTAGCCACCTGACTCTAAATAAACAGTAATTTAGCCTTTAGGACTGCATTATATAGGCACTAAGCGCACCAAGCCCTAAGCTTTTTCCAGAGCAGTAAGCACCATAATTAGGAAATATTCAGTTGTTAATTACAATTAATTGATATGCGCCTCCTTTCAAAAACTACTCAGGCTTTAATGTACACATGGTTAAGTGTCATAGTGCTGAATTGATGCATTGTTAATTACTGACATCTAATATATTCCTGTAAGTTATTAGGGCTAATAAAAATTATGATAGGGATGTGAAGAATTGTGATTGCTGACATTCATTTTCATTAAATTTGCTTTGTTTTGTTAGAACGAAAATAGTGTAGATACAAAAGGAGTATAATGTATACAACATACATTTTACTAGCTATTTTTGTGGTATAAATAGAGGAATTGGGAGGTGGTGGTGGTGGTGGTGGCAGGGGTACCTTGACTTTATAGTACAGTATATAAACTACTCTGATTTTCTTTCTCAAATGATTGATACATAGAGAGCTTCCTTCAGACAGCCATGTCCCATTCTTTTGTGCATGTTTCATGGGAGTTTAGAACACTTCAATATACATGTGATTTGCAGTCAGACACAATTATTAGTTAACATAATAAGCATCTGTTTGAGATTTGTGTCATTACTGATTATTAAACACATAGACTGTTAAAGATTTTTTTTTTCTAAAATTACATGCTTGATGTTATCCATTCTACTTCAGGAATTTCATTGAACCTGACAGCATTTACAATCTGGCAGTTTTTGATCAGTTGTAGTAGTGATGCAATTATACAACAAGCAAATGACAAGTATTAACAAACAAAATCAGGTTTATGTAAATATTAATTGGGTGCTAATTGGATGGAGCACATTTCTGATTTAAATTTTATCAAGCTTACATTAATTTGGTTGGCAATGCCAATTTCAAGGATGCTCGGAACAGCTACAGTTGAGATTTATTTAAATGATAATACAGAAACTACTGCTTAATGTCCCTCTGATTTGCATGCATTATGCTACTCTGTCTTTTCTTTAAAAAAAATACAGTAGATTAAATTGGCTGTGTCAGACCTTAAAGCTCTTTGGTAATGTGACATGGCAGTTTGTCATTAGGGACAAAAAAAACTGCTACTTCATAGTCAAACTTCATTATTGTCAATAAATGGGTATCCTCAGTCATCATTAGGGAGGGTTTTAAACACGCTGAAATAGCACTTATCCATGAGTTAGCCATATAAAAGCAATGGGTAGTTCAAATATTTAGATTAATGGCTTAAAGCTGTAAATACCACATATAAACTGTGTCATAGTTTACAATTATAAATAGTGTTTCAAGTAGGCAAGGTAGCAGGAGGTAAACTTAAAGTGTGTCTTTCTTTTAAACTGAAGCCTCAGTTTTACCTTTTAAGTTAAACAAAGTCTATTTTTAACTCTAGGAGTGAGGTAACCAAACAACTTTCAAGTTTAGCATTAACAACTATTAACAAGTCCCAGATACAGCTTCATGAAAATGCCATCTATTATTGCTATAGTTAGACGCATTTTTTTTTCTTGTCAGGTTATGCTTGAGTTGATTTTAAAAGGGATGACTAAAATATTCATACTGTTTGAACATGTGCTTCTGTATTTCTGAACTATTAAGGGCTTCATACTGGTGTGAGGGCCAAAATGAAAGAACAGTATTTCATTATCTAGCATTGTTTCATCCTTGCTTCCTAGTGCTATATGCGCTATAATTTAACCCAATCGTATAACTTTCCTGTAATTAGTCAATCTATGGAAACTTGAATTTACATTAAAGGGACACTATGAATCCCCTTAGGCCTCAGAGTGTCCCTAGTTTAAACACACTCTGGTTAGAGCCAATACAGCTGCAAAATGATATTTAATTTCATTTTCATTTTTTATGCTTGATAATTTGATGAGCATGACTGCCAGTTTTCACAAGTGGCAAGAAATACATAAAACAAATACAACATTGAATCAATCAACATAATTTACACAATGCAGGACAATTACAAAATAAAAACAACAATCATAACTCCTAGTTCCTAGAAGTGCTGCATGAACAAGAACAGGATTAGGAGCCATCTACATGGAAATTCTTCCCATAGACTTGCATTATTTACATGGGAAAATAAAGCAATTAGGCTTCCATAGTAAACAATGTAATGTACAGGAAAACATAGGGAAATTGCCCTGGTGTTACAGGGAAAATGCCAAACCTTTTAAAAAATGTGTGATACAGTTTATTTTACTGTATAGTTAATTTTAAATTATCACAACTGCTGTAGTCCAACACTCCCCCAACAGCAGAGTCACCCAAGTGCAGGGGAAAAGAGGCTTGAAAAACAACTGTGATCGACATCTCGCATAATCCATAGGAAAGAGCATCTTTCTTTGGGGTTTAAATCCAACACATCCTCTTAAAAAGCACCTCTTTCTCCAGCAGTGAATTTTAAATCCATGATAGCATTCAATGCTTCTAATGATATGTAACCAATAACCAAAAACCATAAATAAAATTATATGCTGAACACTAGAATGTCAACAAAGAGTGCAGGTCTGGCTTGCAGACAATTAACTTTTGACTTTGAACAACTCAGCAATTTTAATTAATTTGCACCACTCTTAAAATATGGCACCACCAGTGCTACTGTCAAATCATATTATACAAAAATTAAATCACCTACGCAACCTTGCAGTGTGAATTATTTTGTACCTCGGCAACACCCTGAACATTTGCAATGATGCTTTTGATCAGAGGACTTCAACAACTTGAGAAAAGGTTTATGTCAAGATCAAGTACCTTCAGAGTTTGGTGAAATTCAGTCCATGCTACACAATTAAAATCAGATTAAAAAAACACAGTAAGTGTAAGGGAGACACAGACTAGCTTCATTCTGCAGTATGACTGTAAACTCCTAAGTCCCAAGTTAAAGCCCCTTATTGGTTCAGCCAGGCAAAAGAGCAAATTCAGTGTTTGTTAGTTTATCTGTAAGTTTAGAGACATGAACATGAAACATATTACCAACACATGAGGGCAGCTCACAGCTTCATTACTCGCCAGTACCCAAAGAAGACACAGTCAGTCTGTCTGTCTGACTGCAGCAGCACTCCATACTTGACAGTATGCCAGCCCCCACCCTTCCCTTGTTTTTTTTTTACCTTTTTCCACATCCCTTTCTGGTAGATGGTGCATATCATGTACTGGTAGTTGGAGTTAGAGAGCAGCTCATCACTCATGTTATTCCTGGGGACACAGCAGAACAGTGCTTGCTGGTTGATGCTGTATGACCCGGCTAACAGATACATATCCTGGGCAAGCAAGATTCCCCCCTCCCAGTCACACTGGCATTTGCTGCAATGATGGGGCCTTGCCACTCAGCAGCTCACATGGCACTGCTGCAGCATCTTGCTGCACCTGGATCTGTCATTGCTAGGCAGGATAGACGGTGAAGTCACACACTGTGATCACCCACACCACGATCAGTACCTCTCTGTCTGCCTTGACTTCCACAGCCCACAGCACCCAGCCTTAGCACTCAGACTCAATTCAACACCAAGAAACATCCCAGCCAGATTGAAACTGGAAAAGAACTGAAAGTGAGTGAGCTGGAAGAAAGCAGTGTGGCAGCGGGGGACAAACAGCACTGTGGTCACTGGAGAGACTGCATGTGATTCACCTCCACTTGGTGGAGAGACACAGTCTAGGTATTCAGTCACATGCTTCCAGAGCCCCCTTTTTGTACTACCTAATAGCAATACGTCAGCATAGCTCTCGCTATGCAGCTATAATAATCGAATCTTGAAATATAAGCACAGCTATGTTAAAGAGGACAGGAAATAAAAAATGAAGTTTGAAGCACTAAACATGTCCTGTTGTTATTATTAATAAATTATGTGTGATCACAAGTAAAAGAAAATGTATCATTTATTCTATTTCTTTTATTAGTGATTTTACTGATTTTGGCAGTATGGCTGCTACTGGAACTGATTCAGTCAGCTTTCCATTTTTCAGCTTTGAAAATTGAGGGTGCTAGTTTTCTGATGAGGTGCTTGTTTGTGCTATCTGTTGTCTGGGTGGTGAGCACCCGTTCACTTGTCCTCAGCTGTCAGATGCTTGGATGTGAAGAGTTGAGTGATTTACCATAATTCTTTCTTTTACTGACAGGGTACTGGCCCTCAAGTCTTGACAGTTCCCTCACTCACTCAGCATACTGTATCTCACCCAACTTCTCACCATTCATTAATTGACCACTGAGGCACTTTTAGTCAGTTCATATTTCAGATAACACAATACTGTGCCTAAAGCTTTTCTAATGGAACTGACTTTCGTGTTTCCTAGTCACACATTGGCCAGCTGTTTGGCTTGCCATATCATTTCTACCCTCAGCCTGTCTGTTTGTATGGTCCTGATGTCTCAGCAGCACTTCATAAAAAGGTATAATTTAGACACTTTTTGTTCATATAGGAGCTGACTTCCTTGTTCCCCGAATATGAATAAAATGAAAATAAAAATTGAGAAATGAAAATGAGCATGATTATAATACATTTTTTTAACATTTCAAAATGTAATAGTACTTGCCATTCCTGTGCAGCTAATTCTGTTTGTTTACTGTTTCACAAATTGCATGTTGACTTATTCCTTTGTCAGCATGAGTTTGCAGTCTCTTATCTAATATGCAGAATGTGAAGCTTATCAGGACATGTGGGGGGGGGGGGCAGAATTTTATATCTCTTCCTTCACCTGCACGCTTTATCATGAGTTCATCAAATATGTTTGTAAAACCTGATAAACTCAGTACAGAATGGGCAAGAACAGGATGTATATTAAGTTTAAGATAGTATCTCTTACTGAGCTATAAAAATTTCTTAGTAAAAAAAATTGTGATAATTTTCCCTGCTTCTTTCACTGCCAGCATGCTACTTTGTGCTATATAACTGGTATCAGTCTAACAGACTGATTGGCATTAGAGTGGTTTCATGGTGTCAGTTTTTAAAGTAATTAATATAAAAGCAGGGTTCAGACCATCTCTCTCTCTCTCTCTTTCTCTCTCGTACATTAGACATGGTGGAGCCTAGGTTGAAAAAACTGTCATACACCAAAATGCATAAAACAAAGGTAAAGGCTCTCTCATCCACTATCAATCTCTATCACTAAGTTGATGTTGAAACTCAGTCAGAAAAATAGAAAACAGATGTCCATACATAAAGACTGCACAAATGAGGACATCAGCAAATGATGGCACAGCACACAAGATAGCTTGAGTACAAATGGAACACTGGGAATGCAAATCAGTATTACAAAAGTAAAATAGAAAAATGAAGAAAAATAAAAGTATGACACAATATTATTAGTTTTAAATATATTCATTGACTAGTAGAGCATAGAAATTATACATTTAACTGTATAACTACTTTCCTGTCCTCTTTAGCCCCTGCATTATTGTTCCAAATGAGACACTCACTAAAACAACATTTAGAACTGTTTGAAATCAAATTTTGTAACATAAATGTGTACATCATACAGATCAATAGCAACTTCTGTGAGGATATAATGAGGCAAAGAAGCCACTGCTGGAAATAAGTCTGATTTAGAGAAGAAAAATGCTCTACGCTTTCTCACTGCTGTGTTTGGTTATGGGTAGCTCTGTTTCCTACCAATCCACAGTAAGTGGCAGGGAAACATGGCACTTATGTAAACCTCCAAGAAATCAGAAAAATAAGTTAGCATGTAGAAGAAAAAAAAAACAAACAAATTTGTTGCTGGTGATACCTTTTATTGGACTAACAGAATTATTTCTGAGACTACCTTTTGAGAAAATACTCTCTTCTTCAGGTCAGGTCATTGAAAACAGCTGAATAACATGACAGATAAAGAGTCTGACATGGTGTATCAAGCATAAACATCAAAGCACTACAGTCAATTCACATTCATAAAACAAGAGGCAGGAAGAATCCCATTGTCATTGGAGTGTGCCTGTTGAAGAGCCCATTTTAGAATATCAAAGTGATAGTTATATTTTTGTCTGAATAGTCAGTTCACACAGAGTTTCAGCTAGGTGACAAAGGTACAAAACCATGCAAAACATTTTGCTGCAAGCTATGTACACACATCTCTCCTGAGACATATGTCATTCATAATGGAAATACATTTAAAATCCAAAACTCAAATTCCTCTTCTTCTAGCTATGTACGGTAGTATGTATGATACACTATAGAAAATGTGAGGATGGCTGCTATATTGGTGAAACTGGACAGAAACTCAAAATAAGAATGAACCACCACCGATTCACAATCACCCACAAAGATGAAAATACACCGATAGGGGGAACACTTCTCAAGACCAGGTCACTCCATCAGTTATTTTACTGTCAGAGTATTAAAAGATAACTTGAAAAATAATCAGGAACAGCAAACATTTGAACTGAAAATGATGCAACTTTTTGACTCTAAAGGAAAAGGACTTAAAGAAGACGATTTTTTTTAGCATATTACCAAGGATAAAGACCAGAAGAATGCTTCAGATGTTTCTCCTTTCATCCTTGAACCATCACATCAGCACCCTCCCCCGAAGTAAAATGTACCTATCACCTTGATATTAAGGTTGGCTCTTTAACACGTATCCTCTAATGACAATGAGATTCTTCCTGTCTGTTTTTTGCAAATGTGTATTGAGAGTTCAGACTAAAATATAACTATCACTTTGATATTAAAAGGTGGGCTATTCAATGGGCACACTCCAATGAAAATGGGATTCTTCCTGACTGTTTTTTATGAATATGAATTGACTGTAGTGCTTTAATATTTAAACTTGCTACACCATGTCTCAAATCCACATTCAGCATCTATGTGTGTCATGTTATTCAGCTCTGTTTTTGCTGACCTGACCTGAAGAAGAGAGCATTATCTCTCGAAAGCTAGTCTCAGAAATAATTTTGTTAGTCCAATAAAAGGAATCACCAGCAACAAATTAGTTGTGTTTTTTCTTCTACATTATCAACTGGATTAACACGGCTAACACATTTCTTTTTTTGAAAACAAGTTACCTAACTCCAACTCCAGTTTTAAATCATAATGTGATGCAAACATGTCTTGAAACAGTTTTTTCAGTCTGTGAGACTATTAGTCCTTACTCGTCTTTTAACCCCAGTAATGCAGTTTCAAATTAAACAATCATGTGCATCTCTCCTCTTTAGCCTTCATAATACAATTGTAAAGAGGCAGAACAGTCATTTGGTAAAAACAATTTTTTTTTGTTAAATTACTGCTTAAAGTTAACACACTTTGCTGAACTTTGATAAGCATTAATGAAATGACACAGATGTAATGGCTCTGTATTGGCACAGCAGTTCTTGCAAGCGGGTTCAAGTCAGTACAGCTTAAAACCAAATGGCTACAAAATTTAAATTACACCCAAACTCAGAAACAGAGTATGGATCTGAATAATCTCAGCAGTACAGTTACAAGCCTGCCTCTTGGCAAGATGGTGTTTGGGCTATTTGAAAGCTAAATCAGGGAAGAGACACAAGTGGAATGTTACAAGCAGTTCGATGATAACTTTAGTTAGTATTGTTTTTAGAAAATCTGCAGAGTAGGCTAAAAAGGAGTTATAGATGCATGCGATTAAATGTTTAATTTGAAACTGCATTATGGGACTTAAAAGAGGAGCAGGGTTTAACAGTCTCACAGACTGAAAAACTGGTTTGAAATAGAAGCACAGCTATGTTAACCCCTGCTTTCTCATTCCAAACAAGATGACACTTGGTAAAAGAGTATTTAGTGCTGTCTGAAATCAAATTCTGTAACAGATCAATAGCAACTTTTGGGAGTCTGTATATAATGAGGCAAGGCAACCGCTGCTGGAAACCAGTCTGATATAGAGAAGAAAAATGCTATGTGCTTTCTCACTGGTATGCTTGGTTATGTCTAGCTATGTTTCCTAGTGATCCACAGTAAGTGGCAGGGAAACAGGACACCTACAGTATGCAAACCTCCAAGAAATCATGAAAACAAGTTACCAAACTCCAGTTCTGTGGAGGCTGGAAGTATAGCCTAGAGGTTAGAGTAATGAGCTGTGAATGAGCTTGGTATATCCAGCAGACCTGGGCTTAATTCCTACAACTTCACTTGGATACTGTGTGACTCTGAGCAAGGGAAGGGAAGAGGAGGGTGAGGGACCGAGACTCAGTAAGAGAGGTATTTAGGGTAGGGAGGTAGACACAAGCCCATTCATGGTGGAAAGAGCCCTAGAAGAACTCAGGGAAAATAAAAGCAGATAAGGCAATGGGGCCAGATGGTATCCACCCCAGAGTACTAAAGGAACTTGCAAGATGGTTTGGCAAAATTGGAGGCCTGGTCGGACAATTGGCAGCTGGGGTTCAGTGCCAAGAAATGCAAGGTGCTACATTTTAGCACAAAAAAACCCAAGGAGGAGCTACCAGCTAGGGGGGATTCAACTAGCCAAGATGGAAGAGAAGGATCTGGGTGTGATCATAATGGGAGCAATGAACAACTCAGCAGAGTGTGGCCTATCTAGTCATACTCATCTGTATTGCTCCCTTATGCCTATCCCATGCCTGTTTGAAGCACTGCACTTTATTCATATCCACCACTTCCTGAGGTAGGCCGTTCCATGCATCCTCCACTCTTTCTGTGAAAAAGAACTTCCTCACATTACCCCTTAATCGGCCTCCCTCTAATCTCATGCTGTGTCCTCTTGTTCTGCTATTTTTCTTATATTGAAACATGTTAGACTCTTTCACCTTGTTAATGCCCTTAAGGTGTTTGAATGTTTTGATCATATCACCTCTCTCCCTCCTTTGCTCTAGGGTATACATATTGAGCTCCGTTAATCTGTCCTCATATGTTTTCTGATGCAGTCCCTGCACCATTTTGGTTACCCTTCTCTGGACTGCCTCAATTTGGTTAACGTCCTTGTGAAGGTGTGGCCTCCAGTACTGCATGCAGTACTCCAGATGGGGCCTAACCAGTGTCTTGTAAAGAGAGATTACTATCTCTCTCTCCTGACTTGTGATACCCCTACTAATACACCCTAACATCCCCCTAGCCTTACCTACTGCTTTAGTGGTCTGCTTGGATGATTTCAGGTCATCAGTGATGATGGTGCCCAAGCCTCTTTCTTCCCTTGTGACTGCCAGCATCTCCCCTCCCAGCCTATAAGTGGCTTCAGGGTTTCTCTTCCCTATGTGCATGATCTTGCACTTCTTTGCATTAAACCCCAGTTGCCACTCTTCTGACCATTTTGCTAGTTTATCCAGATCTCTTCTCATTCTGCCCACCCCATCTGGATCATCTACTGTATTGCAGATCTTGGTGTCATCTGCAAACAGACAAACCTTACCCTCCAGTCCATCTGCAATGTCACTGATGAAGATATTGAAGAGGACTGGCCCCAGGACTGATCCCTGAGGTACCCCACTTGTGACTTGAATCTCTTCTGACTGTATACCATTTACCACCACTCTCTGTTTTCTGCCTGTCAACCAGTTTGCCACCCAGCTGACCAACTTCTGACCCACCCCAAGCCAACCCAGCTTATTAATCAATCTTCTATGTGGAACAGTATTGAAAGCTTTGCTGAAGTCAAGGTAGGTGACATCAACTGCTCCCCCTTGGTCCACCACTCTGGTTACCCAGTCAAAGAAATCTATGAGATTAGTTTGACAGGACCTTCCTTTTGTAAACCCATGCTGTCTTGGATCCTGTGCTCCAATGGATTCCAGGTGTTGCACTATCCTTTCCTTAAGGAGTGCCTCCATAATCTTGCCCACTACTGAGGTAAAAAAAACATGGGACAGAAACAGCTCTAGTGAGCTTCATCTTAGACGTATATGAGGCTTTGGATCAGGGTGAACTCCTTGGCACGGTCTTTATAGACCTCACTAAGGATTTTGATCTAATCAACCACAGGCTACTCATAGGACATATGAGGGCTCTAGGACTAGACTTGCCTACTTTGAACTGGTTCTCAGACTACCTTCAAGGTAGGACACAAATTGTCCAGTGGAATGGAGCCAGATCAAAGGAGCATCCAGTGACAGACGGTGTTCTTCAGGGGTCTATTCTGGGCCCCCTATTATTCTCACTATTTATAAATAGCCTACCACTACACTGTGGTGGAGCCAAGGTAATGCTATACGCAGATGACGCAGTGCTTTACAGAACTGCCACTGACCCGGGGTCCCTAAACCGGCAGCTGAGCCAAGACCTCTCAACCTTGGAAGAATGGTGTTAGGCTAATAGGCTGGTTCTGAACAGAAGGAAGACCAAGGCTATGCTTTTTGGTCCAAAAAGCCTGGGCTCAAAGAGAGCTGACCTTCTGTCACTCACCACCTCAAATGGAGTGGGGATTGAAGTGGTAGACTGTATAAGGTATCTAGGAATGTATATAGATCAGGAGGTTTCATTTAAGGAGCATATCGACCATCTTACCAAAATGGTAAATCAAAAACCTGGCCTCCTATACAGACTTAGCCCCTACCTGACCAAGGAGTCCAAAGTTGTGGTCAGCAATGGGACCATGCTCCCCACTTTATTCTATGGATCAATGCTGCTCCAATCAATAAGGTCTGCAGAAATGCAATGACTGAGGACTCTGTACCATAGTCAGTTGCTTTGCTGCTGGGGTGCAATGCATGGAGCACTACTGCAAAGTGCTAAATACCATTAACTGGCCGACCCTCAAAGGGAGACTGGCATACCCCTCACTATGTCTGGCCAACAAGCTACAGCAACCAGATGCCCCCCCTAGTCTGAGGACCCTGCTGGCCACAAAACCAAATAGGAGGGAGCTCAGATCCATGGGATGCAAACTCCTGGAAGTTCTTAGAGCCAGATCCTCCCAAGAGCAATGATAAACCACAACAACCCTCCCTAACCTTTGGAACAACCTCCCAAGAGAGTTTCAGGACAGTACCTCACTTGGGGGCTTCAAAAAAGGGTTAAAGGCCCACCTGGGAGGGGGGGTCAAAATGCAAGTGCTATAGCTAAGACTACTGGGAGGAATCGCTAAGGAATGATGAAAATAATAAATACAACCTTAGGATAGGATGGGACCACAACAAGGTTAACCATTCCTGGCATGCACTAAAAGTAGTAGATAGTTATCTATGAATGTATGTACCTATCAAATTGTTTGAATGGTAGATTGTCTATTGTTAGATTGTATGTAATAAAATACCATGTACTGCTTTTTTTCTGTACCTCTTTTTTTCCTCCCTCTAGGTAAATATAACTAATTCCGGGTCGCCCCTGAAAAAGGGACAGTCATGGTCTCAGTGGGCCTACCCGGTTACCAAAATTTAAATAAATAAATAAAAATAGCAACTTTTGTGGGTCTATATATAGTGAAGCAGTATAGCCACTGCCAGAAATAAACCTAATTTAGAGAAGGAAAATGCTGTGTGCTTTCTCACTGCGATGTTTGGTTATGTCTAACTCTGTTTCCTACTGATCCATAGTAACTGGCAGGGAAATATGGCACCTACAGTGCTTGCTATATAAAAGTTGAATGGTACTGCAGTGTACCAGTTGGTGCAGCACTGCACCACTGGGTATACCACTTGGTGCAGCACGATACAGTTAGGTTCAAAATGCACTTCCCCCCAATCCACCTGGTGGTGACAGCAACACATCCAAGCCCTGAAGTGTCCAAGTTTTTTTTTTTTCCAATGTGTTTGCAGGTACACCAGCAGGTGGCGTGGATTTGATATAATCATATAAAGATTCCGACATAATTACTGTAGTTGTAGCAATGTTTTTGAAATGGGACCCCTTATTTCTTTTGGTGGCTGCTTGTCTCTGAATATCTGAAATTCATTGAGACCCTTCATTTTCAAGTCATTTGAAGTGACTGAATATGTTTTTTTTCCCTAGGCTGTTTTGAAGTGTTGAAGTGATTACCATTACCCTTGTGTGCATCTTCCAGGTGGGCTTTCAGAGGCACACATTTCACTGTTTCTATTTTTGATTATCAACTTCTTACTTTTCTGTTTACAGTAACTCAGTTTGCCGTCCACTCTAATAAATTGATCTAGGTTAATATGCATTGTAAAGTGGTAGAACTATTTGTAGTCTCATGTTACATCCAATATAAATAGACAAATCATTTCTAGGGGTTACTCAAACTGAAGCATCCAAATCAAAATATCTCCTATGCTTGAAATGACTGGGGAGAGAAAGTTTGCTACTGCCACCAGCTCTATTACTGCTCAAAGAGCAGTGATGGTGGAACCAAGGTCAGTGATTGAACACATTCTGTCAAAGAGAAAGCATGGAGGGAGAAAACAAATCACTTTTTTTCATTATGCCACAAAAGCATCCGAAACTGATTTAGAATAAATACACGTGACACAGTTCCTGGCCTTTGCTGATCAGAGCAGATGATGCAGCTTCCTAGTCCCACAGTACACATCTCCTGATCACAAAAGAATTACACTACCTAGTACTGCTGACAGTTTTGTACAGTATGTGCTAGATGTGCTGATGTTGTGGCTATTCCCATTCCCACCACTTACCTGCTATTCCTGGTCCAGATTGTTGGTGTGATTCTGGTCATAACAGTCCAGGGTTCCCTTGTTGATTGGGACAGGCACTGACAGTTATTAATTTATTGTTATGTGACATACATCTCCTGGACAACATGTTAAAGTACTGTACATACAGTAAATATATGCCAGTGGGTGACGTGGGGGTATTATGCTGCACATATGCAGTTCTGTAAGACTAAGTAAGGAATAATATGTGCTGGAATGTTGATAACATTTCAGTATCTCAAGGCCATGTGACTAAGTTTTGACAACTTAAAAAACATTATTTGCCATCTCCCCTTTTATAAATACAGTTATCCCACTGCAGTCCAGTATATATTCTTTATATACAATACGTAAGTAATTCCACTATCAGTGTTCTTTACAACATTTTAATAGATTTAATTTGGAATTGGCATTTGTCTGAGAACAAAGGATGAGAACATAGACTGCTTTTGATGAGTTTGGGAGGGAGTCCCAAACTCACTGAAAGCAGTCTGTGTTTGAATCCTTTGTTCTTGGACAAATACAAAATCCAGAATAAATCTATGAAAACAGTGTATAGGATGCTGATACGCCATGTTAATGTGAGGCTGGATTGTGGAAAGCAAATTGAGCATCACGATTCATGTTACTTTATATTTGCCCACTCCCTCTATCTCTCTCGACTGTTTGCTTTAACCTTGACCCTCTTGACTCTAGCTTCCAGCTTTAGCTGTTATACTAGCCACTGCATAAAGTTACAGTATGTTATGTGAGCAGCAGCTCATAATCATAAGCAGAATCTCGGAGGTTAGAAGGAGAGCAGGACAGGTTACGTGCTGCGGCCAAGACGAGATCATTATGAAATATGAATTCCCGTTACTCCCCCCTCTTTTCACTCTCATGGCCACACATAATTAACTGCATTCTGGGTTCAGTTAATTATGTGTGGCCATGAGAGTGACAAGGGGGAGAAACGGGAATCACGACTGGTGTAGAATTAAGGGCAGTCAGCATTTTTTTATATATTTTATTTAATTTGTTTGGGCTTGGGGCCCAATTCCGGGGGGGGGGGTCAAGTACTCCCCCTTGTGTACACCCATGGGTGTGTGTCTGTGCGTGTGGATGTGGGGTGGGTAGAGAGAAGAAATCAGCATATTTTACATTGATGGCTGGCAGCTGGCGATACGTGCCTCGAGTTGTCTCTTTCACTTCTGCAGTGAATTTTATGGATGCTGTCACTCTGTCTGTATCTCTCCATATAACTATTTTTGTAGTTGTCAGGCACTGCTTGAGGGGGCAATGCAGGACTCATAGAGCGCAACTTCTGGCAGGGCACATGAACAGCTCTGGCTGGTAGCACTTCCCCTGCCTACAGAGCTGTCTTGCACTATGTGCAGCTCCCAATCCCAGACACAGAGAAACAGAATTGTGCTGTGTATCTCCCACTATCACTCTCTCTGTCAGTCATGCTGCCAGTAGAAACAAGTCAAACTGCATGATTACCCCCCGCCCCGGATAAGATCGCAGGTTGCAGTGAAGTCAGCCACAGTGACAGCCAGTCGCAGCTCTTAACTGTAATTTCCCTGACAGAGTGCCAAAATCCCAGTCTTACTGACACTGGCTCTCTGTGTCTGTCCCTCATCCAAGTGCCCATTTCACTCTCTTGCATATACTCTCACAGATGTGTGTGTGTGTCTGTGTGTGTGTGTCTGTGTGGGGGGCCGGGGCTAATGGAGACTTTTAGAACTTAAAACGTAGCGGAGTTAAACAATTACAAGTTAAAAAAAATCTAGATTTAGTAAAGAAAAACACTGTCCTACTAGATATACACAGCAATGACATGGGGAAAATCACTTTGGGCTTATACACATGACTGTGGCCTGTTGAATTTACATTACTGAGCATGCCATTAAAATGATGAAATGGAGCAAATGCAGAGGGTCAGCATTGGGCACCGTGTTGTGTTGTCCCTTTCACTGCCATCTCCCTAAAAGCCATGATTTGTTTGTATTATTATCCTCAGCTAATCAGATGTGATCTCAGCCTATTGTAGGTGAAATTCCCATCATGGCTGGGTTTGTGTCCTTTGCTTTTTTTACATATACAGCATCATGCACTGTCATGCTTATGAGCGTTTTTGGGCATTTAAAAACTTGCATCATATTCATACAGTGCCACTATACTGAAAACAAGGTGCGCTGATAAGATGCACTAAAGTTTCATCGGCAAAGCGCTAACACTCTGTGTGAGATTGACAGCATTTTGGGGAGGAGGAGGACAATTGCAGGAATAAATAAAAAACTAGAAATGTCTGTCAAAACAGAGTTCATAAAATGATTTTTGAACAACTCAAGCTAAGACTTTTCTTTCAGCAGCACACTGTACAGTCGTATCAGCTTTACTGCACTGCATGTGATAGGAAGACATAAAAAAAATAAGTAAACTACCACTGTCACAACAAAATGTATTATTCATAGGCCTCCCAAAAAAAGAAACAACACATCGGAATTGAAGCCTGGCAAGTGCCATTATTCAGGCAGAACAATGACAGCTACTCTTTTACATGCTCTATAAGCAACAGATCGTTAATTAAAAATTGGATAAAGATAGCATCATTATATTCTACATGTAGTGGTATCGCCATGCTAGCAGAATGAAAACTAAAAGCCAAAATGAGACAGACTACTAATTGTAGTTATTATGTGCTACACTTTATTTTTTTTCACATGGTGTGTTTTTCCTACATTTTGTATTGACTGCAGTAATGTTTAGTTTCAGTTTTTTTGAGAAATACATGGTTCTATTGATCAGAAATAGGACAACAATCACAGAAATGTTGTAGTTCATTGTGAGCCCTGCAGGACTATTGTATTTGTATCAGAGTTTGAGGGGGAGATTGGCTTTTCTGGGAAAGACAACATTCACCACCATGTTTGCACTTCACTGTCCTGTGCTGCTGAATATTAACGTTATGCAGCTGTCAATTTGCTATATTTCAGCTCAACTTGTTTGCACATTATAACAGTGTGTTACAGCTGTTATGAAAAGCAAAAGACATTTACTTTGTATTTTGTGTCCTTCGCGGTATAATAAAGTGTGTTACAGCTGTACTGAAAAGCCAAGGACATTTACTTTGTACTTCTCACGGTTGTGACCCCTTTATACTTTTATAATGTTTGTTTTCAACAAATGCAGCCTTCAGCCAGAACTGGCACTATTAAATATGTTGAGCCCTGCACTGCAATGAAGTGTGACATTAAGTGGAGGGGAAAATCTTAACTTTTTCTTCTTCATCCTTAAACCAGGTTTTAGGAACACTCAGTAATGATCAATTAACTTGTCACTCCTTGGCTCTCACTGGATTCTTCAAAGAGTTGTCCTGATTATCTGGAAGCTGTCAGCTACAGCACAGTGTGTATATAGTACATATTCCAGAAGCCATAGTGAAATCCATCTGATGTGTTTATTAATTTACAGAAACACCTTTCAACAGTCTGCTTTGTGCCACTGTTGAAATAAATTACAACTCTTGGTCACCTGCATTGACAATCGCCTACAATCAGCACTATTGCAAAATACAGTCATTTAGAGTGTTTTTTTACCTTGCAGTTTAAGACACAGTAAGGCAACACAGTGTTGCAAATGTTGCTGTTTGAGGCTTGAAAGTTTGGAACATTGTTGCATAAAGTTGAAAATCACAAGTAAAACATACATTGTTTCAAAGAGCAGCTGTTAACGGCTCCCACTCACACTTTGAAAGGCAACTGAGCTATGGTGATTAACACTTATGCAACAAATACTGGGGGAAGGGCAGTTTATCAGTCAAGTCTATTGTCTGCTGTGAGCTGGCTTCACTGAAGACACTGGCTGTAACAATCCCATTTAAGAGACTGTTCTCATCTGTGAGCAACAGTAATTGCCATCACCTCCACCTTATTTTATTTTGAATATATTTGACACATTCCCTTATGGCATTCACTATGGGTTCTAGAATAAGCAGTACCATCCTGTTCAGAACTATCTTTTCAGCAGTAAATAGAAATAGTCATAATGTTATAGCAGAATTAGAGTTTTATAATCAATATATTATTTCTGGTTAGAGCACTGACTTCTGCACAATACTTCTTTTATGGGCAGACTGGATGGGGCATCTTTCATCAGCTGACTTTGTGCCACCCATCACTGATAAACATGTAGCTAGACATAGTTATCTGGGGCTTCCTTGATGATGCTTTGTGCTGTCTGATGGCTGGGTGGTGGGTGAGGAAGGGGGTGATGTGACTGGGGTGGAGGGTGAGAAGTCAGCTATCTCTAGCGAAAAGAGCAAAGGGAGTTCTTAAAACCATCTCTCCCTCTTTAATTCTGTAGTCACAGCAGAGGGTGTGGGGTGTCCAATTTTTGTCCTTCCTTGTGGATCCCAAATATACTAAAAAAGTATTCTGGTTAGAGGCAGAAGAAGAAAACAGTGATTTTCCTCTCCACTTAATAACAGTCTTCATTATAGTGCAACACCCTTTTTTGGCACTGCCAGTTCTGAGGAAGGCCACATTGGTTGAAAACAAGCATAAGCATAGACAGACACCAGATAAAGGCCTCTGGACTTATTTATTTTATATAAATATGTATTTTTATGTATGAATACCTAAATAAAATACAAGGACAAGACAACCGTATGATATGTGATACCATTATTAACACTAAGGAATTAATTGCTTTGTTGCTTTATTTCTTTCAGTGGATTGGGAAACTATTGATTCACATACACAATCATGATGTTAAAAAAATGTTCACATGTTGTCAAGCCCTTTCATATGTTGCCATATACATTATTGTTCTGTGCATGTCTGACAATTTTTTTTTAAGTTTATAGAGGTCTGTCAGTCAGATCTCTTGATCACTCCCAGGCTGTGATTCAGATGGTAGTTGCTCAGCCTGTGAGTGATCAAGAGCTGACTGACAGACCAGCATTATAAACTTTTTTTTTCCAGAAATGGACAGGACTGCATATGGTAACATCTGAAAGGGCTGGGCTACATGTGAAAACACAAAATCTGTAAATATCTTTAAAAATTCTGCACCTGTCATGTTTGGCTGGCATCTGGCACAAGCATCTTTTTATTTGGTGTGCATTGTTTCCAGCTGCAGCATTGAGTTGTGCTGTTGTACCAAACTCTGTTCAGTCAACTATATTCATCGGTACTTGTACTTTTTGATTACAAATATGCTTAATTTCTTAGACAGATCTTTCCTTCTCGCCACTTGGTAAGTAAGCTGACACTCTCTCACAGTTATATTTTAAAAGGGCACATTACACGGGTACAACATTGTACAAGTTCCTATCAAATGAGCAATGCTCTTCAATGACTGTTTTTTACATTATTCCATGCCCATTCATACTGTAATGGAATCAATGAGTCATGCAGATTACATTTCCTCAAAACCCAGTCAATTGTATCTTACTAAACCTATTATAGACTGAATTAACTTGGGACAGGTCAGATATTCGACTGCCTAGGCTGCTACATGGGATGCTCTGTAACATAATTTGTGCTCATGTACTAAGGGGCTACAGATTCTCTAGTTTCATTCATTAATATCACTAAATGAAAAGGCTTGAATCCCACTCACAGATTTTTGAGTTAGTGGCAGTATGAAATAGTCCTCATTTTACAACTGAAGTTAGGGGAGCATAAAGGCACATGTTTAAGACATGGGCACACAGTGAGGCATGGTTTGTTAGAAGTGTTTATTTGTGACCCTGAAAAAAGAAAGTGATGAGGCTCTACATGTACTGTATGTCTTGTAAAATGTGTAGCAAGTGCACAGTAAAAGTTATTGGCAGTATATTTCAGGGGCCATGGAAGGTCAGGGTTTTGATTGGCAGCTTACGCATACACCAAACTCGCACTGCTAGTAACTGCAGTGAGACTAAAAATAACAGGAAAATAATAGGGGGAGACTAAAAATAACAGGAACAGTTATCTTTGTTACTGGCATACTATAAAGATCTACCAATAGAGAAATAAAACACTAAGAGGGAATTGTAATGGAGTTTAAAATAATAAATAATTATAATAAACCTAGTGGATATTTGTAAGATGTATAGTAGCCGACCGGTAGCCACCAAGAAATTCTAAACCCACAAAAATACATTTGCTAAGCTACCAACACATGTACTATAACTTAAGCATAGGGATCCTGTTAGGTGGATTCTGCACCTAACTGTTGGAAAAGTGACCACAACATTTTTTTTTAAATAAAATGGCTTCAACAACTTTATTAAAAATGAACCTTTCTCATGTAGCACTCTCTTTACCCACATACCAGCTATCTTATTAAATATTTTTTTGAGAAGGCAGTACATGGTAGTGGTTAAGAGAACTGATCTGCAAACTTAAAGACTAGGGTTTGACTCCCACAGCCCCAACCTGTAACTGTGTGACTCTGAACAAAACAGTTAACCTTCTTGTGCTCTCCAGTCACACCTGGAAACAAGCTGTGTTTTTAGTAAGCAGTTTTTCCTTATTCCCTTGTTGTCTTGAGGCCCATCCCGCTCACCTCCCACCCCAGCTGGTAGTGTCCTACCCCCACTCCGAATCCTGAAACAAAGCATTGGGGATGGGGGAACAGGGGTGAGGCACTACCTGCTGGAGTGGGGAGTCGAGTGGGCAAATAGACCACTAGGGAATAAGTAATGTGATGTAAGCTGAAAGTGTTCATTGAAACCATGACCTTCCATGACCCCTAAAATATACAGTACTGCCAACAGGTTTCCTTTTTTACTAACATAGGGTCCTCTTTACCACCACAGGTTTGCTTTGTTTCTCCAATCGTCTAATGTATGACTAACTGAAAATGGCAGCTTTCTTTCAGTTATTATGTTTTGCTCTTAGTTCTTAATTGATTAGAAGGTAAGTTGGCCAAACTACAGAAGGCATTGGATGCTGATTTTCAGTAATTGTCATTATCTGTTTAAAAAAAAATACCCCACTGTTTGAAAAGATAATGACAATTACTGCAAGTCTGCAACTAATGCCTAATTTGCCTAATGCCTAATTTACCCAAATTACTTTTCAAACAATTCAGAGCAGAAAGTGAGACATAATAACAAGAATAGCCAGAAAAAGACAGCTGTTTTCTACTTTTTCTACATGATACCATGCACACACACACACACACACACACAAAAATGACACCACATGGGAACAGTGCCTTGATACAATGCATAACAGTCTTTTTATACAAAAATCATTTTTCTTTTTTATGTGATTTGCACCTTATATTATTTGCCCCCTTTATCAATCTGTACTGTAATTCATTGGCACACTGAATGATAAGTAAATGTTTTCCTTTTGCAAGATTAATTCATTAGGAACAGTTGAGACCATATTTATTAATAAATTGTAACTGTTATTAATATTAACTGTCTCAATTCCTTCTTCATAGGGCCACATCCCCATTGTTGCATTTTTTATCTCACATACAGTGATTTGTCCAATTGGTTCAGTTTTCAGCCCTTTTTTTCTTTTATTTACTGTAGTACTGACATGAAATCTCCATTTTGTGCATGATGTTTACTGAATGGCATTTTTGAAGTTCTTATCTAGCTGGTCTGGTCCCCTTAACTACACTATCTGGTGACTGTATATTGTTACCTACAGTAGGCTCACCTTTTATTTTGCTCTCCTGAAGTCCCTGTGGTCATTTTTAACACACATCCCAGACACCAACACTCAAAGTTCTGTCCTATGTGAGTCACAGTTCTGTTCATTAGTAACTATGAGCCCAGTTACAGTATGTACCATTAACAGGTACACAGAGAGCAACTTTATGTCCCATAAGATAATTGTTTTACAGTATGTAATTGTTATAAGCCCCCTTATCTAGAGACATGTCAAGAGAGTCTACTCTATTCTATTTATTTAAAATTACATCTACCGGAATAACCCTATGTGTTGTCACTGGTGTTCCAGTGCAGATAGTAGCAGTTAACAAGCTAACATAGTCCAAAAAAATTTACACAGAGATAATGTTTCTGTCCTGCGATTTCTAGGTTTAGAAAAACTTGAAACACTGATTGGGGATGATGTTGATTAAAAAAACTCTATTTTTGAGACCTACATCTGACTGCAGTAGTTTTCAGAAATTAAGTAACATTTTAGTAATTAAGAAATAAGCTTCTTATAACTGTGAGGTAAGGATGACTGAGGGATATACTGTTTAATAAGGGGGACAGTGATCAGTGGGTGGAGAGTGCCACTAGACACCAGGAAAATGAAGGAGGGTTTATTTTTTAATAATGGGGATGGCAATCAGTGGGTAGGTGGTGGCACTGGACACTAGGGAAAGAAAGGGATATACAGTACTGTTCTGTGTATAAATAAAAAAAAAACTTCACTTCCCCTGGTGTCTAGTGGTGACCCCCCCCCACAAACACACCACACAGTCTACTCTATTCTATTTATTTAACTTTACATCAACTGGAATAACCCTGTGCAATACAGCATCTCATTTTTACTGGTGTCCCAGTGAGGACAGCAGCAGTTAACAGGCTAACATACTGTACTCCAACAAGAATGGCTATATGCAGGCTAAAATATACACAGAGATAATGTTTCTGTCTTGTGATTTCTAGGTATAGAAAAACTTGCAACACTGATGGGGGTGGTGGTGGTGATGTTGATTAAAAAAAACATATATTTTTGAGATTTACATTTATAGTATATAGATGTGTTGGTGGTACTGAACTCAGTGCTGTGGCAGTTTGATGCCACTGTGAGTCCTGATTCAACCTCTAGGTAATATGGTTATTTAGAAAGAGATGTAATCAGGAAGCTAAATGTGCACATCGATTTGAAACATGTAATATCTATATATTCCTTTTATTTAGTACTTTAAATTGAATACTTAATGACAGACAGAAATACCCCTTTGTACTAGCGATCATGAAGTTCACCCCTCAGTTATGAGTTTAATGTGCTCTAGTTTTGAGTTCACACATGTTATCGCTTGCCATTTGGTTTAAAGCTAAACACATACTGTATGACTATACGGCAGTTAAATATATATATTTTTTAAACATGTAGAAATGTGAATTAGGTATGTATGGGGCCATATCATGTAACGGATTAATTTATTTATAATGGAAGAATAAGCAGCAGGGAATTTAAAATGATGCTCTGTCTACTAACATTAAATGTTAATAAGAGAGTGGTATATTTAGAAGCATATAGTCTTTCAGCTTCTATGATGAAATTCATGAAACTGCAATAAAAGATCCTTGTGGTTTGACATACTGTGAGAAGGGCTTCTACCTTTTTTTTGTCAAATCCACACATTACTATAGCTAGTGTAGATTTTCTAAGTGTGAAACAAACGTGATCAGGAATGTGTGGGGTTTTGGTGCAAAATCCACTTGCTTACTAGGGTAACCTTTAGCGTATAAAGGGAAGTAGAATATATCACTGCTTTGCTTAAAAAAATAACAGACTCAGAGCAAGAGAGTTACATGCAAATGGCTCTGATTATATTTAAACATCCATAAAAAAAACTGTAGAAACACTTTGTGGAGCCTGACTTTTGAAAAGAAACTGCAAAAACAAAACAAAAAAAAATTAGTTTGGTTGAATAGTACCAGGGTAGCACAAGGCTTGAGAGTTAGGAAGATTTGATTAAATTGTGTTTTTTTCAGTTAACATTTCTAACTTTTGATTAATGGAGCTTAACATGCAATGTGTAGAAGATGCTTTGAGATAGAAAACTACATAGAAACATAGAAACATAGAATTTGACGGCAGATAAGGACCGCTTGGCCCACCCAGTCTGCCCATATCCCTACCTAATGGATAAGCTGCAGATCCTAGTTAACCAGCAGCCTACTTCTTTCTACCCCCAGCCCCTAGAATTGCCTTATCTAACCGGCCAATCCACAATTGCTGTTGTTAATTTGAAGAAAGCCTTTCACCCACCCCCACCCACTCAAAATAAACACTTCTCATTCACTGACTCAATTTCCCTTTCAAGTCACACAGTGCCAGACACTAACAGAGGGTCACCCACTGAATGACAATGAATGCTCAATCCCTCGCTGTTATTCAGACAGAAGCTGGCACAGGTCCTGAGAGGCAGGGATTTGCTGGTTGCTGACAGAGAACAACCTCCCAGCCCCTTCAGTTGTGGCTACAGCAAACAGGACATCTTTAGCCTGTCATCAAGCAGTAAGCAATAGTTACATAAAAAGTGCAACCCCCCCACACAATTAAGTGTCTATATCAGCAGCTGTGGTTGCCCTGACCAGAGTTTGTTTATGCTAATACCCTATAAAGCCAGACAAAATAAAAATAAAATTAAAAGAAACAATGGGTATGCTGATGTTTTTTTTGGAGAAAAAAACATAATTAGTGAAAAACTATTTTTTGTGATCATTATGCTGTCATTGTTGCCTTTTTGAATATTGTTCTGGATTTACAGTATACATTTACAGCCATTGAGACAACCCCATGCAAAACAAAACATGGACCAACAGTAGTATGACGGTGCTGCCATATATTTCTGATGGTAAACAGCACAGCCCTGTATAAAGATACAGTATTTATTTTTTTCATAGTGGGCATGACATGGGAGCTGGAATGTTTAGAAACTTCAGAATCCCATATTTCCATTAAGGAATAAAATAAAATTAAAAGAAAATATGGATATACTGAGGTTTTTACCTAAAAAATATTAGTGAAAAACTAAACATGTTGGATAAACAGAATGCATTTTGGAATATCTTATTAAATATTTTTTTGAGGAGACAGTATACGGTAGTGGTTAAGAGAAGTGAGCTGCAAAGTTGCAGAGTGGGGTTTGACTCCCACAGCCCCCCCTTGTTACTGTGTGACCCTGAGCAAATCAGTTTAATTTCTTGTGTTCCCCAGTTGCACCTGGAAACAAGCTGTATTTTTATCAACATTTTTTTTCCTTATTCTTTGGTGGTCTTGAGGCCTATTCCGCCCCCCACCCAAACTGGGAAAATGGCAGCTTTCTTTCAGTTATTATGTTTTGCTCTCACTTCATAATTATTTAGAAGGTAAGCTGGCCAAAATGTAGTAGGCGTTGAATGCTGATTTGCAGTAATTGTCATGATCTTTTTTTTTTTAAATACACCACTGCTAGAAAAGAAAATAACAATTACTGCAAGTCTGCATTTAATGCCTAATTTACCCAACTTGCTTTTCAAACAATTCAGAGCAGAAAGTGAGACAACATAACCAGAACAACCAGAAAAAAGCTGCCATTTTCTGTTTTTTTCTGCACTATACCACAAAAGTGCCATTAGCAAAAAAAAAAAAAAATACTACAACACATGGGAACAGTGCCTTGATACAATGTACAGTATAACAATCTTTATTTGCCCCCTTTATCAATCCCTACTGTAAATCATTGGCACACTGAATGATTAGTAAATGTTTTCCTTTTTGCATAATTAATTCATTAGGACCTGCTGAGACCATATTTATAAATAAATTTGTAACTGATATTACTATTAACTATATCCATTCCTTCTTTTTAAGGTCCCAATTCCATTGTTACAGTTTTTGTTATTTCACCTAATTTTCCCAATTGGTTCCATTTTCAGCCCTTTTTTCTTTCATTTACTGTAGTACTGACATGAAATCTCCATTTTGTGCATGTTGTTTACTGGATGGCATTTTTGAAGTTCTTATCTACAGTAGGTGGTCTGGTCCCCAAAACTATACTGTCTGGTGACTGTATGTTGTTACCTACAGTAGTATCAGCTTTTATTTTGCTCTCCTGAAGTCCCTTTGGTCTTTTTTACAGGTGAACATATGAAGAAGCCAGCAGAAGAAGGCCATTTGGTCTATCAAGTCTGCTTGTGTTGCAGGGTTCACAGCTTGAGCTACTGTCCCTGCCACCTCTCCCTACTCCTCCCATCCTCCTTACCCATGACCCTTACCCTCCCCTATACTTGTCCCAGGCTCTCTTAAAGCTGCCCACTGTCTTCAATGAGATTACCTCTTCTGGCAGCGCATTACAGGTGCCCACCACCCTCTCTGTGAAGAAGTGCTTCCTGACCTCCCTCCTAAACCTCCCACCCTCCAGCTTAAGACTGTGCCCCCTCATTTTATGGTTGCCACTCAGCTTAAAGAGTCTTTCCTTATCAACATTATATATCCCTTTCAAGTACTTGCAGGTCCCAATCATGTCTCTTCTCTCTCTCTCTCTCTCTCCTGTCATCCAGGGAGTACATGTTCAGTCCCCCTCAACCTCTCCTCATATGCCTTACGCTGCTGACCAGCTATCATTTTTGTAGCCTTCCTCTGGACCTTCTCCAGCAGGTTAATGTCATTTTTGAGGTGTGGGCACCAGTACTGAACTTCGTACACTAGATGCGGCCATACCAGTGACCTGTACAAGGGCAGTATAACCTCCTCTCTCTTACTACTGATCCCTCTAGGTATGTATCCCAGCATCTCGTTTGCCTTTGCTGCTGCTTTCTTGCACTGTGTGGAGTGCTTCAGGTCTCTAGTGATCATCACTCCTAGGTCCTTCCCCTCCTCTGATGCAGATACTTGGACTCCACCCAGGTAGTACTCTGTCCTAGGATTCTTGACTCCAATATGCATAACTTTGCATTTCTTGGCATTGAAACCAAGCTACCAGATCCTGGACCACCTCTCTAGCTTTGCTAGATCTTCCTGTAGGTCCTGTATTCCTTCAACTGTGTCCACTCTCCAACAGAGCTTGGTGTCATCTGTGAATAGGCACATTTTGCCCTTAATGCCATCTCCAATGTCATTGATGAAGACATTAAATAACTCTGGCTCCAGCACAGATCCCTGCGTGACCCCAATGGTTACCTGTCTTGTGCCAGATAATGCTCCCCCCACAACCACCCTCTGGGTTCTGTCCTTCAGCCAGTTTTCCACCCATCTGGCCATCTTTTCCCCAACCCTGAGATCCACCAACTTCCTGATCAACCTTTTGTGGGGCACAGAGTCAAAGGCCTTGGTGAAATCAAGATAGAGGATGTCTACCACCTGGTTCCTGTCTACTGTCTTAGTGACAAAGTCAAAGAAGTCAATCAGATTTGTTTGACACAATGTCTCCCCCATGAACCCATACTGCTTCGCATCCTGGAGACCATGCTCCTCTAGATATTCCACAAACCTTTCCTTTAGTATGGTCTCCATGTGCTTGCCCACAATGGAGGTCAGACTGACTGGTCTGTAATTCCCTGGGTCATCCTTGGGACCGCTTTTGTGGAGTGGAACTACATGTGCTGTTCTCCAGTCCTGCGGTACTACGCCTGTCTGTAGTGAACTATTAAATAGGTCTGCCAGTGGCCCTGCCAGCTCCTCAGCCAGTTCCTTTAGTACCCTTGGATGTACTCTATCTGGGCCTGGTGATTTGTCCACCTTCAATGCCAGCAGCCCCTTCCTCCCTCTATCCTCCTCTATCACTACATCTGTGTTCCCTTCCCCCCACTCCTCTTATCCCTTCTGAAGGCATTGGTCTGTCCTTCTTCCTGTTATTTTTTTTTATACTATATATTTATTATATTTTCGTTTGCAAAATTGTAGGACAGTTTTTACAGTGTATAAGTTAAGAGGGTACATAATTACATCAGTCAGATACGTAGCAATACATTAGTCAAAGGTCTCAGGACAACTTACATATTTTACAAAGCAATTCATGTAATGAGCACTAAGACATTTACGTAAACCATCATCAGGGTCGATATGTTTCTAAGGTACAATAGTAGGATCTAAAGATGAAATATAGAGAATCCATTTCCTCCATTTAAGCTCAAATGCAGACCACTTATCTGTGCTTTTAGCTATTAATCTCTCTAATACATAAATTTCTCCCATTATTCCCCGCCAGTTCTGTATGTTTGGAGACATCTTCTTCCCCCAGTTTCTAGTAATTGCTTTTTTAGCTGCCAGCATATAAGTGATTAACAGTGATCCTCTGGGTTTTGGGAGACCCTCTGGTGGAATTGAGAGTAATACTAGCTCGGGGGTCAATACAGCTTACGCATCTACCAATTCTTTTAATGCCTGTAAAATATCTCTCCAGTAACCTGCTAACTGTGGGCAGGCCCCAAAAACATGGAACTGATCTGCAGATATTTCTCCACAATCTCTCCAGCAATTGCTTAGTGTCCCTGATGAAAACCTGGCTAGTCTTGCTGGAGTATAGAAAAATCTGTTTCTAACTTTCCAGGCAAATTCTTGCCAATGGGGGCTCCCAAAAGTCCCATTGAGAATTTAGTATACTTTTCACAATCTTCCTTTGATACCTGGAGTGGAAGCTCTTTACTCCAGGCATTTAAAATTCCCTGAATTGAATTTTTTGATAATTCCTTCAAACCCCTATATATTAGTCCCACAGAGTGGGGCTACAACTTTCCTCTCCCTGTGGTCATGGCTAAAGTAAGCAATAAGGGGGGGATCTTGGAGTCTACTAAAGGCTGGTCCTTTACGTTCAACGTCCTCTCTTAAGCTTGTATAAATTGAAAAATCTTGTTGTGAAAGTGTAAGTTTCTTGAAGTTTAGTAAATGAGAGGATCCCCCTGGCATCCACCAAGTGGAACATAAATTTAAAACCTTTTTGTCTCCATTGAGCCAAAGTACCCTCCCCATTGAGCCAAAGTACCCTCCTGTCCTTCTCCCTGTTAAATATTTATTTATTTTATTTAGTTATTTTAGCATACATCCCAGACACCAACACACCCAGTTCTGTCCTATGTGAGTCACTGTTCTGGCTCATTAGTAACTATGAGCCCAGTTACAGTATGTCCCATAAATAGGTGCATGAAGAGCCACTTTCTGTCCCATAAGATAATTTTTGTACAGTATGTAATTGTTATAAGCCCCCTTATCTAGAGACATGCCAAGAGAATCTTTTCTATTTTATTTATTTAAAATTACATCTACCAGAATAACCTTACGCGATACAGCATCTCAATGTCACTGGTGTCCCAGTGCAGACAGCAGCAGGTAATAAGCTAACATAGTCCCAAAAAATATACACAGAGATAATGTTTCTGTCCCATACGATCATTTTTTTACAGTATGTAATTGCTATAAGCCACTTATCTAGAGACATGCCAAGAGAGTCTTCTCTATTCTATTTATTTAAAATTACACCTACCGGAATAATCCTATGCATTGTCACTGGTGTCCCAGTGCAGATAGCAGCAGTTAATAAGCTAACATAGTCCAAAAAAAATATACACAAAGATAATGTTTCTGTCCTCCGATTTCTAGGTTTAGAAAAACTTGAAACACTGATTGGGGTTGATATTGATTAAAAAAACAGCTCTATTTTTGAGACTTACATCTGACTGCAGAAGTTTTTAGATATTAAGTTACATTTTAGTAATTAAGAAATAAGCTTCTTATAACTGTGAGGTAAGGATGACTGAGGGGATATACTGTTTAACAAGGGGGGCCATGATCGGTGGGTGGGGAGTGCCACTAGACACCAGGGAAATGAAGGGGGGTTTATTTTTTAATAATGGGGATGGTGATCAGTGGGTAGTTGGTGGCACTGGACACTAGGGAAATGAAGGGGGATTTATTTTTTAATAATGGGGATGGTGATCAGTGGGTAGGTGGTGGCACTGGACACTAGGGAAATGAAGGGGGATTTATTTTTTAATAATGGGGATGGTGATCAGTGGGTAGCTGGTGGCACTGGACACTAGGGAAATGAAGGGGGATTTATTTTTTAATAATGGGGATGGTGATCAGTGGGTAGGTGGTGGCACTGGACACTAGGAAATGAAGGGGTTTATTTTTAATAATGGGATGGTGATCAGTGGGTAGGTAGTGGCACTGGACTAGGAAATGAAGGGGGATTTATTTTTTAATAATGGGGATGGTGATCAGTGGGTAGGTGGTGGCACTGGACACCAGGGAAATGAAGGGGGTTTATTTTTTAATAATGGGGATGGTGATCAGTGGGTAGGTGGTGGCACTGGACACTAGGGAAATGAAGGGTTTATTTTTTAATAATGGGGATGGTGATCAGTGGGTAGGTGGTGGCACTGGACACCAGGGAAATGAAGGGGGATTTATTTTTTAATAATGGGGATGGTGATCAGTGGGTAGGTGGTGGCACTGGACACCAGGGAAATGAAGGGGTTTATTTTTAATAATGGGGATGGTGATCAGTGGGTAGGTGGTGGCACTGGACACCAGGGAAATGAAGGGGGTTTATTTTTTAATAATGGGGATGGTGATCAGTGGGTAGGTGGTGGCACTGGACACTAGGGAAAGAAAGGGATATACAGTACTGTTCTGTGTATAAATAAAAATTCCCTCTTAATTTCCCCTGGTGTCCAGTGGTACCCCCCACACCATTGATCGCTGCCCCCCTTATGAAATATTATATACCTATATATTCCCTGGTGAAGATAAGAGTTGTAAGGTTGTTTAAACCAAAGTAAAGTCAGGTTCACAAAGACTGGGTATGAGGTAGTTCTCTTGTTGTCTTAAAAAAAAAGAAAAGAACAATAGATTTTAAACAAAAATCACTGCCTGTATAACTACTGTATTAATGATTGCCTGGTGTTTGTAATATTTATCTAGGTACAGTATCATCTGTCACAGACATCATTATTTGCATCATATCCAGATGTTGAAAGCAATGCAAACACCATACCTGAGCAAATTAAGTTTCAATTTTCTATCAAACTGGGGGTATCCTAGCATTCAGTGATTTTCAGAAGAGAAGGATAAACACTAATACATAAATATATCTATGTATTTTTTGTTCCTCGGGGCCAACTTCCATGAACAAACTCCAAATAATTATTTAGTGCCACTCAAGCACAGTAGCCAGTGTTAAAAATGAAAGCTAAAAGCTCCTTTAGTGTGACTCCTGCTTCTGGCTCCAAGTACAGTATCTTCTGACTAACTCGGCTGTGACTTTGAGGGGCGAGGGAAATGAGGGGTATGATATTTAATAACGGGGAGGGTGATTGATACTAGCACACCCTCACTCTCACAATAGTTAACATCATGGTTACACAGCATAATCAGCATTCTGCCAGACAACAGTTTTTTAAAGCGGTAAAACAATCTGAACTAAATTATTGTCACAGTACTGTATTATTTTTAAGCCACCCATTTATCTATTTCATCTTGCCAGTACATTAACCCTTTGATTTACAGTAATCACCTCTCTCCCACCCACCCAGCCAACCTTTCTTCAACAAAAATATAAAGTTGGAAATTTAATTTGAATCACACATTAGCAAGGAGAGCATTAATACTCAACTGCCCAGGCTGCTCAGTGCCCATTTCTCATTAAAAAAACAAACAAACAACCAAAAAAAAAAACTCTTTTCCCTGCATGACAACAACTTCTGCCAATGAAGGAAGCACCAGCTCCTGACTGCCCTATGCCGTATACCATTTTTGGATCCTGCCAGCGAGGGGAGAACTGATGCCATTTTTCCTCGGGCTGCGGGAGCACATGATGGAAAAATAGTGATTGCTGCCTGGGACAATGGGGCAAACCCTGGGCTTCTGAGCTGAATTTTATTTAATTATATGGGTAAAATATTCCATACTACAACATATTTTCATTAGAAGAGAAATGGCATTTTTAAATTTTGATGTTCAATTTAATCTAGGGCTAGGATGTTTTCCGCCTATAGACATTGGGTCAGTAAGACAGTGAATCATACTCTGGGGACACCTGCAGGCAAAACTAAACTTAGCAGGTGAATTCACTCAGAAACAGTGTCACCTGGTGCATTTGGGCATCTGAAAAAAAATATTAAATCAGATCACCTCTTGCAGCTTGCCGCATGCCACATACCAATAATGCTTTCTGTGTACCGCACTCTGGGCACCACATACTGTGCACTGCTAATGCACTTGCCGCTAACTACTAGGGTACCATTCAACTTTTCTAGAGCAAGCACTGTAGGTAAACCTCCAAGTCAGAAATCAGGAAAACAAGTTACCAAACTCCAATTCCAGCTTTAAACCACAGTGTGATGCAAACACATCTCAAAACAGTTTTTTAGTCTGAGACTACTGCGCAAGCTGTAGCAGACAAGCACTAGGATATGAAACCACGGTGCTCTGTGTAGACACACAACTATGAAAAAATAACAGACCACTAAGCACCCTGTGGTAATGGCACAAGGTCACACAAGCAGTAATAACGTTCTTACTGCTTATTTGTGAAAAGAAACATTGTGCATATAACAAACAACCACATAGCCAGGACTTAGCCCATACACCACACTGACTCTGACTGATGACATGCAACACTAACATTTTGGTCAAGCACCCCCAAGCTTCATCAGAGTAACAGTGCAATTTTGAGTGAAAGAATTTATAGTGGACTGCAGCCATAGCAATAATGCACCACATCATTCTAGCTAGTGTCAAATACATTTAATGATGCACCATGCTAAATCACAACATGCTCCCCTTAAAAAAGCTCATGTCCAGAAACCACTGGAAAGACACTGTATCATGAAAATCCAAATCATATGCAGATTGGCTAAACCAAGTTTAAGACCTGCAGTTACAAATTATTGTCATGTGACTAATGAAACCATGCACCTTAAATCACAGATTGTTACTAATCAAATGCAAGTCTACCTCCTTAATTTTATATTAGAAAATGTATATCAGACACAAGTAATTTATCCTGTGACCAAGCAGAGGGTCTTTGTTAGTGAAAGCATGATGTATCATGTTAACATACGACGTATAATGAAATAAAGAATCACAAAAATCCCCACACATACTGTACACAAATTCACAAACATTATCCAACAATGAACAACCCCCGCCAAGTTCAAGAAACATGATGAAAAAAATGTTTTATTATATATTCAACCAATTAATCTGAACATGACGGAAGGGAGGTGGAACCTAATTAATGCTTCAGTTTACAAAAATGCAGATAGATCTACACATTCATTTAGATCCAGCCTGTTTTGGACCTCCATTGTGCAGATTCAATAGGACTCTCTCTGTCTTGTAAACATCTCCCAGTTGTCACCACAAGGGCCCAAACTCACTTTTTTGATACCCATGAAGGTCACGTCATGGGTTCTTTGGGTGGACCTTTTCAAATGTCTGACTATAGCATAAGAAGCATTACCATTTTGAATCACACAAATGTGTTTAGTGACCCTTGTTTTAAACGGATGTATTGTTCATCCAATATAAAAAAAACACATGAGCAAAACAAAATATAGACAACCCCAAAGGTATTACAGTTTATAGTATCATTAGCATACTTTTTACCATATTTAGGGTTAATAAAATATTTCCCATGTTTAATATAATCACAATATATGCATAATCCACACCTATATGTGCCACAAGGTGGAGGGGATAACCATTCCATCAACGCAGTCTTTTGGTTCATATGTAAGGAGAGAAACAACCCTATCTTTTATTGTTGGTGGGTGACTAAACACTACGTTTGGGCCTGCTTTAACCATTTCACTCAGCCATGGCTCTAAACTAAAGATCCCCCAAATACTACAGATGGTCTGTTTAACTTCTCCAATCCTCACACTGTATGTGGTGACAAACAGGCAAAAGGTGGTTCTTCTTGTCTGATCTCTCGATCTAATGTTGACGCCCTCATGATATTTTTCACATGCTGTACTGCATTCACTATAGATCTATTACTATAACCCCATCTCTTAAAATGATGACTCTGATGTTGTTTTTCATGCTCAAAGTCACCCCTAATAGTGCAGTTTCTCAAAGTGTGAGTAAGTTGTCCTTTAGAAATATTTTCTGCAATGTTGGGGGGGGGGATGACAACTATCAAATCTGAGTATGCTGTTTCTGTCCATTGTTTTATGGAACAGGTTCATTCCCACCTGTCCCTCTCCCAATTTCTTTATATTCAAATCCAGAAATGTAATGCTATCCTTAGCAATAGTCAGCTTACATTGTAAACAGTGATTGGTATTTTCTAACCACTGAACAAACTGGTGGAATTCTTCCACTGTACCACACCAAATAATAAGGATATCATCTATGTAATGGTACCACAAATCCAAAGTTATAAAGTAAGGATTCATAGCCTCATTATGAAGGACATCAGCTTCCCACTTACCCATATATAAATTTACATAGCTAGGGGTCATTATGGCCCCTATCACAGTTCCATGTCCCTGTTTGTAGTATTTGGACTTAAAAACAAACATGTTGGAATATAAAACCATTTCTATTAAATATTTGGTAGGAAGTTCAACGCTGGATACCTCATCCCCATTGCCAAGGAAATAGGACAAAGCATTCAAACCTTCACTGTGAGGGATAACTGTATAAAGGGAATTCACATCTAGTGTTGCAAAAAAAACAAACAAAAAAAAAACCAGTCACCTTGCATATTTAAATTTTCCACCAGGTTAATGACCTCCGTGCTGTCTGTAATGTAGGAAGGTAAGGACTGACAAAAGGTTGTAACTGTTCATCCAAAAATCTAAAGAACTGTTCTGTTAGAGAGATTCACCAAGGTAAATTAAACATGGTGTTTTTTTCACAAATAAACAGTAAGAATGTTATTACTGCTTTTGTGACCTTGTGTCCTTATCACAGGGTGCTTAGTGGTCTATTATTTTTTCATAGTATGTGCGACTGTTAGTCCTTGCTCCTCTTTTAACCCTGGTAATGCAGTTTCAAGTTAAACAATTGTGTGAATCTATTACTCATCTTAAGTCTTCATAATACAGTTGTAAAGAGACAAATCAGTCATTTGGTAAAAACATTTTTTTTTTTGTTAAACTACTGCTTGCATTGCTGACCCAGTGGTGCTGAGGGCTGAGGTACTGGGTGCCTTACCTTGCATTTTTCTGGGAACCTGTGCTCAGGAATGAGCATGGGCCACTGGGGGTCAGCAGGGGAGGAGAAGGATTGAGCATCCAACAGACTGCTCTCCTTCTCTGGGGAGGAGCTCCTCAATAATTGGTGCCTGTTCACCCCCTGGCAGAGTCTGGGGGACAGGGCACTGTGCTGTAGCATGGGAAGGAGTTGGGGCAGACATCTGAAGGGAACACATGCGGATGCATGTGCACTCCCCTGCGCTGGTGTCATTGCACACCCCCAACTCTAGGGAGAAAAATGGAAAAAGGAGTGGCATCCTGGTCGAGCGTCTTGATGGTCGTCTGATGAATACTGGCTCTGGGGGTGTCACCTGAATCTGGATCTGGATAGGGTGGGTGAGTTGGGGGCTTCCCATCACCACACTGCAGGGGTTAAGCCACAGGGTACGAAAGGCAAGGACCCCGAATGAGTGCAGATGGATGTATGGTGGTTGGAGCCCCAAGGAATTGCCAGAGTATAGGGTGCAGACCAGGTATACCAGGAGAGAAAGTAATAGCTATAAAAAAAAACTAAAAACTACTGCTTGCGCCCAGAAGCCCTATTGGAACTGGAAGTGAACTGGAGCTGACTGTAGGAGCAAGAAAATAGTGCAGTGGTGGATGGTAGTGGGGAGACACAAAGGAACAGCACTGTGGTGAATGGAGAGGACTGCATGTGCTTCAGCTCTACTGTGGAAAGAGACAGTTTAGGTATCTGTTCACATGCTTCCAGAGCCCCGTTCTTCTATGTAAGAGCAATATGTCATGCATAGCTTTAGCTATGCAGCCATAAAAATACATTTTATGACTGTTCACTTGCAGAAGAGGCTTCTGATGTAGCTGGCTGTTTGATTCTGATTCATTTTGTCCTTTTAAAAAAACAGAAATACAGGCTGCTCTCCATACTAGTGTTACCACACAAAAACATGTTTGTTTACATTCCTTGATCAACTCCCACTGTATATTTTCTGGACTTGGGAAACACTCCCCAAGCAGTGTAGTCACTCATTATGCAGTGGGAGAAGAGAAGACTATTGCATCATGAGTGGCTGCACTGGTTCTAATGTTCAGGAAGTGTGTAGGATTTGAAACAAAAGCAAGTTGGGTATAATTATTCCATTAACATGCATTTCAGTTCTACTAGGAAAGGAGGAAGATAAAACAACTAACAATATCAATGGATTTTAGAGAAGGTAAGCAATCATAAATGTGACTTTTTATCTAGAAATAATATGATGCAAAAAAGGTTAACAGTGCCCTTTTAAGAAAAAAAGTTCTAATAATGATAATCACTGTGCAATGGATTAATATTTATTTATTTAAAAGTTGATAACCGGGAAAGGCACCCTAAGCTGAGGCTTGATTCCATGTGTGACCCGGGGTAGGGCACAGGTACAGTATACAATGTGACAAGAATAGTAAATAAGGTAAGACACAATTTACAAATGTTACTATTTTCAAAAGTTATGACAATATACAATGTTGCTCTATACAAAGGCTGCAAGAAGGAATAAGCAAAGGTATGTCAGATATACAGAGGTACAAGAGTATTAAGGACATAGGGTATCAACACAATGTACAAGTGTTAATGGGAGGTTTCAAGCAATAGAGTGTTTTGGACATCAGGAAGAGTTGCAAATAGGTGTGTAAGACTGGGTTGGAGCAGCAATGACTAAGGTAAGACAGAGAAATAGAGCTGCATGGGAATATACACTAGCAGCTGAGACAGGAGACTATAATTAGTGGCAGAAAAGCAGGTGACATGAGGAACTGCTTGGGATTGATGGATACCATCCCTAAGGCACAATCAAGGTTAAAAGCAGGCACAGAACAGGTATGGGGGGAAGAAGTAGGAGAATGGGAAGGGGGCTAAAGTTTAGGGGGAGAGTGGCAGAGGCAGGGTGGTAGGGGGAGATGCCTGAATTAGTTTTTAATGGATGCTGAGGTTGGAAAGCTGTGGATAGCAAGGGGTAGTGAGTTCCACAATGTGGGAATGCAATAGGTGAAGGTTTGTTTACGTGCAAGAGAATGTGGGGTTGCTAAGGAGAACGAACGAGGGTCATGAGAGCAGAGGGCATAGCCTAAGCAGGGAGCTGGGGATAGGACAGAGGAGAGGTAGGAGGAGAGAGACTGTGTAGCCAGAACCTGGTGGTGAAGGATATACAGTGAGCAAGGCTATGACTGGCTAGGGGGGAAGAGAGACAGTTTGGTATAGGATACAGTGATGCATTCGGTATGGGAGGTTAGAGGTGTAGTGGCAAAAGGCATGGAAAAGGGGTCTAGTTTGGCAAGGGAGGATTGGGGGGCTGAGCTGTAGACCACATTGGCATAGTCGAAAGAGGGTATGATTAGCTTGGTTATTATTTCTCTCCTGATGGGAAGGGAGAGACAGTGTTTGCACCTATGCAACATGCCTAGTTTGGGGCGGAACTTGTGAATTGAGTTGAAGTGGAGGGAGTAGTCTAGTTTGGGGCTGAGCCAAACTCTCAAGTACTTGTAGCTGTCCACAGCTGAGATTATGGACCCATCTAGAGTGGTGAAGGATGGAGGGGAGGACATTTTGTCCAGCTTCTGGGCAGAGCTGAAAGTCATCTTGACTGTTTTTTTGATGTTGCATTTGAGAGATTTTGCAACCAGCCAGTGCAACATGTTCTCAAAGTCAGCCTGGAGGATGGGTTCAATTTGGGCTAGGGAGGGGCCAGAAGCAAAAATCACAGAATCATTAGCGTACATCTGAACATGAGAGTATGGGCAGACAGAGGGCAGATTATTTATGAAAATGGAGAAAAGGGTTGGGCTGAGAATTGACTCCTGAGGGACTCCAGACAGAATGCTAAGAGGGGTGGATCTGGAGTCACCCAGCTGCATGAATTGGAACCTATCCGAGAGGTAGGCCTTAAACCAGTCCATGGTGGGGGGGGGCAATTGATGTAAGGTCATTTATTAGAAATCTGTGGGCAATGGAGTCAAATGCTTTGACCAGGTCTACAAAGATGGCCAGTGTCAGATGACCCTTGTCCATGGTGGAATGGATGTGGTTAGTGAGGCAGAGCAGAGATGAGGAGGTGGAGTGGTGACAATGAAAGCCGGACTGGTAAGGGGTCAGAATGTCGTTGGTGGACAGAAAGGAGTTTAATCTGTTGGAAACAAGGGATTCTAAGATCTTGGAGAGGGCGGGGAGGAGTGAGATAGATCTGTAATTGTCTGTTTTATAGGGGTTGCCCCTTTGTGTAAGGGGATGACATTGGACAACTTCCAGGCCTTGGGTAGAGAGCCTGTCAGGAGAGAGGAGAGAGAGGAGAGAGAAGAGAGAAACTGAAGAGGTGAGTAATCAGAGGGACGATGGCTAGAGCAGTGATTTTCAAAAGTTTGGGATTAATACTGTCTGGGCTTTGTTTGGAGGAGTTTAGCACTTTGAGGGCATGGAGTACCTCTAGTGGGGTAATATGGGGCAAGTCAGAGTAGAGAGGAGGGAAGGGGGAGAATGGGAGTTGGCATGAGGAGGTGAGGGTTGCCAGTGAGTGTGACTGAATGCTTTGGAGGGGGGGTTGATGTACACAAGGGGGGGAGAGAGGGGTGAGGGGGGAAGCCCTGTGGGTAAGGCACAGATATTGAAAAGGTGAATTATGGAGGTGGTGGCATCAACAACCCCATCTGGGGAATGGGAGCAGTGGGGTGGGGTAAGGGGCAATGGGTCTTACAGGGAGTATAAGGTCTTCCAGAAAGTGGCCAGGGTAGAGCAGTTGTCATTAAGCTGTGCTTTAAAGAAATTGGCTTTGGTGGTGTGCACTGCCTTTGCGCAGGCGTTCCTAAGTTGTCTGTATTTGAGCAGGTTAGAGACTTCTGAGGAGGCTTTATAGGTTTTCTAGGCTTGATCTTGAATTTTGAAGAGTTTCACCAGGTGGGGTGAGATCCCGGGCAAGTGTCTGCGCCATAGCCTCAGCCTTCTGATGGGGGCATGGGAGTTCCAGACATTAAGGAAAGTGAAATGGAAGGCTGCTAGTGCAGAGTCGATGTCTGGGTGGTAAAAACACAAGACCAGTCAGTGAGGTATAAGTTAGCCAATAGGGACTGTTGGTTCAGAGACTGTATGGACTTAAATCACATGTACTTCAAAGGGCGGGGAGGGTTGAGACTTTCTGTGGCAGTGGGTGATACAGTGGTCACTGAAGGCATCTGGGAGAGTGCCAGCTGAAGAGTATTTGTGTGGATGGATGGTAAGAATCCAATTGATTAGTGAGTGGCTGTTGGAGCGGGGGTTGAGTCTTGTGGGGTCAGATGTTATTTAAAAGATTAACAGACTCTGTTTCTTGTATTGTTGAACATGCTGGTGAGGAGGTCCAGTTTAGATTAAAATCACCTAGGACGAGTAGCTCACCAGAAGAGGTGGTGGAAAGAAGGGAGGTGAGTTTAGACTATAGATACATAGATGTTGTCAACAGATAAGGGCCTTGTGGCCCATCAAGTCTGTCCTATCCCTCTTTCTAATGCTCAAGGTACCTGAGATGCTACAAGCTCCCCCCACCTCTAGCTTGATAATTCCCATATGATTATCCCACGCATTCTTGAATCCCTGATCTATGGCCACCCCCACCACTTCCTGGGGAAGACTGTTCCATCTCTCCACCACCCTTTCAGTGAAGTAGAATTTCCTCAGGTTCCCTCTATGTTTTCTACCTTTTAGTCTCATGCTGTGCCCCCTTGTTCTGCTATTTTCCTTCATGTGAAAGATGCTCCCCTCTGGTACCCTGTTGATCCCCTTTAGATATTCAAAGGTCTCTATCATGTCCCCCCTTTCTCTCCTTTCCTCTAGGGAGCATATGCAGTATTTAGAGCTCTGAGTCTTTCCTCATATGACTTATACTGGATCCCTAACACCATTCTTGTCACCCTCTTCTGTACCATCTCCATCCTGTCTTTGTCTTTTTGGAGATGGGGCCTCCAGAACTGAACACAGTACTCCAGATGAGGCCTTACTAGGGAGTTGTACAACGGTACCACCACTTCACTCCTTCTACTTGTTATACCCCTCCCTATGCACCCTAGCATTCTGTTAGCCTTTCCAACTGCTTTGTCGCTCTGGTTAGCCACTTTGAGGTTGCCTTCTATGACTACCCCTAGATCCCTTTCCTCTCTGGTGGCCTCCAGTGTTACCCCAGCTAGTTCATACACAGCCCTAGGCTTCCCTCTCCCTAGGTGCATAATCTTGCACTTTTTTGTTTTCTAGCCTCTTCAGATCCCTCCTCATCTTTTGTATACCTTCCTGTGTATCTACACTGATACATAGCTTTGTATCATCCGCAAACAGGCTAACCCTCCTTTAGACCCTCTGCAATATCGCTAATGAAGACATTGAAGTAGACATAGATGTAGGGGATGGATTGGGGGGGGGGAGTAGAAATTAGCAATGAAGAGGGGTGAGGTAGTGGGAAAGACCAGTTTGGAGAGGAGTAGTTTGTTCGACTTGGGGACGGTCTCCTGTGGGACAGTGGTTGCCTGGAGGGATTCGTTGATGTAAGTGGTGATACCACCACCATTATCACTTATGAGGCAGAATGACATAGAAAGAAGGATGTAAGATTTCACCTTTTATGTATGAATATTACTTCAAACATAAAGTTGCAACATTTGGTGGTGTTTTTTTTTAATTGTGTCCAGGAGAGAACTGTGTAGAAGCTTGATTCCAGAATTTCAGCGTAATAAATGGAATAATTGACTATGGGGTGGCAGCCCCGCTGTTGTGGAATTCTCTCCTAATTCACATGCACAGTGTACACTTGGTGGAAGCCTTCAAAAAGGCACTGAAGTCCAATTTATTTGTTGAACATTTCTGTCTTGCCTGCATCATTATCCACACCCACTGTTTCCTTGTCACAAAAACTCTTCTGTAAAATCATAATATCTAAATATGAGAACTGGGTAGCAGAAAACAAAATTAATGAGAATGCACAAAATGGCTTTGTAACATGGCACAACACAACACAACACAACAGAATAACTAACATGGATTGGAGGAATGGCAACAGGTGACTATGGAGCAACCATGGATTAATTCTCAAGTAATCCATGGTTTCTTCTGTAGTACCATTTCCAACCACAATAATATATGTAGCAGAAGTCTGTGTGCAGTAGCAGGAGTGCGCTCAAGTGTCAAGACAGAGAGAGAGAGAGAGAGACAGAGGACAGCATGAGATGGAGCAGCAAGTCATCAGAAGTTTTCTGTGTGTTCCTTCCTATCCGCCTGCCCTGCAGACCTCTGGGACTCAACTGTTCACTGTCCCTGATACCTCCAAGCGTATATAATTTGCCTCCCCCCCACAGCAGTGAGCTGCACAGTCCAGGGCAATCGACAGACAGAGAGGCGAGACAGAGTTGCACCATTCCAGTAAGACAGAACATAGACTGAAGACAATATATTGGTAACCATACACTACAAGGCTATTCTTCTACCTAGTGGATACAGTGCCGGCTAATGACCTCGAGAGTAAAGCTCGAGAGGTTCCCAAGTTGGCATTGTATCCACGAGGTGAAAGAATAGCTGAGTAGTGTATGAGTAGCCGTACACTGTTCTATATTGTGCATGGTGACTGCAAAATAAAAAAAAACACACTTACTTTTCCATATTTTACATCAGCTCTGCCAACCGCCCTTGATTGACAACTGCTGCTGGCCAGCACATGCATGCACTACTCTCACACAGCTAGGGATGAATCACAACATCTGCTGGAGTCCCTTGTATTATGACGTCCTCACTAACGCAGAATGAAAAGTCATTCTGCATTAGTAAGGATGTCACTACTGCAGCAGAATGACTTTTTGCGGTGCATGGATTTCCATACACAACCGCATTCCACCATACACTATACTCCAGTAATTGTATGTCTCATTTGTTGCGTCTGTGTGTCTCTCTGTCTGTCCCTGTCGGTGTCCACATGAACTCAGTTTTCCTGAGAGCCAAAAGCCAAGAGACATCCCTCTGTCACTGAGAGACAGCAAAACAACAGATGCTGGTACCGCAGCGAGAGACTGAGAGAGACACACAAGACAGTAGTGAATTTCTGCATGAGTCACCTACATATTTCGATCACTGTGTGCATCTCTCTCTCTCTCTCCCTGTCACAAGGCCTAAAACAAATTAGAGTGAGAGAGAACCCCCGGTACGATATCTTTTAATTGTAACTCTCCTGCCTGCTTGTCTGTAATGTCTCCAGCAGAACAGCTGTGTCCCTTGTACCAAGCGATCCCTGTTGCCATCAGTAACCTGCATGTCCAGATGTGAAATATATGTGCCTAGAAAATGTCCCAGCATGCACAGGAATCAAATCCCTGAATGCAGCCCAGGATTATAGCAAAGACCATTGCAATGTTCCTGAAAGTCAGGTACATTAAAAATGAATATATTAGTAGATGTTAACAGAATGTGTATACAATGGGCCAGATATTGAGACTGCACCAGACAGTAGCGCAAATCTGGGCACAGCACAACTGTGATGCACTGGGGCCAGGTCCAGGTGATATTCAATGGGGATGCGCCATAGTGCAGCACCATTGAATATGGCAGGACCAGTACACATATTATGCATGGCACATTGGCACTGCGCCGGTGCAAACCACAGCTAGGGAGCACAGGGATGCGCCAGCACAAGTGCAGTTGCACTAGGTGCATCACCCAAGATATTCAGCAGGGGGCATAAAAATGAGGCCATAATATATGCAAGGCGCAAATGGGGCCTTTTGCATGTCATTATGGCCCCATTTTCATGCCTTGCTCAGGGTAGTCCGGCGACTTGTGCCTGGTGCCCTGCACAGTATGATGTGTGCTGTGGGGATCCCAAGGCAGCCCCTGCCCATAGTCATCATCACATGGCAGAAGTGGAAAAAGACATCCCTGGTAGTCTAGTGGCCCCCCAGTCCCCGATTCCCTGATGAATATAACATATGGCCATCCCTGATGGTCTAGTGGTCCCCCCTCCCACCCAAGTCCCTGATGTCCCTTAACATGTACTGATGCCTGTCCCTGGTGGACTAGTGTAGCCCCCACACCCATTGCTATGTGCACGGTAAATGTGTATTACTACGTTCCCTGGTAGTCTAGTGGAGCCTCCTCCCTCCTGAGTTCCCGATCACGATAAAATGCACACACTTCATTCCCTGGTGATCCAGTGGCACCCCGCACCCCACCCACCCACACAGGACCCCTTGCTCACCTCGCTCACCCCCTGTCATCAGCGGGTGGCTGCATCCCACCTGCATACTGCCTGGCCGCCCTCCGAATGACAGATACAGTATGGGCCATAAGCCCATTGGTCCCCTGTGTGGACCAATGGGCTTGCAGGGCATACTGTACTAGATATTCCAAATATGTGAATGATTCATTCACATATTTGGGAATATCTAGTACAGTATGGCCTGTAAGCTCATTGGTCCACACAGGGGACCAATAGGCTTACAGCCCATACTGTATCAGTTATTCGGCGGGCAGCCGGGCTGTATGCGGGCAGAATGTAGCTGCCCACCAATGATGGGGGGAACGGGGTGGGCAAGGTGTCCTGTGTGGGTGGGTGGTGCCACTGGATCACCATGGACTGATGTGTGTGCATTTTTCCACGATCGGGGACTCGGGTGGATGGGGGGTCCACTAGACTACCAGGGAATGTAGTAATATGCATTTATCATGATCACGGCAGCAGGCAGGGGGGGTGTTCCACTAATCCACCAGGGACAGGCATCATTACATGTTACTGGGCATGGGGACTCGGTTGGGGGGGGACCACTAGATCACCAGGGATGGTCATATGTTATATTCATCGGGGAATTGGGGACTGGGGGACCACTAGACTACCAGAATTTTGTTTTATACATATACCATGTGATCGCGGCTATGGGGGGGGTAGATACAGAGAGTGCTTGTGAATGGTGTTCTGGTGGAGGGTGGCCACCCAAGGCTGGGCTGCTGTTGCACCTACAATACTGCAGCCTGCCTTTGGGTGGCTGGGAGTTGCTCCTACTCTGCAGGGGCTCAACTTTGAGCCCCTCTATGTGGTGCACTGCACAGTTGCGCCAGCATATGCGCTGCACATCCTGGGCTGAATATTGGGATGTGCCGCATATGCATGGGCACGCCCCCTGCATCTGCACTGCATACCATTACATTGTGCCCCGGCACATCGGGAGTTGCACTGTGCCAGGCAGCCTTTTCAACATCCCGCCAGGGCTCAATGCGGGGTTGCGCCCATGCATCTCTGTTGCGCCAGGCACAACCCCTTTGAATATCTGGGCCAGTGAGTACATTAGTGTGTTTACGTTGGTACTCACAACATTACATTTAAACACAGAGTTTGACAGGAGCATGCTCAATACTGTGTGGCAGGAGCCAGAGAGAGAGAGAGAGACAGACAGACAGAAACAGAGCAGCAAGCTGCGTGAGTGTATTAGGGATGAAATGTAAAAAACCTTATAGGCAAATAATATATTTTCTTGCACTTGTCATGTTACAATCATATTAAGCCACTCGTGAGCATCGTTCTACTGTGGAATTAATCCATGCCTGGGTGGTTGGAGACACTCTGCCTGTGGCTTTGTGCCCCAACCCCCCACCAAGGCATGGATTAATTCCACAGAAGAACCATGCTCTGTCATGGCTTAATGCTTACGCAAAAAAGGTTGATAGTGTTCCTTTAAGAAAACAGTTCTAATGATGATAATCACATGCAATGGATTAATATTGTCACTCATGAGACAGAATGACATAGGAAGAAGGATGTAAGATTTAAACGTTTATGTACGAATATTACTTCAAACATAAAGTTGCAACATTTGGGGGGTGTTTTTATTTTAATTACATCCAGGGGAGAACTATGTAGAAGCTTGATTCCAGAATTTCAGTGTAATAAATGGAATAATTGACTTTGGGGTGGCAGCCCCGCTGTTGTGGAATTCTCTCCCAATTCACATGCACAGTGTACTCTTGGTGGAAGCCTTCAAAAAGGCACTGAAGTCCAATTTATTTGAATTAAACTTTCAAAATCAATGTTGTTGAGCATATCTGCCTTGCCTGCATCATTATCCACACCCACTGTTTCCTTATCATCACAAAAACTCTTCTGTAAAATCATAATAGCCAAATATGAGAACTGGGTAACAGAAAACAAAATTAATGAGAATGCCCAAAATGGATTTCGACAGATGAAATCTACTGGAGATCATTGTTTCATTTTGGAACATCTGGGGCCCGATATTCAGAAATGAAAAAACAGCAGAGCGCAAAGGTTTGTGCTGTGCTTCTCCTTGCCGACGATCCCAAGGATGCTATATTCAGTTGGACAGGGCTCCAGCACTATCTGAATGAATATAGGGGCAAGCTGGCACACTGCTAAGTTGAGTAGCACTGCTCTGATGTGAACCCAGGAAGCACAGGGAACAGCACCCCCAGATCTGATAGTTAAAAGAGTGCATCAGGAAGAGTGCTGCAAAAACCACACTGTGTAAAGCAAAAAAGGATTTAGAGTGAGATTCGTATAATCGTGGTACAGAATTACCGGTACCCCTGTTGCTCTTCAGATTGCATGTAGAGTGATCAAGTTGCCATGTGCTGGGTGCCTGGTCGAGATGCTCCCATGGTGAAGTGGCTAAGGCACCAGCACACAGCGAAGCAGGAGACCTGGGACTGTGGTTCGGTTTTCCACGGGGTCTCCTCCTGCTGCAACTTTTTTTGGTAAAAAACAAGTAATTTCCCCCCTCCCAATTTTCTCCCCATCCCCGAAGTCCACAACCCCCCCCCAGGGTTGATTATTTTAAGCCTGGGGGGTGTGGGGGTGAAGCCCTGGTCTAACTTAGTCTATTTGGTGGACCCATTTTATGGGGCTTGCGCAAGATATTTGGTGCGAGTTGCTGTGAAGTGTCAAAAGTGTCGCAACTGCACCTAATGTACTAAAATCAGGTGCAGTTGTGTCAAAGGGTTTAGCGCAGCTGCACCAAACAATGGGGTTAATGCATGGCTTGATACAAGCCCTGTATCTTCCTTTGAAAATCAAGCCTAATGTCTTTATAATCACCAAATGGTTCAAGAAGTTCAAACTTAAACTTATCGTGGTATTATCTTTAGTTTCCAGTAATAGTTAGAAATCTCAGTTAGATACCTTAGCAATAAAATCCAATCAATCATTTGCAGCACTTAGATCTTTTAATCACAATTATGGTGGTAACACTAAGTGGAGTTATTAAAGCCATGAATGCAAAGATGAAGTTCTCAGTACTATATGGTGCTCCACTATGAAGCATTAGCATGTGGAAAAATTGAACAAATTTTAAAAGTTTGAAAAAATGTTGAGCAATCCATATTGGATCTTGATGAAGGTACCTCTGGCAGTCATCTCCTGCTGCTTCTTGCTGAATTAGGACAATTTCCACTATTTATGTCAGTATCAGAAAGGATCAATATTAATGGGCCCTATGCACGAACGGGTGGGAAATACATGCCAGAGGCATGTATCCCACCCACATAGCTCCACAACTGTGGACAGGTGCACACAGGCTGGTATTCACCAATGACCACCACCTGTCTACGGCACACCCCCCTCGGCATGCAGGCCCACACTGGGTGGCTGGGGGCAGAGTAGTGAACATAGTTGGGCATCCAATTTGATGCCCTCCTGGGTCCCAAGTGGATCACTTTCACGGCAGGGCTCTGGTCCAGGTGCATGCATAGCAGCAGAGGACACCCGGACCCATGCAGCTATGCCCTGTCAGGCGGTGGACCCCTAGCCAAGTCCCTGGAGTACAGCAGCCACCAGCCACATTGCCACACCCCCCAACACATGGCAGCCCCAGCACCCATGAAGCAAGGCCCCTCCACACGTCACCCTGTCCCGTGTGGCAGATGCAGCTCCCGCCCCCCCACATGGCTGCCCCTGTCCCCAGTGTGACACATGACAGCCCCCACTGCTGCCCTGTTCCTGCTGTCTATCAAGAGCCCCCCCAATGCACACAACTGCCCTGATCCCACATATCTGACCTCTGAACCCAGTACCCAGTCCCATCATTGGTGGTCAGTGGCACCCCACGTGGCACCAACAATCCACTCTGTACCTGCACAGGTAGTGCCATGGCCCAGACAGCCAGTGACACAGCCCTCCACACACCTCCTCGGCCATCAGCCATCCAAGTGATGCTGGGAACAGGCCCCTATAAATAGGCTGCACACTCCCAGTATCACATGGATGACTGGCAGCCATGGAGTTATGCAGAGGGCTGTGTCACTGGCTATTTGGGCCGTGGCACCAACTATGGGGCACGTTAAAAATAGTGCCACAAAGGGTAGGGGGGGACACTGAACACCGATGAAGTCTGGGGGGCAGGATTGGGGGTTGGGGGTATACTGGGATGGCCCACTGCAAGTGGTTGCAGGTAATTGGACCATGGCAGGAGGTGCCCATACTATCACAGCCCCTGGTGCATGTGGCCATTGTCTGGTATATTGGGGGCACCACTACAAGGGGCACCTTGTACTGGTTGGGGGAGTGTGTGGACATGTATGGGGCTGGAGCATAGGAATCTGTGGAGGGGGGTGTACTGCATTCATGGGGCTGGTGCCTCCTTGTGTGTGTCAGGGATTTGCAGTGATGGGGATGGTCATGGGTGTGTGCTGGGGTGAGTGGGCAGGCACAGGGGATGGGTGCTGGGGTACAGTTTGTGTTGGACCAGAACAGTCCTCCTGGACTGGGAGGGAGTCTGTGTGAGTGGCCACATGCACAGCAGTTATGGTAGGGTACCACCTGCTGTAACCTGCCCACTGTTATGCCCCTCCCCTGCAGAAGGTATTATGTGTCTTTTTGCATGGTGTTAGCGTTGGCACTCCCTGACTGCTCCTGGTGTGCTGCAGTCCATGTGGCTGGGGGATCAGGTGCATAGTGTCTGCACACCCCATTTTGTGCATCCTGCATGGGGGCGCAATGGGTGCGGAGTTGCTACATGGTACACTTATGCACCACGTAGGCACTCTGCATCTTAATGCATAGACCCTTATGTTCTTAAAACTCAAATTCTTTCAAGAGAGAGACCCCCAAGAATTTGTTTTGACAATCAAATTTATCTAGCCTTGGGTTCCATTGACCTTATTTACATTTCATTAAAAATACTATTCTACCCTTAGACTTAACAAACCTGTTTAGTGATATAAATTACTAATTGGTTCTAAAGTTTGCTCAGGTTATCTGGACTTATAGTATAGTACCTTAGTTATCAGTCTGATGCTTGATAGCAAGGACATCACAAATACCATTAAGCTGCACCCATAGGAACATAGTCTATCAGCATTCAAAGAATACAAACCCACATATAAAAAGAAAAAAAATACTTAATATTGTCACATTTATCCAGTTCTACCAGTCTAAAATGCTGAAACTTACCTGTAAATCATACAAAAGAAATGATCAAAGTTCTCAACTTTATCTTCTCGTCTTAATTACCTAATCCATGCGTCTCCATGTTCACATCAAACCCTGCAAAATATTGTATCAATTTCAAGCCTGATGTGCATTATTCCCCTGGGGTGTTTTTGCTACTCAAAGCTGCCAACATTTACTTTATTTCTGACATTGGCAAAAGCTTGTCTCCTATAACATCAGCTAACAATGCTTCCATGGGCACCCCATGCTAGAGGCAGCTACTTGGAGACAGCATCATTACGTGCTGACATTTCTGAGTAATGTTACTCCTAACCCCTGAATGGAAACCACCAGGTATTTAAACTCAATCAGTTTCCAAGGCAGCTGTGGGGACAGAGAAAATATCTGTATACTGTATATCAGTCACATAGTGCCTGGACTACTCACACTACTTACAACTTTTCAATCCAAGTACGTGCCATGAGCACTTATGTCAGTAAAGGTGCTTAGTGCTTAAATAATCCACATATCAAACAACCTATAAAGTGCAAGTGCTAATTTTTTTAAATGGTATTTAAAAAACAAGTTACCTATTTTACTTTCTGTCCCCAAATACAATACTATGCAGATTCGGAAATAAATACAAGTGAACTCCCTCATGATTGTCCAAGTAAATATCTGTTATTAATTATCAGAGGTGCTCGGTACAATACTTAACTTAAGCATGAAAACATGTAACTAACTCTGGCAGGAGTTCTAACTATCCATTATTATTATTACATATACAGTAGCTATTCATACTGTTCTCGTCATTCAGCCATCTGGGCTGCAAAGTGTCCCATTCATGTATCTAGAAAAGTTCAGGGTGCAATAACATTTTGTGCAGGTCTCCACCTCTTACTGTTAGTGTCACTGTTTCTATTCCAATAAATCTCAATGTTGCCACTGATCCATGCCCATATTCTTTATAGTGTCTTACCATAAGATATTTCATGTTGCCAACTCTAGCAGCTATTTCATGCTGACTGATTCATAGTTTTAATAACCTTTTCATTTGTCCTAAACACACCAGGCTACTTGGGCATATTAACAATTAAATGACAGTTGCCATGCTACAGTTGATAAAATCTTTAAACCTGGAAATTAAATTTCAATATCACCAAGTGCAAGGTGTTACATCTTGGGCGGGGAAACCCTAAACACAGGTACACCCTGGGAGGGGAAGGGAGGTGCTGGAGGCCTCAATAGGGGAAAAAGACCTAGGGGTCATGGTGGATGCATGTATGAATAACTCTGAGCAGTGCAGGAGAGTGGCTAGCAAGGCAAACAAGATGTTGGGATGCATCGTAAGGGGGATCACCTCTAGGAGCAGGGAAGTGATTCTACTTCTGTACAATGGACTGGTTACACTACACCTTGAGTACTGTGTACAATACTGGAGACCACACTTGAAGAGGGACATACAGCTCCTGGAGAGGGTAGAGAGGAGGGCAGCTAAGATGATACGAGGACTAGGGGATTTGACGTATGAGGACAGACTTGAGAAGCTCTGCCTGTTTTCATTGGAGGAGAGACAGGGGGGGATATGATTGAGGTCTTCAAATACCTTAAGGGAATAAATAGGGTAAACATGGAGGGGATCTTTAGACTAAAGCAAGGAGGTATCACCAAAGGGCATGATTTGAAGTTGAAAGGTGGAAGGGTGAGGGGGGAAAAGAGGGAGAGGTTCTTCACTGAGAGGGTGGTGCACCCTTGGAATGCACTGCCTGGTGAGCTGGTTCAGAGATCCACAGTGGAGGGCTTCAAGAGAGGGTGGGACAGGCACAGAAAGTGGATGCATCAGATGATGGCCTGGCCCAGGATGGTGGGGATGGATGATAGGGGTTTCTGGAACACAAGGGGGGGGAGGGCCCCGGCACCCAACTAGGGATCTGAGGTTTGAGCAGACTCGATAGACTGTAAGGCCTAATCTTCTGGCAATTAATATGTTAGTATGATATTTCTTTCCAGTTCACAGATGATTAAATGTCTTAGTATTTTGTTTCCACTCTGTATGCAGTTGCCACATCTAAAATTACCATATGAATGATCTGCCGTCCAATCAGGGCATAGATTTTGTCTGTCTTTTGAAAAAAGTGTTTTCACTAAAATGTCTTCAAGGTTGGACCCTCTTTTATAGCTTCTTCTTGGTCCCGCTTGCACCACACTATTAAGAACCGATTCCGCCCCTAGTATCTCCCAATGTTTCCTGATCATAGCATTTATTTCTTGAGATGCTTTTGTGAATACACTACTGAATGTTATCTTACTGTCCATCTCTTCTGGTTTCTCAAGCTCTTTCAGAAGGTTTTCTCTTTCAGTAGTGTCCACATTTCTCACCACCTTTTACATTACACCAGGTTAGTATCCTCTGTTCATAAAACAATCACATGTATTCGCCATTTCTTCACTCATTACACTTTCTTCACTACAGTTCTGTTTCACCCGGATAAGTTGGCTACAGGGAATATTTTCTTTTGTGTGTCAAGGATGCTCACTGGTAGAATGCAGTATCGCATTCCTGTCAGTTTCTTTACGTAAGAGTTTAATATGCAGCCTTATATCAACTTTAAATATAGCGATATCCAAAAAATTAACTGAAAGTACTTCTTTCTGCTGAAAAGCTTAAATTGTTGTCATATAATAATTTAAATGTATTATACAAATGTTGTTTGAATCTTGATACTGTGGGCATCCTTTGCATAATATAGTACACGCTTTGTTCAAATGTTGCATGAAATTGTGGGACTGTTGTTAAAATCTTGTTTTAGATAGTTCTCCATATAATATACTTAATCTTTTATTGTTTTTATATAATATATGTAATTTTCCACACTGTACCCATACCTCCTGGCATGGCTGAAAAGGGATCTTTTTTTATGTATATTGCTTTTATGTAATGTATTATAAGTAAATTCCTATTTTGTACACATATTCCCAGGCACGACTGAAAACTGATATTTTTGATCTTGTCTACCTTCTTGGTAAAATGGAAATCAATAAATAAAATAAATAGAATTTATGTAGGTTAGAAATTCAGTGAGTGCAGCCTTCACTCTCTGACACAGGAGGAGCACATCGTCAATACATTTAATCCATTTTACAGTTTTTTTGCTCCATTTGTTGTTATTAGGGTTCCAAATATATTCATTTTCCCATTCCCTCACATATACTGTATATTTGCTAAAGATGGGGCAAATATAGTAATCATGCAGCCCCTTAAAAAACATTTGCAAACATAAAGCAATTAGATTTTAGAACACATTTTGCTAACTCTATAATAATATCAGTTGGGGGTAGCTTGTCGGCAGATCATGAAGACAATTTCGTATGAATTTCAGCCTGTCCTCTATCATGTAGAATATTATTGCAAAGACTCTCCACTTCATATGTGACTAAATTGTACTGGCTGTCACAATTATTGCTTTGAGTGCATGCAGACTGGGAAGCAGCTATACACTTTTACTGTAGCCTTTAGGGACTGCTATATTTGAAGCTCACTTTCTGAGAGTAAGGGGACATGCCCTGAATGCTTAAGGGGCATTGCAAAGGTGACCAGGGAAGCAGGAAGTGCCTGCATAGAGCTAAAACTCTAGTGAGAGAAATACTGGGCTGAAAAGGCACTGTTTTGATTTTTTTACCCTTCAAAACATCTGGGTGATTGTTTAAGGGCACCACAAACATATTTTAACCTGTTAGTTGGGTTTTTTGTGTAATGAGATTACCGGAAGAGAGACGAGAGCTACTTCTGGTCCCCCTACTACTTAACTCCTTCTGCTAGTGAGTGTTGGTGATCCCAGGCATTGGAAAGCCCAGGAAAGGTGACACAGCTAAGGCAAATAGCTGTGTCTGCTGTGTCAGCAGGAGAAGCCAGGGAATGAGGGCAGAGAGCTAGGTTAATATGTCTGTGCATACATTAATAGATTAATCAGGAGATGGACATGGCTGAGGGAATAGAAAAGGACACATGGGTACAGTGTATGGTGTGTGATATGTTCACAAAAGGGAAAAAATATATATACTACATATGCAAAAGATGTAACTATTTAAGACAGAGGAGGAAGTAAAGCAACTAAAAAGTAAACTAGAGGTACAAACATAAATTAAACAATTGGAAACCTTTGTGTAGTAGCACAATGATGGAATACTACAAATGGATACAGAAAAGCAAAAGAATGTAGGAACCACAGTAGTGTCAAAGAAAGAAAGACAAAAAAGAAAGCAACTCTCAGGGGGAACAGAGTCAGTTGGGGGATCAGATAGGAGAAGGGGAGAAATGGTGCTTGGTACAGAATAACGCAACAAAAAAGGAGGAGAGAGGCTTTGGTACCAATAGGTATTAACAATATCTTTGAGCCATTACTTCAACTGGAACAGGATTCACAAGAAAGGGAGATCAGAGAGAGAAATTACATACAGGCAGATGAGGAAACAAATGGGGAAATGAATACAAACCACAACCAACATTTGTGGGACAACCATGGAGAAGGCAAGGTGGAATTAAGAAGTAGGAGTCTGAAGAACAGGGAGGTTACCCCAAGCAAGCATAATGCTAGGCCAAAAGGGCCGATAACACCAAAAGACAAGCAGCCACATATGCATAGTACTAGTCCTGTGAACCTATCCATTGTAAATAATTAGGGCACAAACATAAACAACAAGCCTGAGTATACTGAGGGAACTGAGACACAAGATGGTGTGGAGCCAGCGAGGGACATTGTGGTGACAGGAGACTATAATAAAGTATATGTATACACAGACTGATATGCAAGGATAGAAACTATACAACATGCATTAGCAGCCTATCAGGTGAAGGAGTGAAAGATATACTAAGAGCCTAAATGGCTATCTGAGTCATACTATGGAACCCCTAGTTGTATGACACATAGGTACAAATGACATGAGAAAACACAGTATAACAAACATTCAGGCTTCTTTTGAAAATGTGGGATAGGGAGATAAAACAAAGAATTAGTGATATAATATTGTTAGGAATACTACCAGTACTAAGAGCTGGTAGAGACAGAAACATGGAAATATCTAAGCTGAATGGCTGAATTAAAAGATAGTGTTACAGAGAGAGAATTTTACCTATCTAGATAACTGGAATCATTTTGACCAAAAGGATTATTTATATAGACAGGACAGGTTACACTTAAGCAAGGCAGGTACAAGACTGTTGGCACAAAGGATAAATCAATCACTCTCAGAATGTTTAAATTCCAATAAGGGGGGAGCAGGGGATGTGATAATAATGCACCAGAAACTGCCCTATAAAAAAACTGAGCAAAATAGTGAAAAACAGGTATGGAGAGCCCTATTGTTGAACACTAGAATTTTAAGAAACAAAAAACATGAATTAGAGTACATATTACAGAAGGAAGGTATAATGCTGTGTGCTGTAACTAAGACCTGGTGGGACAACCAAGATTGAAGCAAACAGATAACAGGTTACCAACTCATTTCTAAAAACAGAGAAAATAGAAGATCATCTAGCATTATATGCGAAGGAGGGATTGGAGGCAAGATTAAGATCAAGTGAGAATGTAGATACACTGGAACAACTATGGATAGATCTGACACCCAAAAATACTGAAACAAACACAGTGGGACTGTGTTACAAGGCACCATCACTGTCAGCAGGGGAGTGTATCCATTTCTTCAATATGATAAAGGACCAGAGTGACTGTAACAAATTGATCTTGCTAGGTGACTTTAATCTGTCTGGGATCAACTGGGAAAACAAAACCACTGATTCACATGTAGAGTCATACTTTCTAGATATGGTGGGGGATTTAGGATTTAAAAATTATGCAACTAAATATACAAGATTAGATAAAATCTTGGATCTAGTTCTAACCAGTCTAGAGGATTACATAGAAGGATGTCTAGTAAGAGAACTGCTACTGGGTAGTGACCACAACATGGTTCAATTTGACATTACAAACAGAAACACTATACAGAGAGGAGTAACAAACATTAGGTGTTACAATAAAATTAACTATGAACCCATCATAAATGATCTACAACACTGGGACTGGAAAACAGAATTTCAGGGTAAGAACTTGCAACAGAAATAGGACCAGTTTTAAAACAAAATGAATAGTTCTGTTAACTAGCACATACCACTAGTAAGAAAAATATAATTATTAAGGCAGGATACCAGTGTGGTTATTGAAAAAAAATAAAGAAAGCCATTAAAAATAAAAGAAAAACATATGGTAATGCTAGATCAAGAGATGCTAGTGTAGCAAGGCAGAATTACAAGACAAAATTAAGGGAATGTAAAATACTAACAAAAAGAGCAAAAGGGAACATGAATAAAAATTAGCCACTATAACAACTAATAGCAAGAAATAATTCTTTAACTATATAGGAAGTATGAGAAAAGAGAAGATTCAGGTGGGGCCACTAATTGTAAACAGTGAGAAGATTACAGACTGCATTGAAATAGCAAACGAGCTGAACAAATATTTTATAAGTGTAAACCAGCCCAGGGAAGATGTATACCAAACTCAAGAAAATCACGAGAAGGGTGGTAAAATCAGGTTATCATTATAGGATATTATGAAAAGATTAAGAAGCCTAAACCCCAACAAGTCACAAGGACCAGATGGGTTGCACCAAGCATTTCTTAAGAACTTGGCAGATGTAATATCTCCATCAATACTGGATATATTTCAGAGTTCTCTTGACCAAGGAAGGGTGGTGAATGACTGGAAACTGGCAAATATGATGCCTGTATTTAAGAAAGGCGATAGAGGGCAAATGGGAAACTATAGGCCAGTAAGTATAACTTCCGTGCTTGGAAAAATGTTGGAGTCTATAATAAAGGAAAATATTGAGGAGTTTTTGAAAGAAACAGGACAGACTGATATCCATCAGCATGGTTTCAGAGAAGGAAGGTCATGCCTTACTGGATTGGTAACTTTCTTCGAGCCAATAAGCAGGGTGCTGGATCAGGGGGTACCTGTACATGTCCTTTACATGAACTTCTCAAAAGCATTTGATTTGGTGACACACAAAAAGTTGCTAAAAACCTGGAGGGAAGTGGGATTTGACATAAACATTTCAAATTGGATAGAAGATTGGTTAAGTGATAGGAGACAATATGTCAAGGTTAAGGGGTACTGTTCTGATTGGCTTGACATAACAAGTGGGATGCTGCGGGGCTCAGTTTTGGGCCCTCTACTGTTTAACATTTTTGTAACATCTTTGGACTGTAGTCAAAATGCATGGATTAGCAAGTTTGCTGACAATGTTAAAATGGGGGCACTAGTTAGCACAAAAGAAGAAACCATGAGATTCCAAAAAGACATAGACAGGTTGGTGGAATGGGCAAATTCAAACAATTTGCACTTCAACATAGAAAAGTGCAAAATAATGCACTTTGGCTCAGGGAATCTAGAAGCTAAATACTATTTAAATGGAGCTCAATTAAAAACAACAGAACAGCAAAAAGATTTGGGAGTGATAGTAACAATCTAAAATTTGATGCCCATTGTGGAGAATCGATAAGTAAAGGTAACAGAATGTTTGAGAGTATAAAAAGCAGGGCTGCCGTCATGGGGAGACAACCGGGACTTTTGTACTCGGCCTTGAGCTCTGTGGGGTCCAACTGCCACCCGCCCAAGAAGCTTTTTTTTTTTTGTAATTGCTGTAATTACAGCCTGCCAGCCTCTCATCCCCACCCCCAAGCAAACAACTGAAGTAGTGGGGGAAGGGGGTGACCACCCGGCAGCCAGTTCATCAGATGTCTGTTGTTGTCTCGTCTGAGAATCATTTAATCACCGGTCCGGGCGGTCCCTGCCTGTCATCAGCATGAGCGCCAGTAGTCTCCTCCCCCTCCTCCGCTCTTTACTGTTTTTGCTAATTGATGTGGTGCCTGGTGATGTCCCCACAAGGGGCAGAGTGCAGGCGACTAAATTATGCACATTTTAATTTAAAACAGACAGCCATCCACTCCAGGCCCTGACACCTGTTCCTTCCTATCTTTGTCCTCCTAGTCCCCCAACCCCTCCAAAAAAGTTTTGTGCCTTTGTTTGAATGTTCATTGTCCCCCCTCAGATCTGCCTAAGCTCTTTAAATCTGGCAGGTCTGAAGGGGGACACACTACACTAGGCCCTCTGATCAAAACACTGGATGGAGACTAGAGAGAGACAGCAAATAGCAGCAGGCAGTACACCTAAGTGAAGGCTGAAGTCACTCCAGAGAAGTCTGGAAGACCTGAACATTTTCCAGGGAGTGGAGTTGGACCAGGTGGTTGCTCAGGATTTGCCAACTTGGTTGCTGTTGGTCCGGTGTTCGGGCCAGGGTTCCTCCTCTCCAGTCTGGTCCTGGTTGTGTTGCATGTAATAGAGTGGCACTGTGAATTTCAGTAGCACAGTCTTTGAGCTTCAGTGCTGCCTACTAGTGCCAGCCAGAAGTCATGGCCCACAGAGACGGTGGGTCAGCTTGGGGGTCGTGGGTCACCGATTGGAGTTTCCGAGTCATCAGTCAGACACAGTGCTGGTAACCTGACTGGACCAGTCAAGTCACTAGTGGTAGTCGATTGGCATCAGTGCCCAGGGCAGGGCAGTTCCAGGATGACGGCATACTGAGGAGTCCTTCCTTCTGTTTTTGTGGACCTGTGGTGCTTGCCGATTGTCTTCTTGTACTTATATCCAAATTCCCAGTGTGCAGCAGGAGTCTGAGTGTGGCTGCAGACTGCAGGTATGTAGGCTACTATTTAGATTAAAAAAAAAACTCTCTGAAGGGGGAGCTGTAAATCATCACATTGGCAATGACATCATGCATTCTATCACACGCACAGACTCTGGGAATGTTTTTTTCTTAATATTTTATTGGCTGAACTACCCATTTCTTCCTAAATTAAATATTTGATGATGGAAACAGTCAATGATTTTCTACCCTCACTTCTCTCTTTACTATAAATGGTTGCAGGGCTGCTCTTCACAAATGAGAGCTGTAATGCTGCTGCCACAACGCAGTTTAAGTTTTTTTTTTTTGTAAAATAAAATGCCCCTGATCTGCAGGGGCACTACTAGGTGCCCCATTCATTGCTGCCCTGAGTGTGCATATGATAAGAGCTCTCTGTCTAGGAAAAGGATGGTGCTTCACTGACAACTCGGTTTAAGACTGGGTCAAAGAAAGAGACTGCATTCATTTCTGTATGGATTTATCATCCAAATGCGATTTTTTTAATCAAGCTTTTGCTCATCCTCTGGACCCCCTCCCAGCTCTGTAATAGAACGTTCATAGACTTGCTTGTTTGCCAATTGCCGGGGGGGGGGGCAGCATGTGCTCATTACAGCTTTGATGAAGTCTGGTAGGAGCCATCCTATTGCTAAGCCAGGTATATCCAAATGTATGTGCTAAGCTGTGGTTCATAGTGCGCTAGAACTAGTCTGTATTAATAAAAAAAACAACTCTGTCATGTTGGGCTCAACAGAACTCCTACACCTGAACTCCCACTGGCTGTTTCTTTTGGCTCCTAATTATTTGAAATGTTGGTCCCAGTTTCATCAACTGGAATGCTGATCCAGACTGTTTGTTGGGGAATGGGAACATTTTTAACCAGGAGTAGCACACTAAGCCGAAGCTTGTCTCCAGATGCGACCTGGGAGCACAAGAAAGTTAAGTTACTTGCTCAGGATCACACAGTATGCACCTAGGTGGCTATGGGATTCAAACCCAGGTCTCCAGATCTGCAGCTCAGAGCTTTAACCCACTGCACTATATTATTATATTAAATGGCAGTATAGCCTAGAGGTTAGAGCTGTGAACGAGCTTGGTACATCCAGCTGACCAGACCTGGGTTAGAGTCTCACAACCTTCACTTGCATGCTGTGTGACTCTGAGCAAGTCACTTAACCGCCTGGTGCTCCCAGATCTTCCCTGAAGACAGACACTTGTTCCTAGTGGGCCTTACTTGATTAGCAAAGACTAAAAAAAAAAAAAAATACTGCCTCTATTCTACCCTCTTTTTGGGGGCAAGGGGGCATGGGAAGCGCATTCCTCAAGAATCCTAAAAGGTTTGGAAATTATTAATTTTTGCCCAATTTGATCTTGACCGCAATGTTCCTCAGCTTTCCAATAATGTGATCATGTATTTTTTCCAGTTTGTTTTGTGACGTATTTAAATACTTAAAAAGGCTAAGAATTACTTTTTTGAAGTTATGATTACTGCATTTTCAAACAAGTGAAATACAAAATTGTACATCTAAGAGTATACATCTACTCTGTTTGTGTTGTATCTTGTGGGGTGACATGAATTGAGCAGTAATATAGTATGCTTTTTAAGAACTACCATATCTGCCATGAACAATTTTTAAACTGAGTGGGGCTCCTGGCTCTCTGCAGGTATGCTCCTGTTTAGATTTTATTTAAAACAATGTCTGAAGGGCAGCCATAGATCACATTGCACAGACTGTGGTTTCTCAAGGTGGGGGGCAGGTTGCTTCCTTCTGTACAGGTGAGGTGAGGGTGATAAGACCATCAGTGCTGCAGTAGGACTGGTTTGGAGGGCAGTGGGTTGTTGCAGACTAGATCACGGTCAGGAGGCACTTCGGTGGAGGCCTGAACTGCCTCTCCAGGCTGATGCACTCCCTAGCACTTTAGTTCAGTACCCATGGTAGACCCATTTGTGTTTCTTTTAAAACTGCAGACGCAGCCTTTAATATTTCCAATTACATCCCCTCCCCAATCTATGGTCTAGAGATGCTGTAGAGGTCAATTCAGTGCTTTAGAGTAACTGGTAATTGCTATTTTTCTTTTAAACTTAGATTGTGGGCTTTTAGTGACATTATACTTTCTTTGTTGTTTTTACTTATAATTGTTTTTGGGCTGTTGAAAATTTAAAACATATTGGTGGTGTAATTCTGTGCTGTCTTTAATTGCTGCAAATTTTCGCCCCCTCCATCCCCTTCTCCCAACTCTTAATTATATGCCCTGTTAAATCTGACTGACAGGAGCTAAACACAGGGTATAGTAAGGGGTGTGAAGTAGGAGGGGCATAAGGGGGAAGAAGCCCACCCTCAGCACGACAAGTGTTTTGACTCATTTATTTATTTATTGGTTTCTTTTTCTTTAAAAAAAATTATCTGAGGATCAGTGGCAGGATTTTTAGTACAGTAAATTAATAAAAAGGGAACTATGAGAGCTTCAGTAGCAGACAAGTAGTGGAATTGCAGTATAATGTGGGGAGTGGTGCAATGCAGTGGCTGTGGGGCAGCCATATTCAGGCAGACCTTCTGGACACTGAGGTGCTGCCCTATCTGCATGCATCTCTCTGGACTGCGGGATGAGGTAGCCAGACTCAGAGCGGAAGTAAACTGGGTCAGGAGTACCATCACCCCTATCCAGGGACCACCCAGTCCAATGCAACTGCCTCAAAGGATGCCGAGACCGAGGAGCACTTGGATGACAGTGGGCTCAGGGAGGGTTAGAGCAGTCAGGCAGAGGCACATCCCAGATCCTATTCCACTCAAGAACTCATATACCACACTGGCAAATGAGGACAACCAAATAGAGGTACAAAGAAGTGGAAGGAAAGGATGTAGAGGTTAGCCAAGGAGGTGACCTCAGAGGGAAAGCAGTGGACCCCAGAGGAGGAGAAGGAAGTGAATCCTGGTGGGGGACTCATCATAGAGGGATCCAGCTAGGAACACAGGAGGGAGGACAGGAGGGAGGTGAGGTGCCTACCAGGTGCCACGCATGGAGGGATGGAAGGAAGATCCTGGGATCACTGGGAAGGCAAGATGGGAGGGTGAGCTGGATGTCATTATCCACGAGGTACTAATGACCTGGCAAATGGGGAGCCAAAGGAAGTTCAGGAAGAGTTTAGGAAACTGGGAGGGTCTCAAGCAAGTAGCTACTTCTGTCACTTTCTGAAGTACTACCTGTGAGAGGCAAGGGAGATAGGAGTGCATGCACCAGGAACTTTAACTCATGGTTGAAGAACTGGTGCTGTGAGGAAGGGTTTGGATTCATTGGTGACTGGGGACCCACCTGGAGGGATGGAGGTTTGTTCAAGCCTGGACGGCTGCATCCATCCTGGAGGGAATCCAAGCACTCAATGATAAGTTTAAATGCTACATTGACAAGCATTTGAACTAGCAAAGGGGGGGGTAGCAGGCCAGCAAGGAGGTACCTACTTGCTCACCCCCCACAGCTAGCAGTGGAACCAGTGAACCAGAGGAGTGGCTATCTCTGCAAAGCAGTGTGCAAAAGATGGAGATTAGTGCCCAAAAGGTGGATAAGCAGAAAGGCAAAATTCAGCAGAAGGGCAGACAGCAAGGAGAACCAGGGATAAATGACAACCAAGGAAGGGGATGGAGTAGAACAGTGAAACAGTCTAGGGAGGTCAAATCATGGAAAGCCATGTGTGCAAATGCCAGGAGCCTTAGCAACAAGATGGAAGATCTGGAGGCTGTCATGGTACAGTCAGACCTGGACATTGTGGCCATCACTGAAACCTGGTGTAATGATAACCATGACTGGGAGATGGCCATACCTGGCTACAACATATTCAGAAGAGATAGAGCAGGCAGGAAGGGAGGAGGAGTGGCACTGTATGTGAAAAATGACATAAGGGCCACAGAGATCCAGGAGGAACAAAATGAGGGAGAGATACTGTGGGTTAAGCTGGAAAGGAAAATGGGGACAGCCATCCGCACAGGCATGGTCTATAGACCACCAGCCCAGGAGGAAGAAACAGATAGGGAGCTGATGCTAGCCATCCAAAGGATGGCAGACAAGGGTGAGGTAGTACTGGTTGGAGACTTCAATATTCCAGACGTGGACTGGAGCATCCCAGCAGCAGCATCGACTAGGAGCAGATTTATCCTGGACTTCCTTCAGGGTGCTTCCTCAAGCAACTGGTCATGGAACCAACTCGGCAGAAGGCAATACTGGACCTTGTGCTCACAAACAGGGACAGTGTGATGGGGTAACAGTGGGGAGCACCTGGGAAACAGTGACCACCAGTCATTGTGGTTTGAAATCACAGAAAGAGCAGAACCAAACCACACAAAAACATGTATCCTGGATTTTAGGGGGCAGACTTTGGGAAAATGGGAGATACTTGAAAGAGGCATTAAGGGAATGGGACAGGAATCAGGGGTTGAGGAACAGTGGGCAGTATTTAAAATGGGGATTACAAGAACAACAGAATTATGCATTACGAGGTTAGCAAGAGGAAAAGGAAGAGGAGACCATTATGGTTTTCCAAAGAGATAGCAAAGAAAGTAAAGCCAAAAGATTGCATTCAGGCAATACAAAAAGACACAGGCAGAAGGGATAGGGAGAAGTACCAGGAGAAGCAAAGGGAGGCAGGAGGTCAGTAAGGAAGCCAAAGCTCAGACAGAAGAACACATTGCAAAAATCAGTGGGTAGAGGGGACAAAACCTTTACAGGTACATAAGTGAAAAAGAAAGATAAAGGGAGGGATAGTGAGACTGAAGGGGAGGATGGGGGCGTGGAGGATGACAACAGTAAAGCTGACATATTGAACAGGTATTTCTGCTCAGTCTTTACTGAGGAAGAGGAGGGTAATGGGTCTGAAGGGAGTACAAGGGGTGAGAATGGTGCAGAAATGGACACAAGTCCCTTTACACGAGAAAGGGTCCTGAAGGAACTGGAAGTAATAAGAGTTGATAAAGCAATGGGGCCAGATGGGGTGCACCCCAGGTCCTTAAAGAACTAAGAGAGGTGGTGGCTGAACCTCTGGCTATCCTGTTTAGCTGATCAGTGGAAACAGGGAGGTACCCAAAGACTGGAGGACAGATGTAGTCCCTATACAAAAGTGGAGACAAAGAGGAAGCAGGGAACTACAGACCAGTCAGCCTCACCTCAGTAGTGGGGAAGATCATGGAAGCACTACTGAAGGAGAGATTGGTGGAACATCTAGTTGTCAATGGACTACAGGACCCAAGGCAGCATGGTTTCACCAGGGAGGTCATGTCAGACCAACCTTGTTGAATTTTTGACTGGGTAACTAGGGAGGTGGATCAGGGGAGGGCAGTGGACATGGCCTATCTGGACTTCAGCAAGGCCTTTGACACTGTGCCACATAGAAGACTATTACACAACTGGGGAATATGGGTGTGGGCAGGACAGTAGTGTGGTGGGTAGGTAACTGGCTGGGTGGCAGGACACAGAGGGTGGTGGTAAATGGCTGTCACTCCACAGAGGGAAGAGTGACCAGTGGGGTACCACAGGGATCAGTGCTGGGACTGGTCCTATTCAACATCTTCATCAGTGACATTGCACAGGACCTAGAAGGCAGAATTTCACTGTTCGCTGATGACACAAAGCTCTGTAACAGAGTAGACACACCAGAGGTGTAGACAGAATGAGAAGCGACCTGCAGAAACTTGAAGAATGGTCAGGGTTTGGCAGTTGAAATTCAGTGCAAAGAAGTGCAAGATAATGCATATGGGGCACAAAAACCCCTGGCACAATATATCAGTTGGGGGGTGAGGATATAGCATGCACCAAGCAGGAAAGGGATCTTAGGGTTGTCATCTCTGATGACCTCAAGGTATGGAAACAGTGTGACAAGGCAGCAGGTAAAGCAAATAGGATGCTGGGATGTATAGGCAGGGGCATCACCAGCAGGAAAAGGGAGGTCATAATTGTGCTATACAAGACACTCAGTGAGGCCCCACCTGGAGTACAGTGTACAGTTCTGGAGACCATACCTAATAAGGACATAGACAGGGTAGAGAAGGTCAGAGGAGGGCAACAAAGATGGTGCATGGATTGCATCACAAGTCCTATGAAGACAGGTTGAAGGAACTGAACATGTACTCCTGGAGGAGAGGAGGAGAGGGATATGATAGAGACATACAAGTATCTTACAGGAGGAACAGGGTGCAGGAAAACACTATTTTAAGCGAAAAGATGTTCCAGGACTAGAGGGCATGGGATGAAGTTGGAGGAGGAGACGATTCAGAGGAAACATGAGAAAGAATTTCTTCACAGAACGGGTGGTGGACAAGTGGAACACCCTGCCAGAGGAAGTGGTGGGGGCTGAAACAATCACGGGATTTAAGAATACATGGGATAGACATAAAGGAATTCTGGAGGTCAGGGGTAAGGGGCAACAGACTTCTAGGAAAACAAACTGAACTTACAAGCTCAAATGGGCAGACTGGGTGGGCCATAGGCCCTTATCTGCTGACACTGTCTATGTATCTATGTATCTATGTATGCCAGATAAGTTTTGGAACAAAAAAAAATAACAAGACTGCAAAAGTCTTTAGACTTGCCAAAACTGAATTCCTGGTTGTGTGTGTGTGTGTGTGTGTGTGGGTGGGGTGGAGGTGTGTTGGGGGCTCTGTCTCAGTCCTTGCTGTCTTGTGTGTGCTGGATCCTGCTGTCTGCTGCTCTGCCTATGACCAGAAGAGGACAACCAGAGGACTGCCTTGAGTACCTGCCTTAAGTTTGGCCTGGTAAGTTTGTTTTGCCTTTGCTGGGTATTCTGATCTGGTTTAGAATGTGAAAGCCAGGGCTCTGGAACGAGGGAACAAGACGGGGTGGAGGGGGAGGAGAGCTTGAGCTAGCAAGTTGGTACTTAGGAAGAAGGAATGCTATAATGGTTGAAAGAGCAGGTACAGACAGTTTTTTGTTTACCATGTATGCAATTAGCTTGTTCTGTCCTTTGTTGCTGTTGTTGGTCGCCGGTCAGTGTTAGGTGTGTATCACCGTTATGTCCATCCTCACTCCTGTGGTTTGGGGTTGATGGGCCTGGCAGACCAGTATGCAAGTACCATAAAAATTGTTCTGGCATCTGAGGGTGAACAGAGGTGTGGCCTAACAGACGGATGGAATCATTTTTTGTACACATGCGTACAGGTCTGCTGTGTCCGTCCATTGCTCCTTTGTTGTTGCTTGAGGCAGGAGGGACAGGCCTGGCAGACTGATATGCATGTACCATAAACATTGTTCTGGCATCTGGAGGTGAACAGAGGTGCAGCCTAGCAGACTGATGGAACAATTATTTGTACGCACATATACAGGTCTGCTGTGTCCATCCATTGCTCCTTTGTTGTTGCTTGAGGCAGGAGGGACGGGCCTGACAGACTGGTATGCATGTACCATAAAAATTGTTCTGGCATCTGAGGGTGACAGAGGTGTGACCTAGTAGACTGATGGAACAATTTTTTGTACACATATGTACAGGTCTGCTGTGTCCATCCATTGCTCCTTTGTTGTTGCTTGAGGCAGGAGAGATGGGTCTGGCAGACTGGTATGCAAGTTTAAAAAAAAAAAAAAAAGGTAAAATGATCTGGCCTCTGATAGTAGACATAGAAAAAGGGGTAAATGTAACATTAAACATATTTTTCTCAGCCTGAATTGACAACTTACTGATTTGATTTCAAAAGGACTGGAGGTCTCTTAGTATTTACCTCAGGGCCCGGCTGTAAAGTCACCCAGCTACCACGCTGTGGTAGACCACCCATCAGCTGGGTCTGTACTCTGAACTGCATCTGCCTCAAATGGCTTTTCTTTATATAGGGTGCATCAGCCCAAAATAGACTTAAATTAAGGTGTGGTGGCCAGCCAATGTATACTGTAGGTAACTGGTTGGGAGCTAGGTAAATGAGAGCCATGCTTCTCGATTTACAAACTGTATCAAATGTTAACTGCTCACCCTTGCTCATTCCAAAAATATGAATGGGATTCTAAATGAGGGGTGCTACTAGTGCATATGGCATACATGAACAAATAACAAGTCCGAGAACACCCTGACCCCCCCCCCCCGGAAAAGGGATAAATGTAACATTAAACCTATTTTTCTCAGCCTGGATTGACAACTTACTGATCTGATTTCAAAAGGAGCGGAGGTCTCTTGGTAATCACCTCAGGGCCCTGCTGTAAAGTCACCCAGCTACCATGTTGAGGTAGACCACCCATCAGCTGGGTCCTTACCCTGAACTGCATCTGCCTCAAATGGCTTATCTTTATAGGGTGCATCAGCCCTTTATTTTTACCTTGGTCTTCCAAAATAATCTCAATGATCACCATCACCTGCCATAGTTCAATCAAGAGGGCTGAATTTACAACATCAGCAGACATGCATTACTTATTCTCAGAAGTGGCTTGTGATTATCTGTTCTGTGTCAGTGTTGGTCGGTCAGGTGTTTTGAAGAGTTGGTCAGCGCTGAAACAGGAACCATGTAGCATGTTCTATTTTGTTTTCTGTGAGGTGTAACTTAAATATGGTTTCTGTTGTTCTGTGACTGTTTGCTCAGTGTGACTGTGTGCTCAGTGCTGCATCATCTATTTCTGTATTGAATGTTGTTGACTGACTGGTTAGGCCCACTGACACTAGAAGTCCATTATTCAGGGGGCAAGCCCGGTTTGAATATAAATGGAAACGTGACTGAATCAGATTAAGATACTGGTGGCATTTTTAGTGAATGGGGAAAATTTGGCTGGGACACCATGGAAATGCTTTTACTCTTTGAGAAGTGCCATGGGATATTTAACATCCACCTGAACAACTGCCAAAACAGGTTTAATGTCGAGAAAATTATATCTGATGCAACCAAGCCTTTTTGGACTGAAATCTGATTTAGCTGGCAGTAACTGCAATGGTACTGTGCATTCGTAAGGCCAATCCTTTGTTTGAGCTGCTAGTTTTGCCCTTTGGGGCAAGATACATGTGTCTGATCTTCAGATACTGCACACATGTGGATCTTATCTGGACCTCAAGGAGGAGGAGTTACGTTTTACCCTTGTCATTCTTTTTAGAGAGCACTTTTACATTTTTGGCACCTGTATACTGCGTTTTTGCATTGGAGAGTCTAATGTTGTTCCTGTGTTTTTCCAATGCTACAGGTATCAGGAAAAAATTATGGAGGTGATCTGACTGACTCTGAAAGCCTGAAGTGTCTTCACTATATTTGAGGAAGCCGGACCATTTTTCAGTGATGTACCACCATAAATCTGGTTACCAAAAGCAAAAAGAGAAAAAGAAAAGAGAAAAAGAAGAATTAGAACTGAGCAGAAAGAAACTGATTCTTAAATACTTTCTAAGTACTGCTGCAAACCAAAACAAAAATGATGTCCTTACACAAGGAGAAATTGAATGTCTGATTACACCTGACCATCAGGAGGACAAAAACAGAGCCATATCCCTTGTAGAATCAGACGGTCAAGCACAAGAACATAAAGACATCTCTACTACACAACAGCTCCAAAACAGTAGAAATGACTTATGGTATTTCACAAATGATCCTGGTATATGGCCAGAGAACTTATCTGATGTTGAGAGGCAAAATACTGTCACAGGATTAATGAGCAGTGTTGATCTAATGGAATTAATAAAGTCTATATCAGCAGATTCTGATGGTCGTGCATTCCCCGAGTCTGTTCTGTACTCAGAATCTTCAAATGGTCTGGAGAGGACAAAGTAGAATTGGCTAATGTGGAGCAGGAGTAAAGGAGCCTTATTTTGCATCTCATGCTTGCTGTTTTCCAGTGACCTGGAGAAAAAAAAATCATGTAGTGCACTGTACAAAAAGGAAGGGTTTAATCCTAGTTGCAAGTGGTGAAAATTATATGAGAAACTTCCACAGCATGAGATGAGTAGTCCACATCAACATTGTTATTGGCAGTGGATAAATCTTCAGCATTCTTTACAAGGAAAAGGGACTGATAGCCAACTTGGTGACTGGAGGATAGAAGGGACAGGGAGGGACATGATAGATACATTCAAGTATCTGAGGGGAATCAATAAGGATGGGGCATATGGGGTCTTTAAGTTAAGGAGGGGAAGGGTCACCAGGGGGCATGGGCTAAGAATAGAGGGTGGAAGATTTAGGAAGGAAATGAGTAGACACTATTTCACAGAGAGTGTGGTAGCAAAATGGAACACCCTATCAGAATAGGTGGTATCATGTAAATCTGTGAACAGCTTCAAAAGGGCATGGGACAGGGAATGGGGGAGAGTGAGGGTGGGGAGGTGGGGGGGTGGCAATGGGATGAGAAAGGGAAGGGGGAGTGGGGTAGATGCAAACTAGGAGTGTTGGCTGCACACTCGAACAGACTTAGATAGATTGGGTGGTCTGTTTCTGCTGGCATATTCGTATGTTTGTATGTAACTTCAGAAACAAATACAGTCAGAAGCAGAAAAGCAGAAAGCATTGCTAGAGCAATCTTGTTTCTAGCTTCAAGAAATTTGGCATTTAGAGGTAGTTCTGCACAAATTGGTGACACTCACAATGGTAATTTCCTAGGTGTGCTAGAGCTGATCTCTGACTATGACCCCCTTCTATGAGATCACTTACAAAAAGTGAGGCAACATCAAGAAATGGGTTAAAAAATGAAGGCTCATTACCTATCCTGGGAAACCCAAAACAAATTCATAGAGTTGTATGGTCAGCAGATTTTGAACAGAATTCTGATGGACAGAAGTGAAGCCATTTATTTTTTGGTAATTTGTGATGCTACTCCAGACATTTACCTTACAGAGCAAAATGTTCTTATTCTGAGGTACACACACAAGGATAAAGACACAGGGGACTAGAACATTCATGAAAGGTTTCTTGAGTTATTCGATTTTGCACAAAAAAGTGGTGAGGAAATTGCAGAAATGTTGCTACAGAGATTGGAAAAAACATGGCATTGACATTGCTGATTGCTGTGGACAAGGTTTTGATGATGGAGCCAACAAGTTTGGAAAATTCAATGGGGTGCAAGCTCGTATCTGTCAAAAAACTCACCTGCCATGTATTCTCCATGTGCTTGACATTCTCTGAATCTTGTGGGAGTGCATGAAGCAGAATCATGCCCTGAGGTTGCTACCTTTTTCGGCTGTGTATATCACCTATATGTTCTGTTCAGTGCCAATCCTGAAAGTTGGGCAATTTTGAAAGAAAAAACTGGTTGCTCTCTACACAGCATATCTGAAACCAGGTGGAGTGCTTGAATTAAAACAATTCATCCGCTTGCAAAACACCTTCCAAGAATTGTTGAAGCTCTAGATGGCATTATCCAGTCCAAGAAGCTCACTAATGAAGCACTGTCAGAAGCAAAAGTTCTGCAAAGGTACTTCAGGTCCTACAATGCAATTGTGCTTGCCACTTTCTGGGTAAAAATTCTGCAAAGTTTTGAAGAGAGAGAAACTTTCTTCTTCAGTCTAGAGACATTTCATTAGACACAGAAGTAGCCAACCTAGCAGATCTGAAAGAGGAAATGCAGATCCTCAGGAATGAGTGGAATGCTATTATTTCAGAGGCAAAACTAGTGGCACGATCACTGGAAGTAGTTCCTGAGTTTGACTACAAAACAAGCCGGCAAAGAAAACGAAAGAGATTTTATGATGAATCTCCAGATGAGGCTACAAATCAAAGTCCTAATGATCAGTTTAGTGATACAGTGTTTTACGGGTAATGGACAACATCATCAGTGATTTGCATCGTAGATTTGAGTCACTTCGAGATATCTGCAATGACCTTGCTCCAGTTCTGCAGTTTAGAAGCATGAACGAACAAGAAATCAATGCATCATGTGAGAAGTTGGCCAAAAAATATTCACAGGACCTGATAAGTGGTTTCGCAAGTGAGGTTCAACACATGAAAAAATCTACAGCACCACTTTCCAGAACAATTTACGTCCTTTGGATCTACTGAATGCAATCTACAGGATCAAACTAGAAACAATATTTGGAGAAGTTTGTGTAGCCATTAGGATCTTTTGCACACTGCCTGTGACTCTTGTTGAAGGAGAACGAGCTTTCAGTAAACTTTCTATCACCAAAAATGATTTGCCATCAGCTATGTCTCAGGACCATTTAAGCAGTTTAGCCATCCTGTCAACAGAGTGTGAACCTGAAAGATGTAATTCAATATTTTGCTAACAAGAAAGCATAGAGGAATTTGCTTCTGACAATCTAAGGGTCCAAAATTCATTGAATGGATGTTAAAGATAACCAATTTGCATGCAAGAAGTCACCAAGTACTGTTTAAAGATTTAGAGTACTGCCTGGAATTAAGTGTAACTTGCACATGTAGTCAGTCCACTATCACTTAAACCTCTATTTTTTTCTTTTCTGTTTGGTGATTGGATTTTTCACCTGGCAGTACTTGGGTGATGTGTGGAGCAGCATTCTGGAGGCTAAAAGTCAGTTCTGTTACTCCCACTACATCAACACTTAGACCACACTGACTGATGTCGCCAGTAACCAACGGTAGCCATTTCACACAGCAGATTTATTATTTTGCATGAAGCGGCAGGGACTGGCTCTTCTTGTTTACTAATGATGTCACAATTGCTTGCATTTTGCTAATTTAACGTCATTGCTCGGACTACAAGGATTGTGGTGCCTTAATGTGTTTGATCACATTTCTGATGATGTAGTAGGAGGATCAGAACTGACTTCTTTAATTTGCCTTCAGACAGAGTTGTTTGGCTTGTGAGGATAGAGCAGCAGGGATGTGAAGACTTTCCCCGGTGTTTCAAATTCCAGGATTTTTTATACTCTTTTCAAGGTTTTCTGGCACAAGTACATCCTTAATATATGGAATGATTATTAGAATAATGATTTATCCTATTATGTTATGTCCAGCTAAGAACAAATACAGGATGGCAGCAAGGAAATTGGCTCCCACAATTACAGCTGTTGGTATCATTCATGGTACTTTACCTAAATAGTTGTCGCTTTGGTTATGGTAAGTTCTTGCTGTTCTGCATGTACTTGAATTGTCTGAATAGCATAGCATTCTTGCAATTTTTAGTGTTTATTGGGGTTGTTTCAATTATTTTTGCCCAGCCGACCACTCTGAAATGGCAACTTTGACAGTTGCAAACAAACTCTAACAAAACTGTGAAAGTGACAGCATAGTAAGAACTTTATCCAACAATGCAGTGACGTTGTTCAGCTTCTTTTTTTATTCATGACTATTTTGGGGGTAATTATGGTTTAATTGATCACTGAACTTGCACACAAAAATTAATAAACATGTTTCTCTGACATCTGGATCCATCTTGGGCTGGCAGTATAACCTAGAGGTTAGAGGAACAAAGCGTGAATGAGTTTGGTACATCTAGTAGACCAGACCTGAGTTTGATTCTCACTACCTCCACTTGCATACTGTGTGATTCTGAGCATATTGCGTAACTGCCCCGCGTGCTCCCAGGTTGCCCCTAAAAACAGGCACTTGTGCCTAGAGGGCCTTACCCAGTTACCAAATAAAAAAATAAATCTTGGGTTCAGTTATTAGGATAAGGTACTGCCTGTAACAGCAATGTAGGTCACTACAGAAGAAGAAATTGAATTATTACTTTTGCTATTGTTACATAGATTACTAATCCATATACAGTGCAATCCGCTTATAACAGGCATGTTTGTGCAGCGGTGTGTTGCCCGCTATAGCAGCTGGTCGCTGTATCCATTGATTAAGTACAGTGGACCTGGACACTCTTTTAGTTGTTTTGATATGCTATGCTACACTGTAATGAGCAAATGTTCGACCAATACAAAGCTTTTTCTAACACCAAAAAACATAGAAATAAAATGATGCTTTGAAAAGCGACACCCTCGTAGCTCTCTCCTCCTATTTACTGACTGAATTCCTTTGTTCCCAAGCGGTTTCCTACAGGTTGTTCCTCCATGTCCTCTTTACAGCACTTCTCCTCCTCCTCAGGCTTGGATTTTCCTCCTCCATTGCTCTCCCAGTTCCTGTAGGCAGAAGCCATGGATCCTGAGAAGGTGCTCCTCTGTTGTTTTGTATCGCTCTCTCCTCCTATTTACCGACCGGATTCCTTTGTTCCTGAGTGGTTTCCGACAGTCAACCTCTGCTGCTACATACAGTGAAATCTCTGTACAGCACTGGAAAAAACAAAGATGCAAACTGAGGCAGTTTGCTGGTAGTCAGTTTTAATTGCCTGATGTTAATGACTAAGCAGGTGTGAACTAAGTGGTAATGAGTGCTAATAGTGCAGCAGCTGGCTTAAGTGACAACAATCTGCCCGACATACAAGGTGGCTCAGGATCGCTATAACAGTATAGGTTAGCATTAGGAGCAGTTACCGTGGCAAATGGTTTTCAAGTTTTGCCCACAATAAGTGACTGCCTGTTGTAGCCATGGTCGCAGTAAGCGGAGTGGACTGTAAGTAGTTTATTTGTTTTACCTTCAATAAAAGGATAAAAGACCCAGCACTCACCACAGACCTAAAACCCTTGCACTTCTTGGGGCCTAATGCAGAGCTGCAGAGTCTGGTCCATCAACCACAGCCCTGACTCAAGGGGAAAAGATAAATGTATTTCTCCTGAAGTCAGGACTAGGAAAGACATAGAGGTGCATTTTGCATCCTCAAAGAAGCCCCAAAACTTACCACAGAGCAGCTACACTGCCAGAGCTTCTGGGGCCTGGTGGCCCCCAGACCCAGTTTTAGCTGGTTTGGGATATAGGGGCCCACACCTAATTACTTGTCCTGGGCCCAAAAATTATTAGCTGCAGTCCTGATAAAAGGGAACATTAAGAGTTGGGATAGACAGGTGGTGTTACCCCTTTACAACTCACTGGTTAGGCCCTATACTGAGTATTGTGACAGTTTTGGCACCACACAGCAGGAGATCGATACAGAGGCTAGAGGGACTGCAGAGGAGAGCAACAAAACTGGTGTAAGGGATGGGAGACATGGGATATGAGGAAAGATTGAAGGAGCTTGATATGTATTTCTTACATTACAGGAGATTAAGGGGAGACTTGTGCCTTGTCTTCAAAGTATTTAATAACATAGATTTATGGGAATGTTTGAACCTGGAAAAAAAAGATACAAATAGAGAATTTAGAGGACAGACATGAAACTGAGTGGAGAAAGATTTTGGGGGAACAACAGGAGGCAATGGTTTAATCAGAGGGTGGTTGCAGAGTGGAATAACTTACCAGCAGAGGTAGTAAGTAGTAAAAACATGGATCAGTTCAAATGAACACTAACTAGATGACAATAAAAAAAAATAGATTAAGGTTTGTAGGATTCTCGGTATATATGGCCAAATCTTTATGGTGAGCAGCTTTTGACTTGTACTCTCCTATGATTCATATGGTTTTATGTGATGAGGGCGATTCCCTTATTGCGCTGCTCATTAGAGTGATAAAAAGACGCCCTGGTCAAAGTGGCGATGTTGCACTAGAGAGACCGCTGCAAACAGTGACGGTCCTCTATGACAAACAAACATCTATGTTTATGCAGGGGACTTTGCCCCTTTGTGGGGGGAAGCCCCCTGCACCCCCCAAAATAATGATTCTCAACTGCAGGAGGAGTGAACTTAGCTAAAATAGAAGGTCCCCCGGACACAAAAAGATCCACCTGCACCAGGATTTGATCCCAGTATCAGAGGCTCCAAAAGCAGTGGCTCATGCCACTACACTAAACAGCCAGCTCAGCAAAGCTTGGCCACATTCTTTCTCTTATTCTCTCTATAGTGAGTGTATCACATATCCCTCAGCACTACACTTGCTATTCCTACACCGTAGTTCTGTTTCTCCTCTTGCTCTGCATAGACGCGGTATTATTGAGTCGCTCATAGTGGAGCCACTCAATAATACTTGTCCATATTGCCTGTTACTGATTCGGATGATCTTTAGTGTCACCTACATAGGACTTTATCTCTGTAATATGAGGACAGAGGCAGAAATCTACAAACTTTGAAATGGGTTCCATGGTAGAACCAATATCATTTCCAACTGGGTGTCCAGGTGATCTTTCTTTATTTTTATGCACTTTTGGCAACAAATAAATTGTGGGTTTTATGGGGGTATTTGCCTTAAGAAATGTTTGTTCTGTGTCTGTAATCCAAGACTTTTCTCTTGCTGTATCAATAAGGGTTTTAATTTTACGCATTATGTCTTTTGTAGGATAGCTATTCAATTTCTTGTAGAATTTCTCATTTCTGAATTGTAACTCCATCTCCTCCAAGTACAAATTTTTGGCCATAGAACAATTCTGCCCCCTTTGTTTTGGTTTACTTAACCACCACTTCTGTCATATTTTAAATGTCACTTAGTGCTTTTCTTTCTAGCTTAGTGATATTTTTGCTGTCCTCTAATATTTTCATATCTTTTAATTACTTCCTCTACGTCTTTATAAACCATTTTACTAAAGGTGTTTACCACCTGACTCAGGGTGCTATTTGGCACAAAACTGGATTTTTTTCTTGAACTTTTTTCTCTTGTGCATTCTGTTTCTACTTTAGTTTCATCTATTGGCACTTTTGTTTTCACTTATCCTACTACGGGCCCCATCTCCATTTTTAAATGGAGTTGCCTGTATAGTTTGTACAGGTCTGTTTTCACATTTATAGCACTACCCCTCATGCTTGGAATGAATGTTAATCCTTTCTTCAAAACACTCTCTTGTTCTTTATTTAAAATTTTGTCTGTTAAATTTATGATTTCCTTTTCCTTGTTCTGGTTGACCTCCATTGTCCCATATCTCCCCAGTAGCATCTATTACTCCCTCTTGCACCTCTGCCTCTCCTTCTTCCTTTTCTGCTTCTTGTCCCTCCTCCTGGTCCTCCTTCTCTGCCTACATCAGTACTTCCATGGCATCCTCCCAAAAACCCTGGTCTTGTCCACTACTGTGTCCCATACAGGGTGTTCATTTACTTCATTTTCACTCATATCTGTGGTATCAACATTTTCCACCCTGAATTTCTGATGATCATGTTGTGTAATTCTTTCTTACTTCCTTTTGCCATGCCAGTTATGTACTGTTTCCGCTCTATAATCTTGTCATCTCTTATGTGTTGCTTGTCTCCTTAACATCAGCTGGCAGTGCTACCACAGGCTCCTCAGGCTAGAGGCAGCTATTCGGAAAATGCATCATTATGTGCTAATATTTTGGAGTGATGTCACTCTTTCCTCAGAGCTAACCCATGAATGGAAAACATCATTGAACGCAGTATCATATGCACATACTTGAACTGAGAAGTCATAAGTAGTGGGAGACATCCCAGCACTATGCAACTGATATATACAGATCTTTTCTCTGTCCCCGCGGTTGTCTTGGAAACTGATTAAGTTTAAATACCTGGTGGTTTCCATTTAGGGGTTAGCTCTGAGGAAGGAGTGACATCACTTCAAAATATCAGCACATAATGATGCTATTTCTGAGTAGCTGCCCCTAACCTGGAAGCCCATGTTAGCATTGCCAGCTGATGTTAAGGAGACACATTTTTGCAGATGTCTGGAATAAAGTAAATGTTGGAGGCTCTGAGCAGTGAAAGTGCTCTGGGGAATAAACAGGCATCAAGGTTGAAAAGGATACAATATCTTGCAAGGTTTGTTGTGGACGTGAAGACACATGGATTAGGCAATTGAACTGAGAATATAAAGCTGAGAACATTGATCATTTCCTTTGTATGATGTACAAGTGAGTTTCTTCTTTTTACACTGGATAAACTGGATAAATGTGGCACTATTACTACCGGAGATTTAATATTAGAGATTCAGTATTCTCATTATGAAAAAAACTTTTGGCATATTGTTATAGCAGTCATCTTCTATATGTATTTTTTACAGCTGAATTAATGAGAAGTTATAAGGACAACGAATTTAGGGCTGCAGCCTGGTGAATTGAAAAGTAGCCAATTATTTTATTTGGCACAATTTATACTAGTAAGCCTTGCTGGATTACACACTGCTTCATGTGCATGTTTGAGATTTGAAAAAGAACAAAATTTTGTTGGAAATATTTTTTATTCAGTTATAAGAAATGTTGTACACTTACTCATACTAATTGTGTGTGTGTGTGTATATATATACACACACACACATATACATATATATATATATTTTTTTTTTACAGTCCCCCAGAAGAAGCCATTCTGGTGAAACATTGGGGCCATTGAAATAATACTGGAATAAAATAATTAACCACCAGAAATAAGAGTTGTGTGTTTGGCTTTGCCAGAGCTGGTGCAATCATTTACTTTTGAAAAGACTTAGGCCTGATTCTCAAAAGGGGCTTTGAAGCAGCACAAGCTGTGGCAAACAACAGCTTGCACCGATGCCATTGCATCAGGGACCCTGCGCCCCATTCTCTATCAGGCAGGGTCCCAGTGGCTAAGTGTCATGGCTTGTGGCAACCAGGGCTAAGCACCAAATAGATGGTGCACTGGCAGTGTATGTCACAAGCCTGCTCCAGTCCCTGTTGGGCTAGCGACCCAATCCCCAATTGTGCCCTTGTCACTAATGTATATTCATAATCATACCTCCTCCCCAAACCAAACACTGATTGAGCCATTAGCCATATTGTATGAATGTAATCAAGCCCCCCTCCCTGAACACCGACTGTGCCATTAGCCCTATTGTATGAGTAAAAACATGCCCCCTTCCCTGAACCCTGACTGTGCCATTAGCCAGATTGTATGAGTATAAACATGCCCCCCACAATCCCTGATGCTGCTGGTGTCACACAATAACTGACAATCCCTCAACCTGGTGATCTAGTGGCTCCTCACCCCCACCCTAGCAGGTAGTGCCCACCACCCAGCTCCCCCCATCCCTTAATAGAGCTGGCACCGGCATGGCCCTCTGCCACCTCCGCAGCCAGTGCTGACTGAACTGTCACTTAGCTTGCCATACTGTACTATATTTCATTTCATTTCATTTTTTATTTGCTAACTGGGTAAGGACACTGGGATAAGCCCATTTTCAGGTTTGACCCAACAAAAGACAAAGACAACATCAATAACAATACAAGTTACATTTAGACAAAATAAATACATGTCTCCATTGAGTTCAGATAAGCCGTAAAATTATTCTTAAAATTTAAAAGAGAAGTGAAAGAACAAACTTCAAGGGGCAGTGCATTCCAAAATTGAGGGGATGCCACTGAGAGTGACCTTGCACCCACTTTAATTTGAAAGGAGGCACTTTTCAAAATAATGCTATCTATTAGAGTGCAAGCTATAGATAAGGGGCCTTACTATAACCAAATCTGACAACAGGTACGTAATATTTAAAAAAATAGATTTGAAAACTTGACAGCCAAAATAAAATGTAATCCTATTATTTAACACTAGCCAGTCAAGCTTAGAGTACATTAAACGATGGTGAGATCGATACGAACAATGCAGAACAAACCGGCAAACATTATTATAGGTCACAGTTAGCACTTTAAGCTCTCCAACTGAGAGTCTATAATAAAGACTAGCAACATAATCAAAGTGGGGCAAGAGTATCCCCATAGCAATGGGCTTTCTAATATCTTAAGAAAAGTATTTCTTCATTTTAAATAAAATACTCAATTTTTGATTGACTTTTTTACTGATGGTTTTTACCTGCAATGAGAATGTTAAACCTGGGCCCAATAGGACTGCCAGATACCAAAATTATTTTATAGATTCTACAATGGTCCCTCCAGGATTATAAATCAACAAAGTAGGATCCTTCTTCAACAAATGGGGGGGGGGGGGGTGATTCCGAACAACATTGTTTTTGTCTTGCTAACATTAAGAACCATATGATTGTTAGTAAACCAAGTACAAGCATCATAAAAATCAGATTGTAATAGAGATGCTGGTTGAGAGCTTGAATGAGATTGAGAATAAATGATCAAATTGTCTGCATAAAGAAGACAATTGTAGGCCTTAAAAATAGAAGGGAGAGAATTAACAAACAACAAAAATAAAAGAGGGCCCCGAATGGACCCCTGATTTACCCCTAAATTCATGGATCTAATGGAAGAGGTAACCGGCCCTATACCTACAACCTGAGACCTATTGGATAAATAGTCTCTGCACCAGTCTCTGCACCAGAGCAAGGGACCCTTGGAAAAAACAAGATGGCCCAATTTTTAGTATAGCAAAGAGTGATTAATAAGGTCAAGTGCCTGGTCAGGTCCACAAACACCACCCCTGTTAGCAGGCCCATATCAAAGCCCTGGAGGACGGTGCTCGAGAACCTGACCAAAGCAGTCTCTGTTCCATGGTTTCACCAAAAGCCATGTTGCTCTGGGCAAAGAACAAGATATTTCTCCAAATATGCCATAATTTGATTTGCTATCACTTTTTCAAGCAATTTACTCAGAGGATTGAGAAGTGATATAGGCCTAAAGACATAAAAAGAGTCAGCACCAGGTTTTTTGGGAATTGGAACCACCCTAGCTTGTTTCCATATAAGTGGAAATTGGCCTGTAATAAGACATAAATTAAAGATGGTACAGAGAGGGGAAGCAACTTGATGTGCAGTCAGCTTAAGAAAACAACTATCTGATCCTTCACCATAGTTGACAAACTTGTTAGACAAGCTGGCAATTAATTTTACCACTGCTGACTTTGTGATTCTTTTGAAATAAAATTTAGGTCTGTCACTCAAAACCTCACTTGTACTTGGATTAGCTGAGGAATTAGAAAAATGTCTTCCATAACTAGAAAAGTCAGAAAATTTGTTATTAAATTTCTCTGCTATAATTAAGGGACCTGTTAAAACTCCATTCGAAGATGAAATCTTAATAACTGACCTTTCAGAGGAAGCAATCACATTTTTTTACAGAATTCCAAAATTTTTTAGGAACTGCCCAGTTCTCACTCAGTTGTTTTTTATAAAAATATTTTTTAGCACTAAATTACTAATCTTATTCCTGAAGAAACGATATCTATCCAAAAATACCCCTGACGGTAACTGCTTGTAATTTTGCCAAGCAAGATGTCTTGCCTTAATTCATTCTTTAATTTCCCCATTGAGCCACCTATTCACTAACCCCTTTACTCTTAGTTTACGTAAAGGAAAATAAACTTCCTGAACTGGTCAAAGTTGCTTACAGAAATAGTCTACTGCACAATCAGGGTCTGGAATTAAATCTAGAACAGACCAATCAATTAAAGAAAGACTGTGCGCCAAGTTTTGAGAATCAAAATTCTTAAATTTACTTGATTGAATAATCCTAGCCTGGTGATTGCTGATAAATTCGGCAAGTACCCTGGAAGAAGAAATAACATCAGCTCTATTGGTAACAATCCAATTGATAGTGGAGTGGTTTCCAGTAAGATGGTTAAGCCTGGTAGGTTCTGCAATCAGCTGAAACAAATTATAAGAGTGCAAAAGTGTGTCCAATCCCAAATCAGCCGATTGCAACCAATTCAAGTTTATATCACACACCAAAAGAAAATCTGAGGAGCCCAAAAAAACAGAAACTTTATCCAAAAACTCCCTTAACCCAACCAGTCCACAGGTAGGGGAATTATAAATGCAACCCAAAGTAACATAATTCTTACCTCCTAGAAGAAGTCTTAACAATAGCCAACCATTCTGAGAGTCAGAGTCAATACTACTGTCCAGTACAGATACCTGTAGATTTTCCCTAATTAGCACTATAACCCCACCCATTTTCTTACATCCTTTTCTATCAGCCCATGTAACTTTATACCCACGAATTAAGCAGTTATTATCTGGTGTAGAATGCTTCAACCAAGATTCAGATACAACCAGAACATCAGGTTTGTTATTCAGAATGATAATCTCAACCTCAGTTTTTTATGAGCGGTAACTTCTTACATTTAGATGCATTACCTTCAACCCATGTTCTGTCCGCAGCTTCTTCCCGTAAACAACTGGAACAGTTGATGGAGGGTCCTGGGTTTAATTCAGTATCCCCTGATACTATCATCAGTAAATAGGACAATGCCAAACCCTTAAGACTACTGCAAATTTCAAGCAAACCCCTTAGAAGATAGTGCAAAGTAGAAAATGAAAAGTGAAAACCACAACCCCTCAAACCATTTTCAGATTGTAGTAACAGCCCATAAATATCTGTAACCCTACTGTTCTGTACTAACATATTGAACATACTATAATCCAAATCAGGGTTTGCCCAGCCTTCCTCAGTTTCAGTACAGCCTGTTGTAATATTATTAAATATGACTAAACAAACTAATACTACACAGTTCCATCTAGGACAGCACACTAAATGACAGTGTAGACGGCACCAGCTATGGAGGAGAGTTGAGGGCTGTGCTAGTGCCTGCTCTATTAAGGGATGGAGGGGGCAAGCTGGGTGGTGGGCACTACCTGTTGTGGTGGGTGGCCACTAGATCACCAGGTTGAGGAATCATCAGTTATTGTGTGACACGGCTGCATTGGGATTGCGAGAGGCATGTTTATAATCATACAATACAGCTAATGGCACAATCGGTGTTCAGGCAGGGGGGCATGATTAGATTCATACAATATGGCTAATGGCACAATCGGTGTTCAGGCAGGGGACATGATTATATTCATACAATAGGGCTACTGGCACATTCAGGGTTCCTTAAGGGGGCATGATTACGAATATACATTATGGGACAAGGGCATGATCAGTGCTGGGGAGTGGGGCCTGAGGCACATGGCTTACGGGTCAACTCTTCCAGAGGGTGATATTCTAAGTACCATTAGACCAGCCCTAGCTGGTCTAAGGGTACTTGGAATTTCTCGCTCTGGGAGTGTTCTGAGCATACCAATTATGGGGATGTGGCAGCTTGCATGAGCCACATGGCCCCTTGCACCTTGTTGCAGCCCATCTGTGGGTGCATGGGTGGCACAAGCCCTGTTTGGGGCAGCCACTCTGTGGTTGGTGCAGGCTGCCTTTGAGAATAGCTCGGGGGGCACTGTTTGGCACAAGGTGCCACTTGCACCTGTTATGTTTGGTGCAGGCACCTTGTGCCACTCACAGGGCTTTGAGAATCAGGCCCTTAATATACATAAATCAGCTGGACTTGATGGAATAGATGGCAAATTCCTGAAATTGGCATCTGAGTATATAGCATCTACCATTACTTACATATTTAACTGGAGTTTAACCACAGGTTACTTTCCATCAGTTTGGAGGGAAAGTAAGGTAGTTCACATTTACAAAAATGTGGATGCCTGTGACCCAAGTAATTACCGTCCTGTAGCACTACTTTCTGTGCTTTCAAAGTATTTGGAGAAACATGTTCATTCACAATTGACTGAGCATCTGGGCAGGTACAGTTTATTGACGCCTTTCCAGTTTGGATTCTGGAATGGCTATTCCACAACAACAGCTCTGTTGGAATTCAGTGACATAGTGTCTTCCTCACTGGACTGCAGATTGGAAACTGTGGTCATCTTTATTGACCTATCAAAAGCTTTTTATCTGGTGAACCGCTCCCTGTTATTAGACAATCTCATAATTCTGGGTATAGCTGATGGCCTCTGGGACTGGATTAGATCTTACCCTACTGACCATTCCCAGAGGATATTGATTTCTCAGACTTTGTCATCAAAAAGGAGTGTAAATTGTGGGGCACCCCAAGGGTGCATTCTGGGGCCCCTTTTGTTTCTCCTCTTTAATAATGCTCTGCCCCAGATGACAAGGCTTTCTACAATGCAACTATATGCAGATGATACAGCACTCATTGCCACAAGAAGTAATGTGACAGAACCCGAAAACAACTTACACATTGACCTTGACAGAGTGCGGGAGTGGTTCACCAGATCAAAGCTTAAAATGAATGTAAAAAACAAAACAAAATTGCTTTACTTTGGATCCAGAAAAAAGCTTCAGTTGAATATGTATATTTATGCAATAGAGGTGGGTTAAAAAGCAATTAGATAAATCCATATATCTTCACAGCCATTGTATAAATATTATTTATCCACATAGTAGACACGTCATGACAGGTTATGTCCATAGTAAACATGTCACCACGCAGTTGCTTGCTGGACTAATTTCAAAGTTCCAAATGATGTAATTGTATTCAGGCAAGCAGCAACTCATGCCAAACATCAACCGACTATATGCCATGAGTCATTAAAACATTCAGCAAACTGTCATTACATCTAACACTATCCATTTCAATATCTAAAGCGAGTGTACCTCACAGATAAAAACAGTAAACAGTAGTAACAGCTCCGTTCGTTAAAATCTCAAGAAATGTGAAGAGCAGACAACAGTTTCATGCTGCAGCTAGAAGACATTCTCACCCAGATGGAGAATGATACAGAACCACTAACGGACCCTGGAGAATGTGAGAATGAAGCTGAGGTGGCAACCAACCAAGAACTGGCAGTATCGGAAAATTCACTGACCACAATAGATATGACAAGTATCGACGAATACATACTTAAGGCAAGAAATCAGAATACTGTAAAGAAAACAGAAATGGATGTTCAAATGTTTAGAAGTCACATTTCAAAAGAATTCAACATAAGTGGGCCACTACATGAGCTAGCACCTGTCGAGTTAGACAGGCTCCTGTACCACTATTTCATGCACTGTAAAAAAAAAAGATGCCACTTCCTATGAGCCTCTTACCCTAAGATCAATAATGTAGAGCTTGGAGAGACATCTTAAGTTAAAAATGTACCCTGAGTCACTGCCTACCTCCCTACATTTCCAGAAGAGCAGACAAGTACTGCAAAGTAGACAGAAAAACTTAAAAGGAAAGGGAAAAGGAAACAGAGAGAGAGCAGCTGATGAGTTAACCGATTCCATGATAGACAAACTGTATGCTGCCAACCAGCTAGGCCCTGCAAACCCAGAATCACTGCTTCATAAAATCTGGCTAACTTTCACCCTGTATTTCGGCATAAGAGGCAACACGGAGGCCAGAAACCTGAAATGGGGAGACATAGAACTGAAAGTAGACGAGAACCAAAAAAGCTACATTGAGTACAACAAAGAAAAGCAAACAAAAACAAGATCTGGAGCCAACCCCAAAAACACTCACAAACTAAAACCCCAAGCATATGAAACAAATAACCAATGCAGATGTCCAGTGGCCAATTACAAGCTATACAAAAGCCATCGGCCACAAAAGACACTAAAGCCAGATGCTCCTTTTTTCCTCTCCATCAATAAAAATGCCAAACCAAACTACCCTACAACATGGTATAAGAACCAGCCCTTGGGCATCAATAAAACAGGCTCGATAGTGAAGTCCATGTTTGAAAAAGCAGGAATCCAGTGTGACAAATGTCTTACAAACCATTCGGTGCGAAAACACCTAGTACAGAAGTTAACAGACAGCGGATTAGCCCCTACCGAAATAATCCAAGTTTCTGGCCACAGACAGCTGGAGTCTCTCAATGACTATGCCAAGTTAAATGAACAAAAGCAGCACCAGATTTCAGCAATCCTAAGTTGTCCTCAGATGCCATCTAACTCTCAGCATGTGAGTAGTTCAGTGACTTATAGTACCCAACCGCAAAGCTGGAATGATCTAATGGGAGCCTGTTTCTACAGCCCACCATCAATGCCTCAAAGATCACCTTCAACATTATTCAAGGTAAGCATACCAGTGGTAATGCACAATATTAAGTGTCCAAACTGTATTAAATATAAAGCCTGCATAGTCAAAGCACAGCGTAAAGAAAAGATCACTCATATGCCCCCCCCCCAAAAAAAGAAAGAAACTATTGGCGAAAATAAGAAATGTGTGTAGTTCATAAGAAAAGAAAAAAGTGACACATATGATGTAAAACCTGACTCAGTATCTTGACACCCATACCAAACTTCCAAAAGCTGTGCCCATCAATTAAAAATCACCTTATTTCATGAGTGCAATCATTAAACATTTTCTTTTCCTTGACAGGCAACCAGTATGTAAGCAAGAAAAGATGTCTCCAAGTAATTTCTTTAGACTCAGACTCGGACTATGTGACATGACAGTAACTTAATAAACAAGCATGTGTAATAGTTTCTCGATTTCAATAAAATGTTTAAACTTACTTTCTTAGTGGTTCCCTGCCTCTCCACAAATGCAGAAAAAAGCACTCCAAACAATGTACAAAAAAAAGTTGCGACTCTTGAAAGTCGTACTCCATGTAGAAATATAAAAAAATAGGTTGCATAAAAAGAAAGGCAACTCCTCTCAGAGAAATGTTGTGAAACTTGTAAAAAAAGGTATCCCCACCATGCTGCGACTCTTCAGTGTTGAAATCCAAGTGTGAAAATAAAAATAAAAGCCGAAATGAGTAAATCCACTTGAAGACGCCGCAATCAGGATGAGGACTCCAACTTTCAGCCGATGACCCAGAACGCTGCTCCAGTCTGAGAAAGGCTCCACCCGAAGTCTCCTTCCATTCTGCCACCATGAAGATCTACGCCACTCACAAGTCCAATCCAACAGCCGGCTCCTCCATGATGTCCCCCATGCAGGCCAAGATTCACGTGCTGAAGCTCCCTCTTCGCTGACTCCCGACTGACTGGAAAAAAACCTGCTCCATCACTGAAAGTCCTGCCCACTTACTGTTCCTAGCCTATCAGTGCTAACACATGCTGCAATGACCAATCGGAACCCAAGCTACAAAACAGCCAATCAATAAGCAGCTACTGAACAAATGTCCAATCAAGATCTACAACCATGACCCCCATTCACAAAAAAAAAAGGTTAAAGTGCAGCACAATAACGGTAAACAACACATAGTCCATCAAAAAAGATGAAATATTGTAAAAATCATCTGCTGTATTAAAAAATCATACACCACTCTAAGGTCAGCACTATTGCATAAATTGAATACGTGCTGAGAGTGAAGTTGTATACATGATTTATCTGAACTCAGCCTAATTGACCTCAGGGACAATCACTCGTGGCTACGCTATGCTCCGCCACTCGTGAGGTCACCCGAGGTCAATCAGGCTTGTTCAGATAAATCATGTATACAACATCAACCCAGCATATATCCCCTGTGTGTATGTATATATATATATATAAATGAAATCAAACATGTTACGCAGGTGCAAGAATATCACTATCTAGGCATAACGTTTGATGCAGAATTAACTTTTAATGATCACATACTTTCACTTATTGGTATGACAAATTAAAAATAGGTGCCTTAAGGAGAACTACTAAATGTTTAAATGGATGGCTAGGAAAAACATTGCAGATCAATTAGTATTGCCTATACTTCATTATGGCAATTTAATATACCGTGTTGAAAATAAAAAGCTGTTGGACAAATTACATAAGATTCACTTTAAATTAGCCAGATATGTTGAGGTGCAATCATAACACACATCATAGTGTATTATTACAGTACATAAGTTAAAATGGCAAACACTTTCTGTACAAACTAATAAAACCTTGTTGAAATTACTCCATGAGATTTCTACTTGAAATCCTGACCACTATGTTTCATGGGTAGTTTTCAAAAAGGATAAAAATAAAGATAAACGTGAATTAACAAGATCAGTGCACACAAACAAAGTCAGTTTCCCTAACTGTAAAAAAAAATATGGTTGAAAAACTTTACAGTATCAGGTTGCATCATTATGGAACAGTTTGTCTTACTCAGTGCATACCATCTCATCACATACACAGTTTGCTATTACCTTGGAAGATTATCCTTTTGTATGCAACTGTAATTGATGTATTCTGTTCAAAATACCTTGTGGACTACTATATGTATTCACCTAGTAATTGATGAGTCATGTCTGTGATTTATGTATTGTCTTTGTAAATTATATCAAGTGTTTTTTTTATTGAAGCTATTTTTAATTATACACAGGACAGTCTTGTAAACAGGGATTATATCCCTAATGACTTATATTTATCCTGTATAAAAATACATTTTTACTTACCTACCGTCTGACACCTGCAGCCATAAGGACTCCATCCCTCCCCCAAATGTTATGTTTCTGTCCTCTGCTTCTCTGCCAGAATACCTAAAACATCCTGCCACTCCTACTCTTTTATTCTTTCTGTCCCTCCTGAATAGGACATAGTCCAGGACTGTGAGATCCCAGTCACCATTCTGCAATGCTGATGTCTCAGTGATATCTGTAATATCCAGCTCTTCTGCAGCTACTGTTGCCAGAAGATCCATACTAGGAATGAGTCACAGATCCTGTGTCTTATTCTTGAAGCACCTGACATGTGCACTGAAAACCATCAATTTCTCCACCTTCCTTGCCCTTACCTTACCCTTGTTGTACTCCATCTCCCCCAGTTTCTTTTGGCCCTCTTCTCCTTTATTCTTTCCTCCCAGCCTCTGCCTGTTATTTTTATAATCTATGTGAGTTGGGGAGAGACAACTTGGCCCCCATGTGTGTTGGTGCAGTGGTGTGACATAGCACTGCCTTCCCCCTCATCTAGTTTAAATACTTAATTATGGCCACATCTATTTTCTGGTCCAGTGCACTGGTTCATTTTTTGTTAGGATGCAGTCCACAGTCCCTAAACAGACTGCTATCATTCCACAAATATCCCAGTCCCTTGTAAAGTGAAACCCCTCCTCTCAGCACCATCCCTTTAGCCACACATTAAACCCCTGATTTTCATGTATTGTCTTTCTCACATGGCACCAGTAGCACCTCAGAAAAGGTTACCACTTCTGCTGCTATCTTCAGTTTCCTGCATAACAGTCAAAAACTATCCTTTACCCTCTTTAGGCATATATACATAGACAATTATGGCAGAAAAGGGATCTTGACTCATCCAATTTGCCCACCCTACCAGTGACAATCCTTCACTTTTTTACTGCCCCCCCATTTCTAACTAAACCCATCTGCCTGTCCCCTCCCTGCTTGAAACTGCTAACTGACTCAGCCTGTACAATTTCTTCTGTTAGCTTCCATTTATCCACTGCTCTTTCTATAAAAAATTGCTATTGTTAGTCCTTTTTGAATCTCCCCCTTGCCAACTTTAGAGAATTCCCTCTTGTCCCTGTGTTTGAACTCATGGAGAATAGTTCCTTCGCATTTACTCAGTTTATCCTGTGAAGGTACTTGTATGTCTCAGTCATGTCACCTCTTTACCTCTTCTCCAGGGTGTACATGTTTAAGTCCTGCAGCCTCTCCTCATACGTCAAATCATCAAGGCCATGCACCATCTTAGTTACCATGTGCTGAACTGCTTCCATCTTGGTGGAGTCTGTACTCAGGTGTAGGCTCCAGTACCTTGCACCGTATTCCAGGTATGGCCATACTGCTGACTGTAAGAAAAAGAATCTCTTCCCTCTTACTACTGCTTATCCCCCCCTTATGCATTCTACCATTCTGTTTGCTTTGTTCATTGCCCTGTTGCATCTTGTAGACATTGTAGGGTCTCTGATATCATTACCCTATATATTTTTCTTCCAGAGTGCTATCCAGCACCACTCTCTCATTTCATATTGCTCTCTGGGTACCTTTTCCCAGTATGCATTGCTTTACATTTTTTAGCATTAAAGTTCATCTACCAAATCTTGGACCAGCTCTCCAACCTGCCCAGATCCTCCCTTTGTTCCCCTCTCCCTTCGTCCATGTCTAGCCTTGCACAGATCATTTTGTCAACTGCAAAGAGACAGAACTTTCCCATGATATCTTCACCTACATTACAGATGAAAATATTGAAGAGACCAGCCCTAGTGCAGACCTGTGAAGTACTCCAGTGATCACTTCCCTCACCTCTGTCCCATTGACTACCAACCTCAGTGTTCTACCTCTCAGTCAACTCTCTAAGTCACCATCTTTTCCTCTACCTCAAAGTCTCTAATCTTTTGGACCAGCCTCCTGTTGGGGACTGAGTCAGAGGCCTTGCTGGAGTCTAGCTATACTATGTCAGCTGCCTGCCCCTTGTCTACTGCTATGGCAACACAGTTGAAAAACCGGACCAGACTCATCTGGCAGGACCATCCCTTTGTAAACCCATGCTGTCTGGGGTCCTGCATCCCATTCCCTTCTACGAAGTCCACTAGGTTCTCCCTCAGTACAGACTCCATTATTCTTCCCACTATAAACATCAAGCTAACTGGCCTGTAGTACCCTGACTTATCTCTCTTCCCACTCTTGTGTAGTGTAACCACATCTGCTGTCCTCTAGTCCCTGGGGACCACCCTTGTGGCTAGTAAGCAATAGAAACTGCTAGTGGTCTTGCTATAACCACTGCTACCTCCCTTAGCATCCTCATTTAGCATCCTTGGATGTACAGTGCCTGCTACAGAAAAATTGACCGTTACCAAGGCAGATAGCAGCATCATTGGTAGTGTTAGCATCAGAGGTATTGCTGCTGATGCACGGTAAATGGTAGCAGTGGCAGTAATTAATTTGGAGCGGTACTTGACATGCAGCATTTGGTACTTTATTTAAGGAAAGTACACTCTGAGCTGGTAAAATCCGGCACGTGGCATTGTTCCATGAAATATGCATCTGCTATTTTACAATTTTCCGCCAGGTGTCAGGTTTCTCCGTAGTACAAAAATGCCACTTAATTTAGCCACATGCATTTTGCCATCAGAACTTTTACTATAGTGAGAATTTGGGATCCTGTGTGATTTTAACCTGCAATGCACCGCCCCCCCCCCCCGAAAATGTAACATTCATAGACAGAACTACAGGATTAATTTCCTGGATGTTCATTTGGTATTAGGTGAAATCAGTAAACTACTTTAGTTGGTTCAGAAAAATGCTGTAAACCCACAGCGTCAACCCACAATGTCTGATTCAGTCCTCCACTGTTCAAGCACACACCCTGTAGCATCAAACTTACTTTTGAAAATCTTATTGAAAATCTTATTTTTCCTGCTTGTTGTCAGTATTTCTCAATTAAACTGCAGTACCTGTCAAGAGACTGAACAGAAATGTCTGGTTGTTGTGGAATATTTTTGGTAGAGCCAATGTCAACGTGTCTTTTGTTTACTAAGAGCATTGCAGTGTAATTTTTAAACATTTTTTTATACTGCATGATACTGTATGGGGAGGGGATAAATAAAATCACCATGAATAGAGAGTCCTGACAAATGTATATGAATAATGCACCGAGCCTGCTGATCAGAAAAAGGAAACAGAAAATGGGAGAAGCACAGAAATAATAATTAAATTGAAATTGAGCTAGAAACACCATCCCCCATCTGAACAGTTCTTCCCTTGGTAATAATTACATTTTTCTTGTTTTTAAGGTAGACTGCAGGTAACTAAGGTTTAACTGCAGGTAAGTAAGGTTTAACTGCATCCAATGTGATCAGGTCTGATTTTTTCCCCCTCGGCGGTGGAGTAGTTTTTTTAAATTGGTGTCCACGTTTTTTTTTTTTTTTGCAGCACTTAACCATATTACTTTATTCAAAAATACAGAGCGAGTTTAGAACCATATCTTTGCTGTCCGTGATTTAGGTTTCTGCAGGACTGCAACTGAAGCTCTATCTTAGTGTCAGTCGTCATGTGATGTTTTAGCCCTAATTGATGTACCGATGAATGCCATACGATGTAACATTGCAAGGCATGTAACAACTGTCTGACCCTCATGCTCTGGATGTTTTCCTCATTATGTTTTTTGTTTTTTAATTGCAAGCTCAGTCAGACTGCTTCTTGTACTTACCGTATTGCTGCCCATGTAGTCTTTCCTGCCAAACTTGGAAAAAAAAAGGGTCAGAAAAATAAATTGCATGACACAGACCAGGCTAAAAATAATTGATCTGAGTGCATTACCACTTTTGCATTTAGAAACCCTGTATAGATGATTGACCAAGGAAAATGACTATAAGTGGACATAAGCACTATCACTGGCTTAATTTTCTATGTGGTCAAATGCTGCTGTTGCAAGAGGGGACAAAAGCTGTTTTTCTTCTGTGTGAAATGGTATGATATTCAATGTACCTCTTTACTTAAAAAAGCACCCAGTGACTATAGAGATACTAATGGCACTGTAAACCATAAGGCACAATGAGTGGTAGGTCACCAGGACTTTATAGCTTTCCTGGGTTGAGGCAAGTGGCACCAGGATGGTGACTGGTAGTGGAGAGTTTACCTCTACAGTACCATATAGCTATTGTTATTTTATTTTAACAGTATTACAAATTTACTAACATACTAAAATGCCAGCAGAATAGGCCTAACGGTCTTTCGAGTCTGCTCGATTGGTCAGCCCCCACCCTGGGTGCTGACCTTGCTGCCCCCTTGCCTTCTCTGGCTTCTCCCTTCCCAGTTCTGGATATTCTTGCTGCATTGGATTTTGCTTCCAGAACCCTTCCCCTGTACCTGTCCCAGCCCCTCTTGAACCCCTCCACTGTCTCTGCCTCCACCAGCCCCTAGGCAGTGCATTCCACGGCTCCACCACCTCTCTCAGTGAAGTAGCACCTCCTCTTTTCTCCCTGAATCTTCCCCTCCAGCTTCCACCCATGCCCTCTAGTGGCCCCTCCTCCTTCCTTTGAAGCACCCCGACTGTTTCCTCCCTATTTACCCTCTTCATGCACTGAAGACCTCTATCATGTCTGCCCAGTCCCTTCTCTCTTCCATTATGTGTACATTTAGCTCTTGAGCCTCTCCCTCATAGGTCCTGTCCCCTAAGCCCCAAATCATTTTGGTTGCCCTCCTCTGGACCCTCTCCAGGAGCTTAATGTCCCTCTTTAAGTGTGGCCTCCCAAAACTGCGCAGTACTCAAGGTGTGGCCTCACCAACATGTTATACAGAGGGAGTATCCTTCCCTCCTTCTGGAGTGATCCCCAGTGATGCATCCCAGCATCCTGTTGGCCTTGGCTGCTGCTCTCCTACAAGTCTCTGAGTTGTTCATCTTGACATCCACCACCACCCCCAGGTCCTCTCAGCCATCGAGACTTGTAGCATTTCCCCCAGGGTGTACACTTGGTCTGGGTTTCTGGCCCCCAGGTGGAGTACCTTGCATTTCCCTGCATTGAACCTCAGCTTCCACTTTCTAGACCATCTTTCCAGAGCCTCCAGGTCCCCCTGTAGGGCCACCCTCCCCTCCTCCCCATCCACCACCGCCCCCAGTTTTGAGTCATCCAAGAGACTCATCTCACTCCTGGTTCCTGTCCTTATGTCAAAGATGTAGGCGTTGAACAGGAGGGGCCCAAGGACTGATCCCTGTGGGACCCCACTAATGACCCTCCTTTGGGGCAGACTATCCCACCAACTTCGACCTCTGGGTCCAGTCCTGTAGCCAATTGCTCATCCATCTGATCATCTGGTTCCCACCCCATTTCTCCCAGCTTATCCAACAGGCCCACGTGAGGAACAGAGTCAAATGCCTTGCTGAAGTCTAGAAAGAGGGACATCCACTGGTCTACCCAGGTCCAAGGCACTGCCACCAGTCATAGAACTCCACAAGGTTTGTCTGACACGATTTCCCCGGGATGAATCCATGCTGTCTATCATCCAGGCACCCTGACTTTTTCAGGTCCCCCCCTAGCCTCTCCTTGACAATGCCCTCCATCACCTTGCCCACCACCAATGTCAGGCTGACAGGCCTGTAGTTCCCTGCCACCTCCCTTGATCCTCCCTTGTGGATAGGCACTATATGTGCCACCTTCCAGTCCTTATTTTTGTAAAATGTTGACAAACTAATTTTACTAATAATAGCACATGCCTCACCCCGGGAAAGCTGTAAAATCCTGGTGACCTACAACTCACATTTAGATGCTCTGGTCTCTGATATACTATTCAGTGTGGGTAAGAGTATACTAGGAATTAATGACACGGTCACCACTGTTGCTAGTTATACAAGCTCTGTATGCAATGGGGAAAAAATACATAGCATGTGGGTCAAACAGTTGTTACAAGCCCTGCTATGTTACATCGTATGGCATTCATCGGCACATCAATTATCACTGCCCCCCCATGCACACACATACTGTACACATCTCAACCCAATGTCCATTACAGTAAAAAGTGGATAAAATAAATGGTAGCAGTTTCTTTTTTCCATAAGATTTCAGAGCGAATGAAATCTTACTAAAAGCCTCATTGATGTTTCTCCAGTATTCTTAATTGGGGCATTTACCTGTCTGTACAAAACAGAGAGAAAAAGAGACAGAGCTTCAGCTGCAGTCCTGACAACACCTAAATCATGGACAGCAAAGATATGGCTCTAAACTCGCTCTGTATTTTTGAATGCAGCAATATGGTCAAATGCTGCAAAAAAAAAAAAAAAAAAAAAGAATGTGGCCACCTATTTAAAAACAACTACTCCACTGCTGAGGGGGAAAAAACAGATGTGATCACATTGGGTGCAGTTAAACCTTAGTTACCTGCGGGCTACCTTAAAAACAAGAAAAATATAATTGTTACCAAGGGAAGTCACTGTATACCTTTTGGGTGACTAGCCTAGCCACTGTCACACCAGACAGTCTGATGCATGCAAGTCTGTTTAAATTGTCTCATGCTTACAGGTACAGTGGTTTCGGTGGTAGGTGGGGGGAGTTACATTGTGAACTTTTTTTTAGCAATTTTTTTTTTTGAGATCGGAAGATTTGTACAAGTCTCACTAAAGAATTCAATCATTTTTCCCTTTTCTCTGTGCAGTGTTTAAGAGCAACCATTTTTAACCTGAATGAGGTGAGTGTGTGTGTGTGTGTAAGTGATTTTGTATTATAGTTATAGAATATCATAATTATTATAATTCTTATAGAATACTATAGAATAATGCAGAAGTGTTCTACCAGTTGCCCCCCAAGAGAAGGGCGGGGGTAACTAAAAGGTCTGCCAATATTGAACAATAGTGGCATGAGAACACCTCTGGACTACAGTTTTTGGTGGAAAAAATGTACTGTATTGCAGAGTTGGTGTGGAACAGCCACTGACAAAGAGCCATGGTTGAGCAATGAAGTATACTAAATGCCACGAGTAACAGCCTGCCTAATTTCAGTATCTATTTCAGTTCAAATGTTCAGAAGAAGTAGATTTTTGTTATTATTCTCTGCTTAAAATTCTGTCTTCTGTGACAAAAAGATTATGTCATTAGGGACAGGCAGGCCACTTTTCTTGTAAAATTAGGGACATCCCAAGGGAAGGCAGTCATGTTGGCTAAAACACAAGCTTAGGAATCAGGAGACCCAGGTTCAAATTCCACTATGAGCTACTGTATTTACTGCTGGTGTGTCCTTCAGCACACAACTTAGTCATTCGGTGCCTCACTCAAACCCAGCTGTAAAAGAAGGTAAAGGTAGGAACTTTTGGAATATAATATATTCAAACTCAACTGGACTTTACTGAGTGAACACATGGCATATAAAACTGTGTGTGTCTGTGTCTGTGTGTGTGTGTGTGTGTGTGTGTGTGTGTGTGTGTGTGTCAGATGAGAAGTATGGTTTATGGCCTGTATAAAGTTTAGAATTTGAGGGCACTTAAGTAATCATCTAGTAAAGTCCTGAATTATTGTCTCAAGTGTATACTTTGGCACCATTCCATTCCATTCCAATCCCCCCACCACCCCCCCAAACTAGAATCTCAATCAAATAAGCTGAAGTAAGTTACCAGTTTTGGTCAAATCCTGCTGTGAAAGTGGGCAGTATAGTGCAGTGGTTTTAGGCTCTGAGTTGAGCTGGAAAACCTTGAGAACTGGGTTTGAATCCCACAGCCCACATTTGCATACTATGTGACCTTGAAAAGCAAGTGAGTCACTTAAATTACATGTGTTCCTAGGTTGTGGTGTTTGGGAGACAATTACTTCTGCTGCATCACAATTTAGCCCAAAGTAATTTCTGAAGTGAAAATAAATTAATATATTTTATTCTGACATTAGAATATCAATGCTGCCTTATCTTGATTAACAGTATAGGCCCACAAGTTAGATGCATGAGCTTAGCTCTGAGTGTATCATTCAGTAAACAAAATGCCCACTAAACTATAATAAATGTTAAGGATACTTGATTATGAAATCCTACAGCTGCAAAACAAAATGTATGACATCTAACTTACTGTATGTCTACTGTCATTTTGTTTGCACAGGTGTGTGTGTATGTGCATGCGTGCATGCATGCATGCGTGTGTGTGTGTGTGTGTGTGTGTGTGTGTATAAGAAGCACCCTTAGGGAGCAGACTTTTACAATGGCACAACCTCTTTTTTTATTTAGATAACAATGTCACAACCACTTTTTTATTTGGGGGAGGTGTAAGAGCTCATGTGGAAGGGCAGAATTTATAGACTTTAATCACTTCAGAGTTGGTGAATGACACTGCCTCAGTAGTTACTTATCATGCAGCATTTGGTGTCTGGCTGGGCATTCAATACAAGCACCCCTTCCCCCCCCATCTGCTCTTTAGTGACAGGAACGTGCAGTTAAGGCTGTATGACACCACTTGGAGAACCTGTGTCACACCCACTCCCCATTCCCTTGTGTCAGATACTCACAGCACTAGGTCTTAAATAATACTAACGATACAGAAACATGGACAGAAATCATTTCACAAGCAGCTTAAAACACAGAAAAATAACAACATCCCCTTGTAATTGTATGGCAGCTTTTTCATTAGCTGCTTTTAATTAACTTGCATAGCTTCTAAAGTGTTTTCAGACTGCAATGACCATAGAATAGGGGCTCTAGACTACTACATAGTAGAGCCCCTGTTCCTTGGTTATTACTCTTTAAAAATATTTTTAAACTGTAAAGGTACACTATCTGTATAACATGTCTTTGTGGCTATGAATTCATTAATTAGTATAATTGCTAATATGTTTTCAAACTGTAATGTCCACAGGACAGGGGCTCTGGAATATTGTGTAGCAGAGCTCCTGTTCTTTGGCCGTCAGATTTGGAAAAAAACTTCAAGGGGACAACTGAATGCCTTACTAGTTTTTGTTTTCTGTACTGGGGACTGCTTTGTTTCAGAGATCCAAATATCATATCATTGTTAATATTTTTTGTTTCTTAAAAATGGAAACTAACACTTGTCAGTGTCATGTACAATATAACAAGACACTAACAATCAGACACTAGCTTCTAAATGCAAGATTACTATAAGTGGACTGATCACACTGTTGCACATAGTTACTCATCTCTCTCATACTGTATTGTTTTTGAGTTGGCCCTGGTCAGCATACAGTATAAAATATTTTGCTTTTGCACCCTCTGTAGTGATAGTGACTGCATTGTACCTACAATAGCTATGAATCAGGTTTGGGAATGTGACAAATTTGACAAAAAAGAAAAGAAACATTCGGTATCAGCTAAATTAATTCAACAGACTTGCATCTCATACCACTAAGCATAACATTTTAAGTTTACTGAAGCATACAGTAGCTCTAACGCATGCTGCATTACCTAATAATAAAACAAACAAGTAATTATTTTAAAATCAGCATTCAGAGATGTCACTATAATATCTGAAAGACACCTGCACAGTTCCAAATCTCTGCTAGGGCAATCGAAAGCAACATTTTACTTTTTTGTAACAGTTTTACTTTTGGAAAAGTTACAAAGTAACTTGGAGGACTTTGCTACACTGATACACGGCTACATTGTTACTCAAAAGTTACACACTGTTGGCTTTGAGACAGTGATTTTGGAATTGTGCAAGTTTCATTTAGATAGTGCAGTGAATAAGGAGGAAGTAAAAACAACATTAATGAATCAGTCAGTATAAATTACCATTAACTATTTTTAGTTGCTTTTTTGAATGGACTTGGAAACAGCAGAATACAGTAACAGTTTTTAGTAATTTTGTCTATTTAAACAAATCAAAGTAGTAAAAATAACATTTATAATTTTAAGAAAATAAAAATGAGAAGTAGGAAATAAAATAAAAAAACGCCTTGGTATGTGCTAGAGTGTCTCTTTTCCAAGTATTGTTATTATTTATTTATGAACAAAAGACTAAAATGAAAAGTAACTGGGGCTAGAAGCTGTACAACAATATACTGTGCAGTACTGTATATTGAAACAGTGGGGATTAAAGAATGAAACAAAGCACACTCATGAATAAAGCATTTTGGATAGTAACTGATTGGGAGGCTCTGTGTTTTGGGGAGACTAATTTGTAAAGGCTGGATGGGGTTCACATTAACACCCATTAGAAATGTTTTAGTTATAGTAGGTTGGCTTTTAAGAACATAGCCTTCCCTATCCTCCCCCCGCCCCTTCTCCCCACAGCCAAGTGCAGCCATACCAGATCCCTGCCCTAGATCCCACTTTGGTTCAATACACCAGACAGAGGAAGATATTTTTCTTGTTTGCACTCTTGCTCCTAGGCTGATGCCTTCCTCCAGCTACAACTGTTTTCATTTGACAATGGTGGCTACAAAGTGGTGTGAGAAATTGGGGGAAGGGTGTGTTGCATTTCTCAGATCTTCTCCCATTCTTCTGTCAACAGCTTATTACTCCTTTCCTCACTCCACCCCAACTGCTAATGATGTCTGCAGCACTGTGGCTTTGTCCAGTGTCATCCTCAAAGGCAATGGCTTGCAAGAGAGCAGTGTATGTATAAGTGCCAGAAAGCTGAATTGTTAATCCTGCATACACATTCTTAATAATAAGCAGTGTTGGAATTACACTTTTGTGAGCTGTTAGCTGCCTGGGTTTGACCCCATATCTCAGCATAGAACCCTCTACAATTTATAAGTGCTGTGTGGGTAATATATAATCACATTATATCAATGTAGGCAATTGATATGTGCAGCAAGTCTTTTTGTGATGTATCATAAGTTTAAGGAATAGGTCAGAAAGCATATAAGATAGGTTATATAATTGTCATGTGTACAGGTGTCCAATTAGTGCTGATTACTTTTAACTCATCAGACCACAACAAGTACAGGCAGGGTAAGGATGTACAGAGTTACACCTTAGCAACATACAGCCATTGCAGGAGGTAAAATTGAACTTTGCAGTTTGCCATGTCACATCCTCAAAACTGTAGCTATGCAGGCTGTCAAAAGTTCTCCTAGAGAAGAGCTGCCTGTGTGTTACTATGTCACATACCATGATACAGATCATTCTCTGACTCACTTGCGGGTATTCAGTGTGACGCATTGGCTTACTGTAATTTAATAATTTTGGCAGGTGTGATTTATTTTTTGAAATGGAGGAGAGAGAGAGAGAGAGAGAGAGAGAGAGAGAAGAGAAGAAGAGACAGAGATTCATACAATGCAAATCTGAAACAGTAACTCACTCAGGCATACTGTAGCTTCCTACTAGAACTTTGGACAACTTGCAAAGTTATAGATGTCTAATTGTGAAATGACAAGCTGCAACCTGAAAATTTACAATTTATTATATTAACCTACTGAGCAAGACTTTTAAGAAGTATTAAAACATACTGTATGTGGGCAGAGGAACTACATTTACTAGTGTTACATATACAGTTCAGTGGCATTAAAACATATTTCAAATGTTAGTACAGGAAAAATGCTGCAATTCCATCTACCCCATAGACAGTGGTCAGATTCTGCATTATGCAACATTGCAGCATTCTGAAATTTTGCATCAATACCACATTGCAGTGTTTCCAGGAGACTGTAACATTGCTAGCCATAAAAACATAAAAAACCCAAAAAACAAGAAAATCTGAGTACAACGCTAGTAACAAGAAGTCTGGTATTTTTTACCCTGACTGTTTGATGAGGTAATTTATGTATTTAAACAAAAATGTTAATATTAGTTGTTTTTTAAGCGTTTTGTCAGTTTAAACTCAGATTGTCTGGGTTTTGTTTTTCAATTGTGACATCTTTTTCAATGAGTAACGAGCTGTAAATGAGCTTCGTACATGAATGGAAAATGTAATGCTAAACTTCCCCTGTATAAACTAGAGCGGATCCCTTACTAAATGAGGATGCTTGTTTTATAACAATTTTCCCTGTGCATTTTATTGGATTCAATCCTTCTAACCCGGCCCCACTCTCCAGAAAAAAAAAATGGTACGCACAAAAATTCCTTCTAATCCTGTTACTAATGGAAGGGAACTGCTGCAGGATTGCCATGCATACACATTACAAGCAAGCCATTGACCATAGCAACTGTATTATGGCATCTGTCACACAGAAACTACTAACATACTAACATACTAACATACTAAAATGCCAGCAGAATAGGCCTAACGGTCTTTAATGTCTGCTCGTTTGGTCAGTCCCCAACCTGGGTGCTGACCTTGCTGTCCCCCTCGCCTTCTCTGGCTTCTCCCTTCCCAGTTCCGGATATTCTTGCTGCATTGGATTTTGCTTCCAGAACCCTTCCCCTGTACCTGTCCCACCCCTCTTGAACCCTCCACTGTCTCTGCCTCCACCAGCCCCCTAGGCAGTGCATTCCATGGCTCCACCACCCTCTCAGTGAAGTAGCACCTCCTCCTTTCTCCCTGAATCTTCCCCCTCCAGCTTCCACCCATGCCCTCTAGTGGCCCCTTCCTCCTTCCTTGAAGCACCCGACTGTTCCTCCCTATTTACCCTCTTCATGTACCTAGAAGACCTCTATCATGTCCCCGGTCCTTCTCTCTTCCAATGTGTACATATTTAGCTCTTCGAGCCTCTCCTCATAGGTCCTGTCCCCCAAGCCCCAAATCATTTTGGTTGCCCTCCTCTGGACCCTCTCCAGGAGGTTAATGTCCCGCTCTAAGTGTGGCCTCCAAAACTACATGCAGTACTCAAGGTGTGGCCTCACCAAGCAGTTATACAGAGGGAGTAACACTTCCCTCCTTCTGGAGGTGATCCCCCTAGCGATGCATCCCAGCATCCTGTTGGCCTTGGCTGCTGCCCTCCTACAAGTCTCAGAGTTGTTCATCTTGACATCCACCACCACCCCTAGGTCCCTCTCAGCCATCGAGACTTGTAGCATTCCCCCAGGGTGTACACTTGACCTGGGTTTCTGGCCCCCAGGTGGAGTACCTTGCATTTCCCTGCATTGAACCTCAGCTTCCACTTTCTAGACCATCTTTCCAGAGCCTCCAGGTCTCCCTGTGGGCCACCTCCCTCCTCCCCATCCACCACCGCCCCAGTTTCGAGTCATCTGCAAAGAGACTCATCTCACTCCTGATTCCTGTCCTTATGTCAGATCGTGGCGTTGAACAGAAGGGCCCAGGACTGATCCCTGTGGGACCCCACTAATGACCCTCCTTGGGGATGAGACTATCCCACCAACTCGACCCTCTGGGTCCAGTCCTGGAGCCAATTGCCTATCCATCTGATCATCTGGTTCCCCACCCCATTTCTCCCAGCTTATCCAACAGGCCACGTGAGGAACAGAGTCAAATGCCTTGCTGAAGTCTAGAAGAGGACATCCACTGGTCTACCAGGTCCAAGGCACTTGTCACCCAGTCATAGGACTCCACCAGGTTTGTCTGACATGATTTCCCAGGATGAATCCATGCTGTCTATCATCCAGACACCCTGACTATCCAGGTCCCCCTAGCCTCTCCTTGACAATGCCCTCCATCACCTTGCCCACCACCGAGGTCAGGCTGACAGGTCTGTAGTTCCCTGCCACCTCCCTTGATCCCCCCTTGTGGATAGGCACTATATGCACCACCTTCCAGTCTTGGGGCACCCACCCTGTCCTCAGAGAGATGGTGAAAAGCTCTGCCAGGGGTTTTGCCAGGACATCTGCAAGTTCCTTCAGCACTCTGGGATGTAATTTATCCGGCCCGGTGCTTTCTCCATCTTAAGGGAGCTGAGGCTTCCCTCCTCTCTCTGCTGTGATTTCCACTTCCGGTGCCCCTTCTCCTGTAGCCCTCCCTCCACCTGCCAGTGATGCCTCCCCTCTCCCCAGACCTGCCGATCTGGTAGGGCCCCCCTCCTCAGTATCTCTGTCTCCTCCCATGTATGATGCAGAACCCCATTTTCCCTGGTGAAAACTGGGGTGAAATACTCATTTAGTACCTCAGCCTTCTCCCCAGGTCTTGTGCCCATCTCTCCCTGATTTAATCCTGCTAATCTGCCCCTTCACCCTTCGTTTTTCCCCAATGTATCCAAAGAACCCTTGTTCCCTCTCCTAATTTCCCTGGCCAGGTTCTGCTCCTTCCTTGCCTTAGCCGCCCTCACCACTCTAGTGGCCCTTCTAGCCATCAGCTCGTACTCCCCTCGATCCCTTTCACTCTTTGAGCACTTGAATTGCTTATAGGCTGCTTTCTTTCCCTGCACCACCTCCTGGACCTCCCTGGTCCACCAACAGGGTTTTTGGGCCCTACCGCATTTTCATCTTACTCTTGCACAGGTCATGGTAGCATCCTGCACCCCTCTCCTGAAGATTTCCCACCTACTATCAGCGTCCATGTCTGACCCAATCCCATCCAAATGCTCTTTAGGGATCCTTCACATTTCCTTAAAATCCACCCCCCTGAAGTCGGTTACTTCCATCTTTGTGCAGCCTTCTACCCCTCCTAGGTCCAGGCAGAACCAGACCGTGGCATGGTCACTCCCGCCAATGGGTCCCTTACCTCCAGGCCCCAATCTGGTCACTGTCTGCCAGGACCACATCCAGTACCCGTGCATCCTGGTCGGTTCCCTCACCTGCTGAGTTAGAACGTCTTGAAAGACATCCAACAACCTCTGTTCCCTGGTCACAGAGGATGTCATAGTCTCCCAGTCTGTTCCTGGCATGTTTAAGTTCCCCAACACCACCACCATTCCTCTTCCCAGTCTGCAGTGTCTCCTAACATCTGCCACCAGACTGTCCTCCAGCTCCTCCGCCAGGGCAGGGGGTCTATACACCACTCCTATTTTTACTCTCTTGCCCCCCCCTTGTTATCAAGGAGACCCAAATCACCTCCACGGTTCCCTCTACCTCCTCTACTCCCCCTATGCCAATGCAGTTTTTGACTATCATTGCTACCCCTCCTCCCCTTCCCTCCCCTGTCCTTCCTGAACATAGTGTATCCCTCCAGGTTCAGGTCCCAGTCATGTCTTGCAGTGGCCCAAGTCTCAGTGACCGCTGCCACATCCACCTGCTCCCTCAGTTAGCATCACCTGGAGCTCAGGCATTTTATTGCCCAAGCTCCTGGCATTTAACAGGACTACCTTCCACCTTCCCTATAGTTCCATTTCCCTGCTCCTGTTCCCATGGATTCTGTTTTCCCCTGGTCTGCACTTTGCCAGTTGGCCTTTTCCTGCAATCCTCCTGGTCCCCGGGGTGGAGACAGAGTCCCTCCTTTATCGGACCCTTGACAGCCTTTTCTCCCATCCCACCCCTTCACAAGTTTAAACCACACTTTTCACCAATGAACCCTCTATTTTCAACTTAGATTCCTCTCCTCCAAATTGAGATGTAGTCTATCTCTAGCATACAGCTCTTTATCCTCCCAGGTCTCCCCAATCCCCATCAACCCATACCTCTGGCCTCACACCACTCCCTGAGCCACTGGTTTATCTCCTAATTTTCCTTTTGTGTTCCCCACTAGCCCTTGGCACTGGCAGGATTTCTGAGAGGAAACTGTGCATCCATGTCATGACAGACCCTGTGAGCTCCTGAATCTTGCCTGTATCTCTAGCTGCTATTTTCCCTCAATGTCATTTGTACCCAGGGTGGACCAGTATGTCTGGGGAACCCCACAATCCTTTGCCAGCTGATATACCTCGTGCTTAGCCCTGTGCACCGTTAGTCCAGGGAAGCATCTTGTTCTAACTGGCCAGGCTTCTCCCTCCCTATCCCATTTGATACTTCTGATCATAAAATCCCCCAGCAGGAGCACTCTGACCACTCCTTTTCCTCCATTCCCCCCCTTCCATGTCCCTCATCCTTTCTACAGGCCCTTCCACCCAGCTGGCTCCGTGTTCCTCCCCCTTTCTGGATGCCACATGCCACCCCCTCCTTATTTACTATGGCCACCCCTTCCCTCCAATCCTATGCTTCTTCTCCTCCTGAGTATCCTTCTGTTCCTTGCTAATTCCCCCCTCACTGCTCGCAACTGGTCCTTCTCCCCCATCTGCTAAACTAGCCTGGCTCATCCTCCCTTCCTTCCTGTCTCCATTTAGTTCCTCCTTGCTAGTCGTGCTCCCCTGGCCTAAACCCTCAGCTCCCTTTACTGAATCCTCCTTGTACTTCTGGTCCTTCTCCTTTACCTTTCCTCCCAACTGGTCCTTCTCCTTGCGCTTTCCTCCCTCTTCCCCCTGCCCCTCCTGCTCTGATTCACTGCTCCCCCCATTCTCCTGCATTCCAGGTCCCCCCCTGTTCTTCCTGCTATCTGGCCCCTGCCTCCTGCCTCCCACTCCCTTTCCATCTCTAACTACCCCTGTCATGGCTACATCACCCCCCTCATCCTTGAGCAGAAGAAGAGAATTGAAGTGGTTACTGAGTGTAAGATCTGATCCACCTCCCAGCCTTGCTTCCTTCTGTCCAGCCCTGGCCATCTGCCTACTTCCCTGAGAATGTTGTCCCTCCGTCCCCCCTTTGTGAGGGCCCCCAGTTACCTGCCTGCTTCCTTGGTAGTGTCCTTTTGGACCCCCTCTGCCAGGTTCCCCATTGACCCTGAGTATTCTCCTGCACTCCTTTCCTATGCCCCACCCCCAGTGCTTGGTGCAACCCTGTGAGATTCCCAGCCCTTCCCAACCATACCACCCCTTCCCCCAGCTTTCTCCTAATCCCGCAACCTCCTCCCTAAGCTGTGCTAGCTGGTAGCACACTGGGCAACCACCGAACTTCCAAGCCCAGTCCAGTATCATGGCTGCTCCACACCCTGTGCACCCCACCACCCTCCCAAAGATGCCAGCCCTAATGATGTGTGGTTCCATCCCCTTCCAAATAGATTTCCTTGGGTGAGCCACCAAGTTCCCCCCCAGTCCAAGATACCCCTACTGCCTAATCAGGTCACCCACTAATCTTACAGACAGTCCCACTGTATGCCAGCAACCCTGTTACTAGGTGCAGTACAACACATTAAACTATAAGGAAATGAACAACTCCCAAGCTCCTCTCTCCCAGCCTTTAAATCCTACCCCAAGTTGCTAGAACTACATGAGCTGCACCTGCAGCCTTTCCTCAATTGCAGGGCAGGTGTTCCGCTATAAATTACTTAAGACTTCTGGGGAGGAGGGGTGTGGGGAGGGCAGGTTTGGGCAGACACCTGACTCGAGAGAGAGTGTATCAGCCCTGTGTCTCCCTCCAAGCCCAGCAGCCAAAGAACCAGGCCCAAGCAAATCCAACCAAATAGGTTTTAAATCAGAAGAAATAGGCCTCTACCAGCGCAGCCTGTTACACAGTGAAACATCCACAAATAGGCCCCACTACAGCCACAAATCAGTTTACAAACATCCAGCAGCACCCAAAACAATACCCTGCTAGCCCCTTAAAGTAAGAAAGAAAAGAACTAACCTACCAAGTAAAATCCACAAGAACCCTGTGAAAACAACAGCAGCAGCTACTGTCCTGGAACACAACTGATCCTGTCCCCTTCCAGTTCCATCCATATTAGTGAAATCTGGTCATCTTTATGGCATTTTCACAGATCTAAATGTTGTTTCTACTGTCATTATTTGAGATTTTTTATATTTGATTATGAAATAATAAATTTGTACATCTACCTTTATGAAATGTTATACTTGTGTCTAATAAATGACACTGCACTTTTTCGCTGCCATTTGCTGACAATCATTGTAACACACTCACACAAAAAATTGTGCTCCATAGTCACCCACTGGCTCATATTGTTTCTCTTCTGTCATTATGATGCCAGTTATAGATGTTCATGATTATATAGTTTGTGCCATTGATTTGTGATTGTCTGAGACTGAGACCATGGTGCTTCCCTGTATAAATAGAAATTCACTTTAATGAATCATCAGTGAAAGGGAGAAGAGATTAGCTTTAGAGTTATTCATACTTTTTTGGATACATTTCCTAAAAATGCTCAGGTACCCACCCAGTTTTGTCTCTGAGGGTGTAAACACTTGTGCTAGCACTACAGGCTTAGCGGAGGGACAGTTGCTGTAAGATTAGCAAGTTTTAATTAAGCAGACAGTAATGGAGTGAGCTGAGCTGTGCTGTGATGTGATGGTGGGGAATAAACATTTACACTGGCTGAAGTCAGAGGTGGGAGAAGTGCCATAATTCAAGCATCTGTGATGTGATGGTGGGGGAATAAGCACTGTAGCTGTGGAGGGAGGATTTTTTTTTTGTTTAAGCAATATCAGAAACATATCTTACTCCCAGAATTTCTGATAACAAAACAGCACCAGAGACAATTCGGGAGATAAAACAGTCTGTAAGTTCTGTGACTAGTACTGCTGCTGCTGCTGTTAAAATGGAAGTACTGTACATCCTACTCTCTTATCAAGATTGTCAGAACAAGCATTGCACTGCATTTAGCACCACAAGCAAATCTAAATCATTTGTATTGATTAGAGTGTTCTATAACAGCCTAAGCAGTATAAACAATGGAGGCTTGTTTAACAATTGATCACCAATGGGGAAGGGGGGGGATGTTTTTAAAAAAATCTGGGTTCCCCGTTTAGTCAACTTCAGTGCACATTTTGTTTATTTATTTATTTGTTTTTGGTAACTGGGTAGGGTGCACTAGACATAGAAATTGCTTTTGGTGAAGACAGACTAGCTTCACTTTGATAGAGTTCTTCAGCCATGATACTGTGTCTAAAAAGAAAAAGGTGGGGGAGACAGGCACATACAGTATCATACAGGTCAGGCGTTTATTTGTTTGCCCCCCTCCATTCATCTTTATTTAAACCACAATTATCATTATGTTGTGTACTGTCTCATATTTACTTTTTTTTTTCAGGGAAATTAGCTAGATCATCACCTGCATGCTTTGATGAGCAACTGATCATAGTACGCTGAGCTTCTACAGAGCTACATTTCTGAGATGTGTGTAATGTAATAGATCTCCAGTTTTCATTCAGATGCAAACAGTCCTTACCTTACACACACAATCTAACAATCAATCATATATACAGTATAAAGTAAAAAGGACTGACAATGTTCAGATTTAAGTCAGAAATGAAAATAAAACTACAGTGTCTTGCATTTCAGTGAGTGTGGCTCTCACCCAGGTAAGGCAAAGTACAGTGCTATAACATCTAAAACAAGCATTTGTCAATGCTGAACATTTGCTGCTGTTTTTTTTTATTTAACCTCAACGTTTGAAGATGTGGTTTGAGGATTTGCCTCACGGACATCAGTTTATTCACATTTATTATAGATAATATATTATATCTTGTCAGGGTACAGGAAGAGTTGAAGTGGAGGATACAAAAGGATCAGAGTGAAGCCAAGAGTAGCAGTATTGGTGGGGGGGGGAGAGGAATGGACAGGAAAAGGATATATGGAGAGGGATATAGGCTATTCACAATATACAAGTCACCTGTCTAAGCCCTCTATTATGTGTAGAAAGATTCCCAAATACAAACATAAAAATACATAAAACAGCATATGCATTTATCAGTGCATGTCATAACGTTATTTTAATTTATTACAATATCAGTACCAAGTTCCTAAACCATGTTGTATTGGATAGAATAATAGAACAAACCATCATGTCATTATAAAAATGGAGTTGTTTCTAATCTAGAATTAAATCCTGGTGCTTTGAATGCTCATAAAGTTAATGTCCAAAATGTTTCACATTTGAGGGTTACATATTTAATATTACCACCTCCCAGACCCAATTTAACTGTCTCAATATCCAAGAATGTCCATGTGTGTTACCCTGGCCTTTTGCAAATTGTAAATGTGCTGCAAGAATATTTTTAATATTTTCTCTCGCAATATCTTGGATGTGTGTTCACTCAGTCTTGTCTTGAAATTGTGGTTATTTTTTACCAGAAGGAAATGCATTTGTACACCGCCATATAAACAACATCTGCAGAGTCACTTGTGAGCAAATAGTTTATCTGATAATTTTTCTCGTTAGACCAATTCAGGAAATGTTTATTTAAACAATATATTTGTCAAACTTATAGCGACCACAGGGAATACTGTACACCCAATTGGTGGATTACCACCAAAGTTTTTTTTTTTTGCTGCTTATAAGAGAAAGTACCAGAATGTTGGCTTGATTTTGAACCCTTCTATAGACAAAAATATGGTGGTCAACAAACATACTAAAAAACATTGGGCCTTGAAAAGCAAGGTATTTTTGACACAATGCGCTCCAGTGGCTGTGTTAGAGGAAATTAAAATTGCACAGAAAGAATAAAAAGTTGCAATGCATGACTATGTTTGCAATGCAAGCAGTAGAAGAGATGCCTATGTACATAAGTGCCTCTGTACTCCCGATGTGATGAGCAAGTGATGACTATGACAGCAGTCTTTACGCAAGCATGTAACAAAAAAGCACTGCTCCCGGTTCAAAACAGGCTCCTACACTGCGATGTCTTGCTACAGAGTCCTGCACATGATGCATCGGCAAAACATAAGGTGACATCAGCCTGGCATTGGCAGCAATTCAAAAAGAAAAGTTGGTTAGTAGTCGGAGAATGGGGAGTACATGGCAACAGGTCAATATATTAGATATGGAAAACATATTAAACATACGACATTTGAACTTCACAGTCATCGTGTATGTCACAGTATTTCTATGGAACATTGAAAAACACACTGCAGCAAATTATTCTATCTGGATGTGTGATTCCATGCTGCTGCTGCTTTTTAGAAACTTATGAAAACAGAAGCATCTATCATTTTCAGTTTGCGGCCAAAACCCAAATGGATTTCTGTGCTCTATAATAACTAATCTATAAATGAAAAAAAAAAATAACTGTGAGAAGTGCTTCTAGGAAGTACCTGTATAACTAGCAGTATTACTGGTGAACTGCTGGTAAAATGAATTCAACGGAAAAAAAAAACATTTCTCCCCAAAAATTGGGAAAAAAATGAAAGCACAAGAGAAACACCACACTGACACAGTTTATTTCAAATATTACTTTATTGCAATAAAAAAGAATAAAAAGCCACAGTGCAGCTGACAGTATGGAAACAGAACTGCAGGGATTAAATTAAATATTATTGCAATTCACAACTCTGTGGCAAGGTATAAGTACAGCACTGCCTGAGAGAACTAGTGGTCTCAAAAACACTGCCATCTGCTGGAGGGTGAATCACTGTATTAAAAAAAAGGCAATATCATACTCCAGGACACTGACTGCCATCAAGCAGCCAAATGTGGAAGTACATTAAAGCTGCTTTTGTACCACTGGCATTTGTCACGAATTACTGCTACACTACCTCGGTAAGAAGCGGTACCTTTCATTACCGAGCGGCAGGGCTTGTTAACGACCATCAGAATGCAGTACCGTTAAACTTTTCTGTAGCAGGCACTGTAAGCTATCAGGTCCCATAGATTTATTTACTTTCAACCCTGAAAGCTTTCCCAAGACCCTTTTCTCTCTTATCTGGACCTTTGCCCCAGTGTCTTCACTCTCTCACTTCCTAATCTCACAATCTGGCAGTGGCCCATCTTTCTGCTTAATAAATACCCAACAAAAAAAATTGTTCAGTATCTCTGCTTCCCCTTATCCTCCTCCTCCTCCTCCCACCCCTCATTGCTCTTAAGATTCACTATACTTCCTTTGACCTTGCATTTCTCCTCGATGTGCCGTAAGTCTGCCTTATCCTCTTTCTTCACCCATGCTGTCAACTGGCGCTCCATCTGTGCTTTGGTCTCCCTCACCTTCTTGGTGGTTTCTCTTGTTGCTTCCAGATGGTTCACCCTGTCCACCTCCCTCTGATTACCCTTATACTTGGAAAAGGTCCTTGTTTTGCTTCTTACTGATGGCTTTACATCTGCAGTGACCCACATTGGCCCCTTAGCCATTTTACCCTTGGGTAACTTTGGAATGGAGCTATCTGCTGCTTTTATCATTGCCCCATGGATTATTAACATGATTAAATGCCTCCCGGGCCCCAAGGAATTACCTGACTACCAAGTCTCTCAACCATACCTCTCTCTTCTACCTCTTCTCCAATCTCTCCCTCCTGCCAATTCTCCAATCTCCCTAAAGCATGTTCTACCTGCTTTGCACTGTATAACCACATGTATAGTATTATCATACCATCCTTATTGCTTCTGCATCCCATGTTTAAACTTACCAGGTCATATCTGTTGTGTTATGTTGTAATGTAAATGTACGTGCCTTGACGTGGAACCTTTGAAAAAGAGCATTTTGCTCAAAGATCTTTTCTGAAGAATTAAATAAATAAATACATTTTTAAATGCTGCCCACTTTTCTTCTGCACTCCCTACCTTCACTATGTTCTACATGCAGTTCTTCAGTTTTTCCCTCATTTTGCTGAAGTCCCTTTTTTAGTGTTGCATACCCTTATTTTTTTTGTCACCTTGCCTGTCTCCACTTGAACTTCCAATGCTACTGTCCTGTGGTCACAGTAACTGAGTCGTTCCAGGAATGCTGCATTCTGAATCCTCTCATTGTTGGTGAGCACCAGGTCCAGCATGGCCTCCTCCCTTGTTGGGCCCTGAACTAATCACTCTAGAAATGCCTCCTGATAGGCATCCATCAGAAACTGATTCCAAGTACTAGCTGCAACTGAAATGTTCCTGTCCACATCTGGCATATTAAAATCCCCAACTATCACCACTTCCCCTAGACTTGCTGCCCTCTTAAGTGTCTTTCCATGTGCTCTGTCTGTCTTTGGATCCTGGTCTGATGGCATGTAGACCACCTGATCTGGATTAGTTTCTTCTTCCTGTTTCTTCTAGTACACCCAGGTTTTCTAATTCCCCTGACCATCATAGACTGCCTATTTCTATTGCTACAATCCCCTCCTTAACATACAGTACTACCCTCTCCCCTGCCCTTTGCCCTGTTCTTTTTGAATAGGGTGTAGCCTGGTGGGGTCATGTCCCATTCATGGTTTGAGGTTGCCCATGTCTCTGCTAGCATCACCAGGTGATGACCACCATCTGTGACCACTGCCTGAAATTCCAGCATTTTTCCCCAGACTCCTAGCATTGGTGCATATTATTTTCCAACATTTGCCCCTAACCTCCCTCCCTTTTCAATGAGTTTACTTGATCCTGCTGAATTCAGTGGGGGAGGTCAGAAAGACTCCCCCTTATTTGTGGCATTGTGTGTGTGCCTTGCCACTCTAACCCCCCACACTTGTTTAAACTAGCTATGCGTAGTGCCCAGCTTTCTCCCAGAACCCTCTTGCCCTGTTCATTGGGGTGCAAGCCATCCCTTTTGAACAGCCTCCAACCTCTTCAAGTTGAGCCCAGTCCCTAAAGAACCAAAATCCCTCCTCCCTGCACCAACCATTTGGCCATGCACTGAACTGGAACACATAGAACTGGTCCCTTTGGTTCAGGTATAGCTGCAGTAATATCTCTGAGAAGGTGGCCACCCCTGCTGTCTCCTTCACTACATTTTCCAGAGCACAAATGTCTGCCTTAACCTGTTCCATGCTGTGCTTGCCCAGATCATTTGTGCCCACATGCACAATCAGATCTGGCCTTTCCACCTCCTCTCCAATGTGCTCCACCACCCTGGCAATAAATCTGTCCACTATCAGCCTAGGGCAATAGCATACCACCTCTTTGCCATCAGAGGTGGGAATGAGTTCCCTTCCAATGCCCCTTATAGTTGAGGCCCCCACTATGTGTCTCTTCCTCTTGCCCCCATTGTGGTTTGACCTTCCCCATTGGTCTACTCTCTGGCATAGCCTGCCTACTGGGAATGCCAGCTCCTTCTGGCCACTGCTTACTAGACATTTTGGATATTATTAGCTGAGCAGATGTGGGGCACTCATCTCCAGAATGGTGCTCTGGAGGAGAGGGCACTGCCCCATTTGCAGGTTGATATCAGAGCTAAGGATGTAGCTGGAGGCAGCAAAGGTGGAAATATCCAAGCCATGTCTCCAACTCAGCTGGAGCTGGCCCCCCCATTCCCACTTCTGCAGATGCCCACTAGCACAGGGGGATGGAGAATGGTGGGGAAGGGTAGGGCTCTGAGAAATAAGGCCACTCAAAAAAAGGCTGCCCTAGTGAAACCCATACCAATTACAAATTGCTTTGGACCAGGAGTCCTGACTCCACTGGGGAAGACTCGCAGTTGATTGGTGGGGTAAGGCAGGACAACTCAGTGGCTCCCAAGTGTCAAAAAGGCACGAAATTCCTGGTTGTTGGGGATTCTATAGTCTGGGGAGTGTAAAAGATGGTGGGAGATGGGTTATCAAGGTGGAACACAATTAAATGCCTTCTCTTTGCTTTAGCCAGCAGGGATTTAAGCTGTATAGGGAGGATGGTGGAGAGGAAGTGGGAGGGGATGAGTGTACTGGTGCACCTTGACACCAACAGTCTGGCCAACCAGTCAATGGAGGATGTGAAGCAGAGTTTTGGGTGGCTGGGGGAGTCGGGGACTGATTGACAGCATGCTTGGTCCCCCTGGCCTTTCTGAGGTCCTCCCTGTTTGGGGCAAAGGGGGAAAAAAGACAGAAAAGGAGACAGAAGATTGAGGAGTTTAATATATGGCTTAAGGAATGGTGTTGGTAGAAGGGGTATCATTTTTTAAGGGGATTGGGAGGATTTTTGGGATAGGAGACTTTTTAGGTGGAATGGATTCTGTTTGATGGTAGAGGGGACCAGTGCACTGGGGCAAAGGTTTGACATCTTTCTCAGCTGCGGTGAAGTTAGGAGGGTCGTGAGGGCGAGATCCATGCCCTCCCTGAGCTGCTGAAACCCCTCCACTGCCTCAGTTGCAGTGAAGTTAGAAGGGTTGCAAGGGCTAGATCCATGCCTTCCCTGAGCTGCTGAAACTCCCCCACCGACTCAGCTGCAGTGAAGTTAGGAGAGTTGTGAGGGCTAGATCCATACCCTCCCTGAGCTGCTGAACCCGCCCACCACCTCCTCCTGCTGCAGTGAAGTTAGGAGGGTCACAAGGGCTAGATCCATGCCTTCCCCGAGCTGCTGAACCCCCCCCCACCACCTCAGATATGATTGTTGAGATCCCATGGTATCCTCCTGAACTTTGAATTTTTTGGTGCCAGGACCAGGACCAGACAATTTAAATCAGAAGTAGCCTAAGCTGACCCTCCTCTCTGAATTAGATCCTCTGCCTGATTATATGTTGGCAGAGCAATGGAGATAGTTTTTAAATTCTATACTGCATTTCTACTTTTAAGCAATTTGGGCAGTTTCCTGGCTGTTCCTTAAGATGGGAGAAGTGCTATGTGTTGTTTAAATTCTGGGATGAGTGCTGCTAATTAAATTAATTTGGGCAGTTCCCAGGCTGTTCCTTAAGTCAGTAGCAGTGTATTTCTACTTTTAAGAAATGTGGGCAATTTTCTGGCTGTTCCTTAAGATGAGAGAGGTGCTATGTAATGTTTAAATTATGTGATAGTGCTGCTAATTTAATTAATTTGGGCAGTTCCCAGGCTGTACCTTAAGTCAGTAGCAGTGTTAGAGTTTGGAAATTAATTCATGCAGGGTATTTCACTTTCTGCTACTTTAATACCTAACTGTTGTACCTGACGATACCTTAAGTATAGGAACTTTTCTCAGATAGACACCTTAAGTACAGTGAGTTTTGCTCAGCTAGGGAACTTAAAAGTTTAATTCCAGCTCAGGCAGTGAACTTCTTAAAGTACCTTTCTTCAGAGGAAGTTTAATTATTCCTGCTGAACTCTCACTGCTTCTGTTGTTAAATCCCTGTGCCACTTGCTCTGTTTTTCACTCCTAATTGTCTTCTGTTCTCTCTTTCCCTCCCTCCCCCTCTTTCTTCTCTCCACAGCTGCAGTAAAAATTAGGAGGGTCGTGAGGGCTAGATCCATGCCCTCCCCAAGCTTCTGAACCCCCCCCATGGCCTCAGGTATGACCATTGAGATCCCATGGCATCCTTCTGATTTAACCTGCCACTACTTTGCGATGGCTACTACACCCCTCCACCACCACCTTTGGGGATCATTCTTTTATATAGCCACAAGACCTCACGTGATTAGCAGGCACCGCCTCTAATTCTAACAGCAGAATTTCCCATTTGCAGATTATCTCGGTTCACCACTAGTGGCTGCCCTCTCACACTTCCTGCTTAACCTATGTACTGCTAGTCGGGAAGATAAGTTAAAAAAAATAAAGAAAAACAGTACACATATTAGTTATTACCATTTGTTACAGAAGCATTAATCATTACTGTCTAAACACACAATATTGTAATCCCTAGATTTGTTGACCACAGCTGTTGCAGTGAAGGGCTAGGGAGGAAACAGGAAAAATAAATGAACAGAGCAGTCATTTGCTGAGCAATCCTAGTACAGTCCTAGTACAGTACTACCACAGATGAGGTGTTATCTTGCCTGTAAAGAATGAGATTGCTAAAGTGCTCAGACTGAAAATGGCACAGGGAATGATATATGCAGTTTTGTATATCCTGGTAGTGCTGGGGTCTGACCATATCCTTCATCAAATATGCCAGGAATATGTTCAGGGTGATCATATGTAGCATAATCAGAGAATGTCAGAATTACCCACTGACACACTTCAGCACCCCTATATATATTTACAAGGTCTCAGGCAACAAGGGAACCTGTACCAACTAATGATGTATATCAGTGCCTCAAAACACTGTACCACCCTGAATACCTCAGTTTCTAGCTAACTTACTCATGTGTATAAAGCTGCTGCTATCAGAGGACATTGAGGAAAATCCTGCCCCCCCCATAGCTAATATTCAGACAGCCACCTCTAACAGGTCAATATGGAACACCTCTAAAGAGCTAAAATTAATGCACATAAATATCAATAGCTTAAGGCAAAAAATACATGTGTTGGAGGCCTGGGTGAGCCTATATGCACAAGTTGTAATTGCAATTAGTGAAACATGGCTCAAACCCCATATATTGGGCCATGAGGTTGACTTAAATGGTTACAGGTCCTTTAGGCAAGACAGAATGAAAAAAAAAGGGGGAGGGGTTATGATTTATGTAAAGTCAAAGTTTAATGCCTCATCTGTCTCGACACCAGACCTTAGCAACTCTGAGTGTGAGGCAGTATTTGTAAAACTATTACTGGGTGGGGCTAAGCCATTTCTTATTGGGACTGTGTATAACCCTCCCAAGACTGCCACTGAATCCTTAAAGTCCCTAGTACATATACTACCTACTCTCCCCTGGGGTGAGAAAGTTATCCTGGGGGATTTCAATATACATTGGGGGCCCCACATCACTGATGACCTTAAATCTTCCCTACTAGAGGCCAAACTCACCCAGCTAATACAGGAACTGACCAGACTAAATATGACATCTGGTAACCACACCACTCTGGACTGGGTCCTGGTTACTAACCCTGACATATTCAAGCTGGTAGGCACCTTTGCAGACTGACTGAGTCACCACTCCCCCATGTTCGGTATATGGAGAAACAACTGCCCTACCCCCCCCAGAACCTTTTGGATGAGGGACTACTCTAATTGTGACCCATGCTCCTTTCTCAATACCCTGGCTGAGGTCAACTGGCAGCTAATTAAGTTTGCTCCTAACCTTGATACAGCCCTCGAATATTTCATTAATAACTTCTTGTCTGCTGCCAATAAACACACCCCGCTAAAACAGATCAGAGTTAAAGGACAAGAAGCCAAGTGTCTTTCTCGTGACCTGAGGAAACCCATGAGGGACAGAGACAGAGCTTGGGGTACATTTAAATCTTCTAACCTAGCCTCAGATTGGCAGAAATACAGATAACGCAGAAACAAATGCAAAATTGAGTTAAAAAGAGCCAAAAATGACACTTCAGAGACATACAGAAAAAAAAATCTATCTAACCCCAAAAAGTTCTGGGTACAAATTAATACTCTTATCAAGGGCTGCAAAAAACAAGAAAGGTGTGATATTATAGCTAAAGGAACCTGTCACGAAAACCCTATTGATGCCCCCAAGGCATTTAACACTTTCTTCACTGAACTGTTTCAAGACCTACTGCTCTGGGCCAACTAAATCCCCTCAAGACATCAATAAATGGTATCCTGATACCCAGGAATTTCACTTCAAATTAATCTCCAGAGCTGAGGTCCTAAAATTATTAAAGGGGATCAAAACCAACGGTATAGCAGGGTATGACAAACTGGAACCCAAGCTACTAAATATTGCAGCTGTAGTCATTGCCATGCTAATCTCATGGTTATTTAACCATTCCCTCCTAGAAGAAAAGTTCCCTCTGTCTGGAACATGGCCCTGGTCAAACCTATCCACAAAGGTGGGCCCCGAGAACTAGTAGAAAACTACCACCCAATATCCCTCCTGTCTATACTAAGTAAAGTGATAGAGAGGATTGTGTACAATCAGGTAGTAGAATATGTTGAGAGATACACATTTACTGCTGCTCAACATGGTTTCAGAAAAAAACATGGAACAAATACTGCCTTAATAAATCTCACCATGGATATATTTTCTGCTCTTGATAAGGGAATGCTCATGGGTGCGATCTTTATTGATCTCACCAAAGCATTCGACCTGGTAGATTATCAACTACTCCTTGCAAAACTAAAGCAGATCAGCCTAGATAGTCTGGCAGCACAATGGTTCTCTGACTATCTCCAGGGAAGGTCCCAACCAGTTAGATGGCAGGGTGCCATATTTTATAAGTGCCCAATACAGGATGGGGTCCCCCAGGGATCAATCCTTGGACCTCTGTTATTCTCTTTATTTATTAATGAATTACCTACTTTCTGTAATGCCACTAAGGTCACCCTGTATGCAGATGATGTAGTGCTATACAGGTCCACAAATGACCCTAATGCCCTGAACAGACTGCTATCTGGAGACCTCCTAGAATTGGAGGGATGGCTGAACATCAGTAAACTGATTCTAAATAGCAAAAAAACTAAGGCAATGCTATTTGGACCAAAAAACCTTGGACCAGACAGGGCTAATAAACTAGCTCTCTCACTATCGATGGGGACTAGGGTCGAGGTAGAGTCCCTAAAATACCTAGGAATTACCTTTGACCAGGATTGCTCCTTCAAGGCCCACATTGATCTGCTCACTAAGACTTTGAACCAGAAGATTGGTCTTCTGTGTCACCTTAGTCCCTATCTTACACAGGACTCTCAGGTCAAGGTTGCTCAAGGTACCCTCCTACCCACACTATTCTATGGTTCCGCTGTATTGCTCTCTGTTAAAACCACTGAGATGCAGAAGCTCAGAACCCTGTACCATAGAATCTGCAAGTTTGCTGCTGGGGCCCCACCCAGAGAACATCATTGTCCTGTCTTCCAAGCCCTATCCTGGCCCACCCTGGAAGGAAGATTACAATATCTCTTTGCCTAGCCTACAAGCTCAGGCTGGCCAGTGCCCACCCCCCCAAGTCTGGCAGAGATGCTGAGAACATAAAAGAATGGCAAGACACTAAGGTCCTCAAGTAAACAGCTTCTCGTGGTACCCAGAACGAAGTCCACCCAGGGGTCCCAAGCTTTCTCAGCTACTATACCTCCCCTCTGGAACATGCTCCCTACAGATCTCCAGGAATGCAACTCACTGGGGGGGATTTAAAAGGGGGCTAAATACCCACCTACTGGAGCTAAACCAATGCACTTGCCACCGTTGATATCTCAACTTTGGAACTTTTGATAAAAAAAAACTGTCAGTGAGTGGGTGTATTCACAAATGTATTTAAGTGTATTAACAAATGTTAAAAATGTGTCATATGTTGTTAACTGTTCTCCTTGCCATGTGATGTGTAAAATGTTTTTTTTTGTAACTTTGCAAATGTTATATTTTGAAGTATTTGTACTTAATCCTGGGTCGACCCTGAAAAAGGGACTGTTACTGGACTTAGTGGGCCCACCCGGTTACCAAAATGAAATAAATAAATTAATACAAAATTTAAACTAACTGTGGGGCAGACTAGCACTGGAGGATACAGTACGTACTAACTGATGCAAGGAGATGGATCCTAGCTAGTTCTCCCCCTTGTCTGGGGACTAACAACACACAAGCTCAGATTGATAGTCTGACAGTTGATATGCACACTAAGGATGCTGCAAACCAAATATGCCTAGGAAAGAATAAGAGATGTTTGGTTGAAGAACAAGAAAGGCTTGTTAGATAGCTGGAAAGGGGTCTATATTAATGTCAGGAGTCTAGGCAATGCAATTGGTGAGCTACAGGCGATGATGAAAGAATCCAAGCTAGATACTGTTTTTTTTTGTTAACTCTCTTTCTCTCTCCATGGTCCAGAACTCTCTCAGGCTATCCCCACTGGCCTAACCGCTCTACCATCTCCTGTGTCTCCCGTCATCTTCAAGGTAATTATGACCCCTGGGGCTGCGGGGGCTAACAGCCCTGGAGAGATCAAAGGGGGCAGTGATGGGAGACCGGCATTGGATGTGTGGTGGTGGTGCCGGAGGAAGCCATCGCCTATCTGGCCAAGGAGGGTGTTTCTCTTTGCACCTCTTAGTCCCCTCCCTCCCATGCATGGGCATGTTCCCAACTTCTTGGCGCACGGCAACCTAGCTAGTGTCGGGCCACGCTGAGTACATGCTGCTTAGTGCTCTGCGATGCCACCGATCTCCACTGGGGGTCTCCGGAGCGCCGAGCCACCCATCACCCTCCTCCTGGGACAGGAGAGCAGCCCTGTGGGTGCTTCATCCTGTCCCTCTCCTGCCAACCCCTGGCACCCGAGCTCATGCCCAAACTCTGGTCGCAGGCATGGCACAAGGTGTGGCGTCCAGTGCCTCAACCCTTAACACCACCGGCCCGGTCTCAAGCTAGATATTGTTGCCATCACAGAAACCTGGTCTACAGATAAAAATGATTGGGACCTAACTGTGCCTGGATACATACATACAACTGAGAAGGAACAGAGTAGCAGGGAGGGGTGTGGTGTAGCCATCTACGTCAGAGAGGCTATTGAGGTATTAGAGGATGGAAATATTAGGTGCAACTCAGGGAAGACTGAGTCCCTGTTTGTTCAACTTACAGTGGCATCTGGGAAAAGGCTGCACCTGGGGGTATGCTGTAGACCTCCAGGCCAAGGAGAGGTAGAGGATAGGGAGCGCAATAAAGAAATTAGAAAGGGAACAGCAAAGGGAGATGTTGTGATAGTGGAGGACTTTAACTTATCCAGTGTAGATTGGGATATTCTGGTGGATAGAAGGAAGAGAAGTCAAGCTTTGCTTGATGTCTTTCAATACTGCCTACTAGTACAACTTGTAAGAGAACCCACAAGAGAGACTGCTGTCCTAGATGTGATGCTCACTAACACAGATGCAGTTAAACCAGTAGCAGTTGGAGAGCAGCTCACAAACAGTGACAACAGTTTGTTTTGTTTTGAAGTTGCCCTTGAGCCTGAGAAAATGCACACTAGTACAGTGGTCTGGGATTTTAGAGGGGTGCACTTAAACAAACTCAGAGAGATGGTTCGAAATAAATGACTACTTTTGCTATATCTTTACCAGGGATGCTAGCAGTACCCTACCTGACAGTGGCATTAAAACAGTCGTGAAAGGGATCCAGGCGATGGGGAGGACAACATTTACTGGATATAGAGTACAAAATGGGCTAGCAGCCCTCAAGACAGACAAGGCACCAGGCCTGGCTGGGATCCATCTGAGGGTATTCAAGGAGCTGGCAAATGAATTGGCTGAACTTCTGGTATGCCTTTTCAATAGCTCACTTCAAAAAGGGGTTGTTCCAGGGGAAGGAGGGTGGCAGAAGTGGTTCTGCTTCATAAGGAGGGACAGGGTACAAGCAGGCAACTACAGATCTGTCAGTTTCACCTCTATTTTCGGAAGGCTGATGGAGTCACTAATCAAAGTAGACCTTCTGGAATAGCTGGAGGATAATGGTCTCCAGGATAATAAACAGCATGGTTTCATCTCAGGGAAGTCGTGTCTGACAAACTTAATAGACTTTTTTGAATGGGCTACAAAGGAATTGGATAAAGGACCTGCTTTTGATTTTGCCATATTCTCACTTCAGCAAGGCTTTTGACTCCTGGTGAAGAAGCTGGGGGACCTTGGGGTGGCTAGGTATGTAGTCAGATGGGTGCAGAATTGTCTAAAAGGGAGATGGGTAGTGGTAAACTATCAAATCAGAAGAGAGGGAGATTACAAGTGGAGTATTGCAGGGGTCTGTCCTGGATCCAGTCTTTTTCAACATGTTCATTAGGGATATTGGAGAAGGAATCTGGGGTAGAATAGGTATCTTTGCAGACAACTCAAAGTTCTGCAGAAGAGTGGATAGTGCTGATGCAAATAGGGAGCTACAGTACATGAGGACCTGTAGAGGCTAGAGAGATGGTTGAAGGTCTTGCAGTTGAATTTCAGTACCAAAAGTGCAAGTTAATGCACCTAGGGAAAAAGAACCCCAGGACAGAATACTGGGTGGGTGTGGTACAGCTCAGTACTACAGCAGAGGAAAGTGACATCAGAGTCATTATTAGTGACACACTTAAGCAGGATAGCCAATGTGACAGGGTTGCAGTGAGGCTAACAGGATGCTGGGATGTATAGAGAGTGATATTGACAGTAGAAGGAAGGAGGTGATACTCCCCCTCTACACATCAATGCAGATTCAAGATGGCCGCCAGGCTGGGCACGTTGCCATCGCTCTTCTGAGGGAGTTTAATTTTATGTAGTTTTAGCTTAAATTTTTAGTTATTCTGAGTTATTGTGTGGTTATTTTGCATTCTGTTTAGCTGTTTAATCCAGTCCCGGTTTTGGTCTTGAGTTCTACCATTCGACGGTGGCTTGATGATGAGTGGGATTTGTCTCCCGGACCTGGGGAGAGAGGCCGGTCAGGCTTTTCTTTCTCCTCCCCCTCAGACTTTGTGTGTTCCACCTTCTGCTTATTGCTGATATTGCTTATATCAGTTTTGTTCTGTATGTTCTACCTCCTTTTTGAAGAATACGGAGATTTGTATTTTTTGTACTTTGTTCCCTATTTTGGAAGTGCCTTACGGTTGTGTGGAGGACAAGGAGTTACTCTGAAATAAGTTTTAGATAGTTCCGAAGTGTGTTTGGTGGAGTCCTGGATGCAGTAAATGCTGGCAAGAACAAGGATTAGTGAACGGAGGATTTTTTTGAACGGGGCTGCTGGATGCAGTAAATGCTGGCAAGAACAAGGATTAGAGAATGGAGGATTTTTTGACTGGGGCTTTACCGGAGATTGTGGAGTGCCCTTTGACCACCGTGAAATCTTGGGTGGTAACCTCTGTTGCCTAGTTGCTCCGGCAGGTGCTGTCTTGGAGATTTGCTACTCCACAGGGGGTTTGGGGTAATTTTCCAGCCGGGGAGCTGGCTGTGGTACCTCGCTCCCTTGGACCATGGAAATTGCTGCAATAGTGGCCTTTCCTATGGTGCTTTGGTGTGGGTAGCAATAATTTCTTGGGAGTGCACTTAGCAGGGAGTAAAGGGGTCTGAGTGTGGCTGAACCTTCTCAGATAAAACTTTTTGTGGATTTCTAAACCTCTTTGGATAAACCTTTTTGTGGATTTTTTTCCTTGGCTTGTTTTTCCCTTATTGGATTTATCTGGTTGACTTTCCTTGGACTTCGACTTACTGGCCCAGATATTCAAATTGCACCCAAAATGTGCGCAACAGCAGGAGCAAGCACAAACCAATTGCGCATATGCGCAACAAGTGCGATATTCAAACATGGAGCAGAACAAATTGCGCAAGCAACCAACGTCTGAATATCGCACATACTGTGCCATAGCGCAACCAGGAAGGAGAAGCTGAGCAGAAATGTTGCACTATAGCGCAACCAGGGCAGCCCAGCTGAGCAGTCCAGAGGTGCCATAGCCCAAGCAGAGCCCCCAGAGCAATGGAACTGCACATCCAGGGAGGCAGGCTGGGGCCAACCGCCAGCCATGCCACACATGGGCATAGGAACACACTGCAGAACCAACAAGACACCTGCACACCAAGCACAGCATCACTGGGGTGTGAGGATGATCTACTGGCCCATGGGGACAAGCCAACAAAACACAGCACAGCCATGACACCCCAGCACAACCACTGGCAGGCTGAGAGTGCCACACACAGGGGTTGACAATCACAGTGCACATCAGGCCCCGTGCGCTGGCACACACCCTGCACCGTGACCCAGACACCACCCATGTGCAGTGACTGGCACTGCAGGAAACCATGCATTCCCCCCAGCACACGTCAACCCCATGCAGCAGAGAAGCATATAAGCCAGACACACCCTGTGCACCCAGCAGTGGGTGGCAGCAGATGGCAAGACCAACAGAAAGTCACTGCCATGCTAGAGATACCTCCCCATGCACACACACGCATGCGCACACACACACACACACACCCAGGACCATACCACCCCAGATGGCATGTGCACCACTGCAACTGAGCACCCATAGCCAGCTGCAAATCAGAGACCAACACAGTATTCATATCAAAATATAAATGTATTTTCAAATTTTCAAAGAGTAAATTACAAAACAATAAACAAGAACTATTTACAAGGGGGGGGACGGGTACAAGGTAGGGGTGGTCAAGGGGTAGGGATGAACAACTTGGAGAGGGAAGGCAGGGTGGTAGGGATGAGTGAAGTGGGAATGGTAATGTGGCCTAAGGCCCAGCAGGCTGGTCTTCCTGTGCCTGGTTCCGCTGTTCCCTGCGATGCCTCCTCCGCAGGCCATGTCTCCTTATGGAATTCAGGATGGCCTGGTTATCCAGGGACACTTGTGTCAGGCCCGTATGTCATGATGGATCCTCGGAGAACTGTGAGGCCTAGGAAAATGGAACACAGTCAATGGCTGTGACTGATCACAACCCTGAACACCACCCAACCTGCAAGCCATATAGCCCAATGTCCCGCACCTGTGATGGCATGCACCCACCCACAGTGAACATGCACATGGCCATCACAAACAGGCGGCACCAGCTATGTGCACCACTGCACACACACACACTGCCCATGTCCATCACAGCACAAACAAGGCTGTCAAGTGACATTAGCAGCGATGCGATGCCAGTTACACAGCTATGTGCCCAGTGCATGCATGGACCACCAGTGATGCATACACAGGCGTGCTGTGATACTGGACAGTGATACATGTCACCTGTGTCATGCATACATACATAGATACATAGACAGTGTCAGCAGATAAGGGCCTATGGCCCACCCAGTCTGCCCATTTGAGCTTGTAAGTTCACTTTGTTTTCCTATAAGTCTGTTGCACCTTACCTGACCTCCAGAATTCCTTTATGTCTATCCGTGCATTCTTAAATCCGTGATTGTTTCAGCCCCACCACTTCCTCTGGCAGGGTGTTCCACTTGTCCACCACCCGTTCTGTGAAGAAATTCTTCCTCATGTTTCCTCTGAATCGTCCTCCCTCCAACTTCATCCCATGCCTCTAGTCCTGGAACATCTTTTCGCTTAAAAGTAGTGTTTTCCTGCACCCTGTTCCTCCCTGTAAGATACTTGTATGTCTCTATCATATCCCTCTCTCCTCCTCTCCTCCAGGGAGTACATGTTCAGTTCCTTCAACCAGTCTTCATCGGACTTGTGATGCAATCCATGCACCATCTTTGTTGCCCTCCTCTGAACCTTCTCTACCCAGTCTATGTCCTTACGTAGGTATGGTCTCCAGAACTGTACACTGTACTCCAGGTGGGGCCTCACTAGTGTCTTGTATAGTGGAATTATGACCTCCTTTCCTGCATGGTTGTGTTGTGCATGGCTGGTGGTCTTGCCCCCACAGTATGCAATAGCATCCATGAAGTAATGATACTCACACTCCTCAAGCAGCTGGGTCTGCCGCTGCTGCTGCTGCGGGTGCAACACCCACCGGCACTGGGGCCCTGGCACGCCCTCCTCACCCCGTGCCTGCATCCTCACATCCCGGCCTGTGGGAGACATATGTTGAGACAAACATCAGTGTGACTCCAAAGCAGACTGCCCCCTGCCCCAGTGAGAGTGCCTGCCCACACAGCCAGACCCATGCCTCTCACACCTGCACACACTGACACAGCCAACCATGGCAGAGCCATCACCTATGCACAGCCACCAAAACACACTCACATCCCTACAGAGAATACAGGTGCATAGATGGTACACCCACCTAGCCTAGGCACCATGCCCCTCCTGGCACGTGACCGCAGCCAATCGAGAAGATCAGGATCTCTCCGGCGGAGGTCACCATACCGGTGCTGGCACTGCTCAGCTGACCGGCACCATCCAGTGACCCCCACCAGGTCAGTGGCCACTTGCTGCCACACCTGCGTCCTGGCAATGGTGAGGGGCACCTCACCATAAAGTGCCCCATAGTGGGGTTCCACTAGGGCCACCAAGTTGGCCACTTCTACAGGGCTCCACTGTACTGCTCTTCTGTGAGCCATGGTACCAACTTTACAGCAGGCAATATGGCGGCCCGCTGCGCAACTCACGTGGAGATGTTGTGCAATAGACCACCACAGGTTCCAACGTCTGTCTAACAGCACCGTGCTACTTTCACATAGCGCTGTCACCAGACAGCACAATAGGGCCGCATACATGGCAGCCGAACAGCGCCGGGGCAAAGGTCGGACACAAGGTCATGGGCAATGACGCAAGACCACGCACAGTGCCATCTGACGTATACGCATCCTGCGCGACTGACCAGCTGTGTACCAGTGCCACAGTGGACTATTGCGCAGTAGTGCCACAGCGCCATATAGTGCCCAGTGCTGTAGCGCCACTGGCACAATGGTGGCCATGGCCTGAATTGCCGATGCGCACAGCACATCAGCAGTGCAGCAGACACCTGCATAAGCTATCTGGGCATGCGCAATGCAGTGTACCACACAGTCACAGATCTGCGCCATTGGCTTAGCCGACTCAACCGTATTGCGCAAAGCGCAAATTCGCGATATTCAGCCAACACATGCAAATCATCTGATCAGCCATTCAAAGGCACAGTGGCGCAATTTGCATGTCATTATAGTTGCTCCACTCCTAATTTGCATGCATTGCGCTATAAATGTGCGACATTGGGCTGCGCTGGCCAGATTTGGTTACTGCAGGTGAGAGGTGAGTTGCATGCTGTGTGATGTTCTGGACAATGGTCATGGGAAAATGCTGTAGACTGCACAGTGACAGGTGTCCACTTCCCCTCATACAGATCGCCATGACCGAGCAGAGCCAAGGTGAGGGTGAGGACGGTGGGCGTAGGAGGAGGCCCAACTTTACCCCAGCAGAGACAGAGGCCCTCTTCCAGGCCTACTGGATGAGGAGCCAGTACTGAGTGGACGGAGGGGCACCCCTCAGTCCCGTGTGGCTGCATGGGAGGGGGTAGCTCAGGCCGTGAACCTGCACGGAAGCCACCAGCGCTCTGTGCAGGAATGCAAGAAGAAGATGGGGACAGACCGCAGGAGGTTGAAGGAGAAGGTGGCAGCCTTCAGGGCGGCACGTGCTGGCACTGGCGGGGCCCGCCAGTGGTGTTGGAGCTGACCCGGCTGAGGAGACACTGGTTGCATCAATGCAGCAGAGCGCATTGAGGCGTACCAGGAGGTGGATTCCAGACAGGTGGAAGCCCATCACTGCATGGTATGACATGGTGGTGGTGTTGGGGGGGTTGGGGGGAAGGTTGTTCACATGCACTCACATGTACTCTCTTTCTGTTACAGATCCTGTTCGTCTTCAGGAGACGGTGGTGGTGGGTCCAGGCAGTGATGATGTCCTGCTGGACGTGGAGAAGGGTCCATCCACCTCTATTACCAGCCAGCAGGCACTGCAGCAGCATGCACGCTGGGCCGCCAACTCTGGTGTCGGTGATTCGGGTGCGGGGGGTGCACAGCCTGTGTCTCAGCAGTCTGGCATGCAAGCATGCCAGCACCCTGTGACTATGGCTGTAGCATGTACCTGCACCATTGATGATGCAAGGACTGCAATGGGCAGTGATAGGTGTGTGTCCCATGACGGACACACAGCAGGCCAGCACGTGCCCCTGGGCCTTTCTGGTTCTAACTTGTGTACCAGCATGCTGGCACAGTCCCAGGCTGTGCCTGTCAGCACTGGTGGGGGCAGCACCGGTGGCTGTGCAGGTGTCTGGCACTGTTGCTAGCACAGCAGTGGAACGAGTGGACCCTGGGGCACAGCAGTTGGTGGGGCAGCAGCAGCAGTCACCCACCAGGTCTGGGGGTACAGTGTCAAGCGGTGGCACATGTCCGCCGCCCTTTGATCCGCCCATTCCTGGTCCTGGCAAACAGCACCCACCCTCAAGGGGTGTTGTGCATCAGGACCTTCCACACCCTGGGGGACAGGATGCCGTTGGGGCACAGTACCCATTGGATGAGCACACCCCGCCTGCTGCAGGAATCAGTACAGCTGCAGAGGCGGGTTGCAATGTCCGTGGAGGCACTGTCTGTGGCTGTGGAGCGGCACAGCAGGGAGTGTGCTCTGGACCGTGCAGAGCTGGTTCGTATGCGGACGGATGTGACCGCCGCCATTGACAGGCTGACCCAGGCAGTGGTCTCTGTCGTGGACGCATTGGGCACACAGTCAGGTGCCCCTGTACCGCACACCCCACACAGTTCACTCTCCACTCCCCGTTCCCGGCATCGTGCGACACCAGGCCTGTCGACGCCGGGTTCTGCTGTGGCCATCCCGAGCACCCCTGGTGCAGGTTTGTTCGGCATGTTGAAGACCCCAGTGCGGGCAAGGTCGCGTTCGCGCAGTGGGACCCCTGGTGGTGCAACAGTGCCACCCCATGTGGCCCCTGCTCAGCCTGCCAGTGCTGTTGGGTCATGGTGGGGCCACCCATGCATCCACGGTGGCCATGGGACAGTGCTACATGACTGAGCTGTCTCCCAGTGTGGGCCCTGTCTGGTGCTGCCATGTGTGCAATGTGTGTCATGGTGGGCAGTGCACTGCTGGGTGCTCTGCTCACCACGCCGACACACGGACCACCTGCACACCCTCCCAACTGCTGTCCACAGGTGTGTGTGCATGATGATGCCTGCATTGTACTGTACACCAAGGTGCAAGGGTGCCCAGCATCTGACACACGTACTTGGACAGTACAGGTGGTGGGGTGGTCGGTGGTGCTGTGTGTTAGCAATGTCGGTTCTGCTGTGCTGTGCATCTGCCCATGTATGCTCTGTGCCTGGTGTGTGTGTGTCCATATGAGTGCTCACCCCTCCCTGATGGTGTGTTTGTATGCCTGGACCCTTCCACTCCCCTGGTCGTCATGCACCCCTGGTGTGTTACCCTGTGTGCCTGTGGTTTGCACATGGACAGTGTTGGTTGCACATGTCCCCTTGACTTACCTGTGTTCTGCATAGTGCTCCTCTGTGATGGTGTTCCGGTGCAGCTGGGCCTGCCGGATCAGTCGGGGGTCCCGCCGTCCTAGGGGGGGCTGCTCATCACCATCAACACCGGCGACACTGGCATCCCCATCGCTGTCCCCCTCTTCAACCTGTACGGCTATCCCATAGTCTTTGGCCATGTTGTGAAGGATGCAACAGGCCAGGAATATCCCACAGGCCTTTTGGGGGCTGTACTGTAGGGCACCGCTGGAGGTGTCTAGGCATCGGAAGCGTGCCTTGAGCATCCCAAACACCTGCTCTATGATGTTGCGTGTGGAAACATGTGCCTCATTATAGCATTGCTGAGATGGGGTCATGGGGCGCCGGTACAGTGTGAGCAGCCAGGGATGGAATGGGTATCCGTTGTCACCTGTGTGGAGATAGTGGAGATCAGTCTCATGTTCAGGTCCATATTGCCCATATCCCTGTGTGCCACTACCATGGCACCTGTGGCATTCCACCCTTGCCCCGAGTTTGCATTCCATACATGTGTACTCACCCACTAGATGTCCTGTGGGGATGTCCCCACCTCGAATTGATGGCACAGTGCGGACTGATACCATATGAAGGCATCATGTGCTCCGCCAGGGTGTGTGGCACAGACATTGATTATCATAAAGTGGCATCACACACCCACCTGGCAGTTGACACTGGAGAATCCCTTTCTGTTCTATATCGACCCCATCAGAGCCAGGTGGTGTGCGAATAGCCCACATGGATGCAGTCTATGGCCCCCTAGCACACCAGGCATACGTGCTACCCTGTGGAACTCCTGCATGTTTGTTGTACGCTCTGCAGCGTGCTGGGGAAATGGATGTACTCCGAGCATGTGGCAGCAGTGCGCTGAGGAATTGGGTGAGGATGCATGACATGGCCGACTGTGTGATGCCTGTGGTGTCCCCTGTCAGCCTCTGGAAGGTGCCCGTGGCGAGCAGGCACATGCAGGCTGTCACCTTGGTCTCCACCGACAGAGCGTGACTCCGTCATGAGGGTGCCTGCATCACATCACTGCACAGCTCACAGAGCCGTCTCAGTATTGCCCTGTTCAGGCGGTTCCGGCCCACGATCTCTACATCTGTGTACAGCTCAAAGCTAATGCGGGCACGGTACTTCCTGTTGGGGGCATACCGCCGACGGGCCCTTCCACCACGTCCCCTGCAGCATGCATTCTCACCCCTCATTACAGCTTCCATGTGGAAGCTGGCACTGTCCATCTCCCTGGCTTCTGACCCCCGGCTGCTGTTGCTGTGTTACCCCCGCTGTCCTCGCTGCTACTTCCACTGCACCGGGCACCCCCCGCTGGCCTCTACAGCCTATGGCCCACACTTTTCTTGCCTGCCCTAGCCTGTCTGTTGTCTGTCTGTCTGTCTCTCTCTCTCTCTCTCTCCCCCACTTGGCAGCCTTGTAGCGTTCTTGCGCCGCTTCCTTGAGCCTTTTTATTTTGGCTTATTTCCGCTAGTGCGCAATTTCCGGCTGTACCGCTATTGCGCATCGCGCAAGTCTTTGAATATTGCATTGCACTCTTTATGCATGGATCCACCCCCTTCGGTTGCGCATGCCTTCATTTTCATTACGCTGTTGCTCAGCATGTTTTCGGTGGCGCAACTGCCTCCTTCTGAATATCTCAAAATGGCCCATTTTGGGACTTGAGCATGCGCAACCCTGTTGCGCATGGCGCAACCCTTTTGAATATCCGGGCCACTGAATTTTTGTGGAATTCTGGACCTGTACTGAGAGACTGTTGACTCTTTTTCTGGATTAAAACTTTTTTTCGTTCTGGACACTCGGGTGGTGAGAGGACCCTGTGTCCATAAGTTTCTGTTTGTTTACTTACTTATTTTCTGTTTGTTTGATTTTACAGTTTGTGTCTTTTCTCCTGGCAGTGAGAAAGATCAATATTATTTCTCTCCAGTTGTGAGAGAATATGGGGGAGTTCCATAACTCTTTTCTTGTTTAAAATGTATGTTTCCATGATGGTTTGGCAGTGAGAGTGCCATTTTACCCTCTTTCCCCGGTGGTGAGAGGACTGGGGGGGGGGGGGATTATACAGGAGAAGATTTGTTATCTATTTATTTGTTTAAATTTGTATTTTTCATTTTAATTTTATATTTATTTTTATTTTATTATTTTTAGTGGATTTTTAGTCTTGTCCAGTTTTGAATATTCTTGTGAGGCTGGGTTTTTGTTTTGTTTTTATTTAATTACATTGGATATGTTTAGGGATTATTTGATAATTTCTATTTTATAAAGATTGTGTTTTTGTGTTTTGGTGTTTATTATTTTACTTAAGTAGCGACATGTACTGGCCTCTAGTCCCCACGGTGGTGCGCTACTCATCCTCCTCTTTTCGCACCCTCTGCCCCTTTTACACTATCCCCCCCACAATTTGATACCTACCAGTGCTGTAGAGCACTGGGGATTGTTCGTGGGAGAGTGAGGGGGGAGGGGGTATGTGAACAGGAGAGGATGACCGAGCGGGGCCATCGTATCAGGGTTATTAAGTCCAAAAGGTGCCCTGGGGCAAAACAGAATCTGGACCGGGATTTACCATGTCTGGTATCCATACCCAAGGGCACTACTGATTTCAGTAGGCAGATAGGCCCGACAGCCTCCGAGGTGTGTCCAACTCGGGTGGTGCTATGCAGTGCCAGGTCTGTTAGGAATAAGACCACCATTATTGCTGATCTTGTTGGTTTGGCTGACCTGGCTTGCATCACCGAGACCTGGCTGGATGAAAATTCAGACCCTATACTGGAGGCCATGACTCTGCCCGGGTACTCGGTGATACACCGCCCGAGATTGGACCACAGGGGAGAGGGGGTTGCAGTCTGTTTTAAGACAGAATTGGGCCTCACGAATGTAGTAGTAGGTGAGGCTGAGTCCTTCAAGTGTACAGTCGTAGCAGGTGTAGGTGTTCGAATAGTTCTCATCTACCGTCCACCTGGAGATGGGAAACATTTCTTATGGGAAGTAGCAGACTTCCTCGTCAACATATCGTTTGAGTCACCCAGATTGATGGTTCTGGGTGACTTGAACGCCTGGGTCGACGATGAACTCTCACAATTTGGTAATTACTTCCTCCAATTAATGACTTCTTTGGGCCTTACACAGGTAGTTTCCACTGCTACGCATAAATCTGGACACTCTTTGGACTTAGTCTTTCTCCTAGGGATTGATGCATCCGACGTGGGGGTGGAACCAGTTGCCTGGTCTGACCACTGCACCGTGATGTTCAATTTTTGCACATCCCCCTTAGCAGGCCTTCCCCTGTGGAGATGGTCAGGTACTGCCCATTACGGAATGTTACCTCACAAGGCCTAGCAGCGGTCCTTGACCTATCATCCCTCGCGTTGGTGAGCAGTAATCCAGAGGCACTGGTGTTGGCCTACAATGAGGCTGTCATGTTTGCCCTGGATCTTATTGCTCCTGCTCGTGAGCGCCCCTTATCCCTTCACCCCAGGTCCCCTTGGTTTTATGGGTCTCTGAGGGAGATGTAGAGACAGGGGCGAAGGTTAGAGCGTTGTTGGCACAAGTCCACCCTTGAAGCCGACCGCTTTAGATTGATAGAACATTATTCTAGCTATCAATCTGCAATCACCCATAAGAAGGCAGAATTCCTGTCCAGGGAGATTGCAGTTGCTCAGAATCGACCAGCTCAGCTGTTTCGAACTATAGACAGACTGTGTAACCCAGCCTGTCTGCAAGTTCAAAAAGCCTTTTTGCAAGTAGAATGTGAGGAGCTCACTCGGTACTTTGCAACTAAAGTGGCTGACATCAGGGTGGACTTGTGTCCGGCAACCTCTAAGGGTGATGTTGTAGGACAGTGCAAGATCACAGTGCCTCAATTCTCTTGGAGTTCCTTTTGTTGACCTGAGTTCATGGATATTATTAGGATCATCCATAGTGTGCATCCCACAAGCTGTGGTTTGGACCCTGGACCAATTTCCCTAATTTTGGGTTGCTCTGATATCATTGGTCCAGTCCTGGTGCAAATAGTATGGTGCTCCTTGGAGACAGGTGAGTTTCCTAGCTCCCTGAAAGAGGTGGTGGTGACACCTCTCTTGAAGAAAGCTTCCTTGGAGCCAGACTGTTTCTCAAACTACAGACCTATCTCTAACCTTCCCTTTATTGTGAAGGTTATTGAGAAGGTTGTGGCTGCCCAATTGGACGACCATTTAACCATCCATAGTATCTACGAATCCTTCCAATCTGGTTTCCGTAAAAGACATAGCACCGAGACTGCGCTGGTTTGGGTGCTTAATGATCTTCTGAGGGCAAGAGATCAGAAGACACGTTCCATCTTGGTTTTCTTTGATCTCTCATCAGCTTTTGACACTGTGGATCACATGGTGTTGTTAGCACGCCTGAGGCAAATTTGTTGAATGTCAGGAACCATTCTTCAATGGTTCACTTCATTCCTCACTGGGAGATCACAAAGAGTTGTGTTGGGAATTTTTTCCTCTGGTCCAATCTCTTTGTTGTGTGGAGTGCCTCAGGGTTCTGTGCTGTCACCCATGTTATTTGCAGTGTATATGCTGCCCCTCGGAGACATTATAAGATGGTATGGGCTGAAGTTTCACTGCTATGCAGATGATACCCAGCTATACCTGTCTTTTGCACCCGACCAGGATGGAGCTCTCTCGGTGTTTAACAACTGTCTAGGGGAAATCCAAGAGTGGATGGATTCTAGTTGGCTAAAGTTGAACTCGAACAAGACAGAAGTTCTGGTGGTGGACCCGGGTGGTCAGACTGAGAGGTCGCATATTGGCGTGCCTTCTGGAATTTTTCTTGGCGGCGTGCCACTTCCGACCTCCGAATGGGTGCGTAGCCTTAGGGTTATCCTAGACGACAGGCTGACTCTTCAATCTCAAGTGTTGGCCATCGTCAGGACTTCCTTTTATCATCTTAGGAATACTGCCAAGGTTAGGCACCTTGTTCTGTCTGACTCTTTACCAACGTTGGTCCACGCCTTTGTGTCCTCGGGCTTGGACTACTGCAACACCCTTTACTTTGGGCTGTCTGGGGTAGAAATCCGTCGCCTACAGCTGGTGCAGAATGCTGCAGCCTGGGTTTTGTCTGGGACAAGTAGGTCCTGTCATATTACCCTGGTGCTGCGCGAACTGCACTGGCTTCCTATACGGTGGCGGATCACCTTTAAAGTCATTTTATTGACTTTTAAAGCCCTTCATGATCAAGGTCCGTCCTATCTGAAAGACCTTCTGGTGCCTTACTGCCCTGGCTGATCACTCCGCTTGGCTGACATGGGGTTGTTAGAGATTCCAAGAGTGAGTTTAAAATCTTCAGGCAGCAGAACATTTTCTCACGCTGCACCCACTCTTAGGAATTCTCTACCACGCCGGTTATGGGAGTGCATCTCCATGGAGATATTTAAGAAGGATTTGAAATCACATTTATGGAAAATGGCCTTCTTGGACAACTAAGTTAAATTTAGTATGATTGGAATTTTATCATAATTTATTATGCTATTATGGTATATTTTTATACATGTTTTGAAGATTTGTATTAGGAATGTGATGTTATGATTTTAAAATATTCAGCACCTTGACACATTGAAAGGCGCTATATAAATAAAATTATTATTATTATTATTATTTGTTATCTCTGGTGAGCCCACATCTGGAACACTGTGCCCAGTTTTGGAGCCCTCATCAGGGAAAGGAGAAGAACAAGCTAGAGGCAGTACAGTGCAGGGTAACTAAGATGATTCAGGGTCAGCAGGGAAGTCCTATGAGGAATGACTTAGGGTGCTGAATATGTATTCGATGGAGACTAGAAGGAAGGGGGGACTATGACAGAGACATTCAGTAAACAAGGTGAACTCTGGGAACCTGTTTATAAACACCAGCTTGACAATTGAGAGGGCATGACTGGAAACTAACAGGGGGAAGGTTCAGGAGAGATGTGAGAAAGTATTACTTTATAGAAAGGGTGGTGGAACTGTGGAACTGCCTGCCAGCTGAGGTGGTGGCAGATGGAACTGTAGGTAGTTTCAAATGTGCTTGGAATAGAATGAAGGGGATAGTCATCACTGGCAGGGACAAGGACGGGGAAGGAATACGATAACTGTTGGGGAGGGGTAAGACCCTGAATGACACCAGGTCACGGGTTTATATAAAGATCCATGAGCAGACTGGATGGACCATTGGTCTTTTTCTGCTGTCGTCTTCTGTTTCTATGTTTCTTCTCTCCATGTGGGAGATGGGAGACCTTATGTTGCAACAGGGTGAACCTGTTGCTGCTGATGCACAGGCCTGGTCCCACAGACTTGGGCTTCCCCATCTTCTTCCCTTCCAACCCTCACTACTTTCCAGACACATTCTTGAGCCTTCCTATAAGATGGCTGTGGCAGAAGTGCCCTAGGTGGCCTGGTAACCTCAGCTCTTGTAGCTTCCAGCTCCACTCTTATGGCCAGTAACCTCCAACAGCTGAGACAGTTGCCAAGCTTTTAGAGCACTCTGTTGTTCACCACAGTCCCACAACCCCTACGCTCACCCCACATCCCACCAAACTGTCCCTTATTTATACTATACTCAGGCAGGTTGGGCATAAGCTATAGATAGTGCAGGATAACTGCAGAGAGTTGGAAAGGGGCTTTAAGCAGGTGGCCTTTTCTGAGGAGCTATTGTGTATAGCTGGGGAGATGCAAGGGTACTCTACTCCACAGCATGTAATGAGTTGTGGAAGGCATGGTGCATGAAGGAGGGTTTTGGTGTAATCAGGGACAAGGGGTCAGCCTTCAATAATATGGACCTATATAAGGGAGATGGCCTGCATCCTTCCAGGAGGGGGGGGACCATAGTCCTTTTTTTTATTTAGTTATTTAACCAGGTGAGACACACTAAGCTGAAAGCTTTTTTACAGGTGCAACCTGGGAGCACAGGGAAGTTAAGTGACTTGCTCAGGGTCGCACAGTATGCAAGTAGAAGTTATGGGATTCAAACCCAGGTCTGGTCTGCTGGATGTCACCAGATTTGCAGCTCAGAGCCTTAAACCACTGCACTATACTGCCTCCAAGAGTCCTAGGTGCGAGGTTTAAATGCTACTTGGATAAGTATTTAAACTAGCCAGATAGGAAACAGTAAAACCATGTTTCAAGTTTATTGATCAACATTAAGTCATTACAAACAGTACAAACATCATGTATAATTGTAAACAACACACATATTGAATATCAATAAAACATAAATACAAGTCCACTTTCCGTTAAAATTCTATACCAGGAAAAAATTTATAAAAGTCTTTTAATTATATGTAATTAGATTATTTGGTTCAGAGATAAAAGATTATAGAGGCATGCATTTGTAGACAAGAGGAGGGGTCTGAGAGGACTAGGCATTTAATAATCCTGCCAGCTGGCAGGAGTAAATGGGACTCTTCTGGGTTTGAGTCTTGCTTCTTACACCACCATCAGAGTACCGTAGCCTGTAGTCTCTAGAGTTCTAAATGAAAAAATATATCAATTTAGAACAAAAAGGCCAATGAAGGCAGAAAAATGAGTTGTCCTCTCATACTTCTCAAATACATAATATGCCTAACAAAGTTTCATAAATCATGCAAAAAAAATCACTTTAAAATAGTATAATTAAAGTTTATAAATTCAAGCATAGCAAAAAACGTGTAAGGGGATACAAAATTACCAGATCAAGAGAATCGTAGAAGATACATATTATTTGGTCTGATGGGAGACAAAAGTTGGCCAAAGCCATAGCTTCTTTTAGTGTGGTACAATGGACAAATAAGAGTGACTTGCTTTAAATTGTCATCAACTTCAGCACCCCATATGCCAAATGTTGTAGTTGTTCTGGAATGTTTTTGCCTATGGTACAGTATATGTAATTAGCCTCATAGAGTTCCATTCTAAACATTGTTATTATTTTTTGTTCATGTAGGTTGGATACAACAATTAAGTAAGATTCTAAACAATGCCAGATTTTGAGATGCTTATACCATCTGTACAATTTCAAAGAGGCAGTTCTTGAAAGATCTTGATTAATTGCAGTATCCTGAACTCTAGTCCTAATTTTACTAACAATTTCTTGGTTGAACCTAACATAAATTTTATGAAGTAAATTGCCCAGGCCCAAAGGGAACAGGTAATCTTTGATAAGTCTGATGGACTGAAAGTTAAAATCATTCTGGGTGTACTTGATCTGCTCCTCAAGACATTGTCTAGGTAGGCATTCCTCTGGTAGGAGAAAAAGGCTCAAAAGGAAAATTAAGCATCTCTCTTTTACCAGAGAAGATAGAGAAACCTGGATTAATTCTCCCTTAGAACCTCTGCTGGAACCAAATTGAGTGTAGATAAAATGTAACAAAATATTTTATTCTGAATAATTTTCAGTTATGTAATACTGGAGGAACCCTAGATTGCAGCAGCATAAAGAATGCATAATTTAATTTTTGCATTTATAACTGTGAGAATACCCTTAATAGTATCCTTCTCTAGTTTACAATAGATCTAGAAAAAGAGACAATTTCATACCTTTTATTGGACCGACATAGATGTTACAAAAGAAAACAGGTGCTTTAGCTTTCCAACTACACCCATTCCTTCATCAGAAACTAATGCCAGTTGTTTTGGAAGAATACATTCTATAAACACCCAGATCCTACATAAAAAAAAAAAAAAAGATAAAAAAGGTTGTAAAAATCTAATTGGTCTGGACTGAATTCAAAATTCAACTGAGAACCATATGGAAAGCACACAGTCTATTATCCAAGAAAAGCATTTCACAGTCAAATGTCAACAGAACAGATAACACCATTCCTGAAAGAACACATAAAACATAATTAAGTTTCATTTTGAACTATGCATGAGTGAGTGTGTTAGTGTATACATAAGGAACTAAATCACATTAGCCTAAACTTGCATTTGAAAATTAACCTAAAAAAAGAAGAGTCCCATCAAAAATAAAGTCATTTCAAGGTCAGAGTTACAGAATGAATGACACTTTACCTTGAGAGAAAACAAAACAAAACAAAACAAAAAAACAGAACACCCTCAATTAAAATCAAGACCTATGGTTTTAACTCCCAAGTCAGAATATGTTAAGAATTTCATAGTATATGATGCTAAAAAGTCCTCTAAACAAGAAATTTCCATTGTCTATTGCAATTAGTGTGTTTAAAGATAAGCTGCCCTAATGTGAACAATAAATATAAACAAACTGTTTCACACATTCATACAGCATTAGCTCTATCAGTGGTGCATGTCCTAAATCCTATGCTGAAAAAGTCAATATTATCTATTAATATTAAAACCCTCACTGCTATAACATGGTCTTTGTACAATATTGTTTCAAATGCCAAGTGTTAGTCATTCTGACCTTAGGCCTCTATGCAAAATTATTAAAGATCTCCAATCAATATTGAGCGAGGATGAGTCCCTAAAATGTATTTTTCAAAAACTACCACTACTGTCTTTTAAGCAACCACCTAATTTAACCAACCTGATTGTTAGGAGTAAACTTGCACCAGAACACAATAACATAACATTAAATGGTAAGAGACCCTGCATTCTCACTAGATATAAGACTTGTGAGCATATTTCCACTTCCGACTGTATCAATACTCCACAAAAGAGACAATTCAGAATACAAGGAATTATACATGTGCATCTTGCAATGTTGTTTATTTCTTTCAATGTAAGAGATGTCCACAAACAGTGTATGTTGGAGAGATAGGACAACCTCTCCACACCCGAATGAACTCACACAGACATACTATTGAAATGAAAATGACTGAAAAACCAATGGGATAGTACTTCTCTCAATCTGATCACTCCATCTCAGATATGTTAGTATGGGTTTTAAAAGGACATTTCAAAAATACAAAACAGAGGCAGGCTTTCAAGGTCAAGCTCATTTTATTTCTCAATATGGTGGGAGATGGTATGAACATTGATTTGGGTTTTATGTCACATTACAGCAATTAAACTTTCACTGACTTCAGGAACAATGACTTGACATATATGGGAGTACATTGTGTTTTGGTGTATGTTTTAATACTGAATGGATATAGGATCCCTTTTAACTGGTTATTAATATGTTGGTTTCACCCCCAAAAATCAAAGTGTGGGGTGGTATGGGGTAAGACTTATATACAGACACATGTTCATACATGGACATTTTTGATACAGTATTTCATTTACTAGGTAGTCTGTGTTATGCTTGTTCCTTTAATGAGCACAAACTCTTGGCCCCCATCACATGATATAATGGGGTTACATTGTATTATGACTATTTGTTCACATACATAGAGTATATATGATTCCTTCTGACTAGTTATCAATACATTAGTGTTCCCTTGGGGGTGGCAGGTGGATTCCCTTAGGTTTTGTTTCAGATTTCTAGGACTGTTACTATATATACAGCAGGATGATTATTTACTGATACATTCTGCACCTGGGATCCAGAAACCCGGGCCAAGTGTACACCCTGGGGGGGGGGATGCTACAAGTCTTGATGGCTGAGAGGGACCTGGGGCTGGTGGTGGATGTCAAGATGAACAACTTGGAGACTTGTAGGAGGGCAGCAGCAAAGGCCAACAGGATGCTTGGATGCATTGCTAGGGGGATCACCTCCAGAAGGAGGGAAGTGATACTCCCACTGTATAACTTCTTGGTGAGGCAGCACCTCGAGTACTGCATGCAGTTTTGGAGGCCACATTTAAGAGGGACATTGAACTCCTGGACAGGGTTCAGAGGAGAGCAACCAAAATGATTTGGTGCTTGGGGATAGGACCTATGGGGAGAGGCTCGAAGAGCTAAATATGTACACATTGGAAGAGAGAAGGGACTGGGGGACATGATAGAGGTCTTCAGGTACATGAAGGGGGTAAATAGGGGAGAAGCAGTCAGGGTGCTCCAAAGGAAGGAGGGGGGCAATTAGAGGGCATGGGTGGAAGCTGGAGAGGGGCACAGTCAGGGGAGAAAGAAGGAGGTGCTACTTCACTGAGAGGGTGGTGGAGCCATGGAATGTGCTGCCCAGGGGGCTGGTGGAGGCAGAAATGGTGGAGGGGTTCAAGAAGGGGTGGGACAGGTACAGAGGAAGGGTTCTGGAAGCAAAAACCAGGGCAGCGAGAATATCCAGGACTGGGAAGGGAGAAGCCAGAGAGGGAGAGGGGGGCAACAAGGTCAGCTCCCAGGGTGGGGGCTGACCAAATGAGCAGACACAAAAGACTGTTAGGCCTATTCTGCTGGCATTTTAGTATGTTTGTATGTTAGTATTATGAAACAATGAACATATTAGGATACAGGACCTCATTTACTAAGGAGTCCTTGTTAGGTTTGATTTTTTTAATTGTGCATTAACACTTGGTGTTTGAAACAATATTGTAGAAAGATCATGTTATAGCAGTGTGGGTTTTAATATTAATAGATAATATTGGCTTTTTTAGCATAGGGCTTAGGACATGCATCTCCTGATAGGGCCAACACTGTATGAATGTGTGAAACAGTTTGTTTATGTTTATTGTTCACATTAGGGCAGCTTATCTTTAAATTCACTAATTGCCATAGACGATGGAAATTTCTTGTTTAGAGGACTTTTTAGCATCACATACCATGAAATTCTTAGCATATTTTTATTTGAGGTTTAAATCACAGGTCTTGGTTTTAATTGAAGGTGTTCTGGATTTTTCTCTCAAAATAAAGGGCTATTCATTCTGTAGCTCTGCCCTTGAAATGACTTCCTTTTTGATGGGTCTTCAACTTGTAATAACCTATTAAATATATTTACAAAAAAATAGGGGTCCGTCAATCAGGGAATGTTTTATAACACTCAACTAAAATATGGTCATGACCTGGGGCTTTGCTAGCTTTAATTGAAAGAAAAGCTTGAATAATTTCCTCAGGAAAGAAAATAATTGGTCTAGGAAATGCATAGAGCTGTATTAGGTCATTCAGCTTGGCAGAGATTGAATGTACAGTATTTGGTCTTCTGCCAAAGAAAAATATAAGGCCTCAAAATTAGCGCCCAGATCTGGGGCACAATATACGCCTCAGTCTTGGTGATATATTGGTCATAACCAAAATTGACTAATGTCCAGAATAATGTAATATCTTGATCTAACACATCCATGTTTATTCCACATCTTCATTTGATACTTCTGTTTTTCTATCTCAATGAGCTTCCTGTAATCGTTCCTTTGTTTATTTAGGAGCCTAAGATTTTCTCTAGTCCTGTGTCTTTTAGCGTACCTAACAAATGTATTTATTTCTGCTCTAGCAGCCTTACACTTTGTGTTGAATTAGGTCTATTTGATAGGTCTAGCTATTTTGTTTATCCTGAATAAAGGTTTTAAAAAGTTGTTGATTTCCAGCCATGCTCTAATAGCGTTGGTATTGCCATTGTCTATAATAGAAACTATTCCTAGTCTCAAAGTATATATATGATCTGAATGAAGAACCTTAGAAAAGAAGTGAGCCAGATCAGTCTGCCATTTTAGTCTCTTTGGGCCAGATATTCTAAACTTTGCCCAGGGAGATAAATAGCACTGTCTGATGTGCTAAATTAGCCCAGAACAAATAGCCCGCGTTATTCTAAAGGATTAGCCCTGGTGCTAAACCTGCTGAATATGGCGTGCTAAGGAAGCTGGGCAAACTGGGCTGGGAGTGCAGTGCTAAATTAGCCCTGGAATATGACAGCACTGAATATAACAACAAGAAAGAGCAAACCGCAACAACACCTTAGTAGACCCTGAAGCAAGTCAGTGTTGCAGGTGGAAAACATCGTGTGAGATTGCACAGAGATGTCTCACATCAACTGCAAACAACAATGCAGGCTGCACACTGCAGAACTATGCTGTGCTGAAGTGAGGTTTGGCTGGGGCTAACCTGATTGTACAATGCTAACACAATAGCCTGGTGCAAACTGGTTAGCCTGGGGCACATGTGTGCTATATTCAAAGCTCCTATACAAATGAGCCTACTTAGGTAATCTGTGGGCAAACAGGCACATTTGCATCTCATTATGTGCTGCTTAGCATACATTACCATGCAGTCTGCCCGGTACTACTGCACGGAGCACACAGCTCCACCTTTTGGTCAGAATGGAAGTACAGGCTGGACACTGCAGGCCAAGGCATGCTCACAGAATCCCGTATTGGTTGGAATGGATGTACAGGCTGGATGCTTCAGGAAATGGGTGCTGGCAGGCACAAGAGGTGCATTCACCTCACCCATGTAGCACTGCAAGCAGTACAGACCACTATAGTCATATATGTACAGAGATACATACTGCCTGAGTCTCGATAGAACTGGTGGAAAAGGTAAAAGTTAAAAGGATAGCATTCAGAAGGTATAAGGAGATGCAGATGGAGGAGGATAGGGAGGTGTATCAGGAGAAACAGAGTGAAGCAGTGAGAGCAGTAAGGAGCATGAAGGTGCAAACTGAAGAAAGAATAGCCCAGGTGGTAATGAAAGGGGATGACATTTTTTAGGTACATAAGCAAAAACAGGAAGACCAGGGGTGGGATTGTAAGATTAAAAATGGAAGGGGGGACTACACTGAGAGGGACCAGGAAAAGGCAGACAGCCTGAACAAATACTTTTGTTCACTGAGGAAGGAGAAGGGGAGGGGCCACAAAAAAGTAATAGGAGCTTTGGTGGGAGGGAGGTGGACACTTGTCTATTTTCAGAGAAGAGAGACCTGAAGGCATTCACTAATCTGAAAGTGGACAAAGAAATTGGGCCAGATAGGTGAATCAAAGGCTATTAAAGGAGATCAGGAAGGTACAGACTGCATCTCTGACAGTCCTATTTAACAGGTCATTGGAAATAGGAGTGATTCCAGAGGACTGAATGAGTGTAGATGTAATCCCACTTCACGTTTTGACACACAGGCACCCTAATGGCACAGCCCTTCCTAACTTGGAGGGCTCTACCAGAGAACAGTACACACCCAGATCATCCTTGTAATGGGCATTGCTGGACTCTGTCCTCCAGGACAGCTAATCAGGTATATGCAGCCCCCACTGGGCCCTTCAAACAAGGACCACAGGCACTGCTCCATCCAGCTTCTCCCTTCACATCAGCATCATCCTGTCTGGCCTGTCGTGATAGTCCTGTGGAAACAGAAACCATGGGATGCCATAAGTGTCACTTTACACACATCATTTGGCATGCACTCCCCTCCCATCACCCTCTAGCCAGTGGCATATTTACCAGTCTCGGCTCTATAACATCCCAGACAATACCCCTGGTCCCCTGGCAGGTGCATAGAGACATTCACCACAGTTTTCAGGGGTAGTTGCTGACCCTGTTACCAGTGCTCTGACCAGGTGCTGCAGCCACCATTGCATAGTTCAGTGAGACCTGCCGATGTAGGTCACACCACATTGCCCCACTGGTGTGCAGGGTACATGCCCCCTTAAAGTGTCTCCATTAGGCACTGCAGGTGTGGAATGCGATCCCTTCCATGCCACTGTCAGGGGACATATAATAATAATAATAATAAAAATAATAAACGTTATTTCTCTAGCGCCCCATCCTGGAGGCTCTGAGCACTGTACAGGCAGACAGTAGTTTAAATTACATAAAATACATAAATACAAAACATATGTCAATAATAAACAGAAGATCAATAATAGATAAATACAATTATCTGTTCCAATCAACAGTTCAGCAGTCTGCTCTTTTAGGAATACAGAGGCAGTTCCCAAATACCTCTCTAAAGAGATGCACCTTCAGACCCCGCTTAAACACCACCACTGATGGGACCTCCCTCAAAGATTTTGGAAGTGAGTTCCACAGGGCCAGGTTCACCACCTCAAATGACTGATCTCCCAAGATCTTCAGCCATGCCTTGGGAACCACTAGGAGGCCTTTGGTGGAGGAGTGGAGCGAGAACACAGGGTGAACAGGAATCAGAAGGTCACTCAGATAGCTAGGACCCAGTCTATATAGGGCCTTATAGGTGAGCAAGCCCACCTTGAAGTTGATTCTCCATCTCGCTGGTAGCCAGTGCAGATCTCATAGGATCAGGGTCACATAACAAAACCTCGGAATGCCTGTCAGCAAACTGATCTCTGTATTCTGCACCAGCTGCAAGTGATGGACAGCCCCTCCACTGACCCCAAGGTAAAGAGTGTTGCAGTAGTTGAGTCTAGGCGTTACAAAGGCACGTACCAGTGTGGGAAGGTCATCAGACAGAATAAAGACTTTAATCCGGGCGATATTCCTAAGGTGGTAAAAAACACTCTGGATGACATCTGACATGTGAGCCTCAAGTGTCAATTGATTGTCAAGGACAATGCCCAGATTTTTCACCTTACTGGATGCAACCAAGGGAAAGGGGCTAAGGAATAACCCTGTTCCCATGCCAGCAGCCCCCATATCCTACCAGTGACTAAGCTCAGTCACTAGCACCTCTGTCTTGTTAGGATGAGCCTCAGCAAGCTGGAGGATGTCTAGTCATGGATATTTGCCAGACTAGCTGGAGGACATCTAGTCATGGATATTTGCCAGACACGTATTAAGCACCTCCACAGTGTCGTTCATCTCGAGTGCAGGTGGTATATACAGCTGGGTGTCATCTGCATAACAGTGAAAATCCAGACTGTACTGTCTAGTGATCTCTCCCAGGGAAAACATGTACACTATGAAAAACATAGACAACAGGATCAAGCCCTGGGCAACTCCACAAGGCAGGGGCTTTGGACAGGAGGAGAACCTCCCCATCATCCTTATCCCCTCTATCCCTTGCCACGAGGAGATCATTTTGCACCCTAATGCCATTTCGGTGCTATGCCTGAACCTAAACCTAGACTGGAAGAGCTCACAGATATCATAGGTTGCAAGGTGTGCCTCAAGCTGCAGAGTCACTACTTTCTCAATAACCTTACCCAAAAATGGGACGTTTATGGACTGGTCTATAATTCGCCAAGATGTCAGAGTCGAGAGATGGTTTCTTTTGGAGGGGCCTCACCAGCACCTCTTTCAGGGTGCTGGGAAAAAGTCCCTCCAAAAGCAAACACCAGACAATCTCAGTGACCACTGGACCAACGGACTTAATGCATCCCTCCAAGAGATGGGTCGGGCCTGGGTGCAGTTCATGGTATGTGAGCTGCAGCTTCAAAATCACCTTGCATACCTCTATCACCCCCACTGGCCTAAATTCACTCCAAACAATAGGAGTGCCTCTGAAATCATATGGCTTGCCACTGCAGGGCCACATCTGCCTCACTGGAGAAATCCCAGCCCTAACGGAGGACACTCTGTCTGAGAAGAAAAGAGCGAACGCCTCGCACTGAGTGACTGAAGCTTCTCTCTTCAGCTGCTGGCAGGCAGGATGGAGTAGCCTGTCTACAGTCCAAAAGAGCAGAGCTGGTCTGTTCTTCCCTGCAGCAATCTCCCCAGACAGAAGCACTGCCTTCTTATGGTTCATTGTCCTTTGGTATTCACTGTAGTGAATTCTCAAAGCCAGTCTATCCTCCTTGGACCGGGACTTCTGCCAACAATGCTCCAACCTCTGACTCCTGGTCTTCATCTCCTTGAGAGCCCCATCAAACCTCAGGGGTTTCAAGTGAGAAGACCTAGGTTGTATATGGACCAGTGCAACAGAGTTGAGTGCTTTGAGAACAGCACTGTTATATGCTGCTACCACTTCACCCATACCTGTCACACAAGCAGCACTCACTCCAGATAGATCTATTACCCCCATCAGTTCCTCTGGGGACAACCCCTTCAAAGGGTGGAAGCAGGCCATCTCTATAGGGGCAGGACTAATGGGGATGGGCCCCGAATGAGAACTCTACCGTGCAGTGATGTGACCAAATGACTGGATCGATGAGGTCAGTGACCTCAAGCCCCAGTGAGAACACCAAGTCCATATGGATGGGTGGTGGTTGAACACCACATGCTTGCTGTCCACGGTACCTGACAAAGAGATCAAGAAGATGTGCCTAGGGCTGTGCCAGCCTGGTGGCGCTGAGGGTTGAGACGCTGGATGCCACACCTTGCATCACATCAGTGATCTGGGTTTGGGAATGAACTCTTGTCACCGGGGGTTGGCGGGGGAAGGAGGATTGAGAATCCTAACGGATGCTCACATCTTTCGGGGTGGGTTTCTAGGGGTGCTTCAGGCACCGGATGTCCCTGAGGGTCAGTGGGAGCACCAACTTTAAGGGCTTTGGTGGCTCCCATGGGGATGGAGTTGGGGCAGGGAGGATGCTGTTAGGCACTTGTAGCGATATGCGTCAGCACATTGCCTACCTGAGCCAGTGTCCTCAGGAGCAGAAGGGGACCACAGAAAAGTGGAAAAAAAAACTCATTGGTCCTAGATGACTGATCCGTGCCTCCCAGCCACCAACCCATGGGCAGACCCCATTGTGCAGGCTCTTCTCTGAAGGTTGAGGAAGGGGGTCCTTCCTAGCCCCACCCGGGGCATTATCCGGGCATCAAGGAAAAGTAAATGGAGAAGCCTTGCACTCTAGGGGCAGACTCTATGATGGTGCTCTGGGGGGGTTGACCGGTCTGAAGGAGTGGACGTTCGAGGGTAGCGTAGGCAGATAAACAGTAAGTTAAAAAAACAGAAGATGTGCCCAGGGCTATTAATAAACATCCTCCTCCTCCTGGACAGGGAGAGGGAATATGCACAGCCACAGAGAGCCAGGCCATGGCCATGTGTGTTCTGGCCCAGGCTGGATACTTATGCACTGAGGGACATTTGCTGTCTTGAACAGTTTCATAAGGACCATGCAGTGATCACTTGGCTGGGTGATGTAGTCTGTGCACATGTTGCTCCACATACCCATCAGCTGGAGGAAATGTCAATCAAGACCAAGGTGCTATGGGCATACTATGCCACTGGACTCTTCCAGAGGGTGGCAGAAGATGTCATCAGTGTCAGTCAGTCATCCATGTCCAGGGCAGTGCACTAGGTCATGAGCATGAGTACATCACATTCCTCATCACACAGACTGGCATATGGTGCACAAATGAGGCATTTGATACCATGCATGACATGCCCTATGTACTAGGAGCCATTGACTGGACACATGTCAGGATCCTGGCACTGTCAGTGGTCCAGGAGACATACTATAACCACAGAGGGTACCACAGCATCAACTGAGAGGCAGTCTGTGAGTCTGCAAGTATAATCACTAATGTGTGTGTTGAATACCCTGGGTCATGCCATGATGCCTATATATTTGATGGCTCCAGGCTCAGCACTCTCCTCATGGCAGAAAAGGGCAGGGAAGGATGGCTGATTGGTGGGTACTTGTACACTATATTGGAGGCCTAATGATGGATGCCAGACAGCCACGTGGTATTAACACTGTTGTTTGCCCCCACACAGGTGACAGTAGATATTCACTAAAGTCATACTTGATGACCTGGTGACTAATGGCACATGGCGAAGCAGAGGAGGCCTAAAATGAGACACACAGGGAGACATGGTCCATTGTAGAGAAGATGATAGGCCTCCTGAAGATGAGGTTCTGGTACCTTGACATGACCGGTGGCACCATGATGTGTGCAGTTGGGAATGCATGCAGAGTGTTCACCACATATGCTATGCTTCATAATATAACTGTACAGTGGCATATATCTGTGCCATGGGATGGGCATGGAGCTGGTCCACCAAGTGACAGGAGAGGGGAGGCCCTGCCTGGTCATGGTGTAAAGACACTGTTGGGATGGGTGGTGAAGCATGGAATTGTACATGGGATGTTCAGTGGCTAGGGTAGGTGGGTGGGTGGGTGGGGAATGATTTTGCAGGCAGGTAGGGCACTGTGATGATGACCCAGTCTGAGTGCTACAGGTCATGGTATGGGAAGCTGTCTGTGCTTGTGTTGCACAGGGGAGGGGTATCTGTGCTTGTGTTGTACTGGGAGGAGGGAAGGAATCTGTGCTTGTACAGTACTGGGGTGAGTGGCTGTGCATTTCTGTCCCTTGCCTGGTGGTCATCCTCTGTGTGTTTAGGCCGTTCTGCTGAGGTGGCGAGTCTTTGTGGGAGCCTTGCACCTGCCTGGCCACATGCGCTTGTCCATGTCATTGATGATGGTGACATGTGGCTAACCTGGGAGTCATCTGGTTGTGCTGGTATGGGTGGTATGGGGGCTCTTGGGTGTTGTTTGGTTGTGCTAGTGTGAGTGGTATGGGAAGCTCATGGGTGCTGTTCAGTTGTGCTGGTGTGGGTGGTATGCTCCTAGGTGGCTTCAGCCTTGGGGGTTGGATCTGGCTAGGAAGGTGTTGACTATGCATTTGAGGATGTTGCCAATGTAGTCTATTCTGCTATGCATGCCTCTCACCTCGGGGGTCCTGCAGCTGTTTTGTGTGCTCCTGCTGAGCCTGTAGTCTGTCACATTCCATCTACCTCAGGGTAATAGGTATAGAAGATTCCCCTCTGCACTACTCGAAGTGTACTGTGCATAGGATGGCATGGAGGACCTTCATGCCCACTGTCCCTGTGCTGCTGTTTGTACCACTGTTCACCAAACAGGCTATTGCCCGAAGTGCTGGATGGAGATGGGTGGCTGTGCCCACAAATCCTCCACATCCTTCTACCTGCCTGGTATCATGGTGTCCTGTATGCCAGGCTCAGACAGGTGTTCCAGGTGTGCCTGTGGGTTGGGTTCATGCCTGTGTGTAGAGGGCTGCTGCATGCCATGTGGGGTGATGTATAACTCCTCCTTGGCTTCCTGGGTGCCTGATGTCTGACTCTTGTCCTCCCCTAGGTGCTCCTGTCCCTCTTCCTCCTCTGCAAGGTTCATGTGCTGCTGTGAGTTGCCTATGAATTTGGAGATAAGGCATTTGTTACTGCCCATGACATTGTTGTAGACATTGCATGGAATGTTTGCTGTCCAGCAGTCGATACCACCTACTTGTGTCAGCCTTTCCCCATATGACAATGTTGGGCTGTGAGCACTGACTCTTGTCTACAGGAGACATTGCCTCCCTATTGGGTGTGAGTTCCAGTCCAGGGACTGTGGGATGCAAAACAGGGTGGTTAGCATGGCTATGCATCTCCCCTGGGGCTGCCTGAGCAGTTACTGGCATACATGGCACTGTATCCATGTCCTCCTTCTCCCCATGCAAGGACACCTGTTTGAGTATACCTTCCACCATGTACTTTATTGGTGACAGGCTGTTTTTCTGGGTGGGTGGCCCACTACCTATGGCAGTCTGTGACAGCTTGGCAGCAGCCAGCTTTTGATTGATGACCAACTAGAAAAAACATCACTTGTGCTTGATTGTAGCCAGTGTACATGCCTCCTGGCCAGAAGCATTCACAGCCACCAGGATATCAAGCCACAGTGAAACAGCAAGAAAACCGCACCAGTAGGAGAATCTTCATACAAAGCAGCACTTTTAATGCATAAATATCACCGCAATAGTACTAAAGTACTTCAGGTATGTGACTGCAACCCTCTACCGATTTCACACAGAAATTCGTCTGGCGCATATTTCTGTACAATCACCATAATACTAATACTGCTGCAATGACATATTACGATTAAAATGTTGCTAACAGATTCTCAGTGGTGCAGTCTCTGCTGTTTCACGACCTTTTGTTACTGCACACTCTTTACACTGCTGAGTTGTCTTGTTGTTTTGCATGTCAAGCCATAGCCTGGCCTTGGTCTCTGCAGGTACCTTGATGGACTGTGCCTCATATAGTGTGGCACAGTGTCCCCATGTCTACCATCTGACCCATGGAGAAGTTCATGGACCACTATTCCCTTGGTGTCCGGTACCCATGCACATCCTCAGGATGGTGTCTGGCTGTGGTCTTTTCCATCAGGGTCCGGTGATGGGCCTGGGAATGCCTGTGGTGCACCACCCCTGCCATCCTCTGGCTCCACTCGCCGCCCCACCACATCTATGGCGGTATTCACTTCCACAGATGCACATTGTGCACTCTGTGCCAGCAGGAGTATATGTGTGTGTGTGTGTGTGTGTGTGTGTGTGCAGATTTCCATTTATGACAGGGTCAAGAGGCATAGCCATGCACAGAACACCCATCCTGTGTCTCCTTTACATTGGTCTGCACGTGTCCGTATGCTATGCTCACACCACTGCCTGTCCTGCACAGGTGTTTGTGCATGGCATGTGCAGCTGCCTGCCTTTGTGGTGCATATGGGCACACCAGTAGTATAACCCATATGGGTGCAGTTCATGCTTGTCAGTGCATAGATCCCTATATTTTCAGTGCTTAGGCCCCTATATTTTTTTTGTGATACAACTTTTTCTCCCTTGGCTGTCATCCAAAGCCCATTCAGCTCTGTCCCTGCCTCCACCACCTGGCATCCACCTGCCTGACTCACCTTGCCCCGTAGTTTCCCCTATGGGCCCCCCCTCGAGGGGGCCAGGAAGAGGAGGACCATCCTCTCTCCACCTGAAGACTCACATCCAGAACTGGGGGTTGGTGGTCAAGCAGCGATGTGGGAGGAGGGTTAGGCAGGCAGAGCTTCATTAAGCCAGTGCCAACCCTATTCCATTTGTCTCCCTTGTCTTCAGCCAAGGCAGCACATAAGCGTATGCAAGTGGTGGCACACACATGCTACAGAACTGCATTCCCTCGCTTCCACATTGCTCATACTCTGGCATTGCCACCCGGCTTCAACCAGGTGGCAGCCAAGTAGTGAGATGATGGACATGCCCCCTCCGGGAGATGAGAGCTATCCATTGGATGCTCAATCCTCTTCCACCCCCCAGCTGACTCTTGACGACCTAAGCTCATTCCCAAACCTGGGTCACTGGTATGAGAAAAGTTAAGGCACACCAAGCGCCTCGGCTCTCTTCACCACTGGGCCAGTGTAAAACATTATTATACAATGGCAAAGAAAGAATCTTGGACTGTGATTGGTCAGTCTGGGGCTGGACCCATTGCATTATCCCAGCATAACACCACAGGTGTAGTCTCAGCACTGTGAATCTATTGAGGATTGTTAAGATGCCCATTTTTTCCTCCTCCTCTTAGGAAACAAAAATATTTTTCCACACTAATAAAAACATTCTTTACAATTATTTTTTTATTTTATGTATAACAACAAGCCATTGTATAATAGGAATAATGCACTCCAGGGTGTGTGTCGTGCTGGGATAATGCCACACCTGGGGCATTGGACACACTCAGCCTGTGGCCTTGTGCCCACACTCCCTCAGGCGTGGCATTATCTCAGCACGACACACACCCTGTCATGCATTATTCCTTTATTAAAACACTACCTTGAGCTATAATGCAGCCAAGGCAATATGATTTATATATCAATGGAAGAAAATATTGGTTCATAGGTTCATTGATAGTATGGACAACATAAGACAAGAATGTCTATTAAGACTGTCCACCATTAAGAAATGGTAGACAATACCTATCGAAATTCTTTTTGAATAAATCTAAAGTGTTACTCTACTATGTCGAGTAGTAAATTATTCCATAGGAATACTACTCTTTGAAAGAACCCTGCCCTTTCACTTTCCTTTTGAAATAGTTCCTCTTTTGGTTGTAATTTGTCACTCCTTTTGGTGAAACTTTTTTTTATGTATCATTTTTGACCAGCCTGCTCATCTAGGTCCCATATTGCATTGTAAATTAAAATCATGCCCCTCTCATTCTCCTTAAAGACTGGAGCTTAGCTCTCAAGTCCTCTGTACCCCCTTTTTTTTATTTAGATGTTTAACCAGGAGTAGCACACTAAGCTAAAAGCTTTTTTTACAGGAGTGACCTGGGAGTACAGGGAAGTTAAGTGACTTGCTCAGGGTCAGACAGTATGCAAGTGGAAGTTGTGGGATTCAAAGCCAGCTCTGGTTTGTTGGATATCACCAGATTTACAGCTCAGAGCCTTAAACCACTGCACTATACTGCCTTTAAGTCTCAAAATCTCTGTTCTTTGTTGAGGCAACCAGAACTGCCCCAGTAGTTCAAGTGCAGCCTAAGCAAAGACATATGATGTCATAATCACAATTTTGGCACAGCTGGTGATGTTTCTAGCTTTACATCCCATAATCATATTATACTTCCTTATAACTGCATCACACTGAGTTGATGGGGTTTACTTACTACAATTACTCTACTGCCAGATCACTGTTTTTGCTGGAATCCCTTAATTTAGCCCCATTCATAAAGTAACCTATCTTCACATGTTTGGCACCAAAATGTGTATCTGTGCACTTGTCAACATTAAAATGAATTTTGGCTGTATTGTTCCACTTCTCAGTCTCTTCTAATTCTTTTTGCATGCTGAGAATAGCATTTGTCAAATTAACAATAAACCCAATGTTTGGATCATCCACAAATTTACTTATCCAGCCACCATTACTGCATTTCATCCTGGATACACAAATGTTGAATAGTTATGGTCCCAAAATGGACCCCGGGGCACTGCCCTTATTTACGTTATCTCAACCGGAGTTATATTTGTTAACCCTCAATCTTTGCCTGTGATTTGATATCCTCAATGCAATGCAACCGATAAGCTGTTCATTTATACTCCTACTCCTTAGGATGATAACTACTTCCTAATGTTGTATAGTATCAGATATCATTATGTAATCCAGATACAGCACATCAACTAGATTCCCCTCTTCAAGGGCCTTACTTACTGACTTGAAGAAGCTGATTAGATTTGTTAAACAGGACCTGCCTTTGTGGAAATTGTGCTGTGTACTGTCCTCTAATTTGTTGTCAGATCCCTGTATCTAAATCTCAATTTCTTTCCTAAATGTGGTTTCCAATATATTATGGACCACTGAGGTAAGGCTTACTTGGTCTGTAGTTTGCTTTACCTGCCCTTGAACCCTTTTTAAAAATAGGGACTACTACTGTGTCTCTCCAGATAGCTAGTGTACTGTATCTCCCCCTGAAGTATTTCCTTAAAAACTGTATTCAGTAGTCCTGTAATTTCATTGGCCAATTCCCTCAATACCCTAGGGTGGATGTTCTCTGGTCCTGATGACTTCATTGGCTATAATGCTGGAATTCCCTTCCTTACACTTGATTCCCTACTGCTTATAGTATGAGGTTGTTAACCATGTTTCTGTTAGGAACTGTATCCAGATCAGATTTGTGAAAGATGGAACAGAAGTACTGGTTAAAAACATCAGCCATCCTTTTCTCATCCGCAATAATGGTGCCACTGCCCACTAGAAGACTGAGAGTTTTTACTGTTTCCTTTGTTGCATTTATTTCCTTATTTTCCTTATAATTTTATTTGGAAATTACTGCCAATTTCATTTCCATGTCTCTCTTTGTCAATCTTGTCTCCTTTTTACATTCCTTAACCAATATCCTACATGTTATCCGATCTCCATCTTTCTTATTATCCTTCACCAGTCTATATATTTTCTTTTTAGCCTTTCTTTTTCTCATTAAATTGTATGTCATCCATGGTTCCCTGTCATAATAGCGATCGCAAAACAGTGATCGCTATTATGGAGAGGGTATATTGCTGAAAAGCAAATCAGTAATATGCACTTCTTGGTGACCACAGTTCTGGAAAAACTTAGTGCTTTTGTGGGGGGGGCTGTGTCCCACCCCACACTCCCCTGATTTTGGATTACCAACTCCAGGGGGGTGCATGTTGAGGAGGGGGCAACACCCCCATGCGGGAATAGAAAAAAAAAGCAGCGGCAAAATTATTTCCCCTGCTCCATCCCGAACCCAGTGCCTGGTGCACTGGAGCCAGCCACCCTCACCACCACACCACAAGGTTGGCTCACCTGCAGCAGGCACCCCCAACCCCACCTAAACCCACTTCCATATCCCTCCTCCTTATCCTTCCCCTTCCGATCACTGTCCTCACTATTGCATCGCTACCTTTGCAGGGTAGCCCAAAATGATAGTGTTGAAAATGAGTTGCTATTTTTGTAGTTGCTCATTTTCAGTCACTATCAACACTGGATACTGTCATGGACAGAGGATTTTTTCCTTTCCTGATAACTTAATAGCGCCTCTCTATTTGAGAAACTGATCTATCCACCATATTAAAGATACAGTTCAGATGCTTACCTAAAAACATTCTTTCTGCAATCCCAATTAGTCAAGTCAAACAGTACAGTAACCCCTCACTATAACAAATGACTTGGGGTCCATATCAAATGTTCGTTATACCAAGTCATTCGTTACATCGAGGGATGCAGATTCCGACTGCAAGCACAGTCTTTGGCTTCCTTTGCGGCATGGGCTGCCGATGGTTTTGGGGGGGTTACAATGATTGTTTTCTGTTAATCATTGCTTATTTTCATTATGTGGATTGATTTGGTTTTGTTAAGGTTACCGCCTACTCGGTTTTCGACTGAATGATTCGGTTTTCTAGGTCCAGATTCGGTCCTCCTGTTTTCACCATTGCAAATTCGGTTTTTATGGTGGGTCAAGCAACACCTGTTAGATTCCCCACTAACTGTTTCATTTTCTTCTCATCTGACTGTAAGCAAGTGTCTGACATTTTAGTGAGATTGCTTGCTTGCAGTGCATGCTAATCAGGAAGTGCCTTCAAGAGCAGGGCACTTAAAGAGCCAAATGTGTCCCTGTCTGCACAGTTGTCACCTCTAACTTCACACCAGCAAATTAGAAGATTATTCACAGGAAGGGTAAACAATACCACCTCAATTAACACCTTCATTTTCCTGAAACCAGACAGGCACCACATTAGGGTAGCTTCCTGTTCCAGTATGGACTGTACAATGTGTTTCAGAAACTTTACCTGTTAATGCAGTTTTATTCAGAGGTCGTACTTTTTCAGTCATTTTGAATGCTCAAATGCTTGTAAAACAGATTCTGTTAAATCCTTCACCAGTTTACTTGCATAGTCAGATTACAAACAATTTCTGATGTCATGCAGACCTTTGTTTGTATACCAGTCAGTCTGAGAGGTGTAAAGTAGGGCTATTAAGACCATTAGCAGCAAATCAAACTAATCCTTTCCAGGCTACATTGTGAGTATGGTCTTTGACTGCTGTGATAAGGAATACTTTTATACCTTTAAATGTTCACCATTTTTTCTTTTAGGGTGTGTCCTATATTTTAATATTTGCTACCCCTTTTGTTGTTAAATTAATAATCTAATATTTTATTTCATTTCTAGCAATACTATGCCTCTCTCTCCTCAGTAGTTATTGTTGTCAATTTTCATACTACTTGGATGTTCCAGGAAGACCATTCCAGGCTTTTCAGATGAACAGCACAGAATAAAGTGGCTAATGTCATGCTAAGCTACAGAAATGAAAAAAGGAAGAAAGAGAGCAGTAGCTGATGAGATGACAGGAACATAATCTAGATTTGATGGTACTGCAAATTTAGGCAATTTATCAAACGTTATTATTTTTTTTACCAGAAGAGACACACTAAGCTAAAGCTTGTTTACAGGTGCAACCTGAGCACACAAGGGAATTAAGTGATTTGTGTAGGGTCGCAAAGTATGCAAGTTTGGGCTGTAGTATTCAAACCCTGGTCTCCAGAATTGCAGCTCAGAGCCTTAAACCACTGCGCTATGCTGCCTCCATCCTACAGATCACATATCATGCTATCTGCTATGTATGACTGACATGGAAAACAAAATAGGGTATTTAACAGCATAGAATAGTTCCTACCACTTTTAAAAACTTCTCTGACGTTACAAATAACTTTAGAGTAGGAGCAATGGGAGGGACAGTAGCACATCTTAAAATGGCAGATGATATTTGTAATTACATCTCGTCCACCATTACTGGTGTAGTTTATTTATTTATTGAAAGAGTTTTACCAGAAAAGGCCACTTGATCCAAACTAGCCAGTTGTCAAAGGTGTCCTTGTAGTCAATGGATTTGTCAGCTAAGCTGTGTACACAGGATGGAAAGTCCCCCTGAACCCCCTCTCAAACCCCACCAAAAATAACCCACTGACATTTAAAATATTTAAATCTAAATCAAATAAACCAAAAATAATAAGCATGATGTAATTTAAAGAAGTTGTACACAATGTTATATCAGCAGCAATTCTGAACAAATCAAGTGAATCAGAGACCAAGCGATGCCCTCATTAGTCATAAAAGGGGCAGGGTTAGGGGTGTAGTTTGGGGGTGTGGTTTAGTATTCGGTTTTCATCTCATCCAAAGGTGGCAACCCTAGGTTTTGTTTTGGTTTATCTGGGTGATGGGCGGTGGGTGCTTAGTTTGCTCGTTTTGGTTCTTGGTGACTTGTCTGTTAAAAGATATATCTTTATTGAACTTTATTTAAGACTTATGGGCTCTACCTCTTTGTGCTTCCAGCCACGCCAATCAAACCTGTAGTCCACGGATAGCCTCCTTAGTTCCTGGCAGCTCATCTTCTTCTTCCAAATCTTCAACCTCAGAGTCGGAATTGTCCTGCGGGCTTTCTGTGACAGCACCAATGATTTCATTGTCAGTTAGATGCTCACTTGTTTGTATGCAATCGCCATGTGTCAGCCACTCTTCAATCATTTCTGCTGCCTTTTCATCCTGTGCTGCTGGGAGATTCAGCGTTGTGGACAGAGACAGGATTTCAGGAGTATAGTCCTTATCCTCCTCCTCAGGTGCATCTGGTTGCTCTTTGAGAGCCACACTGAGGGTAGCAATCCAGCAATGTGCAATTGTGTTTTGTGATACACCGTCCCAAGCTTCACTAGTCAGGTGTACAACATCCTGCAGTGTAAGTTTCTGTACAAAATCAGTCACACTATCTCCAGTGTCAGCACCAACAAGATCGCCAAGAAGCATTTTCCAAAAGAGCTTCTTAAACATTGCAATGATGCCACTGTCGAACAGTTGCAGTCTGGATGTTGTGTTTTTTGGCAAAAACGTGGCATGTATCTTCCTGACACAGCATCTACTCTCAGTCTCAACAGGATGAGCTGGACATTGGTCCATCAGCAGCAGGCCTTACTTGCTTGGTTTACTTGGTTATTTTGAGAAAAAAGAAGGCAAAGGCCCATCTAGATTTTCTCCCCACGTACAGTGGGACCATCTGAAATTATAATCTCATTTCTAACCATTTATCTACAGCCTTTTTAAATGATACAATGTTAACTGAATCCACTATATCTTGTGGTAACCTGTTCCATAATTTTGGTGCCCTTAATGAAAAAAAGTTTAATCTTAAATTAGTCTTAGCTTTAGGTACCATTAGTTGTTTAGTATGGCATCTTGGGACAATACGTCGGGTGTCATGAGCTAGTCCGCATTTATTCATCAAATCTGGATTTTTTAGTAGTTTATATATTAATAATAAATCCCCCCTAGCCCTTCTTTTCTGTAGAGAATGTAAACCAGTCAGTGATAGTCTTGATTTGTAAGGTAGCTTAGCTAATCTTGGAATCATTCTAGTTGCTTGTCTCTGAACTTTTTCTAAACAATCAATATCTGTTTTTAGAGGTGGGTTCCAAAAAGGAGACCCATAATCGATAAGAGGTCGAATACTTTTTTTTTTTGAATTTAGTTGTTTAACCAGGTATAGCACACTAAGCTGAAAGCTTTTTTACAGGAGCGACCTGGGAGCACAAGGAGGTTAAGTGACTTGCTCAGGGTCACACAGCATGTAAGTGGAAGCTGTGGGATTCAAACCCAGGTCTGGTCTGCTGTATGTCACCAAAGGGTCATAATACATTGCTCAGATTTATTTACAAAAGAACGATGGATTTGTCTTAATAAGCCATTTGCAGTATTTGCTATCTTTGTGCAATGATTTTTTGAGGACAGCTTAGTGTTAACTAAAACTCCCAAATCCCTTTCCATATATGATGACTTCAATAATGAATTATAAATGTAATATTTATTTTGTGGATTGTGGAGTCCAAAATGCAGGACAACACACTTGTCCACATTAAACTCCATTTGATTGTCAATGGCCCATTTTTCAATTGACTTTAAATCAGAGTTTAGTGAATTAAATTCTAACAAATTGTTTACAAGACCCCCAAGCTTTGAGTCATCAGCTAATTTGGACAACCAGTTGTTATTAGTTACCTGCATATCACTTATGTAAATAAGAAACAAAACCGGACCCAACATCGAGTCCTGAGGCACACCACTAGTAACTGCTCCTAATTGAGACTGATGATTATTTAATACCACTCTCTGGGTTCTATTTGTTAACCAAGCAGAAACCCAATTGATTAATTGATCTGAAAAACCTAACGAATACATTTTATTGATCAAGATGTTATGGGGTGCTTTATCAAAAGCCTTGCTGTAGTCTAATAGGATAACATCCATTTGATTTTTATTATCTAGGCCCTTGCTAATATTGTTGTAGAATGAAATCAGATTTGTTGTACAAGAGTGGTTTGACTTAAATCCATGTTGGGTATGATCAGTAATTTTTAATTCAATCATTTCTTTTTCCAGAAATGATTTAATCAATTTTTCCATTATTTTACAGATTATAGAGGTAAGACTTATTGGATGATAATTTTGGACTACAGATCTACTGCCTTTTTTATAAATTGGCGTAACAAAAGCTGTTAACCAATCTAGAGGAATCTCTGCATTGTGAAGAGATTTGTTAAATATTAATTTTAAAGGAAGTGCTAAAGCCTTAGTAGTTTGGATTAGGAATCTGGCATTAATTTGGTCCAGACCTGGGCTTGTAGTTTTCTTCAATTTTGTTATGAATGGCAATATATCTGATACCTTAATATTATATATATGAGATAGTTTAGTATTGGCACTTGTAGATTTGAAGGGAAAAAAAATCTTTTTTTGAAAAGACTGAACAAAAATAAGTATTAAAGATATTAGCTATATCTATATCTGATTGTATGGTACTACCATCATGAGTTATTGGCCCTATCTTATGCAAATTACCTTTTTTATTATTTAAATATGAAAACAAGGACTTATATCCATCCTTAGTATGTGCCAACTTAAATTCTAACTTAGATTTAGCTTGTTTAATCATGTGTTTAAGCTTTTGTAAAGTTTTTTTATACTGAAGAAATATTTCTTTATTATTAATACTAAGGGTGTTTTTTGATTTTTTGAACAATTTTCTTTTTTTTTTATTTGTAACCTAATAGAATTATTAAACCACCTAGGAATTCTGCCCTTACTATTGTATTTGTTTTTTATTGGAACATACTTCTTTTCCAAGAAATAAATTAGATCTTTTAGTATAATCCAGGCCTCGTTTGAAGAAAGAGCCTGAAAAACCTTATCCCACTGTATTTTTTTGATTTCCTTATTTATACTGATGAAGTCTGCACTATCATAGTTTTTATATGTTGACTTGTTGTTCTGATTATTTTTTGCTCCCATTAAATTGAACAATATAGAGGAATGATCACTATTTCACAGGGGATCCAACATTTGAATATTAGATATTTTGTGACTAACGTTAGTAATAAGGAGATCCAAAATATTAGTACCTCTAGTAGCGGATGAAACTAGTTGAACTAGTCCATTATCTGTTAATACCGATAAAAATTAATTGTCATGATTGTTATGTCCTAAATTAGTGGTCCAATCAATTTGAGGCATATTAAAATTGCCCAATATTATTGCATCCTTTAAATATGTAAAATGGATTAGGTCATTCATTAGGGATTTCCATAAGTTTGGATCACTTGATAGGGGGTTATAACAATTTCCAATTGTTATTTGTTCGAGTCACTGAGGTTGTATTACCACCCAGATACTTTCTGAGTCATTTGGGGCTGGTATTTCATAGGAGGGGATATCATCTCTAATATTTAGACACACCCCCCCTCCCTTCTTTAGGACTCTGTTTTTATAATAGAGTCGATAACCCATTAAATGTTGACTCCACTGAGAATGAGAGTCCCACCAGGTTTCAGTCACTGCAATTATTGCTAAATTCAATAGTTTACTTTTTGCCTCCAACTCTGAAAGTTTGGATATATTTAGAGAACGAGCATTTAATGACAGAATTTTAAAAGTTGTTGGTGACTCATTCTTGGATTTGTTTAGAGACGTGGGTAGATTCCCATTCTCCCCCTTTTTTATTAGTTTATATAATTGTTTATAGCCTTGGGTGGGAGCTTCTGCTCTCTTAGGTGTGCTTGAACTGATGGCACAAATGTTTGGTGAAACCAATGTCTGAAATTGTCAGACGTCATCTAAGCATTCCTGTTGTTCCCATACTGTACTGATAGTGAATCCACGTTACGGTGATGGAAACAGTGAGGATACGTAAACTTGTCAATGAGCAGTGGTTTTACTTTATGGATCCCAGTTGCGTTGCATGCCAACAACAGTGTCACCCTGTCTTTACTGATCTTGAAATCCTTTGTGGCATTTGTTTCAGTTTTGCTCGCTAGTGTTGTGTCCAGGAGGCACCTCCAGAACAGACCTGTTTCATCACAATTGTAGATCTGTTCCAGTAGGTAGTTGGCATCTTCAATGACTTTTTTAAGTTTGGGAATAAACTCGACTACCACAATGTCGCCGCAGCTACCTGCTCCCCGATTATAAAAACTCATCAGATCCTATGCCTCTTCTGAAATCTCAAATACCATCATGTAGAGGCAGTGAATTTGGCTCTGGCTCCATGTATGGTCCATGCAAAATGCTGAGCCTTCTCATGGACTATGGCACCAGACACTGGTGCTCCACTAGCTCGCTGCTGGAACTAAATTTGAGTTGCTTTGTCCACCTTGCCTTCATTTGCATGGTGAAGCTTTTTTCTTTTTAGTGCTTCCCCTTCTGAGCACTCTAAGACAAAATCTTTTAGGGCTCCCTCTTCTTTGTGCCAGGTACAAATGGTGCTCTTCGAATAGCCTGTCTCTTGGCTCGTTTTAGCAAGGCTCTCACCACCTTTTAGACGATCCAAGATTTGCAGTTTGTGATTGACAGCATAACCTGAGCATTTCATTTTTGATATTTTTGGTAACCGATCTAACAATGCTTTGAAGGAGCACCCTTTTATGACAGTTTTGAATTGACTTGACAGATTCAATCTATGACCTACACCCCCCAGTTGCCAGGAAATTGATTACTCTCTCTTTGAAACAGCGCTGTTCTATGAAAGTGTTTGACAGCAGACAGCTGACTGACTTTTCTGTGACTGTGGGAAAGAAGGTAAAAAAAAATAAGTGTACGCTGCTCGAGGTTGAGAGCACGGGAACCACAACAAACATTCATTATAACCGATATTCGGTATAAAGAAGTGCGTTATAATGAGGGGCTTACTGTTTACCATAAAGCATTAAAAGAAATGCTGATAGTTGATGTAAAAAGATGAAAAGTTGTAGCTCCTTCTGAAGTCCAAAAAGGACAAATGAAATGGCTAATGCTGGTGTCTGATTTACCTAGGTATTTTAGTAGATGATACCATCTGCCAGAGGCTGACTCAGAAATGACTTGGAGAACTGAGAGCAGCCCCAACCACCAAGGTTCCCCCTGGCTCTGACGTAAGAGAACAACAGCTGGTCTCAGCCATGAAAGCCATTTCATAGGCACACTTGGCACTGTGCACAGATCAGACCCCTTTTAAATGCAACTGGGTCTCCATGTAGGTGTTATGGATGTTACTTTCTCAGTTATTACCCCTGCCTTGTACCCATGGGTGCCAAGTAAGGTTGAAGGGCCTCAGCTCACTAAACTCCTAACATGGGGGTTTGGTTTAGAAGGAGGACAAGGGGAATAGTACGGTGACTCCACACTGAGAAGGAAATAGTGGACCTGATCACAATAAGAATACTGCTTCTGGGATGCAGTGCCAGCCCTCTTCCTCAACAGCTGTCGGACATCACCCTGAAACTCACTAGCACCAATACCCACACATCATTTGCAGTTTCAAACAGATTTGTACCAATTAGGGTAGATGCTAATAAAATACTTACACACCAAATTTTAGAAACTAACAACTGGACATTATTAGCCAGCAACACGGGTCCTATGATGAGAATAGGGGGTTATGCAGCACAGTTTCAGCAATGATTTTAGGCAATATCAGCAGCATTGTACTTCATATATCTTTAGTGCATCACTCCAAGCTGTGAGATCTCAGCTGTCCTGGCCTCTCTGCTGAGATGACTTACCTGGCCCCCCAGCACCCACACATAAGATTTCCAGCAAGACGTGCCATACTGTCAGGCCTTCCACTACCCTCAGAAGCAGATCCCCACAGTTTCAAATAACTTTCAAAGCAATCACTTTAACTGCAGTCCTGTTCTGGCTACTAGGTACCAAGATAAATTAAATACTGTTGTAGGCCTGATGTTGCAGTGCCTGGGATTTTGCATTAGTACATTTTCAGATACGCAAGCTTGATTTACCCCACCAAACTGACATTTTGGCTAGCACTTTTTAGAACAAATTGTAATCCAACAATGAATCCATTTTTAGACCAAATTTAATCCAATTGGGAAGCCAACATAAAATCACAATCCATGCAGGGAATTCAAAAGCAGTGATTGTCTGGCTGACAGGCCAGTACTCATGTGTCCGGTACCATTTTGGACATGCATGTTACAAGTACCCTGGAACCAAACTCCTGACCACCTCCTTTCTTGGCACACAGGATAGGGTAGAACAGCTTGTTCTCACCTCTGATTTCAGTAGGTCTGCAGATAGCTATAGCACATTTGATCTCAAATGCTGCAGCAGTCTTTTCACAGCTTTGAAAAAATTACAGCACTTCCTCCAGCTCAGATGGAAACCTCCAGCAACTGGATTCAGCTCATACCAGGATCTCTGGCTCTGAGGCCTGGCTAGGCCCTCAGCTCTCCTAATCAATACCTCTCTCCTCTCCAGTGAAGCCTGGCTATGCCCTCAGCTTTCCTAATCAACACTTGTCTCCAATTACTTGGGAAGGGAAGGGCAGCCCTCTGAACTCCTCCTAAGCTGTGGGAAAGATTCAGCTCAGTCACCTCCTCTTGCTATCCTTTATTGGCTGTCAGGCTTTTCACTCATGCTCTGGCCCTCTCAGTGACTGGAAAAGGGTATCAAGCACTCTGTTACTGTTTCTTTATAGTGCCTGAGTCTTTTCCAGGACCTCTTGCATTCCAGTTGGTTGATTGCAGAGTTTAAGTGTTAACAAGATGGCAAAGTCCATTTGTTTACTTTCTGTTCCATGTCTAGCTGCTGTTTACATATGGGCCCCTTGTGGCTCATTGATTGCTCAATCTTCTTAAAATGCTTAATCCAACCAAAACTACAGTCCAGGTTATCAATGATAACGTCAGTGATCCCTCCAGTTCATCTTGTGCAGGGGCACCCTTTTCATCGTAGGCATGCAACAAAAGAGCAAAATGACAAATAACAACTATTCTCCTGACTTCCAGTAAGAGTTCCAGGTGGAGGGTGCAAGCTTCACAGATGGACCCACCTTGAGCCTCCAGGGGACTCAAAAGATAAGCCCCACGTTTGGGAAGGGTACATAAATGGTGGGGCAGTAACAAATGCCTAAGCAGCACCATTAAACATTGATAAACAGAATAGTGTGATAATTTTGTTGATAAGGGAATAACAAGTTGAAAATAATAAACCATATTAGGCCTCTGTTCATCACAGCATACCAATAAAACATAATAAGAATCCCTCTCAATGAGCAAATAGGAACTTCTTACATGCAGGCTGAGAAGATCATAATATGGGAATTATTTCTTGCAGCAACTTATCTGTATCACATTCAGCATGTGATCTTATTGTTCAAGTAAATCAACTCTATTCCTCCCTCCCCTCCCCCCTGGACAACAAGTCACTTAGAATCCTAAACGTGAAGAAGTAGCAAATTTTAGTCTTTGGGGAATGAAGGCCCTTGATGAAACACATAAGGTACAGTGTATATGAACCTTAAAAAAGGGATTAAAGTCCACAGTCCACAATTGAACCATCTTTCTTAGAGAGTCGAGACTCCTTGTCTTCTTGAGCTGCCTATGATCCAAGCCAAGTCTCATATTCTCTGACCACCTCTGGGCCCGTGAAGCAATATAATTTATTGTGCCAAGTAAAATGGAGCTGAGCAGGAAAACCTAGATGAAATTACATGTCCATCTCCTGCAACTTAGTGGTAACCCCTTTAAATGCCTTTCTCCACATTCTAATAACATAGCAATAGTTAGGGTACATTTGATTTTCCTCCAGCATTACAGATACCAAGTCTCTGGCTGCTCTTAATAGTTTGTCTTGATCAGTTGAGGTGGTGACAAGTAATATTATGCTGTTTAACACCACAGAATAAAAGATCATTTGATTTAGAGAGTTTTACATTTAATATATTATGCTCTGACTCTCTTAGGGTTGGTTTTCTTGGATCAGTTCAGTCTGAGTATATGGACTGCCATTTGTTAAGACCAAGCAAGGGCAAACATCTAATGGAATATTTTTCCCATTGATGTTCGCAGGTCAAAACCGAAAGCCCAGTTTAAAACAAGGTTAAAAACATATTTACTCACACAGTCTTGTTGTACCGATTTTGATTAGATTTTTTTCTTTAAACTATAATATACATTTTTTTTTCATAGATATTTTCTCCCCTCTGAGCAACCGCAGGCAGGTAATTCCTCCCCTGCTCTGCCGCCTATGTCTGTCCACTGCTTCCCCTTGGTACCAGTGAGTCCCATGTCCCCCACAGATTTCCCCCATGGCAGGGCCGGGAAGGATAGGGCCGTTCTCCCCTCACCAGGACTCATCATCCAGAGTGGGGCTTCTGGCAATCCAGGAGTGGAGTGGGATGCTTGTTGGCAGGCAGGGCTTCACATAGTCTATGGTCGCCTCCCTCTTTCCATTTTCTGTCCCTCTCCCTTCACGGCCATGAATGTGTGCATGTGGAGGCGCACGTGTGCTATGTAGCCTCCCTAACTCTAGTGCTGCCCCCGACCTCCATCAGGAGGCAGCCAAGGAGCAGGATGATCTTCCCTTCCCACCTGGGAGAGGAGAGGAGAGCAGTCCATTGGATGCTCTATCCTCTCCCTGCCTTGCTGACTTCCAGCAACCTGAGGTCACTTCAGATCCTGGGTCACCGACGTGGCATGAGGTGTCATGTCCAGCACCTCAACCCTCAGCACCAGTGGACTGGCTTGTAAAAATTGTAAAATTCATTTTAATTTATATTTATTTTTATGTAAATATCTGTACATGCTTGCACTTAATATTTTGTATGACATATTACTGTACACTGCATGGTGTTTGTGGTATTCTCTTAAATGTTTTATTTTTAAATATGATTTTTATTGAAGAAAAGGTGAGGCAACACACACAGCAGGTCACAATACTGAGTTCAAGTGTGATGAAAACAAACTACAAGTTTGAAAGTTGTGGTCAGCTCCAGTACATCTTGGCATTAAAAAATAGGGCAAAGTCAAGCATTTAAAACAGTAAAAGTATAACTTACATAGAATAAATATCCCCACAGAATACCATCAACCCCCTGAGGGACACATTCTGGGTCAATTTCTATCAAGCAATGGATCCATCTTTGCCATTTGGTTCGACAAGCCGTTGATTTATCATGGATGGCCACTGTTAGGCTCTCCATTTGATATATCCCTAGAACTATTAATCTCCAGTTGGCCACAGTTGGGATAACTTTGATCATCCATTTGAGGGTGATAGCTTTTTTAGCTGCTAATAAATATATAAGCAAGAGGGTCTTATTTTTTCTATTTTTAAAATTTTATACTTTTTGTACCCTGCTGCCACTGCCGTCCATCAGCCCGGTCATGAACCCCGTGCTGCAGCTTCCCCATATTGGCCACCCTCCTGGGACCCCCTGGCTTGTCCCCCAGGGTAGGACCATGTCGCTGGAACCCCTTGAAGGGTGCCATGGTCAATGGGATGGGGAGGGAGTCAGCCTGGGGAGCCAATTGCAGCCACAGGGTGGGCATCACCAAGGCAGTGGGTGGGCTGATGTTCTTGTTAAGCCCCAGGGTGGGGATGTGCAATGATGTCCAGTGTCCACCTCGCTCCTCAATGTGTTGAACACTGGTTGTTTCTTGAGTCCTCCAGCCTCCGCTAGGGGTCTCTCAATTGCTGGGCAATACCCAGTCCCTCCCCCTGGAGAAGGAAAGCAGTCCATAGGATGCTCCATCATTCTCCCCTGGCTGGTCCTCCAGCTCCCTGGGTCCATTTCTGAACCCAGATCACTGGTGTCGCAAGTGGAAATAACCGCTGCACTGATGGGCTGGCTTGCAAGAGGGTCTTATGTTGAGGGGGAGTGGTTTGGGTAGACAGAGTATAGAGCTATTTCATCAGTAAGTTCTATTTGCTCACCCAGGCATTCCCCTAGTTCAGATTGCAGGGAGCACTAGAATGGCATTAGTAATGGGGGAATTTAGAAAAATATGACCCAAATCTGCCAATTTGCATTTGCAATCTCTTCAGCAGCAGCCAAAACTATCAGGGAGATATTTCACCAAAATTGCAGGGGTATGAAAAAATCTGTTTCTACTCTTCAAGGTGAATTCTCACCAGAGGTTAGAAGAAGTGAGTCTAACTGCCGGTAGGGTTGCCTTTGCCCAGGTAATGCTTGAAACTTCCAGATCCAAATCTTTGTTCCACCCCTCTAATATGGAAAGAGTGTTATCCCCCAGGACCTCCCGTAAAATTTTGTATAGGGATCCAATCAGATGTCCCCACATGTTACCCAAGAGGAAATCCAAGAGAAGTTTCAGAAGAGGGCAATGGCATGGGCAATATAGGGGCAATATAGTGTTGTCAAAGAATGTAGTTCCTGACTTGAAGGTACCTGAAAAAGTCCCCCTGACTAAGCCCGCATTCTGTCTGTATGGTCTCAAAAGAAAGGATCCCTGCCTCCCCCAAAAACTGATGTACATAATTCAGGCCCAGCCTCCATCATCTGGCAAACACCAAGTCAGTGTGGGCTGGCATGAAGTATTCATCCTCTGAAAGCATCCTACAATAAAAGTCTGCATGAACTTTGGGTGCTTCCTCAGTGAGTACCAGACCTTCAACATATTAGCTGAGATTTGGATAAACTTCCTTAAAAGAGGAGACCATCCTACAGAAGCAAATAAGATTTTTTCTATATCATATAAATTATTAATAGTAAATTCTATAGTTTTCCATTGAGCCTTGAAGGTTACAGATAACCAGAGAAAGAGCACCCTCAGAAAGGCAGCTTTCGCATAAAATTCCAGATTCAGTAAATTTGCCCTGCCTTGGGCCAGAGATAATTTTAAGACTGAGAGGCGGATTCTGGGGTGTTGCCCCCCAAATGAAATTTGAGATAATTCTATCCCAAGAGTTAAAGTAGAACCGGACAGAAAAGTAGGGAATATTCTTGAAAAGATAAAACAGGCGGGGTAGAACATTCATGTGTATAATTTCTATATACTGAAAAAAGAAAAAGTGAAGTTTACCCCATTTATTAAGATCTGATTGTATTGCTACCATTAGGGGTTCGAAGTTTATTACATCTAACACCTTCAGGTCCTGAGGGATATTTATACCTAGGTACTTAATTTTAGTGGCTTACCATTTCAAGGGACAAGCCCATTTCAATGCCTCTGAGGGGACAAAATTAAACAATAAAACCTCAGTTTTAGTGATATTGATTTCAAAGACCGCCACCCTTTCATAGGTACTCAAGATTTCCCAGACCCGTGGGATGGATTCCTCTGTGGACAAGATCGTTAAAAGGACATCGCCCACAAAGAGTGATACCTTGTATTCTTGCTGTCCCAGCGAGATGCCCTCTATCCCCTTTACATCTTGGAGGGCTACTGCCAAGGGCTCCATATAGAGAGTGAACAGGAGTGAAGAAAGGGGCACCCCTATTGTGTGCCCAGCTGTAGAGGAATAGGAGAGGTGATCCCCCCCATTAATATGGATATAAGCTTGTGAGGCATTATAAATGTTTTGAATCCAACTCAAGAAGGACTTGGGGAACTGGAACTTCAACAGGGTGTCCCACAGAAAGAACCAGGACACCCTGTTGAAAGCCTTCTCAGCATTGAGGCTCAATATGACTGCAGGGATGTGTCTAGTTTGAATATATTCCAGCAATATCAAAACCCTACAAATGTTATCCGTGGTATTATGTTGCATAATGAAGCCTGCCTGATAGGGGTGGAAAAGTATTGATAAAACAGTTTCCACCCTGGTGGCTCAAATTGGCATGAAAATATATTATCAATATTTAATATTGATATAGAACAGTAGGATGCTGTACCCAGGATGTCTTTGTCAGGTTTGGGGAGAGCTGCCAGGATAGCATAGTCCCAGGATGGAGGTGGAGGATCCCCCTCCGCTACTGACCGGAACACCAATAGCATATTCAGTAAGAGTTAATTAAGAAAGCTCTTATACCACTCTGCCAGAAATCCATCTGGTCTGGGACACTTATGGATGGTTGTGGCTCTGACCCAGGCCATGACCTCTTCTGCCCGAATAGGGGCCTCCAGGATTCTGATCTGATCTTCTGTTGAATGTGGAAGGTGAAGACCTTCCAAAAACTGGAACCCCTCCCCAGAGTCCCTTGCTGAGTCCCGTGTATATAATTTTTGATATTAGCTAGCAAAGGAGTCCCTTATTTCAGCATCTCCATGTAGCACCTGCCTTGTGGGCAAGCTTTTAATTCTGAGAATAGCAGAAACCCTCTTGTGAGCCCTCAACTTCTGTGCCAGCAAACGTGTGCCCCAAGCTCCCCCCTCATAGCCTGATTGTTTTAGGAACATAAGTGCATATTGTATCTTTAGATCCATAATTTTTTGCAATGCAACCTTAGTCTCCTTAATTTTAGTTCATATTTCTTTATCACCATCTATGTATAAAAGTTTGAAAGTTTGAAGCTGATTTGTGAGGTCATTGTATTTAGCCTCAAGGTCTCTCTTCTTCTTGACTGAGTAAGTGATGGTTTCCCCTCGAAGCATAGCCTTTAGGGAGTTCCATATCATTGCCTCAGAGATTGAGGGAGAACCATTCTCCTCCAGGAACTGAGGGATCTTTTGTTTTATATAATCAATATATTGTGGGTCTCTTAAAAGAATCAGATTGGAATGCCAGAGGGTTTGTTTTTTCTGTTTCCCCAAATTAAGTTTTAAAATTAGCGGGTGGTGGTCTGATAATATCCTAGGCCCAATGGAGATATCGTGTGTCAAAGGAAAAATGTTCACAGGTTATAAAGAAACAGTCTAACCCGAGTATGTATGGTGACACCCAGAATAGTAGGTATAACCATTCTCTTAAATGTTTTGTATTTTGCGTATCTGGGTCACACCTGAAAATAGGCCCTCAGTCTAGAGTGGCTTACCTGGTTATCAATGACTACATAAATCAATAAAATAAATACATATATACATACATGAATGCAGGGGCTTTCTCCAAAATGGTGGGCACAGCAGGGAATAATCCAGTAGGCTTTTACCACCTGGATGGTGTAGGCCAGTCCTACAGCCTCTGATAGCCACCATTCTCTGGTATGCCCAGGATCCAAACAGGTGGGGCTTGCTTTGCATTACTTACTCTACTTGGGAACGCAAGAAGTTCTGGTCTTTCACTGATACTGCTGTGGCTACCACCACCTGCCTCATGAGTTATTGAGCCATGGAACAGTCTATCAGCAGAGGTGGTGGTGTTAAAACCTTTAATGGTTTCAAGCACAGTTGTGGCGGTGTTAAGAGCTTAGTAGTTACTCAGGGGATAGTGGTAAAACAGGGAACAAGGGGCTGGATAGTGTAGACAAAGACCCCCTATTAACAAAAATGATCTTTGGGAATGATAGGGTGTTAGAGGCAGACTAGATTGTTCTTTTCTGCCATCAGTGTCTACATTTGTATGACTCCTGCTGAGTCACCCACTGCCAAGATCATGTCTTCTACTTTCTTCTCCACCTGGATCAGCCAATCAGAATAAGTATCCAGTTTGTAGTCCATGTTATTTAATGATTGCATTTTGTATACTTCTTTATTAGAATTTTAACAGGTTATATAGCCAGTTTGAAGTACGCTGATAAGCGCAGACATCAGCTGAACCAGTACAAAGACAAAATAATGTACAAAAAAAAATATGAACATCAAACTTGAAGGGGTCTCTGAGATGGGGATACTAAAAAGTTCATGAATAATTGTCCATAAAGAAGTAGACATTACTTATTTTATTTATTTATTTATTACAGATTCAGAGAGTACCATTGAGTCACAGACTCATTTACAAAGGTTCCACATCACATAGGTTATAAACAGACAAACATTACAGTGATTACAGCAACTGATGCAAAGAAGCCAGTTAGGCTGCTTCTTTACCATTGCCATAGAAGCAAGTAAAACACAGAAAGCTAGCTGAGAGAATACAACTTATGATACACTTGAAACGATCTCTGTAATTGACCACAATAAATTAAATTATTACATTAATGGAGTGACTGCCTTCTGTAAAGAGTGCAGGGTAGCTGGCATTTGATCCTCAGAAGCTGACAGCAGCACCGTGCTTGAAGCACAAGCAGGCATGCTCCCTGCAATCAAGGAATCCATTTCTGAAGCCAACCCCTCCCCATTCTTCCATTTCAGAAACAGCTGGGAAATCACAGTCTCACACCAAAAGAAGTTTCTCTGTTCAACCACCATTTGATTTGGCCACTTAAAAAAAAAAGAAATGAAAAAATTATAAAACTCTCAGGAGCTCTGAAAGAAATGTGTTTCCTGCTGGGCTGCTAGCTCTGCCCCCGAGAACAGGTCTTTGAAAAAAATGTTGCATATAGTTTAAGATGGATTGTTGTTTTATCATGTGTGGCAACTATTGGACATCCATACCGCTGACTGTGCAACAGAAAAAAAAACTGAATTGTTTTTCTAACTTTTGCTTTTCTGCCTCACACTAATAAAACATCCCAGGTTACATTGTTCAACTATTTAAATTTGTGTTGTAGCTCAAGTTTTATGTATGAGGGGAGAAGCTTAAAGTTGATAATACTATAGTTGAAATAACACAGAACAAAACCTCCCCAGAAGAACTGAGGCTGCCAATAGGAAATAAACAGCTATAAACCATTCTGGCCGAATGGTACAGAGGCTAAAAGCACAGGCTTCCAAATCAATAGACTGCATGTTCAGTTCTCATCAGCAGCATAAACTGTGTTGTCCAAAGATATCTGAGAAAATGTTAGCTGCAGTAGGCTATTTCTTAATAAGTTACTACCATAGTGTGGTAAAGCTTAGACGAATAATCCAAATGTCAGTACTGACATAACCTTTCTAAGCTTCTATCTGAATTCAAGGAAAACATTAGACCTACTAGAAATTCAAAGCGTTTCCAAGCCAAGCTATTCCTATCAAATCTAAGGATTTCCCACCTTAAATTGAGAGGTGTTCTTCTCAAGTGTCCAACTTCTTTATATCAGAGACAGAAAGACCCTTCTATGTCTCATCCCATGATGCAATGGCTTATCGTATGGTAAATGGCCTTTGCCTCTCTTGTGAGGGTCCTCCCATGACACATAACAGGGATGCTTCACCAAAGCATATCTTTGCTTGGTAGAGTCCTTCATGATCCACTGATTAGATAACAACTCTGGGCACCTCCCCGCAGTGGATCATCTCTGGGTAGGTCCTGCCACATGGCTATTCATTGACTGAGAGTTGCAGGCCTGGTCTAAGAGCACCATCGGTAGTTACTTCAACTTGACCCTCTGCTGCCAATGCTCATTATGCAAACCATTCAACTGTGCTTAAAAATCAGGTGCAGTATGCTGGATGCATGCATGGATATCAACTCTTGAGCCCGCCTCTAGGGTGCTCGGCATGTCACTCATGAAACTCTGTAATTTACAGATCACAGCCCTGTCACACAAGATCTCCATAGAACTGAACTTATTCATACAGCCTCTCAGACCCAGATTGGGCCTATATCTGGTCAGAGTACACTGCACCATGCAGTACCTGCTTTCCTTGGAGCTTATCCATATCCACTGTAGACAATGCTCTTTCTTGGTACATCCTCTGTACTCAGGACTGCAATCGCATAAAAATTGCTGAGAGCATCTCTCCCTCTCAAGTTTTGGTGGACAGCAATGTTTCCTATGCTCCTTCATGCCCAGTCTCTAAGGCTCCAAACTAATACTCTGGTGGACCCCCTCAGGGATTCCAGTGACTTCTGTCATCTTCTCAACATCAACCTCCTCATCACAGCACCAATGTTTGACTTCTAGGGTGGCTACTTCAATTTCCACAAACAAACTTTCTTTTCCTGGGTGCTCAAAACTATTCTCAACTTGCACTGGGGTCCTTGTACCGTAGATGTCCATATAATAAACTAGAGATCCCAGTAGTGCCTACAGATGTGTGCACCAGGTCATTGTAGAAGTCAGTGTGCTACCATTGCCTTAAGTTCTTATATAAGGGTGAGGTGTCTGAGTTGATAACTTCTGAAGGGCTTTGTTACTCAAAGATATTATAGTTGAAGTTCAGATGTTATGCTGTGCAGTGCCTCCATCCAGTGATATTAAGTGGGCTAAGTCACATGCTAGTGCTGCCCTGTGGTAAATGGTACCAAACCACCATGGTCCACACTGGCACACCCCACCCAACTCCCACCCAGGGTAGCAACAGTTTACCCAAAATATAAAGCTTAACACTCTATAAATAATATGCTCATGACAAGGGATCACAAACAAATACCAAAGGGTTTATTAGTAGATCAGGATCAAGGTTCTAGGGAAAGAAAAGGTTAGAGCAGGCAATAATCACAGTGCAATAATTGTTTCTGTCTTGGCTGTACATCCAAGTCCTTGTAGGCACAGCCTTAACTATAATGCAGCCCACCCCAGCACCAACACAGTGCCTCTGTTCAGCTGTACTGTTGGGCACTCTCCACACCCCATTAGTACCAGTGTTACTATCCCTGTCCTATGGTACTCCCATGGAAATCTGGGTACCCAGGTGGTGAAGCATTATAGGCATGAGGCAGTTCTATGTGGTTGGACAGTGGGGTCTAGTCCCTTAAATATGTAGTAGAAGTCCCCAGATGATGGCCCTGGCTAAAATATAGCTGATGGGTTGCAAAACCTGTGGGCCCTAATTGACTAGTCACAATTTACTGTACCCTCCAGGCTCAATTCACTCGTTCTTGTCCTACAGATGCAATCACATCCCACATCTCCCTTAGCTCTCCTCTGTTGGCTCCTTCTGGCAAATTTCAGGTCAGTTAGGCTCTCTTCATTGGTTGTCACTCTCTGAGGGTACTGTATCTTGAGGATCTTAGGCTTCTGTTGCTCACCTTTGCACATATTAAGGCAGCCCCCTTTGCTGATGACACCTGGCTGGGGTAATCAGCATAGTGGCTTTAGGAGCCAGCCTTTTCTGAAGCAGTTCAGACACAGATCCGTCTCAGCAAAAGTCCCTCTGAGATACTCCTTAGTTTCAGGCACTCCACTGCAGGCTATCGCCTGCAGCTGCTAGGTGCAGAATCTCTGTCTCCTTCTGGCCCAGCATGTGGCAGTCTTTCTCTGGTTGTTAAAGCACAGCAGACTGCCTTGTCTCTCTGGGCTGAGGAAGCCTCAGCTGGGCATTCAATTCAGGCAACCTCAGGATGCAGGTGCTTGGAAAAAATTTCAGGATGCCAGTCTTCAAACTATGGAGCTGAGTTCAATTATCAGCAGATAAGGCTTTGTGGGTCATGTGTTCTATGCTTGTAGAAAAAGACAAGTCTCATCAGGCTGTATTTTTGTAGTGCCCTATATCTCCGGTGGAGAGGTACTTTGCTGCTTGCAGCTGTTGCGGAATGCAGCAACCAGGTTACTGACAGGCTTTTCAAGGTCTTGTCATATGACCCCAGTTCTGTGTGACCTGCACTGGCTACTGGGTAGGTGGAGGATCACTTCATGGTGGGTTTACTCACCTGTAAGGCCCTATATGGTTTGGGTTCAGGCTATCTGCGTGACCTCCTGACTCCTGCCCATCCCTTGTGCTCCCTCCGTTCTGCTAAGGAGGGCCTCCTAGCAGTTCCCAGGACATGGTTAAAAACATGTGGAGATTGTGCCTTTAATGCGGTGGCACTGGTCCTGTGTAACTCACTTCCTAGGTCTGTGAGAGACCCCCCCCCCTCGGTGGAAGCTTTCAAGCGGGGTCTGAAAGTGTACATTTTTTAGAAAAGCCATTGCGGTTTAGTTCTGTCTTTTACTGAAATTATTTTTAAGTTAACATTAATTTTTCCCTAATCTGCCTGTAATTTGTACAGCGCTCTGAGTCTCCGGGAAAAGGCGCTCTAGAAATAGAACCTTGCTTGCTTGCTCTCACTAACTGCTGGCTTAGGTTAGGGACTTCTATATTTTTGTAATTAGTGCCACTTAAGATGCCCCAGTGTTTGAAGGCTGTTCCCCTTATTCATGGGCAGTGACTCTGTGAGATAAACAGATATTTCATTAGGTCTAAAGCCATCTATACTATGACCATATATAAACATATGTACATGAATTAAGTTGGGATTGTGTACATAATCAACCAGATTTCAGTTCATACCTTTATTTATTTATTTATTTATTTGTGTGTCTGTTTGTTGAGCGGGTGGGTGGACTGGTGCCAATCCCCTTTTCAGACATGACCCAAAATATGTCATTTGGTTTTTCTACTTTTCTCTGTAAAACAGATAACATAAAATACAAATACTTATGGTGGTAGGTGCTTATGGCAAAATCAACAAAAACAACTCTTTTCATTTTAGCGATCTGTCTTTTACTTTAATTGGAGATTAAATTCTGGAGTGATAAAATTCGTCTGCTGGCCTATCAGTATTCACATGAAAAAAGAATGGTGTTCCCTTATGATGTTAGTTCTATAAATATGTTTACAATAGTAGAAACATAGAAATTGTCAGCAGATAAGGACTGTTAGGCCCATCCAGTCTGCCCATAGCCCTATATATTGTATGTGACCACTGACCTTATGTGATCAATGGCTTTTCATCTATTCAGTCTGATTTTATACAATCCACTTTAAACAAATTAAAACAAATTATTTTATGTCCTGAACTCGCATGTCATTATCTCTTGAATAGGTCTTAAACACATGAAATCACTGTTATCAATCTGGAGAGCTAAAGCCATGTAGTTGTTTGATTTCTAATGGGATTATAAATCTTATATAAGTCTTATGTTTTAAATCACAAGATTGTCATACTCCATATTGTTTCCATTTATAAATAACCTTTTTTGAAGAAACATAGTTTTATAACGCTCCCAAAAAAGTGACCATCAGGTAAGTGTGCCTGGTGATCTGAACCTGCATATCTTATCTGGTATGTGTCCTCATTTCCATGTTCTTTTTTTCTCATAGTGTCCATATTTTGAGTAGGCTTCAAGCAGAAGAAAACGTTTTTAAGTATTGATGTGGTTTAAATCTGTCTGCTAGTTGTGCTCAAATATAATTTAACTTACAGGTGCTGTGCTCCTCTGTTTCAGCTTTGCATTAGGGAAACCCTTGCATGTGAACTGACAGCATATTTAAAGGCTTGTCAGCTTCAAGTCAGTTGAGTCTGTTGCTAAAGTGAGTCATGCCAACATGGCACTGTACAAAACATGTTAAAATTATTGGCTTCTAGTCTGTATGTAACTGGTCCCACCGTTCCTGTGGTTACTGTTTACCATTTGCTACAATGCCCAGTTAATGCCAATATCTCCACTTTCTTTCAACTTTCAAGAATCTAGTCTCTTAAAAAGTGGAACCCCTCCTCATCATACCAATCATTTAGTTATGTATTAAATTTTATTATTTTATCCTTCCTGCTTTTTCCTGCAATTGACTTTAGAAGCACTACTGAGAAGGCTACCATATCTGGAACTATGCTCAGGTTGCTACCTAATTACCTAAATCTAGCCATTATGTCGTCTAAACTGCTATTCACTAGGTCAGTCATACCTAGGTGTATCACAATGTCTGACTTTCCACCTTCTGCTCTGGTTAGCCTCTCCAACCAGGAAATTATCCTGTCTGTGGTCACCTTTGGGAGACACAGAATGGATATCGCCTTCTGGTTTGAGTTGCAAACCAGCTCCTCCATCCGTCTAACTATAGAATGTCCTATGGCTATAATATATTTCTTGCTCCTCCTGGCTGTACCTGAACTCCGTCCTCCTGGCATGCCCTTTCTAGAAAAAGCTGTTCCATCTAGGGTATTGACTGCTGTTTCATTGCTGGTGCAGTCATGCTGAACTGATTCTGCCAGTGTGGTGAAATGGTTTGTGGTTGCTGCCCATGGGGACCCATCTGTGCCAGTCATGCTCCTCCTCCTCCCCATCCCGTCTTTCCCATTGCATTCCACCCCCAGTGTGGACACATGGTATCTACTGAGGTAATGGAACTGCAGCTGTCAGTGGACCCCTATGGAGCTGCTTCTTGGGAGATGCACTTTAGCCTTGAGAACCATGAATTTCCTGTACACTGTTCAACCCCTACCTCACAGAGTACCTTCTGAAAGATGGTTGGGCAACATCCCCTGCAGCTAACCAACTGCCAATCCAGCCTCTCACCTGTGTATGTAATACCACAAAAGAAGGTGCCCCAGTCTAACCAGTAAAGTGGCCCAAATCCAGTGCTCCCCCACATAGTAAGGTACCTCAGCCCAGGTGTCCCTATTATAGTAAGGTGGCAGGTGAGGTAAATGTAATATATATTAGATAGATAGATATTTTATTTATATAGCACCCCTCTCCAGAGACTCTGAGTGCTTTACAATACAATTTAAAGACACAATAAAACATTAAAATACATAATTTAATACACAACAAGACAACATTGTACAAAGAAAACCAGTTATTATACAACGTAATAATTAAAAACCACTGAATGCCTGGTGAAAAAGCAAGGTTTTTAATACCTTTTTAAAAGGATTCTATCGAGGGTATCTCCCATAGTTGTTGAGGAAGACAGTTCCAAAGGGTGCGTGCGGCCACTGAAAAGGATCGATCGCTAGAGTTCTGCAACCTCACCCTAGGAACACTGGGGAGGCAACCCTCGGTGGAACGGAGAGTCCAGGATGGGTGGTAAGGCATGAAGAGATCTTGCAGGTAGACTGGTTGCCAACCATGTAGGGCTTTATAGGTCAGTAATTTGACCTTGAAGATAATCCTCCATCTGATTGGCAGCCAGTGCAGTTCATGGAGGACAGGTGTTATATGATCAAATCTTCATACACCCAACAATAATCAAGCCACCATGTTCTGCACCAGCTGAAGCCAATGGAGGTTACCTCCAGAAAGCCCCAGGTAAAGGGAATTGCAGTAGTCCAGTCTAGACACGATAAAAACATGTACCAGTGAGGTCAGGTCCTCAGGTGGTAGAAAGTGTTGGATCCGGGCAATATTCCTGAGATGGTAAAATCCACTCTTTATGACAGCCGACACCTGAGCATTAAATGTCAGGCCATCGTTGAGGATCATGCCCAGATCCTTGACCTGCTCATATGGGGCAAGAGGTACCCCCCCAGAACAAGACTGAGGGGATCCCACCGTGTCCCATCCCCACCACAATGACCCGGATCCACCATCAGTACCTCAGTCTTGTCTGGGTCGAGCTTTAACCAGTTCTGAGACATCCAAGCCTGGATTTCAGCCAGGCAGTTGTTAAGCACAGAATCCACCATTTAGCTACCCGGTGCACAGGATAGTTATAGCTGGGTATCATCAGCATAGCAATGAAAACCCAGCTGATATCACCTGATGGTGTCCCCTGGCAGCAGCATGTATATAGTGAACAACAAGGGCAACAAGTCCAACCTCTGTGGGACTCCACAGGTCAGGGGCTTTGGGTTAGATGAGGCAAGTCCCATCACCACTCTCTGCACCCTGCCTGTCAGGTATGACCGAAACCATTGGATGACTGTACCGTATAGGCCACACCAAAGCTGCAGCCAGTCAAGCAGCACCTCGTGGTTCACTATATCAAATTCCGCTGTGAGATCCAGGAGGATCGAGATGGTGCATTCTCGCCTGTCCCTCACAATCAAGAGATCGTTCAGCACCTTCACCAAGGCTGTCTCCATGATCTGCCCAGCCCTAAATCCAGATTGAGAAACCTTATAGTTGGAGGAGGAGGCAAGGTGCCCCTCAAGCTGAATGACCACCTCCTTTTCTATAACCTTCCCTAAAAATGGAAGGTTAGAAACTGGTCTGTAGTTGCTGAGGCAGTCCAGGTTCAAAAAGGACTTCTTTAACAGGGATCTAACCAAGGCCTCCTTTAAAGCCGATGGAAAGACCCCATTCCTCAAGGAGCCCTGGATGATCTCGGCATCCACAGGTCCAATCAGGTCCAAACATCTGACCAAAAGTCAGGTTGAACCTGTGTCAAGATCACAGTGTGTCGGCCATAGCCTCAAGGCAACCTCCACCACCTGCTCCACCCCAACTGGGTCAAACTCTGCCCAGACAAGAGGAGTGCTCTGACACATCACTGAGTGAGCCCCGCAATCCCCAAGACAGACATTGGAGGAGATCTTTGACCTGATGGAGGACACCTTGTCAGCAAAGAACAGAGCAAACTCTTCACATCTTGTATTGGAACCAACTCCTCCCACACAGAAACAGGTCGGATGTAAAAACCTATTAACCATGCGGAAGAGTTGAGCCGGTCTGTTCTTTGCCAAAGCAATCTCCCTCGACAGAAAAGCTACCTTCCTATGGGAGATTGCCTCCTATAGTCCTTGTAATGGGACTTCAGGACCAACTTGTCCTCCAACATGCCAGAACCCCCACCAATACCTCTCTAACCTCCAACCCCTAATCTTAAACTCTCGTAGCTCTTCATCAAATCAAGGAAACCTCCAATGAGAAGATAGGGATTGGACATAGATGGATGAGACAGAGTCAAAGGCTGCAATGATGGCACTATTATATGCCGCCACTGCCTTCTCCACCACGTCGCACAAGCAGCTCTCATCCCTGATAGGTCAGGTACTGTCGATAGTTCCAGTGGAGACAATTCCCGTAATGGGTGGTACTGGATCATCTCCACAGAGGCTGGGACTCCTGGGGGGTTGCTAGCCTGAACCTCATGATACTGTGATCTGACCACACAACCGGATCTACTCCCAGGTCAAAGATCTCAAGGCCAATCAAAAATACCAAGTCCAGTGTGTGGCAGAGGCCCCCTAAGAAAAACACTTCTTGCCTGCAGCTTTTAAAGTTTTTTCCCCTTCCAGCCTGCCTAGTAGAGTGGCATGAGCTTGTAGCACATCTAAAGTCCAACTTGTGCTGGACAGCTAGTTGCCCCCCTGGTCATTAGGGACTCAATATCCCAAATGCTGGAGAGGGTTCTGATGGTGGCCAGTAATGGCCTTTGGTGGACAGAAGTGTAGCCAGAAGCCAGAAGCAGCAGAAGAAACAGAGGCCAGGGACTGGCTAGCCAGTAGCAGCAGGAAGGACTTAACCTCAGGCTTTGGGGGGAGGGGTCCCTCGCTGTGTCCTGGCCAGTCAGGTGAAGAAGTCCAGTTGTTTTCAGTGGTGGTGGTCTAGTCAAGTGTGAAGGTCAGTGGTTCCAGTGTTGGTCAGTTGTGGTGTGAGCAGTGTTCACCCCATTTGCCATTTTATTATTTAACAAAAATATTTATCCAGTCCCTCATCTGCAAGTGAGGCCACACCAGTAGGAGAGTGAGTGTTGGTAGGAGCATCAAGCAGAGCAAGCACAGCAGGACCCCGAGAAAGACTGCCAACAACCAGCCAGCAGCCAAATCCCTCCTCCTCCTCCTCTACCTTCTCCCTGGGTCGGGCCAATGAGTTGGTGGCAGCACCATTGGACAGGTGCTGATTGCCTGAACTGTGCATTTAAAACAAAGTTTGTTCTGTGCCATACAGTGCATAACATGGCCGCAGCTGTGGGTAAGAGCTAGGGCAAGGCCCTAATAGTTAGAGACACCCAAGTTGGTACTAGACTGTATTTAAAGGAGCAGCACCCAAAGCCCATGCACGTTCCGAAACTGTGTAATTGCCCCACATGCACCAAATTTGCCCCACTTGCCTAGAGTTTACCCTGTTTACTTCAAAGACTGTATGGATTGCCCTGAAACTGCCCTGCATGCTACTGAACAGCCCTGCATGTTATTGAGTTTACTCCAAACACTGTTTGGATTGACCTGAAACTGCTCTGCATGCTACTGAACTGCCCTGCATGTTATTGAACTGCCCTGCATGTTATTGAACTGCCCTGCTTGTTATTGAACTGCTCTTCTTGTTACTGAACTACCCTGCCTATTGCTAACTATCCTTTTGAAGGTTGCTTGATCAAAGACTGCCAATACCAGCAACCACCAAATGAAAGACCGTTTGTGTAAAAACTAAATTGGACTTCTGCCTAACTGCATGCTCACAACTTCTCCTGCATGATTGAGAGACTGTGTCAACCATTTGCATCCTAACAATTTGGGGCCAGTCATCAGAATAGGAATAGTGTAGACAGCTAGGGAACTCCCTGTCACTTGCTTTCTACAGAATCTTCAGGCCAACCGCTCCTTAACAGTGAACTAGGTAGTGCAGGGAACCACACTGGTTCATAGATAGGGACCTGACCCCCAGTGGGTTGCATTTTTTGTTGCAGGTCTTGAGTTTTTAAGAGGTTCTTCAGCGCAGGTGTTCCAGTTCTTCAGTTTGTCAAATCTTCAGTACTTCAGATCTTTCCTGGGTCAGTGGTGTTGGCCCAGAGATGTGCCAGTTCTTCAATCTTCAGTGCTTCAAATCTTTCTTGGTTCAGGGGTGACAGCCTGGAGGTGTTCCAGTTCTTCAGTTCAACAAATCCTTAGCTCTTCAAGTCTTTCCCAGGGTCAGCAGTAACAACTCGGAGGTGGTCCATTTCTTCAGTTCGACAAATCTTCATCTCTTCAAGTCTTTCCTGGGGCCTTTGGTGACAGTCCGAAAGCTCTTCAATTTACACCAGTTGTTTGAAATACAAATTTCCTGCTGTTTCCCAGAGTCCATTGTCATAGCCCAGTGGTTCTCTATGGAATATGCTGCATTTGGTTTGCTTTTATCACTGGGTTTTGTCGATGCCCAGAGACCAAGTTCTTTGCCTCACCTGCTTTACAAGCTGGCCAATGGAAAGGGTGTACACAGAGGTTTCTTGTTCCACATTCCTTTACAACACCCATCTATGGCACCCAACAATTTTAAATGTACTCTTGGGTTGAAAATTCTGCAAATCATTTAAATGTTACAGTCATAGAGGCTGTGTAATAGAGCTCAGTCCAGTTTTTTGGTAATAGTGATCTTAGTAACTATAGTAATAGTAATGATCTTAAGTAGCTCAGCAGTGTTGATAGCAGTGTCTGAAAGTGAGAGTAATTGTTTATCACCCTTTTCTCCTGTTCTGAGTTCTGTGGTCAGTTGCCTAATAAACTGGTCCTTTTCATCCCGATATTCAGGGACCACCAGGGATATGTTGTTTTTAAATATGATGGGGATCAGAGGGTTGGGATGGGGAGGGGGAGTGCCACTGGACTGCCAGGGCTGTTATACATAGGTTTTTGCAGGGATCAATGCTACAGGAGGAGATGGGGGACCACTGGACAACCAGGGCATGACAGTGTAGTGATGTATGGTGATTGGAGGCACAGGCAGGGAGGGGGGACCACTAGACTACCAGGGCTTGTCTTGGGACACATTCACAGTGCTCAGAGTTATGATTGGGGGGGCACCAGTAGACCTCCTCTGACAGCACTGCATGGTGTGCAGGGTGCCATGCATATTTTGCCAGCCAACCCTGCACAACTCATGTAAATGTGGCCATAATGATGTGCAAATGGCCCCAGTTTCGCCTTGCATGCATTATAGCACCATTTGCATATTGGTAACTGAATATCAGGAATTGCGTACAGCATATCTCTATTCTTGCTGGTGCAATTCCAATTCCTGGTATTCAGCCTTGTCTGGAGGATCGTAGCGCATTGTATTTGCACACTGTCCATTACCTGATATATTCAGAAGAGATATGCTATGGCGATCTCTTTTGAATATACCTCTTTAATGGTTCCAGCGACTTCCTTAGTTGCGCTAAGCAAGACACACCTGTACCCATTGCTAGGCGCACATTTGAATATCATGCCCACATGTTCTAAATCTGCTTTTCTTCCTTACAATGCCAAGAACCTGAGTTCCTTTTAAATTTTTATTTATTTATTTATTTTTATTTAGTTGTTTAACCAGGTATAGCACACTAAGCTGAAAGCTTTTTTATGGAGCGACCTGGGAGCACAAGGAGGTTAAGTGACTTGCTCAGGGTCACACAGTATGCAAGTGGAAAATGTGAGATTCAAACCCAGGTGTGGTCTGCTAGATGTCACCAAATTTGCAGCTCAGAGCCTTAGACCACTGCACTATACTGCCTCCATTAGCCTTGGAGAATCTTAAAGGGGTAAAATAAGCTCTATTTAGCATTTTGAATTATACTGACTTGCCCCTACACACTTTGTACTGACTGACTGTAAGAAGGGCATGTTTCCATTGTTCTTCTGTCATATTAATATTCAGTTCTTCTGCCCATTTCATTTTATTCCCCTTAAATACCGAGTTTTCCTGTTGATACAATTTTCCCATCAAATAATTAAATTGGCCTTTCCATTTAATTTTGGTGCTGGGTCTGCCCAGCTCTTCCTCTATTACTTTTGTATGTGAACAATTTGGAGCCTTTTCTAATCTTCTATAACCCTTCCAAAATATACCTTTATGGTATATGTATTTCTAGAAATCTGATTGTGACAGACCAAATGTTCTTTTACAAACATCCCATTCTGTGAAATGCTTTCCCTTTATTAAATCAGCCCATCTGTGGATACCTTTTTGTTGCCATTCCTTAAAGCTGACCATTTCCCCATTGATCTTAATATCAGGATCATTCTACAACTTATGTAATTTAAATTTATTTGTATATGTGTATATATATATATATATATATATTAGTTAAAGAAAAATGATGCCTAACTACTGGATTTATATTCTGATTAAAAACACCTTGACTTTTGTTAAAGGGTGATGGTGCATACGATAATAAATCAACTGACAGATTTAAGTCGGTATTCAGATTAACCAATGTGTTTTCCAAAGTATAATTTTTGTCTATTTGACTTCTACAAGTAAAATTGCATATTTTATATATCATGCTATTCATAGATTTTGTAGCATTCCAAATAAAATCATTAAATAATCTAGTCATATTTGTGAACCAGCAGTCTGGAATATGTATTAGTAATGCTTGGAGAATATATGAAATGAATGGGATTGCCACCATTTTAGCACCTGAGTTTTACCCCACAAGGATAGAGGTGCGTTTGACTAACCATTAGCTTTGTGATTCATGTCTTCTAATAGAGATATATGATTATGTTTATGCAACCCTTCCAATGAGTTGGTTAATCTTACACCTAAGTAATCCATGTAGTCTGATTTTATTGTGGCCTTGAAAATAGAAAGTATTTCCTGTTCCGAGTTTGTGCCAAACGTTACTATTTCTGATTTGGTTTCTTTGATTGTATAGCCACTAACTGATGTAAATCCTGTTATTATTAATTTCAGCGCTAATACTGTTGGACAACAGGACACAGCGGGTAATAGTAAATGGAGTCCACAGTGAAGAAAGAAGGATTACTAGTGGGGTACCGTAGGGTTCAGTACTGGGGCCAGTCCTTTTTAATGTCTTTATAAGTGACATTGCAAAGGGACTGGAAGGGAAAGTATGTCTCTTTGCAGATGACACAAAAATCTGCAACAGGGTTGATACACAAGGTGGGGTGGAAAGGATGAAAAGGGACTTGGCAAGGTTGGAGGAATGGTCAAATGTATGGCAGCTTAGATTCAATGCAAAGAAGTGCAAAGTAATGCACCTGGGAAACAAAAACCCAGGGGAAGAGTACACAATGGGGGGTGAGATACTGACAACAACAAAAATGGAAAGGGACCTGGGGACAGTCATATCAGATGACCTAAACGTGGGCCAGCAATGTGAGAAGGCAGTAAGGAGGGCTGGGGGGATACTGGGATGCACAGGGAGAGGCATCACCAGTAGAAAACAGGAAGTTGTTGGCCCTCTGTACAAACAGTTGGTAAGACCACAGCTGTAGTACTGTGTACAGTTCTGGAGACCCCATCTCCGCAAAGACATAGACAGGGTCGAGGCTGTCCAGAGGACGGCAACCAAAATGATGCAGGGTCTGCATCAGAAGACATATGAAGAAAGACTAAAGGAACTAAAGATGTATAGCCTCGAGGAAAGGAGGGAGAGGGGGGACATGATAGAAACTTTCAAATACCTCAAGGGAATCACCAAAGTCCAAGAGGATAACATCTTTCAGAAAAAGAGATGTGCAAAAACAAGGGGGCACAATTTGAAGATAGAGGGGGAACGGCTCAGAGGTAATGTGAGGAAGTATTTCTTCACTGAGAGGGTTGTGGATACATGGAACAGCCTTTCTGAGGAGGTCGTAGAGTCAAAAACAGTGGGTGAATTCAAGAATGCATGGGACAGACATAAGGCAATTCTAGTGGGGGGTAGGAGGAAGTAGGCTGTTGGTTAACTAGAATCTTCAGCTTATCTGTTAGGTAGGGAAATGGGCAGACTAGGTGGGCCAAGCGGTCCTTATCTGCTGTCAAATTCTATGTTTCTATGTTTCTATGTATTTTTTTTAATCAGGAGCACATTATCTGCATAGACTTTTAATTTTGTTGTCCCCTCTCCTATTTTTACCCCTTCTATTTTTCTATTGCCTCTGATCTCAATCAGTAAAAGTTCAACAGCAAACACAAAAAAATTGGGGGACAAAGGGACCCCTCCCATATAATTCAAAATTCTCTGTAAATGTATTATTTATTTTGAGTCTTGATGTAGATGAGTCATATAGGGCTTTAACCCCTTTCATCAGAATAGTGGCAAAACCCCACTGCTCTAAGATATAAAAAAGGTAGGTCCATTCCACCATGTCAAAAGCTTTAGCAGCATTCAAACTGATTATAACTGCTTCTTCCTCTGCTTTTTGTAAGTATTCTGTTATGTGTTAGACTCTATGAATACTGCTGTGAGTTTGCCTACCAGGAATAAATTGACACTGATTATGATATATAATGTTGTGTGAGAAAGGTAATAAGTGATTATTTTTGCGAAAATTTTATATTCATTTTTCAGAATGGCAACTGGACTGTAATTCTTTACTTTTTGTAAGTCTTTACCTTGTTTCAATAATAATCTGATAAACACTGATTTAAAAGAATTTGGGGCTTTGTGTTGTATTTGAATTGCCTGAAACAGTGTCATCAGGAGAGGGGTTAATATCTCTGATAATTCAGAGTAAAATTCCAGCGTACAGCTAACAACACCAGGGCATTTCCCCTTAGCCACTGATCTTATAGTCATATTAATTTCTTCTTGACTAATGGGGGCTGACAACTGATCTGTTTCTTCTTGAGATAGCTTAAGATTTTGCAACAAAGGTGAATAATATTCAAACTGATCATCTGATGGATTACAATGAGATTTGTATAAATCTTGATAAAACTCCAAGACACATTTAGAAATTTCTGTTTTTTCCATTACTAGTTTGTCTCTTCCAAGTTGTGTAACTGGGTGTGCTTTGAAACAACTGAGAAGCTGCATGGGATATACTATATTGGACTAGATATCTGCAACAAATCTCTCGCTTGCTTACATCTGAGGGAAGTTTTCCTTACTTTTACATTGGTATTGCTTTGTATTTAATTATTTTAGTTTTTAATTCAGGAAGAGGGTTCTCAAAACTGCTTATCTTGTGAGCATCTTCAGAAGGGTTGAAATAACTGCATATTTGATTTTCCTTTGTGGCTAACAAACCACCGGACTGTTTTGGGGCTGGGGAGGTTTACCTGTGTCTGACTTGGATGTCTGGATTTTTCTCTGTTTGATTAGCAGGGTATTTTCTCTGTCAAATTGTTGTGTAGGGCATCTTGCTGACAGGAAGGCACTCATCGCAGCGGTGGGTCAGTGCTTTTAGCTGATTGTTTTGTGAGGGCACAGTTTAGGCCCAACCCCTTTCCACCCCTCACCCCACCCACCCTTGGAAATAGTTCCTTTATACATGGGGTTCTGACATCATTTCCTCAAGAGTGCAAGGTGCATATCACTGTCCTATCCTCTCTAGCACACTGCATGGACAATATAAGCATATACATTGTATAATATATATATTTCTATATAACAAACCAATCAGACACGCAGACGCACACACACACACACACACACACAAAAACAAACAAACAAACAAAAAGTAGATAAACATATAGGAGTAATGCAATGTAATGGCTGTGGGGCAGCAGTCTTCCGGGAGTCTTTCTGGAGACTGAGATGCTGCCCTATTTGCAGACAACTCTCTGCCCTGAGGGAGGAAGTTGCCCGTCTTCAGGCCACACTGGACAATAGTAAGGGAACCTTCCCCCAGGTCACACTGGACAATAGGAAGGGAACCTCCCCCATCCAGGGAGCACCAGAGCCACCACCACCACTACCTCAGAGGTTGCGAAGAAAGCACAGCAGTTGGACCACAGTGGGCTCAGGGAGGGTGAGGATGGTGGAACAGAGGCACACCCAGTCAGTTGTTCCACTCCACAATCCATACACCATTCTGGGGGTGCATAGCTCCCTTATGGATGCACCCGCAGAGGAGACTGATGACAACTGTCACAAGGGAGGCCCACAGGAAGGAGGCAGAGGACACCACAGGAAAGGAAAGCAGCTCCTGGTGGGGGACTCAATTATGAGGGGGATAGAACTGGGGGGAGCAGGGAAAACTGAAGTAAGGTGCCTGCCTGGTGCCATGGCTTGGAGGGACAGGAAGCGCATCCTCAGGATCATGAGAACAGCTGCACGGGAGTCTGAGCTGGATGTCATTGTCCATCTATGGACAAATGACTTGGCTCATCATGAGATTAGAGCAGTGCAGGAGGACTTTGTAGAGTTGGGGAGGGGCCTAAGACAAGTAGCACACACAGTATCCTTCTCAGAGGTGCTGCCTGTCAATGGCATGGGGAGGAGAGGGTAATTTGCACCATGCAGTTTAATGAATGGTTGAAAAAATGGTGTGGAGCACAGGGGTTTGGCTTCATTGGGGACTGGGGTTCCACCTGGAGGGACACCAGCCTATACTGGCAGGATGGTCTGCATCTGTCCAGGAAGGGAACAAGTCTTTTGAGCAATCGGTTTAAATGCTTCATTGGCAAGCTTTTAAACTAGTCAAAGGGGGAGGCACTGATAAGCAGCAGGAAAATCCCAGCCTCTCCCTACAAAACAGGGTACTAAATGAGAAAAAAACTGAGGTAGAAAGGTCAGTGGGGGATGCTGCAACAGAAGGTAAAGCCATCAAAAAATGGAGAGCAATGAGTACCAATGCCCATAGTCTGGGTAACAAGCTTCCTGAATTAGTGGCCTTGATGGAGGAAGAACAGCTGGATATTGTGGCAGTCACAGAAACATGGTACACACAAAACCATGACTGGGACGTAAACATACCAGGATACACTATCTACAGGAGGGACAGAAAGGGTAAAAGAGGAGGAGGAGGAGTAGCTCATTACATAAGGGAAGGAATAAAAGCAACAGAACAAAAGGGTAAACAGGGAGGAGAAGAAGCACTGTGGGTAAATTTGGAGATAGGCAATGGCACCACAATCCGCACAGTGGTTGTATACAGACCCCCTTCTCAGGGGGAGGAAATGGACAAGGAAATGATAGAAAGTATACTTAGAATGGCAGAAAAAGGGGAGATATTGCTGATGGGTGATCTGAATATGCCAGATGTTAACTGGAGTGCAGTTGCAGCAGCCACTTCGAAGAGTGGGGTTATTATAGATGCCCTACAGGGGGCATGCCTTAGACAACTAGTATTGGAGCCCATTCGAGAGGGAGCAATCTTAGACCTGGTTCTCTCAAATGGAGATGGAGAGAGGATCACAGATGTAGAAGTGGGTAGCCATCTGGGAACTAGCGACCATCAAACAGTATGGTTCACAATAAACACAGCAATAGAGTCAAGCCATACAAAGGCAAAAAGTACTGGACTTAGGAGGGCTGACTTTGCTAAAATGGGTGAGTGCCTAAGGAATGCACTAGCAAATGGGCAGGAAGGAGGTGGAAGAACAATGATGAATAATAAACTGCCATAACAGAGGAAAGCAGCCTTGTGTGAAGCAAATAAACAAAACAAATGATGTAAAAACCACTATGGTTCTCAAAGGAAGTGGCAGTGAAGGTTCAAGAGAAAAGAAAGCATTCAGGAAGTACAAGGAATCGCAGAAGGAGCAGGACAGATAACTGTATCAGTTAAAGCAAAAGGAAGCTGGGAAGGCAGTCAGAACAGCAAAGGCCCAAACCAAGGAAAGATAGCCAACTCAGTTAAGAAGGGGATAAAACCTTTATAGGTACATTAGGGGCGAAGAAGACCAAGGAGGGATAGTGAGGCATAATAAAGGGAGGGAGGGTGGGCAGAGGAGACTGTGAAAAGGCAGAGATACTAAACAAATATTTTTACTCAGTATTTACAAATGAAGAGGGGGAGGTATCTAAAACAAACAGTAGAAACACTCTGGATACAGAAGTTGATACCAGCCCATTTATAGAAGAAAGGGTTATGAAAGAACTCTTAAAACTGAAGGTGGACAAAGCAATGGGGCCTGATGGGATTCATCCCAGAATTCCAAAAGAACTAAGGGTAGAACTAGTGACACCACTGACTATCCTCTTTAACAAATCATGGGAGGATGGGGTGGTACCGAGGACTGGAGGAGGGCAGATGTGATTCCCTTCACAAAAGTGGGAGCAAGGCAGAAGCAGGAAACTACAGACCTGTTAGTTTAACCTTAGTGATAGGAAAATGATGGAATCACTTCTGAAGGAAGAATTGTCAGTATCTAGGAGCCAGAGAGGCACAGGACCCTAGGCAGCATGGATTCACAGCGGAAGGTCATGCCAGATGAATCTGATAGATTTCTTTGACTGGGTGGCCAAAGTAGTAGATCAGGGAGGGCTGTGGACATGGCCTACCTAGGCTTAGTAAGGCATTTGACATAGTCCCGTCACCTAAAGATTAATATACAAGTTAGCCAGCTTGGAGAGTGGGTCCCAAGATGACAGCCTGGGTAAAGAATTGGCTGGAGAATGGGACACAGAGAGTAATAGTAAATGGAGTCCACCAGAAGAAAGGGGTTACTAGTGGGTACCACAGGGTTCAGTATTAGGACCGTCCTCTTCAATGTCTTTATAAGCAACATTGCAGAGGACTGGAAGGAAAAGTATGTCTCTTTGCAGATGACACAAAGATCTGCAACAGAGTTGATGCACAAGGTGGGGTGGAAAGGATGAGAAGGGACTTGGCAAGGTTAGAGGAATGGTCAAATGTATGGCAGCTTAGATTCAATGCTAAGAAGTGCAGGTAATGCACCTGGGAAACAAAACCCAGGGAAGAGTACACAATGGGGGTGAGATACTGACAACAACAAAAATGGAAAGGGACCTGGGGGTAGTCATATTAGATGACCTAAAGGTGGGCAAGCAATGTGAGAGGGCAGCAAGGAGGGCTGGGGGGATACTGGGATGCATAGGGAGAGGCATCACCAGTAGAAAACAGGAAGTTGTTGGCCCTCTGTACAGACAGCTGGTCAGACCCCATCTGGAGTACTGCATGCAGTTCTGGAGACCCAGTCTCTGCAAAGACATAGATGAGATGGAAGCTGTCCAGAGGAGGGCAACTAAAATGGTGCAGGGTCTGCACTGGAAGACATATGAAGAGAGACTAAAGGAACTAAATATGTATAGCCTCAAGGAAAGGAGGGAGATGGGGAACATGATAGAAATGTTCAAGTACCTCAAGGGAATCAACAAAGTCCAAGAGGGTAGCATCTTTCAAAAAAAGAGGTGTGCAAGAACAAGGGGGCACAATTTGAAGATAGAGGAGAGGCAGCTCAGAGTAATTTAAGGAGTATTTTTTCACAGAGGGTTGTGGATGCATGGAATGGCCTTCCGGAGAAGGTGTGGAGTCAAAAATGGTGGTGGAATTCAAGCATGCATGGGACAGTCATAAGGCCATTCTAGGGGTTGGGGGTAGGAAGAAGTAGGCTGCTGGTTAACTAGGATCTGCAGCTTATCCAGTAGGTAGAGAAATGGGCAGACTGGGTGGGCCAAGCGGTCCTTATCTGCCATCACATTCTATGTTTCTATGTTTCTATGTTTCTGTGTCTCTGTTATCACAGATAGATGTAATTTTTTACTTTTGTTCTATTGCTTTTAGTCATTTAACCAGAATTTACCCAACAACTTGCTAGATATATGCCAATATTTATTTTGTTTTAGCCAATTATTTTTAATGCCAAAATTTCTGTATGATTTATAACCTTTTTTATATTCTCTTAGTCATCTTTCAGGAAAACATCCCCCTCTTAACTTTTCATTCCCTATCTTATATCAGTCTTGCTTTAGAGTTCCTTTACTTATTTCTCCAGGATGCTTCTGCAACAAGTACCCCCTGCACCATAACTTTTAAGATATCCCAGACTGATATAATATTAATGGTGTCCATTTTATTCCACTGCATTAATTCTGTAATGGTTTCCTTTGTCTTAGTCCTAATTGCCTGATCTTTTAATAGATAATTGTTAAGTCTTGTAATAGAGCACATGGGATTTAACTTGTCCAATATGCGAAAGAAAGAGACTGAACTATGATTTGCTATATAGGTGGTTTCAATATTGGACTGACGACATGAACAGCTGATCTTAAAAGGCCTGGCCACAAAAATGTAATCAAGCTTTGAGCTTACGTTATGGCATGAAGAACAAAACATATACTACTTAACTTCAGCATGTAGCTGTCTCCATATGTCTGCTAAATCACTGCTATTCAAAACATTATTTAAAATACAGAATTTAAATGTGTCCCATCCTTTACTTATTGAAGTTTTTGTCTAAGAAAGCATTAGTGAGACTGTTCACATCACTTCCCAGCAAAATGTTTTCACATTCCCATTGGCATAACACTTTATTAATAGAAGCAAAAATGGCTTGGAAGTTTTTGAATGGGGCATAAACAGACCACAGCACACAAAGCAGTTATCCTAGTTGTACATATGAACATACAAACATACAAACTTGTCAGCAGATAAAGATCTTTTGGTCTATCGACTCTGCTTGATTGTGCAGCTAGCAGCCCTTATACTGCAGCTGCCCTTCTTTCCCCTCTCCCCTCCAGTGACCCCTCCTTACCCTGACCCATCCCCTTTAGAAGCAGCCCACTGTCTTACAGGACACCACTTCCTCTGGTAGTGCATTCCACCCTGTCACTACCCTCTCTGTAAAAAAGTGTCTCCTCATTTCCCTTCTGAGCCTCCCCCCCGCCAATCTCAAATTGTGCCCTTGGGTGTCCCTCCACCTCCTTAATTGGAAAAGCCCCTCCATGTCAATAGGGAGAAGGGAAGGGGTAAATGGAGAAAGTGACAAAGGCAATAAGGACAGGGATGGGGCAAAAGGGAGTAAGGCCATCAGGAAATAGAGGGCAATGAGCACCAATGCCCGTAGTCTGGGCAGCAAGTTCCCTGAACTGGTAGCCTTGATGGAAGAGGGATGCCTGGATATTGTAGCAGTCACAGAAACATGGTACACAGAGAACCATGACTGGGATGTTAACATATCAGGGTACATAACCTACAGGAAAGATAGGGAGGGGAAAAGAGGGGGAGGAGTAGCTCTCTATGTAAAGGAAGGGATAAAAGCAACCAAACAAAAAAGTAAACAAGGAGGAGAGGTGGCACTGTGGGTCACCTTAGAGACTGGAAATGGCACCACAATCTGCACAGGGGTTGTATACAGACCCCCATGTCAGGGGGAGGGAATGGACAAGGATATGATAGAAGGCATTCTTAGGATGGCAGAGAAAGGGGAGATACTGCTGACGGGAGACCTGAATATGCCAGATGTTAACTGGAGCTCATTTGCTGCAGCCACATCCAAGAGCAGGGCCATTCTCGATGCCCTACAGGTGGCATGCCTCAGACAACTAGTTTCAGAACCCACTCATGAGGGAACAATCTTAGACCTCATACTGTCAAATGGGGACAGTGAGAGGATCTCAGATCTAGAAGTGGGTTGCCATCTGGGAACAAGTGACCATCAAACAGTGTGGGTCATGATAAACTCAGCTACAGAGTCAAGCCATACAAAAGTGAGGGTACTGGACTTCAGGAAGGCTGACTTTGGCAAGATGGGAGAGTGCCTTAGAAAAGCACTAGCAAACAGGCTAGAAGGAGGGGTGGAGCAACAATGGGGAAACATCAAAACTGCCATCACAGAGGCAACAAGCCTTTGTGTGAAGCAAATAAACAAATCAAAACAAAAGAAAAAGCCACTATGGTTCTCAAAAGAGGTGGTGGGGAAAGTCAGGGAGAAAAAGATAGCATTCAGGAAGTATAAGGAAACACAGAAGGAGCAGGACAGAGAGCTGTACTAGTTAAGGCAGAAGGAAGCAGGGAGGGAAGTCATAATAGCAAAGGCCCAAACTGAGGAAAAGATAGCCAACTCGGTTAAGAAGGGTGATAAAACCTTTTATAGGTACATCAGGGAGCGTAGAAAGACAAAGGGAGGGATAGTGAGGCTGAATAGAATGGACGGTGGGTGGGCAGAGAGGGACAGTGAAAAAGCAGAGATACTGAATGAATATTTCTGCTCAGTATTCACAAGAGAGGAGGAGGGAAAGGTGCCTAATCCAATTAACAGAAGCACTCTTGATAGGGGGATCGATCCCAGTCCTTTCACAGAAGAAAGGGTTCTGAAAGAACTCCTAAAACTGAAGGTGGACAAAGCAATGAGGCCTGATGGAATTCAACCCAGAATTCTAAAAGAATTAAGGGGAGAACTAGTGAAACCACTGACTACCCTTTTTAACAAATCATGGGAGACTGGTGTGGTACCTGAGGACTGGAGGAAGGCAGATGTGATTCCCCTCACAAAAGTGGGACCAAGACAGCGGCAGGAAACTACAGACCTGTCATTTTGACCCCTGTGGTAGGGAAAGTGATGGAATCACTTCTGAAGGAAAGAATTGTTGAGTACCTAGAGGCCAGTGGGGCACAGGACCCAAGGCAGCATGGGTTCACAGTGGGAAGGTCATGTCAGATGAATCTAATTGATTTCTTTGACTGAGTGACCAAAGTAGTAGACCAGGGAGGGGCTGTGGACATGTCCTACCTAGACTTTAGCAAGACATTTGACACAGTCCCACACAAAAGATTAATAGTCAAATTAACTGGCCTGGGAGTGGGTCCCAGGGTGGTAGCCTGTGTAAAACATTGGCTGGACAACAGGACACAGAAGGTAATTGTAAATGGAGTCCATTCTGAAGAAAGAGGGGTTACTAGTGGGGTACCGCAGGGTTCAGTACTGGGTCCAGTCCTTTTTAATGTCTTTATAAGTGACACTGCAGAGGGACTGGAAGGAAAAGTATGCCTGTTTGCAGATGACACAAAGATCTGCAACAGGGTTGATACACAAGGAGGCATGGAAAGGATGAGAAGGGACTTGGCAAGGTTGGAGGAATGGTCAGAAGTATGGCAGCTTGGATTCAATGCAAAGAAGTGCAAAATAATGCACCTGGGAAACGAAAACCAAGGGGAAGATTACACAATGACAATGAGTAACAACAACAAAAATGGAAAGGGACCTAGGGGTAATCATATCAGATGACCTTAAGGTTAGCAAGCAATGTGAGAAGGCAATAGGGAGGGCTGGGGGTATACTGGGATGCATAGGGAGAGGCATCACCAGCAGAAAACAGGAAGTTGTTAGCCCTCTGTACAGACAGTTGGTGAGACCCCATCTGGAGTACTGAGTCCAGTTCTGGATACTCCATCTCCACAAGGACATAGACAGGATAGAGGCAGTCCAGAGGAAGGCAACTAAAATGGTGCAGGGTCTGCAAAAGAAGCCATATGAGGAGAGACTAAAGGAGCTTAATATGTATACCCTTGAGGAAAGGAGGGGGGGACATGATAGAAACATTTAAGTACCTCAATGGAATCAACAAAGTCCAAGAGGGTAGCATTGTTCAGAAAAAGAGATGTGCAAGAACAAGGGGACACAAGTTAAAGATGGGGGGGCAGTTCAGGGGCAATATGAGGAAGTATATTTTCACAGAGAGGGTGGTGGATGCATGGAACAGCCTTCCTGAGGAGGTTGTGGGGTCTAAAACTGTGGGGGAATTCAAGAATACATGGGACAGACATAAGGCAATTCTTGTGGGGGTTAAAAAGAAATAGGCTGTTGGATCTGCAGCTTATCCGTTAGGTAGTGAAATGGGCAGACTAGGTGGGCCAAGCAGTCCTTATCAGCCGTCAAAGTCTATGTTTCAATGTTTCTATGCCCACCTTATTTATTCCCTTCATGTACTTGAAGGTTTCAATCATGTCCCCCCAGCCCTCCTCTTCTCAAGGGAGAACATGTTCAGCTCCCTCAGCCTACTGTCATAAGGCAAGTCCCCTAGCCCCTGGATCATACAGGTATCTCAGAAACTGTACTTTTACTAATATAATTCTACCTTCTTTATCTGAATAGGAGTCCATTATTGTTCCTTTGAATTATTTTTTTCTTATCACTAGGGCCACCCACTGTATAAGAAAAGTATATCTCTTGAATTTGTTCCCTGTTTCAGTATACTTGTTTAATTTGCCCCTTTCTATGGCTGTAGACATGCCTACAGCTGTCTTGCGTTAGCTAGAAAAATGGGATTATCATGGAACACATTTTTTTGTACTTTTCAGTGTATTCTTCCATGACTACAAATCTCTATGGCAGATAAAGAAATACTCCCTTCTTTCTGTTTAGAATGATGGACCAGAACTCCAAACTACTTTTCTGTGAGAGCAAACGTGCACACATTCCAAACACATTTAAATATATTTAAAACTATTCAAGGTGTGCAAAAACAACCAGTGTGAAAGTTTTTCAGGACAAAAAGACCTTTCACGTGATGGTAGTCACTACTCTGAATTCTTTATATTTTGTAAAATATGGTCTTCCAAACAGCCTCAATTTTTTTCTGAGTGAACACAGTAGGAGTCATGCCAAACAATTGCAAATATCTCAGAAAGTGTGCAAGTTATCAATACACAACCAACATGAAAGTTATTCAGGACAAAATAACCTTTCAAATGTGGGTAGTCACTAATCTGAATTCATTAGATTTTCTTAAATGTAGCCATCCAAAAGGTGAAAATTGTGAAGAAAAATGAAAATTCAGGTAATCAGATTACCATAGTTTAACAAATATAATCAGTGCAGCTTAATGAATAGGCTCATTGGAAATATATTTTTGTCCTGAACAACTGTCATACTGCTTGTTTATGTGTAACACATATACATTTAGAGATAGTTACATTTGTTTGGCATAACTCCTATGAAAAATGAAAATTGAAGTAATCAGATGGCCATAGTTTAAAAAATATAATCAGTGCAGCTTCATGAATAGGCTCGTTTGAAAGGTCTTTTTGACCTGAATAACTTTCATACTGGCTTTCTATCTGTAACTTGTATACATTTAGAGATATATACATTTGTTTGGCATAACTCCTATTGTACTTCAAAACAGCCTCAGTTTTGCAAACCACTCCATCAGTTAAGTGAAATTCTAGACCAGGCCACCTTGCTTATCTCTTGTCATGCCTAATTTAAAGTGGACAGGAATTGGTTACTTATGTGTAGCTGTTTGAAATGTCTCTTTTTTCATAAAATATATTTATACCTCTAAAGGATCCTTATTTAACTGTGCCTGAATAAAAGCTGAAGCTGTTGTGTTTTGTATTATAAAATGGAAAGAGATAATTCTGAAAGCTGATTAGCTGTTACCTGTGCATCAGATGTGTCTAATGCACAGGTAAAAGCAAGTGCTGACAACCTGGATGCAGCACAAAAAAAAAAAAAAAAAAAAAGAAAATCAAGATACAAATTAGAACATTCAATTTTGGCTGAGTTTCGATGACTGCCATTTAAAAAAAAAATCTGAACAGCCTCAGTCTCCAGAAATGGTCTGAGATGTACTGTGATTGGGCACTTAATCAGTTTTCTCAGTGCTCACAATCTCTGCCCCTTTCCCTCTTGGAGCATGTAAATAAATTTACTAACGATCTCCGCAACTGCCCATCCCATAGCCACTGCAGCACGTCACTTCAGTTTAAAATAAAATGACCTCACACTTAACACATACCTGACATCCCTTCAGTTTAAAAAAATTACCTCACAGTTAACACAGACTGGAAAAGAGAGAGTTGGGCTCAGAATACTGCACATTTCACAGCTGCTGCTGATAAGAAGCTGGTTCAGTCAGAAAGCAGTGCTGGCATATTCCTCCTGCTTGCAATCTCGGCCATCTGCTCACTTGATCTGCACACTCAGTTGTCATGCTGATACCTAGGCTGCACAATCATAAAGGGGAAAGGTCTAGTGAAACTGCCATTTTAAGATTTTCAGGGTTTTGGCAAGTTACTGTTTAGTGGCAGTCCTCCTCCTCCTCCTCCTCCTCCTCCTCCTCCTCCTCCCCCCCTTCCTCCATTTGCTTAGTTCCAAGTACTGCTCTTCATTATTTATAGTTATTTACTTAGGTAGAGTTCTGCTTTCTGACTGACTTTTCTTAATTCAGATCTTAGGAAAAAAATTGCAAGCAAATTGGCAGGTAACACAGCAATTGTGTCTCGCAACCATCACATCACGTCCACTAATTTTCAGAGCTTTTCAGCAAACATGACAACATATCTCTTCTGGGTTTCCATTAACCTCCTGACAGAGACACCCACCAGCTCACTTGCACTTTATATTAAGGATATTGAACCCTTACATTGTGCCTTTAAAAATAAAAACATTTACCAACATTTTTCCAATGTTTTTCAACCACCACGGTTCCTTGTGCCAGCACTTCTGGTTCTGTCGAACAGCCTCACAGTCAACTCTCCTCAGTAGCATTAAGACAGTACATCATCACTGCTGCAAAAAACTGAGAAGCAGTTTCTTGCATGTGTGTTTTTGTTGGTCTTTATATCTAGGGTGTTGTGGGGGACTTACACACAAGCTGAACTATAACAACAGAGGGGGCAGACTACAACTACAGAGGCCATATTAGGACAAATGTCCTAAGTGATTACATTCAGCTCATGTAGGCGGAGGCATTATTTGATGCAAATTTTAGATAAACATTTTACTTTTTCATTATTTAAACTTATTAGTTTTAATGTTAATATACATGTTAATTACAGAGTCACATTTTGTACGCACAGTAAGACACTCCAGTTGTATGCATTAGACATTTCTAATGCACTGCCAAGGGCTGAAGGCACGAGGCTGCACACTCCTTCATGTCTCATTGCTTACTTGTTTTCTTTGTATGGACAACATTCTGTGCAGTTCCTTTCATGGAACCAAGAATTTGGAGTTTTGACTATGTCACTTCATGGTTTCAGAACCGTGGGCACTGTACTGATAAGTTCATGCTAACATTTCTGAAACCATGAAGCCACAGAAAAACTTGTTGCCATATTGGTCCTTGTAACACAAGATCCACAGAGACAGCTGATTTGATATCTTTCATTGTACCAATAGAGTTGTTACAAAAGATCACAGGTGCTTTTAGCTTTTGGATTACACAGAATCCTTCATCAGAAAATACTGGCAGTTGTTTTAGAAGAACATACTTTCTCAAAACCCAGATTATACAAAAAAAAACCAGATCAAAAGATGTTAAGGACCCCATTGGTTAAAACTGCATTCAAAAAAACAATATAACTATATAAAGACAGCAAAAGTTCCATAAAAAGAAAGCTATCCCAAGGTCAAATGTCACTGACTTGAAAGTTCACTCCCTGAGAAAAGCGACAAACCAACTGAAGCTTCATTTTAAAACCATCTAACATACTAGCATACTAAGAAGCCAGCAGAGTAGGCCCTATGGTCTATCAAGTCTGCTTGGGGATCAGTGCCTGGATAGGGCACCATTATGGCAACTCCCACCCTCCACATGAGGTCCCCACCCCATCCCCCGACAGGGTTCTGAGCTGCACCCTCCCCCTATACCTATCCCAGCCTCTCTTGAACCCCTCCACAGTTGCAACAGTCACCAGCTCCACAGGCAGAGCATTCCAGGGTACCACCACCCTCTCAGTGAAGTAGTATCTCCTTGTCTTCCCCCTTAGTCTCCCACTGACTAGCCTCATTGTGTGTCCCCTGATGGTCCCCACTTCCCTCAGCTGAAGCACCCTATCCTGGCTTACCCTATTTATTCCCTTAAGATATTTGAAGACTTCAATCATATTCCCTCTGTCCCTCCTCTCCTCCAGGGAGCACAGATTTTATATACATGCTTTATTTGTTGAGTGCAAGTCTAGAAATCAAAGCACTGTACATTGTTAAAATATCATATAAAACAGAACAACACAGTCTAAAATTATTTACAATACAAATTTAAGTAAATCCAATAAAATTATCACTAAATACTAAATGCTTGCCAAAACAAGTAGATTTTTAGGCTTGCTTTGAAGCTCTTCATGGTCCTGCACTCTCGAATCTGACGAGGTAGATAGTTCCACAGGGAAGGGGCACCAAACATAAAAGCCCGGGCCCCAGATGTTTTCAGCCAAAACCTGGGAACCTCTAACAACCCCTCGTCAGTTGAGTGGAGAGGATGGCCAGGGCTGTAGGGAGTCAGGAGCTCTTGCAGATTGCTCGGACCCAGTCCATGCAGGGTTTTACAGGTCAGAAGTCTGACCTTGAAGGTGATCTGCCACAGTACAGGCAGCCAGTGCAGTTCACACAGCATGGGAGTAATATGACTCAAACGAGAAGTCCCAGTTAACAACCTTGCTGCAGCATTCTGCACCAGCTGCAAGTAATGAATATCAACCCCTGGAAGCCCCAAGTAGAAGGAGTTGCAGTAGTCAGTAGGTTGAGCTCCTTGAGTCTCTCCCCATGGGACTTTTCCCCTAGACCCTGTATCATCCTGGTTGCCTGCCTCTGGACCCTCTCCAGAACAGCAATATCCCTTTTTAAGCAAGGACACGAAAACTGCATGCAGTATTCAAGGTGTTGTCTAACCAGACAATTATAGAGCGGAAAGGAGCACCTCTCAGCTTCTTGAGGTTATCCCCCTGGCTATGCACCCCAACATTTTATTTGCTTAGGCCACAGCCCTTCTACATTGCTCTGAGTTGTTCATTTTGACATCCACCACCACCCCAAGTTCCTTCTGTCCCCTTGAAACCTGTAGTGTCTCCCCTCCCAAGATTTAAACATGAGTTGGGTTCCTGACCCCCAGGTGTAGAATTTCCCAGTGTTAAACCTTAGTTTCCAGGTGTGTGACCACCCATCCAGAGTCTCCAGGTCCCCTTGGAGGGCCAACGTCCCCTCCTTCCATCCACCACCATCCCCAGCTTTGACTTATCAGCAAAGAGGCTCATCTCACTCCTGATACTGCTTCTGATGTCTGAGATATAAGCGTTAAACAGGAGTGAGCCCTGCACCGATCCCTGTGGGACCCCACTAATGACTCTCCTGGGAGATGAAACCTTCCCCCCCAACCATCACCTTCCGAAAACGCCCTGCTAGTCAGTTTCCTATCCACCTGACCATCTGTATCCCCACCTGCATTTCCCTCAGCTTCTCCAGCACCCCAGGATGTGGCACTGAGTCAAATGCCTTGCTGAAGTCTAGAAAGAGGACATCCCCTGGCCTGCCCTAATCCAGCGCTCTAATCACCCAACTGTAGAAGTCCACCAGGTTGGTCTGACATAATCTGCCCTGAACAAAGCCATGCTGGTGATCATCCAGGTGGCCCCATGCCTTCATAAACCCCTTCAGCCTCTCTTTTAAGATGATCTCCATCACTTTACCCACCACCGATGTCAGGCTTACTGGCCTGTAATTTCCTGGCTCCTCTTGAGAGCTGCGCTTGTGTATAGGCACGATATGGGCCATTCTCCAGTCCTGAGGCACCCATCCTGACTGAAGGGAGGTGTTAAAGAGGTCTGCCAGAGGTGCATCCAGGACATCAGCCATTTCCCTAAGCACCCTGGGATGCAGCCCGTCGGGGACGGTGCCTTATCCACTCTTAGGGCCTTGAGGGCTTCCCACACCCTCCCAATGGGGATTTGAACATCCATGGCTCCCCCCATCTGCCAGTCCCCCCTGCCTCTCCCCAAGCAGTGCCACTCCGCCATCCTCCCTAGTGAAGACTGAGGCAAAATAATAATTTAGTACTTCTGCCTGCTCCTCTGCCTCCTCTGCCCACTCACTCCCTGACCTCAGCCTACTTATCTGCCCCTTCCTTTTTCTCCTTTCCCTAATATACCTGAAGAACCCTTTTTCACCATGTCTAATCCCCTGAGCCAGCCTCCACTCCATCCCTGCCTTAGCCTACCTCACCACCCTGGTGACCATCCTGGCTATCATATCATACATCGCCTTCTCTATAACCCCAAGTGAATGCCTTTATCAGCTATAAGCAGCCTTTTTTCCCATTACCGCATCCTGGACCTCCCTTGTCCACCAGCTTGGCCTCCTGGCTCTACCCTGCTTGTGTTGCTCCTTTGTGCAGGCCTTGGTAGCTTCCAGGAGTCCCTTTTTAATAACTTCCCACCGGCTTTCAGTGTCCATACCCGGCCTTATCCCATCTAGGTAGCCCCTAAGGATCCACTCCATGCTGTTGAAGTTTGAACCTTTGAAGTCAACTACCATCATTTTCATGCAATCTACTCCCCCCCCAGTCCAGAGATAACCAGACCATGGTGTGATCACCTCCCGCCAGTGGGTCTCCAACTACTAGATCCCTGATGAGATCACAGTCTGACAGGACCACATCCAGGACATGACCCTCCCTCATTGGGTCAGTTACCAGTTGGGCAAAAAATGCATCCTGGAAGATGTCCAGCAGATGCCACTTCCTGGCTGTTGAGGATGCCACAGTTCCCCAGTCAGTTCCTGGCATATTTTGGTTCACCAGCACCACAGTTCTGCCCTCTCCCTGACTACAGTGGTCCCTAAGGTTCACCACCAGGCCTTCCTTCAGGTCTTCTCCCTGCCCGGGTGATCTATATACAACCCCTAGCTTCACCCGCTTGCCCCCCCAGTGCCTGCAGTGTGACCCATAAAGCCTCCACCTGTCTCCTACACTTCCTCAACCCTGCTTATCCCTAAGTCATCCTTAATGATAAATGCTACTACCCTTCCCCTGCCCACTGCCCTGTCCTTTCTGAACGTGGTGTATCCTATTAGGTTTAGGTCCCAGTTATGCCTGGGAGTGGCCAAAGTTTCAGTGACAGCTGCCATATCCACTCCACCCTCCAATAGCAGTGCCTGAAGCTCAGGCATCCCTTTCCCCATGCTCCTGGTGTTAATTAGGGCCAACCTCCAAAGTGTCCCCTTATCCCCACTTCCCCCACCCTGAGGGCTCCCAGGTCACTGCCTGCAAGGACCCCCTCATGCACTATTGGGTGCTTCTGGTCTGTGCACCCTTCCCCCCTGCTTGGAGGAGAAGGCCAGGGCCATCCTGGCTGGGCCTGCTAAGGAGCCCCAACCCTCCCCCCTCATAAGTTTAAACCTCACCTAGCTTGAATGAATCCTACTAATCTATGTTTCAATACCTCTTCCCCCCAAGCTGAGGTGGAGCCTGTCCCTTGATTACAGTTCCTTTTCATCCCACATTGCACCCCATTCCCACACCAACCCATATCCCCTGGCCTTGCACCACTCACCAAACCATTCATTTACGTCCCTTATTTTTTGTTTATTCCCCACACTGGCCCTAGGTACTGGTAGGATCTCCAAGAAGGAGATCGAGCACCCAATGGCCTGACAGACCCTTTCTAGCTCCTGGAACTTAGCCTGAATCTCCAGCACACTGTTTCCCTCTGTATCATTCATATCCAGGTGCACTAATATATCAGGGGTTCCACCACAATCTTTCGCCAGAGCATAGACCAGATGCTTGACCTCGAGCACCATCAAGCAAGATATACTCTTGATCTCAACACCTCAGGGTGTCCCCCCCTCCCACCTAATACCCCTAATCATGAAGTTGCCCAAGAGGAGCACTCTCACTGCCTCCTTTTCCTTAGGCCTACTCTCTATCCCAGTTGCTCCCCCCTTCTCACCCCCTACCTCATCAGCTTTCCCGGTTCCACCCCCCACCTGAGTGCCAATTGCTGTCCTGTCCCTTCTGTTCCAGCTCTTTCTTCTCACTGACCTGTCCTCCTCAGTCACCTCCCTTCCCACTATGGCACTTGGGTCCATCCCCATGTTACCCACAGGACCAAAGGACCCCCCTGCCCCACTGGGGAATGTGCTATCCCTCCCCTTACCCTCCTTTGTACTACTCCCCCTCTCGCTGCTTCCCTGTATGTTTCCATCTCCTTGTACTACACCTTCTTCTCCCACTTGATCCTCCTCCACTCTCCTCAGGGACTCCCCACTCCAAGCTTCCCCTCCATTGCTGTCCCCGTCTCCTCTCTTACCCTCTGTGCCCTGTCTCCTAGCCCTCCCCTCCCTCTTTCCAGCACTCACGTATCTTCCAATACCTGCTCCTCCTGCTCCTGTTGAGTCTCTGTGCAGGAGAATAACCCCGCTGCTCCTGGCTGCTGAGCTTTTTGCCATTTCCAGTTTTCCTGCCCCCTCTGGAGCCTCCCCTGATCCAGACTCTTCACCTTCCCCTTGTTCAACTGTACTATGGGTGCAAATCTATTGTTATGCTCTATGCATTCTGTCTTGACTCCCCACATTGGCTCACTCCCCCTATCAGCTCTCTTTTGCACATACCCTGGCCCTGTTCTCCTAACCACCTGCTAGGTCCCATGGTCCTCATTCCACTCAGGGTCACCCCTACCCATGTCCACTGGAGTTCCCCTCCTTCCTATAGGGCCCACTTCCAACACTTTCTTTCCTGGTAGTGTGGTTCCACATGCTCATACCATCCTTCTCCTGATGGCTCTTTCATATTTTGGGTGCCACTCCTGGACCCCCTACAATTTCACCATTCTTCCCCCTTCTGCCCTCCCCCAAACTTACCCCCACAGCAGAGTCTCCTTCTTCCCACCCCTCACCCTGCCATACCCAATGACCATCTTAGCCACTTGACCTCCTCCTTAAGTTGCGCCAACTGTTGGCACACCATGCATCCCCCCATCCTCCAAGCCAGGGCTAGCACCATGGCTGACACACACCCTACACACCCCACCACCCTTCCAAAGATGCCTGCCCTAGTGATCTGTGGACCTTGCCTCATTCCTGTCCCCATCCCATATCAATTTTCCCTCAAAGTCAGTTGCCCCATCCTATATCCTTAATTGTCCTAGCCATACAATAACACATAGGACCCCCCCCAATGTCTGCTGGGCCAGCTACCTAATAAAGAATACCCCTGCAGAGTGTGCTAATATCTCACCATACAAACACCAGCAAAGTGAAAATAATGTCCCAAAGTAACATTCCCCAGCACAGGCTGTACCAGAGCTTGTAACCCCACCCTCAGAGTTCTCCCCCCCAGTCCTAGCCACAACCCCTTAGTTAGCTCCTCCCTCTAAGACCATTTAATAGAGGTCAGGGCTGGGGTGGGTGGGTAGGACACAAACACAGTCACTACAGCTCCTCCTCCTCACAATTGCCATTGCAGCTGAACTAAGCTGCCAGTCCCAAAATCCTGTGCTGGTGCCCGATTGGTCCTCCTCCTCCTCCTGTAGCACTCGCTGGCTCTGGCCCACTCCCTTGCAGTCAGGAAAGATCTGCAGCTCCTCCAATCTTGCTGGCCCTGGCCTGCTCCCTTGTAGCTGGGAAGATCTCCTTGCAGCCCTGAGAGCCATCGCTGATCTGCCTCTGTTGACAGGGGCTGCCTTTTAAAGCCTGAGTGGCTTTTAACCTATGCGCTCCTGGCATGGACTAGTGCACAGGCCCTCTTGGCTGACTGGTGCACTTTCAGCCTTTTCCTGCATCAGGACTGGCTGACTCTGGAACCCAGCTGAGCTCTTTGCCACAAGCCGCCAGACTCCTTCTCCCTTATTGGCAGTGAAGCCTCTGCCCACTTGTCCCCTTCTGCTGCTTGCCCTGGCCTGCTCCCTGCAGCTGGGAAGGATCTCCTTCGCTGGCCCTGGCCCACTCCTTGCTGCTGGGAGGTGCAACACAACACAGTCACTATAGCTCCTCCTTGCAATTGCCGTTGTGGACAGATTCATCCGCCAGTCCAAAAGGCCCGCACTGGTGCCCGATTGGTCCTCCTCCTCCTGTAATGCTTGCTGGCCCTGGCCTGCTCCCTTGCAGCTGGGAAAGATCTGCAGCTCCTCCGATCTTGCTGGCCCTGACCCATCCCCTTACAGCCAGGAAAGATTGGCAGCTCCTTTGATCTCACTGGCCCTGGCCTGCTCCCTTGCTGCTGGGAAGCTCTCCTTGTGGCCCTGAGAGCCGCTGCTTATCTGTGTGTGTCTGTTCTATTATTAGTAAAAGACAGTGATTAAAAACCACAATGAAAATAAGCTTAAGCAATACATAGCAAATAATTTTAAAAGTCTTATAAATATGAAAATGTCTATGTGTTAAGTAAAGAAATAGGTTAGAAGACAACCTGCCCTAGTGTAAATTAAGCATTCACCAGCTATTTCACATAGTGGTGTCAATCAAATTTTCCACAGTATAAGTACTGTTCAGATACATTTTTCTTAAACTCTGTGTACAATAAGTCTATATTATTCATAAATAGTCAGACTTATACTGTCTTAAGCATGATATATCTGCAATTCAGTAACACATGACTAGTGTATGCGTACATTCAAAACCCAAACCTAACACAGACTCCCTTGTAATTGAGATACTGTTATCCTAATATGTCTATGTATCAACCTGTGTCCATATGTACCTAATCTGCTGTTGTATTAAATAACAGTTCTATAAACCTAAAACCAAGACAAAACACAACTGAAAGCTTCAGCTTTTATTCAGGCACAGTTAAATAGGAATCCTTTAGAGGTATGAATATAATTTATGAAAATAGAGACATTTCAAAAAACTGCACATAAGTAATCAATTCCTTCCCCCTTTAACTCATTCAGACCCATTGTGTGTTTAGAACTTTGGAGACAGAACTCCAAACTGCTTTTCTTTGAGAATCTTCCTAAGGTACTGTGCAGAATTCTTAACAAATGTGCACACATGCCAAACAAATCTAAATTTCTTTAAAACTATTTCAGTTGCACAAAAACAACCAGCCTGAAAGTTGTTCAGGACAAAAAGACCTTTCAAATGAGGGTAGTCACTAATCTGAATTCCTTATATTTTGTAAAATATGGTCATCTTATTACCTGTATTTCCATTTTTGTTTTTACAAAATGCAAATTTCTGAAGACTATTTAAAAAAAATGTATAGAGAATTTAGATTAGTGACCACCCTCATTAGAAATGCCTTTTTGTCCTGAACACAAGCCTGTAAAATAATGCACTTTGGGCACAGAAATCCAGAGGCAGAGTACAAAATGAGTGGAGTGATATTGACAACATTAAGAAAGTACATACTAAAAAAAACGCTTTTACTACAGTACAGTTGATTACTGCTTAACAATATGATGCATCTATGGCTGCCACTGTGCATCTGATACAAACCCATAATCACATCGTTCCTCACTTGAAGTGAAAAGGGGGGGAGAGAGTTGGGCCATAACTGACTCCTTGTTTTTGTGTTAAAGAGGTCAGTTTTTTTCTCACCAAAAATAAGGAAAAAAAGATAATTTCTAAAATGTGCAGACGAGCATGGGGACCACTTTTTTTCAGAGCATGCCACCACTGACAGCTACCACTTCAAGACTGCTACTACCCTCGCCTAATGCAATCAGGGGAAAACCAGAAGTAGTCTACCAGCACTGAGATCAATATGGTTATGGCACATTTACCAGAAATTACTGCTTAAAAACGAATGAGAAAGTGACTGTGATGATGAGCAAGTCCTAGACTAGATCTGTAGTTTGTTAATAGTCTCCTCCTGAGTCTAATTTTTATGGCTGTGTAGGGCAAGCTCCACAGATGTTATGCCATTATCAGATTTGTATAAAAGCACTGTGGAAGCACGTAACTGGACCACTGTCTGATGTTCTGACACAGTGCTCTGGCATAGTTTCCAGTGATTCTGTTTATGGAGCCCTTCCCCTCTGTGGGCCAGAAAAACATGCCCACTTCCTGGCACACAATTACTGCAGAAGTGATAGCTGCCACATGCAGCATGGTGGTGCTGACTTAAACTGCACATGCACGAGTATCATGCATATGTATGTAACCCCCATGCCACCTTTGGCTAGCTGGCTTCCCCCTTAAAAGAACTACTGCCACCGGCCCGGTGGCGCTGAGGGTTGAGGCACTGGACACCACACCTCATGCTATGCCAGTGAGCTGGGTTTGGGAATGGACTCGGGTGCTGGGGATTGGCAGGGGAAGGGTTGAGGACTGAATGCCCTAGTGGTGCTCACCTCCCCAGACTCAGGGGATGGGTTGGCCCGGCAAGCCAGGGACCCCCGGTGGAGACCAGAGGCACTGCAGCAAGCCAGGCAAGCACGCATTAGCATGGCTGACACAGGCAGGGGTTGCCATGCACCAATTGTGTTGGGACATGCCCACGCATGGGGAAGGGATTCCACAGAACATGGAAAAACCTGGTCCTGTAAGTAGGCAAAGGCAACATCCTCCATGCCCACTACCAGGTCCGACCCAGCTGGCCTTCAAGGTTCCTCCATCATGGGGTGATGTCTGTGGCTGGAGGCTAAGTTTGTAAGTGCGCCACAGGTAGGAGGGGCGGCTCCACCCCAGGGGGTCAAGCTGGGGGTGCCAGCTACAGGTGGGGTGGAGGAGAGATGGGAGGTCTGGTCGAGGGGACTTCAGGTAGGGTAGGATCAGGGTGGATGCCCGAGAGGGGCTCCCAGGATCATGACCAGGAGTGAAATAGAATAAAAAAAAAAAAGAACTACTGCCAACTACATGGCATACAATTTACTTTTGGCAAAACTACATACATGGCACCACCCTTAGCATTGGAGTGTATACCAGGCTCATTATCTAGAGGATGGGAGGTGGGGGTACATACTAAAATGAACCTTCTTATTTACAACCAGGTCCAGGTATAGGATGCTAGGCATGTGCTAGACCTAACTGCTGAGGGGTCCCAATAACGTTCACACTAGAAGCAATAATTGGAATGTCTAAAGCAGTAACTGGGATTTTGCAGTATGGCTTTATTTACAGCTGTTACTTAAAGCAAAGGTGGTCCCCCAAAGGTTTGTCATTGCAATACAGGCACACTCTTATTTGCAGGACACTTTACTAGGCAGTACTGTTTTCCACAGAAACATCTCTTCCAAAGTGTATATCTGTGGGATGTGCCACACACTTTAAAATTCTCCTGGTGCATGGTCTTTGCCCAGGGAACACTGGTGCCCATTCATGAATTAGTTAGCCCTGCCTGAAACTCCAGATGGCATTCCTCCCACCCTTTGCCCCAAACAGCCTCTGCCATTCCTTCAGGGTTACACCAAATGGGTCTCCAATCCCCAATGAATTGCTAAAGACTCCCAACTTTAACTTTAAATTCTGCACAGTTGTGGTTAAAGGGGTCCTGACCGGTGTGATCTAGCCTTATGTAGGACACACACACCTCAGGCAACTCCCTCAGAGAACCGTCTCAGATTCTGTACTCACAGATTAGTTATTCCTTCCTCTCAGTCATGGAAAGAACAAAAGGCACCTTTCTTTCTCTGGTAGCTGTCAGATTCTACTCATTGTTCTTCCTTAAGGCAGCTGTGAACTTCAGGACCTTCAAGGGATTGCCCCTTGGATCCATAAGAATTACAGTCCCTCTCACTCCCCCTGGAGTGAAACTAATGAGTCCTGCTGGCAAACTGACTCCACCACTTCACAGGCAAACTGAAGATTTTACCAAACTAGGGTCAGAAATACTAGGGCTCCCTTTGAAAGAGCCCCAATGGCAGACCTCCTGCTATTCTGACTGCCACACTTGAACTTACTGATGAACATTCTAAGCTCACTGAATCAGCTGACTCTAAAATGATTATGCTGCTGCAAGAGTTCTAAATGAAATAATCATCCTTCTCTCAGGCTAGCTTTACCGTAATATCCCCCTAGTGCATTTCATTTTGTGTTTTTCTGCTTGCTCACTGTCTGCTCCACTTCGGCCCCTGCCCCAGTTCCAAATCCTCCAATCCTGTTTCAGCTCTACTCTTGCTTCTTTTGTGTTGGTAATTCTGTTTCTCTGTTTTCCACTCCCCCGTAGACTGCCTCTTCCTTCCCCCAACTCCACTTAACTTTCTTTGTCTCTCTCTCTCTCTCTCTTTCTCTTTCAGGCACCTTCAGCCCTGATTGGGCCAACCTCAGATCGAAACCTCAAACAGCAGTTTCTGTAGCCCTGCCTGAAGCCACCCATCCCCGTTGCACTGAAGGCTCCTGCCTTAAAGCTCCCAGCCCGTCAGCCTTCCAAACCGGCGGAAGGTACGGACACTGACACAGCTGAGCTAAATTTTGAAACTCAGCATTATTGTGCCATGGGAGCTCTGCTCAGAACAGCTGAGCTAAATATATATATATTTTTTTGTAGAGCTGTTTGGTCCCCATCGCCTCCTCCCACCAACTGTTGATGGAGACACATAGGGCTTTACAGGTTTTCTCCCCAAACCCCCCCTCTGAGGCCCTGGCACACAGCTGTGCGAGCATGTGGAGGCATGCTACATACACTGTGGTGCCAGCTCAGACCCTTCTGCCTCAAGTAACTGTTTTCCTGCCCCCTCTCCACCTATGCTACCCACTGGACCTTCAACTGGTGGCAACGGAACTATGGGGGGCACCAACTCACCCTTGCAACCCTCGGGAGAGGAGAGCTGCTCATCAGCATGCTCGATCCTGCTCCACCCTCCTCCCTATGCTGGCACCCAAACAACCCGAGGTCATTCCCGAACCCAGGTCGCCAGCCTAGCATGAGGTGTGGCATCCAGTGCTTCAACCATCAGTGCCACTGGGCCAGCTCTTAGCTGAGCTAAATTTGAAACTCAGTGTTATCTGACCAGTGCTTCACGATGGCTCCCCGCTGAACCCCCCTCATGCCTGATCTATCTGGACACTTAGCTTTATACCTGTTTTTGGTCATATGACTAAGAATTACTAAATGTCCATTTTCCCATTTGCTTCTTCTTCTGTCTGCCCACAAGATGGCTCCTTGACTGTATTTTATGGCTTTCCCTAGCTCAAATTTATTATTGCTTGCTTTTACTCTCTCTTACATGGCAAGCTCATCCTTAATAGTCTGCGCTGTGGTTCTAAGCACTACTTTTCTAATAAACTGAATTTCTTCTCATTAATACCTAGTACCTTAATGGCAATGCCCTCTGATCTGCCAACACAAAGCAACTTGTATTTTGTTTAGCTAACTTAATGCTTCACAGTGCTAGCTTATTAGTCAGCCTAGAGTGCCACTCCTTTTGAGTATGCCAGCCCAGAGTATTATAGTGCTATCCCACTTCAGTTAGCCTGCACTTCTACTTAATTGTTAGCCCATCTAATTAAGATTGAATGCTACCCAATTATTTAATTGCACATAGTTCCTAGTGGCTGCGTGCACTTGTTTTGTCCACTTTGAGTGTCATCCTCTTGATTAATTCATCCAGAGCATCACATTCTCTCACCACGTATATACAGTATTACTATTCCTTGTGTCTTTCTCCATAGGGAATCTGCATTATTACTCTAAATTCTGTGTGCCACCAGTCTGGCCAGCACATCCCACTGTCTCTTCAGGCAGGCTAGCATTCCCTATTTACACCACACCAACAAGCTGCTCCACCAGCTTCATCAGTAAAACCTTTGAGGATAGTCTTCCCCATGTTAATGGCACCTTCTGCCTCCCACTTACAACCCCTTTAACCTTTTCAGTATGGGTGGCTATTTTTTCCCTCATGTTAAATTACAAACTTTATACTCCTCCTTACCCGACAAAATGGTGTAAGATCAGACTCTGCATGCTCCTACTAGGGGCACTAAAAAAGCTACTCCTTCTATGCCTAGTCAGTTCAGGGAATGTTATACTTAACCCAGGTCCCCCTCTACCCATCTCCTCACCCTCTGATATTCAACATTTGAAAGGCATAACCTTTTTACACTTGAATGCGTGCAGCCTCTTAAGGAAACCTGACTCTGTTCAGGCATGGATTTTTCACACTGAACCAGATGTCTTGGCTATCTCTGAGACCTAGCTGAAGAGCTCTATCCATAATCACAAAATCAACCTCCTTAATTACAACCTCTTTTGGGCAGATAGACCAACCAGAGGCAGGGGGCAGCAATTTATGTCAGGGAAAAATTCACGTTATCACCGATTAAAACTAAATCTGTTCCAAAGGAATTAGAATGTGTCTCTATTAGGCTCTCCCTTCCATCTTCCGAATCCATCTGTTTCTGGCCCCCCTCAGAAGGCCTTGCATCCTTGAATCAAATATGCAAATTGGTGGACTTGCAACCTAGTGAAGTCATCATCTTGGGTGACCTAAACATGGATTGGCTCTCCAGTTCTTCTAAATCCCTAAAAGACCTGAGTGATGAACTTGGGCTCACACAACTTAAATCAGATATCACTCGCCCCAACTCCAAACGTTATGTAAATAGCACACTTCTCGACCTCATCTTAGTAAACAAACTCCATCTATTCAGTCATGCTGGTGTACTCATCAGTGACATCAGCGACCACAGCACAATAGCCTGTGCCTGCTCTGCCCTAAATCTCCATCCTTCTCCACTTATACCCTAAAAAGAAACAGACGAAATTTCGACCTCTGTAATTATTTAGCAGACCTTAACAATATTCGTTTGCAAGGTTTCTACTTTGCATCCTCGGTGAATACAGCCTTTGAGATCTTCCAAAAACTGGTACTAGGTGTCATCGACAAACATGTGCCCTTGACCAAATCCCATACCAGGAAGAGCGCCTGTCCTTGGTTTTCCACTGAGCTAAAGTCTGCTCTTCATAGTCAAGACACTCTGAGGAAAACAACCAGAAAAACTAAGGCTGCAGTGGACTGAGACACCTTTAGGAAACTAAGGAACCACTGCACCAAAATCACTAGGGCTGCTAAAGCAAGCTTCTTCCAGTATAAATTAGCCTCCACCACCAGTGATTCTGTGACCTTCTGGAAAACTTTAAGAGAAGTCGAAGGTCACCATTCAGTCAGTATCCTCCCTTCCAAGCTTGTATCCGGTAATACCAGTACCACTGATAGGCAGTGCATTTTTGACTTATTAAATAATCATTTCGCTATGGCCGGCCTCGCATTCGACACATCTGCAGCAAATAAACTTCATCAACAGACCCTTGATTCTACAGATGATAGACCTCCCAGCAAGGCCCCCATGTCTGAGCCCAAGTTCTCTTTCAGCCCCATTACATATAAACAGGTGAAGGACCTTTTAGGTGAAGGCCAAATATCTTGGCCTTTGGCTAGATCATAAACTCTCATACACAGTCTACATTGAAGAACTAGGTAAGAAGTTGAAACAGCACCTAGGGTTGTTCTTCAGAATCAAACACCTCCTAACTTATGAAGCCAGGCTAAGACTTGTGCACTCCACATTTCTACCACTCTTGGATTATGCAGACATATTATACAGTCAAGGTACTAGCACTATTCTGGCGAACCTTGACATGTTACAGTATGTAACAGGGCCTGAAGATTTATCACTGGCACCCCCTTCAGGACTCATCACTATGCTCTGTATGCTATGCTGGGTTGGCATTCCTTAAAAACCAGAAGACTCAGAAATGCGGCTACCTGGACCAACAGAGTGCTAACCGGTAAGCTGCTGACTTATATCTCCAGCCTGCTAACATAGTCCACTGGTAACTACTCACTTAGGAGTCATTCCTGTCTATTCCTTGACAGTCCTCACCTTAGAACTCATTTCAGGGCCTCCACATTAAGCAATACCTCACCAGCCCTCTGGAACACTCTTCAGAAATCCTTGAAGCACTCATCCCTTATAAAAATGCCAACCTTCAAATCCTTATTAAGACACCAGTTAATGGACTCCTGCAACTGCTTTTCTTGATCCTTGTCCTTCCAAGTTCAAGAGCATAATGCTGGGCTATACTAAGTGTGTGTAATAAATTGAAACTAATCCCACCCATTCCCCTACCATCTTCCTTCCCCTCTCCCTCCTTGAGGGTCTCTTCCCCTCATCTCATCCTCTTATGCCTATTTCTGTCCATCCTTCCCTCCATCCTTCCCATCAATGCAAGCCTTACCAGTACCATTCCCAACTGAACAATATCCATATACAGCCTTATTGTGATATTGTTATGCCTTTAAGTTGAAGGTACTTTGCACACAACTTGTTCTCTCTGTATGCATTATGATCCAATGTCAGGTAACACAGACTGTTGTATGTGTTGTATATAATGTATATTGTACATTTCTCCCCTCCCCCTTTTTTGTATTAATCCAACATGTATGAGTACATATTATTTGCTTTTTATTTCTATTTTTGTTTTTCTTTGACACTGTATAACTATGTTTGTTATGATCATCATTATACTTTCGTCCAGGACCGCTTTGTAAATGTGTTTGCCTCAACAGTGTTCCATCTGGTTAAATAAAGATGGATGATTGATTGATAGCTGAGTAAACAATTATGTCATTATGTAGAAAACCCCTAATGAGCTCCCCACCAGCTGCCTTTTCCTACCTGCCTAAGACTAGTACTAATGGGATTCTAGTAACCCCAGGGGACTGGGTTGTTACACAAAGTTATGTCAGCACAACCATGCTGTGCAAGGCTGACTTTGAGGCAAACTGCATATGTGCGATTATCATGCATGCACAGTACTGTAATCGCTGCTGTATTATGTCTGACTCCGGTGGAGAGAGAGCACCGCATATTCTTTTCACCACTCTTGCCGCTCCTAAAAGCTCTCAACAGCCATATTGGTTCTGACCAGAGTTTGTTACTTTTTGGGATTCCTTTTTATTTCAATAAGTTTCTTGTAGTGCTGTCACATCATATCCCTTTTCTGTTATATATTTTAGAACTCTACATCTTTTAATGGGACTGTTTATGCCATTCATGTTCCAAGTTGCAAATTTCAGAAATGTTACCATTGGGTATAAACTCCTATTATCTTTTCTATTCTTTCCTGCAAAATATGCATTGTGCACACAATTCCAGTGTGTGTAACTATTTATTATCATCTCTCTCACATTTTTATTTTTATGATTCAAACTTCCTTCCCCTTCCCTCTTCCATCCCATCTGACATACCCTCCCCCACCAAAGATGCCAAGGACACAATCCAACGTCACCTCCACCTTCACTTGGCACATCTGCATGAGCAGAGGCTACTGCACCTCTAGCCAACAGAGAAATAATTAAATCAGAACTAAATTAAAGGAAAAAAGAACAAGGAATAGTGAAAGAGATTAGCAAAATTGCAAAATAATTACCTGTACATTATATCCCACACATAATGGCAGACAATTAGCACTCTATAGCATCCCATTCAAGATCTTATTTGCTCTGCCCCCCTGGCCTAGGTCCTCACAGCATTTTCCAGCAGCACTTTGAGACCCCCAAAAAAGAGTTTAACAAACATACTGTTAAATTATTACAAGCTTCTATAACTATAATGGCAGTCACTTAGTATCAAATATATATTATTTCTCATTTTACCCTGTATTTAAGTCCACCCCTCCAGCCCAGGGCCCTACATCAAGCTCCAAAAATACTTGAAGTCCCTTGAAAGAAATTTGGAAAACACATTCTTAGGTCCTTGCAAGCTTCTGTAATATTATCATAAATCAAAGTTTGGCCATTTATGAAACCTCTTAGTCTTGCTGGAAAGACCACTACTGACGTAATTTTCCCAGACCACAAAGTTTGCTGTGTAAATGCAAATTGCATTCTTAGCTTCCAAAGTTCCTGGGAATAATCCTGTCTGATGCTGATATCTTGATCATGAAAAGTTCCTGTTATGTGAAATCATTTTTATTATTCTCCATTTATCCTCACTTCTTAGTAACTTCACTATAACAGCACGAGAGTCTCTCTTATTGTGCAGATTTTTATGTATCTCAATCCAGTGCACTCTATCAATCTCAGGTGTGTCCAGTTCCGTGCTAAGCAGATGTTTGAATAATTCCAATATTACATCTTTAAAAGATGATTCCTTTTCCCAGCTCACCATAATGTCAAAGATTCTCAAGTTTTTTTTCTGGCTCTGTTCTCCTGAGCACCTTCTTTGCAGACAGCTGATGGACTTTTAATTGAAAATTTTGCACCTCTCCAATTACTGGGTTGATATTGTCTTCTAGCTCTGATTGCCTAGTCTCAAGGCTTACTGTTCTTTTTGAGACTTCATCAGCTTTGGCATCTAGTACCTCTACTCCTTTTTTAATGTTTTTAACAATTCCTGGGATTTCTTGCAGTTCTCTTATATCCATGTGTAAGTTGTTAAGAGTTGCTAAGATCTGTGCAGACCATTTGGTGGTGGTGGGTGGTGGTGGTGGTGGGGGTATCTTTTGAATCAGGCCTGTCCTTCAAATCTTATTTAAAACTAGATGGTAATTCCTCTTCGCCATAAGAATCTTCTTCATTGTCTAATGTATCCTTATTCTCTTGGTTTTTGTTTTGGATTAAATCATCCCCTTGCTTGCTGTGTGGGGATGATTTAATCACTATGTGTCAGTGTGACTCAGCTGGTAGAACATCCGTCTCTGGACCAGAAGGTTGTGGGTTCTCATCTCACACCGGGATTGGACTTGCACCTAAAATGCTGGCATCTGAGTGCAGTATTAGGGAGGTACTGTACTGCTGGGGTGTGCCGTCCTTCAGATGAAACTTTAACCTGAGGTCCCTTCTACTCATCCTGGTGCTGTCCTGGTGGGTGTCAGGATGGAAGTAAAGAACCCAGGGCACTCTTCATAAGAGTAGGGGACATTCCCGGTGTCCTGGGCAACATTTCCCTTCCCATAAACTGGTTCATGCAATTGTCCAGGCTGTGTGTGGGTGTTGATTTGCGATATGGCCTCCACTACACATTCAGTCACTTCTCTACCGGTTGCTTGTAAAGTGCTTTGGGATACACTGTGTATGAAAAGCACTATATAAATGCTGATTCTTCTTCTTCTTTTGTTGTAATTATTTCCACTTGCTTACAACTCTCTCCCCCCATCTTTGAGTTTTGCTTCTGGCTTTTGTCTGTATCCATATTCACCTTTTTATCTGTCATTTGCTTATTTAAAATTCTTTGCTCAGCTCCTTTTTTCTTACTTTCTGTATCTACTGGATTTTTAAATGCTGTTTAGGTGCCATTTTTGGTCAAATTTTATAAATTATTTTGTAAACTCAAATTGGCTTGTGTTGTATTATGCAGTCTTCGAGACCTCATTCTTAACTGATGTTTTTTTACTGGGCACACCTGAAGAATTCCCTTCCTCATTTTTTTTTATCTTCTCAACTTTTGGGTCATTCTTTTCAGAAATATTTTTAGTGACCTATTTAGCTTTTGGCATAGTCTTCTTCATTACTGACCTTTAAAATGGCCTTTTTAGCTCATTTTCTGACTTAGAATAGGCACTCTGCATTGATGTACCAAGTCTTCTGTCTTTAATGCTTATCTTTAATTAGTTTGTTGGAAGAAAAGGGGCAACCTTTACTGATGTAACATGTGCTATTTATCCCTTTATGCTAGCTTAATGTCCCCAAATGTCCTGCTCAGGCCAAAGGACCATTTTTTCTAAACAAGGGACAAATACAAACTTCTCTCAGTGCAATTTAACCCCTGCAAGGTATCTATTTTTTAAATCAAGGATGGAAAGAAGAAAGGAAAAGTGTGGCCCACTGGGAATTGAACCTCAGACCTCTGGTATGCCATTACAGCACTCTAACCAGTAAGCTACAGGCTCACTGGCTAGAGTGCCTGAGGACTTCCTTACATCCACACAGTCCTTTTCTCAAATGTGTTACACAATCCAGCAACCAGGAACATGTCACAAATACAAACTTCTAAACTCTCATTACAATTACAAATATAATTCTAAACAAGGGAGACATTTTTCTTATCAGAGAAAACAGACAGTGAGCATATAGTAAGAAAGCCTTTGTTTTTCATGCAGGAGTATTCATAAAATAAAATGAGAAAGTTGTTATCACCCTTGAAGTGCTGCTGATGAGACTGGGACAGGAGGAAGAGGCTTTTTATATTCTTCTTCTGAACTGCAGCTGCTGCAGCTGTCTGATGGCTTGTGAAGCTTTTGTGCAGATTTTATCTCTTGGTCAGTTTTCAGTGCTTCAGCATTTTCAAGTCAGTATCCTATTCGTCTCAACCCCTAACACCTGGCTAAAATGTAGAGGGTTTACCATACTGTGTAACTAAGCATGACAGTTAATGAGATGGCAGTGCTTTGAAGAATCAATTAACAGATGTATTTTCATTCAAGAACAACCTGGCTGGGGAAAGCTATGCTTCTTTGTGCTCTGTGCTGGCTTTTTACACTGTTTGTGCCTCGCAAGTGCACACGCTCCAAGCAGTACACCTCACTGTGCCTCTCTAACATGCCATGGCTGTGCATGTCTGCCTTTTAAAATGAGAGAGATAACCTAGCCACCACAGTAAACTGGAACTTGTGGCTATATCAAACCTCCTGACACTATTGCCTCTGCCTTCTTACTATTGCCACCAGTACATTTTCAAACATGGAAAAAAACTGAGAAGAGGCAATCAGCCTAACATTTTAGACTTAAACAGTGTTTCTCCCAAACATTCCTCCATGGAGGAAAATGCAACAGCAATCTGTCGCTGCCTGACTGCAATGCATGCTTGATGTGTACTTCCTGCCTCCCCTGTTATTTGTTTCTTTTCTAACTTTTTGATCATTTTATTTTATTTTTTTCCAACTACTAGCAACAAAGAATTTAACAGAATCTTTGTATTATGAGGTTAGAAAAATGTTGCTGGCAAGGCTGGCAGTATATTCCAGTGGGAAACTGCAACTCTGTTTTCAGATTGATATTTACAGTGGAATAAAGCTTTCTCCCACTAAAATATTATAACTATAATAGAAATATGTGATGTTTTATAACCCATGATCTTTTGTTATGGTTTAGCAGATGATATTTTCTTCCTAACCAAATTTTACTTAGGAAGAAAAAACAAAAGAAGTCAAATACTGTCTTAGAGATTGCAAAATCATGCAGCTGGAGCACAATAGTGCAAGCACATAAAAGGTAAAGTTTGTTGCTGAAAGGACTATTTATTTCTTTTGAGAAAGGTAAAAAAAATATCTTTTGTTTCTCATTGAAATGCTTTGGGCTCCTATGTAGTTGGCAGTTTCTGACATAACAGAACCAGAATACTGTTGAATTCATTTTTACTAGTAGTGTGAAAAACAATGGTGAAAACCCACTTATTTCGCTGCATAAACATAGAGGATAATGGATGAGCAACAGTTAACAACAGCTTTGTGTGAGAGGTTTACCATTGTCGTGACAACCTCAAAAAGTGAACTCAGTGCTGTTGTTAACAGTTGCCTATCAATTGTTTTCTATAGTGTATGGGCAACAGCGCAACAGACGAGGTCATCACTCATTCCCCCATCCCCAAAAAATAATAACCTTTGTTCTACTGGCGGCTTTTTTTTTTTTTGTGTAGGTCACTAGTTACACTGCCAGCCTGCTTCCCCTCAAACAAAAATCCTGGGTGCTGAGCAGACAGACTGCAATTCAGAACTCTGCATTTTTACTTACAGCACATGTCTGAACTGCCAGCCTGCTGTCCCCCAACAGGAACATTCTGAGTGCTACTGTTATTGAGACAATGAAATGTAAAAAGCCTGCAGTTCAGAAACTTTGCTTTTTAATTTACAGCATGCATTAAACTGCTAGCCCACACCCTCTGGTTTAGGTAATCTCCCTTCCCCCTGCCCCACCAACCACACACACACACACACACACGCACACATATTCACACACACGTCTGCACACACACACACACACACACACACACACACACACACACATCCTGGGTGCTGCTTTTCTTGAAACTGTGCAGAACAGAGAGATTGTGCTTCAGAAACTCTGTGTTTATGAACAAAGTACAACAAAACCGATTGCTCATTTTCCAAAAAAAAAAAAAAAAAAGGAAGCACGACGTGCTATGCTGCCATGGTAATGAGAGCATGAGGATGTTCTAACTTGTGCCATCGATGTGACATACTCAAGATGGTACAACAACTCTTTGGTGTCACATCGATGGTACAACAAGGTTAGGCAGTGATTGAATTCCATACGTAATGGCCCTCTCCCACATACTATAAATATTTCATTCTAAAAGTAGAAAGTAATTACTAACACATCAGAACACAATTTATTTTATTTATTTATTTAGTTTTTGTTGACCTGGAAAGTGCACTAGACAAATCATGCCTACAGTGGCGTGAAAAAGTATTTGCCCCCTTCCTGATTTTCTCTATTATTGCATATTTGTCACACTGGATGTTTTCAGGTCTTTAGACAAAATATAATATTAGATAAAGGGAACCTGAGTGAACAAATAACACTTTTTTTTTTACTTATTTCATTTATTTAATGAAAAAAGTTAACCAACACCAACTGGCACTGTGTGAAAAAGTAATTGCCCCCTAGTTAAATCAACCCAATTAAAGGGATAATTAGAGTCAGCTGATTGAACACAGCCAGGCTTGATTACAGCCAGCCCTGCTCAATATAAACCTCACTTATTTTGACCCTTACCATCAGAGTCACATTGCCAGCACAAAGATTCAACAAGCACATTATGCCATGATCAAAGGAAGTTCCTGAAAAGATCAGAAAAAAATTTGTTGCCCTCTATCAGTCTGGAAAGGGTTACAAGCTATTTCTAAGGCTCTGGGACTCCATTGAACCACATGTGAGAGCCATAATCTCCAAATGGAGAACACTTGGAACAGTAGTGAATCTTCCCAGGAATTGCGGCCTGCAAAGTACTCCAAAGGCGCAGGTAAAATCACCAGGAAGTCTCAAGGATCCTAAAACAACATCCAAGAACTGCAGGCTTCTCTTGCCTCAGCTAAGGTCAATGTTTATGACTTCACAATCAGAGAGAGACTGGGCAAAATGGGCTTCATGTGAGAGTAGCAAAGGCGAAACCACTGCTAACCAAGAAGAACATAAGCGCTCGTCTCTCATTTGCCAGAAGCACCTGGATGATCCACAAGCCTTTGGGAAAATGTTCTATGTACAGATGAGTCCAAAGTGGAACTTTTTGGACGACATGGATCCCATAATGTCTCGCGTAAAGCAAACACAGCATTCCACAGTAAGAACACCATACCAACAGTCAAACATGGTGGTGGTAGTAGTGTGATGGTGTGGGGATGCTTTACTGCCTAAGGACCTGGATGACTTGCCATAATTAAAGGAACCATGAATTCTGCTCTGTACCAGAAAATTCTTAAGGAGAATGTCAGTCATCCTTCCGTCAGCTGAAGCTGAAGCATAGTTGGGTCATGCAGCAAGACAATGATCCAAAACACAAAAGCAAGTCCACATCAGAATGGCTAAAAAGAAGTAAAATTAAAGTTTTGGAGCGGCCTAGTCAAAGTCCAGACTTAAACCCAATAGAGATGCTGTGGCAGGACCTGAAACGAGCAGTTCATGCTCGAAAACCTACCAAATGTTACTGAATTAAAGCAGTTCTGCGAGGAAGAGTGGGTTAAAATTCCTCCACAGCGATGTAAAGACTGATATTGAATTATAGGAAGTGTTTGGTTGCAGTCATTGCAGCTAAATGTGGCATAACCAGTTATTAAGTGTAAGGGGGCAATTACTTTTTCACACAGTGCCAGTTGGTGTTGGTTAACTTTTTTTCATTAAATAAGTGAAATAAAAAAAAAAAATAAGTGTTATTTGTTCACTCAGGTTCCCTTTATCTAATATTACATTTTCTCTAAAGACCTGAAAACATCCAGTGTGACAAATATGCAATAATAGAGAAAATCAGGAAGGGGGCAAATACTTTTTCACGCCACTGTATTTTCAGGCACGACCTGGGGGAGGGGGATACAGATGAATGCCAACTGACCTTGAACCAGATTAAGCTGTTGGTGGTATTTTCAGTGAATGAGGAAAGTTTGGCCAGGACACCGGGGAAATTTCCCTACTCTTTGCCTGCAGGGGGCCTTGCTTCCTGTGAGCAGAGGGGGACCCTTTTGTCTGAGGTACCAAGATGGCGGATGACAATGTGGTTGCTGGTGGGATTGCTGGAGATATTTTGGATTCTGACCTGACTACAGCTTCACCCATGGAGTCAAGAATACCTGACATTATCTCTGAAGAAGCTACAAGGCTGCAATCTGCAGAAAGAAATACTGAAGGTACCACTTTAAATGGATTGCCAGACAATCATCAAGAAGACTTGCCTCAGACACCACTTTACCCAGTTTCAGGAACTCAGAGCACTTCTAATGACACAGAAAATTATCTGTGAAGCATGTATTTTGCACACAAGGACTTTCTTATTGGTCTAATGCACTCTGATTCACAGTTTCCCTCACAGCCTTTTTTGTCAACTTACCCTCAGCAGCCACTTCTGATATGACTCCTAGCACCAGAAATGTCATAAACTCTGCATCGGGAGCTTCTCTCTCTTTGCATCTACGGGACAGTCATCGCACCACAGAGAACATTGAGAGCATTTGGTCATCCACGGCAGCACTCCATGCTGCTGGCTGGCAGCAACATTCAGAAAGAGCACCCTGGACCTCCCCAAGGGCTGTTTCAGCCCAGGAAATCATCTCTGAAGCTCGAAATGAACTCCAATCTTCAGGAGACACATCATTACCGATGAAAACAGCTCCAGAACCAGTATCTTTCCCTAGTAATGCTTCAAGCACACCTGCTATCTCCTGAACAACACCTGACGTCACAGATACTGTAACAGGCCTCAACTTAGCCAGACATGAATCTACTTCATCCTCCTCAACTTCAGAACATAATTTAGCTGGTACATCTGAGCCATTTGGTCCACAGCCTGCAGGTGAGGGCACTAACTCGACCCCATTTAAACTCAGTGATCTGTTCACAAACTTAGGTGAGCCAGACAGACGAAGGAATGCTGTATGTATGAAGTTCATGGGGACATTGCTACAAGCCCTGACAGAAGAACTGTATTGCATAGCATGTTCTTGCGGGACTCTTTAGGGATAGGGGCAACAGAATTATTGCCTTCATTCATGTGCATGGGAATCTGTGTATGACTTAAGTTTTAAAATGTGTACACTTTGGAGAAATTCTGGGAGAAATATGAGCATGTAAAACATCTGACACTCTGGCTCCTTTATGGTCACCCCTCATGAAACCAACAGTGAAAATGTTTACCTTACTGTTTTGTAGCGACTGGGGTGAGCATAGCGGATGTCCAGTACTGGCTCAGGCATGCCAGGATATACTAGAGGTCCCTCGACCTATTTTGGATGAGGACCTAGTATGGACTGGGGATGGAAGTAAAGGTACAACTTAAAACATGGATAAAGGTATCTCATTTACCAGGCAGCTTTCACATAGGCAGGGACCTTGGCTTATGTTTTTACCCTGGACAACCACGGACCTGTCATAAGTGTGGTTCTCGCACCCACCTGAGCAGCACTTGCGACAAGCCCAGATGTACTTGGTGCTTATCCTATGGACATGTGAGTTTAGGTTGTCCAAACCCTCTATACTGCAATCTGTGTGATGAGCCGGGGCACTCCTATCACCAGTGCCCTTGGGCGGATCATAATAGGCTCGACCGCCCTCCCCAGGACCAGATAGTGCTTATAACAGATTCCCAGACTCAGACCTTATGCCGCAGGGAGGCCCCGGCCCCTGCCACTTCTACCCTGGCACAAGAACCTTCTCTCCCACAAGAACCTGAACCTACGGCTAGACAAGGGGCCATTCCCAAGTCCCCTGACACCCCGATAGCAGCAGTACCCCCTTCTGAATCAGTCCCTGCTAGTACCCAGGCTACCATGCCTCCTCCCCCCAAAGGACTCAGACCACTTTGTGGTAATCCCCCCTTCTAAATGGGGTAAAGGCAAATGAAAAGCAGAAGCTTCCACCCCAAGAGAATAATTATCATGAGGAATAAATTTCAGGCCTTAGCCAAGAGATGGCAATGGGGAGACATGGAAGGGGAAGATGGAGACTCGGATTCTTCTCTAGCCTTTTCCTCCTGTATGGACTTCTCCTCTGACTCCCAGCTTGATCCCCCCCCTTCAGCAGATGGAGGTAGGACCCATACTAACATTACCTGACACTAGCTCCTCCAGAATGGCACTGTACTTTCTGGGATGAACCACCACCAAGGACTCCGCTGCTTCACCCTAAATGCATGCAGTGTTAAATCCTATAGAAAACAACTCTCTACAATGCAGTACCTTTCTGACTTACACCATGACATCTATTTTATGCAGGACACCCGTTTGAAATCTCCTCATGAGCTTTCTCAAATTAAAACTCATTGGCATCAGGGCTCTTCCTTCTGGTCATATGGAGAGGACAGTTGTAATGGCCTAGGTATTTTGTTTGCAAATTTTAATTTCCAAATTTCCCGGTTGGTAGACATAATACCAGGACGAGCCATGCTTGTAGACTGTACATACCAACAACACAAACTCAGGCTCATTAATGTATATGCCCCCAGAGCATTGCCTCCAGAACAGACTTATTTAACAAAATACACCCATACCTGTATTCCAACTGGCAAATCTATATGGGAGGTGATTTCAACTGTGGTCTTACTCTCTCAAATCTGGGCGGCTCCACCCAAAAACTTTTCACAGATTCAATTGCCCTGAACAAAATTATTCAGACTGCGGCCCTCATAGATGGACATAATGCTTTACATGGTCCAGGTGCCAAAACCTATCATAGAGGTCCATACGCTAGCAGAATAGATTTTCTTTTTGTCTCAAGGAATATTTCAGTCACACAGGCAAGAATCATACCCTGTGAGACTTCAGACCATCTGGGGATCTCTCTGGTTTGCTACCCCTCAAGGAACTCCTTTTTTGGTCAACCCCACTCTAGGTGGAAATTGAATAGTTCATTGTTGACAGACCCGGCCATTTCAATGCAATGCACAGACCTTCTAAGGGCCCGGCTGTCCGTATTGGAAGCATATCATTCCCCTCTACAATGGTGGGAAGACACTAAGAGTGATATCAAGATTTTCTTCCTATATACAGGGAGGAAGAGATCACTGAGTTCATATCTTCGATACCTCACTCTCAGACAAAAACTACAACAGGCTATATCTCTTTCGTTCACATCCCACGTGGACTACTCTCACACAATAAAGTCCATTAAGGAAGAAATGGAACAGTTCTAGTATCACTGAGCACATTCTTTATGGATGGAAGCTCAACATGGGACACAAGGCACCGGTCCCTCCTTAGATATCTATAAAAGTTGCATTGACAGGGTAAATGCAACCCACATAGAGGAACTTTTTGATCCTGCTTCCAATACCCCCCACAATTCCTTGCTGGACATAAAGTGTATCTCCAGCTCTTATCTAGCTATGATATTTGGCACCACAACTCCTGTGGATAGTATCATACCTTTCCTTTCAAGTATTTCTATTCCTCCCCCATCCCAAGATATATTGAAACATCTCCTTGAACCTATAACACCAGAGGAAACCCAGCAGGCTATAAAACACCAAAAGAAGTGCACTTCCCCTGGATCCGATGGCCTTACTGCAGAATTATATATACAGTTTATGTTATTTTTGGCCCCCTTTCTGATGTTAATATATAATACCATCATAAGCACTAATTCTACTCCTAAAGGATTTTCTGATGCTATTATTATTTTATTATTCAAGAAAGGGAACAGAGCTGATATACAGAACTGGAGACCACTAAGTCTGCTAAACGTAGACTATAAAATATTCACTTCCATCTTGCTCAATAGGATGCTCCCTGTTGCTGCTCAGATTATTTCTGAGGTGCAGACTTGTGCCCTTCCCAGCAGATCTATCCTTTCCAACCTATCCCTCATTTGAGACATTATTTCAAACAGTACCCCCTCTTCACCTGCCCTGTTACTCTCATTGGACCAAGAAAAGGCTTTTGACTGGGTCAGCCATATTTATTTGTTCCAGGTTCTTGCACACTAACATGTTCCCCAGAAATTCATCTCTTGGCTTAAACTCTTATATAGTACTGCTTGGATACAACCCCATATAAATGGTTCTCCATGTCCCCCTTTTTTAGGCCTTAGAGGAGTGCGACAGGGCTGCCCCTTAAGTCCTCTTTTATATATTTTCCAACTGGACCCTTTACTACGAACCCTACTGCTGCACCCATCTATACCTAGACTCTCTTCCCCCATTTAAAGACCTCTACCTCCAGTATGTGCATATGCTGATGATTTGTGCATTTGTACTACCCCTATCTTCAGGAGATAGTACTTCCCCCTATTTTCAAAACATTTGAGACAGCTTCAGGCTCCCAAATAAATATAGCAAAAAGCACAGGACTAGTGGTGCCAGCCTCAGCCAGCATAGACTTACCAACGCATATTGTAGATATCCCTCTGGCAATCGCTCCAATAAAAATCCTGGGCTTACATTACGGCACCTCAGATGATGCCAGCTATAACTGGAATATAGTATTAAATAGAGCAGCATGCTCTCTTTCCTTTTGGAAAGGACATAGCATTGCAAAACGGAAAAGAGTGTTTTTATTGAAAACTTTAATACTTCCCCTCTTCTTACATGTGGCATCAGTGTTTCCAGTCCCTTTTTCTCCGAAGGCAAGAGTTTACAGTATTTTTTTTCAAGGCTTCTGAGGCAGCCGTTTAAATCCCATAAAAAGATCATACACATACATGGATTATTGTCATGGTGGGGTAAGGATGCTGAACCCGATGGTATTTTTCCATAGCCTATTTCTGAAAATCACGATACCCCACTTACTCCATGATCCACCCCTAGTTTGGCATTTAATTATATATTCTTTTACCATTAAGGTATGCCAAATATGGCAACAACCCCAGCATGACATCCCTAGGAACTTCAGAAAACTAGATATCCCCAGCTTTCTCTTCCCCCTTTTCTGAAGATCTGGCAATGGAAACTTTCCCCTGCACATATATTGACTAAAACCAGGAGTCAGCCTTATAACTTTGTTTTAGATACCCATTTTTCCGACTTAGCACAGATAGTATCTACACAAGGCTCCCTTCTGGAATTAGAAATGCCCTTCTCTCAATTAACTGACCCCAGGATCCCCACACAATTTTGGGATATCTCCTGGCTAGCTTGTTGTGGAAGACTGGGTGTCAAGAACAACCTAAAACATAAATCAGTAGAGGAGCGAATATGCCCCCTGAGACTCTTGCACAGTGGTACTGGAAACCATGCATCATTGTTTTATTGATTGCCCATATAGTCAAGTTGTTTGGACCCTCCTTTTACATAAATGGAAAGAAAAGGCACTTCAGAATGTAACATATGATATCCTGGTGTATGGGATATAACCCCCCCGGATTACAGAAATATCACGCAGGGACCTTACGTCTCATCTTTGCATCCTGCCGCTATTATTTATGGCAGGCCAGGTGTGCCTTTCTCCTGCAACAGAAAGTGTCTTCTGCAAAGCAAATAGTTGCACAGATTGTTTCTAGCCTTGTGTTAATCCAAAATGTGGAAAAAAAGTTGTTGACTTCTGCTGTATGCAGTTCATATTGGAACAATTGTGCTTGGATTGAAACTGCAGTACCCTGAAGACGTTTTTCTTTTTTCCTCTCTGTATTAGTAAGCATTTATTTTGCTCCATTTAAACTGAAATGTTTCTTTTGACTTCTTTTTCCTTTTTTCCCCCTCATCCTTGTTTATTGGTTTTATTTGTGGGTTGATTTCATTTTGTCTTTCTTGCAAACCTTATTTACAGTTTCTGTAAAGCTGACATTGTATTTTGTTTATTGAATGTACTGCACTAATTTTTCTTTAAATAAAACATGCCCCTACTGTTTTCGATAAGTGCCATGGGATCTTTAACATCCACCTGAACTACCACCAATCCAGGCAGATGTGACCTCGGTTTAACGTCTCATCTTAAAGTCAGCACCTCAGAAGTGCAGCACCACAGTGTCAGTACTGGGATACTAACCCAAGTGCCAGATGTGGGAACTGAACCCACAGCCCTCTGATCTCCCAGCCTCAGAGGCGAGTGTGCTACCTACTGAGCCACTGACACTGCTAAATAATAAACAATAAATAGGCCTGGAGGCACTGAGGGTTGAGGCATTGGATGCCACACCTTGTGCCTTGTGCCACACAGACGACCCGAGTATGGGAACAGACTCGGGTTGCTTGGGGATCAGCAGGGTGAGGAAGGATTGGGAGTCTGTAGACAGCTCTCCTTTCTTGGGGAGGGGGGATCACGTGACGCACAGTAGACTGACACCCACTGGTGGCTGACTGTCAGCACAGGTATGCTTCCAAGAACAGGGAAGTTCCCACGTCCAGGATGATAGGCTGCCTCTGCGAAGGCAGAGACATCGAGTCCGCCCATTGCATGGTTGTGGGCCTGGGGGACAAAGCAGCACAAAATCAGGAGCCGACAGAGTCCATGATGACCTGAGTATCAGGTTGGAGAATGAGTTCCTCTGAGGGAGGGACCAGAGCTCCCTGTTGGCTCCCGCGAAAAAAATCATAAAAAAAAAAAAAAACTAAATAAAATAGTCAGTTGTCTATTTATTAGAAGTGAACACATGCTCACTATTCCAGAAGAGTGCCCTGCCTCTTCCCCCTAAAACCTGCTTGTCTTCACCTTAAATCCAGACAGTTAAACTTGTGGTATTTATTTATTTATTTATTGAATAGAATCAGAATTACAATCCTTTGAGTCACAGACTCTTTTGCAAAGGCTCCACGTCAGTTAAAAAAGGAAAAAAAAGTACACATACATAACTAATATCATATAATACAGTCATACAGCACAGGAAGATAAACATTGGAAGGTTACATTTATATCAGTGGTATGACTTAAACTTGTGGTATTTATATCAGAGATATAACTTGCACTGCATGATTTGCTTCCACTAGTAGCCACGTTCTTTATGTATTTCCCAGGCACCTCTCACTGGGAAGTGCTTCCCTTCACTTTCTGTCCCATTGTAAAAAGTGCCGCCCCCTCATTCCTCGGCATGGATCCCATGCACTTGATCACAGGTAGGCAGTTGCCTTACTCCTTACAAATGCAAGTAATCTGCCAAACTTTAAATCCAAAAGGCACTAACTCCCTGTTCTGAGTGCCATCTTGAACACTTGGTCCACAGTAGACTGTGAAATCAGCTGTGAAATCCTGACCAGCCAGGTTACCTACACTCACTGTCTTCTAAAACAAATTGCCCCCCAGACACTCCAAAGAACATCAACCCACTGTACCCTTACTTACACTTTAAGTAGTAACTGCTGTCCCTTTTCCCTGTAGGCTAGGTGTTTCCCTCTGCTCTCTCGGCTTTCCCAGCACTGGGTCTCAGCAACAAAGCTGATCCCAAGGTGGAAGAGTACATAGGATACAGATCATCAAGCATTTAACCAACTTCCTTTTGTATTAAAAGGTATTAGAAGACTCTCCCTTTTATGTTGACTGGTGTACCTGTGATGTCCATGCATGCACTGATCCCCACTAACATGGCAAGAAGTCACATGGCAGCTCAGAAACAGTATGATACCAATAGATCTGGCATAGAGTTGAAAGACAAGGGGGAAGATTACAGCCAGGTACTGAAAGTATTATCTTCGGAGATTTTTTTACCATGGCTATGGAAAAAGTAGTTACTAGACTTTGGCTTCAGAATCATTCTCCTATGCTGACTAACTGGCACTCTTTTGAAAATGACATGCATATAATAGAAAACATCATATACTCCCTCTGGCTCAAGGCCACATGATTCAAAGAAACTCGGACCCCCTGTCTCACATAGTATGTGCATTGAGACATGACCTAACTTTTGTTGTGTGATATTCTCTTTATCTAAATGTGCTGATTATTTTGCTTTGTTCCCCATGTGGCTTATGTTGTCTGTCACTGGTCTTATGCCAGTGTTCAGCTGTTGCATGATTTTTCTCTGCTGTACTACTTTTTATACTATTGAAGGTATCTGAAAAATGAAGTACAGAAAACAACTAAAGCATAAGGAGGCTTGCACAGTGGGTGACAGAGGCACAAATCATTAATGCACCCTACAGGGCCTGATTTATTCATGAGTGCATTTATTTAATGCTCTTCATACATTTCAGAGTGTTCTACAATAAATCTGATTGTAAGACATCATAAAAATCAAAGAACATCATACAAACTTACAATTCAAAGTAATAATGTCTTTAACTTTCTTTTAAAAACTGGGAGAGACTCTGAAGAGTGAACTTTAAAGGGTAATGAGTTCTAACATACCAGAGCTAGATGTGCAAAAGCTCTTTGTGTGCCCCTAGAATGCCTGTTCCATGGCAGACGGGACCCTCAGATTATGTGAGTCAGCAGAGCTGACTGGGTCTCCAAGGGACATATAGAGAGACCAGCGCTGTTAGGTAGGCAGGGGTTTTGCCATGATGTGCATTATTTGCACATACCACTGTTTAAATTGATCCTTATTTAGTGTCAGGCAGCACTTACGGCGAGATCCACAAAGTGTCTATTGACATGCACAATTTGCACATCTCCTGACTGCAGTACTGTGTACCCCAGTTCTGGTCTGCATTTGATGGCATTCATGATCCCTGCCCACTACTCCCTGCAAGTGCAGAGATGAGCACGGGTGCAGGGGTGCAGGGGGAGGTCCTGGAGGTAGGGCTGTGCTGAATATGGAGACTCTAATTAGATGCCCAAGTCAGCACTGCAGTCGATGCCCCCTTTTGTTGCCTATTGTGGACTGTTGATTTAAATTTTGTGCTGTCTGGGGGAGACTGGGGGTGAACTCCACCATTCCGCGGCCCTACAGGGATGAGTGGGGGCAAGGGCCTGGCTGTGCAGTGAGTGAGGGGAGTGAGCCCTTAAGGCTGGCTTTCCAGATTTGGGACTGTGGCTTGAAGGGCCCTGCCAAACCCATGGTGAGTTGTATTTGGTGTGGGGTTCTTGTGAGTCTCCTGTGTGGTGCATCCTATTGAAGGGTTGTGAGACTGAATTACAAGGGTGCTGCAGTACAACTTGGGGTCACTCTCCTCCCTGGTAATGTATCTGCTGGTAAGTGAATATATGCAGTCCTTGATTGTTCTTTGTATCTGAAAAGGGCCTGCAGCTTTCCTGCTGGACACATAGGGCCCGATTCCAAAAGCCCGTAGATAAATGCAAGGTGCCTGCGTCAAACATCAATGATGCAACTGGCACCTTGCATCACAAACTGCGGCATTCCCAATTCCAAAATGCAGTCTGTATTAGACTGGGAAGCCGCCATGCCAAACAGGCACTGCACCTCCCTTGTGACCCACATCAGGGTACACCAGGTTACAAGGGGGCTATATGCCACAGTGGGACTCAACATTCCCTTTTTTGGGAGTCATGAAACCCCACTGTGGGTGCACCAAGGGGCTAGAGTTAGATCGGCTAGGAGCTGGTATAAGCCTCCTGCACCATTGCATCATGTGGTGGAGAATTAGGGGGGATCTGTATGTTAGATACAGGGTCAGAAGGGACAGGGGAGTACCATGGGGATGTTGGGGAGTGAGAGGGTATGCTGGGGGGCAGATCAGGCACCCAGCCGGGGGTGCTGTTACTATAGCAACTCATACATTATTACCATAATAGTTATAATAATGACACCCCCGCTGGGTGCCTGATCACCCCCCTGGCATACCCACTCACTCCCCAGCACACCCTATGGCATCCCCTGTGTCCCTTCTGCCCCTGGACCCCGTCTGGTATTGATTATTTGTTGCACTGGGTTGGGGGGAGAGTGGGATCTCTTCGGCAAGTCCAGCAGGTGCACCTATTGTTCGGCATTAACCTGTGAGTGCAGCGACTCGCAGGTTTTCAGGGCCAGTTTTTCAGAATCAGGTGCAGGGTCCCTGACACAACTGGAGTGCAATGCAGTCCTAGACCGCCATAACTTGCGGCGATCTAAGGGCTCTTTTGAAATCGGGGCCATGGTCTTAATGTTGCTTTCTACTAGAGGAGTGCACTAATCCAAATTGACTGCTGAATACCCTAAATACTAGCTATATTCAGCCAAATTCAACACTCTGAATACCAGCTGTATTCAGTGCAAAAGTGCACCATTACAAACAAAAAAGACTTTTACAAGTCTTTAACCAATGACCACCCATTGTCCATAAAACACGTCCTCCCCCCACCCAACCTCATTAAACAATTACCCCACCACACCCCACTCTCTGACATTCACCACCCTCCACACACACACACTCACTCACTCACTCACTCACTCACTCACTCACTCAGAAAAGAAAGCCTGTCACACAGGGGGTGACTGGAACAGGTCTCCCTCCTCCTCAGCTGGCCGCTGTCTGTTGAATAGAACTGGACATGCATGCTATACTAATATCTGATTGGGTCCAGCTGGTTAATCATACCATGTAAAAATATGGCATGAGGTGCAGCTGAGTGCCACGTGCTCCTAGGAGTGAATAACTGGAACATTAACATAACCCCTTGGAGTGCCTTATTGCTATTGTAAAAATGGATAATTATGTGTACACAGCTGATTTTATTTCTTTTTTTTAATTTTTCTCACTTTATATTCAGTTACTCTGCAGTTGTTGCAACTCAAGGCCCTGTGTTGATGAATCTGCGGTACTGCACGCTCTGTTTGAACTGCATGATACATTGCAAGTGCATGAGATGCTACCCTGCATGCTGTTCAGAGAAAGCACTCTCACACTGCCATTCCCATGGTGACTGGTTCAAGAGGCCCACTGTAGTCAATGAGGCCTGAAGCATAAGCAGCGAGGTCTCCAAACACAGAACTAGAAAAAAATATTACAAAAGGTAATACATGAACCAAGGCCTCCAGTTCAGAGACACGCCTAGCCAAGGTAATAGCCAAGTGGAACAAAATCTTCTAGGACAAGTTTTTTAAGTTGCAGGAAGCTGTGGGCTTGAAAAGGGCTTTAGCTAGTGATTTCAACACTAGGTTCAAATAGGAACAAGCTTGCAGACTGGAAGGGCTACATGCAAGAGCCACTTCAGGAATCTGTGGACCACATCCAGCTGGGCCACAGTCTTACCTTCAGTAGGAGCATGAAAGGCCAAAATTGCTGATGGGTAAATCTTCACTGATGAATACTGGAGGGGTCATTGGAGACTGCCTGAAATACTTCCACTTTAGGAAATATGGATACCTGATGAAAGGTTTTGTGGCCACTAGTAGTAGCATTTTTCCAAAACTTCCATGCCCCTGGTGCGGCCAGCAAAATGGGAGTTTTGAGTTGTGTGAGTGGGCAAACAGGTCCAGCTGTGGCCTTGGCCACATACCAAACAACCATTCAGCTACATCCTATTTCCGCTCCCATTAGTGGGGCTGTACTACAGACCAGCTGAGACTATATGCCAAGATACTAAGAGCACCAGCTCCATGCACAGCATGTGGTGGACGTCATGTGCCATGGCCCAGTCCCAAACCTTTCTTTCCTCCTGCCTTGAGGGATAGGAGTGTGTGCAACCTTTGTCTTCAGGTAATAGACAGCACCCTGATTGTACAACTGGATTAACAAGAAAACAGTCTGAACCTTAGTGGCCAGGGCCTGGAGACCACATATAGCCAGTCTAATTTCCAGCACATTTATGTGAAGGCTTTGTTCAAGTGGGGGCCAGGGCCCCTCGGACTGGTGAGCACTCAAGTGGGCACCCCACCTCAGACTGGAGGCATCTGTGGTTGGGACCACCTGTGGATGATGTTGCAGAAATGGAGCACCCATGAGTAGGTAACCCTGTCCCTCCACCAAAGCAGGGCATCCCCTAAGGGGTGGCAGACTACAATCAGATGTTCCAGAGATTGAGAGGACTGTGACCACTGAGTTTACAGCAACCACTGAGAGATTCTCATTGAACCAGAGGGACCATAAATATGGAGGGTTCTATAAGACTGAAGATGGAGTATGACCTGTGCCAAAACCTGATCCCTGGGACTTAACAAAGCTGCTTGAGCCAGTAAGGCAGATACCCTGTCTTTGGTTAGAAAGGTTGAGAAGCAGGTGTTACTACAGGATAGAATGTCAACGATTCATTCATTACTGTGGTAGACACTGAAGGGTGAGGGTACCTGCTTCAGAGTGGAACCGTTTTCTTCTTTTACAGGTGATACTGGATGTTTTTATCCTTTCAGATGTTATGGGGCTTGCACCTCTTTGTTTTGGTATTTAGACAAGGATATCGAACAAAGAACACAGGACTTTATTTAAAGTCAGTAAACAGGCCCTAAATGAGAGAATGGAGGTTAGTAGCAATTAGGTAGTGTAATATAGTTACTCGTGGCTGGTCTTCCGTGCCCTTCTAGGCCCAGGCCACTTTAGTCTTAGCTGCTCTTCCGTGTCCTCCATGGTATGGTAATTATTTGTCCCTAGGCTAGTATTATATGCCCTTCCAGATGCTGCCCTCATACCAAGCCCACCCCCACACCACACATGCTCAGTGCAGTTATTTGTTTTACCTCTCCTGTTCTGGAGATTACCCTTTCTTCACTGACACCAGTATTTAAACATTTAGATCTGTCTAAGGAGCTCCCAGTGCTTCACTGGGTATACAGCCATGGAAACAGGTACAGGCCTGATGACATTGCACATTATTTGGATGGTGATGGTGCACATAAAATAAAAGTTAGCGATGCTTTGTGAACCAGAAAATGCCAAACCCAAAGGCCTTTCACATAAAAACCTCCAGTGGAGGTATTTGTAACTCCTGGTTGGATGGCCAAGTCCAGTAAATGCTTTCCCAACTAGTTTACAGGTTTTGCTGCAGGGCAAGCTCAGGGTTTGCTGTGCTCAGGGTTCCGGAACCAGGGGATCTTCCTCATTGTGCAGGGATTTGATGGTGCAGTTTGCAGTAATCCCTTTCTGGCTGGTGTATGTTCATTCTCTGGCTCTCCTCTCTCACTCTTGCTACTGTCTAGGATGTCCATGGGCTCACAGGCACCAGCTGTTCTCCGATGCAGGTCAGGCCTCTCCTGGCACCAGTGATTATTGGTTCACAGGTTGGTCTCCTATGTGTCCTTCCTCAGTGACCTACCCCACCCTACACATCATGACATCTAGTCCTGCTGGGTTGGTAAAAACCAACACCCAGTAGTACCGCTGATTAGGTGGGTGCAGTTGCAGTTGCAGTTTGCAGCTCAGCAATATGTCTCTATCACAGGAAACACCTAACCCCAGAAGCACTGTCAGTGGCCGTCCAAAGCTCCATTGTCAGCATCATAGACTATGGTCTTATCATATATGGGTCTGCAACTACCACTGCTCTCAAACGTATCGAGACCTCCCTGACTAAGGCCTGTCATCTCATCACTGGCTCACATCGCCATACCCACACATGTGACCTTTAGTCCCAATCTGGATGGCTTTAACTGGACAAATGCATAAAATACCAAACCTGTATCATGGCCAAGAAAATCATAATGAGACTTGCCCCACCTGGTGTCTGTGCCCTCCTTAAGCCTAGACATAGGAATGTCACTACAAGGAGATCCAGTTCCCATCTACTACATATCCCATGATGTCGCATGACCCAAGGACAAAGATCATTTGCCTATCGGGCATCCAACTGGCTCAACTCTCTTGGCAGCGACATAGTGACCGCTCCAACACTCGGCCTTTTCAAGTCCAAGCTGCACCTCTCACTGCTTGTATCCTGCGATTGTCCATCTTAACATTTCCACTGTTCCAGCTGCACATGCCCCAGCACCCAGCATTTACAATCAGTCTTTGCACCCCTAACACCTTACCTGGCATATTCCCTCGACAAGACCCCCTGGCTGCACTGTCTTCCTCCCTCGCCCACCTCCCTCCCGTATCTCCACTCCTGCCCCTGCCCCCACCCACCTCCCGTATTCCCTTACCCCTGCACCTCCTAGCCCCCTCGATCTCCTACCCTCACTTCTCCCCATCGACCCCTCCCTTGTCTTGTTCATAGCTCAAGTCTGTGTACTGGTTATTACATGTCTGTAAGTCAGTGACGTTATGTTTGTAACTAAAAATTATGACTGTTGCACACGCTGATGTGGAACCTTTGTAAAAGAGCCTCGGCTCAAAGGTATTGTAATCCTAGATTGAAATAAATAAATAAATAAACAAATAAATAAAACAGCTGTAGCATTCAGCTCAAATCATGTGGTGGTCATTGTATGAATACTTCTCTTTCCAAGCAGCAGTTCTGATTCTCAGTCTGTTTCATCTTGGCAGACAGATATGCAGTCTGTCTCTGCAGTAGCGGCTGTCATCAGCAATCTGCTCCACGTCTGTTCAGCAGCACATGCAGATTGATTGGATTCAGAAGAGCCCCTGCTGTTCACTGGGGAATCAGCAGCTCAGACTGGTCACTCGAGCTGTCAGTTACAGCAGGCACTCCTTGAGGTCTGTCACTCAACCGGTGATTGGCAGCTGGAAAGGTATCTATATTAGTTAGATCTGTCACAAGTCTCCAAACACTTGAGGTTCTCTCCTCAGACACTGTTACCTGAGTAGAGGGCCCATCACCCTCTGACCGCATTGCTAGTGCAGAATGGGTCAGAGGTGATGAAAATGGCTGCCAAGTTTTAGTTTAATGTCAGTTTTTAACAAAAGTCCTTGTTCACACAAACTTAATAGTTTAATAATAATAATACTTTATTTATTGTACGCCTTTCGAATATCAAGGCACAGTACAATAAGATAAAAATACAAAAATCAACATCATAAAACCAAACAGAATCAAATCAGTAAACAGTACAACCATAAGCTTTTTCCCAAAGGAAAGATTTCAAAGCCTGTTTAAAACTCTCCACAGTCGTGCACTCCCCAATCTGACGGGATAGAGAATTCCAAAGGGAAGGGGCCACAAACATAAAAGCACGGGCCCCAGCAGATTTTAAAATCGCCCTTGGAATCTCTAGCAACCCCTCATTGGCTGAGCGAAGTGATCTCACAAGGTGGTAAGGGATCAGGAGTTCTTTCAGGTAATCAGGGCCCAGATCATGCAGGGCTTTAAAAGTCAGTAATCTGACTTTGAAGGTGATCCACCACTGAACTGGTAGCCAGTACAGTTCCCGCAGCACCGGTATAATATGAGAAGATCTAGGAGTACCCACCAACACCCGTGCTGCGGAATTCTGCACCAGCTGCAAGCGGTGGATATCAACCCCCAGAAGCCCAAAGTAAAGCGAGTTGCAGTAGTCTAGGTGTGAGGTCACAAAGGCATGGATTAAGGTTGGCAGATCACCGGATGGAACAAGATGCTTGATCCTAGCGATGTTTCTTAGATGGTAGAAAGATGACTTAACCACCACTGACACCTGGGACTGAAGAGTCAGCCCCGCATCTAATATCACCCCAGATCTTTCACCCATTCAGAGACCTGTAGCTCGACATCCCCCAAAAAACAGTCCAGATGGGGAGCCAGCCCCAGGTCCCTCTATCTGGTGATCCGGATCCAAAACCAACACCTCCATCTTCCCAGAGTTCAACTTCAGCCAACTGGACCTCATCCAATCCTGGATTTCATTGAGGCAGCTGTTAAATGCCGAGATAGCTCCTTCCTGGTCAGGTGCAAAGGACAGGTATAGCTGGGTATCATCGGCATTACAATGAAACCTCAGCCCATACCATCTCACAATGTCTCCAAGGGGAAGCATGTACAGTACACCGCAAACAACATGGGAGACAATATAGAGCCCTGAGGAACCCCACAAAATAGAGAGATGGGATCAGAGGAAAAAAAACCCTGAAACCACCCTCTGAGTTCTTCCGGTGAGGTATAAAGTGAACCATCTGAGAACAATCCCAGAAAGCCCACAAATACATCTCAGGCACTCAAGTAGGACCCCATGGTCAACCGTGTCAAATGCTGATGACAGATCTAATAGTACCAAAATGGAACATTTTCTCTGGTCTCTCGCTATCAGGAGATCATTGAGCACCCAAACCAGCGCAGTCTTGGTACTATGCCTCTTTCAAAAACCTGATTGGAGAGGTTCGTAGATGCTATGGATGGTCAAATGGTTCTCCAGCTGGGCCGCCACTACTTTCTCCATTACCTTCCCCGCAAAGGGGAGGTTCGAGATAGGCCTGTAGTTGGCAAGACAGTCTGGGTCCAAAGAAGCTTTCTTCAACAAGGGTGTCACCACTGCATCTTTCAAGGAACAGGGATATTCACCCGAGTCAAGGGAGCACCAGACTATCTGTGCTAGAACCAGGAGAATGGACTCCCCACACCACAAAATTAGAGATGTAGGGCCAGGATCTAAACTAAAGCAGGTAGGATGCAACCCTTGGACAATCCGCATAACATCCACGATTTCTGGGCGGTCGTAGGTACTCCAGAAAAACGAAGGGGTGGTGACCAAATCCTGACCAATAGCAACCCGCATAGAATGTGTTGAATGGATCTCTGACCTAATGTCAGCCACCTTATCAGCAAAGAGCCGAGCAAGTTCATCACACGGTAATTGTGAAAATGCTTTACGGAGCTGTAGACAGGTTGAGTTGCACAATCTGTCCACAGTTCTGAACAGCTGAGCTGGTCGGTTCTGAGCAGCAAAAATTTTCCTGGAAAGGAACTCTACCTTCCTACGAGAAATTTCTGACTGATAGAATTGATAGTGTTCTAACAGTCTAAGATGGTTGGCATACAGGGCAGATTTCCACCAACAACGTTCTAACCTGCATCCAAGTCGCCGCAACTCCCTCAAGGCCCCATCAAACCATGGAGCCCAAGGTGGAAGGGAGAGAGGATGCACATGAACTGGAGCAATAGAATCCAGAGCAGAGGTGGTGGCATTATTACAGGCCACAACCAATGTCTCTGGATCACTGCAATGCACAGGGAATTGTGATAGGTCAAGGACTGCAGCAAGGCCATTGGAAGAAATATTCCGCAAAGGGCGGTACTTGACCATCTCCACAGGGGTCGGCCTACAAGGTGGGGTGCCAAAATTTAATCTCACAATGTAGTGATCGGACCAGCCGACTGGTTCCACTCCCTCATCAGAAGCCTCGATCCCCAGGAGGAAGACCAAATCAAGAGAATAGCCACCTTTATGTGTGGCAGTGGTAACCACCTGTGTTAGACCCAGTGAATCCATTAACTGGAGGAAGTGTTGTCCAAATTGCGAGAGTTTGTCATCGATCCAGGCATTAAAATCACCCAGGACCATCAGCCTAGGAGACTGAAAAGCCATGTCGATGACGAAGTCCGCTACTTCCTTATGGAATTGCTTCCCATCTCCGGGTGGATGGTAGATGAGAGCAATTAGATAGCTCTCACCTGCCACAACAGAACATTCAAAAGAGATGGTCTCCTCAACTGGAACACTAGTGAGTGCCAATTTGGTTTTGAAACAGACCACAACTCCCCCCCCCGCGTGCAACCTCGGGCGATGTATCACCGTATACCCGGCTGAAATTGCAGCCCCAAGTATTGCCCCACATTATCATCCAGCCAGGTCTCAGTGATGCAAGCCAGATCTGTCAAGCCAACATGATCTGAAATTGCAGCAGTCTTGTTCTGGACAGCTCTAGCATTGCACAACAGCACCCGGGTTGGACAAAACCCCTGGGCTGCCCTGGCTACCTGCCCATCACCAACGATGGTGCCCTTGGGTATGGGGACCAGACAAGATGGTCCACACTCCAGGCTCCTCTTCACCCCAGGGTGCCTCCTGGGCTTAACCACCCTAATGAGAGTGCTCTACCTCCAGACTTCCTTCTGTTCACCCCCACCCCTTCCCTCCTGTGGGGCAAAAGCTAAAGCCCGACAACGTTGATAGATAGAAAAAACAAAAGGGGGTATGAAAAGGGCAGAGGGAGTGAAGAGTGGAGGCTGAGTAGAGCACGACCAGGGGAGGGGTAACAGGCGGACACATCTCATAAGTCCATGACCTAGCCCAGTACTCAAAACTAAGCAATCTAAAAACAGGATATCATACTCCTAAATATCAACCACTTAGGAGATTCAACTTCTGTCACCCAACTAGATACCTAAGACTGCCAAATTACTAACTTAACATAACCTAAATTATACCACAAAAAATAATAAAACCCAAAAGGTAGCCTCCAGAGAAGTCTCTCACAAATCTCAATGGAGGACAATCAATACAAATCATTAACAAAAGAAAAATAACAAAAGCAAATACACGAAACAAACCAAAGAAAATAAAATGAAAATAGTTTAATAATCCACCCCCAGATTAGTCTCTCACACTTATCTAAAGGAGGGTGAAAATATAGGTTGTTACTGAGCCTTCTCACTGCCCGAACTAATTTCCAAAAAATAATATAAAACAAAATAAGATAAAAACTTAACAACAGGAAAAACTCAGAACTGAAGATGGCATAAAAGTAAAAAAAAATAAAAAAATGCCTGCTGTCCAGGAAACACAAGGACTCAAAAACTGAAGACATTAATTCCAATCGGTCATTTCCAGGAGTTCGAGATGCCAGGACAAATATCCGATCAAGTCAAAGATCAAGTCCCAGGTAGACAGATTCAAAGATTTAAACCAAAGTTCTCTCAGGGCACACAAATTTCTTCAAGCTATAGAGTAAGGTGAAATATCTCGGAGGATTAATGGCACACCACCACAACCGTGGACAGAGCCACCCCTCCGATTGACCACCCCACAAATCTAGGGGAGGAGAACAGGACACCAGTCCTCCGGCTGGCTCCTCTCCCCAACTCTGTCGGGAGCCAGAAACCCCCAAAATCCCCAGAATAGCCAACAAATTAAATAAAAAACAAAGTCAGAGCCCTGAAACAGATATTAAAATACTGCAAAGACAACACCGGATCGATAAAAAGTAAAAAGGAATATGGAGCGGTTCTCTCCGAACAGCTCCTTTGCCAGGGCATCTCAGTTTAATCCTCAGGATATGCCGGTCCAACTGACCGCGTCTTCTCTAGTCCACAGCAGCAAACCTACTCGAACAGTTCCCAGTATCCAGAAAGAGTGACTTCAGGGGTATCTCAACAAGTTCACGATATTCACGATTTCCCTCAGTCTACAGACTCTCACTCCGATTCAAACAGGCGTTCCAGTCCAAGGGGGTACAAACAATCACCCCATAGCACCAGAACCATGACTCTCTCACACCAGCCATAGTCCTGTAACAGTCCTAATCTCGGCTGCCATAGCAGCCGACTCTCTCCACCAATATTGGAAAATTAGGCAGCCAAAGCCACCTTGGTGCCACATACAGTTCTCAGAGTCCACAGCACGCCACGACTGCACCGGTTACTAATGCTGATGGAGCAAAATCCTAGGGAATCCTTAAAAATCCCAACTAAGAGATAGCGGGCAAAAGCATTTACCGACTGGCATTTACCGACCAGCCGGGGAATAAGATCAACTATACGCAAATCCCGCAATATCGTTCAACACACACGGCCCAGATTTTCAAGCATAATAAATGCCGCAGAAAGTATTAAAAATAAATAAAATAAGTTAAAATAAAAATGATAAAACAAAACACTGCAGAGCTAGTCGACGCCTGGCCCAGTGTGGCCACCATCTTTCCTCTGAATTAAAGAGGAGTGTGATAGGTCCCATCAAGTCACTTGCATATTGCAGCATGAAAGCCCCAAGTACACAAACACAAATCCATATCCCAAACCATTTGTGTACAGGTGCAAGATCACATTTGGTTCAGTAAATACAATGATCAGGCGATTGTTGATCTAGTTAGAAGTACCGCAAGGTCAGTTCCTTCTGCAGTGGCAGATGTCTTTGATATGCAAGTAGAAAGGCAATCCAAAAGGTATAGTAGCCCCATGAGCTCCATACATTTAGAACAGTGCATAATAAGTCGTGCTGTAATAAAAACCACATTTGGGATTTGGCCATACCAGATTCTAATCAGTTTAGAAAGGGTATAGTGAGTAAAAGAAGGAGGGGATGGTGTGGCGTTATGTAAGGGAAAGCATTAAATCAACCAAGATACAGGGATACAGAATGGGTCAGAGGTACTGTGGGTCACACTTGATAAGGGAAATGTTGCCATCATTGACTTTGGTGTGATATACAGATGTCCATCACAGGGGGAGGAGTTAGATATGGAACTGGTGGAAGCCATTTGCAAAATGGCAGAAAAGGGGGAAATGCTGCTAGTGGGGGACTTCAGTATGCCAGATGTGGATTGTAGTCTCTCCACTGCAGCTTCAGCTAAAAGCAGGGACATCCTGGACTCCATACAGGGGTCATTCCTCAGACAACTAGTTAGTGAACCCACACATGATGGGGCTATACTGGATCTGCTACTTATGAATGGAGACAGTGTGGTGGACGTCAGGGTGGGAAGTCACTTGGGGACCAGCGATCACTGTGCAGTGTGGTTCAATATTATGACAAAGGCAGATTCCAACAACATTGTGGTGAGAGTCCTGTACTTTAAAGAGGGCAGATTTTGTAAAAAATGGGTGAATGCCTAAGTGTGAATTGACAGGGGAAATAACCTAGGTGACGTGGAGAAACAGTGGAAGAAATTAAAGATGTACAATTAAGGTACCAGGGCTCCCCCCCCCCCACTCTGCTGCTTTAAAGGCCTGCAATTTTTTCAAATAACACCAACATTTTTACTTGTTTTGGATTGTTAGAGGGGTTCTTCGTTTCATCTTTCAGCTGAATTATGATTGACTTAGGCTTTTAAAGCAGCAGAGTTGGGGGTAGCCCTGGTACCTTAATTGTATGCTTTTGTTTGGTCACACACCGGGCGCACCCCTTTAAATCTTGTAAAAATTGCATTGTAAATGTGATGGGAAGAGCTTGCCAAACCCTTTTTATAGAAATTAAAGATGGCCATATTGAAGGTTACAAAGCTCTGTGTTAGGCAAGTGAGTAAAAGTAAAGGCCAAAACAGGCCACTCTGATTCTCTAGGGAGGCAGCTGGAAAAGTAAAGACTAGAAGAGTGGCTTTCAGAAGATATAAGGAGACCCAGAAAAAGGAGGATAGGGAAGTGTATCTGCAGAAACAAAAAGAAGAAGAGATTGCAGTAAGGAGAGCAAATGCAAAATTTGAGGAGAGAATAGCCCAAGAAGTAACAAAAGGGGACAAAACATTTTTTAGATATATGAGTGAAAATAGGAGGAAAACGGGAGGAATTGTAAGAGTAAAAAAAGATGGGGGAATGTGCTGAGGAGATCAGGAAAAAGCAGGCATACAAAACAAACATTTTTGTTCAGTGTTGAAGGTGGAGTAAATTGGGGGTGGGTCACAGAAATGCAATATACATTCTGTAAGGAGGGAAATGGATACCAGTTCTTTCTCAAAGGAGAAGGTACTAGAGGGACTTGCTAGTCTGAAAATAGACAAGGCAATGAGACTAGATGGAGTACATCCTAGGTATTGAAAGAACTTGGGGAAATACTGGTTGTGCCTCTGACAGTCCTTTCTAACAGCTCACTAAAACAGGTGTGGTGCTGGAGGACTGCAGGAGAGCAGTCATAGTCTCTCTTCATAAAAGTGGCTTCAGAGAGGAGGTTGGAAATTATAGGACAGTGAGTCTGATCACAGTAGTGGGAAAGTTAATGGAAACATTGTTGAAGGACAGGATAGACGATTGTCTGGAATTGAATAGGTTACAAGATCAGAGACATCATGGGTTCATATGAAGGAAGCCAAATGAATCTGTTTGATTTTTTTGATTGGGTAACAAAGGAAGTGGATCATAGAGGCACAGTGGATGTAGCATACCTGGATTTCAGTAAGGTGTTTGACACTGTTCAGCATAGCAGAATACTAAACAAGCTGGGGAACTTAGGAATGGGTCAAAAAGTGTTAAATTGGGTAAGAAATCGGTTATGGGATCGAAAACAGAGAGTAACGGTAAATGGAGTTCACTCAGAGGAAGGGAGGGGAATCACTGGGGTGCCACAGGGACCAGCGCTGGGGCTGGTCCTCTTTAATATATTTATAAGCTACATTGTAGAGGATCTGAAGGGGAAGATCTGCCAATTTGCAGATTATTCCAACATTTGTAACAGTGTACACATTCCAGGGGGCTGGAAAGGATGAAGAGAGACCTGAACAAGCTAGAGGAGTGGTCTAGGGTATGCCAACTTGAGTTTAATATGAACAAGTGCAAAAATAATGCACTTGGGTTATAGGAACCCAGCAGCTGAAGACAAAACAGGAGGAGTGATATTGACAACAACCAAGCAGGAGAGAGACCTAGGTGTATTTGTTTCTAATGATCTAAATGTAGCTAGGCAGTGTGACAGGACAGTTGGGAAGGCTAATGGGATGCTGTGTTGCATAGGGAGGGGGGATCACCAGCAGAAGCAGGGAAGTTGTGTTACCTCTGTATAGGTCACTGATGAGGCCTCATCTGGAGTACTGTGTACAGTTCTGGAGACCACATCTATGGAAGGACATAGAGTGGAGGTGGTCCAGTGGAGAGGAACTAAAATGGTGAGGGCTCTCTATGAGAAGAAGCTGAGAGAGCTCAATATGTACACACTTGAGGAAAGGAGGGAGAGAGGGTATGATATAGACATTTAAATACATAAATGGGGAAAATAAGGTGGAAGAGGGGAGTATTTTTAAGAGGAAAATATGTTCAAGAACAGGGGGCAAGATATGAAGCTGGCAGGGGCTACATTCAGGAATGATATAAAAAAGTTCTTCTTTGCAGAAAGAGTGGTAGATCCCTGGACCATGTTGCCAGCCAAGGTACTTATGGTGAAAATGGTGGAAGGATTCAAGAATGCTTGGGTTAGGCATAAGGGAATCTTAGGGGAAAAGAAACAAGGGGCGGGTGGAAGAACCTGAGATCATGTAGGGTCTGTGGGGATACTGTAGTTAGGGTTAAATCTGCTGACAAATTCTGTTTCTAGCTTTCATAGTCACCCACACACAACAAGGTTGGGGAGGCAGTATAGCGCAGTGGTCTAAGGCTCTGAGCTGCAAATCTGGTGACATCCAGCAGATCAGACCTGGGTTTGAATCCCACAGCTTCCACTTGCATACTGTATGACTCTGAGCAAGTCACTTAACTTCCTTGTGCTCTCAGGTCGCTCTTGTAAAAAAGCTTTCAGCTTAGTGTGCTACTCCTGGTTAAACAACTAAAATAGGAAAGGTTGTGCTTCCATTGAAGGGTGTGATAACATCATAGATCTCAAGACAGAAACACACATTTGTTTGTGTATAATTGCTCACCCCTTATTTTTCATAGAGTATGTTTCTGGTTTACTGACTTTGTTTTCCCTTCTGCACACTTTCCTGTCCCCTCCCTCCCCATGCTCTCCTGCCCACCCAGATAATTACTCACCCAGTGACTACCCTACTATGGTCACAGTGACATGTTTATTTTACTTTTTGAAGACAACTGTGAGTGCAGATGCCTCACTGTTTCCTATTTTATTGTGTGTGCCATGTACACATGCAGTGAACATTTTGTTATAAGACTGGGTTTTGAGAGCTGTGACACTGTCAGTCCAATGCAGAGCAGTCTGCAAGCGATTCATTAGTGGCCAACCAATCATCAGCCAGGCTGTTCATGGCACTGTTTTGGCTTGCTGGGTGGAAACTTCATGTAGTTCAAAGGAGAGACAACCCAATCATAGGGGGGCTTTTTGCTTTGATCTACATAATGCTGTCTAGCAAGCACAGCTGATCTGTCATGATCAGCCTGCTGTGGTCCAACCCCCCCCCCCCCAGTGACAGGAAGCCCACCGCCTATGCCACCAGACATGAAGAAATGGATGTTAATATTCTGGCATGGGGGTGCCCAATCCCCAATGCTAGCTGCTACCCTCCACCATGTGTGCTTTGATTCTGTGACACTGGGAAGCCCACCCCCAGCGCTGTCAAACATAACATTGACACTGAAAATGCCCGATCCCCACTGTTGGCACCTGAAATGAAGAAAACCAGCCCTCTTAGTTTTTTTTTCTGAAACACACCCTGTAAAAAGGAAAAACATCCATTGATGTTTGTTGCTGCTGTCACCATTACTGTACTTCCAACCGATCCTCCTACTCAGCACCTACCACCTCACACCCACCCAAGACCTTATTTACCTACTGGGGATCCAATGTTGTAATCCTTTCTGGACCACAGACACATCTTTATTTTTTAATGCTAGACCATGAATTGAGGAAACCAGATATGCTGTTCAATGTATTTCAAGGGGTTTTAAACTTGTCATCATAACTTGGACTTTTTTGAATTATTTTTGCCCCAAATTTTCAACATGCTTTTTTGGGACCCCACCTCATGAATAATGGCAGTGAAATTAAGCAAATCTGTCGTGAAAGGTGATTTTACAGTTGCTGTGAGAAAGCACCTTTTGGGCAGGCGTTGAAAGTTTTCTCCATCATTGTTCATGGTGGGGGGGGGGGGGATCATAAGAAGGCTTTGCTGAAAATATAGTGTAAAATATTAAAAAACAACAAAGTTATGATCCTGTGTTGAAATTATGAATGCAGGCTCATAACATTGGTAATTTTCAATATTTTAATCCCAAATTTTAGACATAACCATTTCTTCACAGCATCTCATGAATGTGACAGCTGTCATTATTCAAATCCTGGCCAAAATGTGTTTTCATACTTGTGGTGTGTGAAATCACCTTTTGGGCAACATTTAAAAATGTTCTCCATCCTTGTTCATGAAGTGAGCTCATAAGAAGGCTAAAGTATGTAGGGTCATAAGAAGGCTATGTGGAAAATCTGTGGTAAAAATATGAGAAAACAACAAAGTTATGAGCTTACGTTGCAATTTTTCAGTGCACGCTCATAACTGTGGCAATTTTCAATATTTCAGCCCCAACTTTTCAACATAGACATTTTTTTCATACCACCTCATAAATGTGACAGCTGCCATTTCTCAAACCCTACCCAAAATGTGTTTTCACACTTGTGGAGCAAAATGACGTTTCACCATTGTTTTATAAATGTCATGCTCTGAAGGAGTGGCCATAAAAAGGTCATGGTGAAAATCTGGGATAAAAATGTGAAAAAAAACAACTAAGTTATGAGGAAGCATTGAATTGTTCCAGCATTTACTCATGGCTTTATTTTGCAGGTTTTGGCCCCTAATGTGCGACATATTCCTTGTGTTACCCCACCTCCTGAACATGGCAGGTGTAATTTTTTGAATCCCCTTTGAAACCTGTTTGCACAGTCGTATAGCAAAATCACCTTTCTGAAGGGATTTTAAAAATACCACGTCTTGATCAAAACATCACATCATAATAAGACTGTTGGACATAAGGGGGCAAAATGTGGGAGCCCACTTAAAAGCAGATATTGCCTCTCAGCTGCCCAATCCTGGGTAATTACAATCTAATAAAGTATCAGCGCAGGACACCACTGAAAATGAGTCATTGCATCTCATCTGCTCTGTCCTGGGTAAATATATAGTAAAAATGTGTACAAGCAAGCTCTGGTATGACAGCTATATCAGGGGTGAACATTTGACATTGACAAATGCTTTTTGTAAAGCATGTTGCCAGCACATTAATTAAAAATTAAAACAAATAATATCTGGGTGGGTATTTATCATCTGGGTGTAGGCTTGGTTTTCTAAGTAATGTTTGGGGAGAAAGCACAAGTCGTCACACATAGGGAGTTTGAAAATGCATCACAAGTGTTAGTTTACCAAGCTGTTGAGAAAGCAACACAAACCCTGGTGCTTCATGTCCAACAGATGATGTTTGTATGACCAGTTAGGCACAGGGGGTAGGGGAACAACTAGTGTTAGGATTCTATAATGAAAAAAATAGTTGTACCATAATAGTGCAGTAGCTACTATGGAACTACAACTGTTTTGACCTTTGAACTGTTGTACAACAAACCTTAAACATATTCTATATAAGGAATAATTTATGGGTGACCACACACAAGAAGCCTGTGCTTCCATCAAGTGGTAGAGATAACAACATATGGACCTCGAGAGCAATACGAGTCAGTGTGAGCAGGGACATAGGACACAGGGACTTGATGACAAAACATGCACAACAACTTTTTTAGAACATGCACAACAAGATTTTTCATGTGTCCAATTTCTACACATAATAAGCTCTAACCATATACTGCAATACAGTACAACAAAGTACAATGCACTGCAGAGCATTACAACATACTGGATATTCATATAATCTATTTCATACAAATGATGTCTTAAAATACTTCACAGTAAAAACAAACACAGCATGTACAATGAAAAAAATTCTAGGGATTAAAATGTTACTCTGATGAAACACGCTGACGCAAAATGTTAGAATCCAGTCTGTGAGTGGCCTTTATTTCAATGATCATTTGCCTGTATTTGTATGTTTTAGCATATTTTGTATAACTTGATTTAATGAAGTGAGTGATTTTGTTTTTGATACATCCAAGTTCTATGGTGCATTTTTCATCAGAGGGGACCTACAGTATGAGTGTATGTGGGGCAGTATGTGTGTTATTTTCCTTACAAGTTACCTAAACTGAGTTTTACCTGCACCACCACTCTTGGAACAGACCCTTCTTTTACTGGAATACAATTTTAATATAGTACATGATACATGGCATTGTTTATTATATGTGTAGCCCTCTCCCTAAGATCTACAGTAGCAATATGGTTGATGTTATAAATAGAGAGGACAGCATACACATTTATTGTTCCACTTACCTGACCTCCGAGCACTCGGTGACCTCTGGGCACCAGTGAACACATTGGGGCATCCAGGTTGCAAAGGAAGGGGGTTAGCAACATTGAACAACTTTCCATATTCCATAATGAATGTAATGTCCAAGCAGTGAATAGTTTCAAAACAGGATTCTTTTCATTTACTGGAAGCTTATGAGCATTTTTATTCCCCAGGGGGCAGGCTGCATCTGCTCGCTGTCTCTATAACTCCATATCCATAGGAAGTCTATGAACCCAAGTCACAATGGAGGTAACAGTAAAGGCATTCTTCCAATTGTACTCCTCAACTCTTCGATTTGCAGGGGTTGTACCAACAACCCAGTGGGGCACACAAGCATGAATTTATAATATGACTCTTCACAGGCTGAAACATTTGATCTAAAGGCTGCTAAATCAGGACCTCATAAAGATTCTAGGGCCACTGTAGTACAGACCCATGATGGGGATCTACTCTTCAAGACACTTCACATATTTATATTTTATACCACAGGTGCAATTTACTTTTGACTTACTCTGAGCATCAGACTTCACCATGCACATTCTTTCTTTTGCAGCAATGGGGTATTTCATTCAGCAGAGCTACTCAGGGATGAGCACCAACAAACTGACCACAGGACATTATTGGTAGGTTCCCTAGGCCCTTGGATTCACTTTTGCTCCACAAGTTCCCTTGGCAAACCAAATACTGGTACCCATGGGGCACGATTCCCCTCACAATCTGCATGACTAGGAGAGACAACACTCCATGGGGGTCAGAGGATGCCACCAGTGATGCCTTCCACTCTCCCTCAAGACTTGACACCCATGAGCAGAAAATTCAGGTCCACATTAGTATTTCTTAAGGCTTCATCCTCACATGAGGTGATCACAATTTAGGGGCAGGTAGAGGCGGAAAACTCCTTGGGGTCCACAGTTGCTACAGGTGCCACCTCCCACCCTTTCCCAAGACTTGAATACTGTGGACAAAGGATCCCAGACCAAAGTGTTTCTATAGGGGTATAGCTTCAAACCCTCCTGCCTAGTGCAGGGGGAAGGGCACCAATGGGTGCCTGTATAGTTCTGATGTTAAACAATTCTTTATTACCTCCATTTCTCTATTTGTACAATAGTAATACAGTACTTCTTTAGAGATCTCTTTCTATTCTTTCAGCCTCTGAAATGTCAACTTCATGAGAGATCCTTCCCCCCAAAGTCCTTGGCAATGGCAGCTGTCACAATACCAGCAAGATGATTCTAGGCCTTCCACTCAGAATAGAAGTTCAGCAAGGAGAGCAGACATACATGTCTGGCAATCACTTCCCTTCTTGCAGCAATCTTAAAAAGCCACGGACGCCTCAAGAAGACCTGTGAAAAACAACATCTGGACACAAAGCAGCTTACATTTCTGATCAGTTCTGTATTTCTTAACCAAAAGAATCAATTACTGAGGTCATATGTATGAAAACAGGATAGTTGTTCCTTAAGGGGGCATCAGCTCTTATTGCTTTTTCCCAACCTTTCTGCTTGTGACATCACAGTTATTCCCATTGCAACAGGCTGGTGTCATAACAGAGCATTATAATTTCAAGTAGGGAATAAGATATGAAAGCAGATGAACTCTAAGGGATAAAGAACTTGTTTTTGTGAAGATTTCTTCAGTAATGAAAAATGTGGAGAATAAGTATATGGAAGATATATTTTTATGTTGGCGCGCTTGCGCAGCCAACGTCGTGGGACAGTGCAGCTTTGGAGGCGGGGTCGCTGTTGGGTGAATGCAGGGCACGCACCAGTAGGTGCGTCCCGCATTCCCAAATCAGCCTGCATGCCGGCGCCACACCATGCATACATAATGTGGTGAGCACATCTAAGAAAAGGTCTGCTGCAATCCGAGCAAAGTTCATCATATGCAGCGGTCCTTTTCTTGCCGTGTTCGCCACCATTATGTGCATGGTCGGCGAGTGGGCAGCCGCCTAACTACTGCTGACTTAGGGGATGCCCAGTCCTCCTGTCGGTTAAACCCCCCCACTTTCTTTGTGTGCCAATGGGGGAGCCCACTCCCTGTCAGCATAAACACCCCCAACTGTTGAATGCTGAGGGGGGTACCCAATCCCCCTCGGCTCGCGCTCCCCCCACTTTCTTTGTGTGCCGATGGAGGTGCCCAATCCCTGTCGGCATTACTTCCTCCTCCCCCCCCATGTTGTGTGCCAATGAGGGTGCCCAATCCCCTGTCAGCTACAGACACGCCACTCCCACACAGTTAGGTGGCACGCTGGGAGCCCAGCCCTGCTTGCCAAATCCCCTGCAAAAAAAAACAAAACTGTCCTGCGATGGTTTTTAAATTGTTTTCCTGTAAATGAAATGTCCCTCTAGTCTCGGGATGTTCTCTCACCCCACCCCACACCCACTCCACTGTGCACCCTGCCTCCTCACCCCTCACCCTTACTTACCTGCGGAGTCTGGCGTGATAATCTTCTGTGAACCGGGAACACGTCTGCATTCTTCAAAGCCGACCATGAACTGAAGAAATACCAGTAAGCTGTATAATGGAATATATAGGGGTTTTTCAACTTTAATGCATATCTTGGGCATTTTTTGCAAATTTTAGCCCCAGATTTCCAACATGGGGTTTTGGGACCCCTTCTCATGAATTCTTGCACTGTCATGGCATTATTTGGTCCCGAAAGGCAGCATGGATTCACAGCAGGTAGGTCATGTCAGACAAATCTAATTGATTTCTTTGACTGGGTGACCAAAGCAGTAGACCAAGGAGGGGCTGTGGACACATGGCCTACCTAGACTTTCGCAAGGCATTTGACACAGTCCCGCACAAAAGATTAATAAACAAATTAGCCAGCCTGGTTGTGGGTCCTAGGGTGGTAGCCTGGGTAAAACACTGGTTGGACAACAGGACACAGCGAATAATAGTAAATGGAGTCCACAGTGAAGAAAGGAGGGTTACTAGTTGGGTACCGCAGGGTTCAGTACTGGGGCCGGTCCTTTAATGTCTTTATAAGTGACATTGCAGAGGGACTGGAAGGAAAGTATGTCTCTTGCAGATGACACAAAGATCTGCAACAGGGTTGATACACAAGGTGGGGTGGAAAGGATGAAAAGGACTTGGCAAGGTTGGAGAATGGTCAAATGTATGGCAGCTTAGATTTAATGCAAAAATTGTAAGTAATGCACCTGGGAAACAAAAACCCAGGGGAAGAGTACACAATGGGGGTGAGATACTGACAACAACAAAAATGGAAAGGGACCTGGGGGTAGTCATATCAGATGACCAAAAGGTGGGCCAGCAATGTGAGAATGCAGTAAGGAGGGCTGGGAGGATACTGGGATGCATAGGGAGAGGCATCACCAGTAGAAAACAGGAAGTTGTTGGCCCTCTGTACAGACAGTTGGTAAGACCACATCTGGAGTACTGTGTACAGTTCTGGAGACCCCATCTCCACAAAGACATAGACTGGGTAGAGGTTGTCCAGAGGAGGGCAACCAAAATGATGCAGAGTCTGCATCAGAAGACAAATGAAGAAAGACTAAAGGAACTAAAGATGTATAGCCTCGAGGAAAGGAGGGAGAGGGGGGACATGATAGAAACTTTCAAATACCTCAAGAGAATCAACAAAGTCCAAGAGGGTAGCATCTTTCAGAAAAAGAGATGTGCAAAAACAAGGGGGCAAATTTGAAGATAGAGGGGGGATGGCTCAGAGGTAATGTGAGGAAGTATTTCTTCACAGAGAGGGTTGTGGATACATGGAACAACCTTCCTGAGGAGGTTGTAGAGTCAAAAATAGTAGGGGAATTCAAGAATGCATGGGACAGACATAAGGCAATTCTAGTGGGGGGTAGGAGGAAGTAGGCTGTTGGTTAACTAGGATCTGCAGCTTATCCATTAGGTAGGGAAATGGGCAGACTAAGTGGGCCAAGCGGTCCTTATCTGCCATCAAATTCTATGTTTCTATGTTTCTATATAACTTTCTGTGGGTCACAGTATGCATTTAATGGCAGTGGGATTTAAACACAGATTGCTAGGTTTGCAGTTCAGTGCACTACATCCAAGGTTTGCAGCTCAGTGCTCTGAATCAGTATCATACAGGGCACCCAATCTAGTTCTTCACTTTTATACAGTGGGGTGAACCATAAATACCTCCTTTCATAGATAGTCCCAGCATCATGCATGGCTTGGAGATGGTCTTATAATCACATAAACCATTCTGATGTTGTTGTTCCATTTCTGCAGTTTGGGCATTTGTGACTAATTGCTGAACACACTGCAGTACGGGAGTACAGATTCTGCATGGGTGCAGGAGGTTGGTGTGTGTGGTGACACAGTTTGCTGGTCAGATGGTTAGGCAGCCGCCAGAGGCTGCACCTCACCCTCTCCATGCTCTGGGCATGTATGGAATCATGGCGATTATGGAATTAAATCTTGGGCAGCTTGAGAAGTTGGATGCTGGGCTTTGCTGAGCCGCATGTGAACAGTTGGTTTGGACATTATTTTCCCACTGCTAAGGTTGTCGGAAAAGAAGTTACTGGACAGCAACCGAAAGAAAACAGTGTGCTTATCTGTCTGCTTTTGCGGTGTTCAGTAAAATGGTAAAGCGGTGTGATGAGTTCAGTTCAGCGGGTGGTAGTAATGATCCATGACCTTGCAAGTTCCAGAATTAATTCATGAAGGCTGAAGTTATATTCTTTGCTTCTGCATCACTACAATATACCACTAAGATGGAACTATATGGCTCGGAGTAAAGTCCATCTATTCGGAAAATTAGCACAAGTAATTCCTACAGGACAGCATGGAAACTGTCCTCACTATTTCTAAAGCCAGAACATCAGAACAATTAATAAAGGGGCACCATCAATTTCTTTCTGGATAAGTATAGAACATTTCAGCATTCTAAGAAGTGAAAGTAAAGTGGTAGTGGTTGCATGGAATGAGAAGGCGGCTTTTAGGAGTTATAAATCTGTGTCTGGCTTTTTATAGCAGGTTCTCTGAGATACAAAACAGAAAAGATTTAAAACTTATTTTTGCCTGAACTATTCATTATTCAAGTCAGTTTGTGGTGGTTGGTTCCCCCCCCCCTTAACTCCTGTGAACGGACTAAAAGTAATTTCATATGGGAAATGCCCATCACAAGGAGCAGCTAAAGGAAAAAAGACTATCTAAACTTTTTCGGACTTCAGGAGGAAACTCTAGGCTGCCTAGGGAAAGTGAAGATCCACCAGCAGAGTTAAAACTGGGGGATAAAAAACAAAAGGCTAAGGCAACTTAAATTGCCTTTTAAAAACTGTTGCGATGCAGGGGATCTAAAACATACAACATGTCTCCTAAAGCAGATCCAGAGAAGAAGAAAGGGAAGGGAAAAGCTACCCCACACAGTTCTAAAAACATTCAACAAACAGACGAATTTGAAGGGAACTCTGCTAAGATGGGAGGTGAAGAAATAATAACCCCCTCTGAAGAGGCAGATGGGAACTCAATTTTGGATACTGCAAGTTTAAGGAAAGATAATACAGACCAAACAGGTTCTACTTCAAAGCAAAGGGAAATGCAAGGGGGATATTCATCTGCAGATCACCCACTAGACTGAGCTTTACAAATAATTCACAATGTGTCAGCAATACAAACTGCAATTGAGAAGTTACAATCAATTCCTGACTCTGTAAAATCACTTTTAGACAGTATTTTAAAGTTGGATGACAATTTGGAAAAAGACCTTAAGAGAATATTGGAACTGGAAAAAAGGCATTCAGACTTAGATGACTCAGTTACCCCTATGGACCAGGAAATCAAAATCTTAAAGAAACAGCAAGGTACCATGGAAGAAAAATTAGATGAATATGAGAACAGGGCAAGGAGGAAGAACATACGCCTTTATGGAATTTTGCCGGATTGGGGAAAGGAGCAATCCTTAAAAAGTATTGTCTAAGAAATTTTCTCCAAATTACTTGCATCAGATCAAGAACCACCGATAATCAATAGAGTCCATTGGCAAGGGCTCCCCAAAGTTCAGGGGAGACCCAGACCAGTGATGGTGTAACTGTTAACCTCAGAAGGAAAAGATCTAGTTTTGAGCACTTCCTTCAGTCAGAAACATTTCTTGTATGGAAACCAACCAATTTCCCTTAAAAATGATTTCTCTAAACTTCTTTGGGAGCAAAGGAAGAAATTTGGGGGCTTACAAAAAAGAATTATGGTAGGGAGGGATCAAAGCTTATGTAGTTTTTCCTGCAAAACTAAAGGTGCTTTTGAACAATCAAGTGTTATTTTATAATTCACAACAAGAAGTTTTGGCAGATTTGAAATAATGCCTCCCAACAATGTTTACAGATAATGGTTAAAATGTATTTAATAAACAGATGTCAGGATTCCATGGATGGTGCGTGTGTGTGTGTGTGTGTGGGGGGGGGGCACTAACAGTCTGATAAAGCTCTTGTTACCAAGTAGTAGGATAAGGTATGCCAGTCACATGCCTTAGGCATAACAGATGTATTAAAAATGCATGTGATCGTCAGGTTGCCGAGAAGAGGAAAAATATAAGGGGTCATGTAATGGTATATTGTTGTTTCAGGTTATGGTGGGAATGATTAAAGGTTGCACTTGGAATGTGAATGGCATTAACTCCTCAGTCAAAAGATCCAGAGCGCTATATAGAATAAGGAAACTGAACTCGAGGGTAACTATGTTACAGGAAACAACATATCTGAATGAGAAAGAATGGGTGAAAAATGCAAAAATGCCCAGGGAAATTGTATTTCTCCATTAGACCTTCAAAAAAAAGTGCTGGGGTGGCCATACTTTTTGATAAAAAATTTGAAGGGGAAATTCTGGATTCTGTCACAGACAATCAAGGCAGAATTATTCTGGTATTAACAAAAATTAGGGGTAAAGAGATTGTCTTTGAATCTTTGTATGCACCTTTTAAAGGCTATAATAATTTTTTTGGCAGAAATAAATAAATGTATGTATACTTGGAACTGCAAGCTTTTTATTTTAGGGGGAGATTTGAACTATATTTTGAATGAAAAGCTTGATAAGACCTCAAAAATCTTAGGTTGGGAGAAATACAAGTCCAAGCTTCTGAATAGTTTTCTGGATCTAAATGACTTGGTGAACATATGGAGAGAAACTAATGGAGATATAAAAGACTTTGCATATTTTTCCTCAAGATTCAAATCACATTCCAGGTTGGATTATGTATGTATTTCCAGGCGGTTAATATTGGATTGTATAGGAATTTCCACAAAGATAGATAGACTAATACAGGATCATAGTCCTGTCTGCTTTGGTCTATGGTTGGGGGAGGAACAGAGATGAGGGGGTGGAGCATGGTGTTTGAACTATTCTTTATTGCAAGAGGGGCTGGTTTTGGATAAGATTCAACAAACTATACACTTCTTTATGGCTGAAAATGGGGGTAAAAGGAGATAATATAATTTCATGTTGGGATGTATTCAAAGCAACAGTTCGAAGGGTAATGATTTCAGAAGCCTCATGGAGGAATAAACAATGCCGGGTTAAACAAAAAGAGGTGGAATCCAGGTTGGAAATATTAGAACAGGCTACGGGGGGGGGGGGGCAATACAAAAATACATGAATTAAGGGACTTATGGAATTTGATAGAATCCACATATCTTTTTTCAATACCAAAAAGGCTTGGGCTTGGAGAAATAAAAACTTAAAAAATAATAACGAGATGATTGACAAGTTACTGGCTAATAGGCTTCAAGCCTTGGAGAAACACAAATCAGAAATTACATCTATCTTTTCATCTGAAGGTCAGATGGTAACCGAGCAAACATTGATTCTGAAGGAGTTTGTTGAGTTTTATTCAGAATTATATTCTTCTGAATGCTCCCCCTCAAAGGAGGATTTACTGTATTATGAAAATTTGGTAAGTGAAAAATTAACAGAGGCAGAACAGGAGGCCCTCAATCAAGAAATAACCTGAGATTGAGATTTACAAAACGATAGAGCAAATGGCAAAATCTAAAGCACCAGGTCTAGATGGTTTCCCATTGGAATTCTATATTGCAATAGATGAGGCAATTGTCCCCTATTTAAGAATGTTATTCAACCAAATTGTTATGTTGCAAAAGATTCCCCCTGTCTTCTCACAGGCTTATATAACTGTAATATTAAAACAAGGGAAAGATAGGAACAGAGTGGAAAATTATAGACCAGTTGCAATTTTAAACGTAGATTATAAAATCTTTGCTAAGGTTATTAATAACAAAATACATTCTTATCTGGACAAGCTGATTCATACAACTCAAACAGTTTTTTTTACCAGCTAGGACTATACAGTCAGGATTGGTGAAGATTCAGTTTTTAATTGAATATTTACAATCCATAAAGACTCTGGCTACCTTTATGGCCTTGGATGCTACCAAGACTTTTGATATTCTGGAATGGCCCTATCTCTTTAACACCCTGAATGCTTTTGGTTTCCCATCCAATTTATTGGCTATGATTCGGATGCTTTATTCGGCCCCCTCAGCTCAAATTAAAGTCAATGGATATCTGTCTAAGGTTATTTATTTAAACATAGGGGTGCACCAAGGCTGTCCACTCTCCCCTTCCCTTTTTGTTTTAGGTTTGGAACCACTACTAAATGAAATCAGAATAAATACCATTTTGCTGATTAGGGTAGGGAAAGAGGAATGTAAGCTAAATGCATCCACAGACGATGTATTATTAACACTCCAGGAACCTGATAAGAGTATCCAAGAATTATTATTGATTATAAACCGTTTCTCTCAGGTTGCAGGTTATAAAATCAATGAGGGGAAACCCGAATTAATAACCTTTAACATAGAAAATCCTAGCTCATTAGTACAATACATACAGGCATGGAACAGGGGATGATATATTTAGGTATCTATAGTCACAATAATATTAATTCCCTTTTCAAATACAATTTCAAGGATCTACTGGATACTTTAAAGACTAAAGTCCAATGTTGGAGCAAAATTCCATTGTCATTATGGGGTAAGATCCAAATTATAAAAATGATGGCAGTCCCATATTTGTCTTATTGACTTCAATCAATAATGACGTCAATCCCTGAGTGCTGGTTTAAATCAATTCATAAACAATTTAGGAACTTTATTTGGAATAATAAACAACCCAGGATCCCTTGGAATAAATTGAGTCTCCCAGTGGATCAAGGAGGCTTGGTTTGTCCAGATATAGAGAAATGTCATTTGACTTACGTAATGAAACTAGCTGTGAGATGGGCTCACGATACCAAAGTAGACAGGACAAATTTAACATTTATCAATAATGTTGCTTCAGTAATTTGCAATGAGCAGGTAGATATATCTCAAATTATGTTCCCAGTGGGCCATTTTGTAAAATCTAAGAGCCTTATAGTAAGACACTTAGCAGGAGGTATTTTAAAATATATATAAAGAAGACAAATTGGGCAGTGCACCTCTCCCCAGAAAATATTATATGGAACAATCCAAATTATAAATTGAAGGGTAAGATGCTCCGTAACAAAATCTGGGGGGAGAAGAGAATAAGAAACTAGAACTGTTTTTTTGAAAATGGACACGCATTAACCTAGGAGGAATTTAGGAAGAAATATCAACTTGGAAATAACCAGTGCCTGCACTTTAACAAAATGATAAGCTTGTATAAAAAGGATTATAATAGAAGGGAGAGAGCTCCTTGCAACAAAAATTTGGAAGAATCATTTGGGAAAATAAGAATAAATCATTTTGAGAAATTATTTGCTTGGTTAATTGGTAATCTGCAGAAATCATATCTTCAGATTTATGGCCCTACCTTCCAAAAATGGAAGGAAGAACTAAAACAAGAATGCACTAAGATGCAGTGGAGGTTAGTGGGGCATGCTGTTACTCATCATAAACTAACAAGAGACTGTGCTATCCAGTACAAAATATTAAATTGAGCTTACTTCTCACCCTATAGGTTATGCAAGATTAAGTTTGTAAGGGAAGGCTCTTGCTGGCACTGTAAAGCTAAAGAGGCTAATGCCTCATTTCCCTGCTTTTGTCGCTGTGGTATCCACCCTAAGTGATGCATTAACAAAGTTTTTGCAAAGAATATATATATATATATATCTATATATATACTGTATATCTATCTATCTATCTATCTATCTATCTATCTACTGTATCTATATATATATATATATGTATCAATCAATCAAACTTTATTTAACCAGGCAGTTACATCATTGAACAAGGTCATTTTCAAGATGGTCCTGGACACAGAGGACACTTTTGCTTACAGTAGACAACACTTCATACAAAAGTAGACATTGGTACAAGCAGTTACATTATACAAACTCAGTACTTAGATGAATCAGACCTGCAAACAAGTGCAACTATAGGTATTTAAAGTGCAGTCTATACAGGTTGTAACTTATAGAGAACAAGTGAGGAAAGGGAGGAGGGACATAGAGAAGGGCAATGGGAAGAAAGGGTATCAGACACATAGTAGAGAGGGAAAATAGGGAAGCCTAATAGAATGAGGCCACCTGTGAAGCTAATTTATGAGAGGAGGGAGGTGATTGGGGGGAGGGGGATGGTTGCCTAAAGGGATGCTGGCTAACAGGGAAATAGGCAGTCCAGGATTACAGAGGTTAAGGGACTCAGTTGAGTGGGGGTAAGACTTTACCTGAAACATATATACCTGAAACACCTGATATGTGTATATATATATATATATATATATATATATATATATATATATATATACAGTATATGCATATTTGAAAGCATATTTGCATTTCCCATTGAAATACACTGCTTGCCTTACCAGTAAAAGTGTTCTGCCATCATAATGCAAGAATTCACTTGAAACAGGAAATATGGACTGCACTTGCAGCTGTACACTGTGCAATATGCTGCAAACTGCAACCCCTTCCCCAAGGAAACCATGCAGCAATTCATCTGTCTCCATCTTTGGCTTAACCCACAGCTATAAATGACCACATCACCAAAACTGTTGTGAGCACCAAACACAAACTGGTTTAACTACTGTATACCACAGCAATTGCCTCCTCCTCATGCAGACACATCTACAGCCCTAGACTATGTGAGCAAGGTGTACCAATCAACAACTGCTCTGCATTTCAAAGAGTCATAATTGAGCTGAACAGTCTATGTAGATCTGATCTTGACTGTAACAGGATAACATACCACCATATACTTTGCAACAAGCTTGGTATACTCTTATCCAAAAAAGATAGGGAACATAAATGGCCTTATGGCGGTACTTGGCCTATCGTGACTCCTGAGTGCAATTGATGGTCCAGAGACCTTCCTGCAGGCCTACAATAAGGTCGTTGTGGTGGCCCCGGACTCATTGCTCCTGTGCATGTTCGCCCTCCTCTACCATCATCCCCGGTCCCCGTGGTATGATGTGACCTTGAAGGAGATGCAGAGAGTGGGGCGAAGGTTGTAGCAGTGCTGGCAGCAGTCTGGCCTTGATGAGGACAAACATGTTGATGGTGCATTATTCTGATTAGCAATCAGAGATCTCCTGTAAGAAGCAGAGTTCCTGTCCAGGGAGATCTCTGCTGCTTGGAACCGACTGGCTCAGCTCTTCCGAATGTTGGACAGGTTGTGCAGTCCAGCCTGTCTGTAGTCTTGGAGCGCTTTGTCACAAGTAAAGTGTGACAAGTTTGCTTGGTTATTTGAAGATACAATTGTCGTCATCAGGTCAGATATTTGTATAGCTTGCTCGAATGGTGTTGAATTGATCGCTGGGAGGTCGCAGAGCCTTGGACTTGCGGTTTTGATTTTTATTATGTGGCAGAAATGGGCGTCATGAAGATCATCCAGCGTTTGCACCCTACATATTCTTATTTGGATCCGGGCCCTAGGGTGTGTGGAGGTCATCGGTCTGGTCCTGGTGGAGATAGTCTCAGTTCATTAGAGGATGGGGAGTTTCCTCACTGCCTGAAGGCAGTGGTGACACCCCTTCTAAAGAAATCTTCCTTCGACCCTGACTGTCTTGCAAATTACAGTCCTGTCTCTGACATGCCCTTTTAGTCAAGGTGATTGAGAAGGCTGCCACGCTGCAGCTGGAGGATCATCTGGCCTTCCATGATGTGTATGACCCCCTTCCAGTCTTTATTTAGGACAAGGCACAGCACAGAGACTGCCCTTATTAGAGTGCTCAATGATATCCTCTTAGCAAGAGACCAAAGGAAACGTAGTGTTCTGGTCCTTCTTGATCTCTCCATAGCATTTGACACTGGTGTTCATGGTGTGGTACAGTACTGCACTGGTTTCATGTGTTCCTCACTGGCAGATCTCAGAGCTTAGCCTCTGTGATTTATTTCTCAGATGCATTTTCCCTGCCATATGGTGTACCGCAAGGCTTGATGCAATCACCCATGTTATTTGCCGTGTATATGCTGTCATTGTAAGATGGTATGGCTTGAGTTTTCATTGTTGTGCGGATGATACTCAGCTGTACATGTTCTTTACACTCGGGACAGAAAACTATGGTCTCATTATTCCACACCTGCATAGGCAAGGCAAGGCAAATTTTATTTAAGAGATGCCCATCCCGGAGGCTCTGGGCACCGAACATATTAAAACTTCATACAACAAATCATAATAAATACAAAAAAACATACTATTAAACATAAATATACAATATTCCAGCAATTAAGACAAGATTTGGTATAACTACTACCCTCAACAACAGCAACTAATCTCAAAATAGCCAAAGGCTAACTTAAGCATAAAATTCTAAAAACCAGGTAGGGACTATAAAACACAGTCTGGGAAGGCCTGATTATACAAGAAGACCTTGAGGAGGGCTTTAAATACCTCCACAGAAGAGGTCTCCCTGACGGTTGAAGAAAGTGAATTCCACAGTAAGGGAGCGGTGACACTAAATGCTCTGTCACCAGCAGTTTTTAACCTCATCCTGGGAATCACGAGGAGGCCCCTAGAGAAGGAGTGGAGGGAGTGGACTGAGACAACAGGTGTAAGAAGGTCCTTCAGGTAACCAGGGCCCAGGCTGTGGAGGGCCTTAAAGGTGAGCAAACCCACCTTAAAGAGGACCCTCCACCTAACCAGTAGCCAGTGCAGTTGACGCAGCACCAGAGTGATGTGACTATACTTAGGCTGCCCTGTCAATAGCCTCACTGTCACATTTTGCACCAGCTGCAGTCGACGCAGGGTACCCCCAGAGAGGCCGAGATAGAGTGCATTACAGTAATCAAGCCTGGATATCATAAAGGCATGCACCAAAGTGGGGAGGTCCAGTGGCAGAACTAGGGGCTATATCCTGGCAATATTCCTCAGATGATAAAAACTGGTATGGACAATGGACGCCACCTGAAGCTCAAGTGTCAATCTGCTGTCAAGAATAATGCCCAGATCACGCACCCTAGAGGAGGCCTTCAGTGGTACAGAGCCAAGACAAAGCCCGGTCTCAGCACCAGAGGCCAACTCACCGTGCCCTCTGTTCGACTCCACCACCAGTACATCCATCTTATCAGGATTCAGTCACAGTCAGCTGGAGGCAGCTGTTGAGCATTTCCACTGTGCAAGATGTTCCAGGGGCAAAGGAAACATACAGCTGGGTATCATCAGCATAGTAATGAAAACCCAGACTATACTTCCTAATGAGCACTCACAGGGGCAGCATGTACATGGCAAACAATACTGGCAACAAGACCGAACCCTGGGGAACTCTGCATGACAGGCGGCCAGGGGAGGAGGAGAAATTCTCCACCACTACCCCCTGTCTCCTGTTAGATAAAAAAGACTCAAACCAGCAGATGACAGTGCTGGTGAGTCTGCAGAATTCCCTTAGGTGGTCAAGTAACACTCGATGGTCCACTGTGTCAAATGCTGAAGAGAGATCGAGGAGAACAAGAATTGTCCCTTCCCCTCAATCTTTAGCCGTAAGGAGGTAATAATGCACCCAAACTAGCACAGTTTCTGTGCTATGCCTCGCATGAAACCCAGACTGGAGTGACTCATACAGATCATGGGCCATGAGATGCTCCTCAAGCTGAAGTGCCACCACTTTCTCCACAATCTTACCCAAAAATGGAAGATTGGAGATAGGATGGTAATTTGCCTTGATGTCAGTGTCCAACGATGTTTTTTTCAGAAGGGGTCTCACCAATACCTCTTTCAAGACATTGGGGAAGACCCCCCTCTGACAAGGAGCACCGGACAATTGAGGCAAACACTTGGCCAATGGAGTCATCACATCTTATTAAAAAATGAGTTGGCATCGGGTCCAGTTCACAAAAGGTGTGCCGAAGCTTGGATGCAATCTCAATGACCTCAACCAACTCCACCAGTCTAAATTCACCCCAACCAGGCAGAGTGCTCTCCAGTCACCCCTGGTGACTACTGTTGGCCAAACTCTGGCCCACTGGTGGAACCCCCTGCCTGATGGCAGACACACGGTCCGAGAAGAACAGAGCAAAATCCTCGCACAATGCGTTTGAAAAGGCTACCTTCGGCTGTAGACAGGAAGGATGGAGAAGCCTGACCACAGTACGAAAGAGCACAGTCGATCGGTTCCTTCTAGCAGCAATCTCCCTGGACAGGAATTCTGCCTTCTTACGGTTGACTGCCCCCTGGTATGCACCATAGTGCACACATAGGGCCAGTTCATCTACCCCAGATCAGACTTCTGCCAGCAGCACTCTAATCTCTCACCCAAACTCTTCATCGCCTTGAGCTCCCCATCATACCAAGGGGACCTCAAGTGAGAAGACCTGGGTCATACATGGACTGGTGCGAGGGAGTCGAGCACACCAGACAGCGCCTTATTATAGGCATCCACTGCCATGCACACACCCACAGCGCATGCACTGTCCACACTAGATAGGTCAGCCACTGCCAAAAAACCCTCAGGGGTCAAGCCCCTCAAAGGGCAATAGCTGACCATCTCTGCAGGGGAAGGGCTATCAAGGGGGGCTCCGAACAAGAACTTCACCGTGCAATGATTGGACCAAATGACCCGATCAATCCTGAGACTATTAATCTCAAGCCCCAGTGAGAACACCAGATCCAACATGTGGCCACCCTGATGGGTCATGGAGGAAACTCCTTGTGCAAGGCCCAGAGATGACATCCTCTGGAGGAAGTTGCAACCAAGCTGAGAAGATTTGTCCTCGGCCCAAACATTGAATTTTCCCAGCACTAAACATGTGAGGGCCTCCTCTGGTTGCCTGCCCACTCGGTCTGGTGGGAACCCTGGTAATGGGAACTAAACATGTTTGGCCTCTCCCTAGGACCTGTCTAATCCCAGGGTGCCTTCTGCACCCCACTACCTTGATCCTACCACCAGCTGCAGTGCATGGGGCATCCCAACCTGATTGAATCCTGCGGTTCCTCTCTATTCCAACCTCCCTACAGCACCTTGCTATAGTAACAGACACTGGGAGGCTGAACAAAGGCAGTAGATCGAGCAGCTGGGATGCCCCATACACTATTCTAGCCCACCCCAGGCCTTCATACCTTCCCAGATACGTCCCTCCTGACAACGTAGTCACAAACCCAAAATACACAGCCCACAAACACACGCTACAAAAAACTCAATACCACACATTCCACACACACACACACACACACACACACACAAAACAACTAAAACCCCTAAACTCCCTTCCCCCAAAATAACTCAACCAAATACACATTTTTTTTTTAAATACCAAAGGTTTTTTAAAATACCATAGCTGAGATCCAACATTGGATGTATGCCAGTTGGCTGAAGCTGAACCCTGGCAAGACTGAGGTGTTGGCTGCTGATCCATGTCATTGGGCCAAGTATAGCTCAGGTGTACTTGACCATGGCAAAGTACTTGGAGGCTGTCACCTGCAAGTCTATCAATCAGTGTGTAGCTTGGGTGTTATTCTTGATGAATGCTTGACCTTGAAGGCTCTGGTGTCAGTCGTAGTCAAGACTTCCTTTTACCATCTGAGGAACATTGCCCAGATTAGGCACATTGTTTCATCTGGCAAATTACTGACTCTACACCATGCCTTTGTGAATGCCCACCCACTTTGATTATTGCAATGCCCTATACCTAGGGCTACCGTGGGTGGATATCTGCCACTTGCAGCTGGTGCAGACTGCAGCAGCTAGGTTACTAACTGGGCTGTCTCAATCGAGTCATATAACACCTGTGCTGTGGGCGCTGCACTTGCTGCTGGTTCAGTGTTGGATCACCTTCAAAGTTGGTCTTTTAACCTTTAAAGCCCTATACAATCAGGGACTGGGTTACCTGCAATAGTTTCTTCATCCTTACTGCCCCAACCACTTGCTGTGCTCCACTGGCAAGGGATTGGTAGAGTTTTCCATGGACCATTTGAAAACATATTGGCCTGGGGCTTTTGCTTTTGATTCCCCAAACCTGTGGAACTTTATCTCTGTTGTTGCGTGAGTGCCGGATCGTGGAGGGCTTCAAGTCAGCTCTTAACACATATTCATTTCATCTTGCCTTTTTCATGATATTTCTGGTTTTATGTATTTCTGGTTTTATCGTGTTTATCTGTCAACTTTTAAGCACTTTTATACTTGAATTGCACTGCACTGCACGCATAACATTATTATCATTAATCCTGATATACATATGTGCTTGTGGTTTATGACCAGCATTTATCAGCAAATTGCTAACCAAAACCACAATGTTTTATGAAGTCCGGTATTTTATGTACTGTAAAATGTATTTTCTCTATTTATTTCAGTGAGTAAATGCTATAAAGTCAAACAATAATCTTTTTGAAGAAAATACAAACTCCCATTAGGGACCTGTTCAAAATTCAATGGATCAGACTTAACAGCAGGGTGGCAGGGCCTGTGAGATGATCTGGCTAAACTGGAGGACTGGTCAGATGCATGGTGGCTAGGGTTCAATGCTGTGAAGTACAAAGTAAAGCACTGTGGAGCACGTGACCCAATGAGGTGTTATCAGTTGTGAGGGATACAGTCCACTACTACTGAGGAGGAGAAGCATCTAGGGGTGATAATAACAAGGAAAATAAACAACTCAGCAGAGTGCAGGAAGGCAGCAAGATGCTGGGGTGTATTGATAGTGTAATCTCCTTCAGGAGAGGGGAAATGAGCCTACTTTTGTACTAGTCATTGGTGAGGCCACACTTGGAGTACTGCATACAGTTCTGGTGCCCATACTTGAAGATGGATGTTGGATTACTGTAGAGGGTCCAGCACAGAGCAACCAAGATGTTCCTGTGATTGGTGGACAAACCCTACAAGAAAAGGCTTAGGGAGTTTAACATGTACTCCCTTGAGTAGAGGAGGGATATGGGTGCTATGACTGAGACCTTTAAATTAATGAAAGTTATAAACAAGACTGGTATAGGGAGGATATTTTAGTGGAGGGGATGGAGGGAGGGACACGAGGAAGCATGGTCTGCAACTGCATGAGGGAAGATTCTGGAAATAAATGAGGAGGACACTTTTTCACAGAAATGGTGTTGTCTAGGTGGAACACTCAGCCCAAGGCACTGGTTTTCTGTGAGACAGTTGTCAGTTTCAAAGGGTGAGAGAATAAGGTGATGGGTGAGGGTTACTGTGAGGCAGGGAGGTGAGGGATGGGCAGCTGCAGTGTAAGCGCTGCTAGCTGCACATTCAAGCAGCCTTGATAGACCGTGTGGCCTGTATCAGCTGGCAGATTCATATATTTGTAACATAGGAAATTCAAATAACACAGGTGACATGGCTTTCTCTGCTGAGGCTCCAGACACAAGGAACAATACAACTCATGCCATCAGAGAATCAGGGTTGTTAGCAGGACCACCTTTAGTTTACAGTTGCTTGACTATAGCTAGGTACTGTATCTACTGTAAATGTGCAGTAATGCCTTACCAGAGAAGAGCACTTTTACATACTAACATACTAATTGCCAGCAGATTAAGCCTTATGGTCTATCGAGTCTGCTCAAACCTCAGATCCCTAGTTGGGTGCCGAGGCCCTCCCTCCCCCTTGTGTTCCAGAAACACCTATCATCCATCCCCACCCCCCTAGGCCAGGCCATCATCTGATGCATCCACTTTCTGTGTCTGTCCCACCCTCTCTTGAAGCCCTCTACTGTGGATCTCTGAACCAGCTCACCAGGCAGTGCATTCCAACGGTCCACCACCCTCTCAGTGAAAAACCTCCTCCTCTTTTCACCCCTCGCCCTTCCACCTTCCAACTTCAAACCATGCCCTCTGGTGATACCTCCCTGCTTTAGTCTAAAGATCCCCTCCATGTTTACCCTATTTATTCCCTTGAGGTACTTAAAGACCTCAATCATGTCCCCCTGTCTCTCCTCTCCTCCAATGAAAACAGGCAGAGCTCCGGTCTGTCCTCATACGTCAAATCCCCTAGTCCTTGTATCATCTTAGTTGCCCTCCTCTGTACCCTTTCCAGGAGCTGTATGTCCCTCTTCAAGTGTGGTCTCCAGTACTGTACACAGTACTCAAGGTGTGGTCTAACCAGTCCATTATGCAGCAGCAGAATCCCTTCCCTGCTCCTAGAGGTGATCCCCCTTACGGTGCATCATAGTTTATATGATTGTTCATAGTTTATTTAAATGACTTACCAAAAAATATTGGAAACTCAAAAATTTGGCTTTATGCAGACCATACAGTTTTGGTAGCAGAGGGAAAAACTACAAGTGAAGCTGAACTAAACTTACAGAGAGATTTTAATACTATGTAAGGTCATTTTTCATCTTTGGGCTTATTGATTAATAGTAAAAAGACACATAGATACATACATAGATACATAGACAGTGTCGGCAGATAAGGGCCTATGGCCCACCCAGTCTGCCCATTTGAGCTTGTAAGTTCAGTTTGTTTTCCTAGAAGTCTGTTGTCCCTTACCCCTGACCTCTAGAATTCCTTTATGTCTATCCCATGCATTCTTAAATCCCGTGATTGTTTCAGCCCCCACCACTTCCTCTGGCAGGGTGTTCCACTTGTCCACCACCCGTTCTGTGAAGAAATTCTTTCTCATGTTTCCTCTGAATCGTCCTCCCTCCAACTTCATCCCATGCCCTCTAGTCCTGGAACATCTTTTTTGCTTAAAAAATAGTGTTTTCCTGCACCCTGTTCCTCCCTGTAAGATACTTGTATGTCTCTATCATATCCCCTCTCTCCCTCCTCTCCTCCAGGGAGTACATGTTCAGTTCCTTCAACCTGTCTTCATAGGACTTGTGATGCAATCCATGCACCATCTTTGTTGCCCTCCTCTGAACCTTCTCTACCCTGTCTATGTCCTTACGTAGGTATGGTCTCCAGAACTGTACACTGTACTCCAGGTGGGGCCTCACTAGTGTCTTGTATAGCGGAATTATGACCTCCTTTTCCTGTTGGTGATGCCCCTGCCTATACATCCCAGCATCCTATTTGCTTTACCTGCTGCCTTGTCACACTGTTTCCTACCTTGAGGTCATCAGAGATGACAACCCCAAGATCCCTTTCCTGCTTGGTGCATGCTGTATCCTCACCCCCGACTGATATATTGTGCCAGGGTTTTGTGCCCCATATGCATTATCTTGCACTTCTTTGCATTGAATTTCAACTGCCAAACCCTTGACCATTCTTCAAGTTTCTGCAGGTCGCTTCTCATTCTGTCTACACCTCTGGTGTGTCTACTCTGTTACAGAGCTTTGTGTCATCAGCTAACAGTGAAATTCTGCCTTCTAGATCCCATGCGAATGTCACTGATGAAAATGTTGAATAGGACCGGTCCCAGAACTGATCCCTGTGGTACCCCACTGGTCACTCTTCCTCTGTGGAGTGACAGCCATTTACCACCACCCTCTGTGTCCTGCCACCCAGCCAGTTACCTACCCACCACACTACTGTCCTGCCCACACCCATATTCCCCAGTTTGTGTAATAGTCTTCTATGTGGCACAGTGTCAAAGGCCTTGCTGAAGTCCAGATAGGCCATGTCCACTGCCCTCCCCTGATCCACCTCCCTAGTCACCCAGTCAAAAAATTCAACGAGGTTGGTCTGACATGACCTCCCCCTGGTGAAACCATGCTGCCTTGGGTCCTGTAGTCCATTGACAACCAGATGTTCCACCAATCTAATGAACAGGTTATGTCATTTGCATTGGATCTAAAGGGAATCTCAAACTAAAAATAGACACAAGAGGGAAAGTTTTTAGAACAAACTGAAACATACAAATACTTAGGGGTATATATAGATCAATGTCTTACTTTTCAACATCACATAACAAACTTAATAAAGAAAACACATGTTAAGATAGGAGCTATGAGACAAATATCAAACTGCATGACAAGAGAAACAAGATTGATTATGATTAACCAATTAATAATGCCGGTTATTGACTATGATAGTCATGTTTACAGACACACAGCTAGAAAAAATTTAAATAACTTGAATATACTCTATAATAAGCTCTCAAGATTTGTGCTAAGGTGTGATTTTAAAACACATCACTGTACCATGTATATGGAACTAGGGTGGATTTCATTAGATTTAAGGGCCAGGGGAATCTGGCTAAATCAGGTTCGAAATATATTTAAAAACCAATCATTAGATAGTTTAAAAAGATTACAAAAGCCAAAACATGGTCTGAACTTAAGAAAAACTGGTGCTAGAGATTTAATAATACCAAAGTTAAAAAATTGATTTAGTGAAATGACCCTTCAATATCAGGTAGCTAAAAGTTGGAATTGTCTTCCCCCCTTCTTACGTGAATTAACAACTTCTGATCATGTTTTTAAAAATGGCTTGAACCATGAACTCAGCTACCGTTGTTGTTGCAATAGGTGAAATTTGTGAAAAAGTAAAAGTGTTAGTATGCCTGTTATTGATGTGCCTGTAAAATTGTGATGCACTGTTTTTGTATCTTTTTTGCAATTTTGTATTGATGTTAATGTGTAGATGTAATGATTTTTGTATAATGTAAACAGGTAAGCCTTGTGAACAGGGTTTTTTGGAACCCTAATGGCTATATCACTGTATAAATAAAATTCTACCATACCATACCATACCATACCATACCATACCATACCATACCATACCATACCAACATCCTGTTTGCCTTGCTAGCCACTCTCCTGCACTGCTCAGAGTTATTTATCTATGCATTAGGGATAGGCACATTCTAATAAAACGTTGATTGGCTGTGAATCACAACGACCACTGGTTTGCACCAAAGCACTTACAATACCAACACAGTGCAACAGAAGCGATGCAGCTACTGAGTGCATCATTTACCCAACATTGAGAAAAACTCTGATCATCAGCTTGAGTTCCAAACTCTAAGCAAACTCTGGCACTGCGGGTTGCCTACAGTTGGGGTGGCAGAATACAGCAAAACAAGAAAACAGAGACCATGAACTTCAATTAGCTGCTTTGCTATGGTCAGACTGATAAGTTCCTGCATGGGTGGAGTTTTCAGTGCACTACATACACACAGGAAGGTAATCAATTATAGTATAGGATGCAGGCATGTCAGCCAGGGCAGTCATTTAGAAACAATATAGCACAATAGCCTGACACACTACAGTAACGTGTATAATATTTTCTCTTTTCTATTTAGTAACAACATTTGTAGTAGTCTGTGGGCAATTTTGATGTCTCACTACAGTTCAGTGGAGATGTTAACCAGTCATCTCTTCGCCCATCCTCCAGTATTTGCAGTTAATGTACCCGTCCTCAGTTCCCAGTTCTTGCAAATTGTGTGAGAGGCCCTTTCATACAATATGCTCCTGGCTAAACTTGAACTGCAGTCTCTGGTATTGGAACTGTGATTCACAGCAGGCCAGCACCCATTCATGCAGAGTGCGGACAGTGCAAAACTTGGACGAGGTAAACACCTGATGCTTGCATTCCAAATAACATTCTGACTTCAATATCAAAGGGAGTGAGTGGTGTGTGGCCGGGATGTGACCTGGTTCTTTGTCATTGGTGGGAAGTTAATTGGCTGTGTGGACTGATCCTCAGACGGTGGGTGGGGGTAATATTTATTGAGATACACATATTTTTTCCAGAGTCTGACCTGCTTGCAGGTGCCATCCTCCTCCTCATTCTCAAGCTCCACCCAGATCATTGTCGGCTGGTGTCATCACATTAAGAGGTTAATACTCATGGTCATGACTCAGGACCCTAAATTCATTATCATTTCATTCATCATCATGTAGAAGGAGTTTGAGTAAGCATTAGGCTAGTCAGGTCCATGATGCTTTTGATGCAATGGGAATGTGTGGGTCAGGACTTGGGACACAAGAAACTCAAAGACCAGACAGGCGGATTTGTGCAGATGGGGCAGTCAGTTCGGATTCTGAACAACCATGTGGACTCAGTAGGCAAACAAACAGAACCCCCCCAAAGGCATCTTAACAGAAGGGCAAAAGCCAGAGTAAACCCTGCCCCGCCCCCACCCCGGCATGCCTCTGACTGTGTACTGCAGTTAACTTTGCACTCAGCAGCCAGTATATATCAAAATAAGTACAATTACCAGCCTCTCTCACCTCTTATGTGTACTTAGCCCACAGTTGCGGCCCATCTATTGCTGCATCCCCAATTGGGTTTTCCTGTTGCTCTTTACACTACTAATTTTTCCTGACCCTAACAAAATCAGATTGTGACACTGCTTCCCACTCCCACTGCTGGATTCAACTTTGGAAAATGAATGTCTTTCTGCTCCTGTCAGTTTTTCAGCCTTCTGCCCTCCTCCAGTGAATGGCACCTGTCACCTAATTTTAAAGAGCATGTGCCCACTGTGAGGCACACAGCCCCCCACAAACATATATAATAGCTGACCTGCTCCAGTGTTGAAGGTTATGAAAAATTCCAAGTGCTTCCCTCCAGTCAAAAAAGTTATAGCACCCTGAATATGTACCACCAGAAAAACAGCCACTGCCTGAACCTGTTGGCACGCCCCCCAGGCAGGCCCCTCATGTTCATTTTTTGATGTCATCAAATGAATGCTGTGTGTGTACTCCATTGAACATGGGGGTGCCTGCCTAATGGCATGTCAGCAGGTTCAGCCAGTGTCTATGTTTGTCTGTGGGTACACATTAGTGGTGCTATAACCCTTTTTTAATGGAGGGAAGTGCATGGAATTTCTAATACCCCTCAACATTGGAGCAGGGCAGCTTCTATATATGTCAGCTACTATATATGTTTCTGGGAGGGTGGCGCGTTCTTGCGCTGCTGCTGATGTGCTGTACTATGTGATGTGACATCTTCACCTCTCTTTTTCTTCTGCTGATTTGATTCCAAACTTGCAAGGCTTGGCCACTTTTTCCAGGGCAATGGGATCAGAGCTGGTTGTTTTCATGTCACCATCACCTGGCAACCAGATCCAGCTTGAAGTGTTGTGTGCCGTTCATTGCCAGAGCACTCCAGAGCCACATACTGATTACAGTGCAGAATACTCTGACTGTACTACAGAACAAAAAATAGTTTTAACACAGTGATCTACAAGCATGCAATGCATGCCTTGCCTACAGTGAATGTGCATCACTGACTATTCCATTTCATCATGTGTCTTTCTAATAAGACATGCAAAAAAAACAGCGCCACTTGCCTGTACTGTGGGTGTTACATATGGGGGGCTGGGTCTGCGATTCATTGCCTGTCATAGTCAACCATAATAGGCCTTACTCAAAATCCTGCCTGACCATTAGGAGCATTTTCATGCCATATCCTCCAGGTGTATGCACATTATATGATGACAATAGGCTCTGTTTACAGCATGGCATGGTTGCCCATGCCACAATCCAGAACAATCCTTCATGTATGTCTACATCAGATTGACTACCAAACAGGTGCTCAAAGAGGTCTATACACCCCTCCTGGGGCTATACCTTATTAAATGTTTGGAGCACATCATGCAGTTGTAGTAGTAATTACCTGTGTGTGAAATCCATTCCATCCTTCCCCCTTAGAGGAATCCAGGGCCCAGTGAAAACCCCAGACTTTGCTGCCCTCATGCAGCTGTGCACAGTAGCGTTTCAGGCAGCCTGGGTCCCCCAACCCCCTTGGCACTGGACCACTGGAATTATCCATTGCTCCACAACCCCTTCCTAGGGTCCTACATTCCATGCGCTGCTTATTACAAGCACAGCAATATAAAAATGCATTATTATAGTGGTCAAAAAATCACAGTGCTCCGATTTGCAGTTAGTTTTCTGACAACTTTATGTTACTACCAGTTGCACTGCCATGTGTATAGTGATCACCATGGTAGTCACATGGGTTGTTCCACTCACCATTACATCCTCAAGCATTGTTGAATGTCTAGAATGATGCATTCTTATTTAGAACTTGCATTTTAAAACTGCTGTTGTAAAGAGTGTTTGAAAATCTCCTTCAAGATGAGAAAAACAATCACAAACTATACTTGTAATAGAAATAAGGCACTCCCATGGTTATGATCACCAGTCATGTGATCACCCCTAGGGGTGATATGTCACTGTGCCACACCTTGTGCAACATTACACCCCGAGTGGTGATGACCAGACACAGTGTCATTCCTTTGCATACCCTTGAGGCAGTTATTGCCATTACACTAGTTGCCACATTGTCAACTGTTGTGCAAACTCAATTTCAGTCTCCTTTTCGTGACTCAGGCACCACATCACACGAGTCATGTGTGCAATGTTCGACTACCAAAGAATGCAAAGATATTGTTCTTACTCTCACACTGAACAGTGACTAATGTGATTGGTCTGTTCCACTGTGCGGCATCATTGGTTGCATCATTACTCCATCCTCTCATGTTAATAAGCCCTCCTTAAAGGCAGTGTGTTGCACACTGATGAGGGGTATGCCTATGCTATGGAAATCCAATATGTGTACCAAGTTCTCCATGTAGTCACACAAAGTAGACTGAGAGGTTTTATGGTCTCATAAGATGGTACACACTTGCTCATTATAGCCTATCCTGACAGTGAAACACATTTGTTGTTCCTTGCGCACGCATGTCCAGGGTGGTGTGGTGTGCTGTTGTGTGCGTCATGAGGAACAGGTTCAATGGTATCATGTTTCATTGGTTGAGAGACCATTCTAGGCATTCTATGTACAATGCTCTTTAACCTTGCCACCATCACACTGTTTGTATGTTATCTACAGTGCCACTGTGCTACAGTGCTTAGCTTGAACATCACTCTGATCTCAGATCTAAAGTTTCATACCGATATCAGTGGAGGCATGGTTACAGATTTGCTGTTTTGTGTTGGCAAAACACAACACACGGTGTGCAGGTTTATCTGCTCTGTGTGTATCATTATCTGTGGCATGATTAGTGAAATTAACCAACATCGATATACTGTGTTCTTTCATAGTTTAAATAACTGATTATTCTTTCTTTTGTGACACTTTTATTTATAGATCGCCATATATTTGAAAGATTTTTTTGAAACTGAATTCACTTTATTCAGTTTCACAGTTTCCACAAATACATACAGTTCAACACAAAAGAAAACAACAAAAAAGAAAGAGAAAAATTACATATTCCCCTGCACCAATAACTAACCCCCCAGCTGCCCCTCCTTCACCCCCGGTTGGCATCTGGTGAGCAGCAATAACCAGGAGAACAAATACCTGAAACTAACACTTTTGCAAGTTACATACCATACAAGCTATACAGATTATCCCAAATCTTTTGAAATCTGGGCAGGCAATTATGCAGGTTGGCTAGTATACGTTTGATTCGTAGATTAGCTAACAGTTTATGTAGCCACTCTGTATACAAAATGGAATTCGAAGTCTGCCAGTATCATAGCACCAGCTTCTTCAATGTAAGGCAATCATGGCCATATAATATTTACGTTGAGGAACCGCCACACCCTCAAAATCATCCAACAGATATACTTCTGGAGTAAATAAGTCACTTATGCCCAACAGTGGATCCGCTCTCTGCTTGATTGCCTCCCATAAGAGTGCTACACTGGGACAATCCCAAAAAATGTGGAATAGATTACCCTCTGCCTGATGACACCTAAAGCAGGATGGGAATATCAGCCTACCCATCTTATAAAGCTTAACTGGTGTCAAATACATATTATTTAATATCTGAAACTGCATGACCTTCAGTCTGTCCTGTGTTATGTATGTGTGACAAGTCATCCATAACTGACCACAATTTTATTCCTAGTGAGGAAACTGAGATGCCCAGTAACCAGAGGCTCCATCTATAGAAGGGAAAGCCAAGTCATAAAGACTGACATATATCTGAGAAACTGCATGGGGCGAGGCAGCTAAGGTGATAAGGGAATCCATTAAGGTCCCAGTACTAGGTTCCTTTAGAGTCAGTGGCCATTTGGTAATCATCAAATGGTGGATCTGATAGATTTTGAAAATCTGACTATGCTCAATTCCAAATTTCACATAATGTCATCCGAGGTATGGCAGTTACGCCCCATAAAAAAGTCTTTTGGACATACACCTGCCAATTGTGGAAGCCATTGTCTCTGCAAAATTTTGTTTCCTAGTCTGAAGTTTGGGTTTCCTATGAGTGGCTGGTAGTTGTCTGCGATGTGATTGTAGTTCAGATATGAACAGAGCTGATTGTGAACCTTCACCGATACCATAATCAGAGAATCGCATAATTCTGTGGGTAGGTCTTTTGGCCTGATATGTAGGAGGGCAGCTGGGGATATTCCTGAGTCTTGTATAAGCTCCTTTTTAATTGTGAGCCAAATAAGAACACATGGAAATGTATGGGACTCTGTGGGCCTTACTAACCATCAAAGAAACTTGCTTGCTGATTAGCCCAGTAATACAACCCAAAATGAGGCAACCTCAAACCCCCCCTTAACCTTAGGAGCTGCCATCTTGTGGTATGGTCTTTGAGGAGGCATATTCCACCAGACAAAATCTGTAATAATCAAGTGGAATTTTTTAATCCAGCAAAGGGGCAACCATAAGTTAAGTAAATTGTAATTAGATATGAGACTATATTCTCTGATCGTGTCTAGCATGACCGGGATGAAGGATTTGGGGTGAAAGAGATGAAGCAAAATATCATCTGCATACATGGATAATGTCACCACTTGGGACACTACTTTAATATCACTTATCCTGGGATTCATCTTGAGTTTAAGAAGAAGAGGTTCCAGGTATAGATTAAATAATAATGGGGACAGGGGACATCCCTGCCTCGTACCAGACTGCAAAGAGAAAGTGGAGAAAAAAAAAACATTACAACATATATGGGCACACGGGACCTTGTACGGGGCTTGTATCCATTGGACATACTGAAATGGAAATCTGAACTTTTGCAATGTCCTGAATAGGAATTGCCAGTCAACTCTGTTGAAGGCTTTCTCCACCTCCAGGGACACCAGAGCAGCCGGGTGCACAGAGTCCCTGGACATGGAGAAAACATGAGCCAGTTTATGTAAATGGTCAGAGGAGGACCTCCCCACCATAAAACCTACTTGTTCTTCCCCAATTAGTGAAGGAAGTATATGTCCCAATCTGTTAGCCAAAAGTTTAGCTAATATTTTAATATAATAATTAAGTAATGAGACTGGTCTATAACTAGTTACCCTGTCCTCCACTTTCCCTGGTTTGTATGCAGCAACTATCAAAGCTTCCAATAAGTGCTGGTCATTGCAATCAGATGACAGAATACAAGAGAATAGCCTATACAGACAAGGCATTATCTGATCAGCAAATATCTTGTAAAAATTAGGGGAAAATCCATCTGAGCCTGGAGTTTTATTTAGGGGAAGGTTCTTAATCACTGACCGAATCTCCTCTTCTGTTATAGGAGTTGTCAGACTATCCCTCTCAGCATCGTCCAATGATGGTATAGGGATGGACTCCAAGTAGCCATTTAACACCCGTACACTTGGTAAATCTGGCATTGGGCTCAAATTCGGACACTGTCTCTTTGGGTGTGAGTTTTAGGGACTCTTCAGTCAGGGACCCAATAGATTTAATAATTCTAGAAGTCTCCTGCTGTCTCAATCTCAGGGCCAATAACCGACCTGCTTTCTCTCCCTGGTCTATGTAAGTTGAGTGGGTTTTCATAATGGCAAATTCATCTTTCTCCTTTAAATACTCTCTGTAACTGTCCCTCAACTTGATAAGTTTAAGTTTGTCCTCTTTACTAGTGGTTGGTGAGAGGTGGTGCTGCAATTGCCTTATCTGGGCTAAACTTTCCAAGGACTTCTTTTCCCTCTTGTATTTCCTGATGGATACTAAATGTATTAACTCACCTCTGACATAACATTTCAACCCCCCAATTCCATATCTGGTTTACCAATGAAGTTTAAATTATTTTTCGTGTATTGTTCTAGTAAATTGGCTATCTGCTTTACTGTTCGTTCATCCTTAAGTAGTTGGTTATTTATTTTCCAGATGGCCTCTTTCTTGTGGCTAGGAGAAAGGGGAAAATAACACCATACCAGGGAGTGATTTGATATTACCCCTGGCTCAATGCCACATCCCGTGATCCCTTACAAGAGGGCCTGACTCACTAAGAAATAATCGATTCTAGATGAGGTGCCGTGCACCATCGAGTGAAATGTGTATTCCCTTGAAGAGGGATTTAGGATCCTCCAAGGGTCACACAGCACAAAATGATCTGAGAAATCACGTATTGCCCTTTGGGCTGGTGAGAGGCCCTGCATTCTTGCAATTGAGTTATCTAAATCCGGGGTAAAAGGAAGGTTCCAGTCCTCTCCTAAAATAATAGGAAGTGTTAGGAAAGAGGTAAGGACAGAAAGCAGTTCCATGAAAAATGAGGGGAGCCGACATTAGGGCCATAAATACATCCCAAAACTACTTCCGATCTGCCTAACGTGCCTCTGAGAAAAATAAATCGCCCGTTTGGATCTCTAATGCACTGGGCACAAACAAAGCGAATCCTCTGGGAAATCAAAATAGTAATCCATCCACTCTGTGTGCTGCAGCCTGCTGCAAAAACTTGGCCAATATATTGCATTATAAATAAGTTAGCCTCGTTTTTCAGCAGATGCGTTTCTTGTAGACAAGATATGTCCCCTTTAAGAATTTGAAGGTGCTTAATAATTTGGAGTCTTTTCATTTTATTCCAAGCCCCCCCCCGGACACTCCACAAAATAATTTTCACTTGTGTAGCCATTTATTCAGAGCATATTTGATCTTCAGGTAAGACTCTAACATGAAAATTCTATATCCCCTGCTGCTTACAGAAGTATTAGGTGCCAACTCCCTCCCCCCACCAAACCACAGCTAACCCATGAACCTCCTCCCCCTTCCCCGAATAAAGCCCTGCAAACCAAGAATCATAGTAGTTAAACCCAAAACTAACATGTAAAATACCCCCTTCCCATTACATGATAAACAGATACCTAGTACACAGAACTGTTTCAGACAGCAGGCATGCCCCCTCCCTACAAAGCATAAATTCCAAGGCCCATGACAGTTAACCCTCTGAACAGTGCTCCTCACCCTCCCTCCCTCCACTCCTCAATACCTTCAATATGTCCCCAAATCCAATGACTTAATGGTTGAGATCCATAATTAAGGGGGAGCACCCTCGCACTTTCCCAACACTAACATCAGGCTGCATAGTCCTACTCTGCTTCTGCCTTAAAGAGGAACATCTGACTGAATAGGTCAGTAAACAGTAAATGACCTGGAGCTAAATAGCAGTCTGCTGGCTACAGAAAATAATGGTCTAAACAGAGACCTATCTTGGCCCCAGAAAAATAAATAGTAATAAAACAAAAACTCGACATATGGCATTAAACCTCTATACAGTAGTCCCACTACCTCACTGGAATGGGAAAACATGCAGAGTCACTGATTTCAGCTGTTCCAGCTAATAAAGCAAAAAAAAAAGGGGGCAGATATCCAGTTCTAAACTAAGAATACAGCACTTTGTGTAGTAGTCCCAAATAACCGAGCAAGATTAGAGCCTGGTATAGTCACCTTTCTTTTTGTGTTGAACGATTCCAAGTCAGTGAATAGGTGAACTGTTGCAGCACAGCCCCAAACAGAAATCTCTCAACTCAGGAACAGTCTCTTGCTTCCATGGTCTTGAGAAGATAAACCGAGGATTAATATCTGCTCTTCCCAGCCCATATTTTAAGTAGCAAAGTCTTTCAACTCTAGACTCTATCCCTTTAACTGCTGAATATGGGGTATATGGTTAAAATCACGCAACCACAATAGCGTGAGTAATTATAGCGCGTACATAATAGCGCTTGTTAAAAGAGCGCTATCAGATTAAGTCGCGCTGTTATTTGATTCAGATCCCACCCAAGACAGAATCCTAATTTTTTCAACATCTCAGGACTTGCTGCATTTGAAAAACAGTGAGCATTGGTTTGCAGAAGGCACATTCAAGTGCTGTCCTCACATATTTCAACAACTTTATAGCATTCATGCCATATGTAATAACTCAGTAATACCCATGGTGTACATACTAATGGCAAACCGTACCACGGTTTCATATAACCGTGTCTTTACAGAGCTTCTTAATCTGTGCCCTGGCTTGCGACCCAATACCATGCTGCTGGACTTTGAACTAGCTGCAATCAAAGCATTTAAAAATGCATTTCCTACTGTCCAAATCAGGGGTTGCTTCTTTCACATGTGCCAGTCATACTGGTGAAAAGTGCAGGAGCATAGTGCTGTCTGTGCTTAGTATATTTCTGACCCAGGGTTTGCCTTACACATGCGTCTCCTTCCTGCGCTTGCATATGTCCCCCCACTTGATGTCATTTCATCATTTGAAGAGATACACACCACGGACTTTTTCCTAACTAATGGTGACTTACTCACCTATCATGGACTATTTTGAAGACACATAGTTGGGGAGACCATTGGCAAGAGGGGGCGCAGACAACCGATGTTCGACATAAAAATATGGAACTGTTTTGAAGCAGTCAAGGACAGCATACCTAGAACAACTAACTCAGTTGAAGCATGGCATGCAAGTTTAATCATTTTGTCGGTGCAATGCATCTTTCAGTTTGGAAGTTTCTGCAATGCCTTGAGGAGGAGCAACATTTGAGCACAATGTTGATCGAGCAACTCATTGCAGGAACTGCTGTCACAGAAACAAAGAAAAAGTACAAAGATACTGCCAAGCATATTTCTGTGATTGTTTCCGAATATGAGTTGCATCCCAGGGTTGAATATCTATGCGGCATAGCCTACAACTTTCAGTTAAAGGCATGAAGGAATAAAGTTGCTAAACCACTGTTGTCCCCCACTTGCCCACCACTTGTGTGCTGATGAATTCTAAATTAGTTTGTCTAAATAAATAAAGATTACCCGCAACAAGCAACTGTGTGATCTTTCATGCATGGGATAGTACAGTAGAGGACAGGAAGGAATTAATGCAATGGGAAGGGGGAAGAGTGCTGTTGTAGGACATAGATTGGTGTGCACGAGACATCATTCCCCATTCTAAGAAAGTAGACTGCTGGCTATTGCTGCTGTGTTCCCACATAATCTCACATAATATTGATGTAAGTAAAATTGCATTATATTTGCTCACTGGCTGGCGCTACATTGGCTCGCTATTGTTGATAACGCGCTGAATTGTTGTAGCGCTACTGTAGCTATGCGCGATTATGTAGATGACATTATGACATGCGCTATATTAGTTGTGCGATATTGACAGTAATCCTGAATACAACAGTAAAAAGCCTCCCATGAAGTAAAGCAACGAAAACTATTGGGCACTGTGTACAAGTGATGAGTTGGAAAGCCCAATGAATAATGCCCTCCTCCATGTCTTCTACCAAACAGAGGAAAGTCACTAAGTAGAAAAGAACTTAGTAGAGAAAAAAATATTCAAACCGTACCTGGCCCGCGTTAGTTGGCTACCACAGTCTGCACGCTTGCAAAATGATTTTTAAACAAATTAGGCAGGGCTTCTACCGGAGCTTCTTCTGTTGACTTGGGATCTTCAAAGCTGGACCAGATTCCATTGACCAGCACCTGAAATTTGGCCGGATACAACATCTTGAATTTTATCCCTGCCGGGATCAATTTGGTGATGATAGGGTGAAAGGTGGACTGTCGTTGCCTAACCGAAGTAGGTAAGTCCTGTGCCACCCTCATTTTCATCTCACCCCATCTGACCTCTTGAAGCTCTTTGACTTTAGTAATGAAGTGTTGCCACTCCTGGAAATTCATAAACTGGAAAATCAGCAGCCAAGGTGGTGCTCTAGCGGGGGGGGCATCAGGCTTAAAGCTCAGTGTGATCTTTCAATAGAGTAATTAGGCCCAAACAGTGACGGTCCTGCAAGCTTGAGAACCAATCTCTGGGTAAATAGAATTGGTTCAGAGCCCTCTTCTTTCTCTGGGAGGCCTATAATGATGGCATTGTTCCACCTGCTACGACCCACCAGATCTTCTGTCTTAGCTTCTAGGTGGGATAGACGTTGCCTGATGGCTACTAACTCTGGGTCCAGACATTTGAGTTTCTTATCCAGGGAGACTATGTGTGCTTCATTATCCCATGTGTGCCTGGATATCTCCTCCAAAGCTCCTGCCATCAACTTGACTTCTGAAGTAAGTAAACGTAGTTCATCTCAGAAAGGTCTAAATTCTTCCAGAAACCTGTCCACTGTCAGTAGATTTTGTTCTGATGTAATGGTAGCTAAGCAGCCACTTGCCAAGGGCTGAGGCCTAGATGTTTTAGAAGTTTCCTCGGGCATAGACGGTGGCATATGTTTGGGTAATGCCAACCACATTTCTGCCTCCATCTCCATAATACCAATGTAACTGCAATTGGCTCAATGGTTTTAGGTGGTCTAATAAGCCAGGAAATGTTGAAAAGCAGATCAGAAAGTCGAGAAAATAACAAGTCATATCGATGGTAGTGGGAGCATCTGGAGAGAGCTGCTATCCGCAAGGCTGCATCACGTGACTCCCGTATATTTAAAAGATGTTGCAAACTCCAGCTTCAAACCTTAATACACCAAAGCAGCAAAAACATATCAGGGTGCGCACTGTTAATGACTCGGCCAAAAAACAGTTGAAGCTGGCTCCTCTCCTCAGTGGGCTGGAGCAGGCCAGCTGGCCCAGCCCACTGAAACACCAGAAGACTAACCCTTTAGAGGTTTCTAACAGATCTCATAGATCTACATAAGGAGCAAAGCTCCTTATAGGGGCTACAAATATATATTAGATACAGTACAAGGTAATTTCTACATCATAGGATTTGATGGCAATTAATGTAGATGGTCATATAAATATTTAAGAAGAAATGTAAATGAGAGAGTGAGAATTTGGAACGGGATGGGATAAAACCTAGATTTTCAGGTGAAGTTTAAAAAGTGAGAGTGAGGTAATTAAGCATAGACATAGGTGAACTGTTACAGTCTAGATGACAGGAGCAGCAGGAGAGAAAGCTCTAGCACTAAAACACGACAGGTTAGTTCATTGGTACTTTTTACAAACATTTTTACCAAATGTAAAGATGTTTGTACTTGTGATTTAGTGTTGGACAAAAATATAAATTACATCTGCAGAATAGTAAAAAATGCAATTTTTGCATTTGTACAATTTTCACAAATTACACAAAAAGTAGAGGTGATTTGATACCTTATATTGGATCAACATAGATGTTACAAAAGAAAACAGGTGCTTAAGCTTCGGACTACATTGAGTCCTTCATCAGAAACTAATGGCAGTTGTTTTGGAAGAATACATTCTATTAACACCCAGATCGAACATAATAAAAAAATAGATAAAATAAGTTATAAAAATTCTATTGGCCAAAAATGCATTCAAAAAACAACTGAGAATTATATGGAAAGCACACAGTCTTACTGTTATCCAGGAAGGCATTTCAATGACAAATGTCAACAGAATAGATAACACCATTCCTGAAAAAAAAAAAAAGCATAATTGAGTTTCATTTTGAACTATGCATGAGTGAGTGTGTTTGTGTATACATAAGGAATTAAATCTCATTAGCATAAACTAACACTTGAAAGTTAACAAAAAAAATAAGACTCTCATCAAAAAGGAAGGCACAATGTGAAAGTTACAGAATGAATAATCCTTTACCTTGAGAGAAAAAAACAGAACACCCTTAATTATAACCAAGATCTGTGCTTTAAAACCCAAGTAAAAATATGCTAAGGGTTTCATAGTATAGGATGCTAAAAAGTCCTCTAAACAAGAAATGTCCCTTTGTCTATGGCAATTAGTGGGTGTAAAGACAAACTTCCCTCCTGTGAACAATAACCATAAACAAACTGTTTCACACGTTCGTACAGTGTTAACCCTATCAGGAGATGTATGTAAGCACCTGTTTTCTTTTGTAACATATATGTTGGTCCAATAAAAGTTATCAAATTGCCCCTTTTTTCTGGATCTTTTGTCATAAGGACCAATACAGCAACACTAATTTTCTGTGACAAAAAGTAGAAGAATTCAGCAATGGTGTATTTTTCCAAACTGCACATTTTTTAAACATAGTGGCCCGGATAATCAAAAGGGTTGCACATGGTGCAACAGTGTTGTGCCATGAGCAATCCACTGATGCACCCTGGCATGATATTCAAGTAGGGATTGTGCCTGGCACAAATCCCGATGCGCCGGAGTGCATCAGTAATGTACGCGGTGCAGATAGGGAGGGTGTGCCCATGCATACTCCGCACATCCCGATATTCAGCCCGGGATGTGCTGATCCCATGCATGCACAACCCCTACTTGCGCGTACCAGGTGAGCAAAAGTGGAATAACGGCTGGCCACCCACAGGTGAGCTGCCACATTGCAGGGCGCAACATGGCAGCTGCCACCTGTGGGTGGCCACCCGAGCTCTGGCTGCACCTTTGGGGCGGCGTCCCCCCCATGCCCGATCATGGGCATCTGTTAAAATAATAATTGTCCAATATCCCTGGTGGTCCAGTGGATGGCTTGCAGCCTGATCACGGGCTTAAGTATAAAATCAAACATGTCCTATATCCATGGTGGTCCAGCGGTACCCCCTCCCCACTAATTGCCATAGACAAAGGGACATTTCTTGTTTAGAGGACTTTTTAGCATCATATATTATGAAATCCATAGCATATTTTTACTTGGGTTTTAAAGCCCAGATCTTGGTTATAATTAAGGGTGTTATAGTGAATGGATCCATTCACAAATCTGGACTGTGTAGTACAGTACGGGCTGCACACCCATTGGCTCACGCTGTGTACCAATGGGCGTAAAGCAATACCGTACAGTGTCAGTCGGCGGATGGTGGGGCAGCAAGCGGGTGGGGAGCCGCCTCCCGCCGCTGAGCGGGGGGGCCGGTAGGGCTCAGTGGGTGGGTGGGGAGAGGGGTACCGCTGGACCACCAGGGATATAGGACGAATGTATTTACAACTTATGCCGGTGACTGGGCTGCAAATGGTCCAATGGACCACCAGGGACCTAGGATGTGTTTGATTTTATAGTTAAGCCCGCGATCGGGCTGCAAGCGGTCCACTGGACCACCAGGGATATAGGAATGCATTCCTTTCTACACATGCCCGTGATCGGGCTGCAAGCGGTCCACTGGACCACCAGGGATATAGGACGAATGTACTTTTCAACATATGCCTGTGATTGGGCAGTGGGACACATTGCCGCGCTGTGGAGGGGGCGTCGGTCCCCGACGGCTGCAGCCTGGCAGGGCGCCAGGCGCAAGTCGCCGGGGATCGGCGCACCTGCATGCAAATGGGGCCATAATGACATGCAAATGGCCCCATTTGTGCCTTGCATGCATTATGGCCCCATTTGCATGTGCACTTTTGAATATCATGGTTGTTGCACCTAGCGCAACGGAACTTGCACTAGCGCATCCCACTGCTCCACTCTGGCCACTTGTGCTGGCGCAGTGCCACTGCACCATGCGCACTGTGGGTGGCCAGGATGCGATATTCAGTGCTGCCATGCCATGGCGCAGCTCCATTAAATATCACCCTGTCAACGCCCCTGTGCAGCTAAGTTGCGCTGAGCCCAGGCTTACGCCACAGCCTGGCGCAGTCTGAATATCCGGGCCCATCTGTTTTTCTGTTTTTATTTTTTAAGCCTAGGCTTTTAAAAATGTGCAGTTTGGAATTTGTGTCTGAAGAATATGCAAAATTACACTTTTTCACATACAAACACTACTTGCAAAATTGCACATTATAGGGATGTGACACTTCACAGATTTTTTATTTTGCGGTAACCAGGTGAGGCCTACTAGGCACAATGTCTCTTTTCAAAGATGACCCTGGAGCACTGGGGAGCTAAAATGCCTGGTTCAGGATCACACAGTATGCAAGTTTAGTTTGTGGGAACAAAACCCAGGTCTGCTCGATGCACCAAGCTCATTCATGGCCTGTTACTGTAACCTCTATGTTAAAACAGCGTGAACGCTGCATGTATTTCATGAAAATTGAGTGAAACAGAATGTTTCAAATTTGTTCAGTTCCATTTGTGAATAATCACGTGGATTTTTCACACTCTCTGTAGTAATTTGCCTTCTTTTGGGACAGAATCTGTCACTGCTGCCAGTAACTCCTCATTTTCAAACCAGTAATGCAGTTTAATATGGTTACCTGGTAAAGGCAACTTCTACATGGTTAAAATAAAGTAAAAACATGTGTTTTAAACAGAAAAATAAGCTGCATGTTGAAAGATAAACTGTTTTGAAACTAAAAGAGTTTAGTGCTTACATGGTATGTGGCAAGTAGGACAATCCCTAAATCAAGTCAGGATGAGAATTCAGTGTTTTGATGTCCCTGGATCTTTGCCAGGGAGATTGAAGAACAAAGTCTTTTTGCTCACTTGAGTGTGCGTTTTAACTAAGACAGAAAAAAATGGACAGTATAAAGAATAATGCACCACAAAGAGTACACATATAAGGCAGAAATTCCATTGAGGGTTTCTGGTGACATTTGTAAATAACAGAAACATAGAATCATAGGATTTGACGGCAGTTAAGGACCACTTATCCCAGCCAGTCTACCCATTTATCCCTACCTAAACTATTACCACAGACTGTGCCTGGTCTACAGCTCTTTCTCCCTCCCCTTCCCTTTCACTATGATTCCCTTGTGCTTATCCCATGAATTCTTGAACCCCACCACTGATTTTACCCTCCCCCCACCTCCACTGAAAGACTGTTCTAGGAATCTGCCACTCTTTCAGTAAAGAAGTACTTATTCACATCTCTCCTGAATCTACCCCCTCCAGCTTCACAGCATGTCCCCTTGTTCTTGAGCTCCTTTTCTTCTGAAAAATACTCCCCAGTGTTACCTTATTTACCCCTGTAAGTTATTTAAAGGTCTCTATCATATCACCCCCCCGATTCCAGGGTGTACATACTGAGGTCCTTTAGTCTTTCCTCAAAGGGCTTTTGATACAGACCCTGCACCATTTTAGTTGCCCTCCTCTGTACTGCCTCCACTCTGACTATGTCTTTCTGGAGATCTGGTCTCCAGAACTGGACACAGTACTTTAGGTGGGTCTTAACAGCGAGCTATACAGAGGAAACACAACCTCTGTCTTTCTGCTAGTGATACCCCTCCCTATGCACCTCAGCATCCCTCTTGCCTTCCCTACTGCCTTGACACACTACCTGTCCACCTTTAGTTCATCTGATATGATTATCCTGAAGTTTCTTTCCTGCTTGGTGTTTGTCAATACCAGTCCATCCATTTTGTATTCTGTCACTGGGTTTCTGTACCCTAAGGGCATTATTTTACCCTTTTTCTCATGGGACCCCAGCTACTATACCCTTGAGCACACCTCTAGTTTTCTCAAGTCTCTGCTCATCCTTTCTACCCCCCTCCCCAGAGTGTCTATCCTATTGCAGATTTGGTGTTACCTGCAAAGAGGTGGACCTTTCCTTCCCGGATCCTCTGCAGTGTCATTTATAAAGCCATTAAAGAGGACTGGTCCCAGCACTGATCCCTCAGGCACTCCGCTGATCAATCTCCCTTCCTTGGAGTGAACACCATTTACCATCACCGTGTCGCCTATTCCCTAACCAATTTCTTATCCAGTATACCACCTTTGGACCCACTCCTAAGCTACCCAGTTTGCTCACTAGTCTCGTATGTGGAATGGTGTCAAACACCTTACTCAAATCTAGGTAGGCCACGTTCACTGCTTCAACCTGATCTAGTTCCTAGGTCAGCCAAAGAAATCTATCAAATATATTTGACATGGTCTCCCCCCTGTGAAACCATGCTGCCTCAGATCTTGTAACCTACTGGATTCAAAATATTCTACAGTCCTTTCCTTCCTTTTGCATAGTGGGACTACATCAGCTCTCCTCCAGTCCTCTGGAACCACTTCTGTTTCCAGTGAGCTGTTAAATAGAATTGTTAGAGGTGCAGCCAGTATTTCCCTGAGCTTTCTCAAAACTCCTGGATGCACCCCATCTGGCCCTATTGCTTTGTCCACCTTCAGATTAGCAAGTCCCCTCAGGACTCTCTCTCCCAAAAAGGACTAATATCCACCTCCTTCCAAAGCTCCTGTTCCTTTTTTGTGGCCCTTCCCCTTCTTCTTCCTCTGTGAACACTGAACAAAAGTATTTGTTCAGTATGTCTGCCTTTTCCTGGTTCCCATCACCTCAGTTCCCTCCTTCCCTTTTTAACCTTACAATCCCACCTCTAGTCTTCCTCTGTCTACTTACATACCTAAACAAGCATTTGTCAATGCCGAATGTTGCTTGCTTCTATGTGCTGTTTAGGTATTTGGAAGTCATTGGAGTGCACATATTGAAAATTTGCGAATTTACGAGCGTGCCTAGGAACTGCGCAACGCACGCTCATAAAACAGTCATTTTTAGGAATTTTTTCACCAAATTTTCAACATAGCCATTTTAAGACCTCTGCTCATGAACAGTGTTACTGTGATTTTGTTAATGTGTCCCATACCTTGAGTTTGCACACCGACTGCGCCATTGTGCGCTACATGGTCGGAAACACATTTTGGGCAGGATATGAAAAATGACAGCTATACTGCTCATAAGGAGGTATGGTAAAATGGCAATGTTGAAAATCTGGAGTGAAAATATTGAAAATTTGTGAACTTATGAGCCTGCGTAGGAACTGCGCAACGCACACTCGTAAAACAGTCATTTTTAGGAATTTTTTCACCAAATTTTCAACATAGCCATTTTAAGACCTTTGCTCATGAACAGTGTCACTATGATTTTCTTAATTTGTCCCATACATTGATTTCGCACACCGACTGCGCCATTCTGCACTACATGGGTGAAAACAATTTTGGGTGAGATGTGAAAAATGACAGCTATACTACTCATAAGAAGGTGTGGTAAAATGGCAATGTTGAAAATCTGGAGAGAAAATATTGAAATTTTGCGAACTTACGAGCCTGCGTAGGAACTGCACAATGCACGCTCGTAAAACAGTCATTTTTTGGAATTGTTGCACCAAATTTTCAACAGGGGGTTTTTGGGACCCCTTCTCATGAATGATGTCACTGTCATGGTGGTATTCAGGCCCAAAGGGTGATTTCACAGTCACTGCACGAAATCACCCTTTGGGCCTGAATAACGCCATGACAGTGACATCATTCATGAGAAGGGGTCCCAAAAACCCCATGTTGAAAATTTGGTGCAAAAATTCTGAAAAATGCCTGAGATATGCAACAAAGTTGAAACCCCCCTATCTAGGCCATTATATAGCTTACCGGCATTTCCTCAGTTCGCGGTCGGCTTTGAAGAGTGCAGACGTTGCGCGTACACGAAGATCGTTGCACCGAGTCCGGAGGTAAGTATGGGGTGAGGGGCATGGGAAGGCTGGATGCGCAGTGGGTGGGTGTGGGTTGTGGGAGGGGGTCGGGAGATGCTCCGGGACCGCTTTTTTCCAGGTTAAAAATTTAAAAAGACGTCGTGGGACCGTTTGCCACACTGAGGTGGGCTCCCAGCATGGCACAAGGACGTTGGGCGTTCAGCGACAGGGGATTGGGCACCCGTCGGCCTATGGACTGATTGCCACGCTGGGTGGGTTCCCAGCGTGGCACCTACAATGGGGGAGGCATAGCTCAGCCACGGCGGGGGATTGGGCACCCGTTGGCTACACAGTACGTCTTGGGGTGCGCATGCCTGCGTGTCCGGGAGCTACGCTTCTTATCTCTGCTCACTGAAGCTGTAGCTCCCCTTTCAATTGGGAAGCCACTGCATTTTGAGCGTGTCATAGACAGCTCCAAAATGCATTGGCTTACAGGGGCCGTGCCTGCCAGCTCACTGACTGAATTGGAGGAGGAGGTGACACACCTCCGAAATCTCCGATGATGGCACTATGTTTCTTGCACATGCGTGCAAAAAACATAAAAATGTCTTGTTCCCTTTCATTACTCCTGGGCAAGTCTCTCTTCAAGTTGTGCCTTTGCGTTCCCTACTGCTTTCCCCGCTTCCCTCTATTTCCACGATAACCTCCCTATCCTTCTCCTTCTTCTGCATCTCCTTACACCTTCTGAATGCTGCCATTTTAGCTTTTACTTTTTCAGCCACATCTTTTGAGCACCATAGTGGTCTCCTTTTCCTCTTGCTTTTTCTCACTTGTTTGACACAGAGTTTCATTGCCTTTACTATGCTCTCTTTTATCTTCACCCACTGTTCCTCCAACCTACCCAGGTCATCCCCTCTGCTAGATCATCCCTGAGGCATTTACCCAGTGGATGAAAAATAAGAAACTCTCTTGCAATCACTGCTTGGCACCCAGTCCTCTCCTGAAGTACCCCAATGCCCCCACTACCCCTGCCACCAGTTCACTGTAGGTAAAAAACCAAATGTATTCTTTGTAGTGTTGGAGTGTTTATCAGATGAGTAGCAGTAATTGTTTATTCTTAGCAATTAAGAAAAGGACAGTTTGGTTGAGCCAAGGCTCATTTTCAATGTGGTCCTTAATACATACATCATACATACAAAGTTACAATAATTATTTAGGTACAAGTGTCAGATATTAATATGTATACATTGATTACAATATTTACAAAAATGTGATATATAAAGGATACAAGTCCAGACAAAACTCAAGTTAGCCCTTTTCATAATTATCACAGCAGGTTTTAGGAAGGGTGGAAATGTTTAGGTGCCAAGATATTATCTGGTTCCAGGATACACATCTATTGTCTAACTTTAAGCAATGTGATAAGCTGTTCCATATCCTGGGACCTGAATTGGCTATGCTTGAACTACATTTAACAGTTTTGAATGCTGGAATTTGTAGTTCTATATTACCCACCATTCTAAGATTATCCTTTTCTGACAGATTTGAAATAAATTTTTATGTTAAGTTTGAGTTTTCTTTAGAAGAGTTTGATATATCAAATGAGAAATGTGTAACTTTCTACGTTCATTCAAGCTTAGCCAGCCCAGACTATGATACAGCAGGCAGTGATGTGTTAGTTGTGCGACATCCAGTATAAATTGTGAAAATCTTCTGTAAATCTGTCAGTTGTTTGTCTGGTTGTGCAACCAAATGTTCTCGTTAGACCTAGGAACTGATCACTTTGACAGTCTTGTGATTCTCCGCCTCTCACTATCTTTCTGCCTTCACTTGCTGTTTCGGTCTTTTCTTCCCCCGTGCATATCTGCAGTTATAAAACATATATGTGAATCTTTATGTGAAACTGGGATCCCTTGGTTGTAAGATGATACAGTGAATCTATTGAAATCACATTTTCTCTGCATATAAATAAAGCCACATTTAATAACAATAATAATCATAATTATATTAAAAAGAACAACCATAGCCTCTGGCTACAGAAAACAACACATCTCCTTCATCATGATCATCCTCCTTCTCCCTACATCAAGAGTCACACTTTCCTCATCATGCATCTTTGTGGCATGAGAGCGACATCACCTCCTTCCCTGTCTGCACACTACACAGCGAATGGCTCAATACAATTGGCCAGTGCTACCAAAACCTCTTTTGTGCCGTCGGTCTCAAAAATTGTCTGTCTGCCTTGTGACTTTATAGATAGTGTTTTCATTATCATTGTCACAACTCATCCCATGTTCATTCAGAAATAATGTTTCTTGTCATCAATCTCTTACTCCCTCTATCATGAATACCATTTGATATATGATGTTGTTGTCAATTCGATTCTGATAAATGAAACAGAAGAAATTTCTTCATATTTTCTGTAATTTCCTTGTTTGCTAGCTCCAACATTGTCAAAGGGATTCAGTACTGATGACTTATGTGCACACCTACTAGGGGAAGTGACACAGCCCATGGCTGTACTCAGAACAGAATCCTAGGCACCTGAACATTTTAGACTTTGACAGCAGATAAGGACCGCTTGGCCCACCTAGTCTGCCCATTTCCCTACCTACTGGATAAGCTGCAGATCCTAGTTAACCAACAGCCTATTTCTTCCTACCCCCCACAAGAATTGCATTATGTCTGTCCCATGCATTCTTGAATTCTCCCACAGTTTTAGACCCCACAACCTTCTCAGGAAGGCAGTTCCATGCATCCACCACCCTTTCTGCCCCTGAGCCATCCCCTCCCCATCATCTTCAAATTGTGTCCCCTTGTTCTTGCACATCTCTTTTTCTGAAAGATACTACCCTCTTGGATTTTGTTGATTCCACTGAGGTACTTAAAAGTTTCTATCATGTCCCTCCTCTTCCACCTTTCTCCTTGGACAGCAACAACTCTCTAGTCATTGTTGTCCATGAAGTGCCTCTAAATATGGAAAAAAATATACCTTCCTAGATCATACTGGTCATCTTGACACGAAGGCACACATATCAGCTACCTACATCGATAGGACTTCAAGCATAATAAAACACAGTAATACCTTGTCAGATGGTGGAGGTAAGAGATCAAGGCTCACTTTCCAGTTCTCCAGTGGTTTCGAAGATCTTGCCAAATCGAATCAACTAGAACAGACTTGTGAAAGGAATTAATGCAAACAGATAACATTGGGAAAAAAACTGCAAATATTGTAAGTTCTCACCTGTAACAAAGAGGCACCCTTGGTTATCATCAAATTCAAACCTGTTAAAACTGCATGCTAGTAATCAATATTCTAATGCAGAACTGCTCACTCTCTTTTTTTTTTTTGCATATCCATATAATTACTGGTGACCCCCTTTATCACATGGTTGACAGTCCTCTTTCAAATGCCGTAATAACCAGTATTCTGGTTATTACGGTGTTTGGTGTCAACCACTTTTAGCATGTCACCTCATTGGCTGATATTCTGTGTGTAAGCGGACAGAACATCACAACAAATGGTGGCTCCATTTCCTTTCAGACTCCTGTCAGGTAACTTTTTACAAAAAAAAAATAAATAATGTTGTTGATCCTGCTGTTAGGCTTCACTTGGGGACTCGAGTTGGGAGACAATGACTCACATGGGGAACGGATTGTGAATGACTTGACTAGTCTAGTGGTTCCCCTGCCGTTTTCACAGTTTAACCTAAAAAAAATGAAAAAAAAGTCTGTAATGGAGAACGAGACAGACAGGTGTGTGTGTGTGTGTGTGTGTGTATGCGTGTGTGTGCAAGTCTGTCTCTCTGATGACAAACCTGCTTTCTGACATGAACTGCTTTCTTTACTGCTCTTGCTTACCAAAAAAAAATCCCTGCACCAGTAATTATAAAAAATAAAGGATAGGTAAGTATGTGTAATGTTTTTTTTTTACACACCCTCAGTGTGTGATGACCTCATAAACCTCGTGAACTTCGCTCTCGAGGTTTATGGCTCATCACACACACTGAGGCTATGTAAAAAAACAATAACTTGCCTATCCATTATTCTCTATATAATTACAAGCACAGCAGGTAAACTATAGAGGGATGTCCAGACAGACTTACAATCAGAGTCTTATAACAAAGGAATACACATCCCAGTGCTGGCGTACCAGACAATATTCTCCCACATGATTAAGGCTCCTGGGTGGGCCCCAATGACAATGTTGGAGCTAGCAGAAAAGGAAGTTATGGTAAGTATGAAGACATTTCTTCTTTCTGTAGCACTCAACATTGTCAATGGGATTCAGTACTTATGGATTCTAAAAAGCAGTACCCATGAAAAACTGGGCGGGGGAGAATATTGTCCCATGTGGCAACCGCATACAAGAAAGAATTTACCTGCTAACTGCCACCTGTAAAACCATGCTGCTAAAGGCTGCATCAGCAGAACTTTGAACATCCAATCTGTAGTGCTTGGTGAATGTGTGGACAGAGGACCATGTAGCTGCCTTGCACAGTTCTAAGACAGATGCCTCACCTTTCTTTGCCCTGGAGGTGGCCATAGCTCTGGTGGAATGAGCCTTGATGAGAGCCAGAGGCCTCTTCTTTTCTGTGACATAAGCCTTGGTAATGCATGCCCTCACCCTCCTAGCCAGGGTGGTTTTGTAGGCCTTTTTTACTTTTTTGGCCACTTCAAAAAGAATGAACAACCTATCTGATTTCCAGAACTCAGCAGTCCATCTAAGGTATGTTCTAACAGCCTATTGCAAATCTAACTTGGCAGGCAGAAAGATGGGAGACAGATTTCTTGGTTCACATGGAAGACCATGGAGACCTTTGGAATGAAAGACGGAACTGTACTGAGCACCACCTTGTCCTTATGAATGACGAGATCAGGTTCTTTGTGGGACAAAGCCTGGGGGCTCACTAATCCTCCTGGCTGAACACATAGCAACTAACAAACACACTGTAAGGCATCACATCCAATGGTACCGATGAAAGCTGCTCGTAAGGCTCCTTACAAAGAGCATTCAGAACCAGATTCAAATCCCATGTAGAAACTGGGGATCAGAATCGAGGCTGACTCCTGCTGACAGCCCATACAAAATGAATGACCTCCCAGTTAGTCCCTAAGGAAGATCCCAAGGAAGCTCCAAGGGCTGACACCTGACTTCTCAAGGTGCTCAAAGCCAAAGTTTTCTCCACTCCTTCCTGCAGAAAATTAAAAATCTGCATAACCGTGACTTTAGAAGGTCAGATATCTTTTCCTCTAGCCCAGGCCGAAAAGGAGGCCCATATTGAAGCATAAGCGGCCGATGTGGAACTCTTTCTGGCAGCCATCAGGGTGTCCACCACCTTTTTAGAGAAACCCTGTTTCAGGAATCTCCTCCTTTCAGGAGCCAGGCCATGAGCTGCATCACTGCCAGATCTGGGTGCAGAATGGGACCTTGGGAGAGAAGGTCCCCCTGTACAGGGAGGTGAAACAGTGCATGTTGAGCTAGGTTCATTAAATCTAAGAACCACGGTCTTCTGGGCCACTCTGGGACTATTAGAAGAAAACTTCCTCTTGAGTGCCTTATTTTGTGTATGACCTTGGGGAGAAGTGGCAGAAGAGGGAAGGCATACACTCTGCCAAAATTCTGTGCATGTGACAGAGCATCCACTGTCTCCACCTGTGGACATGGGTAGCGGCTGAAGAACTGTTGTACTTGAGCATTCTAGCTGGAGGTGAACAGGTCAGTCTAAGGATGACCGAACCTTTGATACAGAAGGTCGAACATCTCCGGGTTCTACATCCACTCCTCTGGGTGAACACTCTTGCAGCTTAGCCAATTGGCATGAATGTTCAACTCCCCCACCATGTGAACTGCTGACAGAGAGAGAAGATTATCCTCTGCCCACAGCAGGAGATCAGTGGCTTCTTTTAGCATCTCTCTCTCTCTGCTCTTTGTTCCCCCTTGATTGTTTATGTATGCAACCATGACAGTGCTGTCTGACCTTATTTTCTTGGCTTTTGATTGCACCCAACTTTGAAAATGAAGGTGAGCAAGGCACACTGTTCTCATCTCCAGAATGTTTTTGTGTAGGTACTGTTCCTGTACTGACTAATTCCCCTGAATGGGAATGTGGTCCAGCACTGTCCCCAACCCGACAGGTTGGCATCAGTTGTCAGAATAAGCTCTGCGAGGACTTCCAAAGGAGACCATCAAGTAACTTCTTTGGGTCAGGATTATCCCCAAGATCCCCAATATCCTCTTCCTGACCCTCTGTATGATCAGAGTTGGGGTCTGCCTGCGGATCTACATTAGCAGCTTTGTCCTACTCCAGTGCAGTGGATGTGCCTGTGTGTGCCCCCCTGACCTAAGAGGCCTGGTTTGGGGTCGGGTGTGTCTGATGGGATGTCCTGCAGAACACTGGGGCCCAAAAGCTCTCCTAAGAGCAATGATAAGGATTTACACAATTCTGCTTTGCCACTGCCAGCTGGTACACTCAGTGCACCCCCTGAACTCAGAGTGCCAGTTGGAGGGAATCATAAGAGACATATTAGCTTGAGTAATACAATAGGGGCAGAAGGAGCTCTTTTTGTCAGGAGCTACTGTGGGGGAGACTGGGTAGGAGATCCAGGGGCTGCATCGGTGGCAGAAAGCATAGGGACCACATCGGTGGTTGGAGGAGGGCCATAGGAACCGCAACGGTGGTGAAAGGAGAGTTGAAGGGCCGCCGCCGCTCAGAAGCAAGGAGCAGTGGGGCCAATCAGTGCCATGCACACAAACTTTTGGTTGAGCGACTGGGCTATAAAGGCCATTAGCCCAGTCACGAGTGCTGCTGAGTTCTTTTTGTCGGCAGCTGCCATGGGGGAGACTGGGCAGGAGATCCAGGGGCTGCATCGGTGGCAGGAAGCTTAGGGACCACATCGGTGGTTGGAGGAGGGATGAAGGAACTGCAGTAGCGGTGAAAGGAGAGTCAGAGGGCTGCCGCCACTCAAGAGCAAGGAGCGGTGGGGCCAATCAGCGCTGAGCGCGCGGACTTTTGGTTCAGCCATTAGCCCAGTCGCGAGTGCTGCTGAGTTCTTTTGTCCCACACCACCCACTCCAGCCCCGACCTCTATTAAGTAGTCGGTGGGGGTGGAGCCTTGGAGGGGGGAAGGCTGTGAGAGGGTGTCCTGGATGCTGTGGCTGTCCTGGACTGCTGCTGCTGACTGGATCTGGGTTCAAGGGAGCTATACGCTGTGCCTGCTGCCATTGACTACCTGCTATATACAGCTGTGAGATATGATGACTGTGAACTGATTCTGGGCTGAACTGTTTACTGCTGCTGAACTTTGGGGGGTAGGCAAAAACAGAGCTGGTTCTGGGTTGTGGCAGGTTGCAGGAAAGGGGGACTATATGCTGTGTCTGATTGGGCACCATTCAATATATGCTATATGTATATATATATATATATATATATATATATATATACACACACGGCCGCGGGATTTGATAATTGTGAATTGTGATATCTGCTGAATTGTATATTGCTGTCTGACCTCGTGAGGTGGGCAAGAACTAAATTGGGCTGCAAGTGGTTGGTACTGCTCACACCAAAATGAGGGTGGATATGGGGCTGGCCAAAGCAGGCATCTTCGGCAGGGTGATTGGGTGTATGGGGGTGTGGGACAGCAATAATCCTAAATTGGGTATGGAAGAACGGAGGGTGTCCAGTGTGTTTCCAGCTGGCAGGACTTAGGGAGGAGGTAGAGGGAATCAGAAGAGAACTGGAAGGCATGAGGGGGAGGGAATGGGGGGAAAGGTGTGGAAATGGTCCCATGGAGGGAGGCGAGGCCACTACAGCATACTTCAGGGAGTGGGTAGGCATGGGCCCTATGGAAACTCTGGTGGGGTAGGCATAATACGAGCAATGGATGAAAAACACCTCACAGAAGGTTGGCTACCAGGGGGAGCAAAGGAGGGAGGGGGGGAGGAGAAAATGGGCCTGGGGCAGGCATTACACTTAGCAACAGATACACCATGCTGTACACAGGAGAGGAGGTGGATGAGGCTGGGGGCAGGCGGTCAGAGAGGGTTTGGTCAGCAAGCTGGGGTGGGAGCAGGAGGGTAGTGAAACTGGAGGGAGCAGGCAGGCAGTGAGAGTCTGACTAGTAAGCCAGGGGGGATTGGAGGCAAGAGAGTGACGGGACAGAGGGAGGGGGGAACTGAAGGAGCAGGCACTCAAGCTGGGGAAGTCAGCCAAGGGAGAGGGGTAGAGGGGCACCTAGGAGGGCCAGTGTCGGGAGGGAGACACTGCTGAGGATGGGAGGGAGACGAGGAAGGGAGGGGAGGGAGAAATATGCCAGAAGGAAGGGGGGAGACAAGACTGAAGGGAGGGTTGGAGGCAGGGAGGGAAGCAGTAGAAGGGTGTAGGGGAGGAGGACCTGTGGATTCTGACCCAAAAAGGGAGTCCAGGAGGATTTGGGGGGCCAGCAGTGCCAACCAGGAGGTAGGAGAGTGAAGAGTAAATTGGGAACCACATGCAAAAGGAAGAGCATGGTAGGACATGCACAGACCAGTGATCCCCTGACTGAAGGAGGTGGGAGGAGTAAGCTGGGGGCCAATGATAGAAGGAAGAGCCTGGAAGGGGTCAAAAGGGCCAGTAAGGTGGGGGTGAAGGTGATCCTGCTGGGGGACTCCATGACCAGAGGCATCCAGTGAGAAGGAGTAGGGGAGGGTAAAAGCAGCCTGGTCAGGGCTAAATGTAGTCTGGGCCTATCCCTTCTCAAGGCCAAATTCCAGCTATATTCATTAGCATTGGAATGTGGGGGATCCCCAGATTTCCTGGTACATCTGGGCATAAATGATTTGGAAGGGAACAGTGATCTGGAAATCCAGGTGAGGTTTCGGGAACTGGCCAGAGTCTGCCATTCTATAGGGAGTTCAGTTTCCTTCTCGGAAATCTTGTCAGTACCTAGGGCATGTGGGGAGACCAAACACAAACTCAGAGGTGTGAATCAGTGGCTTAGGGATTGGTGCAGGGCAGAAGGGTATGGGCTGGTGGGGGACTGGAGAGATACATGGGATGACAAGGGGTTATGTGCTAGGGATAGGATACATCTTAACCTAGAGGGGAAGGAGATCTTAAAACTGAAATTCACTGAGTTCATAAATGAGAAGTGGGGTTTAAACTTGTAAAGGGGGGTGGGATGAGTGAAGGAATGAGACAGGAGGACTGACCGAGGTCCCTGGTCTAGGGCGGCCAATGAGGGCAGGTGACTGTAATGTACACAAAGCAAGAGCTGTGCAGGAAAGAGCAAATAGGGAGTGCACAGGGCTGAGTAAATTGTGTAGGGGAGGGGGGATGGAGTGGAGGACGGTCCTGATCAATGCCAGGAGTATGACAACAAAATGCCCGCGCTTCAGGCGATGCTGGCAGAGGGATCAGCAGATATGGCAGCAATTACAGAAACATGGGCCACCCAGAAGAATGATTGGGACCTAATCTCGGAGGGTTGCACAATATTCAGGAAGGATAGAGAAGAGGGTAGAGGAGGGGGTGTAGCACTGATAGTCAAGAATGGCATATTGGTGAGTGGAGTGGAGGAGGCAGAAGGGGGAGTGGAAGCGATTTGGGAAACACTACAATTGGGGGGGAGGCAAAAGATTGAAAGTAGGGGTGGTGTACAGACCCCCCAAAATGGATGAAGAACTGGAGGGAAAATTGGTTGAGAACATCAAGGGTCACTGTGACCGTGGAAAGGGTAGGGTGGTGGTCATGGGGGACCTAACTATGCCAGGGGCAGACTGAGACACCATGACATCAGTGGTGGCCAGGGAGTAGAGGCTGATGGATGTGTTTCAGGATGCCTTTCTGGTCCAACAGGTGGGGGAACCTACTGGGGGAGGATACTGAACGTTGTCCTTGCAGACAGTGACCAGATAGGTGGTCTGGAGGTGTGTAGCACGCTGGCAGGAGGAAACCATGCCACAGTCTGGTTTCTGCTGTGTCTGGGGGGGAGGACAACCGCTCAAACACAGTAGTGGTGGACTTCAGGGGGGCAGACTTCGTGGGCATGGGCAGGATCCTGAGAGGGGAGCTTGAGCCAGATTAGGCCAGACATCGGTGTTGGTAGCTTGTGGGAGACCATCAAAAAAGGGGTACAGGAGGCTACTAGCTTGTGTGCAAGGATAAGGCATAAAAATGGTAGGGTCATGAAGCCATGCTGGTGGACCAGGGGGGTGCAAGTGGCGGTGAGGGATAAGAAAGCTGCCTATGCACATTTTAAACACTCCAGGGGAGAAAAGGAGAGAGGTGAGTGCGAGTTTTCAGCTAGAAGGGTCACAAGAGTGGTGAGGGGAGCCAAGATGAGGTTGGAGCAAAACCTGGCCAGGGATATCCGAAGGGGTGGAAAGGGATTTTATAGATACACAGGGGAAAAGAGGAAAGGGAGAGCACACATCTCCAGGATTAGGACTGGGGAAGGATGGGCTCAGGAGGTGGGGGAACAGGCAGAGGTACTAAACAAGCACTTTGCCTTGGTATTTAGGGAAGGAGACATGGGAGCCATTCAACTGGAAGGGGTGGGCAGCTGAGAGGCGAGGACAGATGGAGATGAGAAGACCAGATGAGGCTGGGGTACCGGGTGGACCAGGCATAGAAGGAGATGGGTGCCTTTTTTGGGGGGGGGGTGAGGGAGGGAGAAATCACAGAGGACAGCATGAGGGAGGCCCTACGGGAGCTGAAAACTGACAAGGCACCAGGACTGGATGGGCTGCATCAAAGAGTGCTGACGGAACTGGCAGACAAACTAGCAGCTCCACTAGCTGCACTGTTCTACGCCTCTCTCCAGACAGGAAGGGTGCCCCAGGATTGGAGGGTGGCTCATGTGGTGCCTATCCACAAAGATGGGTCTAGGGAGGAGATGGGAAATTACAGGCCTGTCAGCCTAACGTTGGTGGTAGGCAAACTAATGGAGGGCTTCATCAAAGGGAAGATCGGGAGGCAACTGGAAAGGCTGGGGCACATGGATGACAAACAGTATGGTTTCATCCAGGGAGATCGTGCCAGACCAACTTCATAGATTTTTACGATTGAGTGACAGGGACCCTGGACAGACAAAGACCGATGGACGCCTTATATCTGGATTTCAGTAAGGGTTTGACCTGCACCCCACATTGGGTTATTGACAAAGCTGGGGGAGGGGGTGGGAAGACAGTTGCTTAGATGGGTAGAAAACTGGCTTACAGACAGAACACAGAGGGTAGTGGTTGGTGGGATAGTCTCCTCCCCTAGGAAGGTCTTCAGTGGGGTGCCCCATGGTTCAGTACTGGGACCACTCCTGTTCAACACCTATGTCTCTAATATAGGGACGGGGTTAGGAGTAGGATGACTCAATACTGGGAGCACTGGCTGACAGGGAGGAAGCGAGGGTGGCAGTCCAGAGGGATCTGGATACCTTGGAGGGTTGGTCAAGGAGGTGGGGGCTGAAGTTTATTCCAGGGAAGTGTAGGGTGTTTCATCTGGGGGGCAGAAACCCAGGTCATGTATACACCCTGGGAGGTGTCTCACTGCAAGCCACATCGAGTGAAAGGGGCCTAGGGGTGGTGGTAGACACCAGAATGAACAACACTGAAAACTGCAGAAGATTGGCGGCAAAGGAAAACAGGATACTGGGCTGCATAACCTGGGGAATAATGTCCAGGAGGAGTGAGGTGATCCTACCTCTGTATAATGCCTTGGTCAGGCCACATCTTGAGTATTGCATGCAGTTCTGGAGACCTCACCTTAGGAAGGACATAGCACTGTTGGAGAGGGTCCAGAGGAGGGCAACCAGGATGACACGGGGCATGAGTGATAGGACCTATGAGGAAAGATTGGAAGCCCTTGGGCTGTACTTGCTAGAGGAGAGGAGAGACGGGGGGGGGACATGATTTAGGTATTCAAATATGTGAAAGGGATTAACAGGAGCGGAGCCAAAGAAATGTTCAGGCTAAAGAAAGGGGCACAACTGGGGGCATGAATGGAAGTTGGAGGGGGGAACCTACAGGGAGAACGAGAAGGCATTACTTCACTAAGAGGGTGGTGGAGCCATGGAATGCATTGCCCGGGAGTCTAGTCAGCAAGACACTGTGGACGGCTTCAAGAGGGGTGGGACATGGATGGGTGTAATAGCCAAGGCTGACCCTCCTCGGGGCCAGGGGGACGAGGAGCTAGTGACCAATAGGGGTTGCCTACCGAGCAGACACTAAAGACCATTAGGCCTATGCTGCTGGCTTTTAGTACGTTAGTATGTTAATATGAACCCAGAGAAGAGAGTCACATTACCCTTTTGCAGGTATTGCACCATTTTAAAATTAGAGGTCTTCGATTAGCCATGATGTCAAAAGTAGTCCTACAGAACCCAACAGCAAAGAAAATAAAAGTAATCATTAGTGGCTAAACAGTCAGAATTAAAACAACCAACACTGGCTACACAAAAGGACTGCAGATGAGATCCCCCCTCTGAGTGTGAGGGAAAAGAACAAAATGGTAGAAAGAGCACTCTCAGTTAGGTTGGCTGAAAATGAGAGTGAAGTAGAGCTGCCGCATCTAGCACGGGCAGAGTGCAGTGTGCGCTCTGTCTGGGTCATGTACGTGCATGATGTCACAATGCTGTATATAACATCGGCATGTGACTGGGGCGACACAAAGCATTACAAAAGCGCACAGAACCAGAGGCTGAAGAAAGCCTAGAAAAGGAAAAGGGCGCGCACTGAATGGATGAGGCTATCGAACCTGAATTCGCGTGGCTGAAAGAGCCATTTAGTCAAAACCACTGACTCCAACCTGTGCCAACCAGTGCCACAGAAACACTAAAGAAAAAAACGATCCCTCAGAGTTCACCCTCCTGAGTGGCTCTTCATGACTTTTTTTTTAACTGAGGGAAGAATTAAAGGGGAAATGTCCCCTCAAGAGGAGAGACAGAATTAAAGAGGAAATTTCCCCTGCATAATAAAAGAAACATCAAAACAACACCAAAAACATCAGATAAGACAAAACAACAGAGACCCTAAGCCTAGGAGAAAAAAGGGGAGGGGGGAACTAATGCCCCAAAAGACGGAGAGAGAGACCGAGGAATGGCCTTAAACAAAGAAACAACAAAGTGTACTTACCTGAGGCACTTTTATTTTTAAACCGGAGACCTGCTAGCAAAACATCCCTGAACTATAGTGGCAGAAGTGGTCCCCAATCCAAGCAGAAGGCAGTGGAAATGGGGTAAAAGGCAGGTTAGCCAATTTGAAAGCCACAGCTTAACAGGTACATTTTTAATTTAGGGGTGCTTCCTGTCACCAGGTAGCCCCAACTTGCTATGCAGAATTGCAGCCCACAAGTAAGAAAGTCAGAAAGTCATTTTCTTGTTGAGAGAAATTTCTGAGTTGTTTACCCTTCGAAAACACAGCAAAAACAAGTGAGTTACTGCTGTGCAGAATGTCCAGGTGCCCAGGATTCTATTCTGAGTACAGCCTTGGGCTGTGCCATTTCCCTTAGTAGGGGTGCACATAACCCATTAGTACTGAATCCCATTGACATCGTGGAGCACTACAGAAAAACTCTTTACTGAAACAAAAGTGCATCGCATTAGCATACATTATGGTGGCATGCTTGCATATTGCACAGAAAATGGTACAATATGACTGGCCAGTGCCACCATAGCCACCTACGTGCTGTTGTTATCAACAATTGCCTGTCTGCCTTGGCGCACTGTAAACAGTGCTTTTTACTGTTATCTTCATGACTCATCACATTCTGAAATCAAGTTTTCTTGTCATCATTCTCCTACTGTCTCCATCATAAACATGTATTCCTCATCATGCACCACTGCAACATGGGTGCGACAGCAGTACCACTGTATTCCCTGCCTGTACACTGCACAGCTAATGATACAATACAATTGGCCATGGGCATGAACATTTGCCTGTCCACCTTGAGGCACTATACATGGTGCTACTGTATGTGTTATCATCTTCACACTCATGTGTTCCTTCAGAAATCATGTTTTCTTCTCATGTAAATTAAAAATACTATTATCCAATCAATTTATTGTCAGGTCATTCATGTCATGAGGACATGCTCTGCAGCACTCCTCTGCTAGTACCAGTAGAGTGTCAGTACTCTGTCAGTATCAGTGCAATAAGCAACCCTTACTGTGCTCCTTCCCAGGGTGAGTCCTCTTGAATGTCGCACACACCCTTATTTAAGGGCCAGGATTCACAAAACTGGGTTTTGCCCAGAGGTGGTGTTCAGAAAGCCAGTGCTTGGGCAGTGCAATGAGGTGGGCTGCAATGCAAATGAGGGGGGAGGGGACCTACATAGCTCCGCAACCCCATTCAGAAAACTTGTGATCTAAGTAAAGGCCATTTGGGATGGTCCTTACATGGAAAAAATACCGCCTGCAAAAACCTGGCAGTAATCCATGTGGTACTGCAGCTCCCCGCTCCCCGTTCCCCTTCTCTGTATTCATAATTTTTTTATGGGGCTGGCGATCAGAGGACGGGGGGGGGCACTGGACCACCAGGATTGGCATCATTGTTTTACAGGGTCGGTGATCGGAGGATGAGGAGGGGGAATGGACCACTGGACCACCAGGATTAGCATAATGTTTATATGGGGCTGGTGATCAGAGGAGGGGCAGTGGGGAGGGCCACTATACTATGGAAAATAATGAAGACTTTATTTGACAGTGATGGGGATCGGAGACCGGGGACCGGGTAGGGCCACTATAATATGGAAAATAATGAAGACTTTTATTTGAAAGTGATGGGAATCAGGGACCGGGGATGAGGGGGCATTGGCTCACAATGGACTGCAGCTGTGTGAGGCATGGTTTAGAGTGTGCTAAGCCACCCCCTGGCATACAAATGGCCACCTAATGCCTTGCATGCCCAATGGGCTCATTTGCATGGCCACCTTAGTGAATAGGACCTTATGAAATGGCTTGTCAATTTCAAGGCATCTCATTGGATGCCAGCTGTGTGTTAAAGTTTCTAACACACACAGGCTAGATCAGGCTATGCCAGCTGGGCACTGATCCCAATGGAATGCCAACATAGAATGTTCAGAACAGCAAAGACATCCATCTTGTTTAATGCCATCACTGACCAAGAAGAAAGAATAGTCAGAAGTGATAAAATAACAGCCCACCATGTCTGAAACCAATTTCGATATAAGTTTTACTGAGGAAGATCTACTCCTGTTCCTCGACCCTCAGCACGAGCCTATAGACCAAGAAATAGTAAAAAAACCAACAAGACATCCAGTGCTGCCAACTGCCGACTACTGAGCAGAATTTGAGTAAACGGTTTGCAAGCTTAAGTAATGCTGACCTAGACAACTTAGAGCTTCAAAAAAATGAAAAAAATACATTGAGAGCTACAACTTGGGCACTGCAAGTTATAGGGGAGTGGTCAGTGGCAACAAGCACTGTAATAAATTGGAAAAGCTCATCAAAAACAGAGTTAAAATTCCGAAAGTTTTATACAGAGGCACGAACCACCGCAGGGCAAGAGTATGCTATTTCCAGCTTTTGTCTTCTACGCGCCGCATTGAATAGGCACCTGGGTTCCACTGCTGTGGGCTGGTCGATGAACATAATCACTGACAGTGAATTTAAAATGAGTAACACAATGTTCACAGCCAAAATGAAAAGTTACAGGCGTGCCCAAAAAGACACTTCACAGCACCACGAACCCCTCACAGATGCAGACTTATTAAAACTAAGAAATTCCCCAGCATTTTCTCCCTTAACCTTGCCTGGCTTAGTTCGAAAAGTGTGGACCGACATTCAAATCCACATGGCCAGGCGCAGTAGAGAGGGACTCCGACAGCTAAAGCCTGAAAACTTCACGACAATTATTGACGAAAACGGGCTGGAATATGTAATGCTCAATTTCAATGAGCACACAAAAAACCATGGCAACCCGCTAGAAAGTGACAAGCAGAGACACAGGGGGTACATGTACTCACAGCCTGGCAATCCCCTGTGCCCTGTTCACAGTTTCAAAAAATACTTATTGAAACTCTCTCCTGACCCCAAAGCTTTGTACATGCACCCTCGCAGATTGCCACATGATAAATTAAATCAGCAAAAAATATGGTACTCTTCGGAGCCAATGGGAGTTAATTACCTTGCCACAATGATGCCCCAACTCAGTGAAGAAGCATCCCTCAGCCGCCGTTATATGAACCATTGCCTCCGTGCGACTGCAGTCCAGCTGCTATCAAATGCCGGGTTGGAGAGATGGGAAATAATGATCATCACAGGTCACCGCAACGAATCAAGTCTCCACAGTTACTGGAGACCCAGAACAGACGACAGAAAGAAGTGGTCCGACATCCTGGCACCGAAAGAAATGGGAAGTCCATATGCAAAGCGGAGAAAATTTTGTCTAATTGTTCCAAAAACTGAAGTGTGCTCACCGGATCCACAAAACAGGAAATTATGTAATTTCCTGAACATCAGTAACACACCAACAGCTCAATCTCCAGCACAGGAAAACCCTCCCACCAGCGTTGAATGTACGGAGCAGCAAGATCCAATCAGCACAGAACCAACGCTGAGCACCACTGCAGCAACAACAGACAGCAGTCCAAACATGCAGTTTGACAGAATCACTATGCAACAGTGCCACCTAACTTTCAATGGTCCTGTCTTCTTTGGGAAATGAATCTGAACTTGTAACAAAAAAAAAAATGTACTTAAAAGATTGTTAAAAAAATCTTAGTTTTAGAACGTTAATCTGCACCACCGTTCATCGTTATAGAATGCTTTAAAAAGTTGTTAAAACCACCGTGCTGGACGTTATAACACTGTTCAGTTCCTTAACTTGGTTGCTAGTTTGTGCTGAACGTTATAACACTGTTCAATTAATGAAATGTATTGTTGAAAAAAAAACTACTCAGCAGGATAAGACTGTTCCTTTGATGTAAACAAATGGAACTGTTTTTTACAGCGTAGTGTTATCTCATCAAATAAATTAAATTTCATGCAAATTAACCCGATCTAGATTTCTTATTTTCATCCCAAAAATTGACAAGCCATTTCATAAGTGCAATAAGCCACAGCAGGGTGTGTGTTAGACACTTTAACACATGGCTAGGAGGCTAGAGACACTCGGCCGTTGGCCTCTTGCCTCATTACGCCTCCTAGCCGTGTGTTAAAGTGTCTAACACACACCCTGCTTTGTCTTATTGCTTACTTAGCATAAATGCACTATTGTTGCCGGCCCATTCTCCTTCCTGGCTATGGGGGTCAGCACTACTGGGGTTCATGGTGGTTTTCCTGGGTTAGCACTGCCACCACCAGCCCCTATTCACAGACAGATCGCGCACCATGCTATCTGACTGTGAATAACAGGATTGTCCACCGGTGCAACCAGGAGGTACAGCACAAACGTTTGTATAGCACTTTGCCTTATTTTTATGAATCCTGGCCAAGATCTTCTACAGCAACCTAATGTAGCATACTGTCTATTATACTATCATGACACTATTTTTATTTATATACTATGTAAACAGAAAATAAATCATTACATTACATTAAAAAACACATAAGTCAGCTTGCTCCCCTAAACACCACACAGTCATTATTACATATTATGTTGAACTATCATAAACAAGTTCTCACCTGAGGTGATAAGGCTGCAGCTGAGGAATATGGAGTAACAATATTGTAAATTACCAAAGTTACAAGCCTGCATTTTCAAAATGTAATATACGCTCATTTGCTGTTTTGTAATATTTTTACACCAAATTTTCAATATGCCATTGTTATGACCCTGCCTCATGAAGACGGACAGAGAAAGTGTTCAACTCCTGGCTTAAAGGTGATTTTACGTAGGGACTGCGAAATCAACTTGTGGGACACAAAAATACATTTTGGGCAGGAGTTAAAAAATGACAGCTGTCACATTCACGAAGTTCTGTAAAAAAAATGGCTATGCTGAAAATTTACATAAAAGCATAGACTTTGATGGCAGATAAGGACTGCTTTGCCCACCCAGTCTGCCCATTTCCCCACCTATTGGATAAGATACAGATCCTAGTTTTACCAACAGCCTACTTCCTCCTACCTCCCACTAGAATTGACTTATGTCTGTCCCATGTATTCTTAAATTTCCCCACTGTTTTTGAACCCACAACCTCCTCAGGAAGGCCATTCCATGTGTCCACCACCCTCTCCACTAAAAAATACTTTCTCACATTGCCCCTGAGTCCCTCCCATCTTCAAATTGTGCCCACTTGTTCTTGCACATCTTTTTTTCTGAAAGATGCTACCCTCTTGGACTTTGCTGATTCCCTTGAGGTACTTGAAAGTTTCTATCATGTCCCCCTCTCCATCCTTTCCCTGAGGGTATACATGTTAAGCTCTTTTAGTCTCTCTTCGTATGATTTCTGGTGCAGACCCCACACAATTTTAGTTACCCTCCTCTGGACTGCCTCCATCCTGTCTATATCCTTGCAGAGATGCAGTCTCCAGAACTGCATGCAGTACTCCAGATGGGGTCTCACCAGCTGTCTGTACAGAGGGATGACAACTTCCTGTTTTCTATTGGTGATGCCTCTCCCTATGCATCCCAGTATTCCCCCAGCCCTCCTTACTGCCTTCTCACATTGCTTGCCTACCTTTATGTGGTCTGATATGACTACCCCAGGTCACTTTCCATTTTTGTTGTTGTTAATACCTCCCCCCCATTGTGTGCTCTTCCCTTTGGTTTTTATTTCCCAGGTGCATTACTTTGCACTTCTTTGCATTGAATCTAAGCTGTCATACTTTTGACCATTCCTCCAATCTTTCCAAGTCCCTTCTCATCCTTTCTACCCCTCTTGTGTCTCAACCCTGTTGCAGATCTTTGTGTTGTCTGCAAAGAGGCATAATTTTCCTTCCAGTCCCTCTGCAATGTCAGCTATAAAGACATTAAAGAAGACCCATCCCAGTACTGAACCCTGCAGTATCCTGCTAGTAACCCCATTTTCTTTGACGAGGACTCCATTTACTATTACCATCTGCATCCTGTTGTCCAGCCAATATTTTTACCCAGGCTACCACCCTGGGACCCACTCCCAGGCTTGCTAACTTGTTTATTAATCTTTTGTGTGGGACTGTGTCAAATGCCTTGCTAAAGTCTAGGTAGGCCACATCCACAGTCCCTCCCTGGTCTGCTACTTTGGTCACCCAAAGAAATCTATGAGATTTGTCTGACATAACCTTCCCACTGTGAATCCATGCTACCTTGAGTCCTGTGCCCCGCTGGCCTCTAGGTACTCAACAATTCTTTCTTTCAGAAGTGATTCCATCATTTTTCCTAGCACTGAGGTCAAACTAACAGATCTGTAGTCTGTAGCTTCCTGCCTCTGCCTTTCTCTCACTTTTGTGAAGGAGAATCATATCCGTCCTCCTCCAGTCCTCAGGTGCCACACCCTCCTCCCATGATTTGTTAAAAAGGGTAGTCAGTGGTGCCACTAGTTCTCCCCATAGTTCTTTTAGAATTCTGGGGTGAATCCTGTCAGGCCCCATTGCTTTGTCCACCTTCAGTTTTAGGAGTTCTTTCAGGACCCTTTCTTCTGTGAATGGACTGGTATCAACCCCCCTATCCAGTGTGCTTCTATTATTTAGTTAAGGTACCTCCCCCTCCTCTTCTTTTGTGAATACTGAGCAGAAGTATTCATTCAGTATCTCTGATTTGTCACTGTCACCCTCTGCCATCCCTTCCCCTTTATTAAGCCTCACTATCCCTCCCCTGGTCTTTTTTCATTCCCTAATATACAGTACCTATAAAAGGTTTTATCCCCCTTCTTAACTGAATTGGCTATCTTTTCCTCAGTTTGGGCCTTCACTATTCTGACTGCCTTCCCTGCTTCCTTCTGCTTTAACTGGTATAGTTCTCTGCCCTGCTTCTTCTATGTTTCATTATACTTCCTGAAAGCTATCTATTTCTCCCTAACCTTCCCAGCCAACTCTTTTGAGAACCATAGTGGTTTTTTCCTTCATTTTGTTTTGTTTATTTGCTTTACACCAAGGCTTGCTACCTCTGCAATGGCAGCTTTGATTTTTCCCCATTGTTTTTCCACCCCACCTTCTTGCCCATTTGCTAGTGCTTTTCTGAGGCACTCCCCCATTTTGCCAAAGTTAGCCCTCCTAAAGTCCAGTACCCTCACTTTTGTGTGACTTGACTCTACAGCTGTGTTTATTGTTAACCACACTGTTTGGTGGTTGCTTGTTCCCAGATAGCTATCCACGTCTAAATCTGTAATCCTCTCTCCATCCCCATTTGAGAGTACCAGGTCTAAGATTGCTCCCACCTGAGTGGGTTCCAACATTAGCTGTCTGAGACATGCCTCTGTAGGGCATCGAGAATTACCCTGCTCTTAGATGTGGTTGCAGCAAAGGTGCTTCAGTTAATATCTGGCATATTCAGGTCCCCCATCAACAATATCTCCCCCTTTTCTGCCATTCTAAGGATGCATTCTATCATTTCCTTGTCCATTTCCTCCCCCTGAGACAGAAGTCTGTATACAATCCCCATACAGATTGTAGTGCCATTTCCTATCTCTAGGGTGACCCACAGTGCCTCCTCTCCTCCCTGTTTACCTTTTGGTTCTGTTGCTTTGATCTCCCTTATGTGGAGAGCTACTCCTCCTTCTCTTTTACCCTCCCTGTCCCTCCTGTAGATTGTGTACCCTGGTATGTCAACATCCCAGTCATGGTTTTCTATGTACCATGTTTCTGTGACTGCCACAATATCCAGGTGTCCCTCTTCCATCAAGGCCACTAGTTCAGGGTGCTTGTTACCCAGACTATGTGCATTGGTACTCATTGTCCTCCATTTTTTGATAGCCTTACCCCTTTTAGCCCCATCCCAGTCCTTACTGTCTTTGCCTTTTTCTCCATTAACCCCTGTCCTGCTCCCTATCGACTTCTCTATCCTAGTATTTACTTCACTAACTACCCTATTTTTTTGTATGTATAGGGGGGCTGAGATTTCCATGCTTCTTTTCAGTGCCTTCCCCCTTGGCTAGTTTAAATGCTACCAATGAAGCATTTAAACCTATCACCTAGGATCCTGGTTCCCCTCCTGGACAGATGCAAACCATCACACCAGTATAGGCCTGTATCCCTCCAGCTGGCCTCGATGTCCCAAGTGAAGCCAAAACCCTGAGCTCTGCACCAGTTTTTCAACCATTCATTGAATCCCATGGTGTGGAGTACTCTAGCCTCACCCATGGCAGAGACAGGCAGCACCTCTGAGAAGGTTACCGAGCATGCTACTTGTTGAAGGCCCCTCCCCAACCTACAAACTCCTCCTGCACTGCTCTGATCCCATTCCCAGCTAGGTCATTTGTCCCTAGGTGGACAATTACATCCAGTTCCCTCTACCATGCCGCTGCTCCTGTGATACTGAGGATTCGCATCCTGTCCCTCCCAGCCATGGCACCAGGCAGGCACCTTATCTCTCTCTCCCCTCCCCCCAGTTATACCATCCTAATGACTGAGTCCCCCACTAGAAGTTGTTTCCTTCCCTGTGGGGTCTTGTGCCATCTTCCTTTGGGTCTCCTTTGTGGAGGTTCCCAGCATCCTCCTTGGTCTCCACTGCAGGTGCCTACATAGAGGAACCATCCTCCATCAGAACAGCATATGAAATGTGGAGAGGTACAACTGGAGGGATGTACCTCTGATCCACCACCTTCACCCTCCCTGAGACCACCATGGTCTCACCAGTCCTCTTTCTTGACAGCCTATGAGGCAGCAGCAGTGGCTCTGGTGGTCCCTGGGTGGGGAGGAGGTTTCCCAAATCCTCACCAGGTTGGCCTGGAGATGGGTAACCTCCTCCCTCAGACCAGAGAGGAGCCTGCAAATAGGGAAACATCACAGCCTCCAGAACATCTCCTGAAAAACTGCCACCTCACAACCAGTGCATTGCACCACTCCCCATGTCTCTCTCCCTTCCTGTTTAGTTTTTCCTTTTTTGTTAGTGTGTGTGACCATATGTGTGTGTGTGTGTGTGTGTGTGTCTACCACTATGCAGTAGGCTGGGCTGTTAAGGTTATGAAAGGTGTATGTGCTTTGCCTTTTGGGGAAGTGATGTCAGAACCTCTGGTGTAAAGGAAATGAATTGCTTGGGGTGGGTGGGGTGAGGGGCAGGGTGGGTGGGACCAAGCCTGTGCCCTCCAGAAACAATCAGCTACAGCTCTGACCCACCACCCCGGTGAGTGTTTTCCTTCCTTCCTTTCAGCAAGGCAACCTGCACAACAATTTAAAAGAAAATATACCCTGCAAAAAACAATTTAAATCAGAGAAAAATAAAGCAGAAAACTGTACAAACTTGTAAGCTCAAAACAGTAGTAAAACCTGTAAGCACAAAACAAAATACTAACACAACAGTAACTCTGCTTAGCCAAAAGAAGCCTTAGTGTTTCTCTTTGCTCTGTTAATGTTGCTCCTTGCTCTGTCCTTTCAAGCAAACCCTAGAAGAAAAGATTTCAAGTGAAGCTAGGTGCTTTATGCCAGCAAACATAGTCTTCATCACAGCACACCAACTAACCTGACCTTTTAAATCTTTCTTCTGTTGGAAGTTACTATGTCTTTGTCAGCTCCACACCCAGTAATACTACTAATTCCTTGGAAGAGCTGTAGAAGAAAAGCAACTAGCTCCTTCAATGTGAGAAACAGACTGCAATACCTTTAAGCCCAAAACATAAACCTGTAAGCACTAAACAAAACAGTAACAAAACAGTAACTTTGCTTAGCCTAAAGATAGATCAAAATGTAAAATCTGTTAGCACTAAACAGTAACAAAACCTGTAAACACAACCTCTAACAGTTTAACAGAAAATATACCTAGCAAAAAAAATGTGAATCAAAGAAAGATAAAGCAGTAACCTGTAAGCACAAAACAGTAACAAACCTGTAAGCACACTCTGTAACAATTTAGCAGAAAATATACCCTGTAAAAACAATTTCAATCAGAGAAAAATAAAGCAATGAACTGTAAAACCTGTAAGCACACAACAGTAACAAGACCTGTAAGCACAACCTGTAACAATTTGACAGAAAACATACCTTGCAAAAAAAAAAGAAACAATTTGAATCAGGAAAAATAAAGCAGCAATCCGTAAGCACAAACAAGTAACACACCTGTAAAGTACACCCTGTAACAATGTAGCAGAAAATATACCCCTAAAAAACATTTTCAATCAGAGAAAAATAAAAGCAGTAAACTGTACAGCCTAAAAGCATAAAACAGTAATTAAACCTGTAAAAACAACCTGTAAGCACAAAACAAAATCGTAACACAACAGTAACTCTACTTAGCTAAAGGAAGCCTTATTTTTTTCCATGCTCTGTTAATGTTGCTCCTTGCTCTGTCCTTTCAAGCAAACCCTAATAGAAAAGAGTCCGGGTGAAGCTAGGTGCTCTATGCTAGCAAACCTAGTCTTTGGGGTAAAATATTGTCTATTACCAAACTTATGAGCCTGTGTTCCAAAATTCAACATACTGTAGGCTCATAGTTTTGTTTTTTAATATTTTTACACCAAATTTTCAACATAGCCTTCTTATGATACTACCTCACGAAAAAAGGCAGAGGGAATTTTCAACTCCTGTCTGAAAGGTGATTTCTTGCAGAGACCATAAAATCACCGTTCGGGATATAAAAAAAACATTTTGGCCAAGACTGAAAAATGACAGCTGTCACATTAATGAGGTGCTAGAAAGATATGGCTATGTTTTAAATTTGGGGTAAAAATATTAAAAATTACCAAAATTACGAGGCTGCATTTGTAAAATTCAACTTAGGCTTGTAACTGTTGCTTTTTAATATTTTTACACCAAATTTTCAACATAGCCTTCTGATGACCCCACCTCAAGAACAAGGGCATAGAAAATTGTTAAATCCTGCACAAATTGTGATTTTTGCTCAGGGACTGTGAAATCACCTTTCAGTATTTAAAAAAAACATCTTGGCCAGGAGTTGAAAAATGACAGCTGTCACATTCATGAGGTACTGTAAATATATGGCTATGTTGTAAAATTGGGGTAAAATATTGAAAATTACCAAAGTTATAAGGCTGTGTTTGCAAAATTCAACATAGGCTCATAACTTTGTAGTTTTTTTTTATATTTTTACACCACATTTTCAGCATAGCCTTCTTATGATCCCACCTTATAAACACAGGCAGAGAAAATTTTCAACTCCTGCCTGAAAAGTGATTTGGTGCAGGGACTCCAAAATCACCTTTTGGGACAGATTTTCCTAATGGCACTATCATTGTTCATGGGGTGGGGTCCCAAAGAAGGCATGTTGAAAATCTGGGCCAAAAATCTGCAAATATGGCCAAGTTATGCCTCTAAGTTCAAAACCCCAATGAAATACATTGAACGGCGTACCTGTTTCTTCAGTTTGTGGTCCCGCTTTGAAGAGTGAAGATGTGTCTGTGGTCCAGATAGGATTATGGTGTTGGACCCCTGATGGGTAAGGGCTTGTGGTGGAGTGTGTAGGGTGGTGGGTGCTGAGTGGGAGGGTCAGAGGGGCACAAATGATGCAAAAGACATTGGTGGATGGCTTTCTTATTACAGGTTACAAAAATAAACTAGGACTGAGGATACCCGATTGCGACCCTGGGGGATTGCACACCCAGTGTCACTGTTATGTTTCTGGGGAGGTGCTGAGAGGGAGGGTCAGATAGGGGGATAAAAATATAAAAAAAAGTACCAGTATCAGAGAACACAGTCACCACACTGGGGGGGTTGGGCACCCCCAGTGTCATTGGAATGTTTCTGTGTGTGTGTGTGTGTGTGTGTGTGTGTTGTGGGGGTGCTGAGAGAGAAGGTCAGGTGGGGGGAATTTTTATGATAAAAAACAAAATTAAAAAATTAAAATAGGTGGTCACGTCAGAACACGGCACACTCATAAACTTTTACAAACAATCACTCTGCCATGACCAAGATGGCCACCACATGCTACTGAGCATGTGCGACTACTACTGCATGCATGGCCATCTTGGACATGGTGGAGTGTGCCATGTTCCACTGTGACCACCAGCACTGTAAAAATAGTGTAGTGGTGCTTCAGCAGAGGCAACGTGAGATGAGTGCTTCATGGATGTGGAGGCGACTGTGACGCACCTCCAACATGTTGTTCGTATGCACAGAATGCGCTGAGTTCTGTTTCTCACAGCAAGAGGTCTACAGGGCTCCATCCACTGCAGCCCTAAAACTAATTACATAAAAATTAATAAAAACCTTTTTGGGCATTATATTACTATCATCATCACTATCTATCCTTGCACTAATTTTACTGTTCCTAACTGTATAACTGCTGTGTCTATTTGCATTTAATTGCCTATTCACCCTTCCTCAGCTGCTTCCTCTTATCTGGTAAGTATTTATGCTCACTCATCTACTGTTTCTTTTACCTCCCTATTCCTAACCTGGTCTATACATACCTACGATTGCCTACCCTTATGTATTTCCTTTCCTGTTACACTCTTAACCCATTCTGTGTCACTATCACCTTGAGCCTAATCACCCTGTACCTCCTTTTTCTTTCCTGCCCTTCCACTGGAACCCTTACACCATGCTGCTCTTACTACCTATCTACCTTATCTTTCTCCCCCTTCTTTGCCCTCCCCCTCCTTCCCTCCCCCAGGTCCCCTCACATTCTCCTTGCTCTCTTCCCCTTGTTCTCACTTCCCTTCCCCCTCCTCTTCCCATTTTCATCCCTTCCATCCCTCTTTCCATCTCCCTTCCCTCCCCCTCCATACTTCACCATCCCACTGTCCTCTACATCCACCTTGGTCTACCCTTTCCTTTAACCTTGAATTTTTCCACTGCTCCTCTCTCTCTCTCTCTTTCTTTCTCTCTCTCTGCCTCCCCACACCTCCACTGTCTCATCCTCTCATCATAAAAGACAGAAAACTCTCTCCTTTCTATTCCCCCTCCATATCCTCCTCCTTCTGGCTGGTGATGTGGAATGAAACCCTGCTCCCTTCCCCTGCTATTCCTAAAGGCCTTAGCTTCTTCCATCTCAGTGCAAGAAGCCTTCTCTCTAAGCTTGATTCACTTAAGTATGGGTCTCCCTGAACTCTCCTGACATCTTGTGCATCTCTGAAACCTGACTTTCCTCTAGTGTCCAGGACTCACACCTAGCCCTCCCAGACTTCCACCTCTTTTGTCAGGACAGGGGCAAGTGTGGTGGAGGATTTGCCATATATGCCAGTCGAACTCTCTCCTGCACCATCTCTTTGAGGGATGTCCTCCCTGCCTCTCATGAGCTCCTCCTAGTAAAGCTCTCCCTCCTTTCCACCATCCCTATCTTTGTCGGTGTTCTATGCACCTCACCCAAGATCTCTTACTTCTGTCTCCTTAACTCCCTCTCCTCACTTTTCTCCCTTTCTACCTCCAGTGAACTCATCCCCCTTGGAGACTTCAATTGCAGCTAGCTCTCTCCTGCTTCTAAACTCATCCTCCACACCATCAAAGGGAGTCAGTACAGTACAGTAGTTTAAGGCTCTGAGCTGCAAATCTGGAGACCTGGGTTTGAATCCCACAGCCCCCACTTGCATACTGTGTGACCCTGAGCAAATCACTTAACTTCCCTGTGCTCCCAGGTCACACCTGTAAACAAGCTTTCAGCTTAGTGTGCTACTCCTGGTTAAACAATTACAAAAAATATCCCTGAATCTCACACAGTTACTCACTGAACCCACCAGATTCAACTCCTCCAACCACTCCCTCCTGGATTGGGTGCCGTCCTCCTACCCCCATTGCATCGTGGCTACAGGCATTCTTTATGATGCTTTCAGCAACCACTGCTTAACTTACTGTGTTTGGAAAGTATGAACCTCTTAATACACCCCAAATACATCTGGCACAAGTCTCTCAGGTCACTTGACACTCATGCCTTCTTAAAGAACCTTGCCTCTTCAGACTGGCCCCTTGTATACTCTGCCCAAGAGATTGACATCGCCCTTTCACATTTCACTGCCATCTTAACTAACTGAAACACACATGCCCCCCCTTCAAAAGACCAGAGTTAAATCCTCCCACCACCCCTGCATCATTTCTGACCTTACTGAGACTTGCAAGTCTTGGGACCTTGCATGGGTTCATTTCAAGACCTCCCACTCTACATCTGATCATCCACATTACAGGTTCCCAAGAAACTCCTGTACTATGGCAATTTGTACAACCAAGGCCCACTACTTAAAGTCCAACCTTCAGTCCATCCAAATTCTGGAAAATCATCCACTTGTTATTTGACCCACTGCCCCCCAAAGCAGATGGCTCACTGGTCTCCAACCGTCTTGCTGTTGCTTCATTTTTTAACAACTTCTTCACCACCTGTGCACTACCCTGCCAGTCTTCCAGTGATCTTTCTCTCCTTCCTCCATCATGTCGGGAGGCTTTAGCTTCCCTCCTGTTTCCTTCCAGGAAGTTTCCCTTGCCATCATGTCTCTTAACCCTTCTAAATACATTCCTGATGGCTTGGATCCTAAACTTCTTTATATATTCGCTCCTGCTATCATATATCCACTCATTCACTTCATGAACCTATCCTTCTCCCTCTGTGTGGTTCCTCACACCTGGAAAGTTGTCAAAGTACTACCTCTTCCTAAAGAGGGTGATCCCTCATTCCCAGGAAACTATAGACCAATGTCACTCCTTCCCTCACTTGCTAAATCCTCAAGAGTCCCTAGTTTACTCCAGACTTGCTGACTTTCAAGATTCCTCATCTTTTTTCTCTTCTTTCTAATCTGGCTTTAGAAGGAATCATTCCACCATCTCCTCTCTACTGTGTGTAGTTGATTCCATCCTTACTAGGATGGATCAGGGACATATCACCGCAGCCTTACTCATTGATCTTGTGAAGGAATTTGACTCAGTATCTGACCCCCTCCTCCTGAACAAGCTGTCCTTAGCTAGCCTCTCTGCTCCTGCAGTTCAATGGTTCTGCTCATACCTTATGGGCTGTCAACAATTGCTATGGGTGATTTAAATATAAATTGGTTAGCAGACGATGTTGATGCTTTTAAAGATGCCATTGCAGTGCATAACATTACCCAACTTATTGCAACCCTCACCAGATTTAATCCAAGCACAAGGAATAGCATGGTTCTGGACCTCATACTAACATCTCATCCGGATAGACATTTCAACACTGAAGTTCTCTCTGACTCCATGAGTGACCACTCACCTACCATCACTCACTGGTCTAACAAGTCCCCAAAACCCCAAGCAAAAGTTATGTACTGGTACACTCTAAAATGTGGACAACTGGACCAGTTTTGTGCCTACTTGGCACAATGTGACTGGTCACCAGTAGGCACGTCTAGTAGTGTAGACCATGCGCTAACTTACCTCATCACACACTTCAACAAACCGTGTGACATTTTTGCATGGTACAAAAAATAAAGTGCAGAGGAGTCATTAACCACTGGATCACCCCAATGTTACTTTGTATGATGAAAGCTAGGGACAATCTCTGGCACATAGCTCCCTGTACTGGTAAACCAGCTGACATGTAGCAGTACAGAGCCACCAGAAACGTCTGCACTAGGGAAATCCTCGAGCCAAATTTCCCACTTCCATAGTGAGCTCACCAACTCCTAGGGAAACAGTCGTGTATTCTAGCAAAAGATTGAGGACCTCACTGGCTGCCCAAGTAAAGCATTCCCCACTATGCTGGTGGTTAATGATGAGCATATTCAGGATCCCAAATCAATCACTGATGCATTTAACTTGGCCTTCACTGATCTCAGTCAGGTGCTTCCCCCCAACTTTTATAATGAGACTGACTCTAGGGACCCCATAACAACAATTGCTCCCCAACTGACCCCCCATTTTATTTTATGAAGATCATGGTTGCTGAATCTAAAAAATATCTCCTTAAGGTACTTGGGAAAGCTAGGAATAGCAGTGACTCACTTGATTTAAAACTCCTCAACTTCTCTTTGAATAATATGTTAAAACCCCTCACCACCATATTCAAGCTACCCTTAACCTTAAAGGATTTCCCTCAGATTTGGAAAGCAGCAGGGACAGGACTCTACACTCTAATTATCACCCGATTTTGATTCTCCCTCCCTTATCAAAAATCCTTGAGAGAATAGTCGCAGACCAATTGATTGGTTATCTAACCAAGTACAATGTTCAATGCCGCCAGCAACCTGGTTTCAGAAAGGCCCATAGCACCACCACTGTCCTGTTGGATTACACCAATTTTGTTCACATAGCCCTTGATTGTGGATCCTTGGTAGGGTCAATTTATATTGACCTTATCAAGACATTCAATACTATATCACTTCCTCCTTCTTCAATCCCTTCCTACCCTCCGCCTCTCTTCTGAAGTAAATGACTGGTTTTGCAGCTATCTGAATAATAGGTCCCAACAAGTTAAAATAGATGGCACCCTATCATGCAGTCTTCCAGTTCGCTCAGGTGTCCCTCAAGGGTCCATCCTGGCACCCTTGTTCTTCAGCCTATACCTCAATAACCTTCCAAAAGCATGCGATAGTAATGTTGTACTATATGCAGACAATGCTGTTCTTTTCACCAGACACACTTCTTCATCTACGCTCTCAGATGAACTCCAACTCAGTTTCACCAAGGTTGAATCCTGGTTCACTTGCCACAAACTTCTTATGAACTACAAAAAAACAAAAACAATGCTTTTTGCAAGCAACCATAATAAATTCAAGTCAACCTGCCTAACTATCCAGAACAATCAGAACCAACCCCTTGAGATGGTAAGTGAATTTACATAACTGGGAGTTACACTTGATAGCTCGCTCTCATACACCCATCATATTCATCAAATTGCCAATATGGTTAATGCCAGACTCGGTGTCCTGTACAAGCATAGACGCTGCCTTACACCCGCAGCTCTAAAACTTGAAGTGACCAGCTCAGTCCATTCCATTATCGATTATGGTTTGGTAATTTATGGTGTGGCCACGGACACTGCCCTCAAATGTTTAACTGTCACTCTTAACAAAGTTTGCAGGTTGGTAACTGGTGCAGACAAAAGTACCCATACCTGTGTCCTTTACACCCAGACTCAGTGGCTCAACCTTCAGGAAAGGGCTGCCTATTAAACTTGCCTACTCACAAAAAAAAATCACACTCTCCCTAACCCCACCAGCCACCGAATCCATGCTTCGACTATCTGTAAATTGTATGACCAAACCATCATTCCTATTCCCTCACTGCCGAACCTCAAAGACTCAAAGAACATTTAGCTATAGGGCACCCACCTGGCTATTGAGCTAACTAACGTTGTCCTCTCAGAAACCAAGCTTGGCACTTTTAAATCACTGCTGTGGCAACACCTCATAACACAGGGCATATGCGACTGTATGGCCTAGTTTTCATCCCCACCACACCTGACCTCTGACTCTCTCAGTTCTACTATTACCTCATCCTCTCACTCTTCTCCATCCCCTCCATCTTTCATCCACTCACCTCCTACACACTTACTCGCAATCCCACTCCTTGTCTGTTTTACTCACAGTCCCACTCCTTCTCTGTTTTCCCTTGCCACCCTGCCCTCCCCTCCCCTCCCTTTCTCACTCCTTACTGTCTCTGATTGTTCTTTTTCTTAACCACCTCCACCTTACTCTCTCTCTCCCCTATCCCTCCCCTCTTTCCCTCCCTCCACCCCACCCTTTCTTCCCCCAGTTGCCTCCTACCTCACCTTACTATACCCCTCCTTGCTCTTGGATATGACAATGTTTTTGGGCTGCGAATCTTCTATGCTGACATTGTTATGACCTATACCAACTGACCTAATATGACTTCTATATAATGTAGTTTTTGTATAACTTGTTGCAGTATTACACACTGTCTTTGCTCTTTGTGTTGAATATGACAAAGTCCATTTTGGGTAGCAAATTTAATACACTAACATTTGTACGATTCCAACTATTGACCTAATGAGTCTGTTTGTAGAACTCGTTGCTGCATTGCTCTTTGTAATATCTCATTGTTGTTACTCTCCTCATTTTTTTTTGTTATCTGACTGTGTTCTGATGTGGAACCTTTGTAAAAGAACCCGTGGTTCAAAGGTATTTGTAATCCTAGTTAGCAATAAATAAATAAATAAACAGTCCAAGTGGCAAGGAATTGTAAGGTAAGGTAAAGTTTATTTATATGGCGCCCAATCCCAGGGGCTCTGGGCACCTTACAGAAGTCAAAAATAGGCAGGGTAAATAACAACATGTAAATCAAAGCTGCAAAGGATTATACATATAAAATTAAAATTCAAGCAAAAATAAACTTCCTGGGAGTGGTTGACATGTTGTCCTCCCCTATCTTAGCAGGTGTCCCCAAGGGCTCCATTCTGGGCCCTGTACTGTTTCCCATTTTTCTTAACAATCTCCCCAACACCTGTATCTCTTCACACATACTCATGTCTGCTGATGACAGTCATTTACTCATCAGGTCCTTCTATATCTACAGTTGAAGCCTCACTCCAGAGCAACTTCCACAATGTGCTACACTGGTTCCATGCCAATCAGCTCAAAGTTAACACCAAAAAGACCATATCCATGACCTTTGTCACCAGTCATAAACTAGCAAGGCTCTTACCTTCCCCAATCTTCTCCATCCTGGGTGGCAGCAAACTGGAGGTTGTCCCCACCTTCAAATACCTTGGTGTGTGTCTCAACAGTAGACTAGATTTCTCTGTCCACATTGACACTACACATTTCAAACTTCATCCCAAGGTTAGTGCCCTATACTGTGACAAGGACTTCCTCACCACCAAAGTCAATCGGGATCTGCTAACCAAAATGATCCTCCCTATCTTTGACTACACGGACATGTTCTATAGCTCTGTCACTCCCTCTTTTCTTGCCAGACTGGATACCCTCTGCAATGCTTTCTGTTACTTTGTCTCCAACTTTTCTCCCTGCAACCACTATTGCTCCCTCTATTCCTCCCTTTCCATCTCCCCCTTACCCTTACATTGCCAGTCCCACTACTCCACCTTCATTGCCAAACACTGGTTTGACTCTCTTCCCTCCTACCTATATTCTCTCCTCTCCCCCTCCTTTCACTCTCTGTGCTCTAGGGACACCCATACCATCTCTATTCCTTACCCTTGCTCACGTACCAGTCAAGCTGCTTTCTCCTACCAACTCCCCTCCCTTTGGAACCTGCTCCTCTCTCTCTCCTTTGTCTATCTCCCTCACTTATAATGCTAAAATGTCTACTAAGGCTGTCTCCTCCTCCTTCATGTACCTGTAACCCCCTTCCTGATTCTTCTGTTCCCTTCCTCTCCACTGCTTCCAATCTCCCATCTAGACAAATATTCCTATTTCCTGATGTTTCTAAACTACTGGCCCTCAGTCCCCTCTCTCTGGAGGTCTCAACTCACCCAAACTCATCAACTAATTATTGTACTGCCTACTCTTGTATAATGTGAGCTTTTCAGCACATTTACTACCATGCAAGCATGTATTTCAGCTGTTTTATATTGTTGCCATCTGTGTTTTTGCACTTGTGTTTGCCGTTGTTGCACTTCTGAAGATTATAACTGCCTGTATACCTACTCCCCCCCACCCCGGTCACACTTGGAAATGAGCCTCTACTCCATGTGCCTTTCCTGGTTACCAAACTTTTAAATAAATAAATATTACCATTTATTATCTAATATATAAAGTACATAACATAAAATTATATTAGAGATAATATACAATAACAATATAAAAATATGATTGCAAAATCTGTGGTGCTGTAAAGAAGACTATACTGACTTGCTTAAGAGAAAATTGGGAGTTACAGACTACAGTGGGTTTACACCCTGAGGTCAGCAATGAATAGTAATGTAACCCCTCTGTGGGGTTATGGTGCCATTTCAGTTGCACTGGGGCATGTACAATTTAAAATAATTGTTTTGCGACTTCTCTGTCTTGACCCGAGTAGAGGGTTAACCATTTGTCCTGCTTTTGGGACTGTCCGTCTCTGGATTTTGGGAGGAGTAGACCTGGGGGATGTAAGGAGCTGTGTGGGGGGAGGAGACAGAGAGAGAGAGAGAATGAGAGAGAATGAGAATCTCTCTCTCTCTCTCTCTCTCTCTCTAGATATATACTGTATATATAGCCTGCTTGAGTGTCAGGGACAGCGTTCCTTCAGGGAAAGGTAACATTAAAGGCTGAGAGTGACTACTACTGCAAGAGCCCTGTGTAGGCGGCCCTGGGAATTGAACCCTGACCCCGCAGTGCCAGAAGTGGTAATGCCCATTGCAAGCCAGAGGGACAGTACAGCACCATCATGGAAGGAAGATAGCTCCAGGGTATTTAGTGAAGTGGCACCTGGGAGGAGCGGTGAGCCAGCAGTTATGGCAGGAGGTGATTGGGAGGTGCCAGGTCGGCCATGAGGAGAAGAAGGAGCAATTGGACAGTGGAGTTATGGCCCTGAGGTGTGCTGCCTTAGCCAGACCTGTGAGACTGGAGAGTTGGGAGGGAGCAGTTATCCCCAAGTTGTATGGTGAGCTGGACTGCTCTGTAGAATGAATGAGCCCCATCGGACATAGTAGCAATGGCCCTGATTTGAGTGGTCATGGTCAGGGAGAGTAAGAGGGCGCAAAACTGTTTAGACTGTGAATCATTTGCAGATTTGTCTATTTCAGGATGAACTGAGCTGTCTGCAGGGTTATTTGGGGTCGTCTGGATAAAGCCCTGTAATGGACTCTGATTAAATAGACTCCACCATTATGTGACCTATTTGGTCCAGGGATTATGCTACTAATGTGACCACCATGGTCCTGCAGCAATTTATTGCTTCCCCATCATTTAATTCTGTAACTGCTCCATGGAGTGATTTGTTGGATTGAGTTATTAAAAGGGATCCTGTTTGTTTGTGCAGTATAAGAGTTGTCTCATTTATTTGAACTGTTTATGCTAACAACTGTTTTCTCCACTCTAACCCTGCACCGCAGGAGTCAGTAGGCATCTGGGTTCCAGCTATGGCCTGGGTAAATGTAGGCTACCTTTGGAAGTGTTTATGGTGCTGTGGTCACCCCCACTCACCATGGACGTTTACCAGCATACCCCTAGACACTAGGGAGGAGGGATACAACATGGGGACTCATCCAGGATTCTGTTTTCAGGTGTTTGTGGCCCTTCTGGACTCTAAATGAGTGCTGGGTGAAGATGTTGGATGTGCCTGGAAGCTATTGCAAGTATTGCACAACTATCATGGTGCTTCAGAGTGAGACAAGTTTGTGCCTTCTAGGTAGTCTGTGGGGCACCAGAGAGTCTGTTGGTTGTGATCCTGTGTCCAGTCCATGTGAGTACCATGCAAATGGACCAGAATGATCTTTTTGGATTGGACTGGCTTGTTTTGGTGGGGTGGTGCTGCATTTCCTGTTGTTTCTCTACCTGCAGCCCAGCACTGGAGTGTGAGTTGGACCTGGCTAGAGATTTGCCTGTTGTATTTGTGGTCATTGGTATTTGTGACCTGAACAACTCACTTGTTGCAAGACAGCTTGAACACCTGCACCATTGGGCATCACTGTGCCCCCTGAGATGGTCTCCTGGATGTTGGAGCAAGTGGGAAAGGTGACTTTGTCAGCAGAGAGTGCCCTATGCCACACCAAGGGCCCAGGTGTGATGTTGCTGCCTGTTTGTACTGTCTGTAGTAGTTCCAGTTTGGCTATTTTTGTTCTGAATCAATACGGTGCCTCCTTGACATTGGAAGACACCAGCTTGGGAGGATAGGAGGACATGGCTGCTGCCCTGACCACATTGCCCAAGAATGTCCTCCTGAAGAGTGAACAGTGTGGTGGTGGTTATGTTAAAGATTGAGCAACCCCACCATCTACCTCTGCAGAACATTTGTTGACACCAACCAATTTTATTTCTGCCAGGTTCTGAAGTGAAACCACTCATGCCGAACCAGCAGAGACTGTTTCGGCCCCACGGACTGCGCCAAAGGGTAAAAAATGTGGAGGCCTTGTCTCTTACAGCATTCCCCCAAGTAAAAACTCTGCAGAATCCACTGGTAGAGAAGCCAGGCAATTCACAACTGAAGAAGTCACAGGCCAGAGTGATCAAAGGCCAAATGGAGACAGAAGAAGAGAAAGATTGTGGTGATAACCGGAGTGGCGCTTCCCTCTATTATGGAAAGGTGCTAGAGTCTGAAGACGGGTCCAGATATGAAGTTGCCTCCCCACCACAGCCTTCAGATTGATGGGGACAGGAAGAGGAGTGCCAGCATCAGAAATGGGAGTATGAACATGGAGTGTGGCTCCTGCAAGGACAAGCCCCATGGGCAACTATAATAAGTCTCATGAAATAGTCACAAACTAAGCGGCATGTGAGACAACATTTGAAACATGAATTCCCTCAGTATGATGATCCATACTTGCCAGAGTGTGTGTAGGACATTATTAAAAAGAAACGATTGGACTGGGTGTTTCATGTAATCCTTGGTAAGGTCTACAGAAAGCATAACTTGCACGGCCACAGCACCACGTATCAGTTGCAGGAGGCCCAGTGGCTTGCCTAGGGCGTTTATGCAAAAAGTGCCTTTGAGGAACTGAGCATGTGTAAACATCATGCGATGGTTCAGGACAATAATGGTGTGTCATGTAAAGTATACAGTGGATTCCTATGGTCTCCCATGCATGAAGCACAATCCAAAGTATTATTTCAGTATTTGGGAATGTAGCCATGAGAAAGCTCCCTGGAGCGGTGATAATTAGTGCTCCATGAACTTTGGCTTGGGTGAACTCAGCCTTTTTCAATGACTTTGCTGTTCTATTTTGGTAACATGAGACTTTGAGGGGAATTGTATCTCATGTTTTGATAATCACTGTGTTTAATGGTTAATTTTATGGTTCATTTTTAGTTAAACTGTTATCATGTTTGGATAACAGACAGTAAACATTGTTATAAAGTGCATGCAATGATATTACAGTTTGCTAGTAAATTGCACGTTTTTCATCTGGTATATCTTGTCCTTGAATATAATGGCACCTTGTTGCAGAGTGCTCTTTGATCCATGGAGGAGCTTGGCAAGTCGAAAAGAGGGAGTTCATTTGGGCAGCAGGCAGTATAGGTAGCTGGGTTTTGTAGTGTTTGTTTTGGGATCCTGGGGTGCCGCCATGGGCTTTAGGCAAACCATCCATGAGGTCTAGTGGTGGGTGGCCAGGGGAAGGGGTCCCGGGTGTTTTGAGGGAGACAGGTCACTGTAGTGTGGGTATCCTTTAAATTTATTTACCACCTCCCTGGTGGTGTGCAGCCTTCAGCTCCTTGAAGGTTTGGTGGGCAGGGGAGTGTACATACCCCACCTGTTTGGGCCTCTGGGAGGTGGCTGTTAGATGCTTTTCAGCTCACTAAGGATGGTGAGCATTTGAGAAGGGGAGAGGTGTAACCCCCATTGGTGCCATTTCAGTTGCACTTGGACCTGCACAGTTTAAAGTAATTGTTTTGGGACTTCTCAGTCTTGCCCAAATAAAGAGTTCACAGTTTTCCTTTCAAACTGTCCATCTCTGGATTTTGGAAGGGGCAGATCTGGGGGAATTTAAGGATCTGCATGGGAAGGTAGGGAGGAGGTCCAATGTGAGAGTGAGAGTGAGAGAGAGAGAGAGAGAGGGAGGGAAGGAGGGAGGGAGGAAGAGAGAGACAGGATGAGAAAGAGGATTGGGCAGGCATCAAGCAGGGCCAATTGCCCACTTGAACATCAGAGACTGTTGTCCATCGAGGAAATGGTAGCATTAAAGGCCTGGAGTGATGCAGCAGTGGACACTTCTGCAAGAGCCCTGTGTAGGGGGCCCTGGGATTTGAACCATAATTCCATAATGCCAGAGGTGGTAGTGCCTTGGTGTGAGGCTGGAGGGAGAGTATGGCACCAGCATGGCAGGAACATGGCCTCGGGGTGCTTAGTAAAGCAGTACCTGGGAGTAGTGGTGAGCCAGCAATTATGGTTGGAGGTGATCAGGAGGTGCCAGGTTGGCCCCGAGAGAAGGAGGGGCATTTGGACAGTGGAGCTATGACCTTGAGGTGTGCTGCCATAGCCAGGCCTCTGAGACTGGAGAGTTGGGAGGGAGCAGTTATCCCTGAGCTGTGTGGTGAGCTGGACAGCTCTGCAGAATGAAAGAGCTCCATCGGACATAGTAGCAATGGGCCTGATTTGAGTGGTCATGGTCAAGGAGAGTAAGAGGGGGCAGAACTGTTTAGACTGTGAAGCATTTGCAGATTTGTCTATTTCAGGATGAACTGAGCTGTCTGCAGTGCTATTTGGGGTCATCTGGATAATGCCCCATAATGGACACTGATTAAATGGACTCCACCATTATGTGACCTTTTTGGTCCAGGGATTATGCTGCTAATGTGACCACCATGGTCCTGCAACAATGTATTGCTTCCCAACCAATTAATTCTGTAACTGCTCCATGGACTAATTTGTTGGATCAGGTTATTAAAAGGATCCTATTTGTCTCTGCAGTACAAGAGTTGTCTCGTTTATATGAACTTTTTATGCTGCTAACAAGTATATTCTCCCCTATAGCTCTGCACTGCAGGAGTCAGTGGGCACCCTGGTCCAGCTATGGCCTGGGTAAATGTAGGCCACCTTTGGAAGTGTTTCTGCTGCTGTGATCACCCCCTCCCCTTGGACTTTTATCACTATACCCCTAGACACCGGGGAAGAGGGCTACAGTAACTATTATTGTAGCTCACGCTTGGTCACGGCCATCTTAATGGGTTTTGCAGACTGTCACAACACCATAAATTATAATCCACAGCAGATGCATGCAAACGGTACCTGCTAAAAGTAAGCTACAGTAGTTCATATTCATTGCTGATCTCAAGGCTCCTGTTTGTAGTCTGTTTTACTCTTCGCTGACTACTGCACTGGAAGTCAAAGAGGTTCAGCTGAATTCACAAAGACGAACCAAATTTTCAGGCCCCAACTCGAAGCTAAACCGAAGCTGGATCTGGCTCACTTCTCTAAACCGTAGGACTCAGAGGGGTTGGGGTGCAGCCCTCTGCCCCACTGAACCACAGCTGTAACTTTTTTTTAATTATAGTTTTTTTTTTAGCATTGGAGAGGGAGAGAGACGGAGTGAAAGCAGGAGCCACAATGCAGAAAAAGAGTGAGAGTGGGTTCTGTGCAGGTGCTGACATCACTGCTGACCATTTTGAAGCATATGACAATTATGAATGATATCATTTCTTGTAATCACAACTGAATGAATACGATATTGCATCCCCAAATTATAAGGTTGTAATTAAAAGCCTGACTTCTTATACAAATAGTACCAACCCGCGAAAAAAAATGTATAAATATAATGGATCATTTTGATGTAAAGTAGAGTTTATCTTTTCACAGTTAGCTTTGTTGTCTATATAACTAGAGCACTGTGATATAATTAATGGCAGACAGCTTGTGAGACCTCCATAATGAACACAAAAAGACAGAGCTATGTGTGTGTGCGTGTGACTTAGACAGGCTGCACTGATTCTTTGTGGCAAAGCACTGGTACATGAGAAGTTCCCCTAATAGATTGACTTGCACAGATTGTTTTCATTTTAACTGCAAGAAAATATTTTTAAAATTGCACGTATATTCAGGAAATAGATTGACAAGCTAGATTATGCTTAAAGTGGGCTCTTTTCCAATTCTTGTTCTCAGGGTCCACAACATAACACTTTCTTTAGAAGTGATTACAACAACACTGCCCCATTTTACAAAACAAATGGTTTATGGTAAATGTTAAACTATGCTGCATGTGTCACATGAATACATAAGACCCACAGCAGTGAATGTTTACTGGAAGGGCTGTGCTTTCAAGACAGGAAATCTAATTGCAAAGCTATGAGGTGGCTCCAGCCAGATATGCAGACACAAATATACTGTAAATTATATGTAATGCGTGTGTGTGTGTTATGTATGTATGTGTGTTTGTTTCACACTCATGCCAGCTTTGGACTTGGACTGCTGCACAGCAGATTAAAACCATATATAAAATAAGCAAATGAACACCATCTCCTGTAAGTGTAACATTGAGAAAGCATGATTTAACCACATGGTGGCTGCAGAAACTGGATTAAAACAAATTTAACACCTATGCTAGTAATTTCTTTACTAATTTTAGTTGACAGGGGGTTGGTAGAGATCAGTGTTACAACCATATTTGCTTACTTGAAATTAATAACTTGAAAGAGGACACAGTTTCCATGACGGCAACGTTTCCAGATGGTACAATCATGGGGGGAAGCAACTGATTCAATAGAACAATACAATCAAATGTAGAAGGAATGGGATAAACTGGGATTATGCACAGAAAATCACTTTATATAATTCACTATTATAGTGCCAGTTAGTACTGAGTAGGCACGTTAATGTTAACCCCCTTTTTTGTTTATATAGTACCTTGGCCTTCTTTATATTTAGAGGACATGTAAATTGAAATACACACGCTTTGTTACAAGATCACCTGAATCTTCTAAATCATTCTTCTCTTTGGGGTTCATCTAGTAATTCCATTGTTCATTTGGCATCAGACTTTTGCCTCCTAATACTGTACCATTCTAGGTGTTGTGTCCTTCCCCAGGTGATTCCTTTGGTTATATGATGCACAAAATATATGATTTGATACCTTTTATTGGACCAACAAAGTTTTACAGAAAAAAAACTTTAGCTTTCAGACTACACAACAGAGTCCTTTGTCAGCCTTGCAGCACCTTTGGGATGGTGGAAGTCTTTTTAGACAAGAGAGACCTCTAATTCTTTAATCAAAGCAGTGAGTGTTAGGTCCTTTCTTCAGTTATAATTAAAATAGTGTTAAAATGGAGTGATGGTGGCTGACTTCACCATTGGGCTTGGCTCCACAGATGTTTCTTCCTCAAGGGTTTTTTCCCCTTCTCTGTGCTGAAGCTCGCAATAACAGTAAGTCTGCATCTCTTCTCACAAGGTTGCATCTTTTCTCTCCCCTTATAGGAAGTAAATGTTCATGAACATTCTATTTAAATGTACTTTGGGCCTTAATTCCTTAAAGTACCCTTGGTCTGAGGGGACCTCATCCCTATGGCTCCTCTAGGGGTGGGACCCTTTTCAACAAGGTTCCTGTGTCTTCATGGTACCTCAAAAGTGAGGTAGTCCTGCAGCAAAACAGAGTGTAAACCAAATCTTTGTTGCAGAAACTTTGTCACTTCCTACTATACAATTGTTCTTATTCCCTAAAGCTACTTCAGAACACATACTTAGTACCTGCCATTTCAATCTACTTCAATCTTTACTCACCTACCAATCATTCTAGTTCTACCAGTCAACCCTTTGCATTGCCTAAGCACTTCTGAATAAGTAGCCTGATGTCTCACTGAACTAAGAAAACGACTCTGATTTGAAGCCTGAAACGTTCAGGTCCATTTGAACCTGTCAAAAATGTGATTCTCTTTGTGATTTTAGAATTACTTTTAAAGAAAAAAGTTCTAAACATTAAAAAAAAAATGCTAGCTGTGCATGTGCAAAACAGTTTTATGCAGTCTTTTATAAGGTGTTTTCATGTGCTTGTGAGCGACCTCCAGTGCGAACAGGTGCATGAAAAACACACATGATCAGTGGTTCATTTCTTTCCTCCCGCCCACCTACCAACCTACCCAGTGAACTTCATAGTTGCACCAAAAGACCATTTCTGGTGCCATGTTCCAGTTTCTTTGTTTTTTGTTAAAACCAGCATTGGAAGACTATCCCTGATGCTGATAATTGTGACTGTATTTTAATTCTTTATTTGTGACACTGTGAATCCACCCACAGCATGGCAGCTGTCAAGAGCCCCCCAAACCAAGTGCAGCCACTGAGGACTCATCCCCAGCGGCATGTTACTGCACTGATAGATGCCCCCTATTCCAACATCAGTAAATATGTATTGTTAATTGAAAACAAACAAACAGTTTACCCACCACCCACACCTTTCCATCTGCTCTTAAGGCTCGCACCAGGAGCCCAACCCTTATGCCACTGTAGACAACCCCTGGAATTGTCCTCTCCCACAGACAGCAGCTTGCACAACCCATCTACTTACCTTCTTGACTGGCTATCATCTGAAAAATATATATCACTGCAGGCATGAAATAGATGACAAGCATCTATTTCATAATCATGGTCCAAATATATTTTCATCTCTTTCATAACTGTGGTAGTGCCACTCATATGGTGACTAGTCAAAGAAGTGAGTGGAGGGCTTGTACCAGCTCCCCTCCCAATTTTTTATGTTCCGGTTTACTTGGCCCTGCCCCCCAAATCTCTGATGGAGGGATGTGCACTGGTTCTGACATTTGGATTTGGGTAGCTAACATTCAGGAATATTGAGATTTAGATTTTTTTTAAGTCACTTCTACCTCATAGTCCACAATCCTGCACCAAACCATCCAAATAAAACAGTAACCCCATGCCCCCTTAAACCCAAATAGCCAGCTCAGCAGAATACTACTCTCCCCCCAGTCCCAGTCAGCTTTACTGATGCTCAAGCTGCTTACTGTGGCTCACCATCCATACTCTTCTGTCCCACTTGGTGTAAATAATGGGGTGCACTTTCAGCAGCTGGTGAGAGGACGCAGCATGAGTTACATGCCAAAGTTAGCAGCGTGATGTATAAAGCCAGCTGACTTGGATGGGATTGGTTTTACTGAGTTGGGTTGCGGGAGGTTAGTTTTTTATGTGTGCACGTGGATGGTGCAAGTAGGGATATGATTATAAACTGAGAGTGTTAGATTTTTAAAGCAATAAGGTATGATAGGGAGTTACAGTAATCATCTGAAAATCACCCCCTAGGGGTGTAATTGGGCACAAGGTGAAGCCAAGTGCCACATTACTCCTATGGGGTGATTAACAGATGATTAATGTAACCCATGGTTGTACCTGATTGCTTTTATAGCAATGCAAAAAAAATAAACAAATATACATAAAATGTATTTCTTTTTGTAGTTTCTCTTTTTGAAATTTACCTCATTTAGAGGGCAAACAGTCCATCTAGTGTGTGGAGTTCAGTGCTGGAGCTGTCATTCTCATCCTGTTCATTGTCTGCCATTGGTTCTATGGATGACCCATTCAACAAGTCAGTTAGTGCTGCCGGTGGAGGTTGGTGCATATTCTAGGATAATGGAATAATGGAAATAAATTCAGGGCAGAAAAAAAACTAAAAAGAAAATATTGTCTGCATTTGTAAAGTGCACACTGAGGCCAGGGTTTAGTGTGGGGTTTAGCAACACTCGGTTATTTAGGGCCATGAGTTGTACCTCCGGGAGTGACAATGTGATTTACATTATTCCGTTGGCAGCCAGTAGTTCCCATCCATTAGTCAGATGTAGTGGCTGATTTTGAAGCTGACACAGCCTATCTATACAGAGAACTAAATGCTGCCAGGTCCTTTGTGCAACTGAAAAGCTGCCTTTATCAAAAAAAAAAAAAAAAATGAAATGAATGTGTGGCTATTCAAAAATACCATGATCAGCACCACCAATATCTGCAAGCAGGCACAGCAATGGCAGTTACTCAGAATTGCAGTGGAACGCTGATGCTGTCATATTCCAACAGTACATGATGGATTTCATGGGGGGGATCATGCTACATATAATAAGGCTGTTCATGGCTATTAATGAAAAATGAATGTAACCTTTCTTAGCCAGTATTAGCCAATCACATTGCAGCAATTAGAACTGCGTTGCTATAACTTTAATAAATATGGGACTGGAAGCTAAGACATAGTGTTGGCTAAGGTTTTTTAATTGCGTTGGTTGGGGTGAGCAAGGGAGGAATTGTAATTGTGAGCCAGATGGTGAGTGGGGGCTACCAAAAAGCTACTGTAAATATCTCTGACATTTGGATTCATATCCAATGTTTACAATTTTCAGTATCTGTTACATTAGAAATCTGATTTGAATTTGGTGTTCACCTCTATTCCTATATAAACAAGATATTGTGTCTCAGTGAGATTTTTATGATCCTGGGTAGAAAAATTTCAGTAAATAAAGTAGAAAATGGTGTGTTTGTTCCTCAGTGGAACAATCACAAATACATTATTTTCTCAAATGAATGCTATATACTCAGAAAATGTGTAAAAATGTATTGTTTTAAAAACATTTGTAAACCAACTTATATTTCAATGTATCTTATAGTTGAAAGCTCAAGTTAAATTATGTATATTGATGACATATTGTTAAACCAGAACCCAAGTAACAGGGAGGTGCTATTAGTTGGTGACTTCAGTCTGCTAGATGTGGCTTGGAGCCTTTTAACTGCAGCTTTAGCAAGGAGTAGGGCCATCCTTGACTCCCTATAAGGGACTTTTCTCAGACAGCTAGTCAATGAACCCACTACAAACGGGGCAGTGCTGGACCTGGTGCTTACACACAGGGACGACATTGCAGACATCACAGTGGGCAGTCTCCTAGGTACCAATGATTACTGTACAGTGTGGTATGACATTAAGATGGGAACAGAGGCAAACCATATGAGGACGAGGATCCAGGACTTTAGGAGGGAGGATTTTGAAGGGACATTGTTAGCTTTTTTAACATGTTTTTTACCTTGGCATCCTGCTCCCTCCTGGCTCCAGTAGTGTCATAGATAACCCATCCAGTCACTGCAATGTAATAAACTCAGAAATAATGCAGTTTTGGGACAAAAATGCAAATGTACACATCCCGACTAATATCCCCACCGCCTGTGTTCACATGTCTATATAGCTCTAGGGCACCAGTATGCTCATTCTTCAGTGAGTTCTGGTTTTTACAAGATAGTGAAGCTTAATAGCATATATGCTCTGTACAGTCAGCACTGTCCTTGGCAATATGAGTTTTGTTGAGAAACAGTCGCTACATGTAGAAGAAACTGCACTTTGAAAAGTTGAGCTGGGACTCTGGGCATGTGCATCAGCGTTGACACTGATGCGCATGCTCGGAGTCCTGGCTCCACTTTTTGAAGTGCACTTTCCTTTACTTGCAGCGATCATTTCTCATCAAAACTCATATTGCCAAGGCCAGTGCTGACCATACATTAACCCTGTTAATTGAAAGGTTGGTAGATTATCTTGGATCCAGTGGGTTGCAGACTGCAGGCAGCATGGATTCAAGGTGGGGGAGGTCATGACAGATGAATCTGATTGATTTCTTTGATGGGGTGACCAGGAAAATAGACCTGGGGAAACAGTGGACATAACCTATCTGGATTTTAGCAAGGTCTTCAACACCACTGCACTGGAGACTGATAAAGAAATTGAGCAGCCTAGGTGTGGGATCCAAAGTGGTGAATTGGGTTGGAAACTGGTTAACAGATGGGAAACAGAGGGTGGTGTTAAATGGGACTCACTCCAATGATGGGAGAGTGACTAGTAGGGTACCATAAGCTCAGTACTAGGACTAGTCCTCTTCAGTGTCTTCATAAGACACATTACAGAAGAACATTAAGGAAAGGTGTACATTTTTGCAGATGACACCAATATCTGTAGTAGGTGGACACTCAGAAGGGGGTGGAGAAAATGGGTAGGGATCTTGGGAAACTCAAGGAGTGGTCAAGAGCATGGCAGTTGGGGTTTAATGCCAAAAAGTACAAAATAATGCACTGAGGTCATAAGAACACAGAGCAGAGCATAGGATAGGGGGAGGTACTAACAGTCACCAAGCAGGAAAAGAACCTTAGAGTTATCATATCTGAGGAACTCAAAGTGGCAGGGCAGTGTGTAAAGCAGTGGGTAGAGCCATTTCCAGGAGGAGGAAGGGGTGGTGTTACAGTGGTAGCCACAGACATTGCCAGCTATTTCCAGATATTTCACAAAATTTCTGAAGCGTTTCTCTCTGCTGCCCCTACTGTTTAAATGCAAAAAGCATCAGATATTTCTGGAAATATCACAGAAATTTTAGGAAATAGCTGGCAGTGTCTGTGGCTACTACTGTACCATTATATCTTGCTCACTGGTGAGATCCCACCTGGAGTATTTTGTCCAGCTCTGGAGGCTGCACCTCAGAAAGGACATAGACAGAGTGGAGGCAGTCCAGATGGCAAGTAAAACGGTCCTGTAGTTGCACCAAAAGCCCTATCAAGAGAGACTGAGAAATCTCAACTTATACATCCTAGAAGAGAGGAGAATGAAAGGGGACATGATAAAGACCTACAAGTAGGGGTAAGCAGGGTACAGAAGGGGAGTATCTAATGAGAAAGAGCAGTAGGACCAGAGGGCATGTGATGAAATAGGGGGGGGGGTTAAGAGGGTTGTGAGAAAGTGCTACTTCAATGATGACTTGTTCACATCTTCACTTTTAAAATGTTTCTGGGCATGTGTAATGTTTTAAAATTGAAGAACATGGTTTGCATTCACATTTGACACAGTTTTGTTACCGTGTCCAAAAACATTATTGAACCTTGCTCCGGACCTAGTCTCAGCAATGGTTCTGAAAATGGCTTAACGATCAAAACGTTTTTACTGACCGTGTGAACAGGAGTTCGTCCATGTCCCTTCTCGCGAAGATGTTGGTCTTTCTTGCTACCATCATGCAACTCATTGAAGTATCCCAGAATTCAGCTGCATATAGGAAGCGAGTGTGCTGTGAGTCAAAAGTGACACTCTGTGGCGATAGCGGGAAACTGCAGGTTGTAGTGCGAGAGTGATCTCAAAGCAGTCGTCTGTCATTGAGTACTGTGCTGTGGCTTGAATATTGATTGCCACTTTGCTAAACCTGTCATAAACAAGGGCATAGCTACCGATATGCTGTGCATGCCGTGGCGTGCTGCCAAAAATAATGGGTGTAGCAGCCGACCAGGTTGACTCTGCATGCTGTCTCTCCTTTTGTATTTTTTTTCCCCACAGGATGCTAGTCTCCCACGGTTCAGTACACATCCCTTTGTTGGGGGGGCAGGTGTGCAGACCTGATGGAGGAAGTCAAGTATAAGTTCTCAGTCAGGTTTGTGGTGGTGCAGCACTTCCATGATTGGCTGATGTGATGGTAGGAGGCATGGCTACAATGGGGCACCGTGTTTAAGTGCCACTAGTGTACTTTTCTACTTAGTTAGAGCTGGAGGGAGACTTGCCAGATGAAGACAGTGTTGTATGCTGCAGTTCACTTTGTGGATTACAGTTGGATCAGATGCTGTAGTGAGCGGGAGCCGATGAGCCACTCAAGCCAGCCCAGTTTGGAGAACACTGGACAGAGAGCCAGTCATCGGAGATGGAGAAGAGAGCAGCACTGCCACCAGACTGAGAGCAGCCTCTGAGCATAGCAATAAGAGTGCAGTAACAGCAGTTCACTCACTGACTCAGCCCGCAGCAGTCGACAGATGTGGTCATGAAGTGGCAGCCGGAACTCTGAAGAAGAGAACGAGCAGCAGTGGTCAGTGCAGTGGCAAGAATCAACTGAAGGCAAGCTATCTACAGGTATGGGAGGTGGCAAAGCCAAAAAGAGCTGTAATCCACTGTCCGTTTATGTAATCATCGCTGCAGCGCTGCCTGTGACCTTGATTTTAATTCTTGCTGTTTCTTCTGCCACTGTCTGAATGTGTCTTTTCTCTTGCTTGCCTGCGCTCTACCCACTGCCAGGTCCTCATGCTCTACTCGTTGCCTCTCCACACTCCACAGATGCCACCAGTCCTCTCTGACTGGGGAGTCAGCCAGCTAGGTCAGCACTGTGACCAACCAAGCTACCAGCAGGCCAGGCTACTGGGCCAGTGGAGCTGTGGGGGGGGGGGCCTGCTTGCTGACTGTGCCTGCCCTGTAAGTCAGTGACTAGGACTGTGTGTCACTAGTTGAGAACTTTGGTCAGCTCGGCCATGGGGATGGGAGATGGGAGTATCATTGCGATGTTGGGAGATCGCTCATCAAACAGACACCACCAGCACCACAGTACCAGGCAGCTGCTGAGCCACTAACTGACGGCCACTCACTCAGTAGTGGGCAGGACCACAACTCTGTTCTGCAGACTGAAAACAACTGAGGAGCCTGGGGTATGTAAAGCGATCCTGTTTTCCATTCTGTTGCTGTTCAGTTTTTTTTCTGTATACTATCCTAAAAGTGGACTCAGCTGGGGGGGGGGGTGTATACAGAACATCAGTATTACTAATACTGGCATTCTATATACATCCCCCCCCAGTGGACTCCACATTTAGCATAGTTTAGTCAGATGTTATAACTTCTTTCTAAAAATCTTATTCTGTACATGGTTGTTACTTTTCACAGGATAACTTTTAAAATGCCTGGTAGTGTTTCTCGTTTAAAGCTTATGTAGAGGAGACAAATGACTTTGCCAAGTTGTCAGCCAGTAATGCAGCTGTTTGCTGGAGGAGGTACTGAGAAGCAGATGTGGCAGATTAGGATAGCTAGCATCATACAGTAGAGATTAGGAGCATTCCCTGGTGTTTTGGCAACCCCGTGTCAAATTCATAATTTTTTGCCCAGTACATGGTGGGGGCGATTGTGGAGGATGTTGGACCGCTGGTGCTTATTAGGTTACTTACTTACTGAACTGCAAGTGCAACATCCCCCAACACCAAGAGCGATGCTGAATAAATAATAGCTGCCTGCTGCTTGTTACCACTGGTGCTGTGTTTTATTAATGATATTTGTATGGAGTGTTCGGAGTGGTATGCACATTATTGTAATTCTTGGACACCCCCATCAGTATTCCATGCTAAATTTACTGAATTACATACTGAAAATATACTGAAATGTCATGTATTTAATTATTGAGGGGGGCTGAGGGCAGAGCCCCACCAATTACAAGAATTACAATGATGCAAATGCCATATAAACATACTCAGATATCAGTATTGGGAGCTCAGCTGTTGTATGTCGTATTGGGGCGTGGCATGATTAGTGGTGTGTGAATGGCCTCTGTGGGACTGGTTACCTTGATGTGGTACAGAGGCTTGTCACAATGCAATATTGTAACTAAAGGCCAGTCTGTTAGTCTGACAACTGTTGGTGGTGTGGCTAGTTGTGTGGTGGTATGGCTAGTGGTGTGTGAATGGACCTGTGTGAGACTGGTTAAATTGATGTGCAATAGAGTCTTGTAACTAAAAGCCAGTCTGTTAGTCTGACAACTGTTGGTTGTGTGGCTAGTGGTGTGGTGGAATGGCTAATGGTGTGTGAATGGTGTGGCTAGTGGTGTGGTGGCATGGCTAATGGTGTTAGTCTGACAACTGTTGGTGGTGTGGCTAGTGGTGTGGTGACATGACTAGTGGTTAGTGTGGTGACATGGCTAGTGGTTGGTGTGGTGGCATGGTTAGTGGTGTGTGAATGGATCTCTGTGGGACTGGCTACCTTGGTGTGGTACAGAGGCTTGTCACAATACAATATTGTAACCAAAAGCCAGTCTGTTAGTCTGACAACTGTTGGTATGGCAAGTTGTGTGGTGGCATGGTTAATGGTGTATAAATGGACCTCTGTGGGACTGGCTGCCTTGATGTGGTAGAGACTTGTCATAATGCTGCTATGTTATAACTAAAAGCCAGTCTGTTAGTCTGACAACTGTTGGTATGGCAAGTTGTGTGGTGGCATGGCTAGTGGTGTGTAAATGGACCTCTGTGGGACTGGCTGCCTTGATGTGGTAGAGACTTGTCATAATGCTGCTATGTTATAACTAAAAGCCAGTCTATTAGTCTGACAACTGTTGGTGATAGCATGGCTAGTGGTGTGCTGGTATACAACACAGAGAAAATGATGCTTGCGTCGGGTGAGAGGGCACGAACAGGGCATGAATGGGGGGGGAAGGGGTAGCTGGCTCTCGAACAATGGGGGAGAGGTAGCAGTGAATCTACTTGGTGTGCAGATCTGAAATTTCTGGCTACACCCCTGGTCATAAAAGTACTCTAATCACAACATGACCGATTGTTCAGCAACTTGGTCCGAGGAGGCCACAAAATTATTAATAGAGTGCTGGTCCCAAGAGTGTGTACAGGAAGAGCTGGCAAACTTTAGAAGGAACACAAAAATATGTCCGAACATGTCAGAGTTTCTGGTAGAGCATGGGGCTGATCGTACTGCCAAACAGTGTAGGGAGATAATTAAACAAATGAAGGTCAGGTACCACAAAGTAAAATATTTAAACAGAAAGTCAGGTGGAGGCAGGATAACCTGCCCATACCATGATGAGCTTGACTGTATCCTGGGCACCAGACATACATCAAACCCTGTCTTTCTACTTGAGTCATCATCTGTTGATTCATCTAACATGAATGAGCCTGACGACTACCCTGAACCAGAGCCATTACAGTCAGGTACTTATGTTCATATTAACTAGATGCACTGTTGTGATGAACTATTTTTTTTTTACAATGCCCCATTTTGGTTTTCTGGGAAATGCTAACTAAGTAAAGTAACTACTTTGGATTGTTGGTAAATATATATAGAGGAGGCAGTATAGCACAGTGGTTTAAGGCTCTGAACTACAAACCTGGAGACCTGGGTTTCAGTCCCACTGCCCCTACTTGCATACTTTGTGACCCTGAGCAAGTCATTTAATTTCTTTGTGCTCCCAGGTTGCATCTGTAAATAAGCTTTCAGCTTAGTGTGTTTCTCCTGGGAAACAAGCAAACAAAAAAGTATATATCTGAATTCTTCTTAGCACATGATAGTGTTTTATTAACTAGAGACAAAAGTTTGTTACCATTATCACCTGTGAATTAATTCAGTAATAACAAATGTTGACCTTTTCCCTTCTCACTGCCTTTATGTGTGACTCATGGCAATGATGTTTATTTCTCTTATTCTTTTATTTCACAGATGAGGAGGATACTCGTGATGTGTCTTGCATGAGTGACGCCTCATCATCAACTCCATGTGATGGGACACAGTTTACAAATGTTCCTTCATCAGATGGGCAATCCTGCAGTGTTGAGACTTCAACATCAAGCTCTGTGCCTGGCAAGCGGCATACAAGCAATGGATCTCTATCTAACCTACATTATAAAAAAGAGAATAAATCAGACACAAGAGCTAATGGAAGCTGTATTTGAGCCCACTAGAAAGTTGTTCATAGAGCAGCATAACTAGTTGATTCAATTAGAGAATGATAGGGCCAAGGCAGAGTTAGAGTTAGAGGAGCGAATGAGAAAACATGAAATAGAACAGCAGAAAATGTTTTTTGAAAGCCTGAGGCAGATATTTGCACCAATGTTTGTAAGTGCAATGCAACAACCATCTGGTGCCTGCTATATTAGTCCTACCCAAGTGTCAAGCCAGGGGAAACAGTGTGCCTCACTGTACCATACCTAGTACTAGTGATGGGACACAGCCTGCAAATGTTCCTTCATTGGATGGGCAGTCCTGCAGTGCTGAGGCTTTAACATCAAGTTCAGCACCTGGCAAGCTGCCTACAGGCTATGAATCTGTATCTAACCTACGTAAGAAAAATATAATAAATCCATGGAGCCAGGGAAACACTATTCCTCAGTATACCGTACCTAGTACTAGTGTTCTACAGGTTACAACCAACTAACCGGTGCTATCCGGTGTATCACAGCATCAGCATGCTGTGACTGGCAGTCATGTAAGACATGTATTGCAGGCACATCAAGAGAGAGCTACTAGGTCTGATCTGCAGCACATGTGAGATAATCATGGGAGTGGTGACAGTAATGGCCACAACAATCTCTCCATGTCACATCTGTCATCTGCAGCATTTCTGGGACAACTATGATCTGATGATGTGGCATGGACAAACCTGTAATCTTTGCCTGCAGAAGTCATTAATGGCATGCCCATCAAACATTTTTACTAGCCGATCTGGTTGGCATTTGCCTTTGTATTTTGCAGAAACTGTTGTGTCACTGTTTGTGACAGGACATGCTGCATGAATTTACCTTGAAGTTTTAAATAAGATTAGTCAAAGTAATTTTAAAGGACATGTTTTAAACTTGCAAGTTTATTAAGCACCATATTGCTTGTCATCTCATGAATAAACTGAATTAAGATAATTGCTATACATTCTGTTTAAACTCAACTGTTGTTTTATCTACAAACTTTTTAATGAATTTTATGCAGTCAGATAAGGTGAAAATATGAAGTCTGCAAATTTAAGAAACTCAGTAATTGATGAGATTTTAACAACACATCATATTTGGAATGTTTAACGACAAGTTAACATTTATAATTTGCAATATGGATAAATCAATTTCTGTTAGAGTCATTAAAGTTACCTTTCAAAACGAACATGTTTCTGCACATTAAAATATTATAATGTTATGACATTTTATTGTGTCTTGCTTTTTCTGTACCCCTGTGTAACAATACAACAAACTTTATGGTACAAACATATGCTTCTTAAAAACTTTGGGTGCACAGTTTAACAACCCTGGTGAGAAAATTACAACAGTGCTACACAATGGTCACATTTATGTAGTTCAGTATACTCATGTGTCTCACACTGACTAATGGTATTCATAATATTCATCAGCGTTGCCATATCAGATACTACAGCCACTTACTATGCTGCTACTGGATGTCACATGCCATTAATATTCTGCTGAGTTCAGAAGTGCTCAGCCAATGCATCCCTAATCCTGTTGCCTGAAATAGTATGAGTAGCAGCATTGAAATCATCAGCATGGATATTGTCACAGTCCGGTTAAGGTACAGCTCCCGTGTCAGTGTCCTACATCCAGCAGGATTCAAACACTTCCCCCTTACTCTCACATATGTTGTGTAGGACACGACAGGAGGCAATCACAAATGGGATGTTTTCTAGGCTGAACTCATTTCTCTTGAGAAGGCACCTCCACCTCACTTTTAGCCACCTGAAGTCACATTCAACCACCATCCAAGCTCTACTGAGGCAGACGTTAAAATTACATTTGGTGGCATCATGGTAGTCAGGATAAGGTTTTAGGAACTACGGGAGCAAGGGGTAGGCAGCGTCTCCAAGAATGACAACTGGCATAGAAACACCATTCATTTCCTAAGTGATGTTAGGGAACAGTGTACCACTCTGACCAAGGGTGTACAATTGGCTGTTCTTAAACACCCTAGCATCGGGGACCTTGCCAAGCCAGCCCACATTGATGTCTAGGAACCTGAACTTATGATCCACTAGCGCCTGCATATCACTGAATAAAAACACTTATAATTATAGAATTCAGTGGCATTCCCAGGTGGGCAGATTATAGGGCAATGTGTTCTATCTATAGCACCAGCACAGTGAGCAAAACCCCAGTCTTTTTCGAATCTGGCAATGATATCAGGAACATCATGCATAGTTATTACTTTAGGTAGAAGGACATGCACAATCGCCCTGCACACCTCGTTTACCGTCTCATATACAGTTGACCTCCCCATATCAAACAGGTGGCTGAGAGTTTGATACTCAATGTTAGTGCCAACCTCCAGACTGTTATTGCCACATGTTTCTCCACTGGAATGGCCAGTCTGAAGTAGTGTCCTGTCTACTTATGCATGGACCAATTTCAGCACAATTATGCAGAAAGGTAGCACGAGTCAATCTGGAATTTGAAAGCCACATCTCATCAGACCATTGCTGGAGCACTATGTCATCCCACCAGGATGAGAACCTGTTCATACTCCATACCGTTCTGTAACTTGAAGTGACTGTATGGATAGCAGCCAGTATGTCTGGCTGCACGATCAATAATTTCAATATCTGTAGCTTCAACATGCGCAGTCTCATTAGTCTTCTCTGTTGAACCATCCGCACAAGTTTAATACAATGTTGTAATGCCCCATTGCACATCCCAACATAAGCTGTCACCCAAAATAATGCAGCTGTCATCGCTGACAGAGCAGGAGGCACCATAGTTAAACAACCATTTGCATGGCAACCAGACCGCATGACAATACAGCCGCAGTGCATGCTGGTAAGTACCCAATGAGAAAGTGCAAGAGAATTCCACAACACTACATATTGTAAGAGAAAAGCTTTATGACAAATCCTCAGCATGTGGGATCATTTGCTAATGTTTCTGCTTCATGTGCCATATAATTCTGGGCATGAAATTACATTTGTACGAAAAGAGCAATACTTTTTGCAACCATAATGTAGCATAGGGGGCCACCATGTTGTTTACATTTGTGATGGTCCCTAGCATTATGGGACGTCACCAGTTGCATTTTGGGAATGGCGGCTGTGATATGAGACAACAACCGTGTTAGCTGCCGAACTGCCAGTAATGTTACCAATCGGAAGTATGAACGTGATGAATTGGAGCAAACATGAATATAAACAGAAGTGTGAACGGACATATGAGGTGGGTTTTAAAACATTTTTGAAAACATTACAGCTTGAGAATTCAGATGTGAACTAGGCCTGAAAGAGTTGAAGATGCCTGGAACAGACTGCCAGTGGAAGTGATGGAGGAGAAAACAGTAAGCAACTTTATGCACCCTTGGAATAGTCATAAGGAAGTATTAGTATATAAGTAGCGACAAGGGAGGTTTGCCAGAGACCAGTTAGGGTCTGCAAAGACGGACTAGGCAGGGACCATCTGGACAGACTAGGTGGGCCAAGCAGTTCCTTTCTGCCAACAAATCCTGTGTTTCCATGGCAGATCTAAAAGCCAAGTGCTTCTTTTGGAAAAGTCTGGTTTATGCTTGTTAGCCACACAGTTCCTTAGACATCTGCAACTTTACTTTTTTATTCTTTGGTAACCATGTAAGGCTCACTAGGCACAAGGGCAATGTGGGAGCACAGGAGATAAGTGACTTGCTCAGAATCACACAGTATGCAAGTGGAGACTGGGGGATGGCATTACAACTGAAAAACATTCAACAGAGAAAAATGGTTTTAATTGCAACATAGATGAACAGTGTCAAACTTTAGTTGTTTTATGTATTTAATACACTGCTTTAGTGTTTTTTAACATAGTTACTATCATCTGCAAGCATAAGCAATTGTTAGTCTGTGTTTCAAAGTGCCTTCAAGGCACATGTGTTCTTATTTTTAAGTAAAAACTATGTTGCCTCAATATACATCTGTCTGAAAGGAGTAAGTGACATCCCACAGTCCATTTTAATCGAAGAATTTATAGCTATCTTGGGGTCTGGTAATAGTTTTAACTAATGGGAATAGTTAGTAGATCTAAAGCATTATTGTATTTTTAATGTTCTGCTCAAAGTCTAGGTATAACCACATCATAGGTAATCTGTAACACAGGTCCATATGATGTTTCATTGTTTGCATAAACTCTAGGCTGAATATTCAAACTGCGCTGGGCAGGGGTGTAAGCCCAGGTGCAGCACAACTGGGCTGCGCCAGCGCATAGACCAGGCGATATTCAATGGTGTTGCACCATGGTACAGCACCATTAGATATGGCACCAATGGTGCACGCACTGCACACAGCACAGTTGCACTGCACCAGCGCAAGTGGCAAACAGGAGCAGGGGGATGCACCAGTGCAAGTGCAGTTGCGCTAGGTGCATCAACTGTGATATTCAGCACTGGGCATGCAAATGAGGCCATTATGCATGTAAGGTGCAAATGAGGCCATTTGCATGTCATTATGGCCCCATTTGCATGTGGTGTGCCGATCCCTGGTGACTTGCACCTGGCACCCTGCCAGGCAACAGCCATTGGGCACCGATGCCCTGCAGTCCCATGGTGTTTCCCCTGCTCACATATGCCTGATCATGGGCAGAGGTATTGCAATAACCCTGGTGGTCCAGTGGCTACCCCTCATCACCTGATCATGGGCATAAGTAACATAAAGGTCCCTGGTGGTCCAGTGGGAAACTCCCCATCGCCTGTTCATGGCCATATGTCATAATAAACCCTGGTGGTCCAGGGGAATGCCTTCCAGAGCCCGATCACTGGCATAGGTTGACATACTCCCTGGTGGTCCAGTGGAAGGTCCCCCGTCGCCTGATCACGGGCATATGTGAAATTAACATCCCTGGTAGTCCAGTAGAAACCCCCCCCAATCAACTGATCACCGCTGGACATAGAAAATGAAGCCCTGGTGGTCCAGTGGACCCCCTTCCCCACCTACCCACTGAGGTCCCCCACCACTCAGCACCCCCCTAGTCAGCAGCGGGTTGCAGCACTCCACCCACATGCTTCCCGTCCGCCCATCAACTGACAGCATACAGTAGAGTCTGTATGCCTGTTGATCCACCACATGAACCAATGGGCATGCAGACCATACACTATCTACACAAACCCAATATGTGAATGAGCATCACAACTTGCCCTTTGAATATCCTGTCAGGGCAAGATTAGTGGCTGCGCACGGTATATCCCTGCTGTGCCATGCAACCTGGCTTAGACTATCCAGGCCTATGTTTTAACAAAGCCTCTCATCCACCCTAAATTTCTATTAATATAATTTCTTCTTTTAACGTTCCATCTGTTTCTGTTTTGTGGCTTGCTTTCAGAACTTTTTTTTTCATATAGCATTTTACCCCTTACAGGTGGCTCGTTGGTCCTGCCCCCACCTCCCTCAGGCTGGCACCCACCTCCCAGCACCTACTTGGAGCTGGTTCCCCCATGGCTTTCCCCCATGGTAGGTCCAGATGGTGGAGTGCTGTCCCCCCCTGAGATACATATCCAGAGGCCCCAGAGATCTGGGTGGTGGTGCAGCTCTGGGGAGCCCATGGAGCCCCAGTTCCATTTCTTCCACAGTCTCTTGGCCACAGTGGGGTAAGCACACATGTGTGGTGTCACGCACTGCAGAATTTCAGCCCCTCCCACTAAGTTTCTTGCACCTGCACTATCACCGGTCCTCCACCACATGGCAGTTAGAGGACAAGATGGTTTTCCGCCCCTTTCCAGGTGAGGAGAACAATCTCTGGGATGCTTGATTGATTCTCTCCCCCGCGGCAGAGCCCCAGTGATCTGAGTCTGTTCCTGAAGCTGGGTCACTGGTGTGGTGGCAGGTGAGAAGCCAGCCCCTCAGCCCTCTGTGCTACTATACTGTACAAGTACAAAAACTCTTTATTGTTCAGCAAAGCTATTACAATATACTAAATCTAATAACATATCTGATTTAAATAATAAAACTATTATAAATAGCCATTCCATAATCAAGCGGTTTGTCTGCTTACAAACTCATTCTTATAATGGAAGTATCTTGATATTGCACAATGCTACTAGACTGACTTCTGCCTTTCAGAACTTGTTCTTGTATTCCTGATTATTTTTGAACATGAACCATTCTAAAAGTCAACTCATCAGTTTTATTCAGCAGAACTAGCCCTGTAGATGTCACATAATAAATCACACAGCTAACTTAAAACACGCTGGATTTTTTCATGCATTTGTAGTGATGTAGAGTAAGTATTAATTGCAGAAAAAGCCAACTATTTACATCAGGTAGCCAGGTACTATACCTTGGAGATTGGCTGAGAGAATACTTCAGAGCAGTCAGAAATTCACACATTGACATCCCCATTCTTGTGTTCTATTTACTTCCAAAAAAACATTAATATTAAAGGGCAACTGATGTAAAAACTGCAAAAAGTTTACAGTTCAATAAATATATTTGTTACATTCCATTAATATCTCTAGGCTATTTTAATGCAGAGCACTTGCAGCAGTGTTGTACCAACATCCGAGGATAACATCTCTTTTTGGTAATGCTGTTTGAGATGGAATGTTTCTTCTAAGGGGCTGGGCTACACAGATGAACTAGTTTATTTCTCCATCATATTATTTATCTTTTTTAATGTTTTGCTTGTAATTTAGGATTATAATATATTCTGAATTACATTGATCACATCTATTACTCAGTTATTTGGCTTTTATAACTTTACTGCCCCATTATAGTGTACTGGCCCTCTCCAGAAGTGATTGCCCAGTCTGATTCTAAAGTATTCTGCACTTTTTCCACTGGCCAGGTAGAATGTATTTTCCTGTGCCATTGTGTTTTAAACCCTGTCTATCAGTTTCAGATGATCATGATAACTGGCTTGTGTATTATGTGATCTTTACAGTGTGACATTATGAATACAGTGAAACATAGAATCTGTTATCAGATAGAGACCGACAGTCCATTACGTCTACCCATATTATATACTATCTCACCCCCATGTGCGTATAAAAACTTTTATGCAATAGAGTTATACAGTATGTCAGAAAACAGCTACAAGTACTTGAAATAAATTACCTTAACTCAGAATATATTGAAACAATCTGGACAAGGGAATCACATGAACAGAGAGGCTCAATTATGATTGGTTTATGCTACAGACCACCTGATGAGAAGGAGGATCACAATCTAATTTATTCGAAGAGATTAGGAAAGCTTCAGTAAAGGGAAACATATTGTTAATGGAGGACATCAACTACCCATCTATATGTTGGAAGGAGTGAACAGCCACATCCAGATGCAGTTCAAGATTTATGAAACTTATTGAAGAGTGTTACCTGAGACAATGTGACAATGGAACCATTAGAAATAAAAGCAACACTGGACCTAATTCTTAATAACAAGGAAGATGTGGCCAGAGAAGTAGAAATTGGAGAGGCACTGATCAACATTGACCAAAATATCATCAGATTTACTATTGGAAGGGACCGAAAAGAAATCAAGGAAGCACCATACTGCATACCATGTTATCACACAGGGCAGTATGGTGCACCATGCTGCATGCCGTGTTATTAAACTGGGCAACTTTGGATGAATAAGACAGCTTAT